>OY728121.1:2124747380-2126121130 GCA_963277665.1 Viscum album | reverse complement strand
CTAGTCAATTGCTCCCTTCTTCATCTGGGTTCAAAATTCTCCTCACCTTAATGAGTTCATTTTTGACAAGGTCACTTTATTTTAATTTTTCCCAGCCATATTCCATGTGCAGAGCACTGCACATAGCATTTATTAAAATTGAAATTGGCATTATTTATTCATATAAATGCACCAAATGAACCTTGTCTCAGATACCAACCATGAAATCCCATTTTCTCATTTTACTTCAGTTACAAAGGACTTAATTAATAATCATTTGAGTTGACTTCTGAAAGTGATTGAATATTATTTAATAAAAATGTGAGTCCCCCAGGTTCCAGTGAGAGCTTCTAGTTACCCTAAGTCATGATCATCATCCCACAAGACATATCTTGTCACACTCCCATCCTCGGTTCCTAAATAGACTGATCCATAATGATAATGAACAATTGCACTCAACAATCATTCATGATTAATAGTTTCTAACTAAGTGCCACTCTCAACATCCAGCAAGCAGTTATCCACTAATAGGACAAAATTGAATTACCGGTGATCCTCCAATGACCATCATGTAATGAATGAATTAGAATTTTTTTTTGAAAAAATTTGAACAATTTTTGAAAAAAATTGACCTTTTTTTACAAACTTAGGTAGAAGAAGAGGGAATTTGAAATGACACTAAAATGAACCCTCTCCCCCACACTTAAAACCCAACATTATCCTTAATGTTGACTTCTAAGGTGGAAGATAGTTTAAGTATAATACAGATGGAAATTCCAGCTTAAAAAGGATATGGAGAGGGTAGAAAAAAGGTTAAAAAATTTTCTTTTCCACACAAAAAAAAAAGAAAAAGAAAAGAGAAACATAAAATAACAGAAGAACCAAACCCCACCAATCATCACCAGCAACAAGCTTGGTTGTATTACTAAAATGTTCATGCTTTGAATCATTATGAACAGACAAAAGATTTTGTCAATGACATTTAAGAAGTAGCATGATTAACAATGATGTGCAGCAGTAGCTTAATGAGAAGGAAAACAGTGGGTGTAGCAAGTTTCAAAATGCATCTCAAAATACATTTTTCAACAAATTAGTTATTATCAAGCTAACAGCCAATCAAGAAGCACAATAAAATTTTCACAGGACAAGGGGAAGTACCCCACACTTAATTCACAGCGAGGATTAAATAGGTAATTAAAAGTGAAAAAAGGGCAGAACAACATTTCCATGAATTATTGGAGCTGTAACCTCGACTTTCATAGACAGATCCTCATCAACAGCACTAAGAGGTTACTCCTCTTCATTAAACTACAATTTCAAATAAGTAAAATAAGATTTCATAGTTTTAAGTTCAAGATAATTAAGCCAAGGGAGTGAGTAGAAAGAAATGTTATCCATATGATGCAATGGATTGCTCCCTTGGGTTTTCTTGGCCATGTTTCTAGCAGCAACCACTCTCTCTCGAAAACAACAACAGAGCAGGAAGCACCATCAAGCAATTAAGAGGTTAACTTGGAGATCAAGAAGCAGGGGTTAACTTAATTGAAGAAGTAAAATAAAAGTAAAACAACTAAAAAACCATGGGTTATTTCCCATGCTACACTGAGTTTATAGTCCTCAGTTATACTTGAAACATCTCATTCTTCCAAAAAAGATATGGAAGCCACACCCTTTGGCTACCCTTCAAAGAAGTGCTTTATTCTTTTACCATTGACTAAGAAAGGTCAATTCTCTTCTCCAAATAGCTCAACATATCCATTAACCAAGACTAGAACAATGGTAAAGGGTCCTAACCACTTGGACTTAAACTTTCTTGGAAATAGCTTCAATCTAGAATTGAAAAGTGGGACTCTTTCACCAACCTTGAATTTCCTATTTTGAGTGACTGAGTCATGAAAAGATTTTTTTTATCTTTTTAAATTTCAACATTCTCATATAACTCTCTTCTAATATCCTCCATCTCACTCAAATCTAACAGTATCCTCTCACTAGTAGTCTTGAAATCAAATTTAAGAGCCTTCACTTCCCAATAAGATCTCGGTTGTAACTGAACATGTAGATGACATGTTTTCCCAAATAGTATCCTATATGGTTGCATCCCTATAAGAGTCTTATAAGAAGTTCTATAGGCCAAAAGGGCTCATCCAACTTCCTTGAATAGTGCTTTCTAGAGCTAAGCACTGCTTTCTCTAAAATCTGTTTGAGCTCTCTATTTGAAACTTCTATTTTCCCATTGGACTATGGGTGGTAAGTGGTGCATGTCCTATGTGAACACCCATACTTCTCCATAAAACCTTTGAACTTATAATTATTGAAGTGAGACCCATTATTAGTAATGAATGCTCAAGGAACACTGAACCTAGAAAATGTGTTTTTCTTGATGAATTTCACAATACTAGCAGTTGAATTGTTGGGCAGAGCTACTGCCTCAACACACTTAGACACGTAGTCCATAGTAACCAAAATGTACTCATTCCCATAAGATAATGGGAATGGTCCGATAAAGTCCAAGCCCCACACCTCAAATATTTCAACCTCCAGAATTCCTTTTTGGGGAAGTTCCTGTCTTCTTCCAACATTTCCCAACATTTGATATTTCTCACAGCTAATAACCAGACTACTAGAATCTTTAAACAATGTTAACCAGTAGAAACTAGCCTGTAGGACCTTTTTAGCAGTCCTTTCTCCTCCATGGTGGTCACCCCAAGCTGATGAATGGAAGCTCTCATGTATGGGAAAAATCTCATCCTCAACCACACATCTTCTCAAAATCCCATCAGCATATATCCTAAAGAGAAGAGGGTCATCCCAAATATAATATTTCAGCTCAGATATAAACCTCTTCCTCTAGTTGTGTGAGAGATCCTTGGGCATGAATCCAGTTTCCAAAAGATTGGAATAGTCTGTGAACCAAGTAGAATGTTGCACAGAGGAAGCAAACAATTGTTTATTAGGGAAAGAAGTGTTGATATCTCTTGGTTCCTTACTTGGGGTAATGGAAAATCAGGACAAGTGATTTGAAAATACATCATCATCCCCTTTCTTATCCTTAATCAATAAATAAAACTCTTGTAACTACAAGGTACACCTCACGAGTCATGGGTTTGAGTCCTTTTTATCCAGTAAGTAATTTAGTGCTGAATGATCTATGCAAATTATTATCCCTGATCCTATCAAGTACTGCCTGAACTTTTCCAAATAAAACATCACAACAACCAACTCCATTTTAGTGGTAGAATAATTCTTCGGGGCATCGTCTAGCAACTTGCTTGTATAGTAAACAACATGTAATTTTCTATCCTTCATATGCCCTAAAACATCTCCTACTACAAAGTCACTAGTATCACACATCACCTCAAAGGGAAGCTGTCATTCAGAAGCAGTGATTACAGGTGAGGTATTCAACTTCTCCTTGAGAAGATTAAAGGCCTTTAGACATTCCTCATTGAAGATAAAGGGTGTTTCCTTAACCACCAGGGAGCACAGGGGTATAGTAATCTTAGAAACATCCTTAATGAACCTCCTTTAGAACCCATCATGACCCAAGAAACTTATGATTCCTTTGACATTTTCAGGTGGGGGAAACTTTTGTATGACCTCAACTTTATAATTATCAACCTCTATCCCCTTCTTAGAAACTTTGTGTTCCAAAACTATGCCTTCAATGGCCATGAATTGGAACTTTTTCCATTTTAAGACTAAGTTGGTCTCTTGGAACCTTTCTAAAACTAGTTCCATATTTTTCAGAAATTTCTCAAAGTTATTTACAATAATAGAAAAATCATCAATGAACACTTCAATTATCCTTTCAATAATGTCTGAAAAAATTGCCATCATGCACCTCTGAAAAGTGGCAGGAGAACCACACAAGACAAAGGGAATCTTCCAGTACGAAAATGTCCCAAATGGACAGGTGAAGGAGGTTTTCTATTGTTCCTCAAGTTAAATGGAAATCCTGTTATAACCAGAATAACCATCAAGGAAGCATAATAATTCATTACCTTCCAATATCTCTAACATTTGATCCAAAAAATGGCATGGGAAAATGATCCTTTCTTTTGGAACCATTCAAAATTCTGTAGTCTATACAGACTCTCCATTTATTCACTACTATTTTCTAGATTTTCTCATTCTTTTCATGAGTTACCACGGTCACTCCACTATTTTTGGGTACCACCTGGACAGGACTTACCTAGGGGCTATCAGAAATGGGTAAATTGATTCCAAAATCAAGAAACCTAATAAATTTTTCTCTCGAAACTTCCATCATGTTTGGGTTGAGTCTTATTTGGGATTCTACTCTAGGATTACACTCAGGTTCCATGGGAATTTTATGCATCCAGAAGGCTAGAATTATCCCCTTGATATCAGAAATCAACCAGCCTATGACAGATTGGTACTTCTTTAAAACACTAATCAGATTTTTTCTTGACTCACCTCCAGGTTGGATGAAATGATCACATGAAGGGTGGAACTGTATCCTAAAAAATAATATTTGAGATGGCCAGGGAGGGGCTAGATTTCAAGGGTGGGTGGTGACTTTATTTATGGAAGACACTTGGGCCTGGGTGGCCCAAGGTCTTCATGCTTCCTCTTGAAGAAGGCAAAAGAGAAGGCTTCTTCCCCATCACTAGAGCTTCCAAAAAAATCTCCTCAAACTTATCATCCTCTCTTGGGGTAAAGATGTGATCCAAAATAAACTCATCTAGGTTCTCCAAAAATTCTCCCTCAAACTCATCAATAGATTCTCTCTCCTTACTTGAGTTGATCCTTATGCAAGAGGCAGCATGGATCTCAAGTTCACTATTGATTTTTCCTATCATTCTTAGAAACTCCTCTTCCTCCTTATCAACACTACTCTCAGAAACTAACATCTCATATTTGGGGAATATTGGGTGGTGGGTTCTTGGATTTTCTTAAACACCCTGAATTATTCTTTTTGTTCACCCATATTGAAAATCTGTTTCCCCTTAGACACATCTGTAACGTCCCGGTTTCGGAAGCCACCTAGAGGCACCCCATACCTAGTTGGTCACATAGCCTCAAGTGAATCTCTCCAAACAACAGAGGCTGCCGAATAGTAGCGAGGGCCTTGGGTGTGATAGTGGGGAAACTATGCTCTCATTGGCAGAGTACACAATGAAGGATAAACAAAAGCAATAGCAGAAGTAGTAAATATCCAACAGCAGTAAACAGTGGAAGAATGATAAAGAAACAACTGGAGTGTAAATATATATAAATGATGCATGACACATATATGTCTAGGGAAGCATCCAAACAATTCACAATGCTGAAAACATTACTAAAACAAAGTACAACTGGAAAACATATAAACTCCTCAGCATCGCAAGCCATACCTTGGTCTCATGATCTCCAGCACCATAGAAAATCAAGTACCAGAAGTCGAAGGGCGCTTGACCTTATCTATACCTGCAACAATATAATATATTTGGGCCCAAAAGCATGGCCCAAATAGGGTGTGAGACTAAATACCAGCAGGAAACCACCACAAGATCTGTGCCTAATAGTCAGTGAATATATGGCAGGAAAAAGTACATAAAACAATAAACATGAAGATACTGAATAGTAAGCAATCCACAATCTCAAGCATCTAATCTGCAAACATGTAAAACAGCTACTCAAGCAAGAAAGAAGAAACAGGTAACCCTCTGGGTAGTTCTCACAGCCTAACCCCTCTGGTTCATCAAACAAGCACTATCAACCCTATGGGAGGCACACACAACCTCACCCCTCTGGTTCAGTGAAAGAATAGACTCTCTAAGGAAGCAGTCACTATCAATTCCCCCTATAGTCTCATATTGTACTAAAGGTGCTTTGGGGAATCACTCAACGTCTCATTCCCCATGTGGCCCATGTCGAGGAACTACAGAAACTCTGAGGAAGCACTCAACGTCAATTCACCATGTGGTCTCACATCCTAATTTATAAGACACTATGTGGAAGCCCTTACGTCCATTCTCCCTATGGTCTACCACACTAGGTTCTCACGGCCCTATGTAAATCAAATAAGTATAGCATGTGTAACGTACAAGGTAAACCTCAAGAACTACTTGGCTAGCATTCTATGACATATCAGCATAAAATAACAACAGTCACACCATCCTACAATACTAGGCATGGGACTGGAAAATAGCATAATAGGAAAAACTAGACCAAACGGTCATAAACAGGAAAAACATGCATGGGAAAAACATCCAAAGAAAAGTAAATTACCCTATTCACAATCAATAACCTCTACTTAGGCATATATGCAAAGCAGTCAAACAACAAGGTCAAAACAGGAAACACACAATACCCCATTCAAGGGTATTGGTAGAATTTGTACAAAATACTCAAAGACTTTCTACAGAAAGGCAAAACCACCTACCTTAGTGTTAGGATATCGATATATGTGAACCACGAGGCCTAAATCTCCTTATAATGTCATAGATATATGAAAACATTCAACCCACGACAACTTGCAAAAGAGAAGGAATTGGAAAACGATGATCTAGAAGAAGGGAGAGTTTACCACTGCGGTTCCAACGCAATTGACGACGGTCAATTCAGAGAACAGATAGAAGCTCGGGGGCTTGGATAAGATCCGCAGTTGTACCCACGCTCTCAGACAAACCAAAGCTAAAAGGAGGGTGTTTTGTCCATCAGACGCGACCCCGATGAGTTTAATGAAAAAAAAATACACAACATGTACTTTTCGAGTACACGACATGTACTTACTATTTCTGTAATCCTCTTTAGGTAGCCTCCACGTCACCCAAACGACCGTGTGTGTGGCCCTTACATGGCCAGCGCACTACCTCGCGCGGTAACAAATTACACGGTGTGTACTCATTAAGTACACAGTGTGTACTTCAAAAATTTCCAGAAACTCATTTTTTCTCAAAAACTCTAGAAAAATGAAAAACATACCTGAAAAGAAGGTCCAGGTTCTTACAAACTTCCCCCATTAAATAAATTCATCCCCACATTTCTCTAGTGAGGAGTATAAGAAGAAACTCCGAACAGCTCTGGCCACTGTGCTCGTACATCGGGCTCCCTCTCCCTAGTCTAATCCTGCACCCGTCCGTGCAGCCATAACACTCATACCAGAGAAACAGACTGTCCACGGAGAAACTTCGTACTATGATCAACAATCTGGATAGGATGATCCTCAAAAGATGAATCCACCTCTAACTTGACTTCCTCAGGTTGGAAAGTATGAGACGAGTCTGAAAAGTAATGCCGAACCTGAGAAATGTGGAAAATGCCATGCATAGCCCGGTACCTCTGAGGTAACTGCAACCGATAGGCAACCAACCCAACTCTCTCCAATACCTCAAATTGACTGACGTACCTTGGTGAAAGCTTACCCTACCTCCTGATCCTTCTATTCCCCAACCTCAATGTGGCACGTAGGAAAACCCGATCCCCGATCTCGAACTCTAGAGGTCGTCTCCGCTGATCATCATATGACTTCTGTCGAGACTGTGCAGTAGCCATCCTATTCCGAATAAACTATATCTGCTCTTTGGTCTCCTGAATAGGACGAGGTCCCAACAAAGCTACCTCTCCTACCTCCAGCCAACATAAGGGTGATCGGAATGGCCTACTGTACAAAGCCTCATAAGGTTCCATATGAATAGTTGTCTGAAAACTATTATTGTCGGCAAACTCCACCAGGGGTATATGATTCTCCCAAGAACCTCCAAATTCCAGAATGCATGCTCAGAGCATTTCCTCAAGCACTTAAATTGTACGGTCGGACTCGCCATCAGTATGGGGGTGGTATGTAGTACTCAATATTACCTGTGTACCCAAGGCCTTCTGAATCCCCTTCCAGACCCGAGAAGTAAAATTCACATCCCTGTCTGAAACAATGGAGTGTGGAACTCCATGTAGAAGTACAATCTCTCATATGTATAGTCATCCCATCTCATCAACACTGAAGGTATCCTTGATCGTAAAGAATTGAGAAACCTTCGTAAGCTTGTCAACGACAACCCGCACAACATCATTCCCTCGAGGTGATCTTAGCAACCCTTTCACAAAGTCCATCGCGATGTCGTTCCACTTACACTCAGGAATGGGTAAGTGCTGCAAAAGACCTGCTGGTCACTGATGCTCCGCCTTTACCTGCTGACAAGTAGAACATCTCATGACGAAACCAAAAAAATCCCTATTCATAACTGGCCACCAACACGGGTAGTGTAGATCACGATACATCTTGGTGACTCCAGGATGAACTGCCCAAACAGAGGAATGAAAATCCCGCATTAGCTCCTCGCGTATACCTGCTATCACCCATACGTGTCCCTGGAAATACAAGATCGCATCCTCACATATGGTCCATCAAGGAAAAGGGTCCTCTCCTGACACGCTTTCACATAGGACTAGTACTTCTGAGTCTAATAGCTGCCTCATCCGTACTCGATCAAGAAGGGTAGAGGTAACAACTACAGAAGATAGAAAAGTCTACCCCTGTCTATCATGCACTTCCAAATGCATATCAGAGAATAGGGACATAAGCTGCCATCCACTGCTGGCCTCCTTAACTACATGTATCCGAGTCCACCTGCTCAATGCATCAGCCACAATAGTGAATTTCCCCAGTGTATAGGCAAGCTCGAAGTCGAAGGACTGTAGGTACTCAACCCACCTTCGTTGTCTCATATTTAAATCACAATGAGTGAAAATGTACTTGAGACTTTTGTGGTCCGTGGAAAACACAAAATGATCTCCCAGAAGGTAATGTCTCCAACAGGGTAAGGCATGAACAACAGCTAACAACTCCAAATCATGCATTGGGTAGTTCTTCTCATGTGGCCTAAATTGCTGAGACCCATATGCAACAACTACATCTCCCTACATAAGCACATCTGCCAGCCCGATACCTGAAGCATTATAGTAAATAGTATAGATCTTTCCCGGCTCTAGCAAGACTAGTATCGGTGCAGAAGTCAACCTCCCTTTTAACTCCTGAAAGGCTGACTCACAAGAATCTGACCATAAAAACATCACACCCTTCTTGGTCAGACCTGTCACCAGTGCTGCTAAGCATGGAAAGTCCTGTATGAAGCACCTGTAGTATCCAGCCAGCCCTAGAAAACTCCAAACCTCAAAGACATTCTTTGGCTGCTCCAAGGAAACTCAAACTCTCACTTTCTTTGGGTCTACTGATACTCCTGTCTCTAAGATAACATGACCCAAGAAGGGAATTTAGTCCATCCAAAAGTGGAATTTTGAGAGCTTAGTATATAACTGATGCTCCCTCAGTGTACTCAAAATGATCTCAAGATGTGTGGCATGGCCGTGTCGTGTGTGAGAGTACACCAAGATATCATCTACAAAAACCACTACGAACGAATCTAAGTATGGATGTAACACTCAATTCATCAGTGACATGAAAAATGCTGGCATGTTCGTGAGACCAAATGTCATAACTGTATACTCGTATAGAACATAACTACTCCTAAAGGTTGTAAGTGGTATATCTGATGGTCTAACGTGAAACAGATGACAAAAGAACCTCAAGTCAATCTTCGAGAATACTCAGGCTCCTCGAAGCTGGTAAAAGAGATCATCGATCCTCAACAAAGGATATCGGTTCTTGACCGCTGGTTTAGCTTCTGATAATACACACAAATTCAAAGGTACAGTCTGTCTTCTTCACAAACAGGATAGGCGAACCCTAGGGAGAAGTACTGGGTCGGATGAAACCCTATTCCTGAAACTCCTCCAACTGCTTCTTGAGCTCCTATAACTCAGTTGTAGCCATCCTATAAGGAGGAATGGACACTGGTACTGATCCTGGCATGAGCTCAATAGAAAAGTCTACCTCACGCTCTGGAGGAAACCCTGAAAATTCATCTGGAAAGATATAACTGAAACCATCCAACACTGGAGGAAAGTCTAACTACAAAGTCCTCTGGTCATCCAGATATAGACTATAAATCTGGTATGTCAATCCTCCTAGCCCATAATGCTCGGGTCCTTCTCTACTCTTCTGGACATCCCACTTGCCTCTATGAAGAAAAGATTTACCCTATGGTGATATGAAGCTCACCATGTGATGATAACAGTCAACGACTTCCTGAATGGGAACTAACCAGTCCATCCCATGGATGAAATAATAGCTTGTTATCTCTAGGACATAGAGGTCCCATAAGAAGTGACACCCCGCAACCTCTAGAGGGCACTCCCTTCACTGACGTACACTAGTCGTCCTATCCCCCAAAGGTGTGTCTAGCATCAAGATATCGGTAGAGGAAAAGATGCAGAGATCTAGGCTCTCCACAATAGCAACATAGATAAAGCTATGGTAATCCCCTGTATCGAAAAGAAAAGAAGATAAAACTAAGGCTATTATAATCATACCTCGAACTGTAGAGGGTCTGGGATCCTGCTCCTGCTGGGTCTGCTCCACTGCAAAAGTCTGACCTGTACCGCAACCCTGTGGCCCTTTCTGACCACTCTGAGCTGATACTCCCTATTTTCACTAATAGAACGGTGACTGAACACCATTTCCTCGACCTCCAACTCATCCCAAACGGCCAGAAGAACTCCAGTTCCTAGACTGGTGAGAAATTGGCAGCGCTGCTCCCGAACACAGAGTCATAGAAGAACCCCTGTCACCAGCTTCTGGTGAGAAAACCTGACAGAAACGTTGAAGGTGACCCCTCTTGCCGCAAGATCAGTACTCCACTGGATCCCTATGGCACTGCGGCTTCGTATTCCCAGCCCTTCCACACTGGTATCATACCACCTGGCTACCTGAAGATGTGTCTCATCTCCTCGGATCACCATGTGAAGAATCCATGTGGCGCTTCCTGTTGTCAACAGGCGAGGCACTAACTCTAAAAGTGGAACCGCCCTAGACCTCAGGTCCAGAATCTCTCAGATTGCGCTCTTCAATCAGCACCTGGTTGACAATGGAAACGATGGAAGTTAACCTGGAGATATTCAACTACGAGCAGATCTCCTGTCTGAGACCATCCTCAAACTTCCTTGCCAAGAACAACCCATCTCCGCCCTAGAGGGGTGTGAAATGCTGAAGCTCGGTGAAACGAGAGGAATAATCCATAACTGAAAGAGTAACCTATTCCAGACTCATGAACTCTTGGGCTCGATCGACCCTCAAGGTCTCCGTATAGAAGTATTCATAGGAGACACACTGAAACTCCTCCCACGCCATAACCTGCTGGTGACCCGCCTATGAGATCACGTCCCACCACTGCTTGGAAGAGTCTTGTAACATGCAGGTAGCGAGTTTGACCCGACTTTCTGGAGGCACCTCCAGATGCTCAAATATAGTCGGCATGTCTTATAGCCATGACTCTGTATCTTGAAGTCCTCCTTCCCCTGAGAAGGTGGGAGGATGATGCTATTGGAAAACCCACGTCAAGTATGCCATAGATGAGGAAGGAGGCAGTGCTCCCTGGAAATTCTGCATAAAACTCAGAAATCCTTCCCTAAACTGTGCATAAGCGCCTGTAACTGGTATCACTGCTGGTGTCAAGGCTGGCATATCAGGAGGATCTGTAGGAAGTACCTGATCAGCCATGTTCGGTGCCTGATCACCGCCTAGAAACTGGTGTACAACCGGAGGACGTCTTGGTGGCATGACTCTGCAAGGCCAACACACACCTTAGATCAGAATTATCAAGGACTGAAAACAAAGAGTGTAAGAGGGAAACAAGGGGAAGAAAAAATCCAAGTCTTACAAAACATGACTACACAGCATGTACACTACCTACACAGCGTGTTCTATGAAGTTATTCATCTAGGCGTGTACCTTTTCCTAAACTGGTTGGGTAACACCCCAAACAGACGACGTGTTCTCGAAACACATGGCATGTACTTGAATCCTCTTCCATTTCCCATGTCCCTCTACACGGATAAGCCACACGGCTCTCCTAAGACAAACAACACGGAGTTTTCAAGGTAGACATGGCATGTACGAGACAAGATTCACCTGGACCATGTTGTTAGTGACACAGCTTGTGTACCCAGGTTACACTAAATGACATGTTCCACAAAAACACAGTGTGTACTAAGAAAAGGTAACACTGACCCATGTTGTTCATTACATGTCCAGCTACACGGTTCACTCTACACGACGTGCTCCATGTGTACACGGTGTGTTATTAAATGATTTTTCTGACCCGTGTTGTTCGTGACATGGCCGAGTACCTAGGTTACACTGCCCGGTGTGTGAAATCAGGACACGACGTGTAAAAACAATGTTTCCTCCATCCGTGTCGCTAGTCACATGGGTAGATACATGGTTTCAACAACACGGCGTGTACGTACTGTACACAGTGTGTTTTTAAAAGATTTTTCACAACCCCGTGTCCCTGACCACATAGTCAGTGACATGGTTTTTAAAACTTCATGGAGTGTATTCATAAATTACACGCCGTGTATTCTGGGTTTTTCTAGACAGTAGCCTCAAAAACTACACCAGAGCCTAGAAAACACCGAAACAAACATTGAAGGTTCCAAATCCCGGTCTATGAGGGTCTATACTCCCCATGAATCAAAGTTTGGCATCTTATACAAGTTATAACAAGGAAAAAAGCAATGATCCACCAAGTTCTGGTCCATGAGGGCCCATAACACATCAGAACCACAACTTGGCGTTCATCAAACAAATAAATACTCAAACAAAGCCTTATCAAACAGCAGGTATTATATCAAGCATCTATAACCACAACATGTATAGTCTACACAACGTCTATCACAACAACATGCAATTTCTAATTCATCCTAGATGGCATGGAAAGAATGCATGACATGTGATTTCTCAAAAGTGCCTATATGATGAATGAGATGGCATAACCTCATCTCACCGGGTTGTGACAGAAATAGAACTGCAATAACAACAACAGAAACAACACAAAACATGTGAATCACCCAACGGTGAAATCTAATCAACTGTAAAATTGAAAACCAGTAAAATTGTAATAAACGAGGTAGTATGGCTTTTCCATTTACACGAGTTAGCTACTCCTGGGCACAACTTATTACCAAGTACCTATTCCATCATATCCTTGGCTATATGCTCTAAAAAGTAAGTCAAGAGAAAAGAAACCTGCCTCTTATACCACTTTGTAATGTCCCAGTTTCAGAAGCCACCCAGAGGCGCCCCGTACCCGGTTGGTCACATTTCCTCTAGCACATCTCCTGAAACACCAGAGGCTGCTGTCTAGAAGTGAGGGACTTGTGTGTGATAGTGGGGAAACTATGCCCTCATTGGTAGAGTAAACAGTGGAAAATAAACAAAAGAAATAGCGGAAGTAGTAAATATCCAACATCAGTAAAAAACGGAAGACTGATAAAGTAACAACTAGAGCATAAATATATATAAATGATGAATGATACATATATGTCTAGGGAAGTATCCAAACAAGTCACAATGCTGAAAACAGTACTAAACCAAATTACAAAAGGAAAACAGATAAAATCCTCAGCATCGCAAGCCATAGCTTGGTCCCATGCTCTCCGGCTCCATAGAAAATCAAGTACCAGAAGTTGAAGGGCGCTTTCCCTTATCTATACCTGCAACAATATATTCTGTTTGGGGCCAAAAGCGTGTCCCAAACAGGGTGTGAGACTAAATCCTAGCAGGAAACCACCACAAGATCTATGCCTAATAGTTAGTGAATATATGGAAGGTAAAAGTACAGAAAACAATAAACAGGAAGATACTGAACAATAAGCAATCCAAAGTCTCAAGCATCTAATATGAAAATAGGTAAAACAACTACTCAAGCAAGAAAGAACAAATAAGTAACCCTTTGGGTAGTTCTCGCGGCTTAACCCCTCTATTTTAACCAACAAACACTAGAAACCCTATGGGAGGCACACACAGTCTCACCCCTATGGTTCAGTGAAAGAATAGACTCTCTGGGGGAAGCACTCACCGTTAATTCCCCTTACAGTCTCATATCATACTAAAGGCGCTCTGGGGAAGCACTCAACATCTCATTCCCCCTGTGGCCCACGTCGATGAACTATAGACACTCTGAGGAAGAAATCAACGTCAATTACCCATGTGGTATCGCATCATAATTTATAAGACACTCTAGAGAAGACCTCATGTCCATTCTCCATGTGGTCTACTACACTAGGTTCTCACGACCCTATGTAAATCAAATAAGTATAGCGAGCATAACGGCCAAGGTAAACCTCAAGAACTACTTGGATATCATTCTATGACACACCAATATAAAATAACAATAGTCACACCATCCTATAATACTAGGCATGGAACTATCAAATAGCCTAATAGGCAAAACTAGACCAAATGGTCATAAAAGGAAAAACATGCATGGGAAAAACATCCAAAGCACAGTAAATTACCCTATTCAAAATCAATAACCTCTACTCAGACATATAAGAAAATCAGGCAAACAACAAGGGAAAAACAAGAAACACACTATACCCAGTTCAAGCGTATTGGTTGAATTTGCTCAAAATACATAAAGAATTTCTACATAAAGGCACAAACCACCTACCTTAGTGTTTGGAGATCGATATACTTGAACCATGAGGCCTGAATCTCCTAAGAACATTGTAGATCTATGAAAATGTACAAAATGTTCAACCCACGATAACTTTCAAAAGATAAATAATTGAAAAAAGATGCTCTAGAAGAAGAGAGAGCTTACCACTGCTATTCCAACGTAATTGACGACAGTCAATTCAGAGAACAGATGGAGTCTCAGGGGCTCGGAGAAGATCCGCGGTCGTACCCTCACTCTCGAGTGAACCAAAGCTAAAAGGAGGGTGTTCTATCAGTTAGATGCGACCCCTGTGCGTTTAATGAAAAAAACAAAATACATGGCATGCACTTTTGGAGTACATGGCGTGTACTTACTATTTTTGTACTCCTCTTTAGGCGGCCTCCACGTCGCCCCACACGACTATGTGTTTGGACCTTACACGGCCAGCACACGGCCTCGTGCAGCAATGAAGTACATGGCATGTACTCATAAAGTGCACGGTGTGTACTTCAAAAATTTCCAGAAACTCCTATTTTCTTAAAAAATCCAGAAAAATGAAAAACATACCTGAAAAGAAGGTTCGTGTTCTTACAACATCTATCACAGCTCCCCCTATGGCTAAGAAGGGACTATGGAGAATGATAGGAACATCCTAGTCACACTCCATATTAAGAATAATAAAGTCAGTGGGCAAAAAGAGTTTGCCTACTCCCACTAATAGATCATCGACCCTACCCATAAGATGAGTAATGGACCTATCAAAAAGTTGTAACACAACAATGGTGGGTTGGGGAACTCCTAATATCAGGTGATAAATTAGTGACAGGGGAATCAGATTAATACTAGCACCCAAATCACACAAAAAATGAAACTTACCACCTATATCCCCAAAGATGCAAGGGATGAAAATGATTCATGGGTCCTGAAGCTCAGAAGGTATCCTATTCTGCAAGACTACACTACACTCCTCTGTTAAGATATAGGTGGAAAATTCTTCCAATGTATTTTTGTTTAAAAATATTTTCTTGAGTGATTTCAGATATTATTGGATTTTAATCAAGGCTTCCAAGAATGGTATAGCAATGTTCATCTTTTTAACCACTTCCAAAAATTTCAACAGTTCAAAATCATGAATTGGTTTCTTAATTATTTGTGGGAAGGGGATTATAGGGGAAATATTCCTCACAATTGGGGGAATCTCTATAGGTTCCTCTTAAAAATTTTCTTTCCTTTATTGTCTTTGTTTTTCAAGAAATTTTATTTATATTTTTGAGCTGGAATAGCAGGAAATGGAGGGATACCAGTGGTGCTTTCCAGTTTTCCAGATTCAGGTTTTTTCAGATTTGAGTTTCCAACTTCATCCAGTATCTCATTTTCAGTATTTTTGGGTTATTTCCTAGGCTCTTGGTGAGTTTTGAGACCACTTATGGTGGTAAAAACCATGGCATTATCCCTAGTATTGGCTTTAGTGGTGCTAGGAAGCCTACCTTTTTCTCTATTACTAGCATCCCTAGCCAACTGCCCCATTTGAATTTCCATGTTCTTCATTCTCGCATCCATTTGAACTTTATCATAATAATTTTTGGACTTTTGATAATCAAACCTCCCTATCAATTGATATAACATGTCTCTCACGTCATCATTTGAGTTGGATGACTCAGCCTTATGTTAGGGTTGGGGTTGGAATTGCTGCCTAGGAGGCTGCTGGAATCCAAGAGGGGTAGTAGGTCGGACGACTCCCTACTCCCTCCATGATAGGTTCAAATGGTTCCTATACCCCTAATTATAGATTTTGGAAAAAGGATCATCCCTAGGCTGAATCCATGGTCCATAATCAACAAAGATGGAACTCTCATGAGGCTGGACAAGCCTATTTAAGTTTAGAAAATAGGTTTGAGAATGGCCATACATGTCATAGTGGTGGCACTGCTCCTTAAGGGTATGATGTGGGTTCTTATTAAAGAACCTAGAAGCTTGGGTTTCATATTGAGGAGTAGAGGTAGATTCCTTTCTCACAATGGTTCTTCTCCTAGAGAGTTTGTGCTGGGAGTTTTGAGCTATAATATTAAAGATTTGTTTGATCTCCTTAGTAATATTGTCAATAAAGTCTCCTCCAGAATACTAATCCACCAAGGTTTGGTGGTAAGGGGCGAGACTATTGTAAATGGTTTCCACGAGTAATTGGGGTGTACATTGATGGTTTGGACACTGTCTAAGAAAACCGCCAAACCTATCTCAGGCTTTGTGAAACAGTTCTCTTTCATATGGAAGGAATCTAGTTATTTTGTGTTTAATTTAAGACGTCAACCTCCTAGGATAGAATTTCATTGTGAAATCATTATAAACATGATCCCATGTGACAAATATTTCTTCTCCAAATTGTTGAAACCAAGTTCTAGCATTTCCCTTTAGGCAGAAGGGGAACACTCTAAGTTTAAGCTCTTCCTTAGTGAGACCCCTAAGTGGTAGCTGCTGGATACTACAATAAAAGGCTCTAATGAAGTCAAGGGAGTCTTCAATAGGAATTACATTAGAGGAAGGCAGCTAACTAAGCATGGATTGCTTGATTTCGTAATTCCTAGACCTAGTAGATATCCTAATTCATGAAGGGTTACTAGAAACTGAAGTTAGCAAGTACTCTCAAATTTTTCCTCTCAACTATCTCATTTTTAGGTGGGTTCGTCATTCCAGGTTAGTTCAAATTCTCAAGAAGTGATTTTTTCATGTTTTCATTTCTATTATCTTCCATTTTGATATTTTCTTTGTTCTTTCTCACTTCTTTTAGGTGCTTATCAATTTCAAGATTACCAATTAGTAAGTATTCAGACTTAGACCTGGTTTTCATGCACTAGGTTCACAATTTTTTTTTGAATTTCAATTTTCTTTTTTCATATTTTTTTTGTTTTTTTAATATTTTTTTCCTGATTTTTTTTGAATTTTGTTTTGTTTTTTTATATCACACCTGAACCCCCAAAAACAGTGCCAAAATTTTCATGCATGCGCGTCATTGGTCACGAGCAA
Source organism: Viscum album (assembly GCA_963277665.1). Classification (NCBI taxonomy): domain Eukaryota; kingdom Viridiplantae; phylum Streptophyta; class Magnoliopsida; order Santalales; family Viscaceae; genus Viscum; species Viscum album. The sequence goes on along the minus strand of OY728121.1, from coordinate 2,126,103,626 downwards.
CAAAAAAAAATTATAACCTACTTAGTACCTAGAACAATGGAAAGATAGGGTCAAACCATAGGGAGGCCTAATGTTGTTCTTGGTGATCTAAATAAAATAAAATAAACAAAAACACACACAAAAACAAACAAAAATAGTTGCTGGTGGTGAAGTGGAGTGAGTGAAAATCAGTGTGTGAGGAAGTGAAGGTGAAATGGTGAGTGCAAGTAAGTAGACAACACAAAAAGAAATATTGTGGTAAAAAGAACCAATAGATGAGTAGGGGAAGTCCACTAGCCTATTTCAATATTTATTAGACTCGTTCATGCACTAATGTTTAAGAAATATGGATCTGACTTAAAGTAACTGTCCAAATTTGTAATCTGGTCAGTTTGTGATGAAATAGCCCTTATAGTCCTTCAACTGTAAAATTTATTCAATTCAATGGTGATAAAAGCCAGATATCACTGGGCTTAAATTTTTAGTTGAGTTCAGTGTGTCTCTCTCATTTGAACATGATTAATTTTTTAATGAATTCCCCATATTGAAATAGTTTTCATTTAGATTCAAACAAGATCAGTTTTCACTCAACCTTGTTGTTTTGATAATAAAATTGTCCCGAAAATATTGATAGAGATGATCCAAGAAAAAATGCAGTGCATAAATCATAATAAACAAATCTAACTAGCTAGATTATTCTCCCCCCCCCCTAAGGGGTTTAGCCAGACATAATGTTTGGATTAAAGGAAAAAATAGAATTAAAATCAAGGAAGTTCATGTTGAAATGAGTTGCAAAAAAATAGAGAATACGGAAAATAAAGGTGTTCATCTCCCTGCTTGATCTCCCAAAATCTCCAATTCCTGCTACTTGATGGTGGATGAGATGCTAGAATGAGCTCGATGTCCCCCATGGGAATTGAGGTATGAAATGTCAATCTGCTACTCCAATGGTTGGAATATACTCTATGAATGATGTATGTTCCTCGTCTTCCACACCCCCAGTTTGGATCGATGAATCAATGTTCCATGCCCTTCCCCCATGGTGAATAAATGATCTAATGCATGTGATGATTGCAGATGACCTAGAAATCAAAGTCTCTAGAATGTCATCTGAAGTGTTCCTCGACCTCCACATGGAGCTTTCACAGTTCTACTTCTTTCATGCTGGTCACTGGAGCAGTTTCTCCTAATTGAATGATGGATCGTGTGTGCCGAGCCACAACCTTCTCCCGGAAGTAGAAAAACCTAAAAAATAAATGAATTGAATAAATAAATAAACAAAAGTATTTAAAAATATAAGTATTGAATATTACTATCACTAAAAGAATTAAAATAATATGTATAAAAATATAAATAACCTTTTATATAAAAAAAATTATAAAAAAAATTACATAATTATATATATATATATATATGTATGTATAAGTATATTATTAATGTTATTGTCACACCCTGACCAAGCTGATATGTAAATTGCATGCGAGTTATAAAATTGTGCAGCAAGAACACATCTTAACCATGTATGCGGTCAGTGTGGGTGGCATGATCTGAGAACGGTTCTCCCAATCGCACGCTCAGCAGCACGTGAGTCATTCAGTTCAGTGATGTTTAAAATAAATAAAATATTTTGTTATTAGGGTTGTTAAATTATTATTATTATTATTATTATTTTAATGATTATTATTTCTATTGTTAATAATTTTATTAATATTATCTTTATTATTGTTAATTATATTATTATTATTATTATTGGTTTTAGTATTATTATTATTATTATTATTCTAAAAAAATAACCCAAACCCTAGCTACCCAGGTGTCGCCCCCTTCCCTGATTTTTCCACAGCCAACGCCCCCTTCATCCTCTTGTTTGGCGCATACTAGGACCCTTCAACCCTAGCTTCCCGCTCTAGCCCCACCTCCATCCCTCGCACCTCTAACTTTCCATCCAAGGATCACCGCCTCCTACCTCTGGTGCTACACCCCTTGCCAGCGCCCTCGTCCCACTACTCCAGCCTGCGACCAGCTCCAGGACGCCCACCGCCTTGCCCCGCCGCGCATCCAGCCAGACACCTCACCCCGCCATGCTACGGTTCACCGGCTCCAGCAGGCTGCCACGCCGAGCCCCCTCCTGCCTTCTCCCCTCACACGGCCAACTGCAGACCACCAGGCTCCCTCCAGAACACTTCCCTCTGGCCACCTCTCGGACCTCTGCCTCCTCGCCGCCAGCCCCTCATGTCATTCCCCCCTTGTCTCGTGTCCTCGGTTTTCCCTGCCCAGCCACCTCCTACCTCCCACGCTACGCCCCTCCGCCTGCCGACCCCATGCTGCGTTCCGGTGACCCACTACTCCGAACCCCTCCCCCCTTCTGTGCATGGTCTTCTAATGACCCGACCCCACTACTCTCCTTTTTCCAACCAGTAGTGCAACAGAACCCCTGTGTGGTGCCTCTGCCTTGATCCGGTGCACCCCCCTACCAGCAGCATACTCCTCCGGTATATTCATTCATTCATTCATTCATTTATCTTTTCATCATTTCATCAGTGATTTTTAATTTGTTTTTGTTTAAACTCTAATGTCGTGGTTGTACTACGTATGTTTTTCATATTACTTAGGTGTGTGGTTAATCTGCGGGGTGATGTGGCCCCTCCTGTATAAGTGTCTCCGAGCCCGCGCTTTGTTTAAGGTAGGATCCCTTTGCCTTGTACTTTAAATTTAGTAATAATTTGATTGCTTGTATTTTTCACACCCGCTGAATATTAATCAGTTATTTTTACTTTTATTTTTTTTAATAATAATTTTGGGAGAAAATTATTTGGCTTTGTAGATAGTCATTGTTTAGACAATTATTTAAATTTCTCGATGGTTTTGATGTGATTTGCAACTAATTAATTGGGTGAAAAATGGTTCTTATTTTTTGAATTTAGTTGTTTTCACCATATTGTAGTGTGTTTACATGGTATAAAGGAAATTTTTGATGAAAACCAATCTTATGCTATTTAATCACATTTCATAAATTTTTCAACTATTTCTTTTAACTGTGCAAGCGGTGCGTATTTCATTTTAGTGAGTTGTGGGCATGTGTTTGATCAAAAATGTGTTCTTTGAAGGAATTTTTTTTACATAAAGTTGTGGTCACTCATAAATTTTTTTTTATAAAATTTTAATTGGTTATTTAAATAATTTGAATGTTACGAATCAGGTTTTGGAAACGTTTTGAAGTGTGCATGGTTTCAAATGTAAATTTTAACATGTGATACTTTTTTTAAGTCGTGCATACCAAGTGTTTATTAAATTCCTAGTTGGACCTTATGAATTTATTCTGAAATTAAAATGGTGTTTGGTTTTCCTTAAATGGTTCCCATGTTGACTTGTTTTTATTGCGGTTGATAAAGTGGTGTGCGCATAATTTTAAAATGGACTTTGAGCATGTTGTGTGTTTTATTTGGGGTTTTTGCACCAAGTGTTGGTTAAGTTGCTCAGTTTTCTCTTAAACATGGTTTATGACTTTGAGAATAAAGTTTTGATTTTAATAAATATATTTGATATTCCAAAAATGATGATGTTTTCAAATAGGTTTTCATTCTAAGTTCTTGTTGTGATGTCTCTTTGGCCTTTGTAAAGAGTGTTTTGGAATTAAAGTGGCGACTTGAATTTATTAAATGGGTTTATAAAAGGTGTGTTCGGTTCTAAAAAAATGATCATTCATGGTTAAATTCTGTGAAAATGATTATTTGGTTAAATGTTGTCAAACTAAAGGCCCATTTGGCACTTTGAATGACTATTTGAAATAACTCCTCCTGGGTTGGGTCTCTTGCCTAGTTGGTTGACTGCGAGTAGGGAGGGTCCTCGGTATGGTATTTCCCTTCTATGATAATTATTTTATGGTAGGGAACTAACTTAGAGGTGGTCGGGGTGGTGTTGGTCTGTGAGGTGTGTGTGTGTGTGGAGATATATGTATATATATGTGGCTATTTGTCTAAATTTCATGGCACACCCCTTTGTGAAATATCCATGGGAATCTAGCATAAAAAAGAGGGTTACCGAGAATGATTGTTTCACTAGTTAGGGTATTTACTGATAGTGCCCCATATTAGGGAGGATGTTTTGTTTTTATTGTTATGGGATTGGGCCCCTCAACCAGGACAGGTAGGGTGACAGTCGGGCTTTAGGGCGTTATGATGTCATTGAGTAGGGATTACCTTTAGGATGAGTCACATGTATAGTATGTTCTGGTTTTCCTCTAAGTTCCTAGGTCTTCCTGTGTTTGTTTGGACCTTGTACCCTTAGTACCATTACCGTCACCATGTGGAACCGTAACCTCACTCTTGGTTTTGATGTTCTTTTTGGTAAATTGTGAACTTGGGTTTATGTTAAAAAAATGTTTTCAAGAAAAAACGTTTTTAAAAGAATAAACATCCTTCCCTTTACTTAATGTAAGAAAAATAAGTCTTTACTGCCTTTCTTTGTTTTATTTTGCTCCTACCCTTGATCATTATTTCAAATTAAGAGGGTAATGGGCCATACATGTTTGTTTGTAAAATACATAGTATGAAAAAATATACTTTTATATTTGTAGTTCAAACCTATTAATCAATTTTTTCTTTATTTAAAGGGGGGCATTGGGAATAGATTAGTCAGGCCTACCTACTGAGTTTTAATACTCATTCCTATAGTGTTTTCTTATTTTTAGTTTCTCTTGCAGGTTCCAGCCTTGGCTCAGATCACCTTGGGAGATGTTTGGTTTCAATTTCGAAGAGTAACCCACAGGGTTGCATGGAGTCTTAGTCTTGGACATGTTACTCATGTTTTCGTCATTCTTTTATTTAATTTCAGTTATTTATTTCATGTTGTTTTGTTTATTCTGGTTTATATATTTATCTTTATGTGCCAAATCATCCCCAACAATTAAATTTTGATGTATGGCACTTGTATCCAGCCCGTGGGGATCGAGAATGCCCTTCGGGCCATGCTGCAGACTGACTTGGGTGACTTGTTCAGGGTCAAACCGGGTCGGTTCGTGACAGTTATAATAATTATATTTATTATATAAGTTAATATCAATATTATTATATATTATTATATATATTTTATTATATGTTATAATATAATATAAAGATAAAATAATAAAAAAAATAAAAATGAAAATGAGAGAAGAGGGGGCAGTTCGTGCCGAGAGGGAAAAGGTCACGGTGACGGTGACTTCTCGAAGTGTGAGGCCAGAGTTGCGACGAGGTTGTGTTGTTTGGATGTTCCAACAGGTCGTGATGGATTGGGATTTAGGGAGAAGGTCTGGCATCAAGAGGTATAGGCGAGGTAGGGTTTTAGCATGCAGCGGCAGGATGAGGGAGATTTGGACCAGACAGACGTTGTACGGTGGAGTAGGGAATCATAGTGAGGAGGGTTCACGGTGGTGCCAGATTGTAGCAGACATGCAGGCGTGAGGTGGTAGACTGGTGTGAATGTGGTTTTTGGAGATTTTGAGTGGCACCGGTGGTGGGGACAAGGGTCTATGGCACTTGGTTCAGCTCACAAGGCAGCGGCTCAGGGCCGAGATGGTGTTTCAGTCCATGGAATGGTAGGAGGCAATGGAGTGGAGGTCGAGGGGTGGAGGTGGTGAGAAAAGGCGAAGACCATGGGTTCGAGTTCATCATGAATTCTCTTCAGATCTTAGTGATTATAGATTTTTAATCTTGTGTGTATGATTTACTAGTTTTCATCTGTTAAATTTTGTGGTTGCTGCTGGTTGTGGATGTTGTGTGATTACTGTGGGGATTTTTTTTATTTGTGGTGATTCTGTTGTGGTGATGGTGTGACAAGTTTCTTGTGGAAGGATTTAGGCAAGAAGAGGGGTGATGTGTGAGGAGCGTTTGTAGATGAGGGCGAGACGGTGGAACCTGTTCTGAAATTGTGACTAGTTTTTGTGGCACCATGAGTGGTGCTCACAGTGGCATAATGAGGTGGAGGATATAGTGAGATGTGCCACCGTTCTTGAAACAGTGAGATAGGTTAGAGGATGTGGCACCATGAATCTATTGCAGTGGCTAGCCAGTGGAGATGAAATAGTTCCAGGGAGTGGTGGCACCATGAGTGTGAAGCGGTGAGATAGCAAGTGAGGTGGACACGGTGACACCGTGAGCGTGAAAATGGTGGCAAAGGCACCGTGATAGAATAGAAAAAGGAGATCGTGCGACCACAACACCTGCAAACAAAACAAAAATTAAATTAATTAAAACTTTAATACAAAAAAAATGGATTAATAAATTAATAAATTAAATTAAATAGAATATAATAAAAAACTAAGTAAATAAAAAAAGCATAAATAATAAAATTAAGTATGTTTTATTTATGAAAATGAATTTATTTGTTTTAAAAATTATAAAAAAATTAATTCAAGAACAAATTTATGTAATTACAGTTACTTGCTTAAATTATTTAACCAATTAATTAAATAATTAATTAATCAAATAATTAAGTAAAAATAATTGAATAAAATTACTTTATTGAACAACAATTTAATTATTTAAAGTAAAGTGAGTTATTTATTTAAAAATTAAAAATAAATAATTACATAAATTAATGAATTGATAAACTAACTAGAATGAAAAATTATAAAAAAATAATAATAAAAAATAAAATTCAAATTCAAAATAATTGATTTAATTAAAGATTTATTTAAAATGACAATAATGCACATTAAATCAAATTATTTAAACTAAAAAATATTATTTTACACAATAAGGTAAAACACCACAACAATTATCAATTATTTAATAAAAACAACATTTTGGTATAAAAAGTAAATAAAACTACAAAAAAGAATGTGGAAAAATAGTTTGAAAAGACTACCACATTAGCTGCCACCCAAGAGAGATGTTGAGTTAACAATAGACTTTCTACAGTAAGAAGAATCAATTTATATTACACCATATAGAAAGTAACTGGTAGAACTCAAGAAACATAAAACTCATTTGGAGGAACTAGAGAACAAGGGGTTTATTCATCCTATTACATTAACTTGGGGATCTCCAATTGTTTTCCAAGAGAGATGATGGGACAATGCGGTTGTGTGTTGATTACAGGAGGTTGAATTGGATGATGATTAAGAAATGATACCCCCTTCTATGAATCAATAATATTTTTAACCATTTGAGAGGTGATATTGTGTTTTCTATGATTGACTTGATATTGGGGTTTCATCAGTTGAGGGTGATACCATATGATCTATTGCAGAAAAATTTTAGGAGATGGTATGAGTTTTATGGGTTTTTAATGATTCTATTCGGGTTATCTAATGTGCCAATAGTGTTTATGTCCCTGATGAACCAAATAATTCACCTATACCTATATCAGTTTGTAGTTATCATTGTTGATGACATCTTGGTGTACTCCAAGACTCATAATGATCATGTCAAACTTCTTGATAACGTTGTGAGTAAACTAAGAGAGAATAGGCTACGCAATAATCCATCCAAGTGTCATTTTTGGATTCATAATGTGAACTTCTTGGGTCACATCATCTCTAAAAAAGGATTATTTGTGGTCCAAGATAAAGTGAAATATTTTGTATATTAGGAGAATCCCAATAATTTTTTCGATATCTGATGCTTTTTGGTTTTTTAGGATATTATTAGACATTCATAAAAGACATTTCCCAATTGGTCACACCACTATCGGTCTTGAACAAGAAGAGAATCAAGCTATAATGGTCTTGAGAATGTTAGAATTTATACCAAGAGTTATATAAGTGGTTAAAAACTACACCAATTTTGATCCTATACAAGTAAATTAAGGATTATATCCTATTTTGTGATGCATATAGTGTTGGGATTGGGTATGTGTTGTTGTAGGATCATAAAGTTATGGAATATGGGTCATGATAGTTAATGAATCATTAAAAAAATTATCCCATTCATAATCTTGAGTTGGTCACGGTGGTTTATGATTTATAGATTTGGAAGTATTACTTTTTAGGAGACAGTTTACGATGTGTACTGATAATAAAATCATTACGCACATCTTCACCCAACATGATTTTAATCTTCCATAGAAATGAAGGGTTTATTACATGTAGTATATTGATTTTGATCTGATTTACATGCTATGAAAGGGGAATGTTTTTACAGATGCTTTCATTCAAAAGACTCGGATCTAGGTATTTCAGGAATCCAGTTTTGAGTGGAGGATGTCGTGCTTATATGTATGTGGAAAGATTTTATCCATGAGTTCCATGATGGAAGTGGGTTGTGTAACCTAGTTTGGAAAAAATGTATCATGATTTTCTAAGGTAGTATTGGTCGAAAAGAATGGATAAATAAGATATAGGTATTGTGATGTGATGTTATACCTTTCAGTAGATAAAGGTAGAGCATTAGTGACTGGGTAGTTTTTTGTAGACCTTATCCATTCCTGAATGATAATGGGATGATGAGTCAATGGATTTTGTGGTGGGTATTACAAGGATGCCTCAGAAGAATGATTTGATTTGGGTAGTTGTGGATCTGTTGACCAAGGTGGAACATTTCTTATCAATTTGGGAGACCTTCAATATTGACCAGTTGGGAGATTTGTATGTTCTGGAGATGGTATGGTTTCATTGGGAGCCATGAACTATAATTTCAGATAATGATGTTCACTTTACTTCTCACTTTTGGAAGGGGTTATAGAAGTTTCTTGGCACCCAGGTGTTTTTAAGAATGGTATTCCACCCATTGACAGATAGGAAATCAGATCATACTATTCATGAGCTAGAGGACATGTCGAGGGCATGTGTCTTAGATTTTGGTGGATTTGGGGAAGAGAAATTGGATCTTGTTGAGTTTGCCTATAAAAATAGTTACCCTATAGAGATTCAGATGGAACCACATGATTCACTCTATGAGAGGTAGTGTATATCATCATTATGGTGGATAGAGGCTGGAGAATCAGAGTTGTTGGGATTGAGTCTCTTGCAGGAGACATCAGAACTGGTTTAGTTGATTTGGAAACATATGGCTACGACTCAGAGTAGGAATAATTCATATGATGATCAACAATTTCAACCCCTTAACTTTATGGTGGGTGATCATGTGTTTCTTCAGGTGTCTTAAATATTGGGTCACTGTCGAATTTGTAAATAGGGTAAGTTGGTACCCAGGTATGTGAGGCCATTTGAGATTGTGGAGATTATCAGACTCATGGAATACTGATTAGACCTTTCACAATAGTACAGTGGAATTAAAGATTTTTTTCATGTGTCACAGCTTCAGAAGTATCACCTGGACTCTTATCATGTGATTTTTTTGATTATTTTGATCTTGAGGCTCTTGCAATATTTGAGGAGCATCTGATTCATATTGTGAATCGTAGTGAGAAAGTCTTGCAAGTAAAGACTGTGACTTTGGTTTGAGTGTTATGGTAGCAATATAATGTTCAAGAAGAGACATATGATAGGGATATAGATATGCAGGCTCATTGGCTTGATATTTTCACCTTGGAAACTCAGTTATTCTTAGGACAATGGCTCGAGGACAAGCTATTATAAGGTGGGGAGGTTGTAAGATCCTATAGTCCTTTGAGGTGAGTTTTTGTTTAAAATTTTGGTTTAAATACCTATAATATGGTTAATGAAATGTTCCTTAGGTGTATAATGAGTCTGAGGAAATCATAGGGCTTAGAAACACAATAAAAGGGGAAAATTTTCTATCCATTCCATGTTGCATGATTGGTGTATAGTTATTAGTAACTGTGCGTCCCAACCATGCTTTCCCAGAGGAGGGGTGACCATTATATGAAACCATGGAAGGGGGATACCAAACTATGTGGACATGGATAAGTCTATTCCACATGGTCACTATATGATTTTAAAACTATGTGGTCTCCCTATGAAATTATGTGACATGGACCCCATTTGGATAGTGGGTGGTGCCGATGGTCGCACAGTTTGTCCTACCGTGAAGAAAAACCATGTACCCCTTTAGAAGTGGGTTTTTTCCATTTTTTCTTCTCAGGTTTTAAGTGTTATAACTTGTTATTTTCCTACATTATTCCCCCTAAATCCATAGTGATTAACGAAATATCCCTAGTCTTCCCAAGAATTGATCTTCTTCATTTGTAAGCTGTTTGGAGCATCGTCAGTTATGAAGAAAAGCTTTGGGTGAGTCTAACACTCCTCTTTGTTCCTTTTTTCTAATTGGGGCTTGTTGAGTTAAAATTATTCTTCTAAAACACTAAAACTCTCTTTTTCTATTGAATCTTAGGTTAGGGATTTGAAGGTGCTTGAATCCCAATTTGAGACTAAGGTTGAGCATGTGGTTGTCATCAAAATCGAGGTAGGTGGTCTACAAGTTATATGCCATATTCTTGATGTTGGTTTAAGTGTTTGTGGTAATTCTTTTGTTTCTTATGGTTGTGATTTGGATGTCTATAGTAAGAGATGATAAATTGTTTGGTTATATGATGAATTAAACCCCTCATGATCTCCTTGGGATGCATTAAGGATGACTAGAGATGGAAAAAGGCCACCAATGGGGTGTTTCATATTTGTGAACATGGGGTTGGGTAAGTGAATGTGAATTTGAAGGGTCTATGAGATAAAACCAATGATAGTTAAGTTTAACAATTTAACACAGGTTTATGCACTACTAAAAAATAGCTCTAGAATTTATCAGTGTCAGAAAACAATGTTATTAAATGATCCCTTTACCAATGCTAAAAAAGTGCTGATAAAGGGTAACTTTAATCAATGTTTTTTATCACTGTTAAAATGACCATTTATCAACGTTTTTTAGCACTGATAAAGGGTACCTTTTTTCAGTGAATTATTTTTAGTGCCCATAAAGGTATCCTTTATCTGTATTTTTGTGCACTCATAAAGGTCCTAATAATCTTAAATAATTTAATAAATTAAAAATAAAAACTAGCTTATTAAAAAATATTAAGAAAATTATTAATTAAATAATAACTCAAAAAATGAATAAATTGATTTTATTATATATAAATTATAAATACTAATAAATATAATATATTAGATATAGAGATATATGTAAAATAAAAATTAAACAAATAAAAATTGAAAATAAGTAAATTGAAAAAAAATATTAAACATTTTATTAATTAAATAATTACTGATAATCTTAATAAATAGTATATATTAAATATATTGATATACATGAATGTATATAAATATGATTTATATAATACAAAATATTTATGTTTTACAATAAATAGTAATATATTTAGTGAATATCGGTTTATAATTAAAAATCAATATGAATTAAGAATACTGACTAATTACATCAAGTAAAGGACATATTTGAATGTCATTCGATTTTTCAATTTAACATATATCAAATGTGTGTTATGTTGATTTCACATATAGGTAATTAATAAATTTTTATACACAATGTACACACAAAAAATATTTTTTTGGGAATTTAATCAATTTATATTTTTTATTTAATTTATATTTATTTACTATGTTTTAATATTTTCAATATTTATTGATCATTATTTCAATATATATCCATATTTTTATAATAATTTATATTTCTTAAATAAAAATTATATGTTTTTATGATATTGTTAATGTGTACTCATTTTTAAAAATTATTCACTTAAGATTAAATATTCATTAATAATGTTTTAAAAATATTTGTAAATAAATATTAACAAATAAATATATTTATAAATGTATATTTACTATGTTTATATATATATATATATATATATTTATATATTTATAATTATAAATAAATAAATATTATTTTCTTAAATAGTATTTATGTAATTTTAAAAAAATAATTATATATATTTAAATAATTCTAAAATTATGATAATATTATTTAAATAATAAATATATTGACTGGGTTTATATTTATATATTTTTATTGTATATATATATTTATTTATATGAATATATATAATGATATGAATATATTTTTTAAAGTATTTGTATAATTATAATTAAATAATTATATATTTAAATAACTATAAAATTATAATACATATATTTAAATGAATAATATATTGACTATATTCATATTTATATATATTTAAAAAAAAATTTATTTATAATTATAATTATAAATGTGTTATCAGCGTTAAAAAGTGCTGAAAAAATCTAACTTTATCAGTGATTTTTTGAAGGTGCTGATAAAAGTGTCCCGATCTACATAAATAACCTTCACAAATTGCAAACTCATAACAATATTTAATGAATTCTGTGGAATCCACCCTTTCCTGTCACTCCTCCTCAATGAATCAAAGCAAAAATCAAGGCTTGAATCAAGGCTCGAATAATTTCAAGGCTTAAATCCAAGGTTTGAACAACTCAAGGGTAGATCAAATCCAAGGATCGAACATTTTCCAGGTTTCCGATATCTCTACTTTCCCTCATACGATTCAAAGATTCAATCTAATGTATCTTATTTTCTCCCCCTCCTCCTCACTCATTGATTTCTTGTTTGGCGATATCTATTGGTGTTTTTATTTTATCATCACTTTTTATTTACCACTTGCATATACATGTGGTCAAAAATGTTTATTGGGGATGTTTGGTTGAAAGGAGATTGGGCTATCATTCCTTGAACTCCCCCTCCCTTACCATGTTCCAATTCTATGTAAACCATCCACCCCAACACCACTTACTCTTGCTTCACGAGAACAATGACCCCTTAAAATTTTTCATAATTTTAAAACATAAGAAATCTCATCTGCACCATTCCCTCCTCTTGCACATGACTGCCACTCCAATAAAGTTCTCGCTCTTTCCAGAACAAGCGACCACTTCCCCCATTTTACACATAGATAACACCAAACAAGAAATTATCTTTCTATTAGACTCGACCATAGGGTTTATGGAATGAAAGCAAGGTGCATGCCCACCCCACCTGACACATATCAATATAATAATACATATATGTATGTATGTGTTTATGTGTGTAATGGTAAATTTATAATATAATTATATTTACATACACACATAGACCCACAAACATGTATATTTTAAATATATATATATATATATATAATAGATATATATTATACAAATACATTATGAAAATATTTATATTAAACAAATTTATATGTATACAATTAAAAAATAAAAAATTGTTATATATTTATATTTAAATAAATATATAGTAAATATTAAATATTTATATATTATAAAAATATTTTATACAAATATATATATTATACAAACACAAATATATATTATTTTAAAAATATATATAAAATAAAAATATATAATATAAAAATAAAGATATATATTACAAAAATAAAAAATATATATATTATACAATACCAAAATATATATTATACAAATATATATTACACAAGTATATTATGAAAATATAATTTAAAAATATATTATAAAAATATATTATACAATAATTTTTCTATAGAGTTTATTTGATAGTTGAAACTCATTATCCACATTTACTTATGAAGATTCATCTCACTTTGAAACTATTTTTTAAGGGTGGTTCATCTCTCATTTAACTTAAAACCTATTTATATTCTATATATACTATTATTTATTTAATTATGACTAAAATTTTATATTGTGTTCCCAAAATCACCATACAACCCATAATGGGCATGAAAATGAAATTTTCTTGTAAATCCTACTCTTCGTCTTCTTGAGAATATTTCTTATTTTGAACCTCTCTATACATAATTCATGAATCAATTTATCAACTAAGAATTTTGATATTTTTAAAACCTATATATTTATTAGGTATATTATTTTCTTTAAATTATTTTTTCCAATCCTTATCTATTTTTAATTGAAATTATAATTGTGATATGTTTTCAAATATTTGATATACCATTAATATTAAATTTAATAATTACTTAGGTTGTTACATCACTTGTTCCAAAAAAAATATAACGGAGGTTATCAAATTCTATATATATGTTGGAATAATTATTAGAAATTATTTTTAGGTATTCATCACTTTAGGTTTACATGTGTTGGTTCCACCCCTAGAAATCTCTGATTAACATCCATGTATATGAAATAACTCTTTATTTATTAAAATTTTTAATCAATACATTTTAATATCTTCTAGTTGATGGAATGAGAGTTAATAGTATTATTTATCATATTTGGGTTTCTAATTACTCATTAATTGCATATATTATATTTTCATTTGATTATGATATTTAAGAAATACATGTTGGATCATTTTAATAGAGGTAGGACTAGTATTAGTTCTAATATTTAAAGTATTAAAAGTTGGATTTCACCTATAAATATATAATTTATAGATTCCCCAAGGATTTATATATCAAAACGTGTCCCCAATAAGACCCCTAGAATCATAAAAAATAACATTTATACCCCCAAAATATCACCTTCAATACATAACAAGTTAATAACCACTTAAAATGGTGTAATTATCACAAATGGGAGAAATTAACCCTTTTAGAGAATAAAATGGAGTGCTAACATCATCCTCATCAACTTTATCTCCCAAACAGTTATTATTTCAATTTGTTTCTTGAGACTCATCCTTAGTATCTTTTATGATTCTTATACTACTCTGAGAAGTAATCATCTCATGTATGACTAATTATTAGATTATTTCAAGAAACATAAGTTCATGTCCACTAGAGATGGAGGATGAGTGTTAAACAAAAAAATTTAATAATAATTATTCAACAGATGAGTTTATTAGGATAAAAGTTGTCTATAACTTTCACCGTTAGATGAATTAAAAGGATAACACATACCATATAAGAATAATTATTTTCTTAAATTCAAGTACCCATTTTCTTCAAATCATACTGAAATTATTTGAAACAATCAAATATTGGGTTTCCCTTATTAGAATTATCTAAAACTTTTACATGATATGACAAATATCTTATGTTTATTTTTTAATTTATTATAAAAAAACTAATATTTTAAGAACCCAATAGGATGAATATGAATTGAAAATGGATGCATGCTAATCATTTTAAGAAAGAGTATTAATATAGAGTTAAATAGTTCATAAAGTTTTCAATAGAGCATTCATACAACCCTTCTCAAATCAATTTTCCATTTTATATAGTTTTTATTCAAGAAAAATTGGTCTGGAATATTTATAAAATAATTTTATTTGTCATAGAATAAATTAGAGTTATAAATTTTGGACTAAACTTAAATAAAAACATAAAGTTCACACTGATTAGGATGACATTTTAGTTTATGGATCATTTGATATGAATACCTGTGTATATAATGATGGAGATTGATTGGAAGAAATGACAATGGGAATCGAAGCTATCCTTCATGATTGTCCAAAGTTGTTTGAGAAGTTAAATAGTTGTTCTATGAGACCATTGTATACCAATTATACTAAATACATAACATTGTAAGATGGATTTAAGTTATATAATTTGACAGCAGGTAGTATATAAAGTGGCCCCAGCTTTACAGAACTACTTGGTCTCCTGAAAGATATGATACAAAAATAAAATGAACTACCATGTCAAAAATATGATGTTAAATGAATGATATTTTCAATGAGAATGATCTATAATAAAATACATTATTTTCTAAAATATTGATTATTATTTCATGAGGACCATGACTCACACATAAAATTCCCTAAGTGTGGTGTGGATTGAGACAAGAAAAATGAATCAAGTCCAATGAAATTTGTATGGTACATTACTATCATTCCACAGTTTATAAGACTATATGGATGTTAGGAAATAGTGAGAAAATTGACATATAATGCAAATAAAATAATTAAATATGGGAACTTACATTATTAAAAACATTCTACTCAGTGAAATAAAATCAATTATGAGTATCATGAATTTGGAAATGAGACAAGAAACATTCATCTTGCATTATCTATTGATAGAATAAATCCTTTTTGTGTATAGATTAGTACTCAAAGTAAATTTCTCTTCATGTTGGTAAATTATAACCTTCCTCAATGGTAATGCATGAATTTTATATACATTATGTTGTCTCTGCTTATATCTGAACCAAAGAAACTCGATAATGATATTGATGTCTATTTGGATCCATTGATCAAAGATATTATATTATTATGGGATAAAATTTTTACAATGTATGATGCTCAAAGATGGGAAAAATTCACATTGAGGGCCATGTTTTATAGTATGATAAATGAAATCCCCTCTTATGGAAAATTATCAGGCTATAACATTAAAGGAATTTTGGGGTGTCCCATTTTTGAAAATCACACACACTCAGTTCAGTTGAAACATTCCTTTAAGAATAGTTTTTTAGGTCATCTAAATTTTTTATCTCAATGATATAAATACCAATCTTGGATGACAACATTTAATGGGAATATAGAACAAGGTACAACACCATCTACAATAATGCGTGATAAACTATTTGATAAAGTAAAATATATTGACACTATTTTTGGAAACAATTTTTGAAAAACTAGGTGAAATGTAGTTGGAAGAAGATATCAATTGTTTTTTAATTATCACATTAGAATTGTTTGTATTTTAAAAATTTTCTTTAGGTTATTCATATATAAGAAAAAGTATTTTATAGTTTTATTGGAACATTACTAAATGCTCCAAGAAAAATGAAATATGGCATCAAAGAAAGGATTGACATGATTGACATGAGGATAAGGGAAGATTTAGCATCGTTGAAGGGAAAAAGGAATAATTTTATTCCTATAACAACTTACACTCTATCCCGATAGGAAAATTTTCATTTTTGTATTTTATTTAATAGTGTAAAAGTTATATAGTGGTATTCATAAAATATCAAAAATTCTGTTTAAATGACTAATTTTAAGTTACAAAGAATAAAATTACATGACTTTCATGTTTTGATGCATGATTTGATGCCTGTCTCTTTCTGTTTCATTCTTCCTCAAAATGTATCACATAAATTAAACAAACTCTACTTATTTTTCAAATCCATATATAGTAAATTTATAGACTTGATAAGGTTTTTAATCATGAATAAGGAGGATTCAATCATATTATGGGAATTATATATATTCTTCCCACCATAATTATTTGATATAATGGTTCACCTAATGGTTCCGTTGGTTAGAGAGGTTCAACTATGTAGTCATGCCCATTATAGATGGATGTACCTCATTTAATGGTATATGAATATTTTAAAATGGTATGTCAATAATCAAATTTGTTCATAATGTTTTATTGAATAAATATAAATTGTTGAAGAATTTTTTGAATTTTGTAACAATTACCTAGAAGATGTTGATATAATAGGTCTCTAGAAGTCTCGTCATAGTAGATGCCTTATGGGAGAATATATTTCTATAATAGATGTTGTTACAATTACATTCCTTTACATTTTACATTTTAATGAATATGTTGATACATACCTTAAATCCAAAAAATAAATTCTTATAGATTTAAATCCATAAAGGGATAAAGGATGGAAATAAAATACAAATAATCAATAGTTTATAGGATGGTTCTAAGATCAAATATATATGGATTTATCTAAAAATATTAATTCAATTGTTGAATGACTTTAATGGATATCTAGGGGACCTAATTAAAATGTTACATGTCACACTAGATTTGTAGTTAATGGTTATACATTCTATAACAAAGAACATGATGACTCAATTATGATGAAAAATATTGGTGTTTCCCTTATGGAAGAAGTAATGCACATATCTAGTTCTAAGGATAGAAATAATATTTATGAAAATATGTCATATTTTGGAATTATCGAATAGATATACAAGTTGGATTATTCAACATTTCATGTGCCAATTTTCTATTGCAAAAGGGTTGCCAATATGATTTCAATGAAAGTTGATGAAATGGTATTCATGAAGATGAATTTTAGTGTAGAAGGGAAAAAAGACGAGCCATTCATAATAGCATCAAAATAAGTGAGAATATTTTATATCTTAGATCCAATAAACCAAAATTGGTCGATTGTTCTGTTGGTGACTAAAACAAATGTTGGGTCAGATGAATATTCAATCAAGGATAACCCTTTTTTTGGGAGATCATAATCAGTTCATGTTGGTAACAATATAAACAATGTCATGTACATTATAGGGGACCAAAAATAGGGTATTTGGATTCTCAATAGAGGAACCAAATCCCTAAAAACTTAAAAAAGAAATAGAATTCAATGAGAAGGTAATAGTGTTTTTTAATATATATTGTTTTTATAATAATATTATACGTTCTCTACAAAATTAACATAATCTAAATAAAATGTTTGACTACTCATGCAAAAAATGTCTTTTTCACAAGATTATGTTACCAATCCCTGATAATAGGAAACTATAATGAAGTAAACCCTTTGTGAAGATGTAAATGTAATGTTGAGATATAATTGATCTATTTAACCGAAAAATTATGTAATAAAACGTTGATTTAATTTTCATTATTCATTGAAAAGTTCATTAATTTTAGAATATTTATTTCCATATTTCATGAATTTATTCACCAAAATATCCAAAGAATTATTCTCCTTTAAAACATTTTCACCCCTGTAGTGTTGCATCTATCACTTTCCTTCAATTTCCCTTCACTTCATTTTCCAGAAGAGAAATGACATTGCCTCTTCTCAATCATAGAGATATTCTTGATGTTTTCAATGTAAAATATTTTTCCATGAAATTAATGTTTTTTTCCTATTTATGTTTAATCCATTTCTTTTTAGTATGAATCACATAAGAATTATATTCTTATATAGGGGGATTATTTGGTTTTAGTTGGGATGGTCAATACATTTTTCATGTCATTCTACACCAAAATATCCATAGACTTCTTCTCTCTCAAAACCTTTTCACCCTTGAATTTTTTTCATTTGTCACTTTCATCAAGTTCCCCACACTTCCTTTATAGGAAGAGAAAAAATTCTACCTCTACTCAATCACATTGATAATCTTGATGTTTGGACATTAACACCATTCTCTATAGAATTAATTTATTGTTTCATATTTATGTTTAATTTATTTCTTTTTAGTATGACATACATAAGAATTGTTTTCTTATATAGTTGGATTCTTTTGTTCGAGTTGGGGTTGTCTTTCCACCTTTGATTCCTTTATACACCAAAACCTCCATAGAATTCTTATCCCTCAAAACCTTTTCACCCAATTAATGTTGTAATTTATCACTTTCCTTAAAGTAACCTCCACTTCTCAATCACGGAGGTAATATTTATATTTTTATAACAAAATAAAATTCCATAAAATTAATATATTTTGTCTTACTTATGTTTAATTTATTTATTTTTGTATTACTCATATAATGATTATTTTTTTATATAGGTGGATTCTTTTGTTCAAGTTTGGGTGGTTTTTTTGAATTTTCTCAATCATGTGAGAGGTTGGACGTTGAACCTACAACTGAGAAAATAACAATAAGGAAATGCATCAAGAATTCATATAACTATCGTGAAAATGTGAATTATTAATACATATTTAATTAATTTTTTTTATCATTTTATCTACTATTTTTAAGTTAATTTCCTTATCATTTTTATTTATTACTTATTTAGTTTTTCAATAGATCTTTTCAGAAGTCATATTTTGATTTCAACTATCTGAAACATTCCACAAAGAGATAAAACGTCCCTTTCTTCCAATTTTACCACAATTTCCATTTCCTTTCATTATCTAACATCCAACACTGCATATTGATTGGATGTTATTAGCCAAAAAAATCATTCTCATTGAAATCCATAAGAGTATAAGAAGATCATGTGCCCATTTTGGGGAATTATCATGATATAATGGGAACATTATCTTCCTCTACTCTTCTATATTTCAATAAGGAGAAAGGTTTTTTTGGAAAATAAAATCAATTCAATATGCAATGTTGGAAGTTCAACAATGAAAGTAAATAGTGATCATGGTAAAATTGTAGGTTAGGATTTTTAAGACTTTGGGACATGTAAAAATTAGTCACACCTCAATATGACACACTTTGTGACTAATATGAATCAAAGTTCTTCTTTATATTTAAAATCGATATTTAATTTTAGTAAAAAAAGAAAACTAACATACTCAAAACCAAGAAAACATATTATTATTATTTTTATACTTTAAAATAGTGATCCAAAACTAATTTTTTATGTGTAGGAATCATTCATACCACAATCTAATACATGATGTACCTGGTAAGACTCAAAGTGTCTGTTATCAATTTAAAATTGACATTTTAGTTCAAAAAGTGTCACTCACTTAAAACATAGAAAATTTAGTTTAATTTTCTTGATAATTTAGGTAAATTATTAGTAAATCATATTTTATGTATAGGAATCAATCTCACATTGACGTGACACACAATGTGATCATTATGAGTCAAAGTGAGTGTTTCTAGTTTAAAATGACATTTGAGTAAAAAAATACAAGTTTTATACTTAAAACTAAGAAAAATAATTAATATTTGTTTTGTAATTTTGGAAAATTATCGAAATTTTATTTAGGAGATGTAATAATTTTCCTCACTTCAATATGACTCATGGTGTGACATGTATGACTCTTAGTGTGTCTTTATATTTAAAATTGAGATCAATTTTAGAAAAAAGGACAACATACCTACTCAAAACTGATAAAACACATTAATATTGTTTTAATACTTTATTAGAAATATATATAAGTCATTAGTGATGTGTAGGAATTATCCTCACCTCAATCTGATACACGATGTTCTCAATATGACTCAAAGTGTTTGTTGTCAATTTAAGATCGACATTTTAGTTCAAAAAGTGTCACTCACTGAAAACTAAGAAAAACACTTATAATTTCTTGATGATTTATTAAATCTATTAATAAGTCGTTTAAGATGTATAGGAATCAGTCTTACATCAAACTGATACATGATGTGATCGATATGAGTCAAAGTACTTGTTTCTTGTTTAAAATGACATTTTAGGAATAAATACACGTGACATACTCAAAACTAAGAAAATGAATTAGGGTTGTTTTTATTATTTTATAAAAAAACCATATGTCATTTGGGATGTGTATGAGTCTTCATCACCTCAGTATGATGCATAGTGTGACCAACATGACTCTAAGTACATCTTTTTATTTAAAATTAACATCGAATTTAATAAAAAGGACAACTAACCTACTCAAAATTGAGAAAACACATTAGGATTGTTTTGATACTTAAGTAAAATGATCCATAAGTCATTTGTGACATGTAGGAATCATCATCATTTCCATATGATACGTGATATTCCTAGTATAATTCAAAGTGTCTGTTATCTGTTTGAAATTGACATTTTAGTTCAAAAAATGTCACTCAATGAAATTCAAGAAAACGTGCTAATATTTTCTTGATAATTTAGTAAGATGATTATAAGTCATTTGGGACGTGTAGGAATTAGTATCACATCTAACCAACATATTATGTGATAGGTATGAGTCAAAGTGTGTATTTCTAGTTTAAAATTTTATTTTAGTAAAAAAGAGAAGTTATGAACTCAAAAATGATTATACGAGTTCATATTGTTTTGATAATTTTATTAAATGATATATAATAAATTTTGGATGTTTAGAAATCATAATCACATTAATATTATGCATAGTGTGACCAGTATGACTCTAAGTGTGTCCTTTTATTTAAAATTGACATCGATTTTAGTAAAGAGGACAACTGACCTACTCAAAACTAAGAAAATGCATTCGGATTTTTTGATACTTTAGGAAAATGATCTATAAGTAATTTTTGATGTGTAGGAATCATCTAAAATTCAATCTGATACACAATTTCCCAAGTATGACTCAATGTGTCTGTTATATTTTTAAAATTGATATTTTAGTTAAAAAGTGTCACATGCTGAAAAATGAGCAAATGTGCTCGTATTTTCATCACAATTTAGGAAAAAATCATAAGTAATTTTACACATGTAGGAATTTTTATCAGGTCAAAATGACACATGATGTGACTAGTATGAGTCTAAGTGTGCGTTTCTAGTTAAAAATGATATTTTAGTAAAAAATACAAATGAAGTACTCAAAACTAAGAAAAACATTCATATTTTTTTAGTACTTTTACAAAATGATCCATAAGAAATTTGAGATGTGTTTAAATTTTTCACAACCCGATCCATGCTAGGGATAAATTTGAAACTACCCCAAACCTACCTCCATAGGACAGGGAGAGGAGACAAGCACTGAAGGCACAAATCACATGTGGAGTCTTTTTCATATGTACCTTTACAAACACACACAACCAAATCAATGAAAAAGTGCAGAGGGAAATAAATAAAAGATTAAGAACCGCTATAAATAAACCATGTATGCATGGACCACTAAAAATAATAAAGTACGATAGTGTAAACTGAAACAAAAAAGGGAAAAATAAATGCCCACCCATAAATATGTCCCAACTTGACAAAAATAGAAAATAGTAAACAAATGAGAGCTTAGATTCTGTATCCCAAGTTGTGACCACTGTACATGAACCAAGAAGTCTTTATCCCTAATCTCCTATGATGTCACAATCGACCTATTCACCATCTGTAAAAGTCATGATACATGTTGGGAAAATCCCATGCATGGGTGAGTATATACATACCCGTTATAGCGCCCCAAAAAAGTGAAGTGGGGGTATTAAAAGCTACAACTGAATAGGAAAGAAGTAGATAGAATAAATATGGTAAAAAAGTATAGATCAACACAAAAAGAGAGTCAAAGTTAACTCATCCATACACAAGGTGATAAAAACAGTGATAATATGATCTTCTCATCAAATCTTCACTACCTATAGTAGGAGAGTAGACTCACGTAATTGTCAGAAGCTAGACACAAAAATTATGTGGCATACTTCGCACGTCTTCGCCTCTCCTATAAAGAGAGTTACCAAAACCCAAAGATTAGGTATTGAAATAGGACACACACACACACACACACACATATATATATATATATACTGAGTCAAATAAGCCCAAATGAGAGAGTAAGGGGATCTCCATATCAAATATCAGCCTAAGAAGAAGAGTATCCAAAAATTCTAAGAAAACCCATAAACAATGCCCAAAACCTTGTAATTCCTCCCTAAACACACAATTCAAAGGGACTCAATCACCAATCCTTAATACTCTCCGCTTTTCATAGCACTGACTCATCCACATATTTTTAATTCACGTCATAAGAATGAGTCTCAGTGGGGAAATTATCCCTCTGCCTTACGAGTCTAGAGATACATCAAACCATGTCTTTTCACTTATCTGTATAGTTGAGTGGGAATAAACTCAAAGTAGATGACTTGTGGCCTAGTGTGTTAGGAAGGTTCCACTCTGATTGTAGTTATATAGGACAGGTGACCATGCTGATGGTGGGTTCCACTCTGATAGTAGTCATAGAGGACATGTTCCCATGCCGATAGGGGGTTCCACTCTAATAGTAGTCATAGAGGACATGCGCCCAAGACGATGGGGGGTTCCTCTATGATAGTAGTCATAGAGGACTTATGCCCATACTGATGGGGGTTCCACTCTGATGTCATTGAGGACTCGTGACCTGGTTCGTTAGGGAGTTTTACTTGATAAGCATTGATATGCCTACTTGATCCCTATTGTTGTCAAACACCATCTACATAATAGTCAAGTATAGACCACCACACATCATATCTCAAAAGTCACATAAGAGGTCACCATCACGTACTATGTGAAAAAACACATAGGATAGGCAATTCACATTCTCAAATGGGGAAATCGGTCTGAAAGTCATATTTCACCATAAAATACGTATGGGGGGGGGGGGGGGTTGGTGGGACCCACCCAAAAATCATAAAAAAAATCCTAACACTGCTCTAAAAAATTCTAGCATATCCTTAGGGACACGATTCTACTGAGAGTACATCGTTTGGACTTTCTATGTAGAATATATTTCATGTTCAAGTTCTACAATAATAATAATAATAATAATAATAATAATAGTAATAATAATGATAATAATAATAATATAAAATGGATTCTCAGTGGACCCGAACCATGTGACCAAGACTAATAGCCAAAATTTGGTTTTAAAGGGACCACCTCAAATTTAGGGTCACGCAGTTATTGACAGTGCGTCATTTGGACTTCCCATGCGGGTATCATGACGGGTCAAATATTTAATATTATTATTAAATATAATTTTTCAAGGGTGTTTTTTGGGTCTAGGTTGCGGGTAAGGTAAAATTATCTGAAATTGTATTAAATTAACTACATCGTGAATGGGGTCACGCCTCTACAGATGGTGCATGAATCGGAC
This sequence comes from Viscum album, assembly GCA_963277665.1. Classification (NCBI taxonomy): domain Eukaryota; kingdom Viridiplantae; phylum Streptophyta; class Magnoliopsida; order Santalales; family Viscaceae; genus Viscum; species Viscum album. The sequence continues at coordinate 2,126,079,459 of OY728121.1, read as the reverse complement.
TCCCCAAGTGGCATTTTTGGGGGTTTTAAACAAGTTAATGACATTATTATTATTATTATTATTATTATTATTATTATTAGTTTCCCATAGAGTTCCCCCCTTTCTTCCCATGTGGGTTTCCTCCCTACTGTACACCTCACACACGCAGCCACTGTTTCTATTTCTACTGCCTCCATCAGCCACCTACCGCCTTTCCTGGCTCACGCCCCCTCTTCCGCATGTCGTCTTTCCTAGATCACAGAGCCTCGATCATGACCAGTCGTACACCTTCAACTTTGGCCACCTACTTGCATCATTTCCCTAATGCCACAACCTCATCAGACTACCTCCTCTGCACCAGAATGCCTTCGTACTCTGCCTTTCCCAGCCTCTGTTCACTGCTCGGACCACCATCACCTTCCGCACGCTTCTTCACATCTGATCCAACTTGAAATAAGTAAATGATACTATATTTTCCATCCTTGGACCCATATCTACACATATCCATTCCCCAGTCGATGATTCATTTCCATTTTGACACATTAAAAAAGGAAATTGATGATTTCCTGAAGAATAGAGGAAGATAAGAAAATAGGGAATCTAAGTATAAATTGATTATTTACTGTGTTAGTTTGGACATCTACTTTGATGTTCAAGAAAGATAAAATTGAAAAATAAATAAATTTTATAATTCAAGAATTTCAATAGGGGATAAAAAATCTAAAATAATGATTCCTACCAAGATTTTTAATCCGTTCATCATTGATGAACACACCCACAATGATCATTTTGTTTGTCATGCTCTAATCTACTCAAATATACAACGTCATTGTGATCTGTTAAAGTTTCATCATTGATTCGCCAAAGGGATTCAGGATGGGAGATCAAATGATGGTGGTAGAATTATGAACCAACTAACCTAGCTGAAACTTCATAATGAAATATTTATAAGTATATCATTTAGGTTAAATTAATTTAATTACTTAATTAGTTGATTAATTTAATCCACTTAAATGTACCGCTATCGAGTGAGTGGTCTGACCGTCCTGCACCGACCCATTTTTTGTTGCACCTAGGGTCAACACCATATTCTGGACCCATTCATTGTCTCATATCTTTTATCTTATCATCTTTTTATGATTTATCATGTTTTATTTAATTAACCACATGCGTGCAATATAAAATAAACTTAATATTTTTATAAAATTATTTTTGGGCACACCCAGCCTCGAAATCGCACACTATCTTAGCTCCTAGATCTTGATATATATATATAGAAATATTTTAAAGTCTTACAAATAAAAAATGGATCTCTACATCATTCAATACTTCAAGAATTTCATCACTAAAATAAAAAACTATGAAAAAAACTCAGGATACTAATCCCACACATGGATCTACCACTCCCAATAACTCTCAATCCTATTTCTGTGCTACCACAAAATGAAAGTAAAAGGGATTAACCATCCTCTTATGGTCTACTTATTTTAATCCTCGATTGCCACTGGGTTCTCTGTAATGGTGTCCCCATATTTTATGTCCAACTAACCCCATTTGATGACATGGATAAGATCATGAATATATCTCCTTAGCTCCAACACATGGAATACAGCGTGTTCCCACTCTAGCTATGGGGGTAGGGAGAGGCGGTAGGCAACCTCTCCAACCCTCCATATGATCTCGAACAGCCCAATGAACCTCAGGGATAGCTTGTCTACCCATCTTAACCTCCACATCCCTCATCATGGGGAGACTATCAATAATATGTGATCTCCATGCTCGAGCTCTAAGGGCCTTCAATGGTGATATATATAAAATTTATATCTACTTTGGGCCGCCTTTATTCGTTCACGGATGGCCTTCACATTCTTTGATGTTGTCTACACCAACTCTAGATCCATGAACGATGACTCTCAAACCTCAATCCAACACAAGGATGTCCTGCAGGGTCTCCCGTATACTTACTCAAAAGGTTCCATGCTAAGGGTAGAGTGGTGACTATTGTTTTATAAAAACTCTACCATAGGTAGGTGATCCTCCCAACTCCATATGAAATCCAACATGCAAGCCTTCAACAAATCCTCCAACACCTGGATCGTGCACCTGGTCTGCCCATCAGTCTGGAGGTAAAAGGTTGTATTCTTTCATAGCTAGGTCTTGAATTTCTCCTATAGGCCGCTTCATAAGCGTGACATAAACCATTCATTATGATTAAAGTAAATAATTGAGGGTACCCTGTGAAGGCATATAATATCTTATACGTACAACTACCCCAAACTCTCTACCAAACTCTACTCCCTGAGAGCAAAGAAGTGTGCTAACTTCATGAGTCATTCTACTATCACCTAGATGGATTCATCTCCCTCTGTTGTGCATAGAATACCTGTGATGAAGTCTATGGATATTCTATCCCATTTACACTTCTAAAACTCAAAAGGCTCCAACAAACATGTCTGGACTTGGTGCTTAGCCTTCAACTACTGACCGGTGAGGCATCGTGAGGAAAACTTGGCTATAATTCATCTCATTTCAGACCACTAAAACTATGACTCAATATATATACATATTCCCCACATTATAATGTACCAATAAGGGATAAGTGTGGAACTCCCACGTCACCTTCTCCCACATCAAAATTGGAACAATTATTCATCCCTGGAATAAGATCTCGTGATTCCCTCTATTAGAATATCCATATTGTGCATATCCTGTGGATATCTAGTCATGAAAACATCACATTCAATTTTTCCCTGTTGGAACTCTTTCACACACTCAAGGAGTGAAGTAGTCAATGCTATTTAATGTATAAATATTGTGCCCTCCTACTCCACCAAGGCTAGTTGTAGGGAAGCTAACTCCTATGAAGCTTCCCTCTCTATGTGAGTTTGGGACATCCTACTAAGGGAATATGCTGCAACATTTCCCTTTCTTAGAGTATAGAATATCTCAAATTCATAGTCTTGTAAGAACTCCAACCATCTTCACTACCTTAGGTTTAGGTCGCTTTGAGTGAAGACATACCTAAGTCTCTAGTGGTCAGAGTAAACCACAATTCAATCTCCCAAAAGTTAGGGCCTCCACATCTCCATGAAGATTACACCACTTCTTTCTCTAGGTCATGAGTCACATTGTTCTTCTCATGGGGTCTCAACTGCCTTGACCCATATATGATGACTTCCTTTCATTGCATTAACACGCAACCGATCCCAGCTCCTGAGGCATCACAATACAATAAGAACTCAACGCCTTCCTCTGGTAGTCTCAAAACTGGAGCACGCATCAGTATCTACCTAAAATCCTCAAAGTCCTTATGGAATAGCTCATACTACATAAATGGTTTTCCCCTCAACATCAATGTGGTCAAAGGGGGTGTGATTCTAGAGAAGTTTTCCACAAATCTCTGATATCACCCTGCTAAACCAAGAAATCTTTTCACCTCTGACACATTCTTGGGAGGATAACAAGAAATAACTACTTAGATATTCACTAGATACATAGCTAAACCTTGTTCATAAATGAAATTACTAAGAAATTTAACCTACTGTATCTAGAACTCGTACTTCAATAGCTTTCAGTAATGCCAGTTCTCTCGATGTAAATCAAGAACCATCCTCAAGTGCTCAGCACAATCCACCTCTTTTGTAGAGTAGAAGAGTATGTTGTCGATGAAGACAACATGAAATTGGTCCAACTAAGGCTAGAATATCTAGTTTATCAAATCCATAACAATGGTTATGTAGTTTTTAATGCCAAAGGGAATCACTAGGAACTTGTAGTGTTCACAACGACATCGAAAAGCCAATGTTAGAATATCAGCCTTGAAAACCCAAAACTAGAGGTAACCGGACCCGATATCGATCATAAAGAACCATATTGCACCATGAAACTAATCAAAGAGGTCATAAATATTAGGTAATAGGTACTTATTCTTTATCATGGCCTGATTCAGGTGATGGTAATCCATGAAAAGTTGTATGCTCCTATCTTCCTTCTTCATGAATATAATTAGAGATTCATATGGGGATATATTGGGTTTGATGATACCATTCTCATGAAGGTCCTCTAGTTTTAACTGTATCTTCTGATGGGTGCCATCAAATATGCTTCATAAGATATTAGGGCAGTCTCTGGTTGCAAGTCAATACAAAGATCCAACTCCCACCTCAGAGGTAGTCCCAAAACGTCTTTGGGAAAGACTTCCATATAATCCTACACCACTAAAAGAACCTATATTCCTAAAGAGTATATTCATCCAAGGTTTATGCTCACTAACTGATGGGTAATAGGCTTCAGTCTCCTACTTACAATTCCCACCTATCCTGCGATGAGGTCTCTCTCACTAAAAAATGGGAACCTCATCCCATCAGTGCATAAGCATCTGACTAGCCTACATAACGGTCGATTTGGGCTAGAATAATGTAAATACAATCCATGCCCAAGATGACATCATAGGGTTCTATTATGTTGACCAATAGGTCCTATATGAACCTCTATATTCCATGTGATAGCTCGCATTGCTGGAAGATGAAATACATGGATGAAGTATTCTCGATAGGATCCCCGAGGCAAAGCTGTTGTGCTAGCGCCTCTACCGGGAGCTCCAACTCCCGTACCAAGAGTGTCGAGATAGAATAAATACTATAACCTATGTATTCTAATATATATTCAAGATTATAATAAACCCATATCATACCTCAAATCATCTCATGCACTGAAGGATTGTGGACATAAAAATATTTTATATGTATGCAGCCCCAATCTACAGCTCCCTAAGCCTGATGTGGGCCGCCTGGTGGTGATGGTGGATGAAAATAATATCATCATCCCCAACTTACAGTTCCTCCTACTCCTCTTTCAGCACCACCTTCCTAGGTAACACCTTATCCCTACCTTGGAGATCCCTAATTATAGTGCTTTATCTACTGTGGTGTTCTATTTTCTATCTTCCTGAGATGATCAACATATCTAGTTAGGCAGTCTCATGCCATGTGACCTCTCCTATCACAATAAAAGCATCAGCCCTCTCTAGGATATCCTGATCCTCTATGTTGTCCCTTACCATGTGACTGAGTCTAGTCATGGGGAGGAATCCTACATCGAGATCATGTTGACTGACATTTTCTTGCTTCCACAGATGTCTCAGATATGTTGTATCCACTACTAGCTCCAGATGTCTGGTTTCCCTCAGGAAAAAATATCTCTATCACAAGTGCCTGCTCTATCTACCCGACATATCTAGGGATGAAAAATGGTAAAAAAATTGTCTTATATCTCTCTACGGAGTACCTACTCAGACATTCATTCTCATAAGTATCCATCTTTGACCATGTCGAGAGAGTAGAATCTAAGGTCTATGAACCTTGTTGCATACTTTTCCACAATCATACCTCCCTAATGAATCCCCAAAATCTCCTAAATATGAATGGAGTGTAAGAAAGAGGGGTAGTACTCCTCACAGAATAGCTTCAAGAAGTCTTCCCATGACACTGTCGACTCATCATGCATCTGGTTAACCAAGCTCCACCAACTCCCAGTTACTCCATGGAAAATATTGGGTTCCAAATCCGCCATTTTGATCTATAGAGATCTGAAAAATCCTGATGATGGGTACCACCGACTCTAGCCAATCCTATTCTTCTTGGGGATATCTCTCACCTTAGAATCTTAGTGGACTCTAGTGTTGGAACTCACGGAGTGCACTCAAGCTTGGAACTCCCTTAGCATGCTCTAATGGGATGATTTGATACTCAATAGGTGGAGGTGCGTCCACCTTCTCACCTAGAGGAAGGGGATCACATGATTGACATTGAACTGATTCCTCATCGCTCATTGGGTCTTCGTCACAAACTAGATCTGGTATCCTGGCTGGAAAGCGTTGAGGAGGAATCCTAAAAATTATCAAGTTATATCATGGTAAGATGATCATATATATATATATTGGTAATAAAAATGGGGAGATGGCACAATAAGGAATGTCAAAGAGTCAATCCTACATGATTCATGTACCATAGTTCCCTACAACAAATGTTTCATGGTCTCGAGTCAACAAACAGGTAATCAGGGTCCCGGTGAATAGATATGTCGGCCACCTGCACCATCACTAGACTCACTGGCCTAAGAGCTTCACTCGAGACACTTCAAAACTATTGATCTAAACCCATCCAATCCTTTCTAAGGAACATCTAAATAACATCCTGTGGAATAAACCACCTCTAATACTAATTTTTCATGACCCAACCCATGTCGGGGCTCAAGTCACAAATACCCCAAGCCTGCCTCCATAGTCTAGGGGGTGGAGACAAGTTTCTAAGGAACAAATAACACAAGGAGGAATTTTCTTGAGTACCTGTACACACACAAAGCCAACTCAGTAAAAAAGTGCAGAGGAAAATAAATAAAAGATGAAGAACTTCTATAAATGAACCAAGTATGAATGTAACACTAAATAGAACAAAGTACGGTCATATTAAATGTAAGGAAAAGGAAAAAATACATGCCCACCCAGGAATATGTCCCAACCTAAAAAACTAGGAAAGAGTAAAAAAATGAGAGTGCAACTCCTATATCCCAAGTTGGGACCTCAATACATGGTCCAAGTATTCTGTATCCCTAAGATCATCTGAAGTCACGATCAACCTATCCTCCATCTACAAATGACACAACACATGTTGGGTATTTACCATGCAGGGGTGAGTGTATATATACCAAGTAGAACTCCCTAAAAATTTTATGGGGACACTAGTGCAGAAAACGTTTTTTACGTCGGTTATTTTTTATTATTTACGTCGGTTTTTAGGCGACGTTAATACGGACGACGTTATAAATAACGTTTTTTACGTCGGTTATTTAAAACCGACGTAATATCCCTAACTTCACGGTGGTTATCACGTCGGTTCATATAATAACCGACGTGATAAATATGCGCGGGGGGCTTTATCACGTCGGTTATTCCCTAAACCGACGTGATAAAAGGCCTGGGATATCGTTTATCACGTCGGTTATGTCATAACCGACGTGATAAACCCTTCCCCTGGCCTATTACCACGTCGGTTATTTAGGAAACCGACGTGATAAAAAGGCCTGGGAAACGTTTTAGCACGTCGGTTATTCAATAACCGACGTGGTAAATCGATTCCCAGGCCTTTTATCACGTCGGTTATACTAAGCACCGACGTGATAAAATCCCCGGGAAAGGTTTATCACGTCGGTTCTAGAAAAAAACCGACGTGATAAACCCCTACCGATTATTTACCACGTCGGTTATTTTATAACCGACGTGAAAGAATTTTTTTTTTTTAAATAATTGCACTGCTCTCACCAAAAAGCAACCAGAAACCAAACAAAAATAACCATGCCAGCCCTCCCCCAAGCCCCAACTGAACCCCACCCTCATCTATACCCACCTAACAACCTGGCCAGCCCTCCCCCACCACATTGGAGCCCCACCACAACCCTTGGACACCCCTCCCATATCCCTTGGACACCCTCCACCCCTTGACCACCCCCAAGACCCCTAGTACAGCCTCAAACACCCATTGGACACCCCCCCACACCTTGACAGCCCTCCCAGACCCCTTGGACACCCCCCCCCCCTCATTTACACCCAACCTGCCCCTTGGACACCCCCCCACCCCTTCGACAGCCCCCCCACCCTCATTTACACCCCCCGAACACTAGGACAGCCCCAAACACCCCTTGCACACCCCTCCCATATCCCTTGGACACCCCCCCACCCCTTGGACACCCCCCCACCCACTGGACAGCCCCCCACCCCCTGGACACCCCCCCGACCCCTTGGAAACCCCCCCTACCCCTTGGAAACCCCCCCTACCCCTTGGAAACCCCCCCTACCCCTTGGAAACCCCCCCATCCCCTTGGACAGCCCCAAACACCCCTTGGACACCCCTCCTATATCCCTTGGACACCCCCCCACCACTTGGACACCCAACCGACTCCTTGGACAGCCCCAAACACACCTTGGACACCCCTCCCATATCCCTTGGACACCCCCACCCCTTGGACACCCCCACCCTCATTTACACCCCCCCGACCCCTAGGACAGCCCCAAACACACCTTGGACACCCCTCCCATATCCCTTGGACACCCCCCAAACACCCACCCACCCCCTTGGAACCTCTCCCCCCATACCAAAATCCAGACCAGAAAAACCATCAACAGTAGACCAAAACAAGAAGTAGAGAAAAATTAAACATTCACTTATATAACATTCAAAACTTACAATGTCAACTTCAAAAAAAACTAAATCCAACCTAAACGACTACGAAATACACAATTACATTGACAATATTCAAAATTACATTTTACATTACAAACAACTAAAAGTCAATCGAACCTGTAAAATAATTTGACCACTCCACTTGTAAGTGTTTGATATCTTCAGCAGTAAAGGGTTGAGGGTCATCAAAAAGCTACAAAGGAAAAGGATAGTAGTCAACGTGTATAATGAATAAATCAAATTGAAATATTATTAGAAAGAGGAAATCTTACCAGGTCAAAACTCAGAACTGTCCCAGTTGTTATTATTTCATACATAAATCTTAACATGTAATATCCGCATTCGATGATGCCTTGTTGCTCATGACATTTCTGTTTGAATGAGTGTAAATTCAATATATTATTTTTATGTAATAAATCAAAATGTACAAATTATAAATGGATATTTACCTTCGCATGTACATATTTGATCTTGTAATTCCTTTTCTTTGCGCTTTTTCGAAAGTGGACCCATGCCCTGTTAGAAAATAATACGAATGGGGTAAATTTAAAATTCATTATAATATATAAAACTATTGTGAAATTTAAACTTACGTTTCCAATATATTCTTAAAACTTTCTCGCACATCATCATGGAGAGAGCATATCCAATAAAGTGTTTTCTCCCTAGGGAAAAAAACCCCTAACATCCAATGATCCCTGAGAAAAGGAAATTTAACGTTAGTGGTTTTTTATGTTAAAATATAATTAACTCTTTGAGAGGGATGTGTTTCATACCTCTCACAAAAAGGCATCATCCAACACTGTGTGATTACATTCTTTTCAAATCTATCAGCAATATAAAGCATTCTTTGTTCCTCATCCAATGCACATGCTTCAGGGGAAATCAATTGTGGGTCCATGAATCCATATACATCTGTCAGCTCATTCCTCTCACAAATTTTATACATATACCTAATACAAAGCAGACATAAGTATACATTTTTAATAAATATAACGCAAGGAAAAGGAGTTAAGACTTACATGATAAAAATTTGCACCACGTTGATGCCCATCTTATCTCCAGTGACAAACTCCATGATATCACTTTTCATAATCCCCACACATAGTTCACATCCACAGACATGAGCTTCCATTGTAAAGTCATAATGATCCGCCAACAAATTTGAATATCTTGACAATTTGTCAAGACTGCTAGTATCTGCATCTGATGTCATAGCTATCTGTCTTTGTTGTTGTCTATACAGTATTTCTTTACCTTTGAAGTATTCCTGTAAAAATAAATTGAAAAATATATTAGTTTTCAAATGATAAAACATTAATAAAAATATAAAATAAAAGATATAACATCCATACCTCTATGGTAATGAGTCGAAGAAGTCTGGATGGCCAAAGTAAAAAATGGCCGATACTATGTCCAACTGTCGTCACCTCATCTGTAGGTAATGGTATCCGAGCTGATCTATCTATAATATCCTGTACAGTGACCCTCTGATTCTCTACCTCTAACTGTTGATGATGAACTGTATCTCCTATACAATATACCATCCCATATGCAACTATATGATGTTGAGGATCATCAACATACAACTCACAATAAGTAGGTAGCTGCGGCGGAGGAGGAGGATCAAAAATGGGGTCCGCAGGCTGAGGTGGGGGAGTGGGAGCTACTGGGAGAGGTGGAGTGGGAGCTGCACCCTGAAATTGTCTTTGCAAGTCTGCAAACATTAACTGCACCGATGCTCTAATCTTGTCCTCCATTGTCGCATTAATATTATGGACTTCAGCCTCCAACGATTCTATTTTTTTTTATAAACTCCCTCAACGTTAGAAGTTGAGGAACGTGGCAACACTTTTCTTACCGATACACCTGCCGAATATCCTCTTACACGGCCAGGATGTTCGGGCTTTCCCAATGCCACAGATAAAATATCTTCCCTCCCAGATGGTGTAAATGTCCCCTGTGAACTCTGCTCCTCAAGAGAGTCCTGTAATAATTAATTGAACTTTTCTATAATGATTGGAAATATATGACGAAAATAGTAAACTTAAATAAATAAAATAGATATCTTACAATCCTCTCAACTACGAGTCTCGATTCTTCCGAAATATATTGTCCTTTTTTGCCCTTCCGAGCTCTTTTCCATTTCTCATGTCTAGATGGAGGGGATGGAGGGGCCACCTCTCCAGAGCTTGAAGACTCAGCTCTTAGTTGTTGAAATTTTTCTGCCATCATTTGTTCTTCCAATAATGCATACCCTCCCCGAGATAAACTATGAGGGTATACATTTTTAGATTGGATCTCTTGATGAGCTTTCCTTGTTTGCTGTAAATTAAGAATAAGTAATCATTAACAAAACAATAATAAGATCATTTATATAAGAAAGCTTATAAAAGTTTACATTGCCCTTACCAAAAATGATTCTTTTCTTCTACTTTCAAAAAATTGTCTCCATGTGTCTTCATCTATAAAAGGATATATACGACATGGATTCTCACGACTCCTATGACCATAAATGAAATCAGATGAGAGGGTTGATTTGAAATCCCTCCATCTCCTAGCAGCCAACGATAAGCATTTCTTCCTGACTCCTCCAGTGTCAGGAATATCAAATGTCATCTGATAAAAAAGAGGTTAAAAATATTATATATACTAGAAACATTTAAAGAACAGTCAAACAATAGCAAAAGATCTTACCAAAATGGTCTCCCACAGCTGAGAAATTATCGCCTTATCCACACTTCTCCAATCATCATAAAGAATGCTTACTTTGCTCTTAGCCTGAGTTGCTACAAAACCCTTAAAATCTTTAGCATTTGGACCTCTAGGAAGATCATCCTCATCAAACTCCACGACTATCCTCTCCTCCTTCGTACGGGCAAGTGATAATTTTGGTAAACGTGTGCACCCACGCTTACCAACCTTTGAACTCTTTTTCGTAATAGGAGCATGTGAATGTTCCTCCCCAGATGTATGACCAATATGCTCATCTCCAGAATCATGTGGCTGATCAACTGATTGATCTGTCATTTTCCTTCAAATCAAAAAAACAAACATTAGTTCACAAATAGAAAAGTGTACTAAATTACATAATAGTAAACATCGGTAATATGATAAGCATGTTAAACAATGATAAACATGGTAAACACAGGCAAAATGTTGCCAAGGAGTTGGCATAAGAAAGCTGAAAAGTGGACTCACTGATGCCACCGGCCGGCCGCTGGCTCACCACCGGCTGGCCGGTGGAGCAGACAGCCTTCCTCTGTCTGGACCACCGGCCGGCCGCTGGATCACCACCGGCTGGCCGGTGGACCAGACAGAGAGCCTCCTCTCTGTCTAAACCACCGGCCGGCCGCTGGTGCTCCAGACAGAGAGAAGGCTCTCTGTCTGGTCCACCGGGCGGCCGGTGGTGATCCAGCGACCGGCCGGTGGACCAGACAGAGAGCCTTCCTCTCTGTTTGAACCACCGGCCCCGGCCGCTGGCTCAACACCGTCCGGCCGCTGGTGATCCAGACAGAGAGGCTCTGTCTCTGTCTGTACCACCGGCCGGCCGCTGGCTCACCACCGGCCGGCCGGTGGTTCAGACAGAGAGCCTTCCTCTCTGTCTGAACCACCGGCCGGCCGCTGGCTCAACACCGGCCGGCCGCTGGTGATCCAGACAGAGAGGAAGGCTCTCTGTCTGAACCACCGGCCGGCCGGTGGTGAGCCAGCGGCCGGCCGGTTGGTACAGACAGAGAGGACCGGTTGCCGGTGCGCGCAGGACTTCTCCTCTTTACGGTTTTTATTGTTTTATCGTTTTGGTTTGATACATATTTTAATAAGTAAAAAATTTACAGTATCTAACATTATATGAAAAAACTAAATGTAAACAAGATATATACTTGTGTTACCTGTAATTTTAGGAATGTACAGTTGGATTGTTTTCCCAAATCCTTCGTCGTGATCGTTCCTAATGGCACAAACCATGTCTTCAACATACTCATCATTATGTTCTGTTAATCTTTCCATGGAAGTAGGGATCTCACATAAATCAGCATCTTCATCAAATTCATCCTCACCAACATATTGGTTTTTCCCTTGTAAAACAACAGCCCACTGCATATCTGATTGATCTACTACATAGGAAATTTGTTTGGCATGTGTTGCCATTATAAAAGAATCAGCTGTGTCTTCCAATCTATTCAGATTAACAAGTTTCATTCCAAATTCATCGTGTCTGACACTGTTGTTACCGATAAACCATTACAGTTAAAAACGTGAACTTTAATTTTAAAGTAATCAGCCTCCCATATGTCTTCAATCACTCCATAATATGCACTTGATGCCGAAATTGGGTTTCTGTCCTTAGCACTCGAAAAATGCATTGCTTCTGCAAACACCAATACACCACTATTCTGAACTGCACTTCTGTTGTCCTGAGCTTTCGTATGAAATGTATAGCCATTAATGTCATAAGCGGACCATGTTATCACATTTAAAGATGGACCACCCACTATCCATTTTAATGTCTCTGATACATCTGATCTACCAAGCAAGGTCTTTTTAAACCATGGCAAAAAAGTTTTGTTTTGCTCATTCAAAATCCACATTTCTTTCTTCTTTGGATGACATTGTTTCAACTCATTAATATGCAATGTGATATACGGTTGAACATCAGCTATGTTATTCAAGATGTATGATTCTAACTTCTTCATATGTTCAGCTGACAGTGATTTGACTTTCAAGCCACGAATCCCCTTTCCCTCATTATTAACCCGTTCATGGCGAGATGGAGGCAAACCTATGTGTTGCGCCGTAGCCAAGTAACTCGTACAAAACTCTGCTACCTCCTCAGAAATATACTTTTCAATAATGGAGGCTTCAGGTCGATATGGATTTTTAACATATCCCTTTAATATTTTCATATACCTTTCAAAAGGATACATCCAACGAAGATATACAGGTCCACAAAGCCTTATTTCTCGAACCAGATGAATCAGTAAATGCACCATCATATCAAAAAAAGTTGGAGGAAAATACATTTCCAAATGACAAAGTATAATAATTGCATCCTTTTCCAAAATGTTCAAAGCATTCACATCAATCGCCTTGTTGCAAATTGAATTGAAAAAATAACACAACCTCATTATAGTCTTTCTGACACGGATGGGCAATATTCCACGCAGTGCAACTGGTAGAATTTGTTGCATCATGACATGACAATCATGTGATTTCATACCTATCAACTTCAAGTCTTTCAATGAGACAAAATTTTTTACATTTGAAGAATAACCTTGAGGCACTTTGATATCATGAAGACACTGACAGAAGCTACTTTTCTCCCTCTTCGATAATGTATGACAAGCCGGGGGAAGAAATGTTCGTCTTCCTTTAGGAGTGGGAGCTAACTCTAAACGTATTCCCATTGACAGTAGGTCTAACCTTGCATTCAACCCATCTTTTGTCTTTCCTTTAATATCTAGCAATGTTCGATCAAAGAATCACAGATATTCTTCTCCACGTGCATGACATCAATATTATGTTTGACTTCATGATACCTCCAATATGGTAGCTCAAAAAATATTGACCTTTTCTTCCAAATATGTCTATCATTACCAGATTTCTGTGTCTTTCCCAATGTCACATCAAGGTTTTTCACCCTCTCAAAATACAATTCTGGGGATAAAGGTTGAGGTGCAGTATCAAATTCTTGTGAGCCATTGAATGCCTTTTTTAGTCTTCTATAAGGGTGATCCATAGGCAAAAACTTTCGATGACCCATGTACACTGTTTTCCTCCCATGATGCAATTGACAATATGACGTCTGTTGTTCGCAAATTGGACATGCTTTATGCCCTTTAACACTGTATCCAGACAAATTTCCATATGCTGGGAAGTCATTTATAGTGAATAGAAGCACTGCATGCAGTTGAAAATATTCCATTTTATAAGAATCATACACCCTAATACCATCAGCCCATAAAAGTTTCAAATCATCAATCAGCGGTGACAAGTATACATCAATATCATTGCCGGGTTGCTTTGGACCAGAGATCATGATACTCAACATGACATATTTGCGCTTCATACAAACTTCAGGAGAGAGGTTGTAAATTACCAATAAAACAGGCCATGAACTATGTGTGCTACTGAGGGTTCGGTATGGATTCATTCCATCTGTGCACAAGCCTAGTCTCAGATTTCTAATTTCATTTCCAAATGTAGGGTACTGGGCATCAATTTTCTTCCATTGTGGACAATCAGCTGGATGACGTATTTTTCCATCACATACCCGCTCATCAGCATGCCATCTTAACCTTTTTGCATCATGTGAATTAGCAAATAAACGTTTGAAACGAGGAATTATAGAAAGATACCAAAATACCTTTGAAGGGAGCTTTGTAATCTCTACATCAGCTTGTGATTTTTCTTTCACCTTATACCGTGATGTCCCACATTTGGGACACTCTTTCAGAAATTCATATTCCTTCCTATATATAATGCAGTCATTCGGACATGCATGTATTTTCCTGTATCCCAATCCCATCGGGCATAATATTTTTTTGGCCTTATAATGTGAATCTGGAAGATCGTTATCTTTTGGAAGAATGTCTTTCATCAATTGTAGCAGCTCTGTAAAACTTCTGTCACTCCATCCATGTTTCGCCTTCAGGTTAATCAATCTTAACACCGCCGACAAAACCGTAAAATCTGTACAACCAGGATATAATGGTTTTTCGGCATCACCATATAGACGTGCAACTCTCGGTTCTATCTCAATTTGTTCTGCTACAATATCGCGAATCATTTCATCAATTCCATCGGAGTTACCATCTTGCGATTCATTATCATCAGTGACATTCTGTCCAGTTTCGCCATGCCAAATCCAAGGGTTGTAACTCGGATTGAAACCATGACAAATCAGATGATCTTTTATCTCTCTACTTTTCAACTTCTTCATATTCAGACATTTCAGGCATGGACAGAAAAAAATGTCACTACTTGGAACATTTCGTTTAGCAAATTCCAAAAAGGCATCAACACCTTCCTCATATTCATTGCTCATTCGATGTGCCGTAATCCAACTTCGACTCATTTTTACCTATAAAAAATAGCAAAAATATATATATTTTTTAGATAAGACAAATATATGTTTATATGAAAAAAATCATAATTTGAATATAACAATTTTGAAATATAAAACAAATCGATGTGTAAACCCCCCTGGACACCCCCCGACCCCTCTGGACAGCCCCCCACCCCTCCTGGACACAACCCCCCACCCCCGACCTGCTTGGACACCCCCCTGGACACCCCCCAACCCTCTGGACAGCCCCCCCACCCCTCCTAAACACCACCCCCACCCCCTACCCCCTTGGACACCCCCCTGGACACCCCCAACGCCCACCCACACCCTTGGACAGCCCCCCACACCCACCCACCCCCTTGTAAACCCCCCTGGACACCCCCTGACCCCTCTGGACAGCCCCCCACCCCTCCTGGACACCACCCCCACCCCCTACCCCCTTGGACACCCCCCTAGACATCCCCCAACCCTCTGGGCAGCCCCCCCACCCACCCGGACAACCCCAAATACCCTCTGGAGAGGCCGCCACCCACTTGGACAGCCCCCCACACCCATCCACCCCCTTGGACAGCCCCCCACACCCATCCACCCCCTTGGACACCCCCCTGGACACCCCACCGACCCCTCTGGACAGGCCGCCACCCCCTTGGACTGCCCCCCACACCCACCCATCCCCTTGGACACCACCCTGGACACCCCCCGACCCCTCTAGAAAGCACCCCCACCCCTCCTGGACACAACCCCCCACCCCCGACCTGCTTGGACACCCCCCTGGACACCCCCCAACCCTCTGGACAGCCCCCCCACCCCTCCTAAACACCACCACCCACCCCTACCCCTTGGACACCCCCCTGGACACCCCCCAACACCCACCCACGCCCTTGGACAGCCCCCCACACCCATCCACCCCCTTGGACAGCCCCCCACACCCATCCACCCCCTTGGACACCCCCCTGGACACCCACCGACCCCTCTGGACAGACCGCCACCCCCTTGGACAGCCCCCCACACCCACCCATCCCCTTGGACACCACCCTGGACACCCCCCGACCCCTCTAGAAAACACCCCCACCCCTCCTGGACACAACCCCCCACCCCCCGACCTGCTTGGACACCCCCCTGGACACCCCCCAACCCTCTGGACAGCCCCCCCACCCCTCCTAAACACCACCACCCACCCCCTACCCCCTTGGACACCCCCCTGGACACCCCCCAACACCCACCCACGCCCTTGGACAGCCCCCCACACCCACCCACCCCCTTGTAAACCCCCCTGGACACCCCCGACCCCTCTGGACAGCCCCCCGCCCCTCCTGGACACCACCCCCCACCCCCTACCCCCTTGGACACCCCCCTGGACATCCCCCAACCCTCTGGACAGCCCCCCACCCACCCGGACAACCCCAAATACCCTCTGGAGAGGCCGCCACCCACGTGGACAGCCCCCCACACCCATCCACCCCCTTGGACACCCCCCTGGACACCCCACCGACCCCTCTGGACAGGCCGCCACCCCCTTGGACAGCCCCCACACCCACCCATCCCCTTGGACATACACACACACCCTGGACACCCCCCGACCCCTCTGGACAGCCCCCGACCCCTCTAGATAGCACCCCCACCCCTCCTGGACACAACCCCCCACCCCCGACCTGCTTGGACACCCCCCTGGACACCCCCCAACCCTCTGGACAGCCCCCCCACCCCTCCTGGACACCACCACCCACCCCCTACCCCCTTGGACACCCCCCTGGACACCCCCCAACACCCCACCCACGCCCTTGGACAGCCCCCCACACCCACCCACCCCCTTGTAAACCCCCCTGGACACCCCCGACCCCTCTGGACAGCCCCCCGCCCCTCCTGGACACCACCCCCCACCCCCTACCCCCTTGGACACCCCCCTGGACATCCCCCAACCCTCTGGACAGCCCCCCCACCCACCCGGACAACCCCAAATACCCTCTGGAGAGGCCGCCACCCACGTGGACAGCCCCCCACACCCATCCACCCCCTTGGACACCCCCCTGGACACCCCACCGACCCCTCTGGACAGGCCGCCACCCCCCTTGGACAGCCCCCCACACCCACCCATCCCCTTGGACACCACCCTGGACACCCCCCGACCCCTCTGGACAGCCCCCGACCCCTCTAGATAGCACCCCCACCCCTCCTGGACACAACCCCCCACCCCCGACCTGCTTGGACACCCCCCTGGACACCCCCCAACCCTCTGGACAGCCCCCCACCCCTCCTGGACACCACCCCCCACCCCCTACCCCCTTGGACACCCCCCTGGACACCCCCCAACACCCACCCACACCCTTGGACAGCCCCCCACACCCACCCACCCCCTTGTAAACCCCCCTGGACACCCCCCGACCCCAAATCCATGCACCTATGCCATGGTTGTGTGTGAATAAAGTAGTAACAACTGTAAAAGGGCAACCCATCCAAATGGACACGCCCCAACCCTCTCGGGGATTTATAGAAAACGATGAAAAATTAGTGAAATCATAAAATTACTCAATATTGCAAGTCGAACAAATAGATCTAGGGATGATAAATAAGATTATGGTGCCAAAATGAGTTAAAAGGGTTCGCAATCGAAGAATCTTAGCTAGTTTCAACAAAAAAATCACAACACATATATATTTACTATCCGCGAAAAAAAACGAACGAGTGGGAGGATTACCTGAGTGCTGCGAGTTTAGATGATTGATCCGAGGAGATTAAATATGAGAAACGATGATCGCAAAACAAATCTAAACCAACGAAATGGACGAGCCGATTCGGGTTTACGCGCGAGAGAGACGAGTCGCGACTGTCGAAGGTAAACTCGCGAATGACAATCCACGGGTCTGGGTAAATTTTTAATTGAGTTATCACGTCGGTTATTCAATAACCGACGTGATAATTGTTTTAAAAACATTTATAACGTCGGTTATTTCAATAACCGACGTAAAAAACTTCCTTCGATTCATTGTTTACGTCGGTTATATAATAACCGACGTAAAAAATGGCTCAAAATCCGCGTTTTTTTACGTCGGTTATGGAATAACCGACGTCAAAAACATCTGCGGATTCTTTTTTTACGTCGGTTATTTTATAACCGACGTCAAAAAGCCTTCAAAAACCGCGTTTGTTACGTCGGTTATTGAATAACCGACGTGAAAGGGCCTTCGAAAACCGCGTTTTTTACGTCGGTTATAAAAATAACCGACGTAAAAAACGAAGCCGCGAGATTAATAACGTCGGTTATTTGTATAACCGACGTTAAATGTGTACCGAACACAGGTTTTTTACGTCGGTTATTTCTTAACCGACGTAAAAAACCTCGTTTTACATATTATGACGTCGGTTTTATATAACCGACGTAAAAAATGGTGACGTAAAAAACGTTTTCTGCACTAGTGGGAGTAGTAAGAGATATAAATGAAGAGGAAATTAATAGATATAACAGGGTAAAATAAAATAGTATAGATCAACCCAAAAAGAGAGTGAAAGTAAACTCATCCAAACACAATGAGCGAGAAACTGTTAGAATATGAACTTCTCGTCGAATCTTATCCACCAATAGTAGGATAGTACACTCATCCAACCATAAGAAGCTAGACACTGAAAGCACGTGGCATACCTTTGGAATCTTTCCCACTCCTAGAAGAAGAGTAGCCAAAACCCAAGGAGTGGTTAATAAAATAGAATATATATATATATACATACAATTAGTCAAATAATCCTAAAAAAGAGAGTAAGGGGATCTCCATCTCACATCGCATCCTAAGAAGAAGAGTACCAAACAGTTCCAAGAAAGCCCATAAACGATGCCCAACACCCCGTACATCTACCTTGAACATGAAAGTCAAAGGGACTCAATCACTACACCTTGATACTATCTACATTGGGAAGAAATGACTCACCCACAAGGTTTTAAGTCATGTCATAAGAATGTGCCTCAATGGATAAAGCATACCTCTTCATTGAGAGTCCCAGGCTACATCAAACCATGTCTCATCAATGATATGCATAGTAGAGTGGGAAAAACTAAAAGTATAGAAACATCACCCTAGTGCGTCAGGGGGTCCCACTTTGATAGTAGTTGTAGATTTCCCACACCAATGTCTATGGGGGGTTCCACTCTGATAGTACTCTTAGAGGACCTACACCCATGTTGATGGGGGGGGGGTCCACTCTGATAGTATTTTTAGAGGACCTATGCCCATGTAGATGGGGTTCCACTCTGATAGTAGTCCTAGAGGACCCATGCCCATGCCTATGGGGTTCCACTTTGATTTCATTGAGGAACCGCACACTAGTTCATCGAGGGGGGGGGGGGGTCCACTAAAAAACCTCTAATATTCTTATATTATCCCTACTGTCATCAAACACTTCCTACATAAGCGTCATGCTTGGCTCACCTCACATAATATCTTGAAATTTGGATTAGAGTGCACCATCATGTCCTATCCGTAAAAAACATAGGATATACTATTCACTTTCTGAAATTGGGAAATCGGTGTGAAATTCATATTTCATAGTAAAACGTACAAGGGGGATTTGTGGGCCCCACCCATGAATCCAAACAAAATTGCTGATATTGGTTCCAAATTTTTTTCCATATTTTTAGGGACATGATGTCACTAACAACACATCGTTTGGATGTCGTATGTGGAAGAGATGTCAGGTGGGAGTCCCAAAATAATAATAATAATAACAATAATAATAATAACAACAACAACAATAATAATAATAATAATATAAAAGGGAATCTTTGTGGACCCAACTCAATGGACTAATACTAATAGTACAAATTTACTCTTAAACGGAACGCCTTGAATATAGGGTCATGCAGTTACTGATGGTAGGTCGTTTGGAAGTCCCATGTGGGAGTTATGATGGGTTAAATATTTAATAATATTATTAAATCTAATGCTTCATGGGTGTTTTGTTGGACCATGTCATAGGTTGGTAAAAATTACCTTAAAACATCTTAAATTAATTTCATTGTAAACGGGGTCATTCCACCGTAGACGGTGCATGAATCGAACTCCCCATGTGGGCATTATGGGGATTTTAAACAAGGTAATTGCAGTAGTATTATTTTTTTCCTTAGAGGGTTTGCCCCTCTCCCATTGCTTACCACGCGAACTGCAACCATGTTGTGCCCCCCACACCTACAGCTGCTACATCCACCACTACCACCTCCCTCCACCTCTGACGGTCTCCTTCCACCTCGACCGCCAAGCACCTCTCCTAGCCTACATGACCTCAGTTGCATGTCACCTCGCCTGGATCATGCCAGCTCGACTACACCCCATCGGCCGCCTACTCACACTGTTTTCCTACAATCAAAGCCTCTCTAGACCTCCTCCTCCATGATAGACTACCATCATATGCCGCATCACATATCCATTGTGCACTACTCGGACTGTCTCTACCTTTCGCACGATGTCACGCATCTGAAACAAGGAAACAATTGCATATCTACGATATTTGGACCCAGGTCTACACATATTCATGTCCCAATTGATGATTCATTGTCATTTCAACACATAAAAATGGGAAATTGAAGATTTCATGAAGAATTGAGGAAGATAATAAAATATGGAATCTAGGTATAAACTAATAATTGTCCGTGTTAGTTTGGCCCTTGATGTTGATGTTCAAGAATGACAAAATTGGAAAATGTATAAATTCTATAATTAAAGAATATAAATCAGGGATAATAATAAAAAATAATGAGTCCTATATATATTTTTAATCCTTTATTCATTGATAAACTCTCCCTTCAATGATCATTGTGTTTTTCACAGTTTGATCTGCTCAAATTTTCAACATCATCGTGATCCATCAAAGGTTAGTCATTGATTCGCCAATGGGAGGAAGAATGAGATATTCACCGATGGTGGGAAATTTGTGATCCAAAAAACCTAGATGAAACTCCATGATGATATATTTATAATTATATCATTCAGGTTAAATGATTTTAATTAATTAGTTAATTAATTAATTTAATCCCCATTATCAAACCGCTGACGAGCAAGGTGTCTGAATGTACTACGCCAATTAATTTTATGTTTATACTAGTGTAAAAACCATATTCCAGACCTATCAATAGTCTCAAATTTCTAATTTGATCAACCATTTAAGAGTTATAGAATTTTCTTTAACTAACCACATGCACTCAAAATAAAATATAATTAATATTTTTATAAAACTAATTTTGGGCACACCACGCCTCAGAATCGCATGTTGTCTCAGTACCTAGCTCTGTAAATATATATAGAAATATTTAAAAGTATTATATGGAAAAAATTAGTCTTTTAAGAATCATTCACACCTCAATTTGATCCATATGGTGACTAGTATGACTCTAAGTTTGTATTTTCAATATATAAGTGTAATTTTAGTTTAAAATGCACTTCACATCACCAAAACTGAGAAACTGATCCTAGATTTTTTTTCTTACCATTCTATCTATTATTACTGAATTTATTTCCTTATTATTTTTACCTTATACATATTTATATTAAATTTGTTAGGGGAGGGGAATAAACAAATTAAAACCTACCTAAAAGTAAACTGGGGGGCTTGAAACAAAGACCTCACATACACCACCATAGGACACAACCACTAGGTTGTGCTCATGGGTATTTATCTTATACTTATTCAATTAATTTTCATAGAGATAATTCATGAATATGAACAACAAAATGTTGTGATGTGTAAGAATTAACTACATCTCAAATATGATACACAGTTTTCTAGGTATGACTCAAATTTTTGTTTAAAATTAACACTATCTGTTAATTTATTTTGTTATATTTTTACTAACATAATTTTTTTCTTATATAGGTTCATTATTTTTCTTGACTAGGGGAGGTTTGTTCGGAAATAGCTTGTGTCAGGGTCAGTATCAAATGAAAAATGAACATTGATGTTTCTTAATGTATGTAATAATTTTTACTTATGTAATTATATAAATCAATTTTTGAATTGTCAATAATATAGAGTTTTTTTTTGTATTTGTGTTGTAAATTTCATTTCATTTAAATTTTGAACTGGAAATTGATTTTAGTTATATCTGGGGGTGTTTCTGGGGTTGTGGGGTGCTGTTATAGCACATTACACAAGTTCTACAGTGTGCTATTATAGCACACTCTAGTTTGTTGTTATAAAACACTTTAGTTTGCTCCATTATCTATAAGGACCCAGCCTTAAAACATTACTTAATCTTGAATTAAATGAATAATTCACATTAAGGATCTTTTCAGGTTTAGAGTTTTAGAGAATTAGGACATAACTATTACATCACAAAAGATTACAAAGTAGACACTTCTACATGGTTTCCATTTTTTTTACAAAACATGAACTCTTGAAAAAAAAGTCATGTATAGTTCCATGTTTAAGACAACATGACTTTTCATTGATCCCATCCTTGACCATATTCCACATTATGTCATGTGAAAAGCATTTGAAAAACATGGTATGAGCATAAAAACCGCAGTAAGGGATACACAAGGAATGAAAACTGTTAGTTTTTCAAAACAACAAGTAAACCATGAATACATTAACATAAGTAATAATTTTCACCTTTATGAAGTTTTAAATACTCTTCACTGAATAAAAGATCACTACTTACCCTTTTGTAACAAAAAATTACCATAAAATCCATATAAAGAACACATAACATATAAAGGTAACTTGGAACATAAACATACTTCAAGGAATAACCATACGGTCGACTTCCACACATGTCACTAAATAGAATAGCCATACGGTCGACTTCCATAACCATTGCATTGGATGTTATAATGTAACCACCAGTCCTGGTATTCATAGAACCACCCATCATTTGGTTTATCACGTAACCACCTGTCAAATGTCTAAGTACCATTATCAAATCATAACACATAAAACAATTATAAAGGAAAGAAAACATTTCCACATTTAAATCATAATATATTACTTAAATATATTGACATAAAAAATCCATTATAAAAACCATTTTCAATACCAAAATACATAAAATAGTATATGGTATTTATTTACTTTTAAAAACATTATGGCTTATTGAGGAAGCCAAAGATCAAATAATACTCGCGGCGGTGGAAAAGTTCATTGTCACCTATTACGTTAAAAGAAACATTCCATTTTTTTGTTTAGTAAAACTCTTCATAGAAAAATATTCCCTTTTAAAAGTCAAGGGTGTTTATACAACGTATATAAGAAAGTCTTGTATTGGAAAAAAGTATGCCTCAATGAAAGGAGATTGAGATGAAGTCCCTTACCTCGTGTCTGACTTGACTCGATCACTCTATAATCTCCTGAATAATAAACTAAAGTTAATTTATACCTAATTAAGAAATTTTTTTAAGTTTATTATTCCTTTTATATCACTTATTTCCATGTTATAAACATTATGTAATCATTTATGTTAATAATGTCCGTTTTGTCGATATTTGGTACTTAAGTCAAAAATGGACGTCTTACAATTACATGTTGTTCATGTGGTAAAAGGTTCATTATATCCAGAATAATATTCATGATTTGGATATCATATATATCATATATATCCATCATATACATGTATTTATAATAGTACATAACATTTAGAGGTAAGAAATGAAATGCACCGTTCATGGAGACGGTAAGCCATACGTATGTATGAACGCTACTTACATTTCTATTTCATATTTGATGGAATTAAAACATAATGATACATAGTAGTATTTTAATTCCAGTATTTTATCATATATAATATCATTAAAAATATCCTTTATATGTACCACATATGGTATGAACGAGTCATATCACCTTGAGGGGGAAGTAGTCCGCACTTCCTCAAATGAAATTATCGCGTTTACCCATAATGAAAACCATAAAGGTATGATATCAATGAGAAATATAGAAGCATAAGGAAAAAATAAACATAATATATAACATATATAAATACAGTGACATCATAATGTCCACCATTAAAGGTGTTAAGAGAAGATTTAACAATCATCGTTTCGTGAGGTAGTAATTCGCCATCCACAGAAACAGTATGTTCTTTAACCATTAGATGGAGTTGTGTGTATGTGTAGCTTTAATCCTTATCATAACAACATACTTGTATGTTTAAGATTCTGGTTTTGTTACATAATAAATGAATAAAAAGAGTTTAGGGGGTTGGAGAAGCAAAATAAAACAAAAGAACATAAGAGAAGACATTACCTTTAAATTGGGTAACTCCCCTTGGTTTGAACCAAAAGAATTTATTGAAGAGATTTCTGCCTGAATTAAGGCTTCTAGGATGAAGAGAGGGATGTGGAGAGATAATAGGAGCAGGGGTTGAATGATCCAAGGTCTTGAGAGGTGTGGGTAAGGGAGTAGAGGTGGGGGAATTTTATAAGAGGGAGGTGGGGCACTCTTGGAAGGTCATGAAATGTTACTTTATTATGAAATAATTTTCAGATTATACAGTTCCCACAATGATATAATTCAAGGATAAGGTGATAAGGGTTCTAAATCCACCCACCAATCGGTTTTAGACAAGTTTAATTCAGAGATTTTACCTTATCTTTTCATTTTATTTAAATCGTTCATTAATGAGGTAATCGTTGCATCATCATGGTGTAATAAATAAATTTATTTATTTAATGTCTAAAAATTATAAAAAAAATTACCATGATGTAGGAAATCTTTTTATCTTTCTAATTAATATTTATTGTCAAAAAGATAACTTATATAACCCCAAGTAAAAATTATTTTAGTAAAACAATACATGTTTGTGACATTTTTATTTTAACTTTAAATAAAAAGTTATTAATGTCATTTTCTTACCCAAGTGGCTCCATGGGATCCTCAATTTGACCCATGGATTTTCTTGGTCGGCCTTGACTCATCCAAGAACTGTGCAACGTAAGATTTCAAAGAAACTCGTTGTTGCGTATCGGGTACCCTATCGAACATAGAAACCCCTTTAAAGTAAAATTAATATTTAATTCAAAAATATTAATAACTATGAAAATGTCTTATTATTTATTTACCTGGGATGTTACATTATTAGTTCTTTTAAAAGTTCTCACAAATGGGTCCTTTATCAGCACTTTTACAAATGTTGATAAATGTTCCCTTTATCAGTGCTCTTATAAGCGTTGATAATGGTCCCCTTTATCGTTGCTAAATAAATGCACTAGTAAACATTATCCTTTATCTATGCATGTTTTCAATGATAAAGGACCCCTTTTATTCACACCTTTTTAGTGCTCATAAAATACTATGGATTTTAATCTCACTCTGGTATTTAAAACTTCTTTATCACTGATAAAGACCATTTTTAGCACTGGTAAAGGCCTATTTTGTAGTAGTGATGGAAGAAAATATATGATATTTTTATTTCATTTTTTAACATTAGTTTTGAAATGAAATTAATATAATTGTGTTTAATTTATAGCATAAAAATGGGGAATTTGGTAAAATGTTAGTGTGTTAACGAGTCACAAATTTTAAATAGTAAATGTGTTAATGGGTTAGGGCAGGAACATGATTTATGTATTGACCAAACTATGAATCTCAAATGGTATATGTGTTCGATGAGTATGATTTTTGAATTGGTTTATGTGGTCAGACACTAAAGAAACATGTGCACATGGATTGGTGTTATGTTTGGGGAATTTTAATTGAGGATCTACGCCCACTCATTATGTTATACTGAGGATCTAAACCCCACCCCCTTTAATGCATGGATTATGGAGTCGGACTGAGCCTCTATATCCCTAATGGTTTCATGTGATGAGACTACTTGGATTGATGCTCCAAGGTATGTGTTCTAAAGTGATTGCGTAATTTAATTCACTAGTGATTTTGGGAACTTGATTCTTCCCCTTATACATTGTTTACTTTCCCAGAATATGACAAATTTAAATTAAAGAAAATTCCTAACCCATGGAATAAATAACGAAAATGGTTTAGTGAACTTTGTTAACTAATGAAACCTCATTTAACTTTGATTTATCTTATTTCTTATTTAGTACTTTAATACACTATCTATTCAGACTAGATATTTTGTAGACACCATTGGTGGTGTCCTATTGATTTGTACTCACCCCCCTACCCGGGCCACCCTTGGGTACCCGAGTAGACTTCTTGCCTGTAGGCCAGGATAAGGTAAAAGGCCCTATGCTAGACGATTGATTTGGGAATGTGATGTGAATGGATGAGGGGTCTGGAATTAGAGTCATAGACAATTTTTTGGATTCTTCAATTTGTATTAGTTTTTGGTTTTCATTACGCTTTTCACTGTATAATATGTCATGAAATATTTACTATTTGGTTATGGGCTTGTACCCAGTTTTGGGGAAAAGGTAGTAAATTATTGCTCATTGTTTATTTCATATGGTTTCCATTATTTTATATCTTATTTTTTGTAGAATACTCAAATAAAGAGTTTATAGTCTTCCTACATTTTTTTATTATACTCTCGTATCTAGTCGGCAGCATCTGGTGTATGGGGAGGCACACTTGAGGTCATGTGGTGACCCGGCTTGGGGAACCGATTTAGTGGATTCTAGGTTGGGGATGTTATAGTATGTGTATGTGTATGTGAATGTCTATATCTATGTATATGTGTATGTGGATGTGTATGTGTATGTGTATGGTATGTGGATGTGTATGTGTATGTGTATGTGTATGTGCATGTGCATGGGTATGTTTGTGTGTATGTGTATGTGTATGGGTATGCATATGAGTATGCATATGCGTATGTGTATTTGTATGTGTATACCTATGTGTATATGTATGTGTATGTGTATGTGTATGTGTATCTTTATGTGTATGTGTATGTGTATTTGTATGTATATGTGTATATATATGTGTATGTGTATGTGTATGTGTATGTGTATGTGTATGTGTATGTGTATGTGTATGCGTATGTGTATGTGTATGTGTATGTGTATGTGTATGGGTATGTGTATGTGTATGTGTATGTGGATATGTATGTGTATATGTATGTGTATGTGTATGCGTATGTGCATGTGTATGTGTATGTGTGTGTGTACGTGTACGTGTAGGTGTAGGTGTATGTGTATGTGTATGTGTATGTGTATGTGTATGTGTATGTGTATGTGTATGTGTATGTGTATGTGTATGTGTATGTGTATCTGTTTTTGTATGTCTATGTGTATGTATGTTTATGTAGTATGTGTATATTTATGTAGTATGTGTATATATGCATATGTATGTGTATGTACATATATTTAATTGTAGGGATGTGTATGTGTCTACGTATATGTATGTGTATATGAATGTATGTACATGTATGTGTATATATGTGTATTGGTATGTGTATGTGTACATATATGTCTATGGATATATGTTTGTGTGTGTGTAATTTGTAGGTATGTTTATCCATTTAATATTATTTATTCATTTTAAATATTTCTACATTTTAAATATCTTCTATAATTAATTCATTATTAATATTTATTCATTTTAAATATTTATTTATTTAATATTTGTATAATATACTAATCTTTGATAATTTTTTTTAATTTTTTTAATATTTATACATTTAATTAAATAATAATATTTTTAATTATTATTAGAAATTATAAAGGTTAATAATTAATTGTAGTTTTTATATATAGTCAATATAATACTTACATAAATAATTACCAATAACATTATAATTTTTTTATTCATTTTTATGTGTTTTTAATTTATGTAATTAATGTTATGAATTTACTTTTTAAAAAATATTTTTGTAATTTATTAATCGTTTTTATTCATCTTTAATATTCTTTCCTTTAATATTATCTTTTCATTTATTATATTTATTGAATTTTAATGTTTTTGGAATTTATGCATCTTTTAAAATTTGTACATATTTATTTAATAAATTTTTAATATTTTAAAAATGTTTTTAACTTATATGATTAATATTGATTAATTTTTATTTATTATGTTCTTATATTTTTAATATATTTGAAAATTATATAATTTATTTATTTAAATTCAACTTAATTCTAATTTTTTTAAATTTAAATATTTAATATAATTTATATTTAATAATTATTTATTTATAAAATTAATATTTTTTATTTTTTTTATTCTTTTTTTTGTGTTTTTAATTCAAGTAATTAATGTTGTGAATTCACTTTTTAAAATATTTTTTAATTTATTTATTTTTATTTCTTCATTTTTAATATTCTTTCATTTAATATTATTTATTCATTTTTAATATTTGTTAATTTTTTATATATTTTGAATTTATTCATTTTTTAACATTTATTTATATATATTTATTTACTCTATTTTATTATTCGCATTATGTTTTTAATTTATATGATTAATATTTATACATTTTTATTTATTTTTTATACTCTTACATTTAATATTATTTATTCTTTTTCATATTTATTTATTTTTTAACTTTTTTTTCATTTTAATATTTATTTATACATAATTATTTACTATGTTTTATTATTTTAAATATATTTTTTGTTTATATGATTAATATTTATCCATTTAGGGTGGTTGTAAAGTTGGTAATGCATCCTATAATCCTGCATGAATCCCAGGATCAAATCCTAACATATGCATATTTTTTGGGTATTGTAGCAGTGTTGTAGCAGGTACTATATCAGTAGAAATATTCATCCAATTTGGGCCTTCAAGCCACCTTTGGCCTCAGGGCCATGGGCTTTCAAGCCACATAGCAGTTAGATCTGATCACACTAGAGCAGACCCTAGAAGAGGATCAAAGTTGTAACAGCCACCAGAGCAAAGCTAACCAAATTGGGAAAGATTAGAGAGTATGGTATTTGCCATCAATACGAGGCACTGTGCAACTCTACCTGGGGAAATGCTAGCTGATCAGCCATACGAGGTGGAGAGCTAGATGTCATTAATGAAGCAGATGTTGGGGAGGGTCTGTTCTAGTGTAATCAGATATATAGGCCTTTGGGTCATGTAATGAATCAGGTGTGATTAGACCTATAGGTCACATAAGGGTTTCCTCTAAACTCAATTAAAATGACGAATATCCAAAAATAAATAATTAATTTTAAGTCCTTTGGGGTGGGTAGAACATAAGATTAATATTTATTAATATTTATTAAGTTTTTTATATTTTTAATATCATTGAAATTTATATAATTAATTTTTTAATGTATTATTTATATTTTTATAATTTAAATATTTAATATAAATCACTTTTAATAATTCTATTATTTATATAATTACTATTATTTATCTCTTCATTCTTATTTATTTTTTTGTGCTTGAAATTTATTTAATTAATGTTATAAATTCACTTTTTTAATTATTTTTGACATTTATTCAAGTTTTTTTTATTCATTTTAATTATTCAATCATTCAATATTATTAATTAGTTTTAATTTTTTAGAAATTATTTTTTATTTCATATTTATTTATACATATTTACTTATTAAGTTTTCATATTTTTAATATATCTTTAATTTATATTTTCTATTTATTAAAATCATTTTTTTACTATTTTTGTAATTTAAAGAGTATAATTAATTTTTAAGAATTTTTCTCTTTATATAATTAATATTATTTTTTTATTTTTTTATTCATTTTTTACATTTTCATTAGAATTGGATTTAACACCGATAAAAGTGTATTTTTTCATCACTAAAAATTAAGCACCAAGAATTATCGCTTTTGTTAGTGGTTTTTATCAAAGATAAAGGTATTAATTTATGATCACTAAAAAGAATTGATAAAAGCTTTATTTATCAGCCCTTACATTTTTTCACTAATAAATTGATCTTTTATCATTTATTTTCAATAAGAACTGATAAAACTCTTCTCCCTTTTTGAAATGAACTATAATAGATCACTTCTCTTCCAAACACATTAATGTTCTAACAGAACCAAACCTCGACAACTAGTGAAGTCTTTTTTTGACATATTATACCTCAAAACCATTGGTATAAAATTCCGAACATGTTTTTAAATATTCTTAGTTGATCTTTCATATAGTTTTCAAGATTTTTTGAGTTTTTTACCCTATTTGTTTACAGTGACTGAACTCTTTTTTTTGGAAAAAATAAATCTTTTAATTAAAGGTATGATATTCTGAATTTTTTTGAGGATTCATTGCCAATATTTCATGTGTTTTTCATAATTTATTTGAGTATATATTCCCATATTAATCTATAAGAGTTCTTCCCTACGTGTTCATTTTTAATCAGTTTTGTACAATGTTTTTTCATTTTTTGGATGAATCGACCATTTTAGGGTGCTTTTCATTTTGGTTTTTTTATCTTGCTTGATTTTCCTGATTTTGGGTTGTTATTTATCTTTATATATATATATATAAACTATATATACAGTTTAATCAAAAAATAATTAACTTTTTATTATTTTATATTAATTGATAATTTAAATGGGGTTCAGTGGAATGAAAATGATTTTTATTGAATAGGTGGTGAATTAGTATCTTGGGTAATTTTTTGATAAGAAATAAATGTTTATAATGTTAAAAAAATTATTGGTTTCATAAATATTAATGGAATCAAGATTGTTAATTAGGTTATGGTTTTAGTTAAACTAGTAACTGTATTTGAAATGAGAATGACCGAAGTGTAAAATTAATATTTTTTATAGAAACATGACATGAGATATGATGTTTTCTTAAAATGTGTCTGTGTGTTTCATTTTTTTATATGTATAAGTATAAAAGTATATAAGTTATTTATGTTTGTTCTTGTATTTATATATTTATGTGTGTATATGTGTGTATATTTATATATATATATATATATATATTTATATATTCATATATTTATATATTAATATATTTATAAATATAAATATATATATATATATATATATATATTCATATATTCATATACTAATATTAGTTTATATTATATTTAAATCCTTAAAATTCCATGAGAAAAACCATCACATTATATCATAACATTATGCATTAAGTTACCAACTTACCACTTGGATAACAATATACACCAAGAGATAACTCTTAATTCTTTCCAAAACATAGGTTTTTTTATAACATCACATATGTGTGTGGATCAATAAGTATACAATCATGTGGTGGTTTATGGTACATTTTTACCTTCACATACGATTTTAGTATATATAAATATGTATTTTTAATCAAAAAAAATATTGAATCTTTAAAATGTTCCAAAATATCCAATAACAATACAAAAATATAATATTGGAAATGTTGTTAAATTGTTTTAACCAAACCGAGTGAATACCTAATTGAAGATTTTACAAACTATTTAAGGGGGTGTATTATTTCATCATAACCCACTCATATGGAAATTACATTCTATAATGGTTTATTAATATAAAAACATTGTTAAACATGGTTTATCCAATGAAAATTTAAAATTGAGATTCTTATATTAATTTGGGATTATGCCCTATTTTCAATAACATTCACAGTTAACCAAGTTCTATGTATGACTACTCAAAAAACACCATTTGTATTTTAGACTTGAAAGCATCCAAATTTTAGTTAATTATTTATTCTTTAAGGTGACCTCCAACAAATTTTGATTACCTTGATGACCTTTGATGGAGTTAACTGAATGGAGATGGAAATATCCCTTTTATAAGTTTACATTATTATCTCCCTTGATTAATCCATTTAAAAAATAAGAATGATTTTTGATATGTGACTTCTTAAATAAATAATAATTGTTATAATACATTAAATCCATATAATTATCAGTCTTTATTTGTTTGAAAAATGTGTTGACACAATGAAAATTTATATCATATATGATGACTATATGTGTATATATAAAAAGAATAGTATTTTAGGATTCTAATATCATACCTTCTATGTATTTTTTTTAAAATATTAGTATGAATTAATCAAATAGGACAGATATGAATTAAAAATGAATGTATGTCAATCATATGAAAAAATATTTTGAGGATGGGGTTCAAGAATAAATCAAGTTATCATAAAATCATATATATGGACCATCCTAAATTATTTGTTTGTGTTTTTTGTTGTTATTCAAGTATAATTAGTCTTGAGGAGATGGAATAACACTTGATATATCATGGAATATATCAAATTTATAAATAATGGATTAAACATTTGGAATAACTAAATGTATTTAGTGACTGAGATAACACTGATTTTTTGGATCATCTTATATGATTTGAAGTTTGAACGATGATGAATATTATATCAAATATATGATTACAGGGTTTAATTATGATGAAGATCATATTGAGTAATTGAAAATTAAAATTGAAGTTAAACTTTTTAATGGTCCAAAACTATTTCATAATCTAAATATATGTGAAAAGACTCATTTGTATATTAGTTTCACTAAATATAAAACATCGTCTTCTGTACTAAAGCTGCATAATGAAAAATATGAAATAGATAGAGTAAAACCAACTTGACAAAACTGCATTATCTCTTGAATGATATGCTACTATAATATAACAAGTTTCCTTTATAAATATATGATTCTAAATGAATGTTACATTCAATGGGTATGATTTCTAAAAGAATACATGCATATACAAATGTTTTTGTACCATTTCACAAGGACTGTGAATCACTTAAAATTTTCTCAAAGTGTGTGCATCTTGATACAAGAAATATAAATCATGTTCTTGGACAGTAGTATGGGACTTTCCAACTACTCCAATGTTTAGGCACCAATATGAATGTAAGTAGACTATAAAAAAATTGGCATGGCACATATATATAAGAAATAAATATGGTAAACTTTGTCAGCTAATGGACTCTCCTCAGTATAAGAAAATTTAAAATGAGTAACATGAATTTGTAAACGAGCTAATAAACCTTCATCATGTGTTATCTACAAATGGAGTGAATCCTTTTGGTGTTAAAATTATCAATAATAGTACATGTCCATTTATGTTGGTAAATTATAAATTTACACTATGGTTAGGCAGGAAGAGAAAATAAATTATGTTGTGTATGATTATATTAGGACCAAAATAACTAGGCAACGATGTTGATGTTTAATTTGATCCATCAAAAAATAATCTAACATTAATGCGGGATTCTAGTGTTAAATTTTATGATTAATAAAGAAATGAATATTTCATGTTGAGATCCATGTTGTATAGTATGATAAATTAATTACCAACTTACATGAATTTTTCAAGATATATCATTAATGAAACTCAAGGGTGACATATTTGTAAATAAGGTATACACTCAGTTAGGTTGAATCATTCCTCAGTGATAGTGTTTATAGGAAAGTACAAATTTCTACCTTGATGACATAAATATTGATCTTTGATGTCATCATTTGATGAGAAATCAGAAGAAGACACAATATCATCTCCACTAACAGGGGACCAACTATTTCAAAAAGTAAAGGATACAATCACCTTCTTTGAAAAACATAATGAAAAACAATTTGAAAAAGAAATCAGTTTTTTATTATCACACTCGAATTGTTTTTACATCAAACATTTACTTGATGTCATGCATATTGTAAAAAATGTATGTTATAGTTTCATTGGAATGTTACTAAATTCACCTAGGAAACAAAGGATGGAATTGAGGCTAAGTTAGACATGATTGATATAGGGATACATGAAGAGTTGATTTCAGTTAAAGGTGACACTACTAGATTAAAATGGGGAACCAATGGTTTGGAACCATTTTTGTTGACCCATGAACCATTGGTATAGCGTATACCTATTGTTTGATGGGTTTTGGGTGATTTTCAATTAGTATATACCTATACCAATAGTTTAACCAAACTGTTGGTATATAACACATATACCAATGGTTAAAAAATAGTTGGTACAGGTAAATTAAATAGAAAGACCTATACCAATAGTTTGGTCAAACCATTGGTATAGGTCTTCTATTAAAAAAATACATGCTCGGTATTGATCCCAAAACCTCTCGCTTATATTCTAAAGACATTATCACAATCCTAAAACACCTTATATGTTATATATATATATATATATATATTTATGTATACAAAATATTTTTTATTGAATCATTTATTATTATTTATATTATTATGTATAAATAATGGAACCACCTGTAACAATGATTTTTCCAAACTTTTGGTATAGATGTCATGTACAATAAATATACCAACAGTTTTCCCAAACCATTAGTTTAGGTTTCCAGAAACAATACCTATACCGATGATTTGGTCAAACCATTGTTATAGGTTCTCGATACCATACCAATACCAATACTTTTCCCATACCATTGGTAAAGGGTTTATATACCAATGGTTTTTCAAACTTTAGGTATATAACTATTTGTATAGCTTAGATTTTGACTAGTGTGAAAGGAATAATCTTCATTCTCTAGATGATTACACTATTTAAAAGAAATAGAGATATCAGTTTTGAAACATTCTGCATGATGTAAATGTTTTAATGGTTATTCATCAAAAATTAGGAAAATCATGTCAATGAATGATTTAAAGTCAAAGGTCTTGAAATCACATGATTTTCATGTTTTGATGAATGATTTAATGGTTATATATATATGACTGAACTTTCCCTAAAATATCATTCATACATTAATCAATATTTGTTTCTTTTTAAATGATAAATGTAGTAAAGTTATAGACTTGAAAAAATTTCCAACTATGGAAAATGTTATATTATGTGAATTAGAGATGTTCTTCCCATTTTCATTCTTTAATATATTGGTTCACTTTATGGTTCACTTAGTTATAGATATTTGGCTATGTGGTCATGTAGATTATAGATTGATGTCCCCAAATGAATTTTATAGGAATATTTTGAAAGGTTACCACAAAAATAAAATTCTTCTAGAAGGTTTTATTAAATAGAAATATATTTTTGAGGAAGTTGTTGATTTTTTACTGACTACCTATCCAATGTAAAGATAATTGGTAAACAAAAATCTCATCATAGGAGGGTGACTTCTTGGTGAAGTAATTTATAGAATATATTTTTTCATAATTACCATTACAGAGTTAGAGTAGGATTAACTTCACATTTTACATAATTATTTAAAGGTTGGGACATGTGTTTAGACCCACAATGTAATTATTAGGCATTTAAATCCATCAGAGGATCAAATATTGATATAAAATACACATAATCGGTAGTTAAAGTATGGTTTCAAGACCGTATTTTTAATTAGGCATTCAAAAATCTGAATTCAATTTTTTAATGACTTTGATGGCTTTCCGGAAGACCAAGTGCCCATGTATTGTATTATAAGGGTTATTTAATTAATGGTCATATATTTTATATAGAGAAACATGATAAACATAGTACCATGTAAAATAATGGAGTTACTCTTAAAGAAGAAGCCATTCATGTATCTATTACTTAGTATAAAAATCTAATTTATACGAATATTTCATACTTTCGAATCCTTGAAAAAATATGTGAGTTGGATTATACAACCTCCAAAGTATGGATTTTTCAATTTAAGTGGGTTGATAATAGGATTTTGGTTAAAATTTATGAAACACGATTCATGAAGGTGTATTTTAGTAAATAAGGACATAAGGATGAACCATTAATAACAGAGGCATAGGTATTGCAAGTATTTTATGTCCCAGATCCTGTAAACAAAAAAGTATTCAACTATTCTGTTATCGAACGAAACCAATGTAGGGTTAGATGTCAATAAAACTAAGGATGAAACTTTCATTGGGAGATCATAATCATTTCATATGGTCCCCAATGTAGACAGAGTCTTTTCTATTTGAGTATACCGTAATGAGGGGATTTGGATACTTTATAGAGGACTCAAATCCTTTCAAAATTTAATGAAAAAAAGGTGTTTAATAATTTAGTTAATGTTTTTTAATATAAGTTACATTACCACATAGTATTATGTGTTAACTACTTCATTTACACAATATAAATTTATTTTTCATGCACTTATATAGATATTGAATTATCCATATATTGATGCTTCTAATACTAAGGAATAATGAGTTTCTCAACATGTTAATTCTCTGAATCTAAAGGATCAATAACTTTCTCCACATGTTGGTGATACCAATACTAAGGAACAACATATTGAAAATATTGAAAACAAGGAACTTGTGGAAGGTGCAGGGCCTATGTTTGGGAAATACCAGGAGTGTTGTAGTGTGATAGTTTCAACAAAAATTGTTAAATATAGTAGTAGTGGTATAAAATTAGAGGTTGTATGTGTTGTTCTTAGCTATGATATTAACATAAACAAGTCCATTTTCATTAGTTTCATTAGGTTAACCACTTGAATTCATGTTTCAATTGATATATATATGTTGCATTTCTCTATTTAACTAAAAATAATAATAAAATTTTAATTTACTCATCATTATCCTTATAGAGATATTTTAAATTAGATGGATATCAAATAAAGTTATTATTAGTGGTCACTATAATAAGTCATTGATAATGAGATGAGCTTTGATCTACCTATTCATATTGATGATATAGATATTCACATGGTCACACATTCAATTATAACTTTCACACCATGTCCATTTGATATTGTAAAAATACATGTCTACAATGAGGCATGTAATTTAAAGACCATTTTTATGTAAAACCGTTAAAAATTAATGAAAAGGGCTTAAATTGAGGATTGTTATTATACATGGAGAAAGAGAAGTGTAAATGGAAGTATGAATAAAAATATTCTAAAGTATTAACTGATCAATAAAAAAATTCATTCAGAGATTACCTTTACCCCACAGTTCAACTACCACATTTATGAA
Organism: Viscum album; assembly: GCA_963277665.1. NCBI lineage: Eukaryota > Viridiplantae > Streptophyta > Magnoliopsida > Santalales > Viscaceae > Viscum > Viscum album. The sequence continues at coordinate 2,126,042,458 of OY728121.1, read as the reverse complement.
AACCCTTTTCTTTATTACCTAAAAACTCATGATTTATTAAATAAGAATACACATAATAGAACCCACAATACCAATAATTATAGTGTATTTATAAATTAATTACATTACAAAACAACTTAAAATAAGGGGTATATCAACATTATTGAAAACTCCCATTACATGCTCATATTATTCCATCATTCTTAAAACTGCATCGGATAACTTAGGAAAATATATAAGAAAGGGACGAGCTATAAAGTCTGGTAAGAGAATAAAAAAACAAATAACATGAAGAATTTTTTAAATGTTAGTCAATAGGAATATAAATGGGACATAAAAGGGGTGAGAATCATAAACATGAACAGTATGGAATGATATATCTTGATAACATAAGGGACGCATGAGAATGTGACAATAACATAAAACTTGAAATAATAGACATATGTCAAGGTTAAGCACCAATAAAACATGACATAATGTTCTCAAGATAACCTTTCATGTACCATAAATGGAATCTCCTGAGAATAAAACATCACCCAATGCATTGGAGTGCTATCTGGGCACACCCATCATAATAATTTCATGTACATGTATAAGTGTTCCACATAGACCGTATAACATAATAACATATTTCATCACAATTAATCCCACGATAGTGGAGTTTATATTACATAATTATAAATCCAAAATAAAATAAATATAATTTCAAAAAGGTGAACACTCTTGATAGGAAATGGGTATGGGTATTCACTTCACAATTGTTTGGCATCGAAAATCATTGTGAGATTTTGGTTGCATGACAGGAGGAACATAAATGTTTAGGGGAGGGATTAATCTATGTGAAAGGGATATATCACCATTTATAATTCATAAGGTTATTAAGTTGTGTATGTAAAAATATATCCCAACATTAGGAATTGGATATAAAAGGCCTAAGATAATGAAGATGCTTGAATAATGAGGAGAATGAGAGGATCCCATACCATGATAGGGTGTTTCCAAAAGTTTTGTAGAAGCTTATTAAGAGATTGGGGAAACTTGGGAGGACTGTAGATAAATGAGGGAATATTAAGGATATTATCCATGATTTTTTAGTTAATATTAATGGTAGATTAGGTTGGTTTATATAGTAAAATATAGGGATATCTTTATTATTTCCCTAACTTAAGTTTTGGACTCTATACAATAAAGTAATAAAAACCAAAGAACATCCCATGATTTTCCAAAGTTTTTGACCAAATTGGAGTGGTGTTCATTATTTTATAATTCCAAGGGATGAACATATTAAAATATTACCTTAGTTATGCTGAAGTGAGTCATGTTCTTCAAAAATGATTTTAAAACCATACAATATAATATTGGTTTTGGAGGATTCATAAAGGATTTATAAAATTAATAATATAATCAAAAAATTACATTATTTTAAATTTGAGACATATATTTGGTAAATCATTCCCTTTATAGAATTTATCACAGTTCATATGGGTCATTATGATGTCATAATACACACTGTATATTTATACATTATTTAATTTTTTCTGGAAAAATAAATCATCTCAGAGAATTATGGAAAATTTACCACTGGATAATTTAGATGATATAATTAAAAATATATAATTATTTTACCCAAATAATTATCTAAATATGTGAATTTTTACTTTTAAAATAATAATCAACATTTATTGTCAAATTATGGGGGTTTTGAAAGTAACAGTGTTCGAATCCTTATAAAAATTATTTTTGACATTTTTAAATTATATTATCCAATAAAATTATTTAAAATTATTTACTATTAATATTTTAATTAAAATATCATTTATTTGAAAAATTTATTAATTCTTCAAAAGGAATATATTACTTGAAATTTCATATTACCCAAAATTAAAATTAAAATTTTATCGTATCAAAATAAAAATTATTTATAATGTAACAATAATAAAGAGTAAATATAATTTTTAATCACTTGAAAATAAAATATAAATATTCATATTAGTATTTTCTTGATACATGTCCATTTCTTACACCAGAAAACACCATGAGTTTAAGGTTTGTGATGGTGGGATTTTCTTGGGTTGGGTCGGCATACATGGTTTGAGACATGATCAATATAAGCTTGAACTTCTCTTATAAATGGTTCTTCTCATGACTTAGTTGTTGAATCTCAACTTGGGATTGGACAAGGTTAAATACCAGTTACACTATCTCCATCAGAAGATCTAATAAATGGGATTCATATGGTATGAACCTATTGGTTGAGTCCATCACTTCCTTTCTCCATGTAAAATGGATTTATCAAAACCTTGTATTTATACTAATAATATGATCACAATTTAATGACTATATAATCAATGGTTATGATTCTTAATGGTATTATAAATCCTATATGACATAATAAAACCAAATAAGTGAATGTTTTTTCTATAATCACAGGGAATTTAACTCAATCACAAAGGGAATTTTATTTATAAAAGTTTAGGACATTACAATATTCCTCCAATCATAAATTTCCCCATATAAATTTTCATTTCACTCAGTGAAAAAGATTTGGTGAATTCTATTTCATCGCCACATTTTTTTCCCATGTCTGTTCTTTAAACTTTTGTTTTCTCTATATCACTTTGACTAGGTTCATTGTCTTATTTCATAGAAATTTCTCTCAAAGATCTAAGATCTTCACTAACTTCTCCTCATATGAAAGATCATTTTCAAACGATACTACATTTTGATTGATTACATGTAAGTGGCCTAGTATGTAGATCCCCAATAGTGATACATGGAACACATCATGTACTACTGACTGTAAATTATTTTTTATTTGATTATTGAATCACTTTTAACAGAAAAGTGAGAACCACCAAGTCCAAAAAAATAACCAAAAAAACAACATAAAAGAACCCAAACAAAACATGTCCTGCCTCACCCTAGAAGCTACCTCCTGATTAGAACCCCACCAAGCATGAGTACTCGGAAACCAGTCTCATGCAAGGATACACGGGCACAGAACCGATGGCCAGACAATACCCTCTAAGTATTCCACTCCAAGTTCCATGCAGAAGTGGCAGGCTTATTCTTTGAACCCCATCTCAAGTAGAACCATGTTACAAGAAGAAAACAAAACACCAAAACATCTCTAGTAGCACAAACTGAGAGTATGTATCATCACAAGAACATGGAATGTGAGAGTGGGAAACAAATTATTAAATAGAGAAGGTTAAAGCAGTATCATTAAAAAAAATATAATTCTTCCGGAATCCATATCCCTGAACAACTTCCAGGAAATATTTATTACCTGAGTGTGTGGTTCATCACTTAAAAGAACCTCCAATGTAGAGGTCAGTTTATTCCAGACCTCTATATACTCTTTAAGTCCGATCAACACCTTATTGAAACCCCCAACCAGTATCATGTCCTGTTTATCAACCCAATAATATTGATCATCACTTAGGTTCATTCCAATTTATCGACCCATCATATTGGTCGCTTCCTCTTCCGAGGCATTGAGAAAAATCACCTACTCTGTCACCTCATCCTCTGAACACATAAGAAAATCCAAGGAAAGTTTAGGTTGGCCAGGTGATTTTTATCACATGGCCTCACTTTCCACCTTCTCATACATTTTATTTTTTTCTAACCGAGTCTTCAAGGGTGGTTTCAAGGAGGAGTAGTCCCTCTTACCCTTCCTCCCCCTATTACTTCTATTACTCCTTAGGCTGATTTCCCCTACAGAAGTACTCCTACTTCCTTCAATGGTCCCCTCTATACACTCCCCAAATGTACCAAGGCCATTAAAGCTATTATTCACCTGGATAGAATATTTTTTCCTTGAAAAATAAATACCTTCCTTACCAGCTGAATTACAGACCTCCACATCCAATTAAGACCCCTTCCTCCCCTTATGTAGGTCCCCACAACCTTTGACCATCTCCCCACAAGATTCTCTATTAGGATCCTCTTCAACACCTGCCACTTGGGTCTCACCCACTGGTTTCCTACCATCACTCTGAGCAGCCTTATCCTTGGTGAATTCCCCATCACTTAGCTGCATGACCTCCATTTCACCTCCCATTCCCCTCAAAGAGCCACCACTATCCACACCAAAAGCCTTAGTAGGAGAGTCCACTACACCGCCTGCCTCATGCTCCACTATGTCCTTACTCCCCACCACCTTGGTCAAAACATGTACCTCATCCTGCTGTAGTGATCCTTCGTCAGGTTTGGATAGTTATCCCAATTCAGCATGGGTCTCCATAGCGTTCCTCCCCGATTCTGACCCATGTGTAACCTCGACTAACCTGTTACAATCACCTTTCAATTGTTCCTTCTCCACCAACCGTTGAGACTGAAATTCCCTACCACTGCCTCCACTGATTTTCATCTGCATCGGGCCATTTTGAACATTAAATTCATGAGCTTTACCTTTCATATTATCCTCATTCTTAGCCATAGAATAGATTCCCTGACGACAGATGTCTTGAAGTAGAAGACCCTTACAACATACCTCTAAAGCATGACCCAAATGACCGCATGAGAAGCAGAAGTTTGTCCAGCTCTCGTAGATGACCCATTGTTTGCACCTATAATCCTCGAAAATGGTAATCGATACATAATAAAAAGGAGCTAGATATGCATCTAATTCCACACATACCCTTGGATTAACCGGGTGTAAAACAGCTTTAGTGCGACTATCCGAGCATAAAAATCGACCTATGAGATTACCTATCATGTGAATAATAGAAGGATTCTGGAACAACAATAGAATATTGTGAAAACTTACCCAAACCACAGTAGATGGGGAATCTTGATTCATATGGAATTCAAATGACCATCGAAAGAGGAAGAACTGGGACCCATTGACATTACGCAGAGCGCTCGACCATGCCTTGATGAGGTCTACTTCCGATTCAAATCGAATCATGTTGTGGTGACTGTCAAGAAAGTTGACAATTGACCTTTTTTGGAGGTCTCATGAGCCGAATATAAACCTATCAAACACATCAACTGAAGGTCTTATCCACTTGAAGAGATCAACCAACATATCCTCAACCATTTTAGGACCCAGTAGTTTACATTCACTGACTCCATCCCAACATGCAGTTTTTCACCACCTCTTCCCAAAAAGGGATTTATAGGTATATTTTTGGACACTTTAGTGGAATCTTTTATTGTATGAGAACTCTACTAGAGGTATATGTTGATATTTTCCTCATATGAAGTCCATTGAGAATTCTCTCAATATATCCTCAAGTGTCTAGATAGTCTTCTCAGATTGGCTATTAGTTTGAGGGTGACAAGACGGGATGAAGATTAAATCAGTATTTATATAATGTTGTAAACTCTTCCAAAACATAGAGGATAATCTTGTTTCTCAATCCAATTCTATTCATAATGGTGTTCCATGTAGCCACACCACTTCTCTAATGTATATCCTTTCAAATTGATTGAGTGATAAGTCATCTGAAATTGTAATAAAGTGATTAGTCTTTGTAAGATGATTCATGAAAACCCATATATCATTATTTTCTCTTTATGTCTTTGTAATACCAGTGAAAAAGTACATGGTTATGTTTTACCATTTCAAGGTAAGTATGGGTAATGTTTGTAACATACCCTTGTATTTTTCCTTTCCACCTTCACTTGTTGACATACAAACAACATGATGTATATTCCATGATATACTTCCTAATATTGTCCCACCAATAGTTCTCTCAGATATATTAATACATATTTGATCTCCCTACATGAATGGAGAAGGTCAAACTATTTGGATTATCCAACAGCTCATTTAACTCAACATTTGATGGTACACATATCCTTGACCCAAATCTCATAACTCTTTCTTTGTTAACATTGAACTCTAAGGATTTACCTTTTCATATATATTCTAATTTCTTCTAAATTTATTCATAGTCTCTTTGAGTATCCTTTTTCTTCTCTAGTAGGGATGGTTGAGCGATCATTTGTGAAAGGATTGGTGATTTTCCTTCCTTTATGATTCCCATGACCATACTTTTAAAGTCTAATAAGATCTAATCATTCTCAAATATAATCAATGATAAAATTTATAGATCCTTTTAAATTAGATCATCTTACACTTTTTACTTTCCTGGGATGGTATGGGATTGAGCAGTCATAGTCCTTTATGATTCATATATATTTCACAATTATCCCAAAAGAGACAGTACTTACATATTTTCAATGTGAATATCATTGTATCCAAATAAATATTATTCATTGGATAGTTCTATTCATTAATATTAAATTTCTTTGAGGCATAGGATGTCACTTTTTAATTTTGTATTAGTACACAACCCAATCCCTTCTTTGATGCATCGTTGTATACCACAAAAAGTTACCCACTTGTGGGTAGTGTAAGTATAGGTGTGGTAATATGCCTCTTCTACAACTCATTAAAACTATATTAACATTCATTATTCCAAAAAAACTTTACTCCCTTTCGATTTATCTTTATTTGAGGGTTTGAAAATTGAGAAAAATTTCTCAAAAATCGATGACAGTACCTAACTAACCGAAGGAAACTATAGACTTATATCACATATTTTGGTCTTAAACATTCTTTAATAGCATATATATTTAAAGGGTCCACATATATCCTATTACCTATGATAATATACCCCTATATTTAGACTTCTATCAGCTATAAATCTCATTTTTTGTACATTACATAAATATTCCCCTTTCTTAAGGTCTTTAGCACAATGTTCAAGTTCTCCTCGCGATCCTCCGTTATTTTGGGGTATATTATAATATCATCTATAAATACCACCACAAATTTTTTGATTTAATTTTTAAAGACTCTATTAATCAAGTACATGAAGACGTCTAGAGCATTAGTGAGTCTGAATGGAATTACTATGAACTCATAGTTCTTATACCATATATTGAAAGTAGACTTGGGGATATCCTCTGTCTTCACCCATACTTTATAATACCCCAACTGAAGATCCAACTTGGATAATTGTTGGTACCCACATAGATGGCCGAACAAGTCATCAATCAATGTTGGAGGATACTTTTTCTTTATTGTGATCTTGTTGAGCTCATGATAATAAATACAAAGGTTCATTTATCCATCATTATTATTAATGAATGGGAATGGTGAACCCCAAGGTAAAGCACTTGGGTGTATGAAACCTTTATCTAGATTTTCCTATAGTTGATTCTTCATCTCCTCAAGTTCCACAAAAACCATTATATATAGATTCTTTTTTAATGGAAATTCCTTGGGTATAAGCTCTACTAAAAATTCAACTTCTCATCTAGGAGTAATACCAATAAATTCTTTTGGAGACACATCAGTTCATTACCTCCTAATGAGAATTTATTCAAGGATTATATTTTCATTATATGCAATAATTTTTTCTATATATGGTTGTATATAGGGTAATAATATCCATGCTTTAGATGTTGGTGTAAAAGAAAATTTATCCACCTCGTATTTTTATAGAATCATAGGATGGTTCATGATATGGAGACTAATTTCTTTCTCATGGAAAAGTTTGTTGGATCTATCTAATGAAATCCAATTAATACCTATAATTGTATAGAATTACACTAAATATACTGCACAAGGTTCCCTAGGAAGTTCATCCCACAAATTTTGATAGAGGATGAGTTATATACTTGGGATGAAATAATTTACCCATCATCTATTTTCACTTATATCTCTACTTACATTCTTTGTGGTGGTGTTTGAATAGTTTTACTAAACTTGTGTGATATAAAGGAATGTGTAGAAACGGAATATAAAATTATGTTTTCTATTATTGAATGAATAATTAGCATACCTATAATCACTTCATTGTTAGGATCCACCTCAACGGTTGTGATGGAATATGATCACCCTTTCTACATTAGAGGTTATTGGCATAGATTGTATCCAACAAACCTTGGATTACAACAATTTTTTATATAGTGTTCTTGTTCCTTGAAGTTGAAACATTGGAAAATACACTAAGGGTAGGCTAAAGCGTTCATCTCTCCCACTACATTGGTGGGTTTCTCTTTTCAGAAATCCCTAGATTGGTTCCATTCATTTCTACACCTAAAGAATTTCCTTTCCCCCTTAATAAATTTCTTAGCTACTTATTTACACACTTTTGAAAAGTGGGATGTTGAAATTTATTACCACTGTTATATTTTTCTATTTCACCTCTATATTTAAACTACACTTTCAGCTTCTTATCCCCATGAGACCCTTGACATTCACTTATCTCTATTTTGAATTTGAGGAAACACCATAAAATTTTCTCATAGATATAAAAGTATTATATCATAATATATTTTTTTATACATGGTTTTATCCCACAAAATATGTGATCAAATTTTCATTTAGGGGTAATAAAAAAGCTAGAGGCATATCGTGAAAGTCTGGTAAAGTTTTCATTGTACACCATGACGGATTCGTTATCTTTTTTCTTGAGGGAAAATAAATCCCTTTCAATTTTATGTTTTATAGTGAAAGGAATATATTTATATAAAAAATCCCAAAATTCCATCCACCCCATTACATTGATCTCTTCCTTAGGCTTCATATTCTTGATCAATGTCCACCACTAATCATTTTCTCCTACCATATGATAAATAGTTAGTATAACCATCTCTTTCTTAGAAAACTGAAGGATGGAGAATATATTCTCAATGGATTTGTTCCATTATACCTCGATTAATGGATCAGATGATCCATTTCATATTGGAGGACCTTCTCACATAAAGGTCTCCATTATTTCTAGTTCTTTCTTTAGTGGATTTGGGTGTTCATCATAATTCAAGTTTCTATTAAAAACTTAATTCAAATGAGAAATTATCATCACAAATTTCTTGCTTCCTTATCCCATTAGGTTGGGCATCTCATTTGTGCATTCATCACATTTCCCTTTACATAAGTTATTTACTCAGTTCCTCATATTTCTAGACATTGGATTGAATAGAATGAAAAATTAGGGATGATAATTTTTTAAAACTATCAAATTCCGAATGGTTATCCAATAACATTAAATAGATAAATTATAAATTAAATTTATTCATAAACTTATGAATTTCTATGCTTCAATATATGTTATCCATGATATATTTTCTAAAAAATAATATTATGTGCATTTTTTGTTCATATAACAATGGTTTTTAATGAGCTATTGAATTTACCAAAGAATACCCCTAACGATTTTGAAACCAGGTGTATAGTAAGTCCTAATTTCATGAAATGGTTATTCATTGAGTCTAGCTCAATACGACATTTTTATTTATTACCCCTATGTACATCTGTTCCAAAACCACATCTACTTGTTGTATCTAAAAAGTGATGTATTTTTTTGGAAACAATAAAATCTATACTTTACCGAAATTTGGGGATGTTTTCTTATTTTTAGTCTTATCCCTATGTCTTCTATTATAATTTTCTAATCCTAATCCCAAAAATAATTAAAACTCCCTTTGATTCCAAATATATCAATCATTGTCTTTATTAAACATTAATCCAGGATTTATTACAAGAGAATATACATAACACAACCCAAAAAGATTGAGAAATATAGTGTCTTTGTGAGTTAGGTACATTAAAAAAACTTGAAATAGGGTCTCATCAATATTATTGAAAACTTCATTAACATGCTCATATTATTCGTTCTTTCTTAAAACTAAATGAGATAAACTAGATACATACATAAGACAAGGGTGAGATATAAAGACCAGTAAGGAAATAATCAAAAGAATTACACGAATAAGGCTTTACATGTTATCAAATATGAATATAAATGGGACATAAAAGGGTTGATAATCATAAACATGAACAATGAGGCATGATAAAGCATTATGACATAAAGGAAACATGGGAATGTGGAAAAAAACGTTAAAAAATACATCATTAGAATAAGTCAAGGTCACCCACCAAGAAAACATAACATAATGTTCTTAGTATAACCTAACCTGAACCATACATGGAATCTCATGAGATTAAAACATTACATAATTCATTGTATTTCTATCTGGGTGCACCCATCATAATCATTTCTTGTACATGCATTAGTGTGCCACATAGATCATATAATATAAGAACATATTTCATCACTTTTAAACCAAATATAGGGGAGTGTGGATTAAATAAATGTAATCCACCAATAAAATATGTTTAAGTTCATAAAGTTGAACACCATTGATAGGAAATTCGTATCGGTACATACTACACAATTTTTTGGCATGGAAAATCGCAGTGAAATTTTGGTAGTATAGCAGGGGAGAATAAATGTTCATGGGAGGTCTTAATGATAGTTAAAGGGGTATATAATCATTTATAAATAAAAAGGGTAGTGGGAGGGATATGGAATAACATTTCTCCAAATTATTTGTAGATAAAAGGCATAATATAATGATGATGTTTGAATAAAGAGGAGAATAAAAGGATCAATTACCTTGAGAGGGTGATTCCAAAAGCATGGGAGGAGCTTCTTGAGAGCTTGGGGGTCTTGGGAGGACTATAGTGAGAGGAGGTCAAATTTAGGATGTTATAAAAGGTTTTTATGTGAACAGTAATGGGATATTCGGAGGGTTTATATATGAAAATAGAGGGGAGTTCTTTATTATTTCCCAATACATGGTTTAGGAATCTATAAAATAAAGTAATCAATACCACAAAACATACAATGATTTTTCCCATGATTTCTATCAAACTATATTTTTTTCATTATTTTATATTTTCAAGGGCCAATCATATTGAAATATTATCCTTTTTAAATGGAAGTGATTCATCTTCTTAAAGAAATGATTTTAAAACCTTAAAATATATTATAGGTTTTGGATGATTTATAAAGGATATATAAAATTAATAAAATCACATAAAAATCACATTATTTTAAATTGAAAACATATATTTGTTCTTTTATACCCTTTATAACATTTATTACAACACTTTTGGTTCATTATGATGGCATAATACACACCGTATATTTATAAAGTATTTAATTTTTACCCAAAAATTCAGTTTTCTCAATAAATTATGAAAAATTAATTGTTAGATAATTAAATGTTATGATTCTAAAAAAAAAATTCCAAAATAATTTTCTAAATATATTAATTATTAGTTTTAAAATAATAATAAACATTTATTTAGAAATGCTGGATTTTTTGACAATAATAGTTTTTGAACACTTATAAAAATTATTTTTGACTTTGTAAAATTATATTATCAACTATACATAATAAAATTTATTTAATAATAATATTTTATTTAAAATATAATTTATTTCAATAAAATAATTCAAAAAATATATTTTATTATTTTCAATTTCATATTACCCAAAAATACAATTTGTGTTTTATTGTATCAAAATCAAAATCTTTTAGAATGTAACAACAATAAAAATTAAATATAAGTTTTAATCTATTGAAAATAAAATATAAGTATTAATATTCATATGGTCATGATACATATCCATATATTACACCAAAAAATTCCCTTAGGGTAAGGTGTGCGAGGTTGAGATTTTCTTATGGTTGTTCAACGTGCATTGTTTGGGTTTCCATCTAGATGAGTTTAAGCTTCTCCCATAAATGGTTTCACTCGAGATTTAGTCATTGGATATCATCTTGGACTTGGTCAAAGGAAATTTCATGTGATTCTATCACCCTCAGATGCTCTGAAAATTGGGCTTCATAGGGCATGATCCTACTCATCAACTACATCACTTCCTTTTTCTATGTCAAATGGATTTATCAAAACACTATATTTATAATATTCATATGATCACTATTAAATGGATATATATCAATTGTTATGATGATTAATAGTATTTTAAATCCTATAGGATATAATAAAACAAAATAAGTGCATGTGTTTTTCTATACCCATAGGAAATTTAATTCAATCACAAAGGATATTTTATTTATAAAAGTTTGGGTTGATGAAAAATTTACTCATATTACAAGTTTAGGAAGATAAAACATTCAAAGTTGGTAATATAAACCCCATTTATTTTCAGAAAAAAATTACAAAGAGGTCGTTACAGACTCTATTGGTCTTGATAATATAGATGAAATACTCAAGTATGGATGGATGGGAGTCTCAATTGTAAATGTATACATGAGGTGCCTTTTCATAAATGGTTTATTTAAGAGATGGTCTACTATGTTAAATTTAGTTAAATAATATTCATATTTTTTATATCCATATATATTAGTAATATTTAAAGGAAAGTACCTAGGAATAAAAATTATCACACACTAGTCCTCACATCACTTCTTAAAAACAAAGGCCACTGCAAGAAAATGAATATTTAGAAATAGTGGACCAACTTTCCAAATTTTTTTAAAAGAAACTTATAGTTGAGAAACTCTTATCAATTCCCATTATGTAGGGAGAAACTCTAAAATATAATCATATAAAATATATTTTCATTTTTTTTCATTACTTATTACATTTTTAGGGATAATTTTTTCCACATTGTAATCAATTTGGATACTCTAAAGATTTATGTTATGGATTCAGTACATGGATTACTAAAAAAATAAACCATATATGATGAAATTTATAAATTTTTAAAACACTACAACCAATATTTTAACAATAAACTTCAAGTTATATGTCTTATATTATGTTTTAATGAAAATTACAATAGGATATGGAGGTATTTAAATATCATCAAAATCATGGTATGAGGATGGTCCATGAGAAAAAAAATCCTATTAGAATATATAAGTGGATAAGAATTAGGGTATATATAATAAAAGATAAATATCAAAACAAATTGATAATTTTTCTCAATGTTTTTTAGTGTCTAAAATAACATAATTGAAAATATTATGGTTATTGTGTTTTTAAATTTATGAAAGATGTCATATTATATCAACAAAATAAAACCCCAAAGAGGTAATTCTAATGATAATTAAAATTTCATTTAAAATATTTATTAATAATTTTTTTACTTATATTTTTATAGTGTTAACATATTTTTTGATAGTTCACATATTCAAAATAATAAATGGATTTTTTTTATAAATGAGTGGGTAGAATATATAGAGTCAGAATGTATATAAACATCATGAAGAGTTCACTTCCAACTACATATTTATTTAATTTTAGCATCATTTTATGTACTATATTTTTCGATATTTTTGTTATCATTTTTATCTACTACTTATTTGGTTATTTATCCTAGATATCATGAAGAGGTGACTTTGTAATGAATTTATTTTTTCTCCAACCAGTTTATGCTCTATAAAGAACACAAAATTCTTGGTGAAAAATCAATTCTTTATAAAGTATTTTAAAATTATGATTCACTCAGGTACTATTTTTTCTCTTTATAGGGATATTTATTCTTTATTTTATATTTTTATGTTCAGTAGTGTGTGATTTCAATTTATAAATGACTCAAAGTGTGTTTTTTCAATTTACAAATCTCATTTTAGTTAAAAATGTGGGATACTCGCAAAAAATTGATCAAACACACTTTTATTATCTTTATACTTTGGGAAAATGACCCAAATGTTATTGTTTATTTGTAGGAACTAGTAATATGTCAATTAAAAACACGGTGTACCTTATATGACTCAAAGTGCATGTTTTAATTTAATAAGTAATATTTTTGTTCAAAACACACATCACTCATATAAAACTTATAAAAAAAATCATTAAATCAGGATACATAAGTAAAATAATCCATAAATAATTTGTGAATTGTAATAATTATCCACACATCCATCTAACAAATGGTGTGGTTGTTATGATTGAAAGTGCATGTTTTTTAACTATCATTTTCATTCAAAACATATTACACTCAACTTGATACTTTATGAAAATGATTCATAATTAATTTTTTACATGTAAGAAACATTAGTAGATCAATCTAACACAAGTTGTGGACAATATGATTGAAAGTTCATATTTTTACTTAAAATTAACATTTTAATTCAAAACATCACCGCTCACTCAAAATGGATAAAACATGCTCGTATTTCTGGATACTTTATGAAAATGTTCCATAAATAATTTTTGATATGTAGGAATTAACCTCACATTAATCTGACACATGGTGTTCCTAGTATAATTAAATTTGAATGTTTTAAGTTTAAAGATGACATTTTAGATAAAAACATGTTTCACTCGCTAAAAATAGATCAAACACACTCATATTGTCCTGATATATTAGTAAAATGATCCATATGTAATTATTGAAATATAGTAATTGACCACACATTAATCAAATACATGGTATGAATGGTATGACTCAAAGTACTTGTTTTCAGTTTAAAAATGACATTCTAGTTAAAAACATGTGTAACACACTAAAAACAAAAAAAATTACACTTAAATTGTCTTAAAAAAATAATATAATGATCCATAAGTTGTTTCTTTATGTATGAATCAACTTCACGTCAATCATACACATAGTGTGGTTGGTATGACTAAAATTGTGTTTTTTTTATTTAAAATTTACATTTTATTTCAAAATACATGTGACAAACTCAAAACAAATAAAAAATATTAATTTTTTTCATACTTTAATTCCATGATCCATAAGTAATTTTCGATGTGTAGGAATCAACCACATGTCAATCTGACACACAGTGTTCCCTATTTGAATCAAAGTGTGTGCTTTTCAGTTTAAAAGTAAAACTTTAGTTTAAAACATGTGGCACTCACTGAAAACCAAGAAAAAAAATTATATGATCTTGATAATATAGTAAAACAATCCATATATAATTTTTTATATATAATATTCAATTGTTTGTTAATATGACATACAGTGTGCCTGGTATGACTTGAAGTGCATATTTTCTGTTTAGAAATGACATTTTAGTTAAAAAAATGTTCCACACACTAAAATAAAAGAAAACACACATAGTTATTTTCTTGATATTTTAGTAAAATTATCCATAAGTCATTTTTTACAAGTAATATTGACAACATGTTTATCTGATACATGGTGTGATCTATATAACTCAAGGTGTATTTTTTCAGTTTAAAAATGGAATTCCTGTAAAAAAATGTGATTCGCTCATTGAAAAATAAGAAAACAAAATAAATTTATTTTTTATTTTATTAAAATGCTACATAAGTAATTTTGTAAGTTTAATAATCAACCACACATAAATCAGACCCATGTTGTGGTTTTTACGATTCATAGTGGAAGTTTTAGTTTAAAATTTACATTTTACTTCAAAATACATATGATATACTCAAAACAAAGAAAAAATAATAAAATTTTATTCATATATTAATACAATTATATATAATTCATTTTTTACTTATAGGAATCAGTCTCACCCTAATCTGATACATGATGTAGCTGATATGACTCAGAATGTGTTTTTTCAATTTTAGTGAGACATTTTCGCTAAAAACATCTATCACTCACAAAAAAACAATAAAACACACTTGTGTGGTATTTATGGTTTTAAAAATTATCTATATGTCATTTATGAAATATAATAATTATAAACACATCAATCTGATACATGGTGTTAGTGGTATGACTCAAATTTCATGTTTTTAGTTTAAAATGATAGTTTAGTTAAAAAATAACACTCACTAAAAAAGAAATAAAAACACTCACATTGTCTTTATATTATATTAAAATTAATAAAAACCCTTTTTTATCAGTAGGTATCATTATCACATAAATTTGATACAAAATGTGACTAGTATAAATCAAAGTGTGTGCTTTCAGTTTAAAATTGATATTTTAGTTAAAACCGTGTTTCATTCCTCAAAAACCTAGAACAAACACTATTATTTTCATTATATTTTATTAAAATGATCCTAATTTAATTTTTTATGTGTAGGAATCAACTTCATTTCAATCAGAGATACAGTGTGACCAGTATGACTCAAAGTGTGTGTTTTTATTCAAAATTGAAATTTTTGTTTAAAATATGTGTGACATACTCAAAAATAATAAAACCAATTCATATTGTTTTTATAATTATAAAAACAATTCGTAATTCATTTGTGACATTCAGGAATCATCTTCACCAGAATTTGATACATGATGTGAGTGATATGACTCAAAATGAGTGTTTTCATTTTAAAGTCAACATTTTAGTTTAAAAAACAAATGTCTCTCACTATAAACTAATAAAAAACACATTTGTGGTATTGATAATTTATGAAAATAATTCATAATTCATTTATGATATGTAAGAATCATCTACATATCAATATGATATATGGTGTGACCAGTTTGACTCAAACAATGCGTTTTCAGTTTAAAAATGTAATTTTAGTTAAAAACATTCCGCATATTGAAAATTGATAAAACGAAATTCCTCAAATTTTCTTCATATATATGTAAAATTATCCATAAATCATTTTCTATAAGTATGAATTAACCTTATGTCAATTTAATTTGTGATTTGACCGATATGGCTCACATTGTATTTTTTTAGTTTAAAATAAAAGATCAGATAAAAATATGTGTCACTTAGTAAAAATAAATAAACAATGCCATGATTTACTTTATACTTTATTAAAATGATCTATAAGTCATTTTTACTTGTATTAATCATCCACACATCAATCAGGCACACGACGTGATTGGTAATACACAAAGTTCCTATTTTTATTTAAAATTGACAGTTTAGTTCAAAAGACATATGGCATACTCAAAACCAATAAAAAACATTCTTATTGGTTGAATAAATTAGTAAAATGAATCATAAGTGATTTTTGATGTGTAGTAATTAGTCGTACCACAATCCAATACATGGCGTGATCGTTTTAACTTGAAATGTGTATTTTCGGTATAAAAGGGACATTTTAGCTAAAAGCATGAGTCAACCACTAGAAACTAATAAAATTATATTTTATGTTATTGATACTTTATTAAAATTATCCATAATTCATCTTTTATGTATAGGAATGAACCAAGTGTCAATCTGATACTCCATGTGACCATTATGAATTAAAGTGTGTGTTTTTTGTTTTAAAAAATAATATTAAAAACAATTAAAATCATAGAAAATCAATAAAAACAATCTAATATTATTGATATATTTTTAAAATTGTCCATTAAACTATTGTAATGAGTATGAATTATCAACATGTCAATCTGAGACACTATGTGACTAGTATGTCTCAAAGTGCATGTAATCTATTAAAAATGAATGTTTTATTCTAAACATGTTTCACTCACTGAAAAACAAGAAATATCACTTGGATTTTCTTAACACTTAATAAAGGGACCCATAATTTATTTTATAGATATAGGAATCAACCTCACATCAATCAGAAACACAATGTGACTAGTTTGACTCAAAGTGCATGTTTTTATTTAAAATTTACATTTTAGTTTGAAACACATGTCACAAACTCAAAACTAAGAAAATGTATTCATATTATTTTGATACATTAAATAAATATCCATAAGTCATTTTTGACATGTAAGAACCATCCACAAACAATCTGATACATGGTGTGATCAGTATGACTCAAAATGTATTTTTTCAATTTAAGAGTGACATTTTAGTTAAAAATATGTGTCCCTCATAACAAACTAATAAAATTAAATCGTATGGTATTAATACTTAAGAAAATGATCCATAATATAGTTTTGATGTGTAGTAATCATCCAAACTTCAATATGATACATTATGTGACCAGTATTACACAAAGTGTTTTCTTTTAGTTTAAAATTTAATTCTAGTTAAAAATGTTACACTCACTAAAAATGAAGAAAAAACTCTTATATATTCTAAATATTTTAGTAAATACATACATAAATCATTTTCTTAGAGTAGTAATTATATCCATATCAATCTTATATATGATGTGATTATTATGACTCTAAGTGCATGTTTTCAGTTTTTAAATGAATTTTTAGTTCAAAACATGGATCACTCACTAAAAACCAATAAAATAAACTAAAATTATCTTTATAGTTTATAAAATGTCCCATAGGTCATTTTTATGGGCAGTAATCAACTACATTTCAATGGTATACACAAGGTGATTTATATGAATCAAAGTATGTGTTTATTTAAAATTAAAATTTTAGTTTAAAACATGCTTCACATACTCAAAGCTGATAAAACACATTCAATTTTTTGATACTTTAATTAAATTACCCATAAGGAAATTTTTATGTATAGTAATCAACCACATGTTAATATGATACATGGTGTCACTAGTATTACTCAAAGTGCATGATTCCAGTTTAGAAATTACATTTTAGTTAAAAACATGTTACACATTGTAAACCAAGAAAAACACTCAAATTGTAATTATATATTAAGAAAAAAATAGATAAGTCATTTCTTATGATTAGGAATCAGTTTTGCATTGATATGATACAAGATGTGATTGGTATGACTTAAATTGTGTGTTTTTTGTTTAAAAATGAAATTTTAGTTCCAAATAAGTTTCAATCACTAAAAACCCTAGTAAACACTCTTAGATTGCCTTGATATTTTAGTAAAATGATCCATAAGTATTTTTTGATGTGTTGGAATCAATCACAAGATAATCAATTACATAGTGTGATTGGTATGACTCAAAGTGCATGTTTTTATTTAAAATTGACATTTTATTTCAAAAAAAACACATTGCATACTAAAAAAATAAAACACATTTAGATTATTTGGATTATTAACAAAAATAATCCATTAGTCATTTTCGATGTTTCGGAATCATTCCCACCTCATTCTGATACATGGTGTGGCCAGTATGGCTCAAAATATTTATTTTTAGTTTAAAAGTGGCATTTTAGTTAAACATAAGTGTCACTCAATGAAAACTAATAAAACACACTTATATGGTTTTGATACTTTAGGAAAACGATTCATAAGTCATTTTAATGTGTAGGAATTAGAGGCATGTCAATATAATGCATAGTTTGACTAGTATATCTCAAAGTGTGTGTCCTCAGTTAAAAATGACATTTTAGTTAAAAAATGTGACACAAATTGAAAACCAAGGAAACACACCCAGATTGATTTGATATTTTAGTAAAGATATCCATAAATCATTTATGATGCACTGGAATCATTCCTACATGAATTTCAAACATAGTGTGGACATTATGACACATAGTGCATTTTTTTATTTAAAACTAATATTTTAGCTCAAAAAACACATCATATACTTGTTGAGTCAAAAGTTTACTTATAAATTTTTCACTCCATTATGTTTTGGAAATCAAAAACATATTTTCTTTAATGATAATCTTTTTTTACGAAACTTTATGTTTGGTAGCTTTATAATCTTATATGAATTTTTTATTTCTTTCTGACTAATTCTAAAATTGTTTTCCTTAAGACCAACTAGACTCTGTAATACATGAAGTCCTATTTTTGGACACATTTAATCATATTCACTGATTCATAGAATCTAAATTGCACTATTTATTACATTTTGATTCACTCAGTTTTTTGATTCCACATCATGAATTTGTTAGATTCTAATTCACTAAGAATTTTAATTATAAAACACGACATTTCTTGGATTCTAAATTGCTCAAAATTTTAGATCTGTTATTTTTATTAAATTCTGAAACACTGTATTTCTTAGATACAGAATCAGAAAAAAGAAATTGTATCTGAATCACATTATCGATTCTGATTTGTCATGTTCCTTAGATTTTGATTCTCACAGAATCGCAATTCCAATTTATGTTTCTCAAATATTAATTGTGAAAAATATTAAATACAATTTACCATTTTTATTAGAATATGATTCTCAATTTTATTGAATCCCTGTTCTCAATATTTTTCAGATCTGATTCTCATAGTACCTCGCATCTGATTTTTCCTTAAGGAACTGATTTTTTATCTTTCTTAAAGTTACTCGATTTCCTTAAAGTAATGTTTCTTAAATTTATATTCATACATATTATTACAAAGCTAATTTTACTTGTGATAGTTTTTATTATCAAAATGGTGTCTTTGTTTCTGTTATAATATGAAAGTTATGAATGCCACATATGCAAGTACCACCAAAATTTATGGAAAAATATAACCGTTGGAGGAAAATTTTACCGTTGGAGATCTCACCTATAAATACCTGGTCATTTAATTGAGCTAAAAAATTTTGGATTTTGAGACACATGAGAGATCTACCAAAAATCTTATTTGAGTGAAAGCTCTAAAGAAATTATGTTATGAACTGCTTGTTAAACAAACTTAAGATATTCAATAAGCTTTATTCTGCTTAGTGTGATTCCAATTGTTGCTAATTACGATTGGGGTATTCCAAGGCTAGGAAGATAGAGTTTCTGATTACCTACTTAATCAAGGGCTTCCAAGTTGATGGATGACTGAGGTTCTGATCACCTTACAGATCGAGGGCTTCTAGGGATAGAAAGATAGATACCAATATTCGTATTTAGGGCGTACCCTGGCATGGGTAAGATAGACTTTATTGAAATTATAAATCAATGTACCTTTATCCAAGGTATTTGGATACCCTGCACATTGGTTTAAAATAATTATATTCTTTAAATTTACTTTTATTTTCATTTAATTTTTTAAAAATAGTAAGTGTAACTTTCTTATACTTTCTCATTTGTTGCAACTCTGATATAAGATTCTATGCGCTTTAAGGTAGAATCTTACTTAATTATACCTGTGTTCTTATTTATTTATAATATCGTTGTATTTGAACTTTAGGCCCTTATGATCTATTTGTTAAATATAGTAGAGGGTTTTTTTTATTGTTATTTGTTTAAATTTGTTAAACAAAGATTCCTTATGGTTGAAAACAAAAGTTTTTAAACTTACAATTCACCCCCCGCTTGTAATTAAGTATCTACATCTCATATTTTGATCCTAAAATTGGTATTATAGCAGGTCTCTGAAATACTAATATATGAATTTATATTAAACGATGATTCAAGTGCGTTTATCTTACTTGTTTTTATCTTACAAGTAAGATTTATTTCTTTGATAAACTTTTTGTTTATAGATACATACTACACTAACATATGGAGTGGAAAAGTATTGTTTTAAGATGGAAGGAATTAATGTTGTATACTTAGATAATATAAACCCTACAAGACCACCTATATTTTATGGGAGTGATTATGAATATTAGAGAGACAAAATTAAGACATTTTTATCAACAATAGAGTTGAAAACTTTGTTATGCATACTTTAGATTACAAGATTCATAATAAGGAAGTAAAAACATTTACTAATCAAGAAAATCAAGAATATCATCTTAACCATAAGGTATATAATTCAT
Source organism: Viscum album (assembly GCA_963277665.1). Lineage (NCBI taxonomy): Eukaryota > Viridiplantae > Streptophyta > Magnoliopsida > Santalales > Viscaceae > Viscum > Viscum album. The sequence goes on along the minus strand of OY728121.1, from coordinate 2,126,021,292 downwards.
TACTTTGTTCTATGACCAAGAATATATATATCTAGATATCTTTTTATAAAGTAGCTAATAGCAATTTAAAGACTGTAAGTTACACATTTTGGAACTCTAAAAGTTATATAAACCATAAGAGCTATGCTAAGAGAATATTATCATGGTTTTTTTCTCTATGGAAAACCTATAATTAAATTTCAACAAAGATTTGTGGCTATTGTAAAAAATCTATAGTCAATGGGAGAAAAATGGCTAGATGTTGAGTTGATTGTAGATAATATTATTGACATTATTCTTAATGAATGGGAATCAAAGAGAACTGCTATTGATGAGTAGTAAAAGGTGAGGTTCCTCTCCATATAGAGTAGTACTCCAATATTTTGGGGCTATGGTGGCATGTGGTTCCTCTATGGTAGTTTTTGATCCCCTTACTATGGAGTGCATTAGTAAAGAGTTGTCCCATATACATAGATTATGGTGAGGCTGTGTTGGATATTGGGAATCAGAGATGAAAATTTGGAGTTATAGGTAGACTCATAGACTTTGGATGGGTTGTGATATAGGGATATCATTTATCTCTTTACTGGGTTCTTTTATGCGTGAATGTATATATTGGATTCTAATTTCCCAATTTTTATGGGTTTAGATGACCATTTATATATCATTCTATTTTTTCCTTTTTTGTTTTTGGGGCATCCTACTGGGTATGTATATACTCACCACTAGTTCGTCTTTTACTACATATGTCATGTATTATATAGACGAAGGATAGATTGGTGATGAATTTAGTTTATCTTAGTGATATTGGGGGTGCATTAACCATGTATAGTGGTCAGGACCTGGATATCATGAGTTAGGATCTCTCATTTTCTCATCAATTCAGTTGTTTTCAATTTAGGACCTCATTTATGGTTGGGCATGTATTTTTACCCTTTATGTTTTGTTTTATACTATCTCACTCTATTTTATTCCCTATAGTTAGTTGAATTCATGGGTTACTCTAGAATTTTCTATTTCTTATTCCTCTACACTATTTCATGTAGATGGTTGGGGTGTGTATACATGTATAAGAGGATAAGGCCTCCCATTTTATTTTATGTCTTCTCGATTCTTATCACCAGCCCCTAGCCTATTAAAGGCATGCTTGTGGTTGTAGTATCTTGGACTTCCACTGACCTAGTGGGCCCTAGTGGGTTGGGTCATTATAGAGGTCAAGATAAAAATTGTGAAGATATTTGAAGAAAATAAATATTGTTATGTCATAAAAGATTTATTTTCTTGGAAGAATTGATACTAATTTGAAGTGTCCACTTTATGATGAAATATTTATTTTTTAGGGGTGATGAAATAATTTCATAAAACATTTAACTTAAAAGATATTTGGTATGTAATAAAATTAATTATTGAAAAAAAATCCAGATTATATAATGTTTAAGGCTGGGAACTTATTAATTCTATATCATTTAAGTCAAAGTCATTGAAATCGGTAACATAGAAATCAATTTTGACTCAATGAAAACATTAAATGAAATGATAAATGTTAATTAATTCACTAAAATCCAAGAAAACTAATTTGGTTTCATACTAGTCCATTTTCACATGTTTGGTAGTTTTTTCATATCACTTACCATTGAGTGTCACCATCTAATTCAAGCTCAAACACTTGAAATCATAGAATTAGATAAAATCCCTAAAATGGGTATATATTATGATAACTAACATGATACAATAAATAGTTAACTAAATGATGGAATATAATAAGAGAAGAGTTAGCCTTACTGATGGAGATATCTTATAATAGAGAGAACCAAAAAAATGTCCAAGGATTAAGGGATATCCACTTTGGACCTAGAATAATAGGATGGGGTAAAAGGAAGAGGGTTGTCGCGCCTGGGGATAAAAACGAATAAGTCCCCCCCCCAAATAAAACTTTATGTTATAAAGAAAATTAATTAATTAATTTAATTATGAAATTTAAAATAATGGTGTGTGGAAATTGGGTACTCTCCATCTCATCAAAGAATTTTTTTGAGCTAGTTAGAGCCACCACCTCATGTGGAGACTCACTAAGTACCCAGTAAAATCCAACCCAGTACCCGATGGCCTCTATTTTATTAACAGAAGACCTGGTATGAACCATGATTATTGAAATAGACTCCTAATCCCCCACCAACACCTCTAATATTTAAAATTGACTAAAATACAGGATTTGTTTGAAAAAATAAAATAATATTGAACCACAAAAAGATTTTTGATATGTGAAATATATCATGTATTTCCTATAAAATCTATGGAAGGGATAATTTGTATGTCACTACGTTGATCCACACCATGATCTCAAAATGAACCTAGGAACTTGGGTTACAATTTCTACTGTCTTCATATCCACATATGTCCCAATAAAATATAGACTTGTAGAAATACTAGGTCACCCACCTCAAAATCCGTATTGAAACATCATGATTAAGTATATGACCTCTTCCAACTCTAAGTGGTCTCCAAGCAATTCCCGATAAGATATACATGTTCTAAAATCTATATAAAAACAATCAAACTAAAAATAGTTGGTTCCCCTTGCTCTAATCAATAGAAAGTTTATTACAATGATATCTTATATAATTATTTCAAGATCTCCGTATGAATAGAATATCAATAACTATTTTTATAGGTGAAATATATCATTGTTATGTGACTCTATTTAGATCCACTAAAATCCTAAACACACACTCATATAATGTCCTCTATAATATTGATGGTATGCTCAAACCACCGATATGTATCAAGATAATAGGTAATATCCAAGTGAACATGTGTATCAAGTTCCTTTGGTAGCCCTCACCATAAGTGTGATGTAAAGAGAGCATCACAATCAGATACAATTATTATAATTACCCCATGTATACACATTATCTCCCATATATAAAGATTTCCCATCTCATCGACAGAGAAGGGCTCTTGAATTGGTATAAAATGGGAAACCTTCGTCAATTGGTCCATGAAAACCCAAATTGCATCACTATTTTGAGATGTACTTGGAAACCCCATCACAATTTCTATAGTCACATATTCCCACTTCAACTTTATAATGGTCAAATACTAAATGAATCATGTAGGACACCAGTGCTTAGCCTTCACCTATTGATAGGTGGACCACTGTGTGAAAAAAACCCCACTATATCCTTCTTTATCCTTGTCCACTAATACAATCTATGAATTTTTTGGTAGATATTGGTAATCACTGGGTGAGAATCCCATATTGAATCATGTGAGTCCCTCATCAGATCCTCGTGAATAATCATAGGAATCACAACATGACCTATAACATGAATGATCTCATCAGAATCTAGGGACCAATCAGGTGGTGCCCATGATATATGTTCCCCCTCATCACTAAATAGTCAGAGTTTGATATTTAGATCACCTTCACCTTCTAAAGGGATGAATATGTAAGGATTACAGATGTTAGGGTTATCCCACTCTGATACTATTGAACATTAAGATGTATCTCTATGAAGTGGCACATTATCTAACACTCAAACCATAATTCCCACACCAACTAAGGCTAATTATTCCCACACAACATATTAGGGATGATATTACCCTTTTGTATGGTGTATTATAAATCAATGTCGAATGACTGAAGGTACTCGACCCACATTGATTGTCAAAGGTTTAGTTCATAAATTTACACAATATACTTCTTTATCCAATATTTCATATACACCAAAAATATATCACATGAAATATTGGGATTTCAAGTATTCAAAGAGTGAAACATAGCTACTAAATCCAAATAATACATCAGATATTTTTTCTAATACATCCTTAACTATATAGTTCTGTAGAAAGTAAAATTCCCATACTACATCAACACCTTTATAAGACCAACTCTAGATGCATCATAATACAATGTATACTAATAACCTAGATCAGTTAAAGTTAAGATATATTCAGTATTAAACTTCCCTATAAACTCTTGGAATTCCATCTTATAATAATTAAACCATAAGAACCTTCCCCCTTCTTAGACATGGTTATCATCAATGACTTCAATCAGAAGAATTACTGAATGAATATCCTTTTATAACCTTACAATCCTATTAATATACAAATTCCAAATATATTCTTGGGTCATTAAAAAAACCTACCACTCGATATACCTAACACTTATTTCACATGTCCCTATAAATTCTCCTCACTAATCTAGAACTTAGACTTTGAGATTTTATAATAAATTCCATGCTCTATAGATGTGCTAAAAAACCTCTAGATATTGATTTTTTTTCTGTCCATGATTTTATGTATAGACGAATATCATCCACGAACATGAATATGAAAGAATAAAAATAAATATGAAAGACTCTATTCATCTGGTTTATAAATACATAAAATGTATTCATCAACCCAAATGACATCATAAGGTACTCCTATAGGCCATACCCTCTCCTAAAGAGAGTATGTGGTATATCAAAATTTCTTAATCATAACCCATGATAACCCGACCTCAAGTTAATTTTAGAAAACCCTTTTTCACCTCTCAATTAATCCAAGAGGTCATCAATACAAGGTAAAATATGTTGATTTGTGATATTCACCTCATTAAACCTCTGGTAATTCCAACATAAACAAAACAAATCAGCCACCTTATTTAAGATTAAAACTAGAATGTGTCATGGGGACACACTAGGGTGAATAAAACCCTTCTATTATAGATATTCTTACTAATCCTTCAAATCTCGATACTCTATAGGATTCATCCGATATAGTAAAATAGATTTGTTAATTGTATATGGCATTAGTTTAAATAAAAAATTAATCACCCTATTGAGTGGAAACTCTAATAAATCCTTGAGAAAGAAATCCTAAAAATAATCAATTACAGGAGGAAAACCCACCTAGAATATCCCCTTAGAATCTAGAATAATAATAGTAAACTTGGTTTTGATCCCACCCAACTGTTTAAGTTTAGGTCTCAAAAAGCCTTCCTAAAGATCCCAATCTACATTATAGGTATAACCTTCCCCATAAACAAATGTGAATGATACCATTTAGTGGTAATAATCAATGTGGGATTGATATTTAACCAACCAATACATTTTAAGGATCAAATAGAAGCTAAACATCTCTAGAATGAGTAAATACTTGATAAATTTGTAGCCAATAATCAGGATAGAACATTCCTAAAATCTTTTAATAACCTATATTTTCACCCCTAAGGGTTTCTAAATAGACATAACTACATACATGTACTTTATATGTCAACCAATATATCAGTGAACTGAGTATATATGAATGAGTTTGAGTCACTTTCATCGAATAAGGAACATTTCATATTAGATACCATTAATAAAAAATAAATAAAACAAGGATTTGATACCTATTTGTTGCATCTCAGTCTATTTCACCTCTATTGTGACCAAATAGGATCACTATATACCTCAGGTTCACCTTCTTGTATGTTAAAGGTTATCAACTAGTGGTGAGAATCAATGAGTAATAATTGGGAGACTACCCCCTTAGGTATAGATAACAATAAATATAAGAAAAATTAATAATAAAAATGATCATAAAAAAAGGAATTGTAAAAGAAAACATCACAATGATATGATAGAAAAAGTAAACATTGTAACCCATGTTATAGAAAAATGAACAACTAAGCATGTTATATAATTCATATAACATAAAAAATACCTCCTGTCCAAATTCCATATACTAATGATACCAAAATAAACCAAAAGAGAACAAAAATTGTAGAGAACCACAAAAATAGTATCAAGTACAAGACCAATCAAAAAACCCAATTCAAACTCTACTACCCAAATCAATCATCAAGTATAGGTCCCTTTCTCTTATCTACTCCAATAACCATGAATTATATCTAGGTACCCATGATGAATGAATTGGGAGTGAGTACTATATAGTAAGACACCACCAACGGTGCCAATAAATGTATCCAGTAATTAAAGGTTCTTTCATATATGACATGATATATAAATTTAAATTATAATAACATAAAACATTATTGATCCTCAGGTTTTGTGGTGACACCAGGGAATGACCATACCTACTTTGGCTAGAGTTTCTATAAATTATGAACATTTCATAGGGTCATAAGAGATCCTTACCACAATACCATATCATGATCTCAAGAAACCAACTTGGTAAAATATCTATTGCATTCAATAAAATTATCCCACTCGGTTGGCGTGACGCAAAACCCAATCATCCATCAGGTTATAGATTGCACGAAATATGACTCATTCATAAAATATACACATGGTTGGAATGATATCCTAGCCCATAAAACAATCCCTTAAAAGTATGAATGACACCCATCCTATCCCATATATCCATCTCATCATAGAATGCACACCCATAATTAGAATTATCTCAAAACCCATAACACATATTTTATCCCCCATCATCAAGCACTATCATGGAAGGAATGATTTCCCCACACATAACACATATTACATCCCACATCATCATGTATTAATATGGTTGGCATGATCACCCAACCCCTAACACATGACTCATATATAAACCATGTATAATAAGAAAAAATTGTAATATAATATCAAAGCACATGTTATAATGCACAATTTAAATGAAATATTTACAACCTGTCCAAAATCATATATTATAGAAAACTATTCCAAGGGTTCTAAAAAATTGTTATTCTACCCAACTCCATTTAAATTTCAATATTTTAGGTTCGTCACACTCCCATACTCAATAATTTTTCTAATTCCAACTTTTATTTCCAAGTTTACAACCAAGTTAGCCACACTTCATCATTATACAATATATCAAGAAGGAATCCAACATCTCTACCTTAGTTAAAAAGTCTATAAAAAGAAATGATAAACCTTAATTAGATTCCCTTGTATAAATTTGATATAAATTGAGTTAAAGTCATGTTAATTGAAAACATGTCCATCAATATCAACTAAAGAGAAACATTGAAGGATATTATTCATATTAATTAATTCACTAAAACCCAAGAAACTTTATTCGATTTCATCCTAGAGAATTTGTACATTCATAAAGAATTACACATATCATAAAACACATGTCATGCTCAATAAACCCTAGGGAAAGGATAAAAACGACCTCACTCATAATTAAGTGGGATTTTGGGTTGATTATCCCCCGCAGATTCATGCTCAAATATTTGAAATCAAATAAATGTATAAAAGCCCTAAAATTAGGCATAAATGATTATAATTGATATAACATGGTGAAATTGTGAAATAAAAGATAGAATATAATATGAGGATAGTTAGTCTTATTGGTGGTGTTCCCTTATAGCAGACGAAACCAAAAATATCTAATGATCAATGTAGATCCACTAAGGAGAAAAAATAATGGGATAGGGAAAAAGAAAGAGGGTTGTAATTACTAAGAAGAAAAATTAACAAGGCCCACAAAAAAATTAACTTATAAACATAATTAAATACATAATTTAATAAACATATTTATTAAATATCATAGGAGGCCACTATGTACCCACTGAACACCACTGAGTACTCTCCCTCTGCCCACTGACCGGTTGGTGGGCTGCCAATGGGTTGGATAGAGCCACCCCCTCACCTGGGGATCAATCAAGTTCATAAAAGCATCCAAATGGGTACCTAGTGGATTCTATCATCTTGAAAAAAGTCCTAGAACAACACTCATTTTACAAAAATAGCCTCTCAAGCCTCTGCCAACACCTATAAACTTTAAAATTAACTAAAAATTCCTAAGGTTTTCTAAAAAATAAATTGGGTTCATACCTTAAAAATATATGGGGTGTTTTTCTTTTTTATAGATAGAGATGTTTAAATACATTTGGGTTTGAGTAACCGTGGTATCTTAATAATATTGTTATATTTGGATAATGAATGCTAAAACTAAAAACATTTAAAAGTATCACATATATATAACAAAAGGAGTTGTTACATTAAGAGTAACCAATATAATATGAAATGTACAAGGATTAATTTATTAATAAACATAGGATGAAATCATAGGCTGATTATTTTGGAACTTTTCAATAATAGGTTGGTGATAGTACCATAGTATTATAATTTAAGTATGTTGATAACATGTGGAAAATATATATTAGTCTTGTAATTAGTAAAAACTTTACTATAAGTATATCTTTATCAATTAATAAAAGTAGTAACCTGATTTTTAGGGAGACAGATCAACTATGATTGATTTATGAGGTTTCTTGGACCAATCCAAAGTACATAAATTGAAAACATATTTGAAAATAATTTATCAAAAACATTAATATAGAATTCTTTCATATGTTACATGGAATAAATATCTCTAAGATGATATGTTGAAGACACAAGAGGAGAATAATATGGTTTGTAGAACTCTATTCACTTCAGTGGTGTAATATATCACATATTCAATGTTATATACTAATTTTGATATACCAATACATATGGTGTAGTGGGAAAATATAAAATAAAAATGGGAGAACTACATGTTCTTGAAAAAATTATAAGGATTATATTCTTCATCCTTTTATAGGAACAAGTACTAATTATCAAGGGGCATTAAAACAATCCTATATAGAGATCAATTTGATATTTTATCATAGTTTGGATGAGTAAATGATAAAAATAAACTCATTATAGCTTATGGTAGCCAACTATACAAAATGTAGGTATATTTTGGCTTCTGATATAGCTAAAGAAGTAATATAACTATGAAACATTGTTTTGGATAGTTATTGTCATATTATCATAATAATCAATATTGTGACTATATTACAACAATGATACTCGAACCATGAATCCCAATCTATGGGAGTAGAAGATGCATATATTTGAAAAAACATATCTTTCAAATAAAAAATCACAAAAGGTTGAGTAGAAATAAATTCATATGTGGAAGTACCAATGACTAGATTCACACCTCAATAGAAGCAATAATATAATTTTAGAGTTATAAATTTAATTGTATCACCCACAGTTTTGGGTAATTAACCATTTCTGTAATATTTTTAAGTATGTAAAGAGTTTGGGTGAATTTTAGGAGAGTTTGGATGACTTTCAAAATGTTTTTGGGACTTTTCTAAAGGTGCATGTTTTAAGAACATTTAGGGAAAACTATGAAACTCCTACAAGAAACCATGTAATGTGAAATAGGGGCTTTTGGGTAAGATCGTGGTTAGGCACACAGTTTGGTCAAACTTTATATCCACCCTGGAGAAACTATGAAAATTGGGACATAGGGATTTTTCATGGTGGGAACAAGGTTTATCTAACCATGTCGGCCAACTGTGTGAGGTTCTTCTTGCAATAGAGGCTGGTACATGATTAACAAACCGTTTTACTAACCATCAGACTAACCATTCATAGTTTAATAAATATATCCTAAAAAAGTGGATCAAGGTCTGGATTATATATAAACCCCTATTTTTTCCTCTATTTTAGACCAAGAACAAATTTTTATCCTCCCAAAGGCTATGGACACTATCTCCATCGATCCTAAAGTGATCAGGAGGAGTTTATCTTTGTGTTGAAGCTTGATTTCCTTGATAAGTCACCTTTTTAGTATTTTTTTAATTGTTTTTCTTAGATATACTTTCTTTCCACTCTCAATTTCTTAGATCTAGTTAGATGTAGATAGGTATAAATTGGTTCATTACAATAATGGTTATATTTTTCCTTTTTGATGTAAGGGGAAGATATATAATGTGCGTTTTGGATATTTAACCTATTTTTGTTAGGGTTTTTGTGTCATTCTTCATTTTTTCATATTTCTTGAGGTAGGTGGATTAAATATCAACTCTTATTCATATAACATGAAGGATTAGTTTAAAATTTGTTAAATTGATTAATTTTAGTTGTGAAATTGGTGTTAAAAACATGTTATAAACCTTCTTTAGTGATGGTTTGTCGATTTTTGGATTTGTGAAAATTGTTTGTGCAAGGTGCTTTTTTAATGATTTAAAAACATGGATTCATTGGATTTATGAAATAGGTTTTTTTAAAAGGTTTTCAATAAAAAATGGTTTTTCTAAAATAGATTGTAATGGTTGATTTAAAATGATTTTTAGAATATATGGTTGTGTGAATTCATGATTTTGACATAACCTTGAATAGGGGTGTGTACCATTGGGGTAAAAAGGGACGTGGCCTTGAATAAGGGGCATGTGTCATTGGGGAATAAGGAGATTGGTAACTTTGTGATGAATTAGTAGATTGATGAGAAATCATTCTTGATTATGGAACTTTCAGTGAATCATGAATGTATGGGTGTGTTTTTGAATCATTGAATGGGTATGCCAAAAAGTAATGTGAAATGGTTTAAAGTATTATTTAGATTATTTACCTTGGAAACTATTTTAGTATGGAAAACTCTTTTGGTGTTAAACTACTTGGTTTTGATATAAAGTGTTTCCAATTGTTTTATATAAATTATTTATATAAATATTTTAACATTTTCTTTTAGAGTGGAGTGGGAAGGGAAGTAATTTGAAGAAAACCTATTGAGTTTCATTACACAGCCCTGGTTTGGAACTTTAGTGCTTTTGTGAATATTTTTTGTCAGGAAACATGATAAGATTCACACTTCCTTAGTTTTTTATCATTATAATTGGGATTTATTGTGGAGTTAAAGCATGGATCATGTTTGGATCTTGGAGTTATGTCTTTAAAATCCTTGGGTTTTGATGGTTTTTCTACCACTATGTACTTTGATATTATTTTTCTTCCTCTATCGTACTCTATTATAGTTTTATTTTTATATCAATGGTATTTCATTAAGTTTTCTTATATTTTTTTTATCATTCATCATATATTGGTTTTGGTTATGGTATTCTTTATTGAGGTTGTTCTATTCCTAATGGGAAAATTTTCTCCTAATCTCAATGAAGCCCTTAGTATTTATTGCCATCCTTTGGCACCTTGGAGATGTTGCTTTATTCCAGGTAGAAATTCTTCTTCGAATGAAGCCAATGTGGAGGGGTGGGATGTTGCAAGTGGTATCAACTTGTTTGGTCCTTGAATTCCATGTGGTATTAGTATTAGTCAGTATTTTACTTGGTCATCATTGTCTCATTCTTGGAGTTGAATTTAATTCTGATCTATTCCCTGTGTCTGAATGGTAGAAAGGAGTGGGATTGTTGGGAATTGAAATGAAAAGAATAAAAAGACATAGATAAACATTTTATGTAGAACTTGTAGATAATAGGGAGTTGGGTACATAAGTGTTTTGGAGACACTTATAGGAATTGGAATCTCATTGTCATGGGTTTGGCCAATGAGATGATCCTGACATGCATTTTATAAATTAATTCACAGTAGGAATACATATTTAATTTTGAAAAATGAGTTATCATTTTGTGAAAAAATAATGATTTTTGAAGTGTTAATTTTTTTTAAATGTGATATTTTGAAAAGGTCATGATTGTGACATTTTGAAAATAGTTTTATTTTCAAAACATGAAGAAATTTTAAAAAAATTGGCTGAACATGAAAACAAATTGAATTTGGGAAATCAATGTTGTCACGTGTATGATGTTGTAGAATTTGAAATTGTTAAGACTTAGATTTCTAGACTGTGAGACTTGTGGTTTTTGTTGTCTGTATAGAAATTGGCACCTGATGGGCATTCTAGAAACCACTCCAAAGAAGCTGCTAATAATGTTGTTTCACCTAAGTTACAAGTGAACGAATAAATGGTTATGAGTATAATCCAAGATTTTTAGGCTATGTATAGAGTGAATACGAAGGATGAACCGAGAAAAGTGGATCATTCCATCTCGTTCCAAATGCAGAATCCACCCATCTTTCAGGGTGATTGAAAACCAGATAAGGCATAGGCATGGCTGAATAGGATGAATTGAATCATTGATTTCCTTGGAATAGTAGTAGAGTTGAAATAAAATATAAAGATGTATATAATAGAAGATATTTCACACCAATGATGGGATTTAGCAGTTCAGGATAAATTAGAAAAAGTCCTTACATGAGAGTATTTTAAAGAATTTTTCAACAAAAAATTCCATCCTCATACATTTAGGACTACAAGAATGACATATTTCATCATCTTGAAATATTATATCCTCAAAATGAAATAATACATGCATAAATTCATGAATTTTGTACAATTTACACCATAATATTTTGTCAGTGCATCCTTAAAGGCATGCATTTTTGAATTGGGGATGAGGTTGGATATTCTCTCAAAGATTGTTGTGATTTGTATAATGGATTATACAGAGATGGTTAATAGGGAGATGGTGGAACAAAGATTCATCTCAGGATATATGGGTGGAGAGATCATGTTGATACCTATGGGAAATGGTGGGAACTCTAATACTGGGAGAAATTTAAAGAGGGAAACCTATTTCCAAGATATGAGGATGACTCAGAATCAGACAGATGGATCAATTAATCTTCCTCTAAGACCCAATAGTAAAGATGGATGTTTCCAATGTTTTTCATTCAACCACATGAAGCGATATTGTACGTAACCACCTAGATAATACCAAAATGACAATAAGATGGTGAATATTTTGCATTATTGTCATAGTGATCCATGTTCGGGTGTTTGGGACACTTCTCATGTGTCGCAGACGTCATATGCTTCGATGTGATGATGGAATCTATATAGTACTTATCAATAGAACAAATCTATCCATGTTGATTCTAGAAATACCATGACTCCCCAACAAAGTAAATCTCAATAGGGAAAGAAATAACAAATCTTTACAAGCAATAAATTATATGGATATGAGTATGTTATTCTAGATGATCAGTCTGGACCATCTATAGTGAGAGGTAAAATTATGTTCAATTTTACACTTATGCAATGATATGATGGCATCCCATTAATTTATTTCTTCTTGTGTTGTTTATTTGAGGAGTTTAAATGTTGAGATTATGAATTCTATGATGAAATTGTAAACTCATCTTTATCAAAGATAATTTTTTCCTTTATGTGTATATAATTCTCTATAATTGTTGATTGATCCAAACAAATAGGGGATTTATCAGTGCTGAAGATGGATTTCTATGATATAATCATGGGTATGGATTGGTTGAAAATTTTTAATTATCACATAAACTATTATACTTGATGGGTTAATTTTACGACTAAAGATGATGTCGAGCATCTCTTTAGAGGGGACCAGAATGTAAAGGTAGGTGATATGGGATTTTAGCACTGTGAGTTTGAATAATCTTTTATTATTTGGAAGATTTTTTAATGGAATCAATGGAAGAGATCAAGAATAGTAGTTTTATAGTGGTTTCTAATCAGTTGTTGGATGTTTTCACATGAATTTCTCAGGTTTTCCATCCATAAGAGAAGTGGAGTTTATAATTCAAATCTTATCGAGGACCGTCTTATTTACCTTCCATATAACTGGATGGAACCAATAGAATTAAGGTAACTAAAAGTGCAGTTGGAAGAGTTGTAAAGAAAATGATTCATTCAAGTGAGAAGGTCTCTGAGGGAATTACTTGCCTTGTTTGTCAGAAAGGCATATGGAACTCTTTGTCTATGTGTGGATTATCATATTCTTAATCATGTTATGATAAATAATTGGCATCCACTTCCACACATTGATGATATATTTGATCAGTTAAGGGTCTCTAAGTAGTTCTATAAGACCGACTTGCATTCCAGATATCACTAATTGTGGGTTTAGAAAGAGGATATTCCAAAAAAAATCTTTTAAGAGTCTTTATAGACATTATGAACATGTGATAATGCCTTTAATTCTTATGAATACACCGGTGGTTTTTATGGAATTTATGAATTTTAAATTTTAGTGATATCTGGATTGTTTTTTGGGGGTGTTCATAGATGAAATATCGATATATACAAGGATAATGACTGAGCATGAGAAACATTTGGAGATAGTATTGAGAATATTGTAGAATCACAACTGTATGCCAAATTATCAATGTGTGATTTTTGGATATAAGAGTTACATTTTCCTGGCCATGTAATCTTTGAAAAATGTGTTTATGTGGATTCAAAAAAGATAGCGATTATTATCTCTTGGAAATCTCTAAAGAATGTCTTCAAGGTACATAATTTCTTAGGTCTAGTAGGTTATTATCAATACTTTTTTCGTGATTTTTTCATGATTGGATTCACCTATGATAGTTTTATAAGGAATAATGTTATATTCCAATGGTATGAGGAATTTCATAAGTCTTTTGAAGAGCTTAAAGTTTTCCTTACATCAGCACCAATCTTTATATAACCGAAATCATGATAAGGGTACGTGGTGTATTGTAATACTTTTAGATCTAGGTTTGAATGTGTTTATATGAAATGATGTCATTTTTTTGCCTATGTCTCATGGTAGATGTGGTTTCTTGATAAAAACTACCCAACACATTATTTGGAGTTAGCAATTGGAATCCATGCATTGAATACTTGGTGTCATTACATCTTTGGTGAAAAATTTACAGTGTTTACGGATCATAAAATCTTGAAACATATTTTCTCATAAAGGGATTTGAGATGAGAAAAATAACATGGAAGGAGTGTGTATAAATTTTTGACTTTGACTTAGTGTATACACCAAGTAAAGGAATTACGGTGGCAGATGCATTAAGTAGAAATTCATATATTCTATTGGAAAAAGAGGCTTCAGACCCACTCCAGTTGATATCATTGATATCTAACATGAACTTGGAATGTGAAGAATGAGGTGAAGTTGTGGTTTTCCTTCTAGTTTCTTTTGTTCCTAATTTTATTGAAATAATTAAAGATGAATATTAATAAGATTCATAATGTGTTGTGATAAGATCAAAACTAAATGGTGGGGATACTATTGAGTGATGGAGGCTGGATATAAATTTAGTTTTGTGGTTTAGAAATTGGATAGTCATCCCTATGTCTTGTCAGGAACAACTTCTCTATAGTTACCACCATTCAAGTTGAAATTTTCGTCTGGGAATACAAAATATGTATAAGGTGTTTAAATCATAGCTTGGGGTCGGTATGAAAAGAAAGTTGGATGATTTTTTTTTGAAATCATTAACTTGTCAATAAGTTATGGAAGATAATTAGTGGCCAACTGGTATATTTCAATCCTTACCTATTCCTATTTCAAAATGAGAGAATATTTCCATGGATTTTGTAACAGGTATCCCAATAATGGTTTGAAAAAATGATTCCATGTTGGTGATAGTGGATCATATCATAAATTTAGCCCATTTCATCCCTATATTCGAATCCTATACGATGGAGGAATTGTAAAACATATCTATCTGAGAAGTGGTAAATGGGAATGGCGTACCATTTTAGATAGTATCAGATAGAGACCCTAGGTTTAGGTCTCATTTCTGGAAATCCTTACATTAATGCCTTGGGACTCCATTGACTATGATTATGGTATATCATCCTCATATGTATGGACAGTCTGAATGGTTGATAAAAACATTGGAAGACATGTTGCGGGATTGTGTAATTGATTTTTGTGTCTCATTAGAATAGAATGAACCTTTGGTGGAGTTCTCGTATAAAAAAAGTTATCAAACCTTGATACATATGGATCCTTTTGAAGAATTGTATGAAAATCCTTATTATTCTTCACTTTGTTGGGTGGAAATAGGTGAGACTTCATTGGTTGGGAAGATGCTTGTACAAGAGATAATGAAGAAGATTCGATTGATCATGAAATGGATGGAGAAAAAATAGAGTCATAAAATTTTTTATCTGGATCATCGTTGATGGTCATTGTCATTTTAGGTGAGTGATCATGTGTTTTTTAGGATCTCCCAAAGTCTTGGAAGTAGTCATTTCAGAAAGAAGGTCAATTTATCTCCTTGATACATATGCCCTTTTTATATAATTGAATAGGTTGGTGAGGTGTCATATCAGTTGTATTTTACACCACAGTTCAGTACGGCGTATAATGTGTTTCATTTTTCTCAGTTGAAAAAGTATTATATGAATCCTAACTATGTGATTTGATGTGATCATGTTGATCTAGATCTGTATGTTTCATTGGTGCATGTACAAGTACAAATTGTGGATAGGAAAGAGAAAGTATTTCATGGGAAAAGCATCAGTCTACTATAGGTTTTGTGGGAACATGGTAACATTTAAGAAGATACTTGGGAATAAAAGAAAGAAATGGATGAGAAATGTCCCAAAATCGTTTAGGATAGCAGTGGTTTTCTAATTTCCTAGGATGGAAAGGACAATGGTGTAGAAAATTTAGCACCCCCAGTTTTATGTAAGTAACCCTTTCTGTATTTTTTTTATGTATGTAAATATTTTGGGTAAACTTTGGGAGAGTTTGGAATACTTTTGGATTTTTTTGGGATTTCTATAATGGTTCATGGTTTGAGAATGGTTAGTGAAAATCGTGAAACTCCTACAAGAAACCATGTAAGGTGAAATAGGGGCTTCCTTATAGGCACATGATTAAGTGCATGGTTTAGTCAAACCATGTGGTCACCCGAGAGAAGTTTTTTGAAGTGGGATAAAGGGATTTTGTATGGTTGAAACATGTTTTGTCTAACCATGTGGTCCAACCATGCGAGGTGCTCCTTGATGAAGATTATATCACATAGTTAGCGTATGGTTTTCCTAACTGTGTGACTAACCATACACAGTTTAAAAACATGATACTAAAAAAGTGGATCTAGTTCAAGATTAATTATAAACCCCTCGTTTTACAAAATTTTGGCCCTAACATAAGTTTTCTTCCTCCCAATGGTTGGATAGGCTTTCCCCATTGACCTAGAAGTGATCTAAAGGCTTTTCTTGGTGTGTTGAAGCCTGATTTCCTTGGTAAGTATTTTTTGTGGTAGTTTTTCATAGTTTGTCTTAGATATACTTCCTTACCTCTCTTAGTTTCTTAGATCTAGTCCACTTCAGATTGATATATGGTGGTTGTTGTCTATCATGATTAGATTTTTCCTTGATGATATTAGGGGAAAAGATCTAAGGTGGGTTTTTGGAGATCCAACCTGGTTTTTTTTGGCATTTTTGTGTCATTATTTATTTTCTCCATATTTCTCAAGGTAGGTGGCTTTACTCTTGACTCGTATTCTTAAACTTGAAGGATTAATTTTAAATTGGATAAATTTCTTTATTTTGGTGTAAAATTTCTGTTAAAATCTGTTAGAAACCTTCTTTAGTAATGGTTTATCGATTTGTGGATTTTTTTGATTTTTGGAAATTAGTTTTGCAAAGTGCTTTATTTTTCTTGATTTTAAAATATTTATTTTAAAATATAAATTAATTAGATTTATGAAATTGGTTTTTTTAAAGGTTTTCAATAAAAGAATAATTTTAATGAAATTTCTTGTAATCTTTGATTTCAAATGGTTTTTGACAAACATGGTTGTGTGATTCTATGCTTTTAACATGACCTTGAATAAGGGGAGTGTACCCTTAGGGTAAAAAGGGATGTGACCCTAAATAAGGGGAATGTGTCATTTGGTAATAAAGAGATTGGAAACTTTATGATGACTAAGTGGATGGATGAGAAATATCACATGAGTATGGAAATGTCAATGAATCATGCATGTGTGGTTGTGTTTGTTAATCTTGGAATGGGTTTGGAAAATTGGAATGTGAAATGGTTGAAAGTATTGTTTGGTTGTTTTTCCTTGGAAACAATTTTATTATGGAAAATATTTTTGTTATTAAACTTCATGAATTTGATATAAATTATTTCAAATTATTTTATATAAATTTTTTTATAAAAATGCGCTAACATGTTCTATTATAGTGGTGTGAGCAAGGAAGTCATTTGGGGAAAACCTAGTAAGTTTCATTACTCACCCATTCTTTGGAACTTTGGTGATTTTGAAGATATTTTTATTAGGACACAAGTAAAGGTAAAGTATCAAACTTCTTTAGTGGTGCATCATGATACTTGTGTTGTATTGTGGAGTTAGATAATGGATCATGTTTGAATATAGAAGTTATATCTTTATAACCCCTGGGTTTGTTTTTTTTTCTTCTGATTTTTACTTTGATATTAGTTGTCTTCTATTGTGGTACTTTTTTGTAGTTTTGTTTCGATATCATTGGTATTTCTTTGAGTTGTATTGCATTTTTATCATTCATCATATAGTGTTATTGTTTATGGTATGTTTGGTTGTGGTTGTTTTATTTCCAAAGGGAAAATCATCCCCCAATTTCAACGAATCCCTAGGAATTTATTTCTAACCTTTGGCACCTTGGGGTTGTCACTTAAGGAGAAGTAGTAATTCCTATTCATCTTTATCCAATGATGAGGGTCGGGATGTTACATTAATGGTTAGAAATTTGGATATATTTTAATATGGATTTTTATGATAATAGATTCATTATACCTAACTTGAGTAGTATATAGTTTGATTTATGATTAATTTGATCTTACTATAATTGTGTTATTAATTTTATATACACTATTTACATGGTAATTTCCATGGATTATTTGTTCTATAAAAATGTTATAGAAGTTCCCATTTATAATGAGAACCTTAAAATACTATAAAATTATACTTAAATAGATGATATATTCCCTAGATAAAATATACTAATGTGAAACAAATGATATATTACTATTAGGTTTCGAGGTATTATAAGCATTGAGACTTCATCTCTTATTTTCACACATATTGATCTCAAGAATAAATATCATAAGGATTGGTTATCCAATGGGGACACCATATGTTTTGGGTGTCATTGGATGTTCCTATCTATGATCATGTTTATTGTTCTCTTGTCTTATTATTATTATTAATGTATACCATTCAATTATATATTTTTATTCTTGATGAAAATTATAACATTTTATATTTGTGGTAAGGTAGCTTACATCATGTGCATCATTGGTGGTATAACATCAATTGAATATTAAAAATAATATTAGTAACTTTCAAATATAGGAAGAAAATATATTTTCCTATTTGAGTGCGACAGTATTTCCATGAATAAATCCTTGACCATGGTATATTAAGGCGATATATATATATATAATTTTTATTATTTTTATAGTTTATTTTAATCGAATTTTAAAAACAATTTTTTTATATTTTTATCTTATTTTGTTAAGTTTTCTCATGAGGATAATATATAGGAGAAAATTTACAAAATTAATCCAATATAGCATGTTAAATCTCATGGATGTCATTTTTCAACATGGCCTGGTAAAAAATAGAGAAGTGTAGAAACTAACATCAGGGGAATGAAAAAACAGCATAGGGTCTTATTGAATTTCAAAGTTAATATTTGGGGTTAATGAGTTATATAGAACCCATGTTAAGGTTTATTCCAAAATGGCACACCACTATACCAAATTATCATGTGGTTATTCTATTTGATCAAGTTGATATATGGTTACCGTTTAATACTAAGACTCATTTTTTCAAGAGTTATAGGCGTTGGCATGGATTTGTACCACTTTGGAATTCCAGCATGTAAAAATATTTAATATATAATTATTTCAATCATTATGATAATAAAATAATAAAATTAGTTGGAGTTCACATGGAAAATATTGAGATACTGCCAAGAAGAGAAGGAACTCCCCAACACAGGGATCGACATGAGGAAATCGAGATTTTTTTCAATAATTTGATTAGTTTTTATTTACTCCCATCCATGTCAATGATTGGATATTCTACTCAATGTTTATGTTAGGATTAAACCCAATGTTTTAGTTTTTTAAGGTTTATGAATAATATATTATTATTATTAAATTTTATTTGTCAAAGTTATACAGAGGATATACTATGGTTTATTTTTCAAACAAATGGTTTTAAATGTTTTATTGATCTGTTTCATTCTTAATAATTCTAAATTTCAATTCCTAAGAAATAATATGAAATTTATTTTAGGTGTTTAGTAGTATTTAGTATATTGGGAATCCACCCCTATATCACTTCAAATACATATAATTGGGAATTTATTAATAAGAATCAAAACATTATTTAAAGACTTATAGAATTAACATATTAAGTCAAATTCAAAGACTTGATTTCACTCTTCCCATGGTATTTATAAAATATATAAATTTATATTTCACATAGTTTTTTAGTTAAATTCTAAAAACTACATTTCATGAATAAAAATTTTATACATACTTCTGCTTTGCAAAATGGATCGTGATTCTTCAACCTTAAACATTTAGAATACTACTAAGTAATACAAGAGAAACAGAATATAAATTTCTTAATTTGTTTTTGAAATTGTGATATCCACAACAATTTTTTGGTGTGATTACATGGGGATACTGCTTTATAATAATTGTTGAAATTTTTCTTCAATTTTAGGGAAGTATTCTCTTTTCAAATTTCTTTATTTTCTTTATTACTTTTAATTCCATTATTTTTTATATTTTAATGTTTTCTTAATATTAAATTTTGTACATGATTTTTAATTAGTGTGTATATGATAACATATAAATGATATGAAATTTTTTATGATGATTTCATTGAACTGATAAAAGTGGCATTCCATTATTACCCTAATTTCCAAAAAAATAATTTTGGGTAAAATAATGAAAATTCTTTTTAATCACAACCTAGGTGTTTCTTATAAAATATATATTCTTTTATTTGAGTAAAAAAAGTAAAAAAATTAATAACCATTTTTTTATGAAATTGAAGATACCAAAATTTTAGAATCCTTTAAATTTAATTTTTCAAAAGATGATTTAATTAACCCAAATACTTTGATTGAGAAATTACTAGAGAATGGAGTTGTGATTCTAAAGAATTTTAATTTTCGTTAACCTTTCACAACTCCAAAATTAACTAAATGTAATGGTAAGATAAATGAATATGAAAATTTTATTACTATCAACTTTTTATTATTTAACGACTAAATATTATATAAGGGAAGGTGGATGATGTGAGAAATACATTTAAAGTCATGTGTTAGAAAATGTGATGTCTTCATCATGTTATAATTTTAATATTTCTAAAAGTTAGAGAAAAAAATAAATGTGGGGGTTCATGTCATAAAAACTACATTTTTTAGATCATGGTTGATAAAGTAAAAAAATAAATCTAATTAATTAAAATAATTTCTTTCTAGGAGGAAACTTGGGGTTTAAGGTATGATTTATATAATTTTTTTTGAAATAAAACTCTTTAATTATACATTGTGTGACACATGGGTCATTCCAAAAAATCCATCATCCTTCATATTTCATATACAATCACTCTTTTTATCACCAATCCATTTTCCTTATGTTTATATAAAATTTTAACTTTGGGGTTAAAGGTATCCCTTTTAATTTATTTTATTTCTTTATTTTATCATTATATTACTCTTATTATTTCATTTTTTTCATTTTTTTTGTTTTAAATTTTTTTTAAAAATAACTCTTTTATTCATGAAAATAACCCACATGGAAGTTGGAAACATTTTAATATTAAATTTATAAAGAACATAAACTCATATTTGTGGTAAAAATCTGGAATTTTATGACTTTTCTCAAACACATTGATTAATGTTTTCCACATTTACAATATTACTGAAAATATTTCATTTATTTATAAAATTATTTCTGATTTTTTTTTATTTTTTAAGAATTTTTTATATTCATTATATTCAGTGTTTTCTAAGATCTCAAATTCCAAAACAGATAGGACTCTGATCCCTTTTCATCACATTCTTTTCATTTCCTTTTTAAGATAATCTGGGAACAAGATATGTCTTCTTGAACTTTCTTTTATTTTTCTATAAAAATAGTTGAATTTTAAATAATTTCATTTTATGATTAAGGTAATTATTTAAAAATCTTGAAAAACATCCCCTTATTTCATTGAAAATAAATAAAAGAATAATTTTATTTTCCACCCACATTAATTGTGGGGAAATGAGTAGTTAATTATAAAAATTTTAATTAAGGGAATATGACAGGATTAATCCCATTATTTATTTTATATGGAATCTCATTTTAAATGTCTAGATTTCTTTTCATTGTATAATTCTTTTTTGTTCCAATATTAAGTTAATTTGGTGTTTGGTTAAACATTAAGCCTCAAATTTAGTGATACTTACAAATATAAAAATGTATTTCTTAAGTATCTAAAGAGTTTTATAATAATCATATAAAATAAATTTGAACTATTTTTTCTTTTACTAGGATCATTTCAGTAGTATAGATTATTTTATTAGGGAAAAGTAATAATTTATGTGTGGAGGAGTGAGAATTGAAAGAATCAGTGAATTTTAATTATTTATTTGAACATTTAACCCTCAATTAAAGAAATAAAACATATATCACCCAAAAACCTCAATAAATTATTGATACTTTTTTACCAGACCCCTTAATTTAGTGAAATTTTTCAATTTTCAGTATTTGAGATATAAAATTTATTGAAAATATGTGGTAAGAATATATATTTTTGATAATTATAACTAACTTTTAAAAACATTCACTCTTGAGAAATGATTGGGGCAGTGAGGTGGATTATAGTTATGCATGAGTAAATGTAGTTATTTTTTTAAAATAAGTAAAAAATAAGAGAATTTATTTTTGAATGTTTTATTTTAGAGGATGTAGGATATTTTTTAGTAATTGGATCAATAATTATTGAACTTGAAGTTTTTTTGTTTGATTTAACCAAGAGTATTTAATTTATTTTATGTTGTCTATTCCCATGAGTGAAAAGGTTTAAGTTTCGTTTTTATGTATATATATTGTTTACTAATTTTTTTAGTTTTATAGTTTATTTTACTTTAATTTTAGAAATAAATTGTCCGTTTTTAGATTATTTTATTAGGTTTTTTAT
The DNA here is from genome assembly GCA_963277665.1 of Viscum album. NCBI lineage: Eukaryota > Viridiplantae > Streptophyta > Magnoliopsida > Santalales > Viscaceae > Viscum > Viscum album. The sequence continues at coordinate 2,125,998,586 of OY728121.1, read as the reverse complement.
GGACGAACCATTATAAAACAAAAATGATTATAGTAATCTAATAAAAAAAGTTCTTGGACAAGGGTGTTATTTTGAAATATTTCCCTTCAAAAAAATAGAGAAGTCCATAAAGTGGAACAAGGTCATTAAAAAACAGTATAATGTCATACCAAATGTACAATTTTAGATTTGGGGTCAAGGAGGTACATGGGACTGGGGTTGTAAAAAAATAGCACATTGTCCTACCAAATCACAAGAGGGATATTCCATTTGTATAAATTGAAAAGTTATAATTTTTTAATGTGAACATGAACTTTAACCTGTGTTATAGAAGTTCACATAGGTATGTGCCACTTTGGCATACCACTATAGAAAAATCCTTTTGGTCATTATGGGAGGAAAATCATAAAATAAGGTAGAGTGAGCTCAAAAAAAGTAGATATTTTTCAAATAAGAGAAGGCACACACCATTTAAATAATAAATTTGACAATATATGATCAACAAGATAAAATGGAGGTTTTCTTCAATGATTTCATTAGTCTTTACTTCTAACCACATAAATGTATTTTTAAGACATTAAATATCAAGGTTAATATGAAACTCCATGATTTAGTTTTAAATGGTTAATGAATAATATATAATTTTTTCATTAAATCTATTTTCTAAATATTGTATTGATGATATATTATAGTTTAATTTTCATAAAAATAATTGTTTTTAATGTGTTATTGATCCATTTAATTCCTAACAATTCTAAATATCGACACTTGATAAATAATATGAAACTAAATTTTGTTGTTCAGGAAACATTAGTAAAGTTGGAATTGGACACCTTTATCTCTTTACATATATATAATTGTGAATTGTTTATTAGTGATCAGAATATTATTCAAGGACATGGATTTTTTTTTGGAATTTAAAGCCTTAATATCTCTCTTATTTTAGGATTTATAAACTCTATTAATTTATGTTTCTCATAATATTTTAGTTAAATATTCAAAATTCCATTACTTGTAAATTAATTTCATAAATATTTTCTCTCTCTAAAACTATTATCTATGGTTCCACACAAAACTCCAACAATACTACCAAGTATTATAAGTGCATGAAAATATAAATGTACAAACATTAGTGGGTTCTTGCAACAGAATAAATTGAAGAAAATTCCATATAATATCATGAATTAAATATAAAAAAACAAAGAAATTATGATGTCATACTGTGTGAATCTTTATTTATAATATACCAAGATAAAAATAGATTATATTACATAGTAATAATTTATAGGAGGATATCATAACTATGACTTATCCTTATCACTTTAAGGTTTATGATATTCTACTAGATACCACTCTTGGTCTAGGAGTAAGACTCACTAAAATCAAAATAAGATCCTAGAGGGTCTCCCATAAAATCAATCCATAAGTTCCACTAATTTGGATTTATTTAAGGTTAGGAAAAATGCCCCCACATTCGTAGGTAGGTGAACATTAGAGTTTGAGTGGTCATAAGTAAATAATAATTAAATTCATTTATATGTTATTAAATTTTATAATAATAATAATTATTATTATTATTATCTTATGTATTTACAACTAATTTAGTTTTAAAAAGGGAATATGAGAAAATTAGTTTTTTGAATAAATATTATTTATTCAAGTTTTTTTAAACTTATTCAATGGTAAAAGACCAATTTATGTTTTTTATTTCATATTGATACATAATAGAGTGTTATGTGTGAGTGATGAAATGTTTTTGACATTTTTTATGATTTAAATATGTCATATATGTCATAATGGGTTCAAAATAAAATTTATGTTTCTTTAAGGGCCAAAAATAAATATTTAAAAACTTCTACCTAGATAATTAAGATCATTTTAGATCCATTAATAGTTATTAGTGTCATTTATATGAATTTTCCTCTATCATAAGTTTTATATCATGTTATAAAGTGATAAAGTGAAGCAAGAACAAAATGTATCTATTTCTTCTCATGAATCAATCATGTGTTCTTCCCATGATCAAAAGGGTGTCATAAAGCACTTTATTATTCTGTTATAGCACATGGGAATCAAAGAATATTAAAAAAGGAGATTACCACAAATTTTTGGATAATATAAAGTGTTTCTACATTGGTTCCTTCAAGATAAATTGAACCATAGATTAGTGGAATTTTCAAGGATCGTGTCATATAACTGAGGTATTGTATTTATCATTTTTAATTTCTTTCTTATTGATTAAATTATATTCATGTGATCTATTTTATGAATTAGGTACTATCATTATGGATTTATTGTTTAATGTTAGATATAGTATAAAAAAGATAAATTTATTAGTTTCATGATTTCATTGTGTACCTGGTTACTTTTAATATTATGGTTATGGCATGGTTAATGAAATTATTGAGACATCTTAAAATAGAAAAATATTATGTTACAATCTTTAAGTTTTATTGGTATGACACTCCTAGAGGTTGGAATGTTCATCCATTTAATAAACTTATTAATATGAATTATAGTTTTCTTATTTCCTTAAATGAATCATTTATGTTGGTAAATCAAGAAAATCAATTTTTTATTCAAGATTTTGTGATTATATGAGATATTTACATAATTTATTTATGCTATTAAAATAAAATCATGTGATTCTCATTTTATTTAATGTGAAATTATTTCGACTATTGTTCATAATAATTAAAAAATTTAAGAGTTAGATACAAATACATATCTTTCAATATGAGATACAAATATCACTGATGATACTTTATTGTTAAGAGTCAGTGGCGATGGTAGTATAGATAATGTTATATTGATGAATGACTTTTATTTTATGGAAAATGATGAAAATAAACATTTCATGGAAATTAATAAAGATAGAGATGGATATATATATATAAGGATAAATACTATAATGATATATGAAAAAACACATTAAGATTATATTACTTTCTTTATGCAGTTACTAATAATTTCTTAAAATAATATTTTCATTATAATATTTTTTATTTATTTTTATTATTTTTATTTTAAATTACATATAAATTTCAAGATTGTGATGAAATTACTTTGGTGATAGTAAATGAACAATTACCAAATAATAACCTCATTCCATAATAAAAATAGTGCAGTTGGGATAGTGTTACACCCAATAAAACTATTTGGCCCTAGAGGAGGGGGTAGGGGTCTATAAGATTGATTTTTTTTAAAAACGGTACCGAGTGGTGTCTATTTATTCATTTTGGTTCATGTAATGTGATGTCTTTTGAAACAATTATTAATAAATTATCAATATTTTTATACCATTTATTTATTTAATTATAATAATTTTAATTATTATCTTATTTTTCTAACTTAGAACTCTGGTCAAGTTATTATGATACTTAAAACCATTTTCATGTTTCATTCTTTTTATAGGAGAAGGTTCATATGGATATGTATAATTGGATATTATATAATTATTTAATATATAAATATAATTATTTATATTTTGGTAAAATTTATTTATATTTTATTTTCTTCATGTTAATTTAGGGTCTTTGATACCTAGTTAAGGATCCCAATCAACCCTTGGTTAGGTTAGATTAGGAGGCTTTCATATATGAGCACCTTCATTACTTTTTTCATAATTGTGTAGTGTAGAGAAATTAATCAATATTAGATGAGGTATTTTAATGAAATTCATGTGTCTCCTAAACTCGAGTATCTTCTCTCCCAAAAATGGGAGGGGTTTTGAAAATATTGGATATTTAAGTCATTCAAAAAGAATTCCTATACAATGAGATATGGAGGATCTTCCAAAAATGTGACTTATAGAGTTGAGAGTATGTGATTTAGTGAACATCATATGAGGATGGTATGTAAAATTGTTTTATCCATTTACATACATTTTATTTTTAACTTTTTTAGTATAACATATATATTTAATTATAAAAAGTCTCGGAGATTTCACTATAACAAATTTTGAGGAATATTAGAATATGTGGGTGAATCATAATTCGAGATGGGTTATTAGTGATTGGAAAGATGGGATCCTGGTTTTTATTTTATTTTATTTTATTTTATTTTATTTTATTTTATTTTATTTTAAAATATTTAATAATTATATTATTATTATTATTATTTTATTTACTATTAATAAAATTATGAGGCATATGAGATAAATATATCTCATATTTAAGAGAGATGGGATGAGAATAGAGGTGAAAAAAATCCTATTGAATTTTATACCTCTAGTGTTGATGCATAAATTTATCACAAGGAAATCAGGGCCATGTGATCAATAATGGTTTGTGATCCATTTCAACTAACTTTTTTGATACTTCATATTTTTCATTATCAACCACATAAATGACCATTTTAATTGAGATTGTTGGCTGACTATTCTTCTCCTGTGGAAGAAAGGTTGAGATGCCATAAAATAACAAAAATACGGTGAGTAAATACTATGAAGAGATCATTAGGATTATAGAGAGGGTTTAATTCTATATTCAACCATACATTCATGATAATTAGATTTTTTTTAAAGGTTGGGGCTGAAGCCTCATTTTATTATTAAAGCAAAGTAAATACCACTTTTAACTGGGTAGAGGGAGACCCGTTACATATCCCGAAGGCCCAGTGGTCTTGTAGCCCATTACATAGCCCATAGTCCCAAATGTTTGGCCTAAATACCATTCTATGAATAGTAACTTGGCTACTATAGTGCCCGCCGCTGCTACAGTACCCTGCTGCCGCTACAGCACCCGCAGATCAACAGTACCACCGCCGCTACAGTACTTCTACAGTACCCTATGCCCCATTCATGTAGGATTACGGGGTGCTTACCACTAATCCAAACCCCAACTACATTCATGATAATTAGAGTTTTCTTGATAAGTTCATTATATATGATTTATGGGTTGAGTCCCCTCCTCTTGTGGAACCCCACCCAACATTTTATAATGACACTATCTAGGATCCCCTTATGGATAAGCTCTATCATCAAAGACTTTTATTTATATATTATTTATTATCATCTAATTGTGAAATATTTTTTTCCAATATTTTAATAAATTTTTTATTGTTTTTCTCAATTTGTGCATGTGTATATTTTTTAATTTTTTACTTTTATTTTTTAAGATGAATTTAGATCATATCTAGTTTCTTTTTTATAGGTTCATTTATGATGAAAATAAGATACTTCACTAGTAATTTTATATTATTTTTTGGGAGTTTTTTTTGTAATGGGAATGATTAGTCACAAATAAGTTTTTTGAAATTTTTTTATTATAATTTATTTCATCCAACATGGATATTGTTTAACTAATCATTTGTAAAAATAAAAAAACACAATATTCAAAAATAATAATAACATCATAATTAAAAAATAGGGATAATACATCATGAATATGTCATATTTAAAATGTTTTTTTTTAAATCCCAATTTACAAAGGATGGTCATTTAAAAAATTATAACTATAAAAAATTAATTTTTGGAAAAGACCATCTCAAAACATGAAAATTCTTGTTGTGTTTCTACTCTATTCATCCATTATGGGCACACATCATTAAAAATACACATGGTTTACCTTCTAAGTATCATTTTTTACATTGGATAAAATTTCATATGTACTAATAAAAACAACATAAAATGGAATAGTTACTTCTCTATAAAACCTCATAATCTACCTATGATTACACTTTAACTTAAAACAAAATGGATTTAAAAAATCATTACTAAAATGGATTCAATAAAAACACAGTCACCTTCCATGATGTTTCACACTTCATTTAGAAACATTTTTAATCCATACTACCTAATACACACCTACCATATCATAGTATTATATAACCATGAAATATATTTTGACTCCATCCAATCATTATTCATAATTATCAAATCAATTCTATACTTATCCAAACCCTACACAAGAACTCCAAAAACATTCACACTTATATCTATATATCAAAATGCATTTGAATCCCTCACTTTTGTGGTACATTAGAAATACATTCATCTACGAAATCATTTTAAGGGATACATGTGGGTGATAATGATAAGTAATTTCTTAGATGATAGTTAATAGAGCTCAATTAGGCACGTTATGATGCCACTTTCCTTAAGATTAAAGTTTCCCCCACAAAATCATTAGTATAATGGTTTCAATGTTAATCCACTTTAAGATACAATAGAAAATATAGTGATCTCATTCTAGGGATGGATTTGGAGTTCTTGTAGTGGATTGAAATTATTTTTCCTTCCAATACAGACTTCATTTTATAGGCATGGAAGTACCAATTGGGATAAGCTATTATACCCATTTTTATTGAGTAAATACCTATTAAAGAAAGGCATGGCTTATCCATATTTTATATTTTATATTTAATCATACCAAATCAAATAGGTGGCCCAAATTAAACCTTCCCTGTGAACAAATTTGTCCATTATATCACACTTGATTTGATCAATGGTCCAGATTAAACTTGTTTGGTGAACTGGTTCAACCCATCAGACAAACCCATTTAGTCTTGGGTCTAAAATAGTACAAAAGAGCGATCCATTAGAAAAATTGAGGGGCCAATAAGTACCTTATATTGATGTGTCATGATAAATGAAAATTGAAATGTGTGTCATCATAACACGACATTACATGATTGGGTACATACAGGGGCACACACATTAACGATGTAGGGCACTGTCCTTAATAGTATTTTTCCATTTTACTTTAACATTTTAAATAGTGATAAAAAATTTAAACCTAATTAAGGGGACCTGATTCAATCCCACTTTTCAATTTATTATTACAACTTTTCTTCCCCATTAAAAACCAAAAATAAAAACAATTTTAAATATTTTTAAAACTATAAAAATCCAACAATCCCCCATCATTTTGAAATGTTTAAAAACATATTTTGAAAATAAATCATCATTATATTTTAGAAATAACTTATAAATAAAGGTATATCTTGATTTGAAATTATATATAGTAGATAAAAATCAAATACATGTAGATAAATGGGTGGAAACTACCTTGAAAATGTAATCATTATTATTATTTTGATTCATCCTATATAAGTCTGTTCAAATTACTTAGTTATTCATATACTCCTAGACACCATTATGTCCATGTTTCCCTTATCCTTTAATGAATATTTGATATCTAAAGTCATAATCTATTTAGAGTGTCCACACTACTACATTCACTTAGGTGAACCAAAAGGTGTTCCCATGTTTCAACACCTGTTTGATATCCTTAGTTCATTAAGAGTTTTAAACTCGCCATATTTTTTCATGGGAATAAAACACCATTTTCATGGGATTTGATATAATTTTGGTCTTTCCATCACACATGTGATGAAATTTCCTATATTGAACATATACATGTGAAGTTATTACATGTTAAGTTAATGTCACATCATTTATGAATCTTTTACAAGGACATTAAACTCATCCATAAGGAAGTTTTGTACACTAACTCTATAACATCCCAGGTAAATTAAGAATAATAGATTTTCATATTTATTAATATTTTTGAATTAAATATTAATTTTACTTTAAAAGGGTTTTTATGTTCTATAGTGTACCCGATACGCAACAACAGGTTTCTTTGAAATCTTATGTTGCACACTAATAATATAATATTATTATTTTAAATGGAAGTTAACTCTTAGATGTTTTATTGGAGGTAATGAAAAAAAACTAACTATAATATTATTATACATGTTTTTATATGTATTTACTTTTATCCAATAAAATATAGAGGCTTAAAATGTGAATGAATCTAATTTTAAGCAAAATTTACATTAAAAGGTCAATTTACCACCTTTTAATGGAAAACCCTCTTGAAATATAGTTTTGGTTACTATAATAAATTCTATTTGACTAAATAAAATCCTTATTTATAATGGTAACATCAAAATTTACTTTGTGTAAATTTTTGGAATGTTTCCGATAAAGTTCATTTTTTTAATGTCTAATGAAAAATATTGTATTTTAATTCAAAACTGTGTTTTAATCTAATTTATTTATATGGTTAGATTATCTTTTTAATTGTTTTTAAAGTTTAATTATAATATATTTTTACCATTTAATCCAATGTTGGTCAGTGGAATTAATTTCACTTTGAATTTGGACATAAGCAAGTATCAATCTTTGGATAGTTATTGTTTCTTAAAAACACGCTATTTGTTTTAACAACAAGAATTAATTTTAAATGAATTAATGCAACATCAATGTTTTGAATTTGGTAAAATAGACATAATTTTTTAATTTGGAATATCAAATATATATTAGGCTGAATTTTTGGTATTTTGCTGAAAAACATCAATTTTGGATTAATAGTGAAACCACTAAGTAGTAGTTAAAAAACTGACTTTTTCATTTAAATGAAATTTTACCAGTCCTGTGAATTGAATTTTTAAAATTCGACATACATGGTTGTTATTAGTAAGTAAAATTTGGTTCAATAAGATGAAAATATTTTTGGTGAATAGTAACTTTTGACTTTTATTTACCGCGGTTAAAGGTAAATAGTGTAATTCAAGGTAAAAAGAATATTATAATAATTCAAAATTACCTTAACACTTTTCCTAACCTTATTGGATGACTAATTTCTGACCATGGGCATCCTTGGGTCGATTTTGGGACCCCATGGAGCCACTTATGAATGATAATGACACTTTAGATTAATTAATTTAAAGTAAAGACAAAAATCTCATAAACAAATATCTCTCTGTAAATTAATTTTTACATGGTGTTATATACGTTATCTTTTTGACTAAAAATATTCATTGGAAATATAAAAATATTTCCTACATCATGGTATTTTTTTATAATTTTAGACATCAAATAAATTAAATTATTTGTGACACAATATTGATGTAGTGTTTACCTCATTAATAAATCATTTAAATAAATAAAATTATAAATATTAAAATAACATCCAAAACCAGCCCAATTTTTATTGGATGATTTTATTTCGACCATGAGTCATATTATATTCAACTATAATGATTTTTGGACCTTTAGAAACCGAATATCATTATATAATAAAATAATATTTTCACACTTTCCTAAAGAGCCCCTCCTCCCCCTTATAAAAGTAGACCATTTCTAACCAATTCCTCACACATCTCAAGCCTTTTGGCTCATCCAAACTATGCCCAATTAATATCCCTACATCCCTCTCCTCCACATATAATAATTACCTTATGCATAATGCACTTCAATAATTCCTTTTGGTTCAAACCAAAGGAAGTTAGCTAAATTAAAGGTAATGGTTTCTCTTAAATTATTTTGTTTTATTTTGTTTTATTTTAATTCTACAACCCCAAAACTCTTTTTATTACTTTCTTTTATAACAACACAAGTATCCGAAATATAATAGGATTTTTTAATGATAATGATTAGAACTACACTTACACACACCTCCATCTAATGGGTGAAGAACATACTATTTCTGTGGATGGAAAACTAATGCCTCACAATATGATGATTGTTCGATTATCTCATACCGCCTCTCATAGTGGAAATTATGATGGAACTATATTTATATATTATATATTTATGTTTTATTTATGATTTTGTATTTTCCTTTTATATCGTACCTTTATGGTTTCCATTATGGGTAAACGCGATAATTTCATTTGAGGAAGTACGGACTACCGCCCCCTCAAAGTGATATGACTCGTTAATGCCATATGTGGGATGTATTAAGGATAGAGTTAATGATATTATGTATGATATTATACTATAATTATAATATAACTATGAATAATTATATTTTAAATTCCATTAAAGTACAAAATAGAAATGAAATTTTAATTCATGCGTACGTACGACTTACCGTCTCCATGAACGGTGCATTTCATTTCTTATCTCCAAATGTTATGTACTATTATAAATACATATATATACTGGATATATATTATATATATGATATCTAAATCATTAATATCATTCTGGATATAATTAAATTTTTACCATGTGATTATATAATGGTACTTGGACATTTGACGGGCGGTTACATGATAAACCAAATGACGGGTGGTGTCGTGATAAACCAGGACGAGTGGTTATGTTATAACATCCAATGCATTGGGTATGGAAGTCATCCGTATGTCTATTCCATTTATTGATATGTGTGGAAGTTGACCATATGTTTATTCCATTTGAGTATGTTTATGTCCCATGTTACCTTTATATGTTATGTGTTCTTTATATGGATTTTATGGTAATATTTTGGTTACAAAAGGGTAAGTAGTGATCTTTTATTCAGTGAAGAGTATTTACTACTGCATAAAGGTGAAAAGTATTACTTATATTAAATTATTCATGTTTTACTTGTTTTTTTGAAAAACTAACAGTTTTCCTTCTTTGTGTATCCCTTACTGAGCTTTTTATGCTCATCCCAAGTTTTTGAAATGTTTTTTACAGGACATAATCTGGGATAGGGTCAAGGATGGGATCAAGGAAAAGAAATGTTGTCTTAAACATGGAACTAGACATGACCCTTTTTTCAAGAGTTTTTATTTTACAAAAAAAATGGAAACTTAGTAGAAGTGTCTACATTGTAATCTTTTGATATGTAATAGTTTGTATTTTAATTCTCTAATACTCTAAACCTAAAATAACCCTCAATGTGAATTATTCGTTTAATTCAATATTATGTAATGTTTTAAGGTCAGGTCCTTATAAACTCCCATGATATTACTTTTGTTAGTGGTTCCACAAAATTCTATCATGATCATACAATGTACACAGTTTTGTTACCATCTTATATCAACTACCTTGCATAGCTATTTTTGAGACCAAAGTGTCTGAATTTTCTATTATAAGTGTTGTTATATATCCTATCCAGAATTATTTTAACTACAAAAATATATAGAAACTAGGGACATTGGCATGGGAGAAAATGGTATGTCTGATAAGAGAAATCTAATCAATTATTCTTCTTTTCTTTTAGAATTAATACAATAAACCTAGAATTCATAGTGGATCCTATTATGAAAGATTTTTTCTTCAATACCCAAGATATCACTCCACCTCTATGTATAAAAACTAATTAACTCTTAGAAGAGTCTAGTCGAGTACAAATATTTATTTTTTTAGTATTTTCAATGAAATCCACGTGTAGGTTAAGTTGGAACAAACTAAAAAACTAGAAAATTTACCAATCCAAACACATAGGAACCAACCAATAACTAATGCGCCTTCCAATCAAAAAAAACATCAAACAATTATAAAAAATCAAAAACCAATCATTCCTTGAGAAACATGATAAGAAAAGTATGGAAGCCCCATGATAACATACAATAATCCATTATACCATTTAAATACATGATTTCTTTTTATGATCATCCTATCATGCATAACCTAGATTAAAAATTTTCAATAACATATTCAATACTAGGTTATTTTTTAGTAATAGAATTTATGAGACCCCTAATAACCCTTGAATATTCTAATTGAGCAACTACCCTACTAGAATTTAGTTCATAGACTAGTATAAAAACTTTTTAAAATGATGAATTTATAACTTTGGTTATTTATAACCATATTTATATATGGTTTTTTACCTCATTTATTTGATAATCGATTTTAAAGACATAAATTTAATGTTTTGGATGTTAGTTACTAAATAATTGATGTTGAAAACCATTAAAAATGAAATTTTAGGCACTTATGATTTTGTTTTGTTCCATTCAAACATCACCAATATATTTTCACATGCTAATAAAACCCAAGTCCCTTTTTCTTCAATTTTCATCCCCCAAATATCCTTCTACCACACTTTACCACCATCATCCGCCGCCTTTAGAATATTTTCAACTTCTTATAACCCTCGTTTATGTCATCCTCCACCTCTCAAGTAGTTTACTTTATTTTGTAATAAGTAATATATGTGTATATTAATTTTTATATACCACAATATGTGTTTTATAACATTGATAATATTTGTTTTGAATTTTTATGAAATATTTAGGAAATTATAACTTCTGTATTATAATATGTAAAAGTATTTTTTAAGGAATTGGGCGTAAACATTACATATTATAGTGACTTTGGACTAGAATTCACATTATTTCATTACCAAATATCGTTTAAGGTTAGAGTTTTAGATAATTTAGACAAAATCTTACAAATTAAACCCATAAATTACAAGTGTACACATCTATATAATATCCATTTCCCCTATAAAACAAAATTATTTAAAATAAAATATGATTTATTTTCACGATAAATCATAAAAATTTTCTTCATGACACCATAATAGTTATTAATCATCCTTAAATTCTATGAAAAAAGCTTAAAACATGGGATTATAATAAAAATCTTAGTAAGGTACATAAAAAGAAATAAATAAATAGTCTATAAATACTTATAGAAGTTTTCCTTTGACCATAAACTTAATAACTTACCTTATGAAAATAATATATGCCTATAAAAACATTGAAATAATGAATAAAAAATATAGTTATCTTTCAGAATCATATTCTTATGATATTAATTATAATGTAACCCTCTCAGATATCATATGATTGTAACCCTCATAGATACCTTATGATGTAACCCTCATGGATACATTATGTTATAACCCCCATGATTACCTTATCATATAGCCATCATAGTTACATTTGGAATAACCATTACCTTCAACTTATAACATAAACAACTCATTGGATGGATATCAAATACCTACCTATATTTGGTTTATAATATAACCACCCATCATCATAAACAATTCCCAATTACCATAGCATAATAAAAAAATATCAAATATTTCTTCATGGAAACATACTTTAAAGAAAATCCGTTATTTTTTTAAAAAATCTATGCACTCACAAAGGAAAAATTTTTATTTGAAAATATCTATGTAATATTTTAATTTAATATTCAAAACATTAAGGAGTTATAAAATTCAGAAATGTTTCTCATGTTGCAAAAGTTCAAAAAACATTTTTTTTAATTTTGTAAAAAGAGACATTAGAGAGTATTTTTAAAAATAATGTCCCTTATAAATATCAGATCCTTGAAGTGATAATTAATAAAATAAATGAAATATGTTTATTAAATTTAAATCCACATTAAAAAATTATAAATGAAACATAATATAATCAAAATTCATTTCAAAAATAATGTTAACATGAAATATTAAATTAAGTAGAAGGTTATCCCAAATAATGGAAATTGGGTTAAGAATTTCATTACCTTGAGTCTGACTTATCACATAAAATATTTATCTTCCTTTTTAATAAAAATATTTTAATTTATACTTTTTTGTAACATATATAGGTTTACTAATAATTTAATATCATTTATTACCTTTTTATATAGAATTACATAATTATTTAAGTTCTCATCATATGTTTTGATGATATATGGTTCATAAGTCCAAAATGAATTTGGTCATTTAACTACAGTCAAAGAGTTAATTATTCCATCATATCCATAATAATATTAATTTAACATTTAAAATATATATTTATCCTTTACATCATTATAATCGTCCAAGTAAAGTTGTGATGAAAAAAAATTATACCACTGCATGGAGATAGTCTTTAGTATGCATGCACACGCGGGGCATTTATTTTTCATTGGATTCCTAAAATGTTGTATATGGTTATCCCATAATAATTATAACATCTCATAATATATATAATATTGGATTTATTACTTTAAAATTGAAACAACACATGAATATTTAGAGGAATAAAAAATAAACATTAAAGAGTCAATAAAAATGATTACCTCTACTTTAGAGGAATTCTTTTAATATCTTAATAAGGGGTCTAGGGTTGATATTTTGGAAGCACCAGCACATAAATAATTTAACTAAGGATTTTTATAAGTTTAATGATCAGATTTTGGACGAGATATATGTATCAATGTGTTGTAAATAAGTGAATGAAGGAGTTCCATTTTATAATTTTGGTGAGGGGCGCTTTCAAAACTTATCAAAAGATAAAATTATAATAAATTAATTTTCTAACCAAATACCACAAAACTTACATGTATTAGAATATAACATATGATAAGGTTTTAATATCATAAAATAATAGTATTTTTACTTGTTTTTTGTTTATTTCTAACTTTATCATTTGGATTAACCCTTATTTAACCTATTTTAATTTTAACTACGGTAACAAATTATTCAATATTAAAAGGTTTTAAATTTTACATATAAATTTTTAATTGGACCTCAAATGAAAAATTTATTAAATTTTACACCATATAATAATCAATTTTTATTTTTAAATATTGTTTATGATTTTTAAACAATTTAATAAAATAGTATTTTGATAAAACGTCATTAGTGTCAATTTTGGTATTAATATTTACATTAACATTAATAAAATAATGATTACAAGATAACTTCAAAAAAAAATTAATAAACCCATAATATATAATAAAAATATATAAAAGTTTTGGATCACCATAATTATATAAAATAATATTTATTTTAATATTTTTAATATCATTTATTTGATTGTTTCATTAATTGAATAATTGTTCCATCATCGTTGTGAAAATATTTAGGATACTTATTTTTTCACTGAAAACTAAAAATAAAATCTCATGAAGTAGATAAATATTTTATAATTTTAAAAAATATTTATATTCTAATATATATTCTTGATAACACCATATTAAAAATGATATAGTTATTAATAACATGAATGTGATGTCATTGAATTTTCATTAAATAAAATATTATAAACATCGTAATCTCATCCAAGTGGCTCCAAAAGTCATAAATAAATTTATATCATTAAAATAAGTTAATTAAGTTAAATATTGACACTTATATTCATTCATAACCTGCTTTTATCCCCATGTGGACACATAAGAGATAATTAAGACAAATAAAGTGGAATTTTGTGACTTTTTTTTATTTAATATAAGTCATTTTCATGGAAAAGTGTCCATTAAAAAAATAAATTTAGATAATTAGGTGTTAATAGTAAAATTAAATTAATAAAATATAATTTGGTCATGCGTTATGGTAATTTTATAATACTTATCATATTATTTTTACCCTAAATTATTGGATTTACCCTCAACCATGGTAATAAAAATTACTATGTTTACTATTTAAAATGTTCCAAAATAATAGGGAACAATTTACTAAATTTGGGACATATGATTAAAAATATGGAATCCATTTTACAAAATTAGTAACATAGAAGTGTTAGAATTCAATTTAAAATTAAACCAACAAAATGCAAAGAAAAACGGTTTTTCGAAAAAAATGTCTAATTTTAAATATAAAAGTTTTCTATACTAAATTCATTTATAAAACCAATTAAAAACCATAATTTGGTTAATTTAAATATAAATTAAATAATTAAAATTTAAAACTAATCCAAAACTTTATTTTACCTTGTAAATAATTATAAAAAATACAATTATTTATAAAAATCAGCATTTTTCACTATTCATTGAAAAATAAAACTTTTTAAAAAATTATTAAACATTCACCATGGGAAAATTTTGATATAATTATTTAACAAATTAATTTCATTTTATCAATTAAATTTTATAAAATCTCCAAAAATTAAATATATTATTTTTACACAAAAATAAATACATATCATTTTTGAAGAAAATATATTTTTTGACGAATAAAATGACTTTTCTAGAAATCTAATACTTATTTAAAAAGAATTAATTAATATATTATAAATGATTAGTGGAATTATATATTTCATGATTTTATTAATTTTATTCATTCCTGCTAATTTAACGGTAAGGTTATAACAGCCACATAGTAACAATATTTAGTTGTTTTTAAGCTTGGTGTTGTGTATCATGTATACTATTAATCATAGTATTTAATTTTAAAAACTCATGATGTTACATTCTTTTATCTCCGCTTGTAAATTTCATTCTATCAATTTTATATTTGAGATCAGAAACTAAGGTTTGACTTTTGAAAATAAATTTTTTTAATTACCACATAGAAAAAAAGACAAATAAAAAATCCTCTTGAAAAGAGAGTAAGAGAAGTATGAAGGTAATATGAGATAAAATATTCTAGGGTTTCTTGTAGGGAAACATGGACATGGAATAAAAAACTAACTATCGTGTTCTTATGGGTATTTATAGGGAATATGTTCATTATAAATTTAACCATAAAAACCCATATATCTTTGATTGGTCAAAAGGTCATTGATTTATTAGTAAGAAAAGTAAATGGATAAATTTTTATTTAAATATACTTTTCCTAGATTTTATGAATTCCTTTATAATATTTATTATGAACATAGGAAATTGACTTCATCATTTAATCTTTTTCCACCATAAACTCACCTTTTTCTCTAAATGATTATTATTCAAGATTAATTTTTCATGCTTTAATCAATAAAATATACTTCTACAGATCACTAAATCAAAAAAAAGATAAAAATATATTCCTCTGCTATTTTATAAATTAACCAAAACCAAAATGGTCAAGATAAAATATGTTAATTCACTAAAAATAGTAAACCATCAAATGAATAAAAACTACTTTTATCTCCAAAATTCAAATATAATTCCCAAAGTTAAACATATATCATTAGATAAATATTAAAAATATTAATAAATTTCCAAACTAATATTAAAACCCAAAAATCAGAGTGATTTGATCTCATAGATTTCCCAGATAAATTCCCCAAATAAAATCAATCACTCTAAAAGTATCACACGAAAACTTATATATGCAAATCATATAATCTCCAAGATATGATAGTAATTTATATAAATCACCAAAATTCCACAATAAAATATTATTTTCCTCTAAAATACAATTTAAACATTATTACTCAAGAAAATACCAAAATATTATATTTACCTTAATCATATAGGGATCCCAAAATAGTGAACGTCTTGCGAAGTAACATTAATCACCTAATCACCAAACCATTTTCCAATCTCATGGTTATCTATTTGATAAAACATATATTCACAAAATTAACTCATAATTTATACATTAGATAACATAAATAAATAAAAATAATTTCATATTGACCAGAACATCATGTAGGCTAGTGTTAGGTGATGCACCTTTGTCATAGTTTGGTTATGGGTTTAATTCCTATAACCTTGTCAAACAAGAAGGGTTGTTACCTAGTTTTTGGGTTGTCCATTTTATTAAAATATATAATTATTATAAAATTACCAAAAATATGATGAAAAACATAAAAAATAAATTCATCCTTAGAGATAATTATTGAACCTCAAAGGTTATCTCGTACTATTAATCTTTCTTTAAAAAAATGGAATAACCCATAATTAGCTCAAAATTTATTGCACATATAAACCCTAAAGTATATAAATATATTTAAACTTATTTCCATAAAATAGAATATAATTATTCCTAAAGTAACCTTAAATTGAAACACAAGTTAATCATAAGTGTTACATATACCTCAAACATCTATTAAGACACAATAAAAAGTCTAAAAAGTAATCTCATCAAATGAAACATCAAAATACTAGTAATTATTTTAAAAATATGATCATCCTTAAATATACCACCACATAACAACTCTTGAATCCCTATATGTATACACATTAGTCATTAAATGTTCTCCATAATCCATTAACTATTCATTTCCATCTTATTTCTTAATAAATAATTCTTGAAAATTAAATATATTAATTATATACTCATGATTCATAATTTATGTATAAGGAAATAATTCATACCTTAAATCCAAATTTCAAGATCTTCATGATCTACCCCTTATCTTTCATATTTTTATCCTACTTTCCAAAAGTAAATTATCACACCCCTTTTGGTATTTCACCTTTTTAGAGAGTTGGAAGAGTTGAGATCTTGAAATAAAATGAAAAATATACCATCAAACATAATTTTTTTAGAAATTAATAGGTGTTTGATGACTCAAAAAAATTCTTATAGGTGATTATAATACTCAAAAAGTTTTCAGAATCATCTGAACAATAATTTTCAATAACAATGATGAGAAAATAATTAGAGAGGGATAATACGGTTGTGAAATATCAATTTCCTTCCATCTTGAAAAAAAATCATTAATATATTCAAAACACTTAAACTTGAAATGAATTATTAAATTAAAATTATTCTATATGCTAAAGATAATACCATAAAAATTTTATAATATTCTAATACTTTGAACCCTTAAATCTTAGATGACATTTGATTTTATCTAGACCACATGAATTACCATAAACATAAAAAATTATCCATATAAAAATACCCCTTGTGGTTATGGATGATATTTAACTTACACTCAAATAACATCCTAACCTCTAAAGATATCTAAACCCTGATCTGATACAAATTGTAAGGACCTAGCCATAAAAATTACATATTCTACTGACTTTAGACTAGATTTAACTTTATTTACTTCCCAAATATATCTTAAGTTTAGATTTTTTGAGAACTGGTACAAACTACTACAAATTGAACCCATACATTACAAGTGGAAACTTATATACATTATCTATGTTTTTATAAAACAAATGTCTTTAAAACAAAAGATAATTTCTTTTTAGGATAAATCATAAAAAGTTTCTTCAATATAAAATAATTATTTTTAATCATCCTTAAACCCTAAGAAAAAATTTTAAAACATGGGAAAAGAACAAAAATATCAGTAAGGTACATAAAAATAAATCATTATCCTATAAATACTTATAATAATTTTCCTTTGAACATAAAATTGATAACTTACCTTATAAAACCAATAGATTCATATAAAAGCATTACAAGCATAAATAAAACATATAAGTAATTTGGGGAATAATATTCTTATCATACATACTTATGATTTAACCCTAGTGACTAACATATAATTGTAACCCTCACAGCTACCTTAATATGTTACTATCATGTCTACCTTATAATGTAACCCTCATGGTTACATTTGGAATAACCATTGTAGTAAAATTCCAATATAATAAATTAATTGGAGGGATATCAAATTCCCACCCATATTCATTTTATAATGTAATCAACCATCATCATAAAAAAATCCTAATAACCATAACATAATCATAAAACATCAAGGATTCCATCATAAAAACATACTTTAAAGAAAATTCATTATTTTGAAATAAAGTTGTGCACCCACAAAGGAAAATGTTTCCATTAAAAATATCCATGTAATATTGTAAATGAATATAAAAAAATTATGATGTCATAAAATCTAGAAAATCTTCTCATTCCATATAAGGTAAAAAACATTCTTTTTGAATTTTTTAAAAAGAGACATTAAAGAGAATTTTTAAAGGAAAGTCCCTTATAAATATAATTTCATTGAAGTGGGAATTAATCAAATGAATGTAATATGTGTATTCAATATAAATCCACATGAAATAAGTATAATTACAACATAACATAATTTGAAGTCATTTCACAAATAATCTTATAACAACATAATCAATGAAATAGAAGGTTAGCCCAAAGAATGGAAATTTGGTTAAGAGTAACCTTACCTTGAGTCTGACACATCACATAAAATATTTATCTTCTTGAATAATAAAATTAGGATAATTTATACTTTTTTTAATAAACTTTATAGGTTTAATATTACATTAATTTCACTTATTCCCATGTTGTATACAATTACTTAATTATGTAAGTTCTCATCTGATATTTTGATGATAATTAGTTCATAAGTCCAAAATTAATTTGGTCAGTTGAATATAGTAAAATATTTAATTATTAAATCATATAAAGAAAAATATTCATGTAATATATACCATATATACTTAACATTTCCAACATTATAACCATCTATATAAAGGGGTGTTGAAAAATAAATTACACCACTGTGTGGAGATAGTATTCTATACGTATGTACATGCGGTGCTTTTGTTTTTCGTAGGATAGATAGAAGGTGGAATATTTTTTTACCATAATTTTAATAACAACTGATCATATATATTATACTTCAGTTATTACTTTATCATGGAAACAACACATGAATTGTAATTGGAAGAAAAAATAAACTTGAAAGAGTCGATAAAGACTATTACCTCTTCTTCAAAAGATTTTTTTAATCTCTTCTTAAGGGATCAAGGGTTGGTATTTTGGAAGTAAAAAAACAAAAATTACTTAAATGATGAAGTTTATAAGAGAAATGGATAGATTTGGGTCGATTTAGATGGCTCAAAGTGGTGTAAATAAGTGAAGGAAAGAGTGACCTTAGTTAACCTATTTTACTTTAAACTACAGTAAGGTTGTAATATCATTAACCAATATAATTTTTACACGTTTTGGTTTTATTTAAAACCTATTCATTTTGATTAACCATTAGTTAACATATTTTACTTTAAACTACGGTAAAAAATTAACCAATATTAAAAGATTTTAATTTTATCTTAAAATAGACCAAAAATAAACCATTTATTCTAGTATATATCATATCATAACTATTTTTTATTTTAAATTTTTTTATGATTTTTAAATAATTTAATAAAATATTTTGAAAAAATTTATTAATTAAAATTTTCACAATATTCATTACTTTGATTTTCAGAAAATCAAGATAACAATATAACTTAGAAAAAAAACAATTAATGCACCCCTAATATTTAAATATAATTTATAAAATTTTAGGAGAACCTTAATTAATTATAATTATTTTTATTTTAATATTTTTAATATCATTTATTTGATTATTTCATTAATTCAATAATTAATATATCATCATTGCGTAATTATTTAGGATATTTATTTAATCACTAAAAATTAAAAATAAAATACCATAATATAGATAAATATTTTATATTTCATAATAATATTTATAGTTGAAGATATGATCTGAATTACACCATATTAAAATTATATATTTATTAATAGCATGAATGTGACATCATTGACTTTTCAATAAATAAAATAGTATAAACATCATAATCTCATCCAAGTGACCTCAATGGTTATAAATAAATTTATATAATTAAAATAAGTTTATTAAGTTAAAATTTACACTTATATTCATTCATAACCTAACATTATCCCCAACTAGAAACATAAGAGATATTTAAGACAAATAAAGTGACATTTTGTCACTTTCCTTGATTTAAATAATATATAAGTCATTTTCATAGAAAAGTGTCCATTGAAGGTTTTAAGGGTTAGATTAAATTATTCCAATAAAATTTGTACATGTTTAAGGGTAATTTTATAATCCTTATCATATTATTTTTACCTTAAATTACTAGATTTACCCATAACCGTTGTAATAAAAATTACTATCTTTACAGTTTATATTGTCCAAAATTAAAAGGGACTTAATTACTGAAATTGGATATTCTGATTCCAAATATGGAAATAATTTTTTGAAATTCAAACACATAAGTGGTATAATTTAATTTAAAGTTAATCCTGCAAAATGCATCGAAAAACGGTTTTTCTGAAAAATGCCTAATTTTAAATAAAAAATGTGTCTATAAAAAATTCATATATGAAAACCATTCCAAAAATATAATTTGATTAATATAAATAAATATTTACTATTTAAAATTTAAAACTAATCCAAAAATTAATTTTACCATGTAAATACTTTGAAAGAATATAATTTTAAATAAAAATATTTTTCACTATTGATTGAAAAATCAATCTTTTTAGAAAATAATAAAAATTTTACCATAGGAAAATTTTGATATTATGATTGTAAAAATTAATTTAATTTTATCATGTATAGTTTATAAAATCTCTATAAATTAATTATAATATGTTTACTTAAAAATAAATAAAAATAATTTGTAGAGAAATTTTGTTTTTTAAAGAATAAAACGACTTTTCTAAAAATCTAGTACTTATTTAATATGCATTAATTAATATATTATAAATGATTATAACCATTATATATTTCATAATTCTTTTAATAATATTCATTTCCTTTAATTTAATGGCTAGGTTATAGCGGTCACATAATAAAAATATTTAGTTGTTTGTTTAAGCTTGGTGTCGTGTATCTTGTAATCTATTAAACATAGTATTTCCTTCTAAAAACTTAGGACGTTACAATTATTTATTTTTTTATTATAATCAATCTGTTGTCCACTAATTCCTACTAAATAATTTTATAATATGGAATTCTTGTATTGTAATGTGGGATAATAAAATTAAACAATGAATTATTATTTTTATTTAGGATTTCATTTTTTTATAATAAGTAATTTCTCGGTGATATTTTTCTATTTTTTAGATTACTAAATCTATAAATTTTATCTTCTTTTAGAATCTTTTTTTAGGTTATATTTTTTAATATTTTTATATATTATAATTTGAAATCTGTGTGCCTAGATTATTATTTTGTGAACCATTTTATATTAAACATGAAGGTCTATCACATAATATGTCTATAACTTATGTATAAAATTTTTATCATCTACTTTTTTCAATAGACATTAACAAATAACCTATGTTTTATTTTTTGTACACATATTATAATATTTTTATAACCTGTGTTTTATAATATGAAATATTTGTATTATTACCACTATTGTTTTAAATTATAAAATTATTGTTATGTATTTTTTCCCATGAGTATTTTATAAAAAATAAAGCTTATAATATAATAAATATAGTTTCCCTATATTGAATTATTTTTTTAAAATGAAATTTCTTCATTTTTATTCATTTATACACGTCTATATATAATAGTTATATTTTTTATTACAATTTATTAATTAAAAATTTCGAATAATCAATGTGTATCACTAAAGAAATGTAATATATTTATTATTTATAATATATTTTGTAATCGTTATTATTATTATTATTTTAAAAAAATATTATTTTGTATTATTGTGTATAAAAGGAAATTTAAATTTAAATTTTAAAATACAGTAACTAATATTCAATACTAAAAATTTCATATATGTGATAATGAATCATAGTTGGATTATTATACACCAATCAAGTAATGTATATAAGTAAGGGGTTAATGATTTTTTGGAATTTTATAAATAAAATGTTCTAAACAATTACCTATTTTTTCTCTATGCATGAATTTTTTCAATATGAGAAAATTATAAGGAATAAAAATAAAATATTATTTAATTTTTAATGATTTTAATATGAGTTATAGTCCTTGTATTTGGTATTATGAAATCGGGTAGAATTCAAGATCTAATGATGAGGGATATTTTAAATATGAATTCTGATCAAGTTGGAGAAATGATTCATGGTATTGAAGTAGAAGAAATTGAGAAAACACCGATGATTAAGAGCTTATATATTGATGTTGAAAAATAATTATATCATGTTTGAATAAAATTTATTGTTCTACCAATGGTGTTAATTTTTGTTAACTTGAAGGGTATAAATGAATGGATTGACATTATTTCTAAAAAGTTTCTACAACTATTGAAATTCGTACAACCTGATGGAAAATATCAACAATATTCACATTATAATGCCAAAAAATATTATTCATAATGGTATTGGAGTACAAGAAGATACTTTCTTTACCCAATGAATATGTTTTATATATGAAGAAATAGTAAACTATATCTGAGTGTCCAATATTTGGGATATCACAGTATAAGTTGAAATAAAAATAAATTTTCATTTAGCTATTAATCCAACTATCAGGACTTATACTATGGAAATTTTTTTTCTTCCTATAATTCATCATCTAAAATATTTATTTTCAAATTAAAATGTTCTAAAAAGTTTAACATAACATTAAAATGATAAAATTTTTGATGTAAAATTATGTCATCCTGCTGATTACAAACATTTAAAGAAAAAATTTAATTAATTTTAGAAGGTCCTATATTTTTAAGTGGGCCAAAATCCTAAAAAAAATTTAATTTTTGATTTTCGTGAGTGCTAAAACTCTTTTATTAATATTTTGAACCAAACTATAAGAGTTTAATTAACCCAAGTCCTTACTGGTAGATGGGGATTAGGTCCTTTAAAGTATCATGGTGTTTTGTATGAGTTGTGTGTGCATTGAGGCTAAAAATATTAGTTTTAGGAAAGCACAGATAGAGGAACATGTTTATATTTAACCATCCAACCACCCGGGGGATACCATTCATCTCACCATTGCATTGGGCTTGGTTTTTTAAAACTGTGATGGTGGGGGCACATGACCATTTTTAGCCTATGTAGTTTTCAACAAAAGTGATCCACATGGTATGCACGTGGTTATGAAAACTATGTGCCTAGCTCATGTGAGTATGGTGCTTGGATATTGGGATTCACACGGTTGGTGCACAGTTAGAAAAACTATGTACCCAAACTATGTAGGTCATTTAATTTGGGTGAAATTATAATTTTGACCCTCCCTTTGGTTTAGTTTTTTCTCCTCTCTTCCCCTCCCTTTTCACTCACACACACAATGGGTTCTACTATTTCCCTCCTCAGATGGGAATTGGCCTCCTATCCTCATATGAGCTCTGATATGATCATCGTCGATCTCATTGTAAGTGAATCAGTAAAGTATATAATCATATTTCTTCTCTTTATAGTTAATCTCACCTCACAGAATGATATATATATATATATGAACTCTTTTACCCAGTTTTTAGGGTTTTTATCTAAAACATTGATTTCTCTCATTTTGGATCGAGTTATAGGCTTATATTAGATGATTGAGTGCATATGAGTTCAATATAGTTGGTTACTAGATTTATACTTAATTATATGGGTGTTTTGGGAGTTGGTTATATATACTCCCATGAGGTAGTGCATGAAGCACCACTAAGTAAATAATTTTTCTTTTTAAATTGTTAAAATGATGTTGTGTGATGCCTCTAAGATTTACCTAGACTTTTTAACATTTCTATGTTGGGTAATGGGATTGTGACCACTTGGGTATGGTAGGTTGAGTGTGTGATTTTAATTAATTAAATTGTATATATTGAAATGATTAGTTCTATGGGAACATGAAGAGGTTGGAATTAGGAATGAGGTGATGTTTATCACTTGGATTGAGTAAACATGGGTCGTTGGGATGAGGGAATGGGCCGAGATACTTGGGGTGATGTTGATCACCAGGTTGTGGTGACATGGCCATTGGATTAAGGCAACTAGGTCTTCATTGTGAGGGTATGGATCTTGGGACTTGAGATGGTGCTTACCATCCGGATTTTAGTGGAATCATCATAGAGTAATGAGGTATTGGGTGAGGTGGATTAGGTTATTCTTAGTGATGTCACTCACCACTGTTGGATGATGCACCATTGGAGTCTTTTTCACATAGATAGGACTCATTCGAGGTGGTGTTGACCACTCATTTTTTGGTGGATGCCTCTATAGATATTGTAGCTTAGGTGATGATGTTGAATATAGAATATGAAAACACATTATGTATTCTATGTATATTAGGGGTCATGTGATCATAGATATTTCAGCATTGGCCAACTTAGGTGGAATGCTCACATGTGGCTTTTGATAACAAGTGTAGTGGGTAAAATTTTAAATGTTTGTGATTCCCTATTTTATTGTTTTCCATGGATATTTTTTATTATTACTACAATTGTTATTATGTCTCCTCTATGTTTATTTATTCTTCTGTTATTCTGGACCTTTCTTCCATTGTATTATATACATATGGACCACTATTAATATCACCACCTAAGGGTATAGTCTCTCCACTTTCAACTCATTTGACCCTTGTTGGTAGTCGACAACCTTTGTAATATGGGGAGGCACTCCTAAATCCTAGTGGCCAAATGGCCCGAAGCACTGTTCGGGCAGTGAGCTGGGTCAAGATGCTAAAAATATTATAAAATTTGTTTATTTTCCTTTTTTGTCTTGATATTTGCATTATGGTAGAATAAAGACTGGGATGTATTTAGAATTGGGTACAATGCTCGTATATGGGTTCCTTCAGCCCCATGCATGAGGTAAATTCCATGTTTCTAGGTGTGAGAAATTTATGTTCTTTTGTGTGTTTTTACAATTTATTTATTTCCACCTCGAGTGGCGAACTTAGGTTTAATGGTTATCTATTATATGTATTTTACCGTTGGATCGGTATATAAAGGGAGGAGTTTTTCAGAATCATGATAGGCACTTAGTGTCATATGACATGTATTTTTCTTGTGATCTTCATTGGGTACCTAGAAATCACTAATAGTTGTTTGGATATTTGAAGTGTCAATAAATAAGCTAAATAGTGTTTTACTTCTTATCCATTTTCATGGAATTCTACTCATCCATCCTAGGTATGCAGTTCTTGATGAGATTAATATGGGAATCAATATACATGTGTTATATGGGCCTGACCCTGACGAGGTTAGGTAGGGATGATAAAAGGTGGTGAGTTTTTTAAAGTGTTGATAAATAATAGAAATAATGTCTACCTATATAGCCTTTTGTGGAATTATACTCAACTCCAATAGATTCATATACATGACATGTGATATCTGACCCTGATATTAGTAGGTAAGGGGGAATGAGTCTGGTTGATATGTGATGCCTGACTATGTTATGGGTAGGTAGGGGGCCATGATTTCAGATAATACCTGATCTCAAAAACTGATATGGGTAGGTATGGGGCCATTAGTCAATTTTTCGTGTGACATGGTGTTGTATGGGAGTGTAAGGGTGGTGAGATGCACTACCTATTATAGATTTCCCTATATGTGATATATATAATGTTAGGGCTACATAGAAATCATGATTGGTATTCAATGTGATTCCTCATAGATGTATTTTTGTGAAGCTTCAAGAGGGTAGTGATATGGTGATGCTTGAGCACACACAGGATGAGGCCCATGAGGTTTGGGATGAGGTGCCTAAGGGTAGGGATGGTAATGAGTTGTAGGTATAGGCTTCAGTATAGGTGGGGAAGCCATAGAAGATGGCAGACTTTGGGCCATGGATTGATGAGAATTTTAGGGAAATATTGGTTTAAGTTATACATGGTATTAATAGGTAAGAACATGGATTTGATCCATCTATCGTGTACTTGACTCATCAGTTCTAGTCACAAAACCCGCTATTATTCTCAAGTGAGGGTGGATATAGGAATTAAAGAACTAGATCGTGTTGGTTTTTAATATCTTTTATTGTCTTGAGACACCACCGGGTCAGAGGGTTAAGCTGGCTAAATACATGCTCATAGGATCAAAAAAATTACTGGTGGTATGTACATGTTCAAGTAGAATGACAAGAGGGACTGGCTTGAAAGGATTTAAATGTTAGGTTCTTCGAGAAATTCTTCCCAAAGACTTTAAGGGATGATAGAGATCATGAGTTCATGAATATACAATAGGGGATATATATTTAATAGATTATATGTCCAATTTCACAAACCAATCATGATTTCCACCAACTATGGTGGCTGATGACATCTCTAGGGGGTGGCATTTGGAGGATGTCTTACGACATGCCATCAAAATGCAGGTGAGCACCTACATATTGAACTCATTTTCAGAGGTGGTAAATAATGAACTAATAGATGAGGGAAACTTGATGGAATTATCTTATTTGAGTTGTGTGATGGTTTTTAGTGTTATTAGCGGTGATTCTTTAGGTACCAATAATTAAGTCCATGAGGATTCTTAGTAGGCCAGTTATGAGATAGACTTGGGTAGACCACAGAGGAGTGGGTCGTCGATGGTGTTCTTTCAATGAGAGTAGTTGGGACATGTTCAGACCCAATGTGATCAGGTTATGAAGGATATATAAGAATGTCGTCAGATGGGTAATCATGAGAGGTTATGAAAAAATCCTTCTTGGGCAGCCAGGAGTCAGGGACTGAGCCAGAATCAAGGATCTAAGGTCAAACTGTGAACAGTTTCAAGATCTGGTATCCAAGATTCAACTGTATACCAAGGTCATGGAAAATATAGAGAGATCCAATTATTGGATAATTGGTCAGTAGCTAGTATAAATATGTAGGGTGTCCTGTCATTGGGTGGTCAAGCATCAGGCTAGGTACATGTTATTGAGCTTCTAGAGTTTAAGCAGGTCATTGAACCGATGACAGTTACAGGTACACTATGGGAATGAATGAGTTTTATTTTGTTTTGGCATATTGATTTTTTGTGCACAAGGTGCATAGGTATTGTTCTTGGACTATATTGAAACTAGTTATTAAGTTGGTATCAGTGATTATGTGTGATATATATGAGGTGTGTAGGAATCTAGGTATTGATGTGATGTGGGTTTTATATGAGGTGTATAGGAATTAGGATTTATACAGTCATAAAAATGTATATATGATGTCAGTTTATTTGAGAATATATTGAGGAGTATGATTTATGGGAATCTAGTGAGAAGTAGGATTTAATGATTGTTTTTTATGGCCTAGGTACTAGTGGGAATTTGATGAGATGCAGGACTTGATGGATGTTAGGTATGACATGGGAACCAATTGATCACTTGATGAGGTGCAGGAATAATGATTCATCATGGGAGGAATTTTGAGTCTTGTGATAGTCATTGGAACCATCAGATATTTTATTTTAGGTCATGATGTGACTTGGTAGAAATTCCTAAGGTGGAGAACCCACAAGAGGAATTGGTTTGTGACTAATATCTGAGTATACCTGGGTGATATATATTATATTTGTGTTTTTGGTACCATCTCTAGGTAAATATTGATATTTTGTGGATGAGATATGTTAAGGTGGGGATATTGTAATGTCCCAGGTTTTTGAGTGAGTTGAAATCCTAATCCTTTTTGAATTTTTGAGTTTGGTGAGTAGGACAACTCTTCTCTTGATCTTAAAAATCAAATTATTTGAGTTTGATTGCCCAAGGACTTTTTTTATATGGTGTTAAATTCCTGGAAAGTTACTAAGGTTTTTAGATGATATTATGATTCTTCAGGGCCTGGAAATACAGTTTCAAGAAAGCGCAGACAGAGGCACAGAGTTAGATTTAACTATGCACCCTCCCAGGGGAAACTGTGTTTCCCACCATTGCATTGAGAATTGTTTTTTAAATCGTGCAGGTGGGGTAGTGCGGTTTTATAAGTCCTTTTAAGTTTTTAAAATAAGTGATATGAATGGTCTATGTATGGTTTGGATAAACATGAACTTATCCTGTGTGAGTGTGGTTCTTAGACAGTGGGAACAGAACGGTTGGTACACAGTTAGACAAACTATGCAGCCAAACCATGTGGGTCATTTATTTTGGGATAAATTATAATTTATACCCTCCGTTTTATTTAGTTCTTTTCTCCTCTATTATCCTCCCTCTCACTCACATTTATAGGGGGTTCTCCTATTTCCCTACTCACCTAGGAATTGTTCTCTTATCCTCATCTGATATCTAATTCGATTATCATCAGTCTCAATGGAAGAGAATCGGTAAGGGATTTAATCCCCTTTATTCTCCTTACATATTATATTTCCACATGGAATTCTAAATACATGTTATCTCTTTTACCCTATTTTTAGGCCATTCATCAAAAACACTGATTTCTCTCATTTAAGCTCGATTTAGAGTCTGGTATCAGATGATCGATCACCTATGAGTATAAAGTTGGTGGTTCCTAAATTTCGCCTTAATTTTATGTGTGTTTTTATGTTATGTTCTATATATTCCCATGAGGGTAGTTCATGATATACCCCTAATTAAATAATGAATGTTTTAAAATTGTTAAACTGGTGTTGTGGTATGCCTCTATAAATTCCCTAGATAAGTTTTATTTTGTTAATCTTGATAAGGGGCTTGTGAACACTTGCGCAGGATAGGTCAAGTGTGTGATTTTAATGTATTTAATTCTTTATATTAATATGATTGGTTCCATGGGAACATGATGGGATTATAATAGGGATTGTTGTGGTGTTGATCAGATGGATTGCGGTGAAATGGTTCATCAGGATGACGTTGTGGCCCTATATACAAAGGGTGATGTTGATAACCAAGTTGAGTTGACATGGTCATTGGATTGAGGTGATGGGTCATCATGATGAGGGAATGGCTCTTATGACTTGAGATGGTGTTGACCATTAGGATATTAGTGACATGTTCATAGGGACATGAGCTAATGGATTAGGTGGATTGGTTTATTGTTGTTAATGTCACTTGGAATTATTGGAAGATGCATTGTTTGAGTCATGTTCACACATATAGGACTCAATTGAGGTGGTGTTGACCATCCATTATTGGTGGAGGACTCCATTGATATTACAACTCAGGTGATGGTGTTGAACATTGGATATGTTGGAGGTGCTCACCATAAAAATTCATGATGATGGTGATGGTATTGAGACCATCAGTTGGGGGATGAGGCTCACTATTATGCTTGAGGCCGATAGGCTAGGACTATGGTAAGATAGATATCGTTGTTCCTCAGAAGGATATCTATTGAGACGATAATGATTATATATTCATGATAAATAACATTATTCCTTGGGATATTGAGATGAGAGCCGATGGGGACTTCTGAGAAGAAGACTGAGGGAACTGAGATTTATTAGTTGTGCATTCCACTAGGATGTTTTCTACTTGATTGATTGAACAAGGTCTAATGTGATGTTTTATAGGTGAACCCTGAGTGCTAAACTAGAATGATATTCATCAGGGGATGCAATGAGATTTAATACATGGTTCCTTGTTAGTGAAAATATATATAGACATGTTTTCTATTCCATATATATATTTGGGGGCACATGCTCAGAGATATTATTCCATTGGATGAAGAAAGTAGAACAATCACTTGTGGTTGTTGAGCACAAGTGGAGTAAGTAAAATATTAAATGTGTGTGCATCACCATTTTATTTATCTTATTAATACACCTATATAATTATAGATGTAAAACATGAACATGTTGGTGGTGGCCTACTAATTTCATACTCACACCCTACACGGGCCCCTTAGTATGTATGTAGAATTTATACTTTTGAGATCATGTAAGGATCTAGGATCAGGAGCTAGACCTTAGTGATCATAGATGCATCTTTTTCATGGGATGGATGGTAGTGGACTAGGTTGTTCCTATGAATCAAGATGGAGTTTCTTTTAAAATTTTGTGTGCCTTATATATTTAAATATATGGTCAGCCATGGGAGACCCAATTTATCTATTTATGGTATGAGGTTTAGTGACTTGTCATGTTTTATCTTCATATGGTATTATTTACTTTAGGCTTGCTGATTATTATTGATGTTGTAATTATGATTCCGATTATTTTATTGATGCTTCTTCTATTGTGGTCCTTTATTATGGTGTGTTATATACATATAGACCACTACTATTATCACCACAAGAGGATATAGTCTCCCCAATATCACCTCATCATACCCTCATTTCTATTCGATAGCCATTGGTGTATGGGGAGGCACGCCAAAGGCCTAGTGGACAACTGGCCCGAAGCACTATTCGGGTGGAGAACCGGGTCATGATGCTGTAGATTTTCTTCCTTTATAAATGAAGTTTGGAATATTATAATTGGATAATGCATAGATGGAATGAATCAATATATGAGACTTATTGGGAAAAAACATGGCCTATTTTGTTGGTAATTTACAACATATCTGTTGAATTTTTTATGCCGCATAAATATATCATGTTGATTTTAATAATTTTTGGACTAAAAGAGCCTTGAAACAATATTTTTATTTACTTAGATCCTATAATTTATGATTTGAAACTTTTATAGGGGGATGTTTTTGAAAAACCTAACCCAAATACCCTAAAAACTAGTACTCGACCCAAACTATAACATACCTGAAGGGCATTCTCGATCCCCATGGGGTGGAAACTATCACCCAGGCATTGACAACAACCAAAAGGAATGATTTCATCCAAAATGAGGTATACAACATGACATATATATATACCAAACTATAAGAAACATGAGAAGATTAAAATAAGAAATATATGTCATAGAATAAAGGAAACAATAGAAGTGATACAACTCAAAATTAGATAAACAGTCTCTAAGGTACAAGTCCAGCAGTAAAGGAAAACTAAAACTGAAACAACTACTCCATGTGACAGAAAGTGAAAACTCCCACCATCTCACCATCAGCTACCTATACACAGCTAACAAAAACCTTTCTACCTCATTGTGGAACCTTTCCTATCCCTACATCGAAATACATAACAAGCTCTATGCACTGCCAAAGGGGTGTGTAGGGTGTAAAATAAATAGTATTAGTAGGATCCCACCTAGGTGTTCCATATCAACTTAATAAATTAATAAAAACATGCTCAAATTTAAATAAAACAAGGCATGATAATCAATTAAATAGTTTTTATATCAATAGCATGGTAAAATATTTCCCCCTTTTTCCACGGTTTGAAATATTCTAGGTAAAGAAGTTTCAAATAATACCACATATATAAAATAATTTCAAATAATGCATTAGGTATCATATAAAATCCCCAAATAGTAAAAACCAAAATCATAGGTAACATCATTACAAGGATCACTATAAGTCAGGCTAGCTAGAACACTCATACCCAGATATAGAAAATTGTGAACATAAAGTCTCTAGATATATGCATTGAATCTATAGGAACACTCAAGCAAGTGAACCCAAAAATAGATCTAAGAAGCCACTACAATAATGGGCCTAGGGAGCAAAGGAACAGCCCACGAGTGACCCCCCCTGCAATATGAACAGATGAGGAGTATTACCACACCTTCCCCAAAAGTACCCAAGGCTTCCCATGTTCTGCATTTTTTAAACCAATTCATCAAAACCATGATTTAAAAACCTTTTCATAAATACATTTCACAATTATTTTAAAATACCTTTTCTTTTACCAAAACAAGTTGAAAACTAACATTTCTCAAAAACCCAATTTCCACACACCCAATTTAATCATGAAAATTAATTTATAAAACCATATAAATATAATTCATGCAATTTAGGCTAGAGACAGAACCACTTAACACAAACATGGGTTGCACATGCTCATAAGGTAATCCACCAACATGGAAGAATTAAAAGACAAAAACAGAGGTCCTAGAATCAATCCTCACATCTCAGAATCAATTCAATAAGAAAAATGGTTGGTGGAGAAGATAAAATGAAAAATAACTCATAGAACTCGCATGTTGCACCATAACCAACACAAATTTCATCCTTTGGACGAAGTACGCACAATGGATCTAGAAAATATCAAGGGAAGCATCACCACAAGAACTACAGATCTAAAAATGTAGTGAAATGATGCTATTGCAACCAAAAATAATGAAGAAATAGAAATATCACTTACCTAAGAAGATGTGGAACAACCAAATAAAAGAACAATAATAGAATGAAGTGATCTTGATAGAGCGGAGATACCCAAAATTTAATGGGAAAACACCTAGGTTTCGAGAGAGGATCCTGAATATAAAATGAAAAAAAATCATACATGCATTTCATGAAAACCTACAATCCATGAACATTTCATGATGTGAATCCATGTTTCATGATGTGAAATACATGAAGTTAATATTCATCGAAAAAGGTGTCACCTTGATTAAAAAAACATTGATCAACATTTTCATGATGTGAAATAGTTTTATATGTGTGAAATTTTCATGCTTTGTACCATTTCACAACATCAACTTGGAAAAGTTTTAATACCATGTAACAAGTTCATGACATGAAGATGCCCAACAAGATGACTTTATAGAAACATTTAGAAAAATACACTTGGTCAACTCATACCCCAAAGGACATACACTTATTCCTTTTCACTTATATACATGGATTCCACTATTCCCAACCAACATACATACCTAACTTTATTTCATTTTCCCCCAACAAACTCTCTCATCCATTGGAAGGCGAAAAACACACCAAAAAATTGGGAAATAGAAATAGTAATGATAAATACCTAAAATATTATAAAATTATGTTACAAAATCTCCACCATAAGACTTTCTGTCCCCAAGAAGTCATGTGGTAGAATGGTGTATAGAAATAGGTGTGTCCACTTCTCCCTTATCGGTGACTCGTGTCCCAATTATTACAAGAATGTGATCTATGTATCCATAATACTCTGACCAATGGAATTAAATACCCATATAATAATTTCACTTGAGAGTTAACAATCTCCACTAGTTTATCTATAATTGAAACTTCTTTCTCCAACTAGATTTATTCCCAACTTGGAATGTGAGAGGGGATATGATGGTATTTCCTAAGATGAGATATATGGGGAACATCATGAATACCCGTAAACTAAAATGGGAATTCCAACATATAAAAAGACTAACCAAGAAACTCAGTGATCTCAAATGGTCCAACATACCTCAAAGAAAACTTTTACTATTTTCAAAGATGATGATGACCCAACCGATGGAAATTTTTTAAGAAAAACCTATCACTAATGGAAAACTCTAAAGGATGATGCTAATTATTTGCATATGATTTCTACCGACTCTGAGATATATCTAGATGTCAACTTATATCCTGAATCCCCATTGATATCTCCTAAACAAGACTCAGTTATTCTAAAGAGGCATCTCCCACCTCTTCCCAATAAAGAGGTTACCTACATGGGTGACCATACATAGCCTCAAGGGGAGATATTATGACCGGAGACTGATAACTATTGTTATAATAAAACTCAACCAGTCTCATATGGTTAACCCATGATCAAAAAAATCAAATATTTAGTCATGGATTATATCCTACAAGATCTGAATAGCATGATCTGTCTAAAAATCTATTGGTGGATGGTAAGTTGTACTCAACCTGACCTAAGTCGTCATCACCTCAATTAGACTCTTCTAGAACTGTGAGGTAAACCTAGGATCCTTATCTGAAAAAATGTAAGAGGGAACCCATGTAACCTCAAAACCTCTTGTACATACAGTTTACCCAAGTCTTCAACTTTAGTGGTGTCCCTAATTAGCATAGAGTGACATGATTTTTTCAAATGATCAATCACCCCCAAGACTGTGTTCCTCCCTCCAGGAGTCCATGGTTATCCAACAAAAAATTCCATAGACACCTTGTCCCATTTAAAAACTAGAACTAGAAGAGTATAGAGCAACCCATAGGGTTTTATATGCTTTGACTTTTCTTGTTGGTAGGTGTAATAGGGGTACACATAATCTATAATGTCACTCTTCATACCCAGCCACTGGAATCACCATCCCTTGTTATAATACATCTTTATAGTTCTCAGATGAATTTTTTACACATAACTATGACATTCAAACAAAAATATTCTCCCCATAGATGTTGGGATGAAAAACTAATCCCCAAAAAATAAAACACCCTCTAAAGGGAGAGAATAACCAAAAATAGTCTCCCCATAATATAGGGTTTCTCAAATTCCCCTAAATTCATCATCCTGTTACTAATCCCACATAATAGACTCAATGAGAGATGATGATAATTAAACACTGGTCAAAACTATACTTGAAACATCCTTTGGAGCATCTAGGTAAAATTGAGCTAAGAACCCCATAAGTTTACACTCTTCCTTTGAGTCTAGAACATCTTATATTGGTAATTTTCTATTTTGAGCATCAGCAATGACATTTCCCTTCCCTAGGGTTTTGGTGATATCAAAGTCAAATTTCTGAAGGTATTCCACCCACCATCTCTCTTTGTGATTCATGTATTTATGAGAATAGATATATCTATAACTCTTATGGTCATAAAATATTGTGGACCTCTCCCCAAAAAGATAATGTCACCAACATTTAAGAGAATACATAACCACAAAAATCTCTTAATCAATAGTAGGGTAATTATTCTCATGTATTCAAAGCTGGTGAGAGCTTTAATCCACCATATGATCATCTTTCATAAGTACATAACCCAAACCCACACCATAAGCATCATAGAAAATCACATACCCCTTACGGGGATCATGTAAGATCAAAATAAGAGTTGAGGTCAGAATTCATTTATGTTCATCAAAATAATACTAACACCTTTCCTCCCATACAAATTTCATCCCTTTCCTAGAAAGAGTGGTCCAAGGTGCTCCAAAATTTGGTAAAACCTTAAATAACCATCATTAGTATCTAGAAAGACCAATGAATCTGTGAATATAAAATATGTTCTATAGTTCTTACCATAACAAGAAAGATTCAATTTCTTAAAATCATCTAATAATACATTCTTAGAAATTTCATTCCCTAATAACATTACTTCTTAGATCCAGAAAATACATTTTGAATTTTTTTTGTACAAATGGTGACTCCTCATGATTTCTATAACCAAACTCAAATGGTTCTTATTCTCGCAATTGGATCTTGAATAATCCAAAATTTCATCCATGAAAACTACCAAAAATGATTCAGTTACTCATGGAATATTTGATTCATTAAAACCATAAAAACTATAGGATCATTAGTCAGAACAAATGGAATAATGAAATATTCATAACATCTATACCTACTCCTAAAACCCATCTTTAGTATATTAGACTCCAAAAACTCTGAGCTGATGATAACATGACAAAAGATCAATATTTAAAAACCAATTTTCCCCCACTAACTAGTCAAATGAATCATCCCCAAGGGGAAAAGGATAATTATTCTTAACTGTTACATAGTTTAACTTCTTATAGCCCATGCTTAATTAGAGTGAACCATATTCCTTATTGGAAAGGAGCATAGGTTCTTCCCATGATTAAACACTTGGGTGACCAAAACCTTTCATCGTCATATCATCCAAATGAATCTTGAGATATTTTAGGTCTATTGGCACCATATGATAAGAGGATATCAATATTGGATGCATATTTGGAACCAGGTCAATCATAAACTCCCCCTATTTTTCTGTGGATAAAGACTAGATAAATCATCAAGGAAATAATTAGGAAATTCTATAACAACCAAGGGAATATTACCCACCAATGAAAAATTATTAGGTTCAACTTCAATAACAAATAAAAAAACCTAATCTCTAGGAAGGAAGGTTTTGTATGACTAGACCTCATATCCCACTCTCCATGAAACAAAAAAGTGATCCCATTGGATAAAATAAACAAGACATGTTGATGATAACAATAAAACTCATGATGATGACAAAAAGTACATCCATTTTGATAATGACATCAAATAGATCTATATCAATAATGAGGAAGTCCCAAACTAACTTTGTATCGGCTATCGATAGTGGACTAAAAGCACACTAAAACCCCTACTCTTTCCTCTTTCTAAGAGGTTTCTCTAACTCCATATAAAAGACATGAGTTCCATTGAAAGTTTAAGAATATCTATTAATAGGCATAAATAAATGAGTGGGATGAAACAATATTAAATAAATCATCCAATATAGAATACACAATAAAGATAGTGACTCTAATTATCGTTGGTCCTACATCCACCTCCACTAGAAACTCATCCACTGTGTGATGGTGATTCGCTATTGAGGACCCTTTTTTATAATGGGCCATAGACATATATAGACATAAATTATGTAGATAGTTATAGATTCAAAAACTATAACACAACTTCATTGGATTGAAACAAGAACATTGGGTCTGCCCAACATTTACACACTTATAGAAAGTAATAGGAACAATACTAGATATAAATAAAAATATAGAGGAGGCCTACTACTAAGAATCACCCCCACTACTCCTGTGACGATCATGTTAATTCCTCTTCTTAATCTTCACACCACTGAAGCTTCCATTTGGTGGAAGATATGGGGAAAAATAACCAACCATGATTTATATATCCATATACACCATCATTTCCCTTCCTACTATATTTTAATAGGTATAAATATTCTACATAAATACATCTAATCTGATATCTAGTCAAAAACTCTATAGGGACATCTTATCGTATAACTAGTCAATATTTAATACCTATGGAGAAAAACAAACCATCTCCACGAACCAATTTATATATGTTGACACTGAATGATCTCCTTTCTTAAGGAGAGGAACTCCAGAAACTTCTCCATCGTTAGTGACTCTAGAAAAAAACTAATGAAAAAGTGGGTATTGAAACCCTTCCAGTATAAGCCCATGTTTCTATCTGCATGTAATATGGAATCCAACCATCATTTTTTGGGACCCTTGAGTCTAAACGCCACACCCTATACCTTAACATTCTTAGGTGTATCAATGAATTCGATGATCTGATAAATCTTGTTCATCCAGTCCACCACCTCATAAGGTTCATTATTACCCTTAAAGAATGGTTTATTATAATTTAAGAACTCCTATGATCAATCCCTTTCTACTAGAACTCTTGAATATACCTCAAAAAATACATTCTATACTTGTGGTGCATTTTAGTCTATAGAATGAACTACCCACATGATAGAATTGATAAGATTTTGATATAAAGGTGGATTCCCTTAAGGAGCATCCATTCCACCTTCCTGAGGAACCTATGGAAGATGTCTTATAGGCATACCACTTTACATCGAAATAAAATAAATGATCATAAAAAATGATAATATCATTTCAAACCATACAACCATAATAAAAACTGATATTAAGACCAAGAACTAAAAATAGGAGACAAATATCCCAACATCCCCTGGTAACCTGAGTCTCATCAAGGAAAGATCTATCTAGGAACTCACTACAACCTACCTCTTAAGTGAAAAAAATCCTATCTTCATTCTTCCAACACACCAAAAACTAAGAACAACCTTGGATTTTATGGTAATCTGTGAAGAATCCGACATAGATACCATCACAAACTGGTGCCCAAACCAAACTTTCACATACCTAAAGGGAGTTCCTGATCTCCATAGGCTGGAAACCTACACTCGAGTATCAACAACAAGTAGACAGAACGATTACTCCCAACCTGAAGAAAACAAAATGACATAAATATATACACAACTGGAAGAAACAATGGAATATTAAAATCGGAAATATAACTAATAGAAAAAAGGAAACAACAGAAGCAATACAAATCAAAAGTATCTAAACAATCTCCAAGGTACAAGTCTAATAGAAAAAGATATCTAAAACTAAAATAGATACTTCATATGATAGTTTGGGAAAAATACCACTATCTCACTACCATCTACCTAGATATAGCTATTAAAAACCTCACTGGCTCACTATGACACCTTATCTTTCCCTACATTGAATGACATAACGTGTTCTACACACTATCGAAGGGGTGCATAGGGTGTGAGATAAACAATGTCAGTAGTATCCCACCTAGTTGTTCCATATAAAGTCTCTTTACAACAATCCAAACATACAAAAATTTTAAAAAAAACATGCCATGATAATTAGTTAAACAATTTTTTAAATCAAAACATGGTAAAATATTTCCCACTTCTTCCATGGTTTCAAATAATTTAGGTAAAACAGTTTCAAATCATATTTTATATATATATATATATATATGTAATTCAAAGAATACCTTCAGTATCATATCAAATAACAAAATTTTACAAACCAATGGCATAAAAAAATCACACCAAGGATCTCAATTGGCCAGTCTAGTTAGAATACTCATACCCAGACATAGATAATCACACAGATCAAGTCTCTAGATACATGCATCGAGTCTAGATTACAGGGGAACACCCTATTAAGTGAATCTCCCAACTAGTCAAACAATACCCCAAAACAGCATGATTAGGGAGAATAGGAACACCTTATGAGTGAACCCCCCCCCCCAATAGTATTAATAGATTAGGCCTATTACCACACCTTCCACCTAAGTACCCAAGGCTTCCCATGTGATGTATTTTCTAAACAAGTTCATCAGAACCATTATTTGAAAACCATTTCATAAATCCATTTAAAAATAATTTGAAAATACCTTTTATTTTACCAAAATAAGAGAAACCCCACCTTTTATAAATAACCCATTTCCACACACACAATTAAATCCTTCCAATTAATTTATAAAATAATTTATAAAAACAGATAAGTACAATTCATCCAACATAGGCTAGAGACAAAACTACCTACCACAAACTCAGATCACACATATGTAATGGGATCCAACAACAAATTATAATGAAAATAAAACAAAATAGGCCCTAGAATAAATCCTTGTATCTCATAATATTCTCAATAATCAAAACCTCCAGCAAAGAAGATAAAACTAAAGATACCTCTAGGAACATTTATGCTACACCACAACCAACAAAAAGTCCATCTTTTGAAGGAAGATCACATAAAAGGTCTATAAATGATCAAGATAAACATAAACATAAGGCCATAAGATCTGTAAAAATAGTAAAATAGTGTTGTTGTGACCAATGAAAATGAAGAAGCAGAAGGATCACTTACCCAAAATAATATAGAACAACCACAAAAAAGATCAATCATTGACCAAAACAATCTAGAAGGAGTATAGATACCAAAAATATCAAGGGAAATCACCTAGGTTTTTATAGACTTCACATAAGATTAAAAATAATCAGATGTTTGATGTATACAAACCTATAGTCCATTCACATTTCATGATGTGAATCCTTAGTTCTTGGTGTGAAATCCATGAAGTTCATATACATCAAAAAAGGTGTTACCTCAGTTAAAAAAACAATGATAGAACTTTTCATGAAATGAACCAGTTTCATGGAACATAAAATTTTCATGATTTCTACTAATTCAAAGAATTGTCCCAGTTAATGTTTCATGTCATGTGACAAGTTCACAACATGAAAATTCCCAACAATAATATTCTATATAAAAAAATTAGATAAATCCCTCGGGTAAACATGGACCCAAAAGGACATCCTCCTAAGACTCTTTCACAATTATATATAGCCTAAATAAATTTTGACTGACATATATCACCAAAATTTAGGTCATTTTCCCCAGTAAATTCTATCTATATTCAAAAGGACCGAAATGCATCCAAAAAAAGACTAAAACAAAAAGAGAGATGAGAAATACCTAAAATAAGGTAACATAATGATACAATAGCATCAGAGAGTGTGATTATTATAAAATTAATTATTTTAAATTTCATACAATGATTATAATCATGGTAAATTACTAACAGGTATATGTAATTATTTTGGGATACAGCTTAAGGGTCATAAAACATGTCCAATTTACAAATAAGGTGAAATTGATTTATTATAATTCATTTTCACTGCATCTATTTTGATAAATAATTGTATTTTAATGTTAAAATATGTTTTATTATATATTTCATGATATGTGGTTATTTTATAATGAAAATATAATTCTTTGAATATATTGGTTCAAAATATAAATCTTTATAGTTGAATTGATATGTGTTCATTATCCTTATTTTGCATCTATTTTTATAAAAAAAATTGATATATTTTTCATTAAAATATATTTTTCAGGTAATTTTGATAATTTCAGGTTTTAGATGTAATTTTTCAGAGTTATATGATTCTATTTTTAATATTATTTGTTGAAATAAAATATAATTATTATCTTAATGTTTGTATTTTAGTAATGTTTATTTCTATATTTTTAAGAGATAAATTTTGAAAGTTTTTTTATGGATGGTGTATTTATATTTGGTTGATAGAAACTTTATTCGGTACCCATTATCATTGGGTACTAATATTGGTAAGGTTTTAGTAGTTTTAAAATTATGATACTAAGGAATATCTTTGGGTTCCCAATGTAGGGTGACCATTAATTACTCCAAAAAATAATTATAGGATTCCTGATGTATGGTTCATCAACCGACCTTCATAAGGTTCCCAACCAACCTTCGTAATGTAGCCAATCCACTTTGTAGGGTTCAAGTACCCATTTCATAAGGTTCCATCAAGACTCAAAAAATCAAATATAATCATCATCAAATAAAACTGAGTGATTTAAAAAAAGTGATATTTAACCATCAAAAGTCTGGATATGATGAAGTGAACCAATTTAATATTACTTATTGGAAGTTATATGAAGTGGATCTGAAAGAATACAGGATTTCATGTCGTTATTTTCTTCCAAAAACAAGAAGTAAATTCAATTTTATATGAAATGGATGGATTTTGGATGAGCTATGTGTTTCTATTATCAAAACCATTGTGAAAAAAATCATTGAAGATACCACCATTGAAGGTCCAAGTGAAACCATAGATGAAAGAATACATAAAACATGAATACATCAAGTTAAAGTTTAGTAGAGGAATATGATCTAGGTGAATTTAATAAATAATGAAGGAGGGTTGAGTTCATAGAAAAGTGTTATTTTTAATAGATATACCCACTGATGAAGGTATGAGGATGAGGGATTTTTAAAAATTCCTAAATATTGAGTTGAAGTTAAATATTTATGTCATTGGTTGTTTTTGTTTATAGGGTTAAACTTTCTGGAAATCCAAGTTCCAATGGGAGCATGAGTTTGAATTTGCACTGGTATGCACTATAAGGGGTTAGTGAATTGCTTGAAAGGGTCACCTATTCAATGGAAAATGAGTTTTTGAATGGGTATTCTTTCAATTTGATCAAAAATAAACTTTATTATATTTCATTAATAAGATAAACCACTAAAAATTATACCTAGTTTACATGGGTATTCAGTTATATTCACTGGTTGTTAGTGGATCATACATGTTAAGGAACTCCATGTAAATTTTTTCAATGGGAGTGAGGGTAAAACTATTAAAATTCATGGATAATTCTATTTACACTGTTTTAGTTTACTAAATAAAGGAACCATTATGAGATTCATTGTGGAAGTTTCTCATGTCTGTCTTTTGTGTTGGGAAGGTGCACTGGAAATATGCAGTCTACACGAACCTAAAATAAATTAATTGGGTGATTTTTTCACAATATTTGAATCCAAAATAAATATAACATTAAATATGATATAAATAATAATGTAGTAAATAATAATTTAATTATTTTATGTGATTATATCTAGTTTGGACCTACATATAATGTAAGAACACCACCCACACACATATTCAATTTATTAAGTTGAAAAGAGTGAGATTTACAGAATACAGGCTTTACCACCAAACTAATAGCAACAAAAGCTTTGAAGAAATAAATATACAAAAATAATAAATAAAATTTTAAAACATACAAAATTGGATGCTCAGATCTGGTTTTCCTATTCTCTTCAAGATTTTGTCAAGAAGATGATGTAAATATTTAATCTCTCCAATGATAAAATCTTTCCCATTAGATGTTAGTTATTCTTGGATAAAAAACTCTCCAAATGTCTTCAAAATTAAGTTCATCTTTGAAACTCCATCATAAGAAGCACGCCATAGGTTCACTCAGAGTATAATAGGAACTTAATTTGAATGTTTAATGAGATGAACTGACTGATTTATAGGGTTTCTAGATCCAGAACCGAATCCAAAATAAGTAGTGAAAGGTGTAAATTGATTGAATACGATTGGATAGGGTGTAGGGTTCATCAATCTCACTAACACTGCCTATGACTCGAAATGGACCAACCAACCATTAAGTACTATAGATCCATGAAAAAATGAAATGAAATGGAACATAAAACAAAACTTCACAAATGGATGAAATGTATCAAAAGGGTGAAAGGTCTAATTGATGAACATGAATAAGGATGCAATGGATTTCCATGGTTGTAGATCAAAGGAAACACGATATGGATAACTAGTGTGGGAACATGACCAATCAAGAATCCCACAATGGGAATGATGGCCTAGCACACAAAATAGATCTAATATAAAATAAGAAAAATAAAATAATTTTATAATTTTTCATGTATGTGTATAATATAAAAATAAATGGAAAATAAATAAAATATAGTAATATCATTATTAAAACATGAATTCACAAATATATAATATTTTCAATTGAAATTAGAAATGTTATTTCCCCTAAAGATATTAAATGGTAACCAAATTCAATTCATCTAAATTGTATTTGAATTTAGATAATACCATATATTTATTCAAACTATCAGTCAAATTATTATCAGTATGTATCTTATTGACACTTACATTTATAGATTCAATAACATTTATAATAAAGTCTAATATAATATCTATGTGTTTGGATTTCCCATATATTACTAAATTAAAGATAAATATACAGAATATTGGATATTACTATAAACTATAATAACATAATCATAAAGTTTGGGTTCATAAGACAAACCTCTTTGGAATAAGGCTTACCTGGTAGCCTTGGTCAATGCTATGTATTCTGATTCTATAGTTAAAATGGAAACCAAGTATGCATATTATATTTCCAATATATAGTCCATTCACAAGTAATGAAACCATACACTGTTAATGAATTTTTAGTGTTAATATAACCTACATAGTCAGCATCTATATATCTAAATATTATTTAAGTATTATCAAAAAAATTACTATAATATAAATATAAATTTTAATTACATGATAATTATTTAAACATCCACTTTAGGGGATTCTATGGTAGCTTCCCTAGACTTTCCATAAGTCTGCTAAGGGTGCCAATTACAAAAGCTACATCAGGTTTGGGGAAAATCATGGAATACATGACACTACCAATAGTGTGGTATGGTGAATTTTAAACATAAACTCTACATAAACATCATCAGTGGGTAAATGTGTTAATGGAAATTTAAAATGATTTCCATAAGGTACAATAATATGTTTCAGATATCTGAACATGTATCTTCTGAGAAATTTCAGAACATAATCATGCTAGGAAAGATACGATAGTTTATTGGGTTTATCCCTGATAATTTATACACATAGAATTTGTTTTACTACCCCTATATACTTCATTTAAAATTTTATTTTAATTTAAATTTAATAAAAATTATAAGCTTAATGTTATTTCATATAATGAGTAGATCATCAAAATATAAAATAAGGTAAAAAAAGTTATTTTTAATTGACTTGAAATTTAAAAAAAAGTATCATATTGTCTTCTAGTAAAATGGTTATTAAGCATGAAAGAATAAAAAATTTTGTACCGCTACCTTGATTATTGTTTTAAAATATATAATGATTTATTTTTAAATAAATTTTTTTTTATATTTGAATTATTTAGAATAACCATCAATAGGATTCATTTATAAGTTCTCACTAAGGTCACCATCAAGGATGATGGTTTTTAAATCTATTTTTCCAATGTGAAGTACATTTTGGGTAGAAAAATCAAGCAACAACATTATTGAATAATTAATTAAAATTGATTAATAGATTTTATAATAGCCTATTCCCTCTATTTAGGGGAATTCTTGACTACTAGTCTAAATTTAAATTT
Source organism: Viscum album (assembly GCA_963277665.1). Classification (NCBI taxonomy): domain Eukaryota; kingdom Viridiplantae; phylum Streptophyta; class Magnoliopsida; order Santalales; family Viscaceae; genus Viscum; species Viscum album. Next base: position 2,125,953,649 of record OY728121.1, on the reverse strand, counting down.
AATTTTCTTTTCAATAGTTTTGTCCTTCCTTATTAAATAAATCAACTTACAGCCAATTAATTTATTATTGTGAGGTTCATCAATCATATACCAAGTGTCATTTTTCATTTAAGGAGTGAATTTATTCATTAATAGAAGAGATAAATTGTTTTTAATAATTTTCATTAATTGATTTTATATATGTTTTTGGATTATCATAAATAATATCCTCAGCAACATGAAAAGAAAACAAACTATATCATATTGACTAAACTGATTTAGAGGTCTAGTGACCCTCGTAACTCTATCATGGGTCAACTGGTAATAAGTATTATTGGTTAAAGATTCATTATCTGAATCTGAATTAGAACTGGTGATTAATTTATCCTTGGTCTTAGACTGATGATCTGGTGGAAGAGGTTGTGCAGCAGCCACAAATTTGGTTGATGGAAAAGTTTCAATAGCCCCTTCAATGGGTACCCCATCACTATAAAGTGTGATAGATTTATTTTTAGTAGAACGTGATTCATTAAATACCACACCTCTATTTATTATAAATTTTTATTGAAATGTATAATAAATACATAGTATATAGCCTTAAATACCCTCAGGGTACCCCATTAAAATTCACTTAATATCTTATGGTTCAAGATTATCAGTCTTGAAATGGGCATATGTAGTGAAACCAAGACTCTTAGGTAATTATAATAAGGTTGTTAATTATTACATAGTTATTTAGGGATTTAAAATTCTTAGTAGATAATGGAAACCTATTTATGAGGTGCACTATCATAGTTTAATCCACTCCCTAGACAGATTTAGGGAGACCCAATCATGCGAGCATACTTCAGAATCTCTCAAGAAAATTCCTATTCATTATTTCATCAAGTACATTCTATTGGGAAGTTTCCCTTATAGTTATATGTCTTGAAATGACCTCATATTTATAGAATTTAATAAAATTAGTAGAGATGTATTATAATCCATTACCATTTTTCATTGTTTTAGTTTTCTTTCCAATATGACTATTTACATGTATTTTTAATGTTTTTATGTTTTCAGAATAAATTAATTTGTTATTGAGTATATGAATCCAAACATTTATAGAGAATTCATAAATAAAGGTAACAAAATAATACACTCCTCCATGGGAGGTAGTCCTTGCTAGTACCAATAAATTAGAATGAATATTTTCAAAGGGGGTATATCTTTAAAACACTACCTATTGAAACTATCTCTATTATCTTTACTCATTAAAAAATATTCATAAAAGGGAAGGTTACTAGGTGTAATGTTAGTAAAAACCCTTTTTTATTATGTTCCTCAAGACCCTTGGAGCTTCCATTCCCTAATATACTATTTCATAATAGTATGTTATCAGTATTAGACACATATAGAATACTCAACTATCTAGAATGCGTATTTCCATTCAAGACAAACAACCCATTAAAAAGGGAACCCTTAATGAAATTTCTAGATCATTTGAATATTTTTAGACAAATTGATTCATAATTAAAATTAAACCCCTTCTGGTCTATAATTCTGAAGGATATCAAGTTTCAATAGAGGTTAAGAACCCTCTAAACATCTAGAAAAGAAATTATTGATTGGTCATCTAGTTATAATAAAATAAAACCTCTTCCTGTGACTTGAAACATCATTTTATTTACTAAAAAACATATCATTATACCCTTTCTAATAAATCATAGAAACATTTCATAAAGAGATACATGTGTAATGAGCAGCTAGAGTCCAAGATCCACTCATGGGTGAGTGCATGGTTGGACACATTCAACACTTCAGTGGTGTTATAACTAGAATCCGCTAAAAGGGGTCAGTCAATAGGTTCTTTAGTATTAGGGTTTTATTTTATATTTTTACACTCAAGTATATTTTGTTCAGTATTACCATAGTTGAAGTAGACAATTTTTATTTCCCCATATCTATACCTAGACTTGGGTTTCTTATCATTCTTACATTTATAATTATTATACTCTTTCTTATTACTCCTAAATTATTGTCTACCTCATATAAAAAGACTCTCTACCTCAAATTTAACTCTAATTTTATAATGGGATTACATAGATAGTAAGGAAGACATTATTTATTCTAGGGTTAGAGAGTAATGACCATAAATCATTGTCTTTACTAGTATGTTGTAGGCATTATCAAAATAAATTAAAAGAATCATGGATTGATATTCATCATCAACACTCACATTTATTTCATCAAAATATAGCACGAATTTAATAAATTTATATAAATGGGATTTAATTAAAAGACTATATTTTATTTTAAATGTAAACTTTTAATGTTTCTCATAAATTATACCAACAAGTGACTCTGTCATATACAATTTCCCTAACTTAAGCCTTAAAACACCCTATGATTTTAAAATAGGAACATCATGTTTGATAGTGTATATGACAGAAAACACCAATATTTTAAGATAATGTGACACTATAAGACATTATTATATATATAATTTAAAATAAATTCAATCCCTTTCATTGTTTGTGATTCACACAACACTAAGTTTAAATAAAATGTGGTACTCTATTAAAATATTATTCTTTAAATATGATATTTATAAATTATCCATTAAGTTAGTAGTTGTGAATACGAATAAATAAATTATGAAAAATATATGGTTAAAAAATATTAAAAATAAATTTAATATATATCTATTAATTAGAAATAAAATTATAATAATTTGAAATAAAAAAATTGTATATGAAAAAAATATATTTCTAGAAGATGGGTTCATCGCGCTTTGTGTGCATATTTTAAAATAAAATTTTTCCAAATTTATAAAAAAATTATAAAATGAATATAATTTTTTAAATAATCAGATCAAAATTTAATTCGGCTGAATTTTTGGAATTTTTTAGAAACTTCTAATTCTTCAATGAATAATACAAATACAGATTTTTGTAAAATTATCCTTTATTTTCAAGAAATTAAGTAATTTAAAAGTCCTATTATGATTTTAATTTGATTTAGAGTTACATATGTATTATTTATTTATATTTTACAAAAATTAATTGTATTTGAATCATGTTTATATTGGATTTTAGTATAATCTTAATTTTAATCTTAAAAAAGTAATTTTCTTAAAACTATTTTAAAGTGAAAAAAGTTTCTGCTTTTTAATTAATTAAAATAAACCCTAATTACTAATGATTTAAATGAAATTTATAGATTATATATAATTAAATATTAATTTAAATTAATATAATTATGATTACTGGTCATGGATTTAATATAAGATCTTTTTAGCTTGAAAAATAAATTTCTTTAACACCGCTTTTATGTTGCAACTGCTAGATTCATTTTAAATTAAATTCTATTACTTATATGAATTTAATTTGTGAAAATAGATCACATATTTTTAATCATCATAAAAAATATTATATAATAATTTTAACTTAACTTTTGACTGTAATTAATAGTAAAAATAGTAAAAATTAATTATCACGGTTAAGGTAAAAATGGGTTTACCAAGAGTTAAACTAAAATGATAAGGTTTAAAATGACCTACAAAATAGTATAATAGTAATTTTATGTTCATATTTAGAAATTATATCACCTAAGGTTCTATAATGATCAATTATTTAGACATGGGTCTTGAGAAAATTGTGGGTATCACTTTTTCTTTTCAAATATTTCAAGCATGTCCTCTCCCCCCCACTTATAAAAGGCCACCCCCTCTCTTCTCCTATTCAAAATTACAAAACACTTTTTTCATCCATTAAATACCCAAATATATTACCAAATTATCTTCTCACAACCTAGATTCCTTATTTTGATTATTAATCCCTCTTAATAAGGTTTTAGGTTTAAACCTAAAGAGGCTCTCTGAAGAAGAGGTAAATTTCTCAAACATGGGTATTTGTTTTAATTAATTTTCCATATCATTAAAATAGTATTAATCTATGATAATAAAAAAAGTAAATAATATATAATAATATGTAATTATGTTAATTTAATATCCCATATTCACATCTTCTTACATCAAATAGAAAATAAAACCATCGATCATGTGTACGGCAAACTACCACATCATGAACTGATGTAATTTTCTTTCAATCAAAACCTTTAAAGGATATATATAATAATATATTTATCATATTTATATTATATTATGAAATTATTAATTATTATATCAAATATAACTTCTTAATTTTCATTCTTTTTGGAGATACGAAAATATCGCTCGTGTGTACTACAGGATACCACCTCACGAAGTGATGTGATTCGTTTTTTCACTTACGCTTTATATGGAAGGTAGTATGGATAAATTTAATAAATATATGTGATATTTATGACCTAAAAATTCTTATATAAATATAATATCACATATAAATTCTTACATTATAATCCTTTGTAAAATAATAATGTCTCTTGTGCATATGTGTGAACTATCGCCTCCACGTAGTGATCTGAAATGTTTTTCTTTTTATTTTACATGGATGTTAATATGGAATGATTATATTAATATAAAATATATATATATAACATAATAATTATTATTTAATTTTTAATTTATATTTATTTCTTTTTTTTTCAACCGTCAATAAAATGGAAACAATTTTTATGTGTACATACTACCTACCATCTCCATGAACGGTGTAATCCATTTTATGTCTCTAAATTATATAGATTAATATAAATAAATATATAATAAATATATGTGATATTTATGTCTTGGTTTAAATTTTATATATTATTTAAACATGATCAAATTTAAAGGACTAAAATTACCAAAACCGAATTTACATGAAAAATGATGTAATTAACATCAGAAATAGTTATTTTAACAAAGAATTTCTAATAAATGAGTGATAAAAGAATATAATTAAACCATATATAGAATGATATATATTATTATAATTCTTTAATTTATTTATAATAAGCCTATATTTATTATATAGGATGTTTGATCACATATAAAGGAAATCAGACTTGAGGTAAGGGTTTCTCATCTCACTTTTACTTTTGTAAGACATATGTCATATTCACAAATTATTCCTTTAGTGTGGGGTATATACTGATATTTTTATATGTTATTTAATGAATATATTTATAATAATGGTAATTAATATTTCATTCTATGTTATTAATTTCATGGGGATTGAAATTAAAAAGTTACCAAAGTCGTAATATATTTATGTTTCGATCTCATTTTAATCAGGGTTGTTTATACCTGAATTTCCATTAAAGGAAATTATTTAATGATTTATTAATAAATACATTTAATTTTATTATCATATGGAAATTAATTATCTTTTCATGTAATATTAATATATTCCTATCTTTGTAACATAAAATTATTGAGAAAATGTTTCTAATAAAATTAAAATGTACTTCTCTCTGCTGTCGAAACTCATTATTCTTCTAAAACAATGTTTTCTAAAAAAAATTAATTTTTTTAAAAAATTATATAAATTATTTATTAAATATATTTTTACCCATTATTTACTTTTTAAAAAAAATTGAAATAAATATTAATTTTATTTTTCAAACAGGTTTCATTTTGATTTTACTAAAAGTATGAAAGGAAACTTTATTTTAACATGTACGACATGAACGTAATTTTCTTCCATATTGAAAACTCAATGTTATAAATATTACTTTATAATTTTCAAATTTTATTTTCAAATAAAATTATATTCAATTTTTTATATGAAAATTTAGACTTAATTAGTGATTTTCAAAGTAAAAAGGTTATTTTCCTCAAGAATGTTTTAAATGAATATTTTCAAGGAATTTGTATTCATCATTGACAACAGCTCATATTATACTTGTACTCCACTAGGGATATGTTGTAATTTCACTATAATTATTATTTATTTTGATTTTTTATGATCATTTTCATTGGGTATGTACTATATTATTACCATTATCCATATTACTCTGGATGGTTTATGATTATGTTTATTGATTGGGGTATGTATTAACATTTTGTATGTTAGTTTTTCAATACGAATGTTTACCTTTATTATGCTTCAACCCTTTAATATGAGTAATGAATTGGAATTATTAAGTGATCGATGGGACCAAAATTACATATCCCCTCAATGCATCAACAAGTCTCATGAGACAAATCATTTGGCCAAATTAAATGGATTTTTACCCATAGTTTTGAACTTTCTTGTGAAAGTTACTGATAATATATTTCAAATGTTTGGAATTATTCATTACCTTATTATGAGATTATTTATTGATTTCCATGTGATTATTATATTAGTTAGAATATCTATAGATAAGTTTCAAGATCTTATGGTGATGTATAAGGATTTATTTTGTCATTATTTATTCCTTCCATATTATGCTCTCAAGATATTGTTTAAATGGAATGGTTAAGTTATTTTCATTTTCATATTGATAATAATATTTATTCATGATATATTCCATTATGTGAATACCCTTACTTAGTATCTGATATCACCCATTTACTATGTTTTATTTTCCCTAAGATGCTATGAAATGTTTAATGATTGATATGTCAGGATAGGCTAAGGGGAATAATTACATTCTCAAAGAAAAAACTTTGTGTATTTTATGTTTTCAATTATAATATGAGATTAAATTATGTATCTTGTTTACAAATAATGCTAAATTATTCGGTCCTTCAGGATGTGATTCCTTGTATCTTATGCCAGTTTAATAAAGTAACCTTTGACTCTGGGCTACTTGGGTAAGGTTCATTATAGTTGGTATCAAAGTAAGTTTATTAGAAACCTTGAGAACGAGATTAGTGAAAATAGAGATTAAGGTATATAACCCTATGGATGAATTTGAGGATAAATCTATGTATATGATAACATCCTAATATTTTGGTATTGTAGAGATTATTTTTTTACCTTGAAATATATCTCTGTCTAGATACTACATATGGATGTGGTTCTGGAATAGAAGCACCGTGGTGTAATAAATTTGAAAAGGGGGAATCAATCTTGAATTGATCATTAACAAGTACTCAACAATAGTCCTTACTACTCACCTGGTTTAACACACTCTGGGTATATTCTTTGGTTAATTCACATTTTATTTACAAACAATCAAGAAGGAATTGAATAGATTATAACCTTGAATGGACTAGTTTAAACCTAAGGTTTCATAGATTGATAAGAAGGTATCATCATTTAGACATCCTACAAATTATTATTCATGACTATATGATTTCTCACTCTTATTAGTGTTGTTTACAATGTTCTTTTTGGTTTTAGTCAATGGCTAGAACTAGAAGAAATTGGGTTAACGTTGAATGTGAAAGACAATATGTTTATGAGAAACCAAATGTGATGATGAATTGAGTGAAGGATATTTTGATTATTACTAATAATCTATCAGGATATATGATTAAATAATAGCACCATAACCAACTCTTGAACTCACCAAAGAAAATAAGGATAGATTTTGCTAAGATTTTGGGTGGTAGAGACCATGGAAGAACGAAGATTTAGTTTCCTATATTTAAAGGATGTGGGAAGAAACACCCAATAAAATATATCAAAGTACTGGGAAGACTTTTTGTTTATTGAAAAGAATAACATAATGTAAGTAATTTCTGATGAAAATGAAAAGTTTGGTTAACACAACGTATGAGAATAATGGTCTCCCTATAGTCTCGTCGATGGTTGAATGTTTTAAATGTGAAAATTATGAGAATTGTGAAATTTGATTTCCTAGGGGGGATCTCAAGAAGATGGTCAAAAAGATTATATGAGTAAAGGTTTTTTTATTGATGAGGAAGATACTATAAATAATTTATAAAATGAAAAAAGTTTTACGGAATAATATGAAGAAATCTAGTTAATGGTGTATGAATAAAGTAGAATTATTAAGGTGTTTATGTTTTGGGATTAAAATAATTATGATGTAAAGGTATTTTATCAATAATATTTTCATTATAAAAATCATGAAATGTATAAGAATTTTACTTTAGTAGTATTTATTTAAGTTTTTTAAAGCATATGTTTAATGGTACCAAGAAAAGTGATTCAGTGTCAAGTTGATGTTTTAAGAAAACACATTATTGAGGAAATAAAACCCTTAATATGTAATATATATTGATAAAATAATGATAAAAATATTTTTATGGGATAGTATTGGTGACCTTAAAATTGGTTAGTGATTTTATGGTTTATGATGTATTCTTTGGAGTTTACCGTATTTTTTGACTTATGGGATATATATTTGATAACTTGAGATTTTATTTTGAAAGACTACATGTTTTAATTAATGTTTTATTGTGATAAAGGTATTAATATATCTAGAATGTGACATTAAGATCCGCTTTATATTTTATAGGGAATATAATGTTGATTTTGGAAATTTAGCAACCCTCCTTCTTAAATTTTTGAACTTTAAATTTAGTCAAAAAATATTTTGGAGGAGTCCTAAGTTTAACTATTTATGAAATATATTAAGTTTAAATGTTGTGTTATTGTTGAGGTTTTATAGATTAATGAATTATTTTATAACTTTTGATAACCATTTTGGTTTTATAAAATATCTGGAGACATGTGGAATGACTTGTCATTCTTTTATGGATATAATGATTGATTAAAAGTTATTTTTATCACTTAGAGCATATAAAAATTCATATTGGATATTAATTTCTTAGAGTAATATATGAATTAGTAATTGATCAAAGAACAACCAAATGATTAAATTATTCTTATAAAATAGAAAGATATCGAGTAATAATATTTCTTTATGTTCTTAGTGAAGATAGTAAAGGAATTACTTATCTTTAGGAAAATGATCTTGAAATGAAAATTTTATCCTATACATTCATTTAAATTATGTATCTATTGATTTTTAGTTTTTATCTTTCTCTCTATAATTCAATTTCTTAGGATAAATTATCTCTATCATTCTTCATATGAATTTATGCTTTTCCTCCATGCCCATATTTTCATTTCCCATTAATGTTTTCCTACATGGAAACCTAGTTATGTGTTATTCCAGAAGACATTTTTACTTAAATTTATCACGCATTAAGAGGATTTTTTATTAATTATAATATGATTTGGGTTCCTAAAAATGTTATTTTCAAATTTCAAACCCTTGATTACTGAGATCAAGATTAAATTATGAGGATGTGTTTTATTTAATGGGTATAATGTAACACACTGTAATTTTTCATATAAGAACATCATGTTCGATAGAATATATGAAAAGAAACACAAATATTATAAGATAATTTAACTACCCAATACTTTATGATATATTTATTTTTAAATAAATTCAAACCCTTGGATAGCTTTTGATGCACGCAATACCATATTTAAATGAAACATGATACTCTATTAAAATATTATTCTTTAAATGTGACATTTATAACAAAGACATGAGGTTGGAGGGTATTAATATGAATAAATAAATTATGAAAATTATATGTCTTACACATTTATAGAATAAATTTAATGGTTATCTATTGATTTTATATAAAATAAGAATCATTTGAAAATAATGCTTTATTAAAAACTTTTTTTTTTCTAAAACAATTTTCAGTCATGCTTTACGTAAATATTTTAAAATTATTTTTTCCCAATTTTATAAAATTCATTTTATAAAATTAAATTAATTTTTTTAATCATTATATCAAAATTTATTTAGGTTTAAATTTTGGTATTTCTTATAAAATATTGATTTTTAAGTGAATAGTGAAAACAGTGATTTTTTTAAAATTGTCATTTATTTCCAATAAATTAATTAATTTAAAAGTATCATTATAATTTGGATTTTATTTAAATTGAAACAATTATTATTTATTTATATTTAATAAAAATTAATTATATTTTAATCATCTTCGTACCATATTTTAGTATAAGTTTATTTTTAGTCTTAAAAAAAATTTATAAAAATTACTTTAAAGTGAATAATTTTTATCTATTTTAATTAAATATAATAAACCCTAATGAGGAATTATTTTAAAAAAATATAGATTATATATTTTAAAATATTAATTTAAATTCTTATAATAATAATTACTAGTCATGTAATTAATATAATATCTTCTTATACTTGAAAAATATATTTCTTGAAAACCGCTTTTTCATCGCATCTATGGGAATAATTTAAAATTAAATTTTGTCACTTATGTGGATTGAATTTTGAAAAATGGATTCCATGTTTTAAATCATAATAATTAATACTATATAATATGGTCAACATATTTTTTGACCATAATTAATAGTAAAAATTGTAAGAATTAATTACTGTCATTAAGGTAAAAACGGGCTTACGAGGGGTCAAACTAAGAAGATAAGGGTAAAAATGACTTATATAATTTTATAAAACCCATTATAAGTCCAAATTTAGACATTATATCATCTAATTTTTTATAATTAACCATTTTTTAGACTTTAATAATTATAAAAACTAGGTTATCACTTTTTCTTTTCAAAAATTCCAAGTGTGTCGTATCCCCACTTATAAATGGACACGCACTCTCATATCCACTTCACAATTTCAAAACCCTTTGGATTGGAAAATTCCTACCGAAATATATTTATTAATTCCATTCCTACATCCTAGAGTTTTTATTTTTATTATAAATCCTTCCTAATAAGTATTTAGTTATAAACCTAAAGAGGTTCTTTGATGAATAGTTAAAATTCTTAAACATGTTTATTTGTTTTATTTATTATTAAACCTCCATAAAATGATATTAAAAATTTATAATATAATAAAACCATTATATAATATATAATTATAGGTTATTATGTTAATTTCATAACCCATATCCATCTCTACTTCCATCAAATGGGAAACAAAACTGTCGATCATGTGTACATCAGACTACCTCCTCGTGAACCGTTGTAATTCATTTTGCATAACCACATTTAAAAGATATATATAATTATATATTTAACATATTTATATTATATTTAATAAATTATTAATTATTATATCACATATACCTTCTTACCTTCCATTCTTTGGGGGTTACGATTACGTTTCTCGTGGATACAGCAGATTACTGCCTCGCGAAGCGAAGTCATTCATTTTTTTCCTTATGAATTACATGAAAGATAATAAGGATAAATTTAATTAATATATGTGATATTTATGACCTAAAAATAATTTTTTAATTATACTATCACATATAACTTCTTAACTTTCAATTCTTTGGAAAGAAATAACGTTGCACATGCATACGTGTGGACTACCACCTCCACATAGAGAAGTGAAATGTTTTTCATTTAATTTTACATAGATGGTGAAAAGGATATATTTGATAAAAATAAATTTTACATATAAATATAATTATTAATATTATATAAATTTTAATTAATATTTATTTTCTATCTTTTCCATCCATTGAGAAAATGGAAATAGTGTTCATGCATACGCACGGCCTACAGTCTCCAAGAATGATGTAATCTATTTTTTATCTCTAATTTTCATAGATTACTATAAATACACATATTATAAATATATATTATATTTATTTAATTATTAAAATTATTTATATTATGTAACCATGATCAAAGTAAAAGGACCAAAATTACCGACCCAAAACTTCCATGAAAAACGAATCAGTTATCACTTGAAACCATGATTTTAACAAATAATTGTTAATAAATGGTTGATAAAATACTAATAGTAAATAATATATTTTATGTGATATATTATTATGGTTATTTAAAAGTATTATAATAAACCTATATTTATTATACAAGAGTTTTGAACACATACAAAGGGAATCAGACCTGAGGTAAGTGTTTCTCATCTCACTTTTACTTCCATGAGGCATGTGCCATGTCCTCCAAAGATTCCTTTGGTATGATGTATATACTACCCATTTTTAAATTTTATATCATGATTACATATATCTTAATGGTATTTATTTTTTTATTTTATTTTATTCCATTCACGGGTCTTATTATTCTAAAGTTAACAAAGTGGTAAAATATTTATGTTTCAATACCACTTTAATAAGGATTTTTTATATTTGAATTTCCAATTAAAGAAATTTTATGATCATTTCCAAGTAAACCCATTAAAATTTATTGTCATCTATTATTCACGAATTTTTCAAGTAATAGTACCATATTCCTCTATTTGGTATATAAAATGATTAAGAAATTTTTTTTACTAAAATCTGACTTCCTTTCTCACTTTAGTCAAAAATCTATTTTTATTCCAAAACCATTTTTTCTAAAAATGTTTTATATTTTTTTAGAATTATCTAAATAGTTTATTTGAGAAAATTTTACCCATGTTTTATTTTTTAAAAAAATTAAATAAATATTCATGTCTTTTTCTAAATAAGGCACATTTGGACTTTACTGAAAATGTAAAAGGAATATTTGTTTTAATATGTATGGCATGAATGGAATTTCCTACCACCATGAACCCTCAATGTTTTAATATTTCTTAATAAGTTTCAAAGTTATTTTTAAATAAATTTATTTTCAATTTCTATTGTGAACTTTTAGTTTTAAAAGGTTATTTTAAAAGTAAAAAGGTTATTTACCTTATGAATGTTTTAAAGGATATTTTCATGGAATTTATATTCATCGAAAATAAAAACCATTATTCTACTTATGTTACAATGGGTTTAGGTTGTAATGACACCATCCTTATTTTTTATATAGATGGTTTATGATCATTTTGACTAGGTATGTAATATTTTATTACCATTCAATATATTACTCTAGATGGTTTATGATTATGTTTACTAATTGGGGTAAATATTAAAATTTAGCTTGTTAGTTTTTCAATGAGAATGATTATGTTTATTATGATTCACCCATTTCAAAAGAGAAATGAATTTCAATTATTAAGTGATAGGTGGGAATCTAAATTACATATCCCCTTGTTGTATTGAGAGATCTCATTAGAGAAATCAGTTTTCCAAATTAAATGGCTTTTCACCCATAGTATTAAACTATATTTTTAAGGGTCTTGACAGTATGATTTAGATGTTCGGAATTATGCATTACCTAAATATGATATTAGTTATTCACATCCATGTGATTATTCGATTAGTTAGAGTATCCATGGATATTTTTCAATCTCATGTGATTATGTATATAGTTTTATTTGATCATCATTTATTCCTTTCATATTATGCTCAAGTTATTGTTTTAATGGTATGTGTTTTAGTTATTTACCTCGCCATTTTGATTATTCCTATTTATTTAAGATAGATTCCACTATATGAATACCCTTAGTGAGCTTCTAAGATCACCCCTTTCTTATGTTTTATTTTCCCCAGGATACCAGGAAATGTTTTATGATTGATATTTAGGGATATGCTAAGGGTAATAATGGAATTATCAAAGAAAATACTTTTGTATTTTAATTATTTTAATATAATTTTATATTCTAGAATGTATCTATTTTACTAGGAATAATAAACTATTCTAACTTTTGGGATTATATTTCATGTATCTTATACCAATTTAATTAATTAACCACCAACTCTAGGCTGCTAGGGTCGGGTTCTTTACAATCCATATACCGGTAGTGGTAGTTTCAAAAGAAAATTATCTAGTAAATTTATCACATAAAGAAAGAATCATAGAAATATGGGCCTTAACAAGAACATCAGGGGATATATATTGATAAATAGTATAGTTATTTTTAGTTTTATACATAGTAAAAATAGGTTTCTTAAGTCAAAAAATGCCATCAATTAACCCTTGTTGAACAAAAACGTATCTCACCTTGATCCTCCATATATTGAATTCATTTTCACCATATAATTTTTCAAATTATAACCTAATAATTGTTATGTTTACCCAAATGATCAGATATCGAGTTTTTGTAGAAAATGATAATTATATGGCCTTAAGAACCGACCATTATCAATGGATATACACAATTATACAATTTGGTATTTATATTCGAAAAATATTTGAAGTTATGGTGAATTCAATTATAAATATAAAGAGACTGGGGTTAATTAAGACAATATTAAAAGTAAAATTAAAAAAATGTATTGAAATAAGAAATTAATTCAAAAAACCTTTGAGGGTTTGATACCACTTTTTTGGGAAGGTTTTTTGGAAAGTGATAGTCTGTATGGACCTAAAAGGAACGGATTAGGGGATTTTTTAAATATATTTGAATCCAATAGAAATAGAACATTGAAGATATAATAAATAATAAATCAATAAAGATTAATATATGGATTTAAATTGATATAGTGTGGTTTGGACTACATGCATGAAAAAAACACCACCCACACACACACACATGTTTTATTAAGATCAAAAGAACAAGATTTATGACATAAAGGATTAACCACAAATCTAACAACAAAAGAAGACTATTTATATCCTTATCTTTATTTTCTTATTATATCATTTTTAATAGAAATTGTTCATTACATTCAATCAAAAATTATTACTGGATAAATTTTTAGGGGGAAATTGATTGTTCTAATATTATTTATTTACTTTATTACATCCAATTTCTTTTGGGTTAATTCTCTTATACATTTTCTTTATCAGTAATATATTTTTAATATTTCAAGATTCAATAATAATTTTCCTTGATTAAAATTAAAAAAACTATTAAGAATATATTATTTTATAAATCACTTCAATAAGTGGGTATTCAATCATTGAAGAGTATCCTACCAATTTTAAATGATAATATGATTTGGTAAAGATCATTCCATTATTTTATGGGGATAAATTGTGTTTTTTAGTTTAAAAATTATAGATTCTTATCTTATACATGGTAACCTCTTCGATTTAATTTCTTTACATCATTTAATGTATGGTTATACAATATTTAACTCATTTCACATAAATGAAGGAATTTCATTTTGAATTCATAAATTCAAATTTTCTTTATCCCACTCATCACATGTTTACTAATAATATTTTTTTGATTCATTAATTTAACCATATTTTCACCCATACACTTAACATTGGATTTTAATTTTCTTCACATTTCAAATTTCCTTCATAATTTTCTTCTTCCTTAATTATTCAATTAGTTTGGTTGTTTTTCTTATTTTTTTGTCTGTTTTCTTATATCCCTCATACACCTTCCATGTATATTTGAACCTACATAGTCATAGATTAGTTTCAATGGTTTATAAATAAATATTATTTGTATCCAATCAAATGAACCATAATTTAGTACTATTTTCAAGGAAGGCTTCATTCTACTATAAAATTAAAACTCAAAAAAAAATATAAAAACATAACAACCAAAACACATTTCAAACAAAGAATTAACCAAAAAAATATAAAATATTTTTAGTGTATTTTTAGATCCCTTTTTTTGATATTAAAAAACATTTTAGTGCAATTAAAAATAAAATGACAATTCCAATGGAAGACATTAGGTATATTTCTAATAAAAATGAAAAAAATTCCAACAAAACCAATAAACTAAGTAATATTAAGGACTGAAATTTGAGAGTTTTATCCACATTCTATTTCTATCAATCCATCTTGTGTTATCCTAATTATAAGGTCAATAAATTATGAAATTAATTAGTCTTATATGTATATTTTTATAAACTCTAATGTGTTATCTAATGAATACTCTCATTACTTAATTAGGTACTTTTATAGTGACGTACAGCAACTCCCATTGCATGGGTTGAGAATGGAAGAACATAAACATAGGGTATTTCCATTATTGTTAAAATTAAATTCTAGGATATTATTACCATAGTTTGATAAATAAATTTTTAGACTTGGGATAAGGTTTTCAATTCTTTTGTTATGAAATATTACCCGAAGATAATGAAAACTGAAGTGAGACACAAAATCAATAGTTTTTTCCATAATGAGGGTGATTTATTCCCTGAAACTTGGGATGGATTTAAGTTTCTTATTAGGTTTTGTAAAAACATTAATTTTATCTACCATTTTAAATGGAATTTTTTTATAATGGTCATACCCCATATAATAAAACATTTATAGATCATTCTTACAATTGTAAATTCTCTTAAAAAACTATAGAGGAGTGAAAATGTATTTTTAATAATCTTTAATAAAACTACCAAAATAAATTCTATAGAATAAGAGACATTTATATAAAAGAAACAAAATTCTACATGGAAGGGAATTTCCAAAGCGGTTGTAATTTAAAATAATAATTTTGATGATTCTCATATAGAATAATGAAATAAATGTGGAATTTTTGGAAACTATAAGGTTTTTTTTTCAACTTTGACTTGCCTACCCAACCCCTAAAAATATAAACTTCACTAGGTATGGATCTAGGATTCAATATACACAAGACCCATTTTCAAATAATTATAATCACGATTCTGGAATCTCCTAAACCTATCTTAGAAAAAGAAGGTTGTATTTAGACTAAATTTATCCCCTAAATCCTCGCAATAGCTAATACCACAATTTCAAAATCAATACACTGTTAAAACCACTAAATCCCAAGTAAATATTGAATGGTTGATGCCTCAAATGGTAATTAGAAAGTATTTTTTCGACTCTACACACAAGGATGACATAGAGTCTCCCAAATATTATTTTGTATTTAAAATAAACAACTTATAATCTTAAAGGATCCAAATTGATAGAGATATTGGTAGGAGATAGAAAGGAAAGATTCCAAGTACAACATACATAAACACTTTGGAAAATTTTATGGATTTCACAGCTATGAGTGGTTTGAAGAATCATGAGGAAGTTAGGTATGATACTATGGAAGATCAAAATAAAATTTTGGATGATTATAGAATTTAAAATCTTAAAAATATTGAATATGTAATTATAGCCCGAAATAATGAAACTGAGATAAATGAAATTTTCTCATATGAAAATTAAATATAAACAGAATTGAAAATTAAAAATAACAAAGGTAATGAGAATCTTTATGAAGTGCTTGAGATAATACCCACTATTTTAAATAATTTTTCCCTACTCATAAATTTTCCTCAAAGAGTGAATAAAAATAATCAATACATTGAATGGATAAAGATCCTTGAGCTGTTTAAGAAGCTTAAAATAAATATCTTGTTACTTCAATATTTGGTTTAAATCAAATCATGCCTAAAAATTCTGAAAATATTGTTTCAAATAAGAAAACCTTGGAGGAATTTTCCACTTACAACCTTACTGAAGAGAAGTATTTTTCTTCAAAAAAATACATATTAAAATTAAAGATATAAGAAGTTTTTTCATCCCGTGCACACTAAGAAATAGTGGTCACATAAACTGCTTATATGAAATTGGTTTGAGTGTTAACCTAATCCCTTTCTAACTCTTTAAATATTTGATATTGGAATAATTTAAACCCAACACTTTTATCCTATAGTTGGATAAAAAAATATGTCACTCACGTAATTGGGAGAGTGGATGGCTTGATGGTTAGAGTTTGTAAGTTATTTTTACCTAATTATTTTATAATATTAGTTGTTTAATGGGATTAGTGGGTCTGTGTTATATTAGGAATTCATTTTCTAGACACTGATGGGGATTTCATTTGTGTTTCTAAGGGTAATATGGTTTTTAAATTTAGTGAACAAAAGGAAGAGTTTAGTTTTTTCAATAATTAAAAGGAACCCACGGAAGAAGAAAATTGCTCAAGAGTTGAGTTTTTAGACCTTGATAACACTTTTAATAAGCTTAAAGATGAATATTTTGGAGTCATGTAAGAGATTGAAATAAAACCCAGCAATGAGGAAACAATTATGGTAATTGATTTAGGTAAAAAAGAAAGAACCCTTTTATGAGTATGAGGGGTATTTTTCAATCAATTAGATGATTTTTCTAAAGAAAATATTCTAAATAAAGATCTGAAATCTCACTGTGAGAATATTTCCACTTTTTAAATTAGTGAGGAAGGATCATTTTCCATTAAACACACATACTTTAAGAGACACATTGAAGAAATTGAGACACATTAGCCTAGAATTATACCTTCTGCCTATGAAACACCTCAATTAGAGCTCAAAATTCTATTATCTCACTTGAAATACTCATTTCTGGGTGAAAATTCCTCACTACTTATTATAATATCATTTTATCTATTATAATATAAAGATTAAAAAAATTTATTTTCTCTAAAAGAGTTTAAAAATTCCATATTCTACTCCATTACTCATATAAAAGGTATTAATCCAACATTTTACATGAATATGATTCTGGTGGAACCTAATCACAAATAATGAGTCGAGTCACAGAGGGGGATTAATCCTTACATAAAAAAGGTTTTTAGGATGGAATTTATCAAAATTATATATTCTAAAATCATCTATTTTATCTCATAAAACCCATAGATCCTCCATATTAAATTAGTTCCTTTTAAAGGTAAATAAATTAATATTGTGATGGTTATAAATAGAGAATATTTTTTATTATAGGAAGTTTAATTCATCCACTAGAAAAGACCATTTTATCATGTTGTTTTTAGATAAAATGATTGAGAGATTGGATGGTAATGAATTATTTTTCTTTCTTGATGGCTATTTTGGCTACAACGAGATTCATATAACATCTCGAGATGAGGAAAAGACAACTTTCACATGACCCTTTAGAAATTTGTCTTACTCGTGAATACCATTTGGTTTGTGTAGTGGTTAGACCAAATTTCAAATATTCATGATGTCCATCTTTTCATATATAATAGAATATATAATATAGGTGTTTATGGATGATTTTCTATTGGTGGGAACACATTTTAGAGTAGTATAAAGATTTTAAGATTAGATTTTCTAATACTTCATGTAACAACCCAAGATTTTATGAGAATTATTATTTTAAAATTTCATTGATGTCGTGTGTTGTACGAAACCCCAAAATTAGCTTGTTCTATACGCAACACTATATTAGCTTGTAGAATACACAACACTAATCTTGGATCGTGTAACACAAAATTTCAAGTTCGTTTGATAGAAGTTATTTTACGCAACATTGAGTGTATATATATATATATATTCAATGTATAAATGAAATATGGTTTGATTCTATTATAAGTAACAACAAATGAATATTGCACTACATGCAACCCTGACTTGGATTTCATTACACGCAAGTGCGACGTTCCATGACAGCGTGTGTTATACGCAATACCAAGTTTCACTAAACGAGATATTATTATAATATTATTATGAACTAGCCGTTATGAATAGTAATACCCACTTTTTGAAATTTTATAAATTTTATCTTTCAAAATGGACTTCATTTTTGGATTCGGAATATCAAAATTAGCCTAGGGTGAATTTTTGGTATTTTTCTAAAAACTTTCAATTTTTTATGAATAGTGAAAACACTAGGTTACTATTTAAAAACCGACTTTTTATTTAAATAATTATTTATTTTATTTAAATTTATTTTAGGTAAAAATTGATACATAATACCTATATAAGTTCAATGTAATTCATTTGATCCATTTTATAATAATTTTAGACATATTAAAATTTTATTGAACTTTTCACCGTCTTTTACCCACCTTCTAGGAGAATTTGAAAATGTACATAAAACTTAATTTTACCGCTTCTGTGAGTGGAATTTAGAAAATCTGAGAGACACGGTTAATATCAAGGAGTAAAATGTGGTTCAATAAGATAAAAATAATTTTTGGTGAATATTAACTTATTACTTTTATTTACCACGGTTAAAAGTAAATAGGGTAATTAAGGGTAAAAATGATATTATTATTACCCTAACACATGTCCTAATTCGATTGGATAAGTTTTATTAGAACAAAAACAAACTTAGGAATAAAATATGACCATTTAGGTCCACTTGGATTAGATTATGACATTTAATATTATTTTATTTAAAGAAGAGTTAAAATAGTTAAATTCAATGTTTAATAACTAAAACATTTTTAATATAGGGTTATAAATAAGATAAATTCTACTATAAATATTCATTAGAAATATAAAAAGATTTCATACCTAATGGTATTTTATTTATAATTTTTAGACATTAAATAATTTAAGTTATTTATGACACAATGGTGATGCAGTAATTACCTAAATAATGAAATATTAAAATAATTGATATTATAAATGCCAAAATAAATGTAATTTGAAACTTGTTATGAATTACACTGATTTTATAGGTTAATTTGAAATTTTATTATTGATTTAATTAACCTTTTTGAACTAATCATGTTGTTATGATTTTTACAAAAATCAATTACCAAATAGTGTCAAAATTGACATAAAGTAGTTTTTAAAACAAATATTATATTATTAATTGTTATTATATTCTTAAAAATCTAAGGTTCATCCAAATGACTTAGATAAGGTTATATATATTAATAAATAACCACTTGGGGTTCGTTTTTCTGGTTATAGTAAGTTTATTAACCATATAGTGTAAGAAAACAAGAAGACACGGTAAAAGTTAAATTATTTAACTTAGAGTTAAATCTAAACGATAAGGTTAAAATAGTAACATAAACTTGTCTAAAACCTATTTGTTGAGAGTATTTAGACCCATACTCACTTTATCTTCTAAATAAATCAATTTGGAGCTATTATAAACCGAATATGACTTTATTATAAAATAATATTTTAAGTTTTTCCAAAGGTACCCCTCTCCTCCCTTATAAAAAGGGTACCCCTTTCCTCTTCTCTTCACACCATTTTGAGCCTTTAATCTCGTCAAACCCCTGCCCATTTCTCTTCTCCACTTCCCTAGAATCATTTTTTGAGGTTCTGGTCTTCTCAGAAGACCAACTCTACTTCCTTAAGAGGAATCTTAAAGGAGGTGCATTGAAGAAGAGGTAATCTCTTATTCCAATTCTCTCAAGTTTATTTCTTCTTCTACTTATTCTTCTTTAGTTGTCTCATTATAAGGTAATAACATCAGTATTACTTATATAATGATATGTTATTATAAATATAAAACAATCATATTTCACCTTCTATCCATCCTACGGAAAATGGAATTATCGCGTGTGCGTACGTACGGAATACCGTCTCCACGTCGTGGTGTAATCTGTTTTCAACTACCACCTTATTTGGATGGGTATAATGGTGTAAATAAATAACTATATATGATTATTGTAAAGTTATATTGATTCTTAAATATTATACATACACTTAAATACAATTCCACGATCATGAGAATGAAATCATCACTCGTGCGTACGTACGGACTACCGTCTCCACGACGCGATGAGATTCATTCTCCATGATAACCATTCATGAATGATTATAAAGTATATATAATTAATAATAATGAAATATATGACATAATAATGATACTTTATTTATGTATATATATATGTATGTCATCTACTTAATTCCATTCAATTCAATAAGGAAACAAAAACAGCGTTCATGCGTACGTACGGCCTACCATCTCCATGAACGGTGTATTTCATTCCATTTATCGATCTGTCATATATATATATATGTATATTCTGAATATATATTATATATAAATCATGTTTTACATTCTGAAATTAATTAAATCAGGATATAATTAATAATATCAAGAACAACAAGTCAAAACACGTACAATAAATGAAACGATTTTACCCAAATTGCTGCTTTTAAATCGAATTTACAAAAGAACGGGTAATATAAAGTCATAAGTAAACTATATATGATATCATAACAATGAATATGATTCTTTAATAAGTAAATTACATTATTTAAATAATTATACAGGAGGTTCAGATACATACGATGCATATTGGACATAAGGTAAGGGATAACTATTCCAATCTCGTTCTTATCCAAGATTGTTATTCGTAAGTATTTAATGGGGTTATATTTTTCATCCATGTCCATAAATTTTTTTCCATAAAGTGTTTAATATTATTACATGTATTTTTAAATTCGTTTTTACCCTTCTTTGACTTTTACTTTGTATTATGGATGGAATCTTTCTTTTGTTTACCAAACGTGGTACTTTTTTTACTTTTCCAACAAAAGTACGAGTAGAATGTGTTTTTTTAACTTATATGGAATGAACATATTTTCACGGTTTCATAATGACTTATTTCAATGAATATTACTCTACAAAATTTAATGATTATTTTCAACAAAATCCTTTTCTTTTAAAATTTCATGGCATTTCGTGAAAAGAAAATGATTTTGAAGAAGAAAGGATATTTTCCTCAAGAATTCATTTCAAGTGTTTTATCAAAACCATTTTCCATATATAATGAAATTATTACATATGTGAATGTTTCAAGTATAATTTCTCTATGATTTACATGGTCTCACTTTTCTTATGATGAAATGATATCCATTTTTTTGTATGGATTATGTTATGATGGGATGATGTTTATGAAACCCATTTTATACTTTGGGTAACGATGAATGATTTATGTTCATGTTGCGGCACAAGTAAGAATGATTTAATTATGAGATGGGTGGGACCTATATCTCCCTAAAATTCATTGGGTAAATATTTATATCTCATGAGATAGACATGGATAGAATGGTAAGTTAATCTGGTTTAGTTTTACGGGACTAAAACGAGGAGTGAACTCGATTCAGGAAGGGACTTTGTCCACTAAGATGGTCTTGGAATCAATGCCTTGGCTACTATGGAAATCATAACATGTGCTTAATGTTTTACACAATTATATGCTTTATTCCCATTCTATTTTATCACGATTGATAATCCATTATGATATATTCCTTACGTACTTCCAAGATTTATGTCTTTGATCAAGATTTTGATGTTTAGATTTTATGTTCAAGTTTTTTCATTCAAATGTTTATGGATTGTTTTATGTTATATATGTTTACCCTTACTGAGCATTTGAGCTCACCCTATTTATGTTTTATTTTCCCCAGGATATAAAGAAAGGTTTTAGGTAAGAAAACCAAAAGGGGAAGATATTTATGGGAGATGTTGAAGATCATTCACCATGATTAGAAGATTACATTCCAAGTTTCCAAAGACACTAAACTAATACGATCTTTGGGAATTTGTTTTTGTCTTGTATTAAATATTCTGCAAAAGTAATGTAATGTCCATGTACGTCATGCTTTGGATCTCAACATTTCTAGAGAAAAATATTGTTTTTTAGTAGAGGGAAATGAAAATTCATGGTTATTAATGGAAATTTTCTTTTCCAAAATGTGTATAGTAGGGTACAAAAAATTTATACTACCATGACTGGGGTTATTCATATGTTACCCTTTCATATAATGTTAAGGGTGTTAAAATATTTTATGGTAATATCAATTTCTACCATAGGTTCATTAAGGACATTTAAAATATAACAAGCACATTATGCTCATTGTTATTGAATATAAACCATTTATATTAAATGGGAAATTCTTTGAATTATTTAATATTATTAAACAAAAGTTTACTTCTTCACCCATAATCACTGCTCTGACAGGAAATTTCACTTTGAAGTTATGTTCAATTCTATTGAGATTGCTATAGGGGTATTTTGGGAAAAGGAAATATAGGATATTTAATATGTTTTATTAAGTTGGTATGTTACAAGATGATGCTAAAATAAATTATACCAAAACTAATAATGCATATTTTAATGTGGTATTTTCTCTTTGAAAATTAAGTAAATACATGATTGGGTCCAAAATCAAAATGTTTATTAATCACACAGCCATAAAAATTTTTTCCATTATGGTGGACAAAACAAGACTCAATAGGGGGATATTTATCTTTAATGGGTTTGATTTAGTTGTTATAGAATATTAAGAATTTGAAAAATTAGTTTCTGGTCACTTATCAAGGAGGTCCATCACTAAAAACAATGATCCAGAAGAGATTAATTCATTACTTCCTTGTGAAAAATACCAATTTTTTCTGAAAAAACAGATCATTTGGATGTATATTTATCAAATTTCATAGTTATAGGATTAATTCCCACTATTATTACATGTAATGAAATAAAATAATTATTTTAAACCTCAATTTCATCGTTTGGGATGATCCTTTGTTGTTCAAAATCTGTAATAAATGTATCTGGAAGAGGTGAGTTCTTGAGGAAGAGATGTTATAAATTTTAAATAGATTTAACTCTTCACCATTAAGAAGATAATTCCATGGGGAAGATAATAACCCAAAATATCTTTCAATCTAAAGTATTTTTGACAAATATTTTTAATGATATAATAAGTTTACTGGGAGATTGTGATAAGTACAAATGGGTGGGTAATATAGGTAGAAGGAAAGAGCAGATCCATGAAAGAATTTTAGAAGTATAAATTTTTTATGTTTTTGGATTTTAATTTAGTAAATAAATTATATATTCTCATGGGAATGAGTATATATTATTGGCTATTGACTATTTTTTTCAAATGTTTTTAGGTAGTGGTACTTCCCAATAATCAATCTAGTATTGTTACGAAATTCATTAAGAAAAAAAGTTATCAATATTAGAAGAGCCCAAATATTTCATTGATAACAATTGTACCAACTTTAATAACTTTTAATTAAAAAAATTAATTGATAAATATGTATGTGTTCATACAATTGTAATAACTTATTATCCACAGTCAAGTGGGAAATCTAAAATTTCTAAAAGATACCACTAACAGATTTTGGAGAAAACTATTTATAGATATTTGAATAGCTAGTATTTAAAATTATATGAAGAATTGTGGTCTTATACAACTAATTTTAAAAGTCTCATAGGTAGGTTTCCTTATAGACTTCTTTTTGAAAAATCATTTAATTTTCTTATAGAGTTTCAATATACATCATTTTGGGTTGCGACAGCTTTAAACTGTGATTTTAAAATTACTGGAGAAAGAAGACTGCAAGAGATGAGTAATATAGATGAGATTAGAATAGAATATTATGAAAATGATATAATTTTCAAAGAAATAACCAATGGTTTCCATGACTTTATCATCCAAAATTAAGATTTTATGTCTGTTCAGAAATCCGTTTTTTTCAATTCCAAAATCAAGTTGTTTCCTAGAAAACTATGATCCAAGTGTTTTAACCCTTTCATCATCATTAGAGTTTTAGTTAATGGAGTTATGGAATTAGTTGGTGGATAAAATTTTAATGGAAAGATAGTTAAACATATAATTTTTGGGGAAGACAAAGGTCTTAGTTATTATCCATAAGATAGAAACTTGAACATTTTTTGAGTCTAACTATATAATTTTAATTACATTCTTCATAGAAGGAATCTCATGGTTTATTTATTTGTTTTATATCCCCTAGACTAAAGGATTTCATTTTTTGGATAAACCATATTTTTAAATATGTCTATAGGGAACCCTTACATAACCCAAAGGCGTAGAGGCTCAAGAAATTAAATAGTTATGTGGAATGAATGCCCATATTATATTCCCCAAAGGCCCAAAGGAACACATGCCTTGTATAAGAATACCAAAGTTCCTACATTGGAACATCACCCACATATTATTGTTATCCATCAACTCTATCCCATCACTCTGATGTCACTTTTGGGTACCTCCATCATCTACCAGAATAGAGGTGTGAAAGGTATGTGTCCAAGTTCATGATTGTCACTCCCATATGGTCATCCCTATATTCATACTCACATCACAAGTGATCATAATTACATCATATTTCACTTAATTGGTCTCAAGTTTCTCTGTTATAGATCCTTGAAGGACCAACCTTGGTGGCTCAATGGCTTTGTGTCCTGTGGTCCTAATACATTAATTAGAATGCCAAAGCTAGTGAATATTACCCCTACTATAGGAACTATTATAGTACCTACACTACTACTATACTAAATTATTGTTAAATTACCTTGGTAATTTGTTCCCACCTAGATTTGAACTCTGGTTTCATACCGGATTATAGGCTGACTTTACCACCAAGTTAAGCTCCCAAGTACTATATTTTTATTTTTGTGAATAATAAAAAACTCATAAAACGTGTCCCTATTTTTTTATTTGTTTTATCAATTATTATAAAAAAAATTACCTTTTACACACACTATAATGGTTTGGAATATCATTTAGAGAACGGGAATTTTTGGGAACTTAAATATTATTATCTCTTACTATTTTTAGAAGAAAATGAATATCTTTTGTATTAACTTAAACAGTATAATTTCCACTCACTTCAAGAAAAATTTACTATTTTTCAAGTCATGAAGGATCTGGATGATAAAGGTAAAGATCTATCACTTCCAAATGAGTGTTTGTTTAAATATTTAACTTTTTTACTCTTATATTTGATATAATCTACTAATTTCTATTTTTAATGAAATAAATTATAGAAATTATTTTTGAAGTACTGATGCATGATGAAATCACTTGAGAAAATCTAGAGGTTATGAATGTTATTTATAAAATAAAATATTTTCATACAGATATTTTTTCTTAGTATCAAATGTTTCTAAAAATTATCTTAAAGAATTAAATTTACTTAAAATTTATTAATTTTTATTGATATTTTTTTAAATAGTTGGATGTAAAATTTGTTTACATGTTGTGATACTTTTTTGTGTTTAAGATTTTATATTTTTCATTGGACTCAATTGGGTAAAAACATTACTCACCTAAAACACTTTTTTATGAAAGTTTGGGATTAATTTCTACAATCTTCATTGATTTTGAAATTATTGATTGGGTTTAAACTAATAAGATTTACATTAAAGAAGACTAAAAATAACTCCTAATCCTAGCTAATATATTTTATTTTTATGCTAAAAATATTATATGAGTAAATTATGCTTTCTTGTTCATTATTAAAGCCACTAATCTATTGGTGTGTCTAATTATACAGTGTAAAAAAATATTTTTGTATACTATCCAAGAATAAAAATATAATTTTGTAAAAACAATTGAATTCAAAATTAATTTGGTTTAAATCCTTTCAAAATTTTAAAATTTTAAAAAATTCATGAAAAAAAGGTAACAACTTTTTTTAAAAAAAATTCTTTTAAAAAAATGATACATACTTAATTGATAAATACCATGAGGAAAAACATTGAAAATAACCTTTTTATTGGCATTAAATTATTTAATTTTTGAGATGATTTATCATTAACTAAATTTGTTTAATAAATTACTTGAGGAAAATAAATGAATTTTGTGTGGGTAAATTAGATGTGGTTTTATTATAATTCATTTCTACCACATCTATTATAGGAAATAATTTTATTTTTTATGTAAGAATATGTTTTCAATGGATAATTATTGATTTTTGATTGAATTATAATGAAAATATTATTATTTGAATATTTGGGTTTAAAATATGAATTTTTTTCCTTGAATTTATCTATGTTATTTACCTTTTTTCTATTTATTTTGAGAACAATATTTTAGTGTTTTTTTGAAGAATATTCATTGAAATATAGTTTTCAAGTATTTTTGAGATTTTTTTATTTTGGAATTAATATTTCAATGTTTTGTTCTTTTATTTTAAATATTTCTCATTGGAAAAAATTTTAAATTATTATTTTAATTTTTGAACATTACTAAAGTTTATTTTTTTTAATTGATAAATTTCACAAGTTATTAGTTTATATTATAGATTTTAAATTTTTATGGAAAATAGAAATGTCATTGGGTACCCATCATCATAGGGTACCAATATTCAAAAGGTTATAATATTTTTCAAATTACATTACAAAGGGAGGTCATAGAGTTCCCAATGTAGGGTACCCTTTTTGCATGTCCAAGAAATAATTTCAGGGGTCCCAATGTTGATATCATAACCAAAAATTTTAGGGTTACCAATCTACCTTTGTAAGGTTACCAAGCTACTTATTATGGTTCTAGTTCTCATTTCATAAGGTTTAATCAAGCCTTAACAAATCAAAGTCAAAGTTCATCAAATGAAATCAGGAGCTTCAAACCAGTGATCTCAAACCACCAAGTGATTAGATTTGATGAAGTGAACTGATTGAAGAGTAAATATTATTTATTTCATAAAGTGAAGTTAATAGAAAGTGAGGTCACATGTCACCATTTTATTCCATGAATTATCTGAATGATCATTTTTTTTATTTTATGGGTGGAGTTTGTCCAATATTTGAGTTTCTCTTATGAAAACTGAGGCACCGAGTTGAAAATGTGACAAATAAATAAAGGCCAAATGAAACTATAGTCAAAAGAAGACACCGAACATGAATATTTTGAGGAAAATTTTAAAATTAAAATATTATCAAAGTGTATTAGGTGAATGATAAATGAGGGTGGAGTTCATAGAAAAGGTTTTGTTTTATTGGAGAAACCCAGTAATGATGGTATGGAGAAGTTGAGTTCTTCTCTTCGATGATGGATCTATAACAAGTCCTAATGATCAACTTTTGGATTAAGATTTATTTTTGATTGATTTTTTTGGTTGTAGGGAAAAATTTATAGAAATCCAAGTTATAATTGGATAAGGAGTTTAAAGACACATGTGAATGCATTGTATTTACATGAAAATTTCCTTTAAAGGGTTAAACGTTCAGTTAAAAATGATGTTACAAAAAGGGATTTTATCGAGTTGATCAAAAACTTGGGTTTAAAAAAGATCAGTTGAAAGAGAACCTATTAAAAACTAGACTTAGCTTTCAGGGGTCTTCAATTATGATCGACAGTTTTTCGTATCTTGGACAAGATAAAGAACTCCTTATTGACTTTGGTAATTGGAGTCTATGTAGAACTCTTCAAATTCATAGGTAATTCTAGATAAATAATTTTATATGACTGAATCAAGGATCCATTATGATTTTCACAGTGTAATTTAATCATGTAATCCTACTAAAACAAAAACTAACTAGGGGTTCTAAGATACTTGAAGATAATATAAAAAAATTGGATTGTTCATGTGTCTAAGGTGATAAAATTTTATAATGGGGTATTTATTAAATATAAAAAATGATAATCATTAAAGTGAGGAAGAATTAAGAGTTTTTTATGTCTAAGGTGGTGGAGTTAAGTTGGTTATAATGGATCCAAATTAAAATGGAAGAACCTCTGACATTAGATTTGGACTCTCCCACACACATTTTTGGAGAAAAAAGTTTCAAGGAGATACAAAAAGACTCAAGGAGCTTGATTGTGTAAGTATAAGGGAAGAAAGATCTTAGATATCATAGTTTCTCAACGTAGAATATTCTTTTTATCTTTATTTATATTTTCTTTTTCTTCTATTTTTTAATGGTAATTATTCACTTAATTGAATAAAAATGGTTTTTAGAAAAAATTTACTTGGGTAATAAGATAATTTAGATCTTATTTCTTTACTTCATTACATCAATTTTTCTAGGGCGATGAAGTTCTTTATTTTTTTTAAAATTAATCTACTTTAAATCTTGTAAGATTCAAAAATATTTTAACATGATTGAAATAAAAAAACTATTAAGAAAAATTTCATTCCTAAATCACATGAAAAAAGTGATTTGAATCATTGAAGATTATCCCACCAATTTTAAAAGACAATCTAATTTACTAATGATCATTCCATTATTTATAATTATTGAGTTTTCTTTTTTAGTTAAAAAACTACATATTCTCATCTTCTACAAGTTAACCTATTTAATGAAATATTTTTACATCATTTAATGTATGTTTGTGAATATATTGAACCCATTTCATAGAATATATACCCCTCCATGACAATGATTCCAAAATTTTATAGGTTACTGGACTATTAAATTATTTATTTATAGTCCTGCAGCATATAAATACAGTGATAGAGCATGGTAAAACCCAAGGAAAGGATGTTAAATATTCAAAGGTATTTATTTAACTCTTAATAATATAAATAATGAGAGGAAATGGTCGATGAATTGAATTTTTGTACAGAATTTAAATAAATAAAGTAGTGTGTGTAATGTTAATAGTGTTAAAAACTAAAAAATGTTATGGAGAAGAAGAAAGCTAAAAAGATATCAGGGGGAGTCCAATTGAGTAGTTTATTGAAAAAAAAATTATTATGAAAATGGTTTCTACAATAATTTTAAAATTTATCATATAAACATTTATAATATCTATCGAAGATATAACCACCGTTGCACTAAACTCAATCTTTATCAAGAAAGAGTTTCTGAAATAGTGAGAAAAGAAGGTATACCATTTAACTATGACTGCCCATTCATTCCAATTCCATATTCTCAATCAATATATATATTTCAATAGTTAAATTATTTATAAACTATATCAAATATAATATTCATATATCTATATATAAAAAAATCATGGCTAAATTGAAAATAAAATTTCCAAGAAGAATAAATTTTAGTTATGCAGGAACAAAAAAACCTAAATGTGAAATTTATTGAAAAAATAAGATAATCAAATACTTAAAATGAAATTAATTATAATGAATGATTTTAATTTCAAGAGGCTTTCAGGAGTGAAAATAATATAGATACAGAAGAAGAAAAAGATATAGAGAAATATAGGATTTTCCTTGTTGAGTCAATGTCTGTCTCCCCCAACTTAATCTTCATACTTCTCTCTCTTTTTGAATATCTTCATGTAATCCTAAATAATCCTACTCCCCTCAATTGTTGGATAATTTTTTGAATGAATAATGATTTTAGTTCTTGTATTTATCCTATATGAATGAAATATTTACACATTTTAAATAATTATTTCTACTAACTTACTTTTCCAATTCCATGACATTAATTCTATAACAGGTGAATGGTAGAGTTAATTATATTTCCTTTTTTCATTGTTTTTGTAGTTATCAAAAATATTTCTAATAAATTACTAGAAATTTCTTAATTAATCTAATTAGCATCCATTTATTCCTCTATATTTTACTTTCAAACTTTTAAAATCCAAGAGTAACAGTCAAAACAAAAACTCACACAGAATGTTCACTATATTGAGAAATTACTACACACAACTCAGTTCTGGTACCAGCTTCACTTTTCTAATTAAATGAAAAAATATAATACAATTTATCATAAAGGCCTCATAAATTAGTAACTTCATTCATCATTTATAGAGATATTAGGATACAACTGTCACATACATCCTCTACACATCCAGTTTGAAAAAAAAACTATATAGGTCCTCCATATCTCTAAATAGTTCAATCTCTATCCCCAAAATAAGAAATAAAGGATCACTCACACTTCATCTATGATGTTCCCAATAGATCCAAATGAGCCTCAAATAAACTTCTTATCATATATCTATATTCAAAATAGTAGAAGCATAATTAGACTCTAGCTCCATACTTAAATCTCAAATCATTGTTTCTTAAAAAGAGTGTCATCAATTTTCCTTGAACCTACAATTAAAAACATCATCTAGTGAACATAATTCAAAATATTGATATGAATTTACTCATATCGCATTAATCCATTGATTATTAAGATGTTATCACCCACAATTGGTCTAAACTCATCCATGTATCTAGGTTATCAGCTTCAGATCTCACTCCATTTGACCAATGACTCATAATATTAACACAAACTTCTTAAGAAATCATCATAATTCCAATTTCAATCATCTAGCATGAAATTCATTCAAAAAGGGTGCACTCAGATGGTCTATATCATTTTTTGTTCAATTTTAGTCCTTTTAGTGTGTTCAACTACGCTCTTTCCACCACTATCACTCATTGATGAATATAAATATCCTAGAGTAATTTTATTGAGCACCTATTATGCACCCCAATGGAACCTAAAACTCCAAATCCTACTGAAAAAATGATTACCCCAAATCGGTGAACCTACGAAATGAAACAAAATAGTGATTAAAATTATTCAACTACGTTATACTTCATTAATCCCAAATCATCTTTATTTTTAGCTAGCTAAAAATAATATCTCAATATATTTTATCAACATCATTCAATATTATCGGTAAATTTATCTTCCACATCTTGATATTACTTTTGTCTCAACTTGTTGGCTTTGATCCAATTTATTTAGAATCCTCAAATTTCATGCTCAAACTCTCAGTAGATCTTTAACTAAGTACTAAAAATCAAAAAAAAAACATCCTCTTCAATTTTAGCTCATATATTTTAATTAGGAATCATTGATGTCTTTAATTCGTCCCAACATTGACATTCATTCTCTGTTTCATAGCTCATGAATTCCAACATTTCACGCTACACCTAGTTCAAAGCACATCGTTGAATTTGATGAAGTTTGGTCAATCTCAAATCAAAACCATTGATCTCATAATTCTCAAATGAAACCCTGTTAGGACCAATAGGGGCCTATATACCCTGAGAGGAGGGTGAATCAGGGTATGGATATTCTTTTTCAAAATTCTTTCTGCCCCACTGGATCTTGACCTCTTTATTATAAGGGTAGCTTTGTCTACACTTGTGTGTTTATTATGACCACTTCTTTTCTTCTTTATCTGATGATGATGTTTTAAATGCAATGCTAGGATGTAAGCAGGCAGACAGAGATATTTTTACTTAGTTTACCCTCACTGGGGTACATCCAAGGAGCATACAACGACGATGTGCCGCTATACCAAATACACTAAAGCACACTGCTGTTTAAAGGTTTGGGATAGATCACTTCTATTCCCAGGCTCACTGCCTTTACAAAGTTTAGGGTCAGATCACTACTTTCCCAAGGGTCGCTCCCTATTTCTCTCTCTCTATCTCACTTCCAATGGAGAGGATCACCTATTTCCTCTTATTTATCTCACTGCTCGGGAAAGAATCCACTCACAGTTTATAGACCTGTAGGTCTCTTCATTATCTCTAATGAATACATCCTCTGTTGTATGTAGATGCTCTGTTGAATTCCAACTTTCACCCATAGATGAATCTCACTTTGCACCGAAGGTATCAGGAAATCTTCCAGCTTACACACAGCCCTGAATCACTACTGGGAATCAACCTTACTTGGCACCATTCTCTAAGCCGGTGCGCATGTCTCAGCACGCAAGTCAAAACTGGCTCACAAGTCCACCTCAACCACTTGCGTGACACAAGCTTCTCCAACTCCAAACTTGCGCGATGCACACCCTTTTACGCCCAAACCAATATTGGCATGCAACCAACAATTTTTTCACTTCTTCAAAACATGGTACGCAAGTGTCACCAAACCACTTGTGCGGCACTTACTTCTTCAACTCAGAACTTGTGCGACTCTCTTCCTTCCTCGTTCAGACCACCTTGAATGTGCAACTATCACCTAGCGCGCAACCTCTACTTGCGTGACCACACACCACTTGCGCAACCACCACACCTGTGCGATGGGAGTTCTGATTTTTCTATGTGTTGAACTTTTCATCGAATGAGGAGGGGGCGACCTGTATTTATAGGAATTTCGACACCCTGCACGACGGCACGAAAGTCTCCCCTCGGCGCGTAAGTTTCAGCGCGCAAGTCTCTGCCGCGTAAATCACTTGCATGACCAAACAAAAAACCTTTGTGACCCTTCTTCCTTTTCCATATTTTGATGTTCTGATCTTGAAAAACATTTGTCGTGCAAGTTTCCTCTCCTTCAAGTACACGGAACACAAGTCCCTTTTCTAAAAACCACTTTTCTTCATTTGTCAATTTTCAGGCCAAAAAAATTGGAAAACACTAGAAAATGGTGCCACCTTGTATCTACTCTTTTTGTACCGCCTTTAGATCATCCATTCCTTTGTTGAATTTCTTGAATCAAACTTTGATCGTTAACCACAGCTCTTGAAATCGACACGCCACCATGAAATACCCTTTGTCAAAAAAATTGTATGTCATGGTTTGCTTTGTCAACAATCACAACATAGATGTCCACTTTTTCAAAAAACACAATCACCTCAAAAATGCTTCAATGATACCTTGAGGTATTTTTTCCCAACAATATCCCCCTTTGGGTTTGTTGACAACTCTTCCATAGAAATATACATCGTTAACTCTTCAGCCACCATTCGCCTATTACGACTCCGATAGCGATCAAGGATTTAATCAACACATACTATAAGCCCACATGAGAAATGCTCGGCATGAGAAATAAGAGTAAATGAAAAGTTCATCAATAAATCACTTCGACTATGACACCCACTGTTGACACCAAACTGATACCAATTTTTTGGAAATTTTCTGACCACATTCCAACACCACTCTTCTGCTTTTATCATGATCCTTAGCTATCGTGATATCTATTCTTTGATCGATCACTTCTAGCATCGTCATATTTAAAACGCTCCACCTATATGCTCACAGAATTAACTCTTATCAGCTAAAAATCCTATTTAGAACTATTTCCTGTGTTGTCCAAGCTAAGCTCTGGCTAAGCACTTTTAACCAGCTTCAACTCCCCCTATTTGGCTGCTCCACCTGTCAGCTTCTCCCCGTATCTTTCGGTATATCTCAAATAGCCACACTATCTCCCCCTTGAACAATCATTATTCTCTCCCCCTTTGTCAACAAACCCAAAGGTCACTTCTTTGGAGTATGTAACAGAGTAGATAACACATATCGGCACATTAGGGAAAAGTACATCATACCTCAGGGAGAGGGGGTTCCACATCAACACTCTTTTAATTTCGAGAAGTTGACTGAACTCCCAGAGCCAGCCGATGCCTTTCAAAGTCTTCCTTGGGTAAGGCCTTTGTTAGAATGTCTGCAACCTGTAGCTCTGTAGGTACATACTCCAACTTCACGATTCCCTGCTCAACCTTATCCTTGATAAAATGATACTTTATCTCAATGTTCTTTGTCCTTTAATGATGGATGAGATTTTTTCTAAGATTGATAGAACTTGAGTTATTGCACTGGATTACAATCAGAGACTTCACTTTAACTCCCATATCGTCATGTTGCTGCTTCATCCATAATAACTGTGTGCAAGCTTGAGTGGCTTCAATATACTCAGCTTCTACGGTGCTTAATAAAATGAAATCCAGCTTCTTGCTTAACCAAGCAATACATAGTCCACCAAGATAGAATGAACCTCCAGACGTTGATTTCTTGTCATCCGTTGAACCGGCCCAATCAGCATCAGTATATCCCAATAACTCTGTCTGAGATTTATCATTATATGTTAAGCTGAAATCCATCGTTCCCTTGATATACCAAAGTATTCTTTTCACTGTAATCATGTGGCTTTCCTTGGGATTACTCTGATATCTTGTTGCTTGGCATGTGGAGAAAACAATGTTAGGACTTGTTGCAGTTAAGTACAATAGACTTCCAACGATTTTCCTGTATTCTATGATATTAACTTCCTTCCAATCCACATCTTTTGATAATTTCATCCGGGTAGCCACCAGAGTCTTCATCTCCTTGGAAATATCTACTAAAACCTTCTTAAAACCTCCTTGGAATATTTTTATTGAGAAATTAATGTTCCATTCCTTCCTTGTGTCACCTGAAGACCAAGGAAAAACGTTATCTCTCCAATAATTGACATTTAAAACTCATTTTTCCTGAATTCGGAAAACAGTCTGCACTGAGCTTCATCTGAGCAACCAAATATTATGTCATCAACATAAACCAGCACCATCATCCTTTGATTACTATTGTTGTTGAAATAAATATTGTAATAGACTCCCCCACACTAGAAACCAAGCTTCTTCTATTACTGATCAAGCCTTTAGTACCATGCTCTTGGTGCTTGTTTCAGCCCATACAACACCTTCTTCAGCCTGAAAACTTCGTTCTCATCCTCATGAATGGGAAAACTATCTGAATTCTCAATGTACACCTCTTATTCCAAAACCCCATTTATAAATGTAGATTTGACATCGATTTGGAACACTTTGAACTTTCTTTGCGCTACTATGGCTAAAAATAATCTGATTGTCTCCAGCCATGCAACTGGTGCAAATGTCTCATCAACATCAATACCCTCTATTTGGGAATATCCTTTTCACACCAGTTGTGATTTGTTTCGAATCATTGTTCCATATTAATTCATCTTTTTTTGAAAGACCCATTTAGTCCCGATGACGTTCTTGCCTGTTAGACTCGAAACAATCTCCCATGTCTGATTTATTTATGAATCAGTATCATTCACTTTTTCTCCCCCTGTGTTGCTTTATTCCTCAACACTTTAATCAGGAAATTTCTCATTGTTTCATTGTTCAGTGGAATCATTCCTTTCAACTAATTCTCACAGCATCTTGGTATCCAAAAAACAGTCAGTCGATACAACATTGTTAGAACAATATAGATAATCATAATATGCATGATTATTGTTGCTTCCCCTGAAATATTTCTTCCCTTGATAGACAACACCTGAGTTGAGTCATCCAATTATTTCTTTGATGGCTCTTGCATCTATTTTTTTTATTGAATGCTCCCCCTATGTTATGCAACACTTCCTGGGGTTAGGCCCACTGTTTAGACCCATAAACATTCTTCTTCTCCTGAATCATTTATTCTCATATTCCACTCATCATTGAGCTGTTAAAAATATCTCTAAGCATACTAAGTTGGAACTCGGTGTAGGAAATAAGAGATAAAGTTAATAACATAATCACTTTATATTGTGCTCTGTTTCTCCCTTTCTTATTCAACTCTGCTACCTGATTTGAGTCAATTGAAACTTTGAAGCATATCACTACTACTGTGCATCTTTAGATTCCACTTCCCCTTGGATCGTATCTCCCTAAAACCTGAAACATTTGAATCATTAGTTAACTGTATTTATATACATAGGAAGAGGGGTTATTTCTGGAATCCTCAAGGTGAGGATTATGGTTGATCCTGATGATTCAACCCATTGATTCTTTCTTTCAGAGCATCAAACTCCTTCCTTGCTTCTTCTAGCTATCTATCTAACTTCAACTACTCTGGCTATATGACTAAGCATTAATTACCCACATGCTGAGCCTTTTTATGATATGTAGATTCTGCAGTCCTAGCCTTTCTCACCATTTGGGGTCTAAACCCACTACTAAAAATATCTGTCTTTGATGTACCACCAATATTCCACTTCCCTTGATTCCATATCTGGGTAGGAATCTCTCTGTTTGGAATCTTCCCTTTCTTCTTCCCCCATTGTAGTGTTATTTCTCTTTCTTTCACTTCTCACTGCAGAACACGACATGTGAATTTTTCAATGCATTCTTTGTTCATCCTTCTTTAATCAGATATCTGAGTCACCACACTCTTTTGCACTGGTGTTGAGTCCTCCACTGATCGTACATTCTTATTACCCACATCTGTAGTATTTCCTCCCTTTTCCTCCAAGTTTGTTCATGTTATTTCTTAGAGATCAGTTGTAAGTATGATAGAGGAGATGGCTGATACACCTTTCTCTCATCTCCATGTGATTCCCCTGAGGCTCTAAGCCTATTCTTCGACTTACCACTTTGTCTCCCATTGCATGATTTATCATTATACACCACTAGAGTCTAGAATCTCTTTTCGAGTCCCTTTTCATTTTCTACTTTCTTCTTGCTGCACTCTCTTTCCAAATGCCCATGATTAGAACATATAAAACATTTTCCATCAAAGGAATACCTCATTTTGTTATCTCTTAGCCGAGATGTTGATGCATCTTGAGTTCTTCCTCTGATATTGAGCTCATGAGCTTCTTGACACATACTCATAATGTGCCCCATTCTTCCACAAAAATAGCATCTGATGAATATTTTCCTCAGAGAGACTCTTCTCTCTGATTTCTCATGATGCTTCTTCTTATTCTCAGATTTATTATGGTTTCTGTCTTCACAGCCTGAAATGTATTCCTGAGCCTTTGAATAGAAGCTTGATTTGTGGCCATGAATCCCACAGAAATAGCACATGTCATTACTACTTCTTATAACTGTCCTCTTAGGCCTTTCTCCAGCACCTACAGGATTTTCCCCATTTCTAGGACTATTCACAGCTCTCTTTCTATCATGAATAGAAAGGGATTCATCAAATCCAATACTAATTTTCCCCAAACTTTATGTTCTTTGATCTAACAAAATATGATGTTGTTTCTCACATAAATAACATATTTATTCTTCATTTTATCATCACTTGTTGAAGGATAATGAAATAGTAAGTGCAAGGAATCCTTCATTTTAGGCTTTCCTCTAGCATTGGATTTCTCCACTTTCTTATTCACTGATTCTAGCTCTTCTTACAAATTTTTAATCTTCTTATCCATTTATTCAAGTTTGGCATTGATTTCTCTTCTGAGATCCTTTCCACAACTTATCTCATCTTCCAGTTCTCGTGTGAGATTTTCTACCATGTCACTTTTCTCATTTACTTTCAATTTTTCCAGAGAAACTGATTCAGAGACAGATACATTCTCTTCTTGTAGTCTTTGATTCTTCTGAAATTTTTCAGAAAACTGTGTTGCTAGATCATCATTTCTGGCTTTCAGATTCTGAACTTCATCTGACTTTTGGTTCTCTTCATATTCATCAACCTTTTGTTTTCCTTTCATTTTATCCATCTTTTGTAGTTCTTTACCTTGGGAATAATTCTTCTCCCTTAGTTCAGTAGCCACATCAATAAGCCTTTGATTAAATCCTCTTATCTTGTTGACCTCAGTTTCCAATACTTGGATCTGGATATCTTTAGATTTGACTTCTTCATCCAGTTTCTGATCCAATTTCTTTATCATGTTGACAACATCTACTGGTGACCTTCTTCTTGAAAATTCTTCATCATCAGTTGCTTCGGTATCACTTTGAAGTTAAAATACTTCACTCGTTCCTACATAATGATTGAGTGAATCAATCTTGTCCCGACCGGATTCATCCAGGCCTTCCTTTAGTAAGTTGTTTCATTCTTTTTGTTGAATAACACTTTTTCCATAAACACTTCCACACTGAGGGATATCACCTAACTTCTGATTATTCTTTGATGTTTTTCCCTTTTCCATGGAACACTAAGATAAGAGTAGACAGAATCTTTAACCACACAGATCAACTGAACCAAGACAGTGAAAACAAATCTGATAAAAGAAACATTCCCACTAATACCAATTTTTAGAACCAATAGGGGCCTATATACCCTGAGAGGGGGTGAATCAGGGTATGGATATTCTTTTTCAAAATTCTTCATGCCCCACTGGATCTTGACCTATTTATTAAAAGGGTCACTTTGTTTACACTTGTGTGTTTATTATGTCCACTTCTTTTCTTCTTTATCTGGTGATGATGCTTTAAATGCAATATAGGGAAGTAAGAAGGTAGACATATAGATTTTTACTTGCTTCACCCTCACTGGGCTACGTCCAAGGAGCATATAATGGCGATGTGCCGCTGTACCAAATCCACTAAAGCACACTGTTATTTAAAAGGTTCGGGATAGATCACTTCTATTCCTAGGCTCACTGCCTTTATAAAGTTTAAGGTCAGCACACTACTTTCCAGAGGGTCACTCCCTGTTTCTCTCTCTCTGGCTCACTGCCGGTGGAGAGGATCACTTTCTTCCTCTTCCTTTTCTGGCTGCTCTGGAAAGGATCCACTCATAGTTTATAGACCTGTATGTCTCTTCATTATCTCTAATGAATATATCCTCTGTTGTATGTAGATGCTCTATTGAAGTCCAACATTCACCCGTAGATAAATCTCAATTTGCACCAAAGGTATCGGGCAATCTTCCAGCTTCCACGCAGCTCTGAATCACTGCCGGGAATCAACCTTACTTGGCGCCCTTCTCTAAGTCGGCGTGCAAGTCTTGGTACACAAGTCAAAACTGGCACACAAGACCACTACAACCACTTGTGCGACACAAGCTTCTCCAAATCCAAACTTGCGTGACGCACACCCTTTTACGCCCAAACCAATATTGGCACGCAACCAACAATTTTCATGCTTCTTCAAAACATGGCACACAAGTGTCACCAAACCACTTGTGCGACACTCCCTTCTTCAACTCAGAACCTGCACGACTCTCTTCCTTCCTCGCCCAGACCACCTTGGACGTGCAACTATCACCTGGCGCACAACCTCTACTTGTGCGACCACACACCACTTGCTTGACCACCACACCTATGCGACGGGAGATCTGATTTTTCTAATTGTTGAACTCTATACTGAATGAGGAGGGGTCGACCTGTATTTATAGACATTTGGACACCCGACGCCATGGCGCGCAAGTCTCCCCCCAGCGCGCAAGTCTCAGCGTGAAAGTCTCTACCGCGCAAATCACTTGCACGACTAAACATAAAACTTGTGCGACCTTTATTCCTTTTCCATATTTTGATGTACTGATCTTGAAAAAAAATTGGCATGCAAGTTTCCTCTCTTTCAAGTACACGGAACGCAAGTTCCTTTTCCAAAAACCACTTTTCTTCATTTGTCGATTTTCAGGCCCAAAAATTTGGTAAACACTGGAAAATGGCGCCACCTTGTATCTGCTCTTTTTGTATCACCACCAGATCATCCATTCCATTGTAGATGTTCTTGAATCAAACATTGATCGTTAAACATAGCTCTTGAACTCAACATGCCACCATGAAATACCCTTTGTCAACAAATTTGTATGTCATGGTTTGCTTTGTCAACAATCACAACATAGATGTCCACTTTGTAAACAAACACAATCACCTCAAAAATGCTTCAATGATACATTGAGGGATTTTTTCCCAAAAAACCCTAAAAATCTCTTGAAATATTATTAAGGTAGATTGGGAACCCTACAAAGACGTTTTTGTGAAACTTATAGTGTTGGATTGGGTAGGTGTAATGGGAAACCTACATTGGGAACCCTATTAATTCCTTCATCAACATGTGTTTTGAAATATGTTGTGTGACTTCTTCACTGAGTTATGAGGAGAAGATCATACCATATCAAACTAATATATTTCATTTTGATAAGTTTTTCGAATGGTTCACTGATCCAGATTTAGTTAAATATTTTTTTTGATGGTTTCAATATGGATAATTTCAGAAATATTTGGGTGTTTTTATGAACATGAAAATTTAGGATTAGGATGAGATCAAGATTTCATGATTTCATAGATGAAAACTAGAATAATTTAGAACATGTGAAAGTGGATAAATTTTTTGGGGAGTTTTTCTATAACTTTAGTAGCAGTGAAAAAAGAAAAACAATAAACACACTTATTTAGTTTTCATGGAACTATGGTGGAGGAATTTCAAAAGAACTTTTGTGGAAATAATTATTTGGATAGGGAATTTTGGAACTCATTTGAGGATCTATAAAAAAATTGATTCTATATAATGAGACTATACTAACTTCCAAATAATAGGATCCGACAATTCTTGAAAAACAAGAAAATTAACTCATTCTATATTCTAGGACTTCACTAACCTCTAGAGAAAAGGATTCAATGAATATGGAAAACATGAGCAGGGGTTTTAATAAGAGATAATGCTACAAATAAATAAGGGAGGGAGAGACATTGGCTTGATAGAAAAGAACCTAAATCTCTTCTTCATTTTTTTCTTATTCTATATTTTTAATTTGTTATTCTTGTGCATTATTTTTGCAAATAAAAAATATTTGGCAAAAAAATTGATAAGGAGAGTAAAAGTTTTATATTTAGTTAAATTCATTCATGTTCTTGATTTATTCCTTAATGATTGAAATCCATTATTCTAAGAAATATTTCTTCAATTCAGTTCTTGATTTTTTGGAGGTATCGATAGCTGAAAATAAATATCGATACAATTTCAAAATTATCTTCACACTATAGAATATCGATAGATTAAGCAGATATAATTGGAAATAATGGAAATTCATAGGTGAATGATATTTTATTCAATGAATGACCCCCAAACACTTTATAATCTCACTACTTAAGGAAAACCCTTCTTGATGGAGACTGCATTTATGTTTAGTAGTAGTTATATTTCTCGATAGATATTATAAGAATATTTTTTATTGGTTTTTCTAATTTTATTGTATTTTTTCCCAATATCATCACATTTTAAAACAATTTTCTTCAATTGGATTCCCCCCAACTATGTTTTTTCATTCATTATTCTCATTAACCTTTTTTCTAACAAACAAACACAATCACTTATTCATTTTAATCTTTACCTATTATCCCATTTTATGTTATATTTCTATATCATTTTCTTATGTTGTCCTTTTATCTCATAAAAATGAAATGTAACTATGAATTATTAGGAAAATTAATTATTTCATTTCATTCATTCATGTCCTTTTTTGATTCCTTATAAACCGCAGTTCATTATTATTTGGAATTGTGCTTTAATCTAGTTAATGATTTTGATTGATGTTTTGATAGACAGAAATCAAAATTGAGACTACTATAATTCATTTTATCCACAATATAAAATTGATATATTGAGTAATAGAATTAGAAAAATGAATATTTATAGGAAAATGGAAGTTTAAACTAGGAATGACTCACAAATTTTTCATATTTATTGAACCCATTTTCATGAATTTTATACTTTCAAAAGATTGTTTCAATCAAACTTCACATCAACCACCATTTTAAAATCTCTTGCCCATAACCCTTGATAGTAGTGTCAAAATTTTTAATACCAAAATATTAAACATTATTAATTATTCATTTCTAATTATACACACACTTCCACTTCAAAACCCACTTTCTTCCCTATTTCTTATATGATATGTTTTAATAAGACCCTTTGAACATTCACCCTCCTTTATTGAGGTTTAAAACTAATATATCACTATACTATTATGGTGTAAGTATATAGATAAATAATTTTATAGTCCAATGAACTATTTTATTTTATGTCATTTAAGGAATTTCACCCTATCCAATTGAAATTATAAGTTCACTGATTGTTGAAGAAATTGGTATTAAATTGTCAAGTCATTGGTCGAATAGAGCAAGAACTAAATCCAAGAACCTAGAGATGAGGACATATTTTGACTAATTATATGTGATTATGGTCAAATTATCAATGAATTAATGCCAAA
Source organism: Viscum album (assembly GCA_963277665.1). NCBI lineage: Eukaryota > Viridiplantae > Streptophyta > Magnoliopsida > Santalales > Viscaceae > Viscum > Viscum album. The sequence continues at coordinate 2,125,911,077 of OY728121.1, read as the reverse complement.
TAAGTGAATTAATGTTGATATCAATACCTATGTTCACAATTTGATGATTTTAGTTGTAAGTTTTAGACCAATCAATGTCACTTTATTCAAGTTGTAGTGATCTGAAATTTAAGGTTGGGGATAGTGTCAAATTATTTAATTATTACATTGTATCTAGAGAGATGATAGGGGGTCCATTTTAGTATTATTTGGATTTTTTAGTTTTTTCTTACTTGGAGTATTATAGATCTTTATTTCTTAGTTGGAAGATGAAGATCGAACTATATATTGAGATGGATAAGTGGTGGAGGTTTTTTCAAACTAGTTGTATAGAGGATTTTTATAATATACATAGCCTAATAATGATATCAATGATGAATTATGTTGTGTATTAATGAGGTATTGATGCATATTATTTGTTCATTTAATTGAAAAATTGAAGTTGTGTCATGAACTAAGTAACATGAAGCAATCTGTCAATACACTGAACAAACCATAGGTGTTACAGTTTTTACTATGAATAATAGATTTTAAAATTATAGAAGTAAGATTTTGATGAATAAATGGAATACAATTAGATTAATTAAGAATAATTATACAATTGGAAGAATTTTTAAGAGATATTTGATATAACTATAGTCATAGTGACAAAAGGAAAAATAACTAACTCTCTCATTCAACTATTTCAAAATTAAGAAGGTTTAATTAGATTTGTAATTCAGTGGAAATAATTATTTAAAAGGTTGAACTAATCCATTCATATGGGAAAATCTAGGAATAAAAAATCATTTTTTTACATCTAGTAGACAAACTTCTGAAGTAGAGGGTAAAGGCTGGGAATCATGAGTTGTGCTTCACGAAGAAAGAAAGATGGAGATACATGGGGGAGTAGAGATCTAAAATCGATAGATATAAATTCATTTAATGTTATCTCATTTTCAATTATATTTATATATAATTTTCTTTAATTTTCCATTTATCTCATAAATATAATGTAACTAAAATTCATGTGGTGAATTTATTATTTATTTTTTTTTGTATTCATTCAAGTTCTTTTCTGATTCTTTCTAAAACGTAATTCATTCTTCTTGGTCATTCAGCAGTAATCCATTTATTGATTTTTATTGATTTATCAATAGATAAAAATTAGAATTGAAACTATTTGAATTTATTTTATCCACTAGTTTAAATCAAAATATTTAGTAATGTAATTAAAGGGATGAGAATTTATTGGTAAATAACAGTTTAAATTATGAATAAATCATCAATTTTTCTTGATTTCTTGAACCCTTTTTCAAGAAGTTCATACTTTCAATAGAATATTAGAATCAAACACCACCTTAGTCACTATTTTTGTATCTTTTTCCCATAAACCATAACTTTAGTGTCGAAATATGATAACACCACACACTCACCCTCACTACTTCATTTTTAATTCTGTAGACACTTCCACTTCATCATCCATTTTTTTTCTCTATTTTCAGTATAATGGGTTTTAATAAATCCCTTTGAACATTCACCCTACTTACCTTGGGTTTGACCCAAGGGAGGCTGTGATTGAAGAAAGAGAGATTTGATGGGGGGAAATTGACTTAGTGAAGGGGATTTTTTTTATTCCCTTCATATATTCCTTATATTTTATTATCTTATGTGATTAATTTATTATTTAATTTTATTATTTCAAATATGGTTTTCATAGATAATATTTGGGGGAAATTAGATTTCTTTTATCTTCTACTTTTACTCTATTTTTCACATTTTATCTTCTGGATCGTGTCTCTTCTATGTTTTCACCTCAACAAAATTTGGTATCCTCAAAAGTTAATTGGGTTTCAGTTTTATCCCCATCAATAGCACCAAATTTTACATGATCATCGACTCACTCAAAATATTTATTTATTTTACCTATATAAACCAGTATATCACTAAGTAGAGTTAAACCTAGAAAGAAGGTTTATGATCAATCTAATAAAACAAACCTAAACAAGTAAGAAACAACCAATATAAACAAAAAAATATTGATGATAAGTAGTGGTGTGTGTTAGTGATGAAATTGATAGAAATGGGATGGTTTGTGGGGAATAAATAACAAAAATAGAAGATAAGTGGAAAAATTGTGAATAAAAAATGGGAATTTTTATTGTTTGATTGTTAAAATAGTTTCCTCCATTCACATAAAAATGTAATTAAATCAACATTCACAAAAATGTTTTCCAATAACCCTATCAAGGATTTGGAAAGTGAAGGGTTAATATCTGTAGTATTCCAACTATAGATTTTAACGAGGGTACATGGAATGAGTGGAATGTTAATCACCAAGATCAAACTATCACTCAATATTGGCATGTTATCCTTCAAATTTGATATAAAAATTTCTTAGAAGAATATTATCAAATAAAATGTTCTTAACCGTTTTTTTATTTTGAACAAGATCGACAATCATAAATTCTTGAAACATTAAGAAAAAATTATTTTAAAGAAAAATTTGTAAGAATAATAGTGAACTAATTAAAAAATATATATCATAAATTGAGTGAAAATAATGAGAAAAATATTATTAACAAAGTAAATTTAAGATAATAACCATTTTTTATTCAATGCAGTGATAAATTTTTGTTAAAAATAGCATAATAAGAAAATATGGAGAAGCAGAAAATAATTTTTATCTATCAATAATATCTGATCTGCAAGATCTATTTTCCATCAAAAAAACATGATTAATCTCCTTAATTCTTCTAATATCATCCCAAATCATGTATTTTAAAAAATGGGTGTGAGATAGTACACTTCAGATATCCTAGATGGTTCCCTTAAATTTTGATCCAACATCACGGACTTAACTCCACCACCGTAGACATAGAAAATTATAAAATTTTCCTCACTATGATTATTATCATTTTTTATATTTAATAAATATCTGATTATAAAATTCCCCCAACATAGACACATGGCCAGTACTCATTTTTTTATATCGTCTTAATATATCTTAGAGTCACCGGTTGTTCAAAGATTCTTCAGACTGACATGAGAAACTTTAACTATAAAACTCATAAAGTATATTTGATTTAGTTATATAAAACAATATTTCTGGACTTAGACATGAATTATAAGAGTTTTATCTAGACTCCCACTTCTAGAGTCAATAAGGAGTTATTTATCTTACTTTACGCACCAAAACCTATTGACCATAGCCAAATATCATTATTTTATAGCTTTGGCATTCAATGGGTTCTCATTCAAATAAACTCCAGTAACTCTATATTTGGATCAAATTAAAATAATCTCCATTATTAGACTCATTTTCAACTGAATAGTTTACCCTTTTAAGAAATTTTCCAAGCACTTTCATTTCATACCTGTGTGGTTTTAAACTCCATATCCCATTACAAAATGAATTTCTATAAATTTTATCCCTACAAACAAAAACAACCAGTGAAAAAAAATATTAATCTATAACTCAATCTTTAGGATTTTCTATAGATCCTAATGAGAGCATAACTTTACTTCCTCAAACATTCATCAGTGGGTCTATCCAGTAAAACAAACCCTTTTTACGAACTTGAACCTACTTTTTACTTTATCATTTACACCTTACTTGTCTTCCTTTTCTAAAATTTGGCTTGACATATTCTATTTGGAATCTTATTTTGAATATGGTTTTATTAGGCCCTACTTTAGTGATATCTTCTTCATCTACTCATCAAATTTTCATGTGAAAAACTCAAAAATCGGATAAACTATGTCCATGACATACAAAAATTGATCTTATATCTGGTTCATGGAATAAAATGGTGAGCTAAAACCTCCTATTTATTTATCTTCATTTCATGAAAATACTAATCAATAATCATCAATCAGTTTAGTTCCTTAGATAAAAAATAATGGTGTTTTGATATCACCTTTTAAAATTTATCAGTTTCATTTGATAAAGTTCATCATTCATTTATTGAGGCTTAGTTGAACCTTATGAAATAGGCTCCTGAAACCTATAAAGTAGCAGGGAAACTTAAAACGGTGGATTTAGAACCCTACAAATCTTGATTGATAAGCCCTTTCTTGGGAACCCTGTGATGATTTCTTGGGAACATGGAATGGGTACCTTCTTTTGGGAACCCTATAATCTCTCATTGTAGTATAATTGGAAAACTTTTAGAAACTAATAAATATGGGTACCCAATGGTGATGGTTTCCCTGTGAATTTTTTCTCTACCATACAAAAATGGACCATCTAAAAAAATAGCCCATAAATTTTATTAATTCAAGATTCTGAATCAAACTTCAAAAAATTCACAACATTAAAATAAGGATTAAAATTTTCTATAATAAATAATATTAAAAATAAAATCATGGAATAATGATAAATCACATCCAAAACCAATAATTATAAAAAAAATACTTGAAAACTTTATTTCAATGAATAATCCAACAAAAACCACAAAAATAATATTATAAAAATTAAGGTAAATAAAAATCATAAATTCAAGCAAACATTTCAAATTCTAAACGCAATTGTTCAAATAATTATATATTCATTATAAAACAATCACAAATAAATAATTATATATTAAAAACATGTTTTGGATCCAAAAATACAATTATTTCCCAAAATATGTGTGGAAAATTCATTAGAATAAAGCCACAAGAAATTCCCCCACACTTAATCCATTACTTATCCTTAATAAATTAATTAAACATATTTAGTGAATGATAATTCACATCAAAAATGAAATAATTACAATGCCAACTAAGAGGTAATTTTAAAAAAAATCCCAATGGATATTTTCAACTAAGTATGTGTTGTTTATCTCTTAAAATAAAATGGTTCTGGAGAAAAAATTTCTTTCTCGTTTTGATAAAGGTGATTAAATTTAAAAAAAATTAAAGGATTTGTGACAAATTAATTTTATAATCAATTGTTCTTATAAAATTCTCATTTTCTCCTTACTAAACATACAAAAATAATTTAGCACACTATATAATTAGAAAAAAATAATGGATGAGTGATTTTAATAACTAATAAAAAAACATAATTAACTCATAAAATAGTTTTATTATAAAAATAAAAAACTCAACTTGTATTAGAAGTTCATTTTCAGTCCATTTGAGTGAAAATATTATTAGTTTAAAACCAATAAATAAGTTCAAATTCAATGAATATTGTAAAATTTACTCCCAAAAATTCACCAAAAACAACTATTTTCAAGAGAGTAAAATAAAATATTTTACCTAATTGATTCCATGGAGAAATAGAAAATATTAGCCACTAAAAATTCGAAAAACATATTTTAAACTTATAAAAAAATAACCACTAATTATGAAAACTGATTCTGAAACATAGTCAATTTCAAAACATTTTAGGGTTATTTTAAAGTGTACATCATGAAATATAGAGACCCTTAAGTAGGTAAATGATACAAAATTCTAATTCATGTCATTGGAAAAATAAAATATTTTTTTAAAACCTACTGAAAGTATTACAGCACTACATGGGGTTAAACCCATATAGAAGGTGTATGACAAATCCAAGAAAATATACTAAAAATAAAAACAAACTAAATAAATAATGATGGATAGAGAAAATGATGATGTAAAGTTCAAATGTGATTTAAATGAAAAACTAATGTAAAGTGGATGGGTAAAAATGTGGTTAAATTAATGAATCAAAAACTACAGTAGTATTAGTAAACATGAGATAAGTAAACTATGGGAAATGATATTTCTTTATTTATGATAAGTGGATTGGTGGAAATATAGTTAAAATGATATTACTTCATTTATGTAAAATGGTTTCAATCTAGGTTATCCATCCATGAAATGATGTACATTCCTTATATTAAATAGGTTAAATTTCATAATATGAGGTTCGTTACTTTTTTAACTAAAAAAAACTCAACTCTAGGAAAAAATGGAATTAAGTTTACCAAATCGTATTGTTATTTAAAATTATTGGGCTAATATTCATTTATTTGAACACCCATTTGTCAAGTGATTTATGAAAGAACATTTTCTTAATTATTTTATTTTATTTTAATCATGGTCAACTTTTATTGAGTCTTGAAAGATGAGAAAAGATAATTTCTAAATAAAATTTATAAGATATGTTACCCATAAGAAAACAGATGCAATGAAGTAAAGAAAGAAGATCAGAACAATCAATTTCCCCCATAATAATTCAGTGAACAATCATTTTTTATTCAATATAGTAAAAAATTTCTATTACAAAATAGTAGAATTAGAATATAAGGAGAAAGAGAAAAATATAATTCTCTATTGAGAAGCTTTTATCTCCAAGATTCATCTTCCCAAGGGCTTTTGTGAATTAACTCATTGAGTCTTTTAGTGTCTTCTTGAAGCTCATTTCTCTAAATATTCCCCAATAATGTCACCAAGATCTGATAGGTCATTGAACTATCAAATTTGTAAGATCCTGGATTTCAAGAGAGGTATAGATTCCTTTAAATTACTATTTAAATCTCTTGTTTTACTCTAATAAAAGTTCTTAAGAGTTCAATGAAGGGTTTGGGTGCATTCGTGGCTTTTTCAGAGCTTGTAGATCTAGTTTTTTGAATAATAGGATGATGCACATGGTTCATGCATGGTTAGCAGTAACCATGAAGCTCAATCGTTTGAACCCAAAGAAGAGGATAAAGGTTTGAAAACCTATGTGAGGAATCTATCATGACTATAAGAAATGGTGCAGTCTTATTTCAAAGATGAAATTATTTGTTAGCACATGATTTATCTAAACATGTGTCTAATCATGTATGTGTTCATGGCATATAGATAGTGATCATGAAGAGGCTATGAATAGTTTTTCAAACCATGAATCAAGCTATGTGAAGGAGTGTATCACTTAGATAGTGGTGGTGCACTGTTGGTGCACGATTTGGCCACCTATGTATCCAACTCATGTGCCTCATTAAGAAATCCTAGAAAATGAAAAAAAAATCATTTTACCCTTAACAAATCAATCCCCTATTCACCCATTTCATTTCACATACTATTGGCCATCGTGGGAGATCCTCATCACCCACTTCCTATATTTTGAGCCTCCTCCCTCATACGATGTCTTATTCAGGTGTCGGTCATCACATTCAATATGTCTCAGTAATTTATTCAATCTTATTATTTCTTTTATTTGTTTATCTCACCATATATAATGTTATTTATGTGTGAGATAATATTTCCTATTTTAATATTTTTTGTCAATTTCATTAATTTCTCTCATTCCATCCCGAATTAAAGGTCGATATTGGAGAAGGAATCATATACATACCTAAGGTAGGAAATATAACACTTTTACCTAAAATTCTTTATGTCTATAGAATGCATTGTTATGTCACGCACTGAAATTCTCCATGTATCTCCTTTAAAATTTAATTTTAATTTTAATTAATTATATATCTCATGTTATAGATACTCCCATATACCCTTGATATTGTCATTGTTTATCTACCTATACTAGTACCACCCCTTAGGGTGTGTTTATCATATTCCCTTGACACTTAATAAATGACTTTGAGACCAAATAACCACCAAAGTGGGTTTTTCTAGTGTATCAGATTCAAATGAATGAGTTACTTAATTTGTGAAATTACACCTATGGCTAGATAGAATTAAATGGAATGTTAAACACATTTGAAATGATCTATTGGATTATAATAAATCATTACATGAAATGTTTAATTATTATTGTGATTATCTGAACTTGTGGTTTGGCCATCATGACATGGTAAAGGAAAGTGTTGGAGATGATGATTTATAGTCCCTTGATATTTGATGTTTAAAAATATGATCCTCTTCATTTATTAAGACATTGAACATGATGTTTCATGCTCTCTTGGGAGGGATGTTCAACATGATGTTTCACATTATTAATTGAGATATAACTAAGATGATATTTTGTATTCCTATTTAAATTTTGGGGTTGATACCCTTTTTTAAATGTGATACCTCTCTGGGTTATAAGCCTTAGGTCCTCTCTAGTATTTGGATACTTACATATGCATATATATACCTATGTGTGCGTGTGTGTGCATGTGTGTCTATATATATATAATTTTATACATCTACATATTACACGTGTATCATGAAACTTTCTCAAATACATTCAATCTTAGGCTATAACAATTAGTGTCATTCGGTTATCTTAGGAGGAACCTAGGCCAAAAGGGGTTATTTATTTACTATGATTACTTATTATACCTGAAAACTGATCATTTATATTCAAAAAATGGATGGTACTAGACACTATTGGTGTTCTCCTGCTTATTTTTAACCACACCTCATTCGAGAAACCAATTTGTTCCGGGATAGACTTCATGGATATAGGTAGGGAAAAGTGGAATATGCCTTCACTAGATACTTAATTTTCTATTATGATGGGATCTTGGTAATAGATTACTGAGCCAATGCTATGGATATTCAAGGGATGGTTCTTAGTCTTTTTTTACATGTATTTTTTTGTATTCTTGCTTCCATGTATATATGTTGCCACTCAAGTTTGGTTACTTAGAAGTGAATTAGGTCTGGGAAATCAAAATGTGGTATCAGAGGTCTCTTTTCCTTGCCTTAATATTTTGGAATAGTAAATAGGATATTAGGAAGTGTTGTAATTTGGTAATGATAATGTTCATGGGAGTAGTTAAACCATATATAAGGAAAAATCCAATTTTCCTGGGAAGGGACTTGATGTTTTGGTTTTTGTTTATTATAATTTTAATGATTTCATCTTTTTTTGACATACATGAATTGTGGTGGTTATTATCATTATGGTTTTTTATTTTACCCTTAGCCTAGTATAGAAATGAGGTATTTCATCATTAATTATTATAGACATTTAGAGATTCATATTTCATGCATATATAATGTCATGTTTATTTTAATGCGTGCATTGTCTATAGTAAGTTTTTATGCCATGACTTCTATATCTTTTATTTACTAACATTTATATAAGATAAATGAGATAACTAATTGGTTAATTAAAGTGTTTTCATCAACCTAAATGTTGTTTTCCCACATATATTGATAATGGCACTCTAACTAACCAATTAAGTAAAGTTTGATCCATAGACTACTAGTTATATGGGCTGAAATTTTTGTAGTTAAAAATTAAATTGATTCCTATTCAAATTTATAAAGTGTGTGTAGACCTTTATAAATTGGAAATTATGATCCATATAATTAAAACACCATGAAAGGATGGTCATAATTACATGAAGTAAAAATGAAAACATATAAATAATAGAAATTTATAACTTGGGAATGACAAACGCATCTAACTAGGCCATAACATATTTATATAAAACTGCTGAATTGAAATTCTTGAATGAAATGGTTGCCATTAACTAGGGATTCCAATTTCAACTTAAATGGTGTTTTCCTATATAACATTCAATTTAAACTCCATATACTTAGAATTTTGATATGAGATATGAGGTCTTGACTCAGACCTAACCTTAATTGTGGGTGATGGTAGTGTATATTTTGATCCTTTATGATCTTATATGTTATCAAGACCTGGATTTAGGAGTAGGAATTTTTGGGTGTTAACTCTTGTATAAGAAGGCCTTATACATATCCTATTGTTTTATCTAAAATTGTCTCTATTATTGAGATTTTTTTGATGCATGTGTTTTTTAATCTACATATATTTTACTATAATGGTCTCAAGTCGAACGTTGGGAGGGTGGTGATGACCATACTCTAGAGATAGGGGGACCTACAACACTAGTGTTACCTCTTATAGTGCCACCTATGGAACCTCCTGTTATTCCTAACCTAGGAACTGATGACCAGTTTTTATAGGGTCGGTTAAAGCTAGTTCATTCTATAATGGGATATATGTGACCTACCCCTTCTATTTTTTAGTTTATGCGAGAGTTTCAGTAGTATCATCCACCTGTGTTCTCAGTGGATGGTGGCTCCTAAGCTACTAAGGCATGCCTAGAAGAAATATTATCTATTTTTAAGAATCTCAAATCACCTTCGGGAAGAATAGTGAAGCTCATGGTGTATATACTCTAGGGATATTCTAAGTATTGGTGGGATGTTATTACCCATGCATACCATCATCAGAATATGGTGTGGAGGGAATTCCAAACTGCCTTCTATGACTACTTTTTCCAGTAAGAGTAAGAGATAACTAAGATAGAGATTATATGCATCTAGAGAAGGGTGTTATTTAAATAATGGATTATTTATCTCAATTAAATGAGATCAAGTGTTTTTCACTAATTCTTAATAGGGATGAGCTATCAAGAGTGAGGCGATTTGAAAATTCACATGTATATACCATTTAATCTTAGGTTGTCATCTTTTATTTGAAGACCATTTATAATATAGTAAACTAGGCCCATATCATCGAGAAAAATTTGAGGGAAGAAGAATGTGTGAGGCCTAATGGTCTATTATCGATGAGGGAAAGTGATTTATCTAGCAACAGGAAGCATCTCCTCGAGTCTATTTGCAAGGTTAGTTATAGTTAGATGATATGCACTAGCTGCTATATGATATACCACCAATGTGGGAAGTCAGGATGCATAAATCCCCAATGAAATATTGACCTAGTTGAGTGTTGGGATTGTGGAATAATTGGCTATATTCATTTCTTCTTCATATCCTTTCATCAAAAACACATCAAAAGAGGATACACGCTAGCTCCAGCTTTAGGAGTGGGATTTGCAGCACCAAGCTAGGTGGGAATCTAGAGTACTATTCTCTATTTAGACTGATGAGGTGCACGTTTTAATGGAGGATAGTCTTATATGATGTAGCGTAAACAGAGTGGGTCTACTTAGGGTAGTTAGGTTGTATCTCAAGGTTATGGATTAGGCAAGTAAAATTATGACACCCATGGAGAAAAGAGTCAATCCTTCTACCATATGAAGTATGAATTTTATAGCCTCTAATTTATATTCTTCCATATTCGATATAGGCAATATAAATTATTTTATATCCTTAGAAATTATGGAAATTATTGGACTTGAGATCAAATATTTATTTATAGTAATGACTCTCAATACCCCCTTTGGAATTTTAATAAAGAGTTTATGCTGATATAAGGAATTCCCTCTTGAGTTAGGAAACTATCATTTAATATGGAAACTTTTCATCCCCTAGATGAAAAAATTTTATGTAATTATCAAGATGGATTGGATATTGTTTTATCATTCTCATATAACTTTTTATCATAAACTAGTTTATTTCTTATCACCCAAGAGTGGTAAATAAGTTCACAATGGATAACGGGATGTCAATAAAAATTGAGTTTGACCTAAGCTTCATGGGATGGGTGGAGTGACAACCCATATTTCCAGTCTCTTTATAGATGATCAGGGATCATATCAGATAGATTTCTCTCTAGTGGTGGATCGTTTTAGGGATGTATTACTTGATGAATTTTTTTATTGACCTCTAGAGAGAGGAGTAGAGTTTTATATTGAACTAGTTTTAGGAGTAACACGGGTATCTATTCCTCCTTATAATATGGCTTTGACTGAGTTTCAAGATATAAAGAGATAGTTGGAGGACCTGGAAGATAAGGGGTTTATCTAACCCAGTACCTCTCCTTGAGTTTCACCCATCCTTTTTTCTAAGAAGGAAAATGGAAACATTAGAATCTTTTTGGATTATTATAAATTGAATCAGCTTATAGTTAATAAATGATGTCCATTACCTCATATAGAAAAACTCTTTGTCTAGCTATGAGGATCTTGGGTTTTCATAAATATTGATGTGAGGTTGGGATATTATCAATTATGAGTTATAACCTCATACATACTATGTACAACATTCCATAATAGGTATGGTTTGTATAAGTATTTGGTTAAACCATTCAGTCTTACGAACATGCTAATAGTTTTTATGGACCTGATGAATCAGGTTTTCACAAATATTTATTTGAGTACAGGATATCATCATGTAAAAGTTAGAAACATACCATGTACAATATTACATAGTATATATGTCTTATATGAGTATTTTTTCATTTTTTTTGGTCTCACGAATGCACCGATAGTTTTCATGGATTTGATGAATCGATATTTTCACACATACCAATATTCTTTCATAGTAGTTTCCATGGATAACATCTTGGTATTTTATCATACTCAATGTGATCATGCCAAATATAATGGCATTGTATTGATTGCACTGAGAGAGAATAGTTTATATGACAAGGTAGAAAAATGAGACTTTTGGATTGATAAAATTCACATTATGGGTCACATTATATTAGAATATTGGGTATTTTTGTATCCAAAGAAGGTGAGAGATATAGTTTATTGGGAGAATCCCAAGAATGTTTTTGACATCCAATGTTTCTTATGGTTAACTGGTTATTATATTTTTTTTATCTAGAATTTATCACACCTTGCAACACCTCTTACAGGATTGACCAAGAAGGTAATAAAATTTTTATGTTTTGAAGCATGTAAAAAGGAATTCTGGAAATTTAAAAGAAGTCTTACCATAGTGTTGATTTGGTAATTGAAAAGAATACTTACCTTAGTGTTGAGCCATATCTTACCTAAGAATGGTAGGGGATACATGATTTATTATGAAGAATTAGGAATTGGGATTAGGTGGTTCTGATGTAAGGAGATCAATTCATATCATACTGGTCTTACCAGTTAAGGCCTCATGAGCATAATTACCCAGTGCATGACCATGATCTAGTTGCAGTTGTTCATGCATAGAGTTTTTTGAGGCATTACCTATTAGGAGAAAGGTACATTGTATACATGAACTATAAAGGACTTAGATACATATTCAATCATTATGAATTGAATATCATTTAGTGTTTAGGGGTTGAATACCTAAATTCTTTTTAATTTGATATTTCTTATATGAATGGGAAGGTAAATGTAGTTACTAATGCTCTGAACTAGAACAATTAGACACAAGTAGTTCAGGAGGCTAGTAGTGAAAGGCGGTTGATGGACCTATTTTTTTAGATACACATGGAGTTGAAAGACTATTATGGGCATCCTATAATAACATCATTATCAGTGAACTATTCGCTACTAAATATAGTAAATATGAGGCATATTTTGGATCTATAGGTTTGATTCCTAAGAGATATTGTTTTGGGTAAGGACCCACCACCTGGTTGGAATTTTGATAAGGATGAGATTTTATGCAATAATGGATGTGTTTGGGTTCCTAAAAACATCCAAGAGGAATTGATGTGAGAGTATCATACCTCTATTTGGGAAGTAAAACTTGAACTCACTAAGATGTAATGTGATTTATGTTTCTAGTATTGGTGTCCAGAGAAGAAGAGGTAGATAGAAGTTTTTGTTACTCAGTCTTCCACCTATGAGTAGGTGAAGGTGGAACACCAACGAATAGTGGGAATTTTACAGCCATTGTCTATTCTTAAGTTTAAATGGGGAATTTTCACTATGTATTTCATTACATGTTTAAGAAAGTCCAATTTAGGTAGTGACTTTGTATGGGTTATATTTGACAGGGTGATGAAAGTCACTAACTTCTTGACTATTAGAGAGTAATTCTTGGTGTATTATATAAAAAATATATATATTAGGGAGATCTTGCATCTTAATAAATTTCCATATACCATCATTTTAGACAGGGAATCTAGTTTTATATCATGGTTCTTATAGGGGTGGCAGAAGGCTCTTGGTTCACAAGTGATCCTAATAATAGCCTATCACCCTCAGACCGATAGTCAAAATGAACATAAGATATAAGTTTTAGAGGACAGGCTCCAAGAATGTGTCCTTGATTTTATAGGTTCTTGAGAGATAAATATACCTCTCTATAAATTCACTTATAATAATTACTTTCATGCTACTATAAAGATGGATCCTTATGAGTCCCTATATAAAAGGTCATGTCATTGAACCCTATGCTAGTTAGAGGTAGTAGTAGCAGTGCTACGGAAACCTCATATCATTTAACAAACCAAGGATAAGGTACATATTATTGATAAATTAATGGCTACAACTCAATATAGGTAGAATTATTATGCTTATAATCATCAATGACCACTGGATTTTGAGGTGGGAGATCGGATTTTCTTACGTATTTCACCTAGGATGGGTCATCAACGGATCTGGAGGTAGGGTAATATATTGCCTCAATTCATCAAACCTTTTGATATTCTGGAGTGATTCGGACCAGTGGCTTATTGGATAGAACTCCTTCGTAGATATAGGGATTTCCACAATGTTTTTCATGTTTCTTAGTTCCATCATTATCATTTAGAACCATCTCATATCCTTCAGCATGATGAGGTTGGGTGTAATGTTGGTTCATCTTTTGAGAAGTATCCTTTACATAACATTGATTGGAGCATGAAGGCTCTTCAAGTTAGGTCGTTTCCTCTAGTATGAGTTCTATAGAAGCTTTTCTATGTATAGTATGAGACTTGGGAGTGAGAGGTCGGTGTACATGCTCAGTGGTAGTAACTATTCTCAGACGATGCTTTACCACCCTTATAAGGGAAACACAGGGATGAGTTTTTTTAAATAGGGACGGTTGTAAGATCCCATATTTTTTAAGTGGTATTAATTCCTTTAAATTTATATTTAAACCTCTTTTTTTACTCTAATAAAAGTTCTTAAGAGTTTAAATAAGGTTTCAGGGGCGTTCGGGGATTATTTTGACCCCAGGGCTATGGATTTTGGAAGAGCATACTGAGGCACATAGTTGGTGTATGGTTACTAGTAACAATGAGACTACACCATGTGGCTGAAAAGAAGAGTATCACAGTTTGAAAAACCATGTGATGGATTATACATAGTTGTGTAAAATGGTTTAATCTTGATTTAGAGCTTAAATTCATGGTTATCACATGGTTTGGATAACCATATGCCTAACCGTGTGAGGGGTGTGGCTTATGGGTAGTGATCAGGCATGGTATGCGCATAGTTTTTCAAAAAGTGTGCTTATCCATTGGAATAGGTGTTCCACTTAGATAGTGGTGATGCACGGTTGGTGCACGGTTGGGCCAATGATGCAATTAAACCATAAGGCTCATTAAAACCCCTATAAAATGACAATTTCTACCTTTTCCCTAAAAAACACAAAGCCAACTTCTCCCTTTCCATTTTACACAGTGGTGGCTAGTGTGGTAGCTCCTCATCACCCACTTACTAGGACTTGATCCTCCTCCCTCATATGACATATAATTCAAGTGTCGTTCATCATATTGAATCCATCCCAATAAGTTATTCAATCCACTTGTTTATTTTCTTAATTTTTCTCACCAATTTGAATGTTATTTCCTTGTGAGATAATATTCCCTATTTTCAATAAATTTTTATATTTATTAAATTTATCCCATTCAAGCCTGAATTAAAGGGTGATACAATATGAGGATTTTTCTTCCTATTTAAGGTAGGTGTTTTAACACTTTTCCCTAAAAACCTTGATGACTATAAAATATTTTATTGTATTATGCCCCATATTTTTCTATTTATTGCCTCTAAAATGTGTTCTTTCATTTAATTAATTATCTAGATCATGTTTTAGATACTCCAATAAACCCTTGAAATTTTAATAGGTTATTGACCTAAACTAGTACCACCACTCAATGTTTGTATATCATAATCCATTTACACTTAATAAATTCTTATGAGACCAAACCACCTCCTATGTGTGTTTTATTGTGTATCAGGATTCAAATGAATGAACTAATAAAATTGTGAAATTACACCCATGAATAACTGGGATTAAATGGAATGTTAAATTAAATAGAAACCATCTATTTCCTTATGATAAATCATTACATGAAATGTTTAATTATTATTTTGAATATCAGAACTTAGAATTTAGTCATCATGACATGGTCAAGGAAAGTGTTAGAAAAAATTCTTCATACTCCCTTAACATAGGATGTTTAACAAGATACTCCTTATCATTTATTAGGAAGTTGGACATGATGTTTCAAGATCGCTAGAAAGGATGTTGAACATGAAATTTCATATTATTTATTGAGATATAATAGAGACGATATTCTATATTCCTGATTAAATTCTAGGGTTCATATATTTTTTAAAATATGAGACCTCTAAGTCATTATATGTGGAAACCTGGGTTATAAGCCTTAGGTCCTCTCTAATTTTTGGATATTGACCCACACATGTGTGTGTGTGTGCGTACACACACACACTGATATATATACATTTATACCTATGTATATATATTTATATATACTTTTATATATCTATATATTGCACATGTATCATAACACTTTCTCAGAGACATTCCATCTTAGGCCAAATCAGTTAGTGTCGGTCGGGTATCCTAGGAGGAACCTAGGATGATAGGGGTTGTTTATTCACTATGATTACTTATTATACCTACACACTGCTCATTTATGTTCACATAATGGATAGCATTAAAAATATTTTTTCATAGCCAAATTATTTTTACTCTCACCCTATTCTGACCGCCGATTAGAACTCAAGATGACTTTATGCATACAGGTAGGGATAAGGGGAAGTTCCCTTTTACAGACACTTGATTATATATTAGGATGGGATCTTGGTAGCAGATGACTAATCTAGTGCTCAGGATGCTCATGCGATAGTTCTTAGTCTCTTTGTTTATTTTGTTTTACATGTATTTTGTTGTGCATATGATTCCATGTATTCCTATTTTTCTTTTTTGTACAACATCATGAAATAATAATTTTGTATATGATACTAGTTATTGACTCTATCCATTATATTATATGGATGATTTACTTCTGGTACTTTTTATTATTATTTTTTTTGAATTATATTTCTTCTTCTATTTTTTTATTTTTATATCACCACTGCTCTCCACTCTAATAATGATGGTATAGTCTCCCCGTCAAACAATCATAGACCCACTCTTCTAATCATCATCCTTTGGTGTATGGAGAGGCATTCTTGAGGCCATGTCTCCAATTAGGTTTGGTTATTTAGGAGTGAACTGGGTTTGGGACATTTCAAAATTATTTATTTATATACATACACCATAAGACTATAAGGATAGAGCAAGGTTTAACCCAATAGACAAAGGGTTAATTTTCATAGGGCTTATTTAAATTATAAACTATGGAAAGAATCCAAATAGGTGATGTTTGAGGTGGAAGTGTGATGAATTAAAATGAATATGTGAGTGAATGTGTGTGTGTGTGTTTTTGGGTGTGTGTGTGTGTGATGTAAAAAGGGTTAAGGAGAGTAAGTCATACCAAAAGACAGTTGGGGAAGGTCTGAATAAAGTTTATTTTTCCAAAATGTGATGATATTGGGAAATAATTCAATAAAAATAGAAAACTCAATCACAAAATTTCATATAATCTATGTAAATAATTATAATTTACTTTAAACTTAAACACAGTATCTATTGATATGGGATTTCATTCATCACTGATAAAGGAAGATGATTAGGGTTCATTCATGGAATAAACTTTTATTCACATATAAATGTCCATTATTTCCAATTATATTAGCTCAATTCATTGACATATTGAAGTGGGAAGATGATTTCAAAACATTCATGATATTTATTTTCATCAGTTGATACCTCAAAAAATCAAGAATTGAATTGAATAACTTTGGTTAGGATGAATGAATTTCAATCTTGAAGGAAGAAATCAAGAACATGAAGGAAAATAAAAATCTACAAAAATTACTCTACTCTTTGAATTATGAATAGAATGTTTCTTTATATGAAAAAAAAATCCACAATCATAATAAATTATAGATATATAGAAAGAAAAGGATAAATAAGGGATCAAGGTTATTCTCTATCGAGTCGATGTCTCTATCTCCCTGCTTCATTTTGACTTTATCTCTTATTGAATCCCATACATGTGTTTTCCAGAATCATTATATCCTCTCATTTGGAAGTTAGTGTAGTATTTGTCTATATAATTAGTTGTTGTTCATGGATCCCAGAATGAGTTCCATAATTCCTCATCTATGGAATTATTTCCATTGACTTATCCAATTCTAATACATTAGTTCTATGGAAACTGAATGATAGAATTTATTATTTTCCCTTCTATCACTGCTACTATGGGTATAGAAAAAATCCCCCAACAACTTTAGAAAATTGATAAGGTGATAAATTATTACATTTTTTGTCTCCTACAACATGACATCTTGATCTCTACACCATCCTAAATTCTCATGTGCAGATAAACACATGAATCTTTTAGTAATGAACTAGATTACAACCAAAAAAGAACAAAAATGGTTCAAATGAACCTAGATCAATGAACCCTTAAACAACCTGCTCACAATTCAATCACTTGGGTTGAGAAGTTATGATCATCCCCTCACATCTCAGCAATTCTATCACATAGAAACTTCAGAATTTTCTTCTATCTTTAAAAATTAAAGCCTTTAAACAAGAAATTTAACTAGAAAAAACAAGTATTCAACATTTTCACTTTATATCAGCTTTGTAAAACTCTAACACATCTTCACTCGAAAATGATATTTATCTCGACATGCTTGGATTTATATCTCTACATCTTTGTTTCAATCAATTCTATCCTACAACCAAAATCAATATCACTTGATCAAAAAACTTGGATATAAATAAGGTTGACATACTTTTTATTTCAACCCATCTACAAACCACTATTGATAATAAAACTAATAGCATGAAGCCTCACTAAAAAACATCATCTTCAATTTAGTGAAACCTCAAAGAAACATTTTGTTAAGAACCTAGCATGGGACCATATTCAACCATCAAGTAAAAGTAGTCAAAATCATCGTGGCCCCCATCATCTTTAAAAATTCAATCATGTAAATCGAAATATCACCAGTAAATGTTAATCTCCAATTTTGTTCCGTATTTTTCTATTTTCATCAAAAAAAATCACTTTGATACTCTAGTATGAAGCTTCCTTGTCTAAGATCATGCTTTGTTATCAAGTCAATCACATTAATCTCATTATATGTCTCCTTGTTTTATCAGTATTAATATGTTTCAATGTTCTTGGATCAATATCAGGCATGAAAATACCTTCATAGATCTAAAAACTTCACAATATTTGGTCTTGTTTAGTATATTCATCTCATTGAGAATCTGGTTCATTTGGGTTTCCACCAACTTTAATTGAGTCATCCATGAGTCATCAAGCATTGGTATAATTTAATTAATCTAAAATTCTTGAGCACCTTCAAGGATGGTAGTGCATCAAACTGCTTCAATCAAACTTGTCCTTCCAATCCTCATTCATGGATAATCCCATTTTTAGCTGAAATTTCATATCAATTTCATGATGTGATCTAAAGATTGATTTTCTTTCATAGTGTTTCTTCCATATTTAAATCCTCTACATATTTTAGGATCTTCAATTATAACACCAAATCCCATATTTTATTGATCTCAACATTAGAAATCATCTATTTTTGGTTGATATGTTAGGATTGATCGGACTCTCCTCGATAAATTCTCATGTCGTAGAGGTCCAAATGATCCTTATGAAATATACCCATATATCTTTAAATGGATTTGTGTGAACCTTATGAAAATGGACTAGTAACCCTATAAAGACACTATTTATGAACCCTACAATGTTTCTTGGGAACACCATGAGGTTGTATTTGGAATGCATAATAGTTTCCCTACATTGGATACCCTATGAAGTCCTTTAGCAATACAGAATGGGTACCATCTATTGGGAAACCTATGAAATCCATCAATCAATGTGAATTTTATAAATAGTTGTACCCTTATGAAGCAGCCAGCTAGACATAGAATTAAAAACTTGTGAGATTAATCAATTCAAAATGAAAAATTAAATTTCCAAACAAAATAAATAGTAAAATTTCATATTAAAAAAATAATTCAAATGATTTATTTAAAATACAAAAACATTGAAATTTGAACAATTAACTTCAGAATCCCAAAATATTTTTCAACAACCTTTAAAATATTTTTTTGATCTAATTAACACCAAAATGAACTTTGGATTTTGATCTTAAAATATATTAAAATTAAAGTAAGGATCAATTGATCAACTTAGCACCAAAATCTATCATTTTAACAAATAAAAATAGAATTGTATTTCTAACAAAAAATGATAAATACTCAATTTTTTATTAATTAAGAACCTTAATACCCCAAAACACAATAATTCCTTAAAACAGATATATAAAACATTAATTAATTTAAATACATGTTAAATTATCTCAAAGTTATGAAATTTATTTTCTCAATAAATCAATTGAATATATTCGGTGAAAGTAAATTAATCTTAAGAATAAATGAATTATAAATCAAACCTAGAGGTAATTTTCAAAATTATTTTTCCCAATAAACTTTATCAGAAAAAAATAATGAGTTATCTCACAAATAAAATGTTTTATAAAAAGGTTTGTTTCTTGTTTTGAGAAATACGGTTAAATTTAAAAATTTTGAAAGGATTTAAGACAATATAAATTTTCATTAAACCATTTATACAAACTAATCTATTTATCATTTGTAAATAAACACAACTAATTTAGTACATAGTATAATTAGACATGAATAAATGGATGGTTGAGTTTAACAATTAGAAAGAATATTGATTAACGCATCCAATAGTTTTATCATAAAAAATTTCAACCAAAATTAGGAGTTCATTTTTTAGTTTATTTTAATATAAGTCTTATTATATTATATCCAATAAAGAATACCTAATTCAATTAAAATCATAAAACATACTCCCAAAATTTTATCTGAAACATATGGTTTATAGAGAGAGAAAATGGATTTTCCCAAATTAAATCCATAGATAAACAAAAAATATTAACCCCCTCAAAGTGTAAAAATTAATTCTAAATTATAGAAAAAATTTCAACCACTGAAAGTTTATTTAAATAATAAAAATAGTTAATTGAAATATTTTGAATGTATTTTTAAGTGAACTCAGTGAAATATATTTTATAACATTATATTACTCTTACATCACACTTGAAACTCAAAATTGTCCTCAATTTTTATCTCTAATGATGGAGAAACATTTAAAACAATTTCAGTTCAAATTGATTTGAAATTAAGCAGTGAAAATTGATGTTTAAAGGGTCACAAGAAAGCTCAAAATAATTTTTGGTACAATATAATGTTAATAAAAAATTCATATCATGAAAAGAGTTTTCCATCCAATTTTTAAATAAAAATTTTAGTTCAATGAAATGTTTTCAAGGAAAGTTTGTGTTTTAAAGCTAAGGTTCAAAAAAATCAATGATCCACAAAACAACCATGCAATAGTAGTAATTTCAGCACAAAAAAATCATTAAAATAGTAGTAGTGAATATAAGGAGTTTATATAATTAATTCAATATACAAAAAACACTTCCAAAATAATTTTCATACATTTAATTCTGGAAAACAATAATAATAATTTTTTAGTGAGAAAATGAGAAAAAAAGTGCAAAATTAAAACAAAAACTCCCTTGAAATAGAAGCTTTGATATTTTGAATTTAGCTAAAGATGTTTCCCTTATTTTTACCTTAATAAATCCCTCTAATTGTCTAATTATATATCCTATAAGCATAAAACTTTAAATATAAGGTTTTATAAATTTTAACTTAAAATAAAATGTAATAATATTTTGATTTTAAATGGAATGTGATGCAAATTTTCTCTAGTATTCATCTTATCTTAGTTTTTAAAACTTTATTTAATCAACTATAACATGTGGTAAAATAGTTTACATGGTTATAGAAAGTTTTCTTCTATAGATCACTCATATAAAAGATTAAAAAAGGAATTCAACGACTCACAAAAAATTAATATTGGTCCAAATCTAGTGTCAATTTATCAATTATTTTGAGACGGTGAAAAACATTAATGTCACATTTGGAAGGACACAAAGATCTAGTAATGATATAAATATATAAAAGAAACAAGAAATATTTTTTGGGATTTCATATTAGAGATATCATGAGGTCAAATATAACATTTATTTTATTCATGATGAGAAAAATATCTAAGATAGTTTGATTGGAACATTTCTAGATGTGAAAGGATACAATAAGGATGTGTTGAATGAAAGATTATACTTATTGTTAATATGAATAAATTTGGATTTAGCACTCACTTCTAAAATATAATTAATATACTTTACTAGGATTTTTCAGACATTATCCAAGAGGGATAAAATCATTTTTTGTTAGTGCCTCCATGGTATCAAAGTTCCTTAGGGTTATTCTTAAAATTTTAAAAAATTATGTTGCTAAAATATTTGAAGTTAATAGGCATGAAATATCATGATTATAATGTTATGATGAAATAGATCATACTAGTTTCATTACCTATAATACTACCCATATGTGTTATATATAATATCATCAAGGTTTTTTTTCAATTTTATTTGTAACAAAGTGATGGATCAGAATTCAATGAAAAATATTGAAATGATTCAATTTAAATACTTTTTCAACTGAAAATGCATTCTCCACCATTTTTATTTGATACGATGGTATATTTAATGGTTCATTTATTGTGAGAAATAAAGTTTTTTGATCCTTTATATCTATGTTGGATGTATATTCTTTTAATGTTATAGAAAGATATTGAAGGGATATATTAAGAGAAAGGGGATCTATGACTTAAAAATAAAGTCATTGAAAGGTGAAAAAATAAAGCAAGAACATTTATACTTCTTGAGTAACATCAATGATTACAAACCACATATAAATACACCTATTAATGTGTTAAAAAAATTTATCTGAAGAATAATGATATTTGGGTATTGAATAAACCTAAAAAACATTTTTTTCATGGTTTAAATAGACCATTAATTATAGATAAAATTAATTAGAAACATTAATATGGTTAGTGGGTGGACCAAGTTTTAATTTGATAACATGTTCCAGGAAAGATATTAATTTATATACATTTTGTACCAAAGACCCAAATAATGGAAGTGTAGTTCATAAAATCATTGTATTGGTGTTTGATGGAGTAATACAATTTTCAATGGAAAAAGAAAAAAACTCAATCACTACATCAAGAGAATATTATGGAGTTATTAAAGAAATATGGGAGATTGATTGTATTAAATTTAAATTTCATATATTCATCTAAAAATGGGTTTTTAGTAAGAAAAAAATTAAACATGATGAATTAGTTAGGAAACTAATAATCTGAATAGATTGGAATAAAAAGATGACCCTTTTATCATAGAAACACATGTGAAACAAATTTTTTATGTTATTGATCCATCAAATGTATTATGTTCTATCGTTTTTTACGAAAAAAGTATTTTGGTGATAACAAACCAGGTGATAATGATGAATAATGTGAGACACCTACTTCCATATAAATATTGTTAAATAATATCGATGACCACATCATAGACATGGTTTGTGCCCTATGAAATGATCATGCATTGGATATATGGGGGAAATTATTTAGTAATCTCATAATATAAAAGGTATCATATATTTATTTCATGTTTAACTTTTAAAATTTTGAAAAATATTAGATATTATTTTTCTAATTTTATTTTTATTTAAATAACATATTTTAACAAATATGATAAATTGTTTGTTTTTTTATATCATTTTACAATTACTCAATTTTATATGTAACTATTTGGTTTTAAATAAATTTTCACTTATGTTTTGTTTTCCTATATCTATATCATTTCATTTCTCATAAATGTTGTCTATTTTTTTAGCATTGTTGTTAACTACTCTAATGAATATGATAAAGAGTTTTCTTTTTTAGAATTTTCCAATTATTCAATTTTATATGTAACTATTAGATTTTTATGGATTTTTACTTAAGTTGTTTTCTTCTTTATATATCATTTCATGTCTCATAAATGTTTTCAATATTTATTTATCATTATTATTAACTACTCTAAATGTTGTCAGTATTTTTTTTATTATAACTACAGATATGTTAGGCATCCTAGTGATGTAAGTCTTTTCTATGTAATTTGATTATCATGTTTCTTTCTGTTATATCAATTTGATCTAACTTAATAAATATGTTGGTTTTTTTTAGGTATCTTTATACACTTTGTATTTTTCATGATTCAACATTAGTGTAGGTATTTTTGGACCTGTAATTTATTTCTCCAATAACGAAGGAAATAAAGGGTGAATAAAGAATAATGTATATTTATAAATTATTTTATAATGATAAAATTTTGTGTTGGTTTTTTCCTTATCCTGATGGGTATGAAATATACATTTCATAAATTATTATATCTCTTAATTAATTAACCACTAAAATTATATTTTTTTATATTATTTTTCATTGGATGTTGTGTGTTTTTTATAAAAAAATGGCTTACTTGCTATGTTTCAAGCATGTTGTTGTAGAAGAAAAATTTTAAGAAATATTCAAGGTGTAGGTTTTATTATTTTAATACTTGTATATTATAATAACATTTTATTTCATTTCATACTAATAATTTTCAAATATTACAAGGAAGAACTATAACTAGTCAATAGGAAAGAGGTAAAAAAGATCAAATAGTGTGCACAAATGTGACTTCATTTATAAATACTACAATTTATAAGATAATTAAAATATTGATTTCAGAGGATAAATTCATTTAAAATAAAAACTTTATCATCAAGGAGTAATCGAATTTGGATATTATGTTCAAATATTTATATATAAAATAATTAAAACTAGAAAAATTACAAAATTAGATAATTTTTTATATCATTATAATCTTTCCTTTTATTTTTCTTATAATTATATTGAGAATACATGTTAAATACTATCCTTTTAATTTGTATTTTTTGATAATAATCATCCTTATAAGGTAAATGGTCTAAATCATTTACGGGGAGAATGGGAAGATTATTTTAAATTTTTGATTCAGATTTAGTTTATATAAATTTGTAATATAGATTTTGAAGTTTAAATTTTAAATTGTAAAGTTTTTGTAATTTGAAAAAATTTCTGATGTAAATATTTTTTATGGAATTGTATTATGTTGTTTTTTTCTAGTGATTTTCATCTATTATCAGTTTGGTAAACTTTATTTTGAAATTAATTTTTTTAAACTAATTTTTTATGTAAATTATTTATATAACCCACAAAAAAATATTCTTTCACATGGGTTATTATATAATATGTGTCAAAATTCATCCAATTTTAAATTATGTGGAGGTTTTATATGGTGGTTTTTATGATATTTAGTAATAAATAACATTTTTTATGTCAGATATTTTAATTGGTATAAAAAAACATATTTACAACATCACTCACAGTAACATAACTAATTAATTGATGTTAAAAATAAAAAAAATGACATGGAAGGAACTTTTCAACACTAGTGGTCCTACTCCTAGAAGCATATAGGGAATAAACTGGTGAACAATCAAATTATTCAAAAAACATTGAAACATTTTCTATATAATGGTATTAAGAGAGAAAAATATAATTCTTATTTCTAGAAATTTTAATTACCAATATAGAATTTTCTTCACCCGAGTCTTTCATATCAAAATTTCTAGATAAGATAGACATGACCTGATTTACTTGATCCATATCAGTTCCAAATATTACCCTTTTGTCAACATATAAACAAATAACAACATTATTGTTATTATGAAACCTACTATAAATACATTTATCCCCTTGTTTGGCTACAAATCCATTTGAAAAAATTACATCATTAAATTTCTCATGTCATTTTTTAACATGTTTTAACATATATTGGAATTATTCCATTTTTTGAAGCGTATTTTCTTTTCTATGTACTATAAATATTTTATGTTGTTCCATATATATATCTTCATCTAATTCAAAATTTCATAATTCAATTTTGACGCCCATTTAGTGAATTTCTAAATTATATAGAGAACATAAAGTTATAAGAATTATAATAGAATTATTCCTAGCCCTGGGGGCATATGTATTGAAATAATTGATTCTTTATCTTTGAATAAACCCCTTGGTTACAAATATTTTAACATCCCAGATTTTTAGCAAGGTGCGTTTTATTTTAGTTTTGATTAAACTAGGAAACTGCGCATAAGGGCCATTCATTTTGTTCAAGGGGAGGAGGTAGCATATGGGATAGAGGCATGCTATAATCCAAATACAAAATTTGTACTAAATACACAATTTTTAATTATAATACATGAAATGTATTAGATACACAACATGTAATGGGTTTTCTAGGCCCCCTACATGTCATGAACTAGGTTTTCCCTGAGAGGAAGAAACTCATTCTTTACATGGTGTATAAATTTTAAACACTGTGTAAATGCCCAGGTTAGGTTTTTATAAAAAGAAGGCAGTGGATTTTTTTTGCAGAAGCCCCTCATTATCCAGTAGGATCCATGTGATAGGAACTCCCCACACCTCACTTAGGTTCTTTTGATACTCCTTCATCTGATCACTGCTTTATTTATCATCAGCCATGTTGGATCTTCAAAGTTAATCTCTTTGTTCCTATTCCTTCCATCCATATTTTATCTTCCTATATTCTGCACTATTTTGGTGTAAAATCAAATGCCCAATTTTTAGGGTTTTTTCTATTATTTTAATTTCTCCTATTCTATCTCTATTCAAGGGCTGACACTAGACAAGGATAGTGTTACGAGACTAAGGTATGTGGTCTAGTTGTTTTCCCAGAAGTCTCATTGAATTTATTTTATGTGTCGATGTTCCCCATGCCAAACTCCTCTGGTGTTGCCTCCATAATTTTTTTAAATTAAATAAATGTTATTCCAATGCCTATTATGGTCCTAGATAATAGAGAATCAACACGGTTAGTCAATCTCCTTGACATGAGCTATCATGATAGGTGTTCCCTTCTTTAATGGACTATTTTATCCTTTTCCATACATTATTAAACTAGATTTCTAGGTGTGTGATTCCTTGTGATAAATGATATATTTTGAGTGAAAATGAATTGATATAAATGATAGTCCATGTGTTTGGCCTCTATGCTTATGCCTTTTCTTGAATTTCACAAATTGAATGAATTGGACAATATGGATAAAGTATTATGAAATGCATGACTATTAAATGATAAGAGTTATTGATAGCTAAACCTTAATATCATGATGAGATAGATACTTGGGATTCCAATTATGGATCACCTTGGATGGGATCATCATTCTTTATAATTATAATTTGTTGATGAATAGTAAATATGTAGAGATTAATACTTGGTATGCCTTGGATGGGCTCACCATGAAGATTATCTACCTCCTTATGATTGATACTGGTTCCCTAAGTGAGACCTCGTGGATGGGATCAGTGGAAAGATTGTTACACCATTACATGAGAAATACTTGGCCCCATATGTTAGATACCAAGGATGTGCTCATAGGTTATTTTCTTTAAACCATGTCAGGAGTGATACTTAGGATTCCATTTACAGATTTCCTTGGAAGGAATCTTATGGTGTTGAGTAATTATTGTGATTTTAGTGTGATACTTGGGTTCCTTGATATTGTTCACCTTGGATGGGCCTAGGATTCCACTTATTTAAATTAAAGATATAGCTTATATATAATTCCAAGAATACTAATTTATTAAATCAAAGGACGCATCTGCCAATCCAAATCACATGCTTGGGCTCAATCTATAATTGACACCTAATTTATGATGACCCATTTAAACACCATATCATACTTGTATAGATTTACCTTGGTTCAGAGACATCCAAATTAGGTTGATGTAGGTAATGTCATTTAGGTATCAATGAGGAACCTAGACTGACTTTTTTTTTATTTATCACTTTACATTTATTATGTACCTGCACACTGCTCATTTTATATGTATAGACTGGATTGTTCTTGAAATAATTGGTGGTGGCCTATTGAATATATCTCACACCCTTCTTAGGCCACCCATGGTACCTAAGTAGATTCGTGATTGCATGTGCATATAAAGGGAAGCACCTGGATTTTGATGCTTTATCTTCACTCCTATGATGCAGTATGAGATAAGTGGACCAAGCCTATGCTCATGATGATAGTAGAGGTATCTTTTGGACTTTTTTCTTTTTGTATACCATATAGTATATTCTAGTTTCCCATGTATCCCATGTACCTCATTTTTTATAGCTACATGACATCATCATCATCCTTTTGTACCTCTTTATGATTTAGCTTCTGCCTATTTATTTTCATTGTATGATTTATTATTCTTATTTTTTTCTTCTTTATTACTCCTATTGTTTACCATGTATTATTTAGCATTGGGTGTACTATGACTCTTGAGGGAATAGTATCTCCATGGAAACTCCATAGGCCCTATTTTTTAGTCATTATTCACTAGTATATGGGGAGGTGTGCTTGAGATCATGTGGTCAACCGCCTCATGGAACGGCTTAGTGGTTTTCATGGAAGGATGATACAAATTAGATTATCAGGGCCCCCTTTTCCTTTTGTTTTTCTATTTGGGAATTAAATAGGAGACTAGTGTGTATAAAAATTTGGTAATGATCTTTTTCTAGGTATTATATAACTCATATATAGGGGAAATCCAAATTACTTGGGATGGTTTATTTCTAGTTTGGTTTGTTCCTATTACAATTTTACTAATTTCACTATTGGGTAATGCATGTGTTTTGTGATGTTATTATTGTTGATATTATTATTATGGATTCCCTATTTCCTTGAACTAGTGAGGTAAGAGTGTACCATCTCATGCATCATATAAGTAACTTAAGGGTTTACATGTCATGCATTATTCTATGCTATGTTTATATTACTGCATGAATTGCATGTATTTCGTGTAATTTTTATGAGTTCCCTGATTATTATATATGGAAATGTGTTGACATTTATTATATAAATAACATAATTATATTAATTAAATTTACTATATCAATATAAATGGTGTTTTCCCATATAGATTGATGATGACACCTTAATTAACCAATTATTCCATGTTTGATCCATAAACCACTTGTTTTATGGGATGAAATGTCAGTTGATTTGATTGTTTAATGACAATTATAATGTATGAATCATGTACTTATATGAATTGGGAATGGTAGTTAATTCAATAAAATAACTATATATGATTTTTTACATCCTAATACAAGATGTAATGGTTAGTTCATGGTTACTTGATGTACCAATTTCTATTTATAAAGAGTACGGGACTTTAAAAATCAAGAATGGTGATGCATCAAACTGGACTTTGACATCTATATGTATATCAATAAGTATGAACATAAAAAAATTAAACTTTTAAATGAAATGGTTACCGCTAAATGAGTATGTCAATTTCAAATTGAAGGATGTTTTCCTCTATACCTTGCAATTGAAACTCCATATATCAGAACCTCTATTGTGTTGTATGAGACCATGAACCTCACCCGGCCTTAGTAGTGGGTAGTATCAAGTGTCTCTAGTGATCCGTTGTGATATTCATTTTTACCTAGACCAATATTTAGGAGTAGGAAGAGAGGTGTGACCCACTATAGAAAGGTTATGTGTATGTCCTTTCTTGTTTTAATTATTCTACCTATTGTTGAATCTTATTTTAGGTGTGTTCATGGATATTTTAGAGTTATGCCACCATGAAATCCTTCAATCGTATGCCAGGAGAGTGATGATGACTATGATCTAGAGGTGTTGGGCCGTGATCCACTAGTATTACCTATTATAATGACACCTGAGGCACCTCCTGTTGATCTTAAATTGGGTGTCGATGCTCAGTTTAGATATAGATTTATGTGTATTATGAAATCCCTACAGGGAGCTCCACAACCTTCCCATACTATGGCAGAGTTGAAATGGGAATTCTAGAATAAAAATACTCCAATATTCTCAGGGGATGGAATTCCTGAAGACTAAATTATGGTTGGACTCCATGTTATATATCTTTGATAATTTTAAGAT
Source organism: Viscum album (assembly GCA_963277665.1). Taxonomy (NCBI): domain Eukaryota; kingdom Viridiplantae; phylum Streptophyta; class Magnoliopsida; order Santalales; family Viscaceae; genus Viscum; species Viscum album. Next base: position 2,125,881,311 of record OY728121.1, on the reverse strand, counting down.
GCCTCTAGAGTAGAGGGTCAAGATCGCTACCTATATACTTTGTGATTCTGCTAAATGTTGGTGGGATGTCATCACCCAGGCCAGATTCCCTCAGGGTATGGTCCGGGATGACTTTCAAAAATCCTTTTATAATTAACTTTTTCCCCCAACATTTAGAGAAAATCTTAAATTAGATTTTATGAACCTATAGTAGGGTTCAATATTGGTGATGGAGTAATCAGATCTTTTCACCAAGATTCAATGTTTTGCGTTGAATTGACTTGTGATGAGTTGATGACTGTGAGAAATTTTGAGGATAGGATTTCATATTCCATCCAATCACAAGTGAATGTTTTTTTAAGACCACTATTTCTAAGATAGTGAACTAGGCCCTCGTCAAAGAGTGTAACTTGAGGGATTTTGTAAATGTGATTTAGGGTAGTTCAACTATGAGATAGGTTGATGGTATGTCTAATGGTAGGAAGAATCAATTTCAGGGTGCATGAAGGGGAAGTTATTGCCAAAAGAAATGAACCAATAGCTATGTGATGTGTCACTGGTATTCTAGGGTAGTCCATAATAATTCTTAGTGTATGAGGAACTTAATCGAGTGTTGATCTTATAGTAGGATGGGTCACCTTTAATGTTTCTGCTGAGTTTTATCGCTAATGCCGAGTGAAAAGGGATATGTACTGACACCTCTTTTGGGTATGGGATCCATAGATCTGTGTCATGGTAAAAGTAGGTATACTACTGGCTGATCAGTTCTAGGAGGTGGTTGTGGCCAAGGTAGTTAGAAATCATAGGTTTAGCACCAGCAGAGCAAACTTGCTCAGGTTATTCAGGTTTCATCTTAGGGTCGTAGATTAGTACATATCTATGAAGCACATCCTACACCTAAGGACCAGATTCTAGGGCCTTATATAGTATGAGGTACTATTATAGTATCCTCTAACTTAGTTTCTATCTTGTTTGATATAGGTTTTTCACACTCTTTTCTACCTCTAAAATTTATGGAAAGTCTGGGCCTAAATATAGAATAATTATGTGGTGTGATGTCTTTCAACACACCATTAGGGGGTCAATCGGATATTATATTCTAGGGTAATGATTTCCCTCTTGAGTTGGGTGGATATCTTTTCCTCTAGAATTTCTTTGTCCTTGAGATGACTGGCTTTAACGTCATCCTCATAATATAATTACCTATGAATTATCATGCCCATGTTGATTGATATCTTGAAATTGTATCCTTTACATCACTCTAGGGTAGTGATTATATTCATAAGGGTGAATGGTATGTATACGAAAGTTGAGTAAGACCTGAGCAACATGGATTGGGTGGAGTAATAGCTTAAGTGGATAGTCTCTTTGTGAGTGATCAGGGAATACAATGTATAGAATTCCATCATGTGGTGGATTGCTTCAAGTACGTATTCCCTAATGAATTATATGCTTTACCTCTTGTGATATAGGTATATTTCACCATTGAGCTAGTTCCAGGAGCAGCACCAGTGTCCATTCCTCCCTATAGGATGGTACCTATAAAGCTGTAGGAACTAACGAAGCATTTGGAATACTTGGAAGAGAACTTTTCCATGTGGTTCACCTATCATTTTCTCGATGAAGTATAATGGTACCCACAGGTTGTGTGTGGATTAAAAATAGTTCAACTAGCTTACAATAAATAACTAGTATTTACTTCCTCATATAGATAACCTATTCTACCAAATCCAAGGAGAAATAGTTTTCTCTAAGATCAATTTGAGTTCATCCTACCATCAGGTGCATATAAAACTAGTAGACATACCATATATAGCATTCTAGATTGGAGATGAATTTTATGAGTATATTTTTATGTCATTCGGCCTTATGAAATCACCATTGGTTTTTATGGATTTTTTAATCAATTTTTCCACCCCTATTTGTATTCATTTGTGGTAGTCATTGTGGAATACATCTTAGTGTATTATTATACCCTACATGACCATATAAACCATCTTGAGATCATGCTAAATACACTAAGAGATCAACAGCTATATGCTAAGCTCATAAAATCCCACTTTTGGATCAATAAGGCTCACTTATTAGGTAATATTATCTTAGAGGAAGGAGTATATGTTGACCCAGAGAAAATGATCATCACGGTTTCCTAAGAGAATCCAAATAATGTATTTGAAATAAGAAGTTTCTTGGGGATAGATGGATATTATAGGTGTTCATCCATGATTTATCATACCTATAAGTGCCTCTTATGGGCTAGACTAAAATGGGTGTGAAGTTCCTCTGGTCTGAAACTTGTGAGATAGCCTTTTAGGAGTTAAAAGGGAGACTGAATTCAACATCGATCATGATTATTCTAGAGCCTAGAAGAATTTAGATAGTTTATTGTGATTATTTAGAAATCATGGTAGGAGTAGTTATGATATAGGAAGATCGAGTTATTGAGTACATGTCTTGGTAGTTGCGACTTCATGAGTGGAATTACCTTATGCATGACCTCGATCTAGAATTTCAGGTTCATGCTTTATGTTTTTTGAGGCATTATCTATTAGGTGAATGATTAATTATTTTCACAAAACATAATGGTCTCAAATACATTTCTACATAGTTTGAATTTAATCATAGGTAGCTCAGGTGGGTAGAATATGTATAGTCATTCAACATTGATCTTTCTTACACAATCAAAAAGAGAAGTGTTGTAGCTAATTCCATGAGCTAGAAGACTCAAACATAATCCCTCTATGAGGAAAGTAGTGAGTGGGAGTTTATGTAATTTTTTTATGAGATGCACCAAGAGGTTTGGGAATGTCATGGGAAGCCTTATTTAGCAGGTTTGGAAGTGACATACTCCCATCTAAAATGGATGTGGTTGAGATACCTTTCATATTTTTAGGGATTGGTTCTGAGGGAAAGTTTCTCAATTGAGGATCCACCCCCTGGTTTGGTTATCACTGAAGATGAGATTCGACAATTCCATGGACATATTTGGGTTCTTTTTTATATATAATAAGATTTAATATAGGAGTATCATGATTCTATTTGGGTATTTCACACTAGTCTTACAAATATATACTGATACATACATCGTTGGTATTGGTGGACAAGTATGAAAATATAGGTTATAGGTTTAATCACTTGGTGCTCCACCTGTTAGTGGGTGAAGGCTGAGCACTAATGACCTGATGTACTTTTTCACCCTCCTTCCATTCTTGAGTAGACGAAGAATGAATTTATCATGGATTTCATGACAGTTTTTCCAATATCCCCTTGATTCAATGATGGGGTATGGGTGATCATCGAAAAGTTTATTATGGTTTCTCACTTATTAACTATCCGAGAGACCTCAATTGATGATTTTGGGAGGATTTATATTTGGGGGATTTTTCACCTTCATGTTGTTCCCTGTTATACCATATCAGACTGATATTCATAGTTTACATCATGATTATGGTAGGGGTTAATAGGGAACTAGGTTCACTGGTGATCTTGAGTACACTTATCACCCTCAGACTGATAGGAAGTCAGATCAGATGTTACTGGTGTTGGAGGACATACTCCAAGATAGTGTCCTTGATTTCAAGGTTTCTTGGAAAAAACAAATACCACTTGTTGAGTTTTCCTATAGTAATAGCTTTTAGGAAATGATTTAGATGGATCTATATTAATCCCTTTATGGTAGTTCATTTCATTCACCCCTTTTTTGGTTAGAGGCAGGTGAGTCAACACTATTGGATCCTTTTCTTATTCATGAGACTTCAGAACAAGTACAATAGATTCATAAATATATGGATATAGATCATTCCAGGTAGAAGTATTATACCAATAATCATCAACGAAATCTGCAGTTTGAGGTGTGACATTGGGTATTTCTTTTATTATCACATAGATTGGGTCATGACTGTATAAGAAGATAGGGAAATTTATCACCTCATTATGTCAATACTTTTGAGATAATGAATAGATTCAGACCGATAACCTATTAGTTGTAGTTAGCTCAGATGTATCGTTCCATGCAAGATGTCTTCAATAGATCACATCTTCTTCATTATCATTCTATCATATCTCATTTTTTTATCCTAATGATGTTTAGTTTGAGGGAGATTCATCCTCTGAAGAGCATCTAACATGTATCATTGATTGGATGATGAATGATTTATGTGGTAGGTTAGTTCATATGATTCAAGTGCTATGGAAGAACGACTGTGTACAAGATGAGATTTGGGAGAGAGGGGCCGATGTACATGCTTAGTGGATAAAAATTTTCTCAAATGATTCTTTACTACCATAGAAAGGGAACCTTAGGGATGAGTTATTTTATATATGGGAGGTTTTAATGTCATGAATTTTCAAAGAGGTATGTTTTGTTTTAGTTTTAATTAAACCCAGAAATCAAGCCTAAGGGTCAGTCAATTTTTTTAGGGTATGAGGTAGCATATGGGATGGAGGAAAGTTGCAAGAAAAATACATGTTGTGTACTAAATACACGAGGTTTATTAGATAAATGACATGTATTGGATTGGAAAATACCCCTACATGTTTTAAACTATGTTTTACCTAAGATTAAGAAACACAATATTTATAGGGTGTGTAAAGATTACACGCCATGTAAATTCCTAGGTCAGTTTTTTTAAAGGAGGCAGGGGATCTTTTTTAACACAAGTACATCATTCTCTAGAAGGAGTCATGTAAGAGGAACTTTCCACACCTCACCTAGTTTCTTCCACTCCTCCTTCATTTGATATTTTTTTCCTCCATCATCAGTCACTTTGGATACACAATGGTAAGATCCTCATACCTATTCCTTCCTTCTTTTATCTTCATACCTACTGTTCTATTTTGGGGCAATCTCATATTCCCTATTTTCAGGTTTTTTTCCATTCTTCTGATTTCTCACATTTTATCTCAATTCAAGGCATAACACTAGATGTGTAGGGTTTTATGAGCCTAAGGTAGGTGTTATATATCTTTTCCCTAAAGTCTTCTTTAATTTATATTATGCACAGATGTGGTGTGCACTAGACTCCTTTGGTGTTTCCTCTATAAAGTCTTTTATTATAGTCCTAGATAATGGATAATCAATATCATTGGTTTATCTCCTTGATGTGAGCTACCCCCATGGGTGTTCCCTTTCTTAAAGTCATAATTTCCCATTTTGCTTAAATTATTAAACCACCTTTTGAGGTGTGTGATTCCTTATGATAAATGATACCTTTGGAGTGAAAAATGAATTATGAGAAATGATAGGAAATTTTTTAGGCCTCTATGCATATGCCTTATCTTGAATTTATTAAATTAAATGAATTGAATAACTTGGTTAAATTATTATGAAATGAATTCTTATTAAACAATGGGAGTTGTTGATAGCTAAACTTCCATATCACACTAATCAAAATAATTAAGAATCCATTTATAGATCACCTTAGATGGTATCATCATGATTTATAATTAGAATTTTATTATTAATGGTAAATACACTAGGAGAAATACATGGTATGCCTTGGATGGGCTCGCCTTGTGGATTATCTATCTCTTTATGAGTGATAATATTTCATAAGGGGATACCCTATAGATGATCTTAGTGGAAATATGGTTACACCATGACACGATAAATATTTGGTCTCCTGTCTGAGATACCAGGGATAGGATCGATGGTTATCGTATTCGCACAATGTTGGGGGTGATACTTATGATTCCATTTATGGATCGCCTTGGACAGACTCTTATGGTGTTGAGTACATATTGTTCTCCTATTACAATACATGGGATCCACGATATGGTTCATATTGGATGGTCCCATGATGTTTCTTATTTAAATTCAAGATATTCCTTCTATATAATTTTGTTGATTCTGATTTATTAAATCAAAGGATGAATCTTCCAAGAAAAATTGCATGCTTGGGATTAATCTATTCTTACTAACTTATTTACAATAACCCATTTATACACTATATCATACTTTTATAGGTTCACCTTAGTTTAGAGACATCTGGCATAGGATGAAGTAGGTAGTGTGTGTCAAGTATCAATGAGGAACTTGGACAGACTTGTTTTATTTATTTATCACTTTACATTTATTATGTACATGCACATTTCTCCTTTTATATGAAGAGAATGGATTGTTATAGACATTTCTGGCAGTTTCCTACTGAGTATATATCATGACTCCTCAGGAATCCCTTAGTACCCTAGAATACTTCATGATTTTAGGCATAAATAAAGGGAATCTTCTAGATTTTAATGATTTATTTTCAACACTAGGATAAAGTACAGAAGCAGAGGACCAAGCCTTTGATTGTTATTCTAATAAAGGAATATTTTGACTTTTTTATATTTTTGTATAGCATATGGTATATGCCAGTTTCCCATGTATCACATGTACCTCATTTTTTAAAGAACGTGACATCATCATCATCCTTTTATACCTATTTATGATTTAAATTCCACCTATTTATTTGAATTAGATGATTTATTATTCTTATTTTTCCGTTGCTTCCACTATTTTCCATATATTATTTACCATTGTGATACACTCTGACTTATGAGGGAATATTCTCCTCATGAACTCACTCTGGACCCTCACTACTAGTCATAATCCATTGGCGTATGGGGAGGAACGCTTTAGGTCATGTTGCCAACAACATTGGAGCACTTCTTAGTGGATTCTGGGGTGCGACATTACAAATCTGAATTTATATTTTTCAATTGTACTATCAACTTTTCTTTATCCTTCTAAATACCTTTAAAACCTATCAGTTATGAAACCTTTGTAATATCAACTAATATCCATGTATTTTTCCCAATTATATAGTTTATTTGATTATTTATAAATTCCTTTAAAAGAGATGCATTAGATTATGGAACAACTTATTTGAACATTTTCTTTATCAAACTCTATATTAATTGAAACTAGAGTTTTTATAACAATACTATCATTAGTTCCATCCAAATATAACATATATAAATCAAATCCATATGTATTGGGTATCTGAGGTCATTTATTTTTATTAACCTCCTCGACTGTAACTTCTTGAGATAGTGACTTATTTGAGCCAGATTCCACAATTTGAACATTCATAGGTAAATAGATAGAACATGATTCATATAATATAGAATATATTGATTCAATAATTATATTAATAGATACTAAATAATTATATTATTTAACCATTAATCTATAAACTTTTGAATACTCTATATATCCAAGAAATATGCAACCAATATCTCTTTTACACATCTTTTCTTTTTTAGATTCAGGTACTCTTGCAATTTCATGATAACTCCAAACCCTTAAATAATTGAGGTTAGGTTTTATATGCTTACAAAATTCATATTGAGTCATAGTCTTTCGCTTTGTGGGAACGTTGTTTAGTATGTGCAATGTAGTGTCACAACCCCCTCCACCCAAAGATACCCATCATGGTCCAACAATGACAGAAGAGAGATAATGACACTTGAAACCCACCTCCAATAAGTCATGGGTTGGAAAATAGCACTAAGAGTATAACATGGAAATAGATGAGAGGAATTACCCTCTATGATTTTAAAATAAGAGATACTATGAGGAAAAGAACTAAAAAAATACTTCTCATAACAAAAGAAGAAGAAATATTAGTACATGATATAACTTTAGTCACATACAACTAAAAAAAATGAAAAACTCTAAAATAGATCCTCGTTGGTGACCCTGAATCTCTAAAATACCATGAAAAACTCCTAAAACTATAAAAGTATATCTTGATCACCAACCATATCTTGATGACCTGATAAGTAGTTTGTATATACCTATGGTGATCATAACATGTATACACAATAGGATCCTCCTTACAAGAACTCGTGAGAAATGTGAAAGAATCATACTAAAGTTTTACTATTTTTTTCTTCATCTTTTCCATGGATTTCTCACCAAGTATCTCATAAAGGTGATAATATCAAATGAAGGTACCCCACTACCATTTTCCAACTAGTTTTTTGTGTTTAACTCAATAAAGTACATCCTAATTCATCTCTATCCAGAAGTATTTCATCCCAGAGAAACATTGTATAAGGTAGGCCTTCCCAAAGACACATGGAATGATTTAATATAACAATCACCCCATGTATCACACATATCATCATCACAACCACATATCCTCATAATAAATAATTAGTTTTTGAAATCCTCTATAGCCTACGTCATTTATTATAACTCAATCTGTTATATCCCATAAACAATATATATATATATATAATAACCATTCGGATATTATATTTGGAGATACATGTGTGTAAAATAACTACAAGTCATTACATCCATCTATAAAAATATATGGGGAAAGATAATCACCATTTATTACAGCAAATAATACTACCAGGAGAATGGAGTGGGGCTAGAGAGGGTATTCATCCATCCATTCCTTGCCAACCTAGATATTTGGGAAAACACCCTCACATAGCCCACTAGGTTTGAGTCTCCCTACCGATATGTGTGGGGTAGTGTATAAAATCACAAAACATGCATCACACACATAAATATCATAGCCACACTATGAGAAACTATCTATCCTTAGGGTCTGTGAAATAACCTAGACTTTTTGAATGATATTTATTTCCTGATACAATGTGTGTTATATTATTTTTTACTCAACAAAACAATATCTCATTAATAATGAGGTGACAAAAATTTGAAATGTAACCATTGTTTTTCAACCATTTTATGATCGTTGGTTAATACATCCATTGGAAACAATACTCTTGATAAAAATTTCAATGTTATAATTAGAGTTTAGAAGTATAAATGAAAAAGGATAATTAATACAAAAAAGAGAAATTATGGCCTCAAACAGTAGAGTCATTTCACACAAAGACCATTTTTCAGAACTTGGGAGGGAGGTAGAGTCACTGGGCTTTTCTCTTGACCAAGTTCAAGTCAATCTGCAAAAAGTTAAGCTTGAACGGAATCACCTATGGGGGAAGTTCAAGTTAGTGGAAATTACCACTCAGGAGATGTAATCTGAGCAGCTCCATAAATATATCACCATCGCACACATTACCCTTAGGTCGTATGAAGGTGTTATAAGGGGTTATGTGTTGATTTATTAGTTACTTAAATTATAATCCATTTGTATAAATAGAAGTGTTGTTTCTTCAATTTTGTTCTAGGAATTGTTTTTCTTGGTAAAAAATATGATGAATTCGATAAATTGATTTTTCAGTCAAAAATTATACTTTTCAAAAAAGATAAAAATTATTTTAATAGACTAAATTATTATAAATAATTTTTATTTTAAATAAATAGTATGATAAAACACTCTAATTTAAATATAAAGGATAAAATAATTTTATTTTTTCCCAAGTTCCTGAAATTTCACTGCATTTTCAATCCGCTATTATTTTTAATAAACCAGGATTTTTATATTTAAAATTAAAATTTCTCATATTGGGTGAATTATTATGATAAAATAAATATATTTCTTGAGATAATCCTGTAAAAATTATTTTATGGTTAATTTATGATAATTTTCTAAAATACTTTATTTTTTATGAATAGTAAAAATATAGTTTGAGTTTTTTCAATATGTTTAATGATATCATAAATATTTCATAATGTTGTAATACCTAATTAACCACAATATGTGACTTAAAAATGTTATTTTACTAATATTAAGTAATTTAATATATTTTAATCAATTTCCAAGTATATAATTTACTTTTCAAATTCTTTAATGGAAACTTAAACTTTAAAATGCTATTTTGCAAAGACTTTAATTTTCCTTACCAAAATAAGTAATATAAAATTATATTCGACACTTTTTCTAACACACCAATATTTTGTGAAGTATTTTTTTGAATTAATTTATCTTTTTGATATTTTTCATTTTACATGACATTGGAAATAGTTTTATATAAATATAAATATATATATATATATATATATTAAAACACTAAGTCAGACATTCCTTTCACATGTCACCAACCTGTATTGTGCTACATGAAACAGTGAATTGACTTATGCTACATGAAACATTGACCTGGTGTGCATTAAAAGACACTAAATCGATGTATAATACATTAAACATATATTTGAAGTACATTATATACAACCATGCCTTGGCATGTGTTGCATGCAACACTGACTTGATGTATGTTACACGCAACACAGATGTTTCTACGAGACATCATTTTACTATTATAATTATTTAAATGAGATAATTATAACCTAACCATTAAACTTAGTAATATTAATAGTAATATCTACTTTTAAAATATTATTTATAATTTTTTTATAGAAATAAAACATATTGATAATGGAAGTTATAATTTTGGGTAAAAACCTTATATGTTTAAAAATACTATTTTCTCAAATGAACTATATTTCATGTCCTTATATGAAAAACAAAAAATTTAATTTTATAAACTTTTGGAAATTTAATTTGATAAAATAAACTTCATTTTTGAATTTAGAATTTAGAAATTTTCTTAGGTTGAATTTTTGGTTTTTTTGGAGAAACATTATTTTTGATGAATAATGAAAAATACTACATTTTAGTTAATAACTGGATTATTATTTAAATAATTATTAATTTTAAATTATAATTTAATTTTTTTAATGTAAAATTAGATAAATAATATATCTGTTAATAAAATTTTGTTCATTATAAACAATTTCACTTGAAATTTAATATAAAAACTTAACAAACTTTTGAACGATTTTTCTATTTTAAAAACTCGTTATTTCATCCTGTCTGCAATATTAGCATTAATCTTAATTTGTTTTCTTCTGTGAGTTGAATTTAGAAATACCGACATACACCATTATAGTCATTATAATATTTATAGTCTAATAAGATCATATTTTTTAACCAAAAGTATTAGTAAAAGTGATTAAAATTAATCATAGAGATTAAGGTCAAATTTAGCTTAATTAGTGGCTACAACTTAATCTTAGGGGCTCAAATGACATATACACTTATCCAAATCCCATTTTATGGACATTATTAGTCTATAAAAATTCCATTATTTATTTAGGTTTTTTTATGACTTTTTTAGGTAAGAACATGTGTACACCTAACTTGTTTTCAAAAATTCCAAGTGAGTCCTTTTCCTTCCCTATAAAAATCCACCACCTCTCCCACTTCTTTACACCTCTCAAACCTCTTAAGTTTGGCAAATACTTTCCCAATACACTTATTAGAAATCCTATCTTCCTCATAGAAGCCTTCCCTAAGGAATAATTCAATCCAAGGAATCCTTTTGGCACAAACCAAAAGGAGTTACCTGATTAAGAGGAGGTTTGAACGAGTAAGGCGAGAGTAAAGATACAAGGTAAGGGGATTTCATATCACTTTTTATTTCTGTGAGATACATGATATGTTATACACTCTTTCATTTTTATGTCATATGTACTACACATGATTGTATTATATGTATCTTATACTTAAATTTATGGGTGTTCACATATCCATTTTATGATCTTTCTTTCATGGGGTTTAAGTTTCAAAAGTTTCCAAATAGGTAAAATAGTTGTATCCCAATTTCCCTTCTTTGAGACACATGTTTTTTAAGAACTGAAATTATTTTTTGAGGTGTATATACATCCATTTTACATTTTATATCATGAAATTCCATATTTTCATGATATTTTAATATTCATATAATTTCCTTTTCTTACATAGAGAGTATTATCCCAAGTTAACAAGTTATAAGATTTTATTAAGACAGTCTAATCGATTTTCAAGATTTTTTATGTTTATGCTTCCTTTGATGAAATATTATGATCAATATCTCAATAAAATTAATGAAATTTATTCTCCTATGGTTATTAATGATTTATTCATATATTGGTACTATTTATTCCACTCTTTGGTGCATAAGATAGTTATGAAAATGTTTTTAAGAAAGCACAAATTTACCCTCTCTTCAGTTGGAAATCTATGTTCCTTTAAAACCATTTTTTCAAAAAATGGGTTTCCAAGAATAATTAAATATTCTCCTTTAATAATTAAAATAAATTTTCACCCTTTTTTATTTTACTAATCTCCTAAAAGTAATCTCCATATAACTCTGAAAACATTTCATTTTCATAACTCTTTTACTGTGCAAAAGGAATTTTCTTTTTACCTCGTACAGCATGTATGGATTTACCAATCATCATTTCCTTAAAGCATCATTTTCATTTTTTAAAGGTTAATTTTTATGAATTTTTTTTAAAAAATATATATTTCATGGAAAAAATTTCAAAAAAATTTCAACCTTATTTTATAAATTTTCACATAAAATTGTTTTTAAAATGTTTTCAAGCTTTATTTAAAAGCTTTCAAAGTATTTTCAAAGAAATTGTTTTCAAAAAAAAGGCTTCATATTTTTTTCAAGTAAAAATGTTTTGAAAATATTTTAAATATTTCATTATATGTTTTCAAATTAATTTCAAACAATTGGTTTTAAAAAAATCTAGTTTTCTTTATAATTTTTAAAATTATTTTCAAATAAATGGTTTTCAAAACATTTTCAGGTTTTCTTTATAAGTTCGCAATTTTTTTCAAAGAAAAAGGTTTTAAAAAAAATTTGAACTTATTTTATAAGTTTTCAAGGAAAATGGTTTTCAAGATGATTTCAAGTATTCTTTATATGTTTTAAAGGTATTTCTCTAAGAAATTTATTTTCAAATGGTTTTATGTATTTGAATGATTTTTCAAAGAAGAAAGGATATTTTCCTCAAGAAACATTTTTGAAAGATATTTCAAAATTATTTTCCATTTAATATAACATGAGTTGATGTTATTAATGCCCTTATGGGAAATGATCCAAAGGTTCCATTCATATTATTTCTTTAATGGGTTATATTTTGATCGAATTATTCTTAAGACACTCATTTCACATCCATGGGTTTTGTGCTTTTGAAACCTACTTCTTTTCACTAGTTATTCTTTCATAAAGTTATTATGAAAACTATCTATTTTCATAGGTTATGATGTGATGAAATGTTAATGATACCCATTTCATTTCATGGGTTATGATTTGATGTTTATAAAACCTATCTCTTTTTATGGTTCATGATATGATTAATTCTTTATTATCTTGTGGCACATGTATGGATGATTTTATTATGAGATGGGTGGGACCTATATCTCCCTCCAATGCATTGGGTAATGATAAGTTTTATATGAGATCAAAGGGTACATGGGTTGTATCCCAAGCCTAAAAAAAAGGTACATGGTATGTTTCCCAAGCCTAAAAGGAAGAGGGTACATGGGTTGTAGCCCAAGCCTGAAAACAAGAAGGTACATGGGTTGTATCCCAATCCTAAAAGAAATAGGGTACGTGGGTTATAGCCCAAGTCTGAAAAAAAGGTACATTGGTTTTAGACCAAGCCTAAAAGAATGAGGGTACATGTATTGTAGTCTAATCCCAAAAATAAGAAGGTATATGGGTTGTATCCCAAGACTAAAAGAAAGAGGGTAAACAGGTTATAGCCTAAGCTCAAAAACAAGAAGGTACATGGATTATAGCACAAGCCTAAAAGTAGGAGGGTACACGGGTTGTTATCCCAATCCCATAGAAGTTACACAAGTCGTATCCCAAGCCTACCATGTTATATAGGTCTGGGTAGGTAGCTTTGACATAAAATTTTCTTTTATTATATGTATTCCATAAATCATATGTATTATTCCTCCATTATGATTTCATGGATTGTGATGTTTATTACTATAGGATTAGTGTATTATGGACTACAAAGATTTATCCCATAACTCATGTTTATGATCTTTAATGTGTAGGGTGTGATCTTTTAACATTAAGATCATGTTCTCATACCCCTATGTTCATGTTTATTCTTACATGTCTCCCTCTTTTACCTTTACTGAACATCTGAGCTCACCCCTTTTTATATTTCTTTTCCCTAGGTTATGAAGACAGGTTTTAGGTAGAATTATTAAAGGAGGAGATCTTTATTAGAGATGTTTAAGATCTTTCAACATGATAGAAGATTTTGTTTTCCAAGTTTCTAAAGGCACTAAACAATTATGGTCCTTACGAATGTATTTTTTTTAATAAATTGAATATTCATCTAAAATGATGTAATATCCATGTATGTCAAGCCTGGGTCGCTATAGTTGTTATAAAAAGAGAGGTTTATTAAACCTTTGGAAACTTCACTACATGTAAATTGATCTATAGCCACACCTATAAAGCTATGGGTTAAAAACCCCATGGCTACACTCACACAATTATCCACAGCTTCGTGGCTGAAAACACCCAACCTGGTCATTTCTTCATCTTTCCACTCAATCCATCCTCCATGAAACCCCTCAACAGCCTGACATCATCCCTGATGCCTCCTTGTCACGAACCTCCTCATCCAGTGAAGTTGCTCCGAGTGGCCTCCCAACCTCCTCTCTTCCTTCCTGGTAGATCTCCCCCACAACACACCCCCGACGCCGAGGTCGATACTCCTGATTCCCTCCCCAATGCCTCCTCCCCAACAACCCTCAACACCCATGATGTATCATCACCATGAACCTCCTCCCCACAATCCTCCTCCTCCAGTGAAGCTACTCCAAGCGGCCTCCCCACCTCCTCCCTTCCTTCTCGACGGCTCTCCCCCACAAGCATCAACACCCCTGATGCCGAGGACGACACCCCCAATTCCCTATCATCAGGGTATTTGAAAATTTATTTGATTTCTTCTGTTCTTTCTTGAATCTAAATCTAATACTGGATGTGGAGTGAACTACAAATCTATCGTAGATGGTATTGTTCTTTTTCAATTAATGAATTGATTTTATATTATGTGTTTTCATTTTAAACACCATAATTTCTATGTGATGCAACCAAAATTCCAAAATAATAAAATGATTTGTTATCACCTTGCTTAAGTTAGTCCTGGAAACCTAAATTTGTCATCCTAGACTATTAATTCAATTTGAGCCACCCCTTATGGTGAATCACATTTAATTTCCAATAACACATATAATTGAATTTAAATTGAACCTCCAATTGAGGATGATTGATTTGGCCTCTATTATTGAATTTTACTATGAATCTAAAAAAGGTAAAATGGTTAGCCTATATTCATTGGACTTTGTTCATATTTCTTATATATTGAATTTTCATTATAAATTAAATGCCAAAATTTAATTAACTGAATTTTGAAATAGTATGGCTTCCACTATTCATAACCATCCAGCATGACATGGAAAGGATGATACAAGTGTTCTGAGATGAAACACCATGTATGTGATCACTGATCTTTTGAAATAAAATGAATTATAAATGGAATTTCATTACATTGTAGGCAACATATGTATTCATAGGTATAATTAATTAGATGATATCACATGGAGAGTGGTATTAAATTATGCCACACATGACACTTGGGTTCCCTATATGGAATATAGATGATGGTCTTAGAGGGAAGTGTGTTGCATTATGCATTGAGTGACACTTGGGTTCCCTATATGGACTACCAAAGACAGGCTTAGGATGTGATGAAATTATACCATGCATTGAAGATACTTAAATTCCTATGAGGATTAAAATATATTGACTTGTAGGGGATGGGTTTAAAGTGTGCTAAATAAATATTGCAGTTACCTAAGTTAAATGCCTTGGATTGGCTGAAATTTAAAATTAAATTAATTTGATGATGTGTATTCTAGTTTAAGGAACATAATTGGTGTTGACCTCACCTGTTTTGATAATCCCAATTATGCTTTCACATGCTTTAATAATCCCAAATAAAGTTTATACTTGTTTATACATACCTTGAAATAATTCTAACTCAATCTGGATTTGTTCTGCTTAGAATAGATAAGTGTTAAGCCTAACGGTATGCACATAGCTACTGATACAGACAAACAGATAGACCTATTGTTATATCAAGAGATACTGATATAAATATCATTGATACAGGCAGATACATAGCTACTGATATAAGGCTAATTACACAGGTAAAATCAAGTTACTGATAGATAATGCCTACCGATAGACAAAGGTCACTGATAGACAATGGCTACCGATAAACAAAGGTCACAGGTCAGTAAATGTCTCTAATAGATAAAGTCTACCGGTAAGAATAGATACCAATAAGGGAAAACCTACCGATACAGACAGAGCCACCGATTATTTACTGGTACAAGAAAGTTACTGATAGACCAACATTACTGATAGAAGGAGTTACCAGTACATAGAGATACTGTTACACAAAGTAACAGCTACCGATACAAGGAATTCACTGATACAAAGTCCACCATTACAATTCTATCGACTGAGAGCTACAGATGGAAGATGATTGTTAACCAGTCACTGATACTCAAACTATATACTTTGAAAATATTATTAATATAATGCTAATGGTTATATTTGGTTTATTTAATGCAACTGCTATTAATTAATGTGGGTTGTTGGCATGTCAGGGAACCGTACCTTGTACCTATGAAAAGGTAATAATTCCTAATGTCGGAGCTTATGGTATAAAAGGAAGATCAAGATGTAGAGAAGGTGTAGTGGTACAGATACACAATAAAGAAAGGCAACATCCATACACCTGTATACTTGAAGAACACTAGACATATATGAGGCCATTCATACAAGAAGAGAACACAAGCTGAATCTTAATCAAGGAGTGAAGAACTAAAACGATCTCTTTATACACTCAAGCTAATCAAACTGAACCTGAAAATCAAGAAAGTAAACAACACTTTGTTTTCAAGTCAAAAACCAGAGAAGGACTCAGAAGCATTTCTATTAAATCAAATGGAGTCCAGAGCTACGCTTCAAATCACTAGAGCATTATAAACTTATATCTAATCTCTCTCAGTGATTATTTTATTTTTATTTTGAGCAGTGTGTGTGCTCTGTACTTTTAGACACACACTGTCTCATGTGATAAACTGAATTATTTCTAAATCCTCACACAAAAACTTCTATAAATCTCTTGTATCCCACTATGGAAAGTGGTAGAGGTCAACTGTGACCTGGATAGCCTGTGTGCTATTGTTTATATATTTTCCCACTAAGAACTGTGGTAGAGGTCTTAGTACCTGGATAGTCTTTGTACTTTTGTTTACCCGATCCAGGGTGTGGATAAAAATTTATATAAATTGTTTGAGAGATCTAAGTCTCGGCTTGAGACTGAACCTCTTGTTTTAAACTGTTGTGCTTATTTTATTTTGTTTTAAATTGTATTGTTTATTCTACTGCTAAGTACTTTGAAATATAAATCCATTTTAGAGTAACTCTAATAGTTAAACTAGAAAGTGTTTTTATTAATTGTAAAGCATTAGGTTAGCTTTAAAAGTTAATTAATCTTCAGATTAGATTAACTGAGAACTAATCAATCTTTTGAGAAATTAACTGACCCTTTTCTGTATTACAAATTCACTATAGTTTATCTTGTTATTTAATTTGGGGGGTTTTAATAATAATCTTTTTAATAGAAATTTTTAATTGGAACTCAATTCACCCCCCTCTTGAGTATCCACTCCGACCAACATTTGGTATTAGAGAGTGTTTGTTATTTATAAAGGATTTCCAAACACTTTGTTTTTCAACTTTGATTTTAGTTGTATCTTAAAGATCTTAAATTTATGTTAGTTCTAAATTTTATCTCTTTAAATATATTTTCTAAAATCTAGTTATGGATAATATAATTTAAGGTGTTACTACCAATAGGCCACCGTTCTTTAATGGTACAAACTATTCCCAATGGAAACTTAAAATGAAAATTCATTTGAAAGTATGGGATTTGACATCTGGACTGCTATAGAGACTCAATATAAGATTCCAGAAAATGAAAGAACTACTTGGGATGAACCTACTAAAACAAGTTACAATAATAATTGTAAAGCAATGAATGCCCTGTATTGTGCTTTAGGAGATAAAGAATTTAATCGAATATCTGCTTATAAAACTGCTTATGAAATCTGGGACACTTTGGCTATTTCCCATGAGGAAACAACCAATGTTAAATAAATGAGATTGAATACCTACACTATTAAGTATGATAATTTTAAATTGAAGTCTGATGAACCTATTTGTAATATGTATCTCAGGTTCCATGAGATTTTCAACACTATGAGCTCACTTGGAAAAGTTGTTCCTACAAAGGAGTAGATTATGAGAATACTAAGATGTTTTCTAGAAAGATGGATAGGCACATCAGTCTCAATAAGAGAATTGTGTGACATAAGTTCACTTTATATTAAATAATTAATTGGTAAGTTGATGATGTATGAAGAAGAACTAAAATTAAAAAAGTAAGAAGATGACGAATCAAAAAGGAAGTCAGTAGCATTTAAATCTACTTCCTCAAAGATAAAGGACAAGGAGAAAGTTCACATGCCTACTGAAATCTCAACAAGTGAATGTTCAAATTTGGATAGTGATGAAGAGATGGCTCAGATATCCAGATAGTTCAAGAAGTTCTACAGGAATAAGAAATTCTTCAGAAAACCAAATTATAAAGTAAAATATGACAACAAAGGTCATTGGATGAAGGATTGGAAAAAGTTTGATAAGAGTGATGAAATTGTCTGTTATGAATGCAAGAGGAAAGTACATGTGAAATCAGACTTCCCGAAGTTAAAGTTTAAGAAGAAATATGATTATAAGGACAATAAATATAAAAAATCTATGAAAGAAACTTGGAGTGATTCAGAAGATAGTTCAAGTGATTCTGATTCTTCTCAGGATGAAAAGTATCAAAAATCTAACATGTGTTTCATGAAAAACACATCTAAGGTAACATTGGATACTCCTTCTTTAAATTCATATTATTCTAGAGTTGATTCTAATTATGAATTTGAAAACATGAATAGTGAAGAGTTATTTGAATACTATAATTTACTAGAAGAAACCTGTAATGAATTGAAGGAAAAGTATAAAACATTGAAGAAATAGCATGCTCTGACCAACTTCGTTAAATCTACACTTGATATAGAAAAGGAAAATAATTCTCAATTACATAAGGAAAATACTGAACTAAAATTGTCCAATTAAAAATTAAAGAAAGACTTAGAAAAGTTCACGGATGGAAAGAATACTCTAACTCAAATTCTATGAAAACAAGTGGAACCAAAATATACCACTGGAATAGGATATCAGCCTGGACATAGACAGATTATTAAAAATAGATTTATTCCTAAATCTGGACAGAATAATTCTAGTTCTAGTTCTAGAAATTCATATGCTTCAACTAGTTATTCACATGGTTATAGATCAAATAAAGTTTATATTTCAAAATATTTTTAATATATTGATTGTATGAGACCCATTAGATAAATTTGGGTACCAAAAGTTTTTCTTGCTAACCTGTTTGAACCCAAGAAAATCTGGGTACTAAAATAATTTTCTATTTAAACCTTTTTTGTAGAAAACTTTCTTGAAAAGTTCCCATAAGAAGGTATGATACTTGGATAGTGGATGTTCAAGGCATATGACTAGAGATTACTCATGCTTCAAGAGTTTAATCAAAGTTGATGGAGGTCGTGTCACCTTTGGTGATAATTCAAAAGGAAAAATCATCGGCTTAGGCCAGATTGGTAACACTAATTCGGTTTTAATTTCCAAAGTTTTATTTGTTGATGGACTTAAATATAACATGTTAAGTATTTCTCAGTTGTGTGATGATGGTTTCAATGTTAGATTTGAAAATTATTCTTGTAATGTTTTTAATTCTAAAAATATTTTAGTATTTTATCCTTTGAGAAATGAAAATGTTTATGTAGTTGATTTGAATTCTTTAGACAAACAAAATATTACTTGCTTGAATGCTTTTCATAAAGAGTCTTGGCTATGGAACAAAATATTAGGACATTGCAACATTCATTCACTTAGAAAACTGACTAGGAAAGACTTAGTTAGAGACCTACCAAAACTTTAATTCCCAGCTGATAAAGTTTGTAATCTATACCAAAAGGGAAAGCAACATAAATTTTCTTTTAAACCAAAAAAAGAAGTTTCAACTTCTCGGCCTCTCAAGTTGGTTCACATGGACTTGTTTGGACCTTCTAGAGTTTCTAGTTTAAATGGGAAGCACTATGTCTTTATCTTAGTAGATGGATATTCTAGGTACACTTGGGTATACTTCTTAGCTCACAAAAGTGAAGCTTGTTCTTACTTTATAAAATACTTCAAGTCTGTGGAAAACCTTAGAGGACTTAAGATTAAGACCTTGAGAAGTGATCATGGTCGTGAGTTTTAAAATCATGAATTTGAATCGTATTGCTCAAAAAATGGCTATAGCCACAATTTCTCTGCCCCTAGGACACCTCAGCAGAATGGTGTAGTAGAAAGAAGGAATATAACCCTTCAAGAAATTGCAAGGACTATGCTTAATGAGTATGACCTGCCAATTTAATTTTGGGCTGAAGATGTGAATACATCTTGTTATATTATAAATAGAGTCTTGATTAGACCTGTTCTCAAAAAGACCACTTGTGAACTGTGGAATAATAGGAAGCCTAAAGTCAGTTACTTCAGTGTTTTTGGTTGCAAAGTCTTTATTCTTAATACTAAGGATAATATTGACAAGTTTTCTTCTAAAAGTGATGAGGGAATCTTTCTAGGATATTCTATAACTAGAAAATCCTATAGAGTTTTTAATAAAAGAACCAAATGTGTGGAAGAATCTTTTCACATAAAATTTGATGAAACTGATCCACATGAACTTAAGTCTTCTCTTGAAAATCGTGAAGAAGATCTGTCTATTCTAGACCTTAATGATAAAAGCAGTAAACCTGCTGTAAAATCAAGTAATTCTGGAAATTTTCTAGAATCTGATTTTGTTGAATCAGAATCTATAGACAAACCTGAAATTTCTAGTCCTACCTTTACTAGATCAACTAGGATTCTAAAGAATCATCCTTTATATGCTGTTGTTGGTAATCTTGATAGAGGGGCACAGACTAGAGCTTCTCTAAGAAACCAAGTTGAACATAAAGTCTTTACATCACAGTTATAACCTAAAAATATCAATGATGCAATCAATGATGAATTTTGGGTAATGGATATGCAAGAGGAATTAAATCAATTTGAATGAAACAAAGTCTGGGACTTAGTTGACAGACCTAAGGACACTTTGACCATAGGCACTAAATGGGTTTTTAGAAATAAAGTTGATGAATTTGGAAATATAGTTATGAATAAAGCAAGGCTAGTTGCACATGGGTATAGTTAAGAGGAAGGAATAGACTATGAGTAAACCTTTTCCCTTGTAGCTAGATTAGAAGCTATTAGGATTCTACTTGCCTATACTGCTCATTTGACTTTCAAGTTATATCAAATGGATGTTAAAAGTGATTTTTGAAAGGGCTTTATAATTAAAGATGTTTTTGTTGAACAACCACCTATATTTACTAATCCTCATTTTCCAAATTGAGTTTTTAAGATCTCTAAAGCTTTATATGGTTTGAAACAAGCTCCACAAGCTTGGTATGATAAACTTAGTAATTTTCTTATTTTAAAAGGTTTTTCTAAAGGGATTGCTGATCCAACTCTCTTTATTAAAATAATTTCTAAAGATGTTTTGATAGTAAAAATCTATGTTGATGATATTATTTTTGGATATTCTAAAAATTCTTTGCATATTGATTTTTCAAAGAGTATGAAAAATGACTTTGAAATGAGTTTAATGGGAGAACTCAAATATTTTCTTGGATTTCAAGTTTTTCAAAATGAAAATGTTATTATTCTAAATCAAAGTAAATATACAAAGTATATTTTAAAACATTTTTCTTTAGATAGTATTAAGGAAAGTGACACACCCATGAGTACCACCTGTAAGTTGGACATTGATGAATCTGGGAAACCAGTTGATCAAATAAATTACAGAGGTGTGATTGGAAGCCTACTCTACCTTACTGCTAGTCGACCAGATATTATGTTTAGTGTGTGTATCTGTGCAAGATTTCAATCTAATCCTAAATAATCCCATTTTCTTGTTGTTAAAATAATTTTCAAATATCTTAAACATACTGCAAATTTAGGTTTGTTTTATCCAAAAGGACAACCTTTTTATTTAATAATTTATTCAGATGCTGACTTTGCTGGTTGCAAGTTGGAAAGAAAGAGCACTTCTTGAACATGTCATATTCTAGGTAAGTCCCTAGTATCATGATGTAGTAAAAAGAAGAATTTTGTTGCATTTTCTACTGTTGAAGTAGAGTATATAGCTTCTGGTAGTTGTTGTGCACAAATTATATGGATGAAACATACTTTGTTGGACTATGGATATGATTTTAAACATGTATCAATAAACTGTAATAACACTAGTGCGATTAACATCTCTAAGAACCCTTTATCTCACACTAGGACCAAACACATTAATGTAAGGCACCATTTTTTGAGAGATCATTACCAAAAAGGTGATATTACTCTTGAATTTATAGGTACTGAACACCAATTAGCTGACATTTTCACTAAGCCTTTAAGTTTGGATAGTTTAAGTTACATTATACATGAATTAGGAATGATAGACTCTATGCGTTAGAAACCTCTTTCCATTAGAAACCTCACCGGTATGAACCTCACCGTTAGAAACCTCACCGGTATGAACCTCACTGTTAGAAAACTCATCAATATGAACATCACCGTTAGAAACCTCACCGTTATAAACCTCACTGGTATGAACCTCGCTGTTAGTGGACCTCACCGATAAGAATACCTCACTGTTACGTATTCTCACTGGTATACCCTACCATTATGTTTGTGATGTTTTTAAACTTCTGTATTTTTAGCTGCTGGAATCTGTATCATTTATAATTTACTTATTATGTTTTATTTATTTATTTTATGATTCATAAATGATAAAAACTAAGTCTTAGATACTTATGAATACACCTAACTCTCCTCTCTCAAACCTAACTCCTTGAATCCCTAAATCTCGCAAAAACCCTAAGTTCTTCGATCCAGAGATGGAAAAAACCAAACTTCTAACTATCAGAGACGACTTTGATGATCTGAATGTGAAGAGGAAGAAGACAGAACCTGAAGCAAGTAGCAGTGTCAATCGAACAAGGTTAGGGAGGCGTCTGGTGAACCCGCATTTGCAAAATAGAGAAATTGTAATTGAGAAGGAGTTGTGTGCGGAATGGATTTTTCCAAGAAAATCGCTGACCCTAAGAATTTTGGAGGAGCAGAGATGGATAAAATGTTTCACAAACAACAACGGTCCTTATTATCAGAAGCTGATAAAAGAGTTTTATACTTTTGTTTGATTTTAGAAATCTGATAAGGATAATAGAATGGTTTCATTGGTAAATGGAAAGGAAATAGTTTTTTCATCCATTGAATGGGTTGAATGCATGAAAGTACCACATGAAGGAGTATTTGGGTATTCATAGAAGAAAATACCTCCTACCAATGACATATTTTACTATGATACTGCCTTAGAGGAGCTCACTGGTAGTGGAAAGCAGAGAAAGGTGGTGGTTGCTGAGATGGATGGGGAAAATAAATTGTTGTTCAAATTCATTCAACATGTGTTAAGTCCAAGAAGAGGGGACTTTTCAAATCTAAAGTATCAAGATATTTATTTGTTGCATCTCTTAAGGAATGGTGTGAAGTTGAATATGTGCAGGTTGTTAATGATTCAAATAGATTATATGACTAGACCCAAATCAAAAACCAATGCATTATTCTTTTTCAAATTGATTTCAGTTATAATTAAAGTGAAGGGGGTTGTTGAGTCTCAGTATGAGACAATGGTGGTAAGGAATAATTTTTGTATCACAAGAACAGTATGTAAGTACAAGAAGATTAGCTGGAACCCATGGAGAAGGCAGTGGGTTATTATTGATGAGAAGATATATGAAAAGTTCAATCCAGTTGACCATCCAAATATACCAAAAGATAAGAGAGATCCAGGTCTATGACCTGATGAGGAGGAGCCATAGTATAGTGATGATTCAGATGAGGAGGATTCCTCTGTAGTAGATGGAGGAGATTCAGACTTGCCTGCTATCCCAAATCCTGAAATTGTATAACAAGAAAAGGAAAATGCTTCTTTGAACCTACCTAGTACAGAAACTATTTTGGGAGTAAGCACTGGAGAGGCACCTGTGGATGAGGAAGACCAGTAGAGATCAGATCAGGAAGAGGCTTCCCTAGAGAGTGAGGAAGATGAATGAGAATCTGAAACTCAAGCATCTGCTTCTTCCACCTTAAGTTTGATTCCTTTGATCAGAGGTTCTGTTGTGCCTTTAGAGGCTATTCTTGTTGAATTAGATAGACTCGATCCTATTCTTGAGGAGCCTCCTGCTATTGTAGAAATGGATATGGTTATGGAATATTCTTCTGAGGAAGACCAAGATGATGAGGGTGTTATTTCTATATAGGATAATGCACCACTTGAGGGGGAGCACCCAACTAGACTTGGTAGTGTCTCAGTAGCAGATGGAATTGAAGACTGGGCAGCAGACCCGGGTTTTGTGGTTTTTGGATGGGATTATCCAGATTCTGATAATGAGGCATCCCTCAGTAGACCTAAAGTCAATTATGATATTCTCTCTGATTTATTACCCGAGGATGTAGTCAGAAGACCTGATATGAATCAATTAAAGTATGAGCTAAAGGCCAGCTTTGTTGAATAAGTAAGAAGAATGGAAACTTCACTGATTTCATCCATCGAATCTGTTATGAATGCCTCTGTGGCTAGTATTGTGTCAAGAAGAGCACCTTTTGTTGTGCCTATTAGTATGGTAACTAGGGCTGACTTTGAGTCTTTAAAGGCTGAGATTAAAGAGTATTTGAATACATCTATTTCCAATTTAAATAATTGTTTTGTTGAGGAGCTAAGAAACTTGGAAAAATCTTTTAAACTCTCTCTTGGTTGTAGTGTATCAACCTCTATGGTAGAGATGGTGGATGAAGTCATGGTTTTCCAGAATCAAGTGTCGAGCTTAGAAGAGGATGTTGAATTTCTAAAGAAATTAGTTGTCTTTCTAGAATCCTATATGAGTTCTAAATCTCAAGCAGACAAGGATTTGGCTTCTGTAAAGAGTGTAGTTTGCCAAATAGTATCAGTTTTTGAGTAATTTAAGCATTCCATATAGAATCATGTTAGCACCTATGATTTGGAAGTGAAAAATCTTATCAGTGGGCTAACTAAATGTTTCAAGAAAACTGTGACTTTTTCTATTTGTTCTCTTTCTTCCATACCTTCAGTAGAGTTGGATCATATTCGATCTTTGATGAAAGAGGGTCTTGGTTTAGCATAAACCAGTGGCTCTGTGGATTCATCTGCCCTGACCCAGGTGGTAACTACCACTAGAGATATCATGAAAATTGTTCAAGATTATATTAGAGAAGCTTCTTCCTCTCAGAAACAAGTAAAGGATAAAGTTGATTCTTATTTTCAAAAAGTGTATACCAAGCATCAGTTGACCAACCATTTCAAACCTCTTTTGGAAAATCAGAAATTACCTCCTGTTAATCAAGCCTTCAGAGAAAAAGTAAGAAAGATTAGGGAACTGACCCCATCTTTGGAAAAATTTATGGAAAACAAGGATTATTTCATTTTTGCTATGGAGAGAGGAGGAGGGATCATTATGGACTTTCTGAATCTGTTTCTATCATTCTTACATGTAGACAGTACCCCTATCATTGTACCTCCAGACCTGCCTGCCTCTGCTCAATCTACCTCAATTCCTCAGATGACTCCAACCCAAGCCATTAAGAGCCTCACTCCTATGATTACCTAGAGAGCTACATAGTATAGGCCAAGCATTGTCTCAGAAACTCAGCCTCCTCTGATTATCTCTGGTATTCCTAAGCCTCCACCTGCATCCACCACACTTGAATCCTCTTCTAATCCTAAGGGAAAATATCGTGTTGATGATGTGGATTGATTAGTGGCTAGGATATTTGATAGGAATCACTTGTATTCTTTTTGGTTCAATTCTATCTTTCTATGTATTTTTGCCTCAAGGAATATATCAATGATTTCATTATCTTCTACCTTCTATTACTTCTCTCATTCTTTCTTCCCTTCTTTTTTCTAATCACAAAGGGGGATAGATCATAAACACATGGGAGAACTGATATGGAGAAATATGGAGAAATATGAGATATACGAGCTTAATATTTATGAGTTTAATACATTTTTTTATACTTTTATCTCTGATGCATTTGTTTTACTTCTAGTACATTGTTTTTATCAGTAAATCTAATAAAATTGATTTTAATACTATATCCTCATATATTCTTTTAAAATATCACATTTTAAAATGTCATTACTCACACTGAGAAATAAAAACCATTTTATTTTATACTGATACATTAAAGATTATTTTAGATTACAATACTATAAGTTGTGATTATCAAAAAGGGGAAGATTGTTGACCTAACCTATTTTGATAATCCCAATTATGCTTTCACATGCTTTGATAATCCCAAATAATGTTTATCCATGTTTATACGTACCTTGAAATAATTCTAACTCAATCTGGATTTGTTCTTCTTAGAACAGATAAGTGTTTAGCCTACCGGTATCCACATAGCTACTGATGTAGACAAATAGACAGACCTACTGTTATATCAAGATCTACCTATATGAAGATCACTGATACAAGTAGATACATAGCTACTGATATAAGGATAAGTACACTGGTACAAGAAAGTTACCAATAGACAATGTCTATGGATAGACAAAGGTCACTGATAGACAATGGCTACCAATAAATAAAGGTCACTAGTTAGCAAATGTCTCTGATAGATCAAGTCTACCGGTAATCATAGCTACTAATTTAGGAAGACCTACCAATACAGAAAAATCCACTGATACAAGTAGTTACCGGTACATGAAAGTTATTGATAGACCAACGTTACCGATAGAAGGAGTTACCGGTACATAGGGCTACTGTTACACAGAGTAACAACTACCGATACAAGGAATCCACTGATACAAATTCCACCTTTACAATTCTACCGACATAGAGCTATGGATGAAAGATGACTGTTAACAAGTCACTGATACTCAAACTCTATACTTTGAAAATATTATTAATATAATTCTAACGGTCATATTTGGTTTATTTAATGAAACTGCTATTAATTAATGTGGGTTGTTGGCATGTCAGGGAACCGTACCTCGTACCTATGAAAAGGTAATCATTCCTAATGTTATAGCTTAAGGTATAAAAGGAAGATCAAGCTATAGAGAAGGAGTGGTAGTACATATACACAATAAAGAAAGGTGAAATTCATACACCTCTATACTTGAAGAACATTGGACATATACGAGGACATTCATACAAGAAGAGAACACAAGATGAATCTTTGTCAAGGAGTGAAGAACTATAGTGATCTCTTCATACACTCAAGCTAATAAAACTTAACCTGAAAATAAAGGAAGCAAACAACACTCTTTTTTCAAGTCAAAAACCAGAGAAGGACTCAGAATCATTTCTGTTTAATCAAAATGAGTCTATAGCTGCACTTCAAATCACTAGAGCATTCTAAACTCATATCAAATCTCTATCAGTGATTCTTTAATTTTTATTTTGAGAAGTGTGTGTGCTCTGTATTTTTAGGCACACACTGTCTCTTGTGCTAAACTGGAGGATTTCTAAATCCTCACACAAAAACTTCTATAACTCTCTTGTATCCCACTGTGGAAAGTGGTAGAGGTCAAGTGTGACCTGGATAGCATGTGTGCTATTGTTTATATATTTTCCCATAAAGAACTGTGGTAGAGGTCTTAGTACCTGGACAGTCTCTATACTATTGTTTACCCTGATCCAGGGTGTGGATCAAAATTTATATAAACTGTTTGAGAGGACTAAGTCTCGGCTTGAGACTGAACCTCTTGTTTTAAACTACTGTGCTTATTTAATTTTTTTTTAAATGTATTGTTTATTCCATTGCTAAGTACTTTGAAATATAAATCCATTTTAGAGTAACTCTGATAGTTAAACTAGAAAGTGTTTTTATTTATCGTAAAGCATTAGGTTAGCTTCAAAAGTTAATTAATCTTCAGATTAGATTAACTGAGAACAAATCAATCTCTTGAGAACTTAACTGACCCTTTACTGTATTAAAAATTCACTACAATTTAGCATGTTATTTAATTTGGGGGATTTTAATAAGAATCTTTTTAACGGAAATTTTTAATTGGAACTCAATTCACCCCCCTCTTGAGTATCCACTCCGACCAACACTTGGATTTGGTCAATGATTCACATTCATGGAGAACTTTATTATTTCCTTCATTCAGTTCAAAAGTTCATGGGTTTTATTCATCCCTCATGTAATTATTACAATATATGAGCCTAGATTCTAAGACAATATTAAAATTTTATAATAATTAATAAATGTTCAGACATATTCCAGTTTAGGATAAAGTGGGTTTTTTTAGACGGATTTTCTACATGGAACCATGAATGACATGGTTTATTTATTTATCTCCTTTATTCATTTTAATTTTACACCAATCATTGTATATTCTTATATTATATTTTCCTAGACACTGTTGCTGGTGGGATAGTGAGTTTATCTCACACACTATTCGAGTCGCTGATTGATTCATGAACAGACTCCATGGATATAGACATGGAAAAAGGGAAACATCAAGAAATGGGTGTCTGATTTTACATTCTATAATGGAGTATGGGCGAAGAGGACCGAACCAATACTCATAATGCTATTTGAGATAACTTTTTATCTTTTTTTACATTTTTTTATAACAATTTTCATTTCCCAAAATTCTATAGTTCCCTTATATTACCTAATTCTACAAATCATACAGTCATGATGTATTTTTTATATGATACTAGATATGGGTTTTTTATTGTTTGTGATGTTATTCTACTATTTAGTATTATTGTTATGGATACTATGCTTCATCAGTTGTATGTATATCTAATATTATATTTTATCAGTTATTACCATCGTGTGGGGGTGTAGTGGGGGTGCAGGTGGGGTCTGGGGGAAGTGGGTGTGTAGGGGGAAGTGTGGTGTAGGGGGAAGTGGGGGGTGTGGGTTGGGAGGGGTTTCGGGGGGTGTCGGGGGGTGTAGGGAGAATTTTGGGGTGCATTGGGGGTGTAGGTGGGGGTGTCCAGGGGGAAGGTGGGGGTATAGGTGGGGGGGGTTTACAGGGGGAGGTGGGGGCAGTGGGGGTGTAGGGTGGGTTCTGGTGCAGGAGGAGATTGGGGCTGGGGTCTGGCGTAGGAGGGGATGGGGGCTAGTGCGTGTGGGGGAGGGGGATGGGGTGCCGGAGGGGCAGGGGGATGGGGCTGGGGCTGGGGGCTGGTGCAGGAGGGGTTGGGGTTTGGGGATGGTGTAGGTGGGGGAGGGGGACTGGGGGGACTGGTTCAGGGGACTGGGGGGCTCGTGCAACTCATCTCAACTAGCTTTTCCATGCATGTAACCAACTCATCTCTCTTGTCCTCAAAAGATTAAAATTCCTTTTATTTATGGCCCTTCTCATTGGAATAAACCTTGAGAAGATTCACTTTGTAATATATTACTTTGAATTTATCAACTTGGCTACCCAACCTCTTGGGGATCATCCACCTTGTATGGTTCTATTATTTCTATTCTTATTTTCACATGCTATAGAGAATTTTTATCATCAGTTTTATTACAGTTTATTTTGATGAATCATTGATGGATATTGTTAGGATAGTGTTTTAAGGATCATTAGTTCCCCACAAAAGAGTTAATCAAGGTTTGGTTCTTGGTGTTCTATTTTTTAATTGGAGAATATTGTGGTCCTCAAGTTATCGTAGGAGACCTGTTACCTTTCTCTAGGTTAAAAGTAAAAGTGTGAAATTATCATGATTTAATCCTTTGGGTAATAGTGTAATTAACCTAATAAAGATAATAACATGAGAATCTAAAGGAGTAATGAACTTGTTGTTTGGGGTTGTAATCACTTTTGGTTTTATACCTATTAATTCCTTGTGTTTTTATATGAAAGTGTGTTATCTTTTTTTTTACAGTAGTTTTTGTACTTAGATTGTTTTTTCTATAAATTTGATAAACAATTTAAGTATGGAAGTGTTAATGACTTTATTAAATAAAGAGGCATGTAATATTATATCTTCCCTTCCTTATTTCTTATAAAATATGAAATTCATGTTAAACACAAGTTTAAGTTATTTCAAATCTATTAATAGCTAAATAAGTTATATGTTACCTATTTTTGAAAATATGTGCATAATAAATTTGCTAATTCAATAATGGAATTAAAATATTTTCCTGCAAGATATAAATACATTAGGGAGGATCAATCCCATTCCTATTGTGTAAGTCTTGTATAACATTATTTTAGGGCCTTAATTCCTTTTATAGTGTGTATAAAATAATTTTTATGGGTGTGTGCTCTAGGAACTTTTGGTTCCTTTTCATATTTGTTTGAAAATCATGTCTGGTAGGCTTTCTTTATTATAAATGGGATTCATTCCTAAGGCTATTTTACTAATATTTTTTTTTTGATATTGTTGGGAACCTTGGATGAGAGATGGGTTGGTAGGTAGGTTATATTTTTTTTATATGGCTGATATTTTCTTTGATATGGCTAGGAACCCTGGATGAGAGATAGGTTGGTAGCTAGGTTATAGTGATAGTTGATGTTAATGATGGTTTGGTAGCAAGGTTATAGTGAAATTTCTTGTTGTGTCCTAGTGGTTCATGTAAAACACAAAACACATTTTATTATCATTAATGAAACATAGTATTTACATATGACCCCTAACACATGTTAATCTTCATATTTTGTCACAACCCAAGAATCTTCATGATTACCATTAATTAGTGGCAACACAATTTTTTACTTATATGGTATATTAGTTATTCCATTCCATACAATATACACTATAGGTGAATAAATCCTAAAAATAGATATTGTTTTTATATAACATGATACATTTTATAGATTCAAATGCTTCTTTATGAATTTAGAAATCAATAAGGATATAGGCATGAAGAGTTTTAGGTGGGGGGAATTGGGGGTGTAGGTGGGGGTAGTGGTGTTACAGGTGGGGGTAGTGGGGGTGAAGGGGGCAGTGGGGTTGCAGGTGGGGGGCAGTGGGGGTGAAGGTTGGGGGGTGGGGGTGGGGGTGAAGGGTGGGGATGAATGGGGTAGTGTGTAGGGGGAAGTAGGGGTGAAGGGGGTTGGGGGCAGTGTACGGGTAGGGGGATGGGGTGTGGGGGTTTAAATGAGTTGGGGTGAAGGGTGGGGGTAGTGGGGGTGTAGGTGGGGGTGCATCGTGGGGGGGGCAGGTTGGGGGGTGCATGTTTTGGGGTTAGGGGAAATTAGGGGCAGGGCGGGTGGGGGAAATGGGGGGATACTGCATTTTAGTAATAAGATAAATGTTATACAGATTAAGATTAATTATTTTGATGGAAAGGAATATGACATCTGGTGGATGAAAATATAATTATGTAACATTTAAAAATACCTAGATTTTCTAATAAATGGATTCAATCCAGAAAAGATATAGAATTTTTAATGGTAGTAGCTCAATTTTAAGTCACATTTATTGGTGAGGATTTCATTGGAATGGAATGTTCTATTCAATATTATAGAGAATAAATGAAAAACAAAACTATTGGTAACCCTAAAAAACATGTATGGTAAAACAAAATCATTAAACAAGGTGTTTATGATATATAATTTGTTCGATTTGAGACTAATTGATGTAAGTCCAGTTTTAGTACATGTTAAAAACAATAATATTTTTAGGAGTAGGCTAAATTCAATCAAATTCACTTTCATGGATGATGTTGGGAAATTTATTTTTCTTTCATTAACATCACATATATATAAAAATTCATTATATCTCATTTATTTTCTCACTTTTTTCTTATAGGAGGTTTCTTATGATGAGGTCGGTTCTATCCACCACTATCAAAGACAGTGACTTCAACATCAGATTTGGGTAAGCTTTATTCCTTTTTTCTTATTTGGACCAATTTTAATTAGGTCTTTTTTCTATTTTTTGGGTTCCTTATATTTTTGTAGTGTGTTTTGGATTTTGTTGAGGTGGATTCGAGTCGTCATTGACGAAGGCGTACATGTGTATGCATAGGTATGATATACATATATAAGTTCCCCCTTTATATATATTCAATCATGGTAGTATGAATATATATTGGGGCTAAATGTGCTTATATATAGATATGAAAAATGCATACATGTGTAAGTGTAAAGGGGTATATGAATGTATAAACATATATCTAAGGACCCCCTTGTACATATTTGGCCATAAAAATATGTACATAGGGGTTAGGTGTCATTATATATATGTGAAGTTGCATATGTGTAAAAGCAGAAAAAAGGAAGATTTGAGTTGTCGTCATCAAAAGCAATGCTTATTGAGGTTGATGTAGGCTCCCTCTGCCTAAACCATTAATTTTAATTCTATAATTGCTTGATTGTTTTAAAAACTTGTTTCCATAATTTCTTTATGGTTTTAAAAATGGTTTTCTAATAACCACTAGCTTTGTCAAGGAATAATATGAATATATCCCTTGAACTTATTTATAGACCTTGTTCGAAGAGGTTAAAAAATGATAGTAGTTTCTAGATACTAGAACAAGAGATCTAAAAACCATACATTGATCATCCTTAGAGACATTCATGATCTCATTCAACTTCCCCTTAAATTCATCATAAAATACCACTACTTAATTTAAGGATTTATTAGTTCCAATACCAAGCTTCCTTACATCTTCACTGGTATCATCGAACTCACCCATAATATTCCTCTTGAAATCTTGCATAAGGAATGGTATGAACATATCACACTATAGAGACTGAATCTGTAAGGATACATAATTCAATTCTGAGCCACTCCTTCCCAACTAACTAGATTCAAGGAATTTGAGTTGGTATCCTAGAAGTACCCAATGGTCTTCAAAAGAATTGTAGATAGGGTATTACTCTTATAGAATCTCACTACCTATCCCTCATTCAAATAAACTTCCATATTCATTAAAACAAGTAATATCATCCTTCCATAAGGATAGTAATTTATATTAGATTTCCCTTTGTAGCAGTGATCCATGAAACAAATCATTTACCTTGGGGAGGAGCGTGGTAGGGTTTTTGGATGGGTATACAATTGGGACCACACAATTGATCATGTGCACATATATGATGTAGGGAACCTATAAATAATTATTAATAAATTTATTATACTTATATTAATGATTCATGGGATTATACTAATAAATATTTGAGAACCACGGATCACTACCCCTCATAATTAGATCCCTTTGTGATGAAAAGATTTTAATTTTGAATAGAATATTGTTTTAGTATGAATATAGATCATTGAAGTGTGAGTACCCAAGTTTTAGGAATCTGAATCTTTGGTTAAAACATGGGAAATAATTCTCTGGAATTCATGGGCATCCATTTTACTAGTGATGTGATCTTATACTTATAGATATTTCGGGACATGCATTATTGGAGACATTGGAACTGATGTTAGAATATAATTTTCCTATAATCTTTCATTATAATTAGAATCTAAGGGTCCTATAATCTTCTATGTGACCCAGAATTATGCGATGAGCATAAGGGGACTAGTCCCCACTTGACCTAAAATCATAACTAAAATTTTGTGATGAGCATAAGAGGACCCTACCTTTCCATATTTGAAAAGTATAAGATTTATTATGTGATAAGAATAGGATGATTCACCTTTCTTAATGCATCATAATCCCATCCTTCCTCATGTGATGATCATGTAATTACTTAGGTGATGAGAATGGAATTCCTTAGGTTATGAGCATGTAAATATTTAGGTGATGAGCCTAGAGTTCATTAGGTGATGAGTCTAAAATACCTCAGATGACTGGCCTATAAAGGATGAGTATCATTGGGCATCAACTTCATGGATTTTTGAACCCGTTAAGAATTATCTATCCTTAAAAAATGATATAATGAGTAACATAGGGAATATTAGTCATCATAATCATAAAAAAATACTCAAATTTTGATTCAAATTATCTTATGGAATTCCAAGCAATATATTTGATAGGTGAGGTTCCCCAACTATTGCTAATAGGTGTAGGGGTAGAAT
Organism: Viscum album; assembly: GCA_963277665.1. NCBI lineage: Eukaryota > Viridiplantae > Streptophyta > Magnoliopsida > Santalales > Viscaceae > Viscum > Viscum album. Next base: position 2,125,847,328 of record OY728121.1, on the reverse strand, counting down.
AATTTCCCATGATTCTACTAAAACCCATTATCACCCAAACATTGAAATTTCATACCCCTATTCTGATTAAATGACTATTATCTCCCTCACCCGCTTTCCCTTATGGAGATCATGCAATGGAGGGTTATCAATACACTGGTCAACTAGTATGAGTAGAAAGAAATCATACCCACCAGGAAAATGTCTAGGGATGATCTATAATCCATGGTTCCACATTTAAACAACCAATATAAAAGACCCTACATAGTGGGGTGGACCGGAAGGGGGAGGGGTGTCTAGGAGGGTATGTAGAGGGCTGGCCGGAGGGGCTAGAAGGGGGCTGGAAGGGGGGCTGGTAGGGGGAGGGGGTGTTCAGGAGGGTTTGTAGGAGATGGGGGTACTGGTAGGGGGATTGGGTGGGAGGACTGGCAAGGGGTGTCTAGGGGGGCTGGAAGGGGGTGGTGTGGGGGGGCGGGGGGGGGGGGGCGGGGGGGGTGGGGGGGGGGGGCTGGAAGGGGGGACTGGTCGGGGGGGAGGGGTGTCTAGGAGGGTCTGTAGGGGGGAGGGGTGTAAGGGGGTAAGAAAAGGGTTTCTAGGAGGGTCTGTAAGGGGGCTATTAGGGGATGGGGGATAGCTGGGGGAGGGGTGTTCAGGAGGGTCTACAGGGGGGAGGGGTGCAAGGGGGGTCAACAGGGGGGTGTCCATGAGGGTCTGTAGGGGGGATGGTAGTAGTGGGGGTGGCTGGTAGGGGGGACTGGAAGGGGGGAGGGGGTGCATGGGGTCATCAATGGGGTGTCCTGTAGGGTCTACATGGGGGTTTAAGGGGGTTAGTAGGGGGTGTCCAAGGGTCTAGCAGGGGTGAAAGGGGGGTTGGCAGGTGGGGGACTAGTGGGGGGGACTAGTAGGTGGGGGTCAGCAGGGGGGTCTGTCCAGGGAGGGTGGGGACTGGCAGGTGGGGGTTAGTAGGGGGGTCTGTCTAGGGAGGGGGTGTTGAGGAGGGATGGGGTGTATAGGAGTGTCTATAGGGGGTGTATGGGGCCTTTGCAAAGGGGGGGTGGAGGGGGTGGAGGGGGGATTTGTATAGGTAGGGGTGTCTAGGAGGGGGTGTCCAGGGTAGTGGGGGGGGGCGTTGCAGAGGGAGGGGTGTCCAGTAGGGGGGTTCTAGTGTAGGGTGGGTATCCGATGAAAGTGTACATTATGGTTTTGTGTGGGAATTTGGTTTATGCATGTTTAGAGGTAAACATTTAGATTAATCATATGTAGCTATATTTTCCCCATTATATTTTTCTAGACCATCCATTAGTCTCATTCTTTGTTTTCCCATTATATATTGTATTCTCTATGTATATCTTCTCTCACTGAGGATGGTTCTTCAATATAAATACTATGTAGGATTCAATTAAGTGTGTCAACATGAAGTTCAACGACTAGCTCAAGGCCTATGTATGATTGTTCTACAACCAAACATTTTTTACTATTTTCTCAACTAATGTTTGGAAAAGAAGTTTTGAGGGAAGATTACAATGTGTTCTATTTTAATTTTTTTCTTTGATTACAAATTTCATGGCCAACTGTATTAGTATTATAGGGGGTGTCTGTCCAGGGGAGGGTGTGTCCATGGGGGTGTCCATGAGGGAGGGGGAGTGTCTAGGGGGTCTTTCCAGGGGAGGGGTGTCCAAGAGGGAGGGGGTGTCTATCCAGGGGAGGGGGTGTCTGTCCAGGGGGTCCGGAGGGAGGGGTGTCTAGGAGGGGGGTGTCGAGGGTGGTGGATGGGGGAATTGCAGAGGAGGGGTGTCCGGCAGGGGGGTGGTGTAGGGTGGGTATTAGATGAAAGTTTATATTATGGTTTTGTGTAGTAATTTTGTTTATGCATGTTTAGAGGTAAACATTTAGATTAATCATATGTAGCTAGATTTTCCCCATTATATTTTTCCAAACCATCCCTGAATCTCCTAATTTTTTCCCATTATATCTTGTATTATCTATGTATATCTTCCTTCATTGGGGATGGTTCTGCAATTTCTAGACTATGTCAGCTTCAATTAAGTGTGTCAACATGAATTTCTATGGCCAACTCCAGGCCTATGTATGATTGTTATATAACCAAACATTTTTTTATTGTTTGCTCAACTAATGTTGGGGAAGGATGTTTTGAGGGTAGATTGCAATGTGTTATATTTTCGTTTTTGCCTTTGATGTCAAATTGAATGGCCAACTGTATTAGCATTCCTGGGGGGTGTCTATCCAAGGGAGGGGGTGTCCATGGGGGTGTCCAGGAGGAAGGGGGAGTGTCCAGGGGGATCAGTCTTGGGGAGGGGGTGTCCAGGAGGGAGGGGTTGTCTGTCCAAGGGAGGGGGTGTTTGTCCGGGGGGTCCAGAGGGAGGGGTGTCCAGTAGGGGGTGTCCAGGGTAGTGGAGGGGGGGCGTTGCAGAGGGAGGGGTGTCCAGCAGGGGGTGGTACTGGTGGAGGGTGGTTATCATATGAAAGTGTACATTATGGCTTTTTTTAGGAATTTGGTTTTTGGATGTTTAGAGGTAAACATTTAGAATAACCATATGTATCTAGATTTTCCCAATTATATTTTTTTAGACCATCCATGAGTATCCTACTTTGTTTTCCCATTATCTTCGGTATTCTCTATGTATATTTTCCATCATTGAGTATTGTTCTTCAATTTATAGACTATGTCGGCTTCAATTAAGTGTGTCAACATGAAGTTCTATGGCCAGCTCAAGGCCTATGTATGATTGTTCTACAACCAAACATTTTTTTACGGTTTGATCAACTATTTTTGGGCAGGGATGTTTTGGCTGAAGATTGCAATGTGTTCTATTTTAGTTTTTGTATTTGATTTCAAATTGCATGGAAAACTGTATTAGAATTCTAGGGGGTGTCTATCTAGGGGAGGGGGTGTCCAGGAGGGAGGGGGAGTGTCCATGGGGGGTCTATTCTGGGGAGTTTCCAGGAGGGAGGGGTGTCTGTCCAGGAGAGGGGGTGTCTTTCTGGGGGGGTGTTTGTCCAGGGGGTGTCTGTCCAGGGGGAGTCTGTACAGGGGGTGTCCAAGAGGGAGGGGTTGTCTGTCCAGGTGAGGGGGTGTCTATCCTGGGGGTGTCTATCTAGAGAGGGGGAGTGTCTGTCTAGGGGGTGTGTCTGTCTAGGTGAGGGGGTGTCTGTCTGTGGAGGGGTGTCTTGGGGGTGTCCGGGTTTGTCTATCAGGGGGGTGTCCAGGGGAGGGGGTGTCTGTCGAGGGTAGGGGGTATCTGCCCAGGGTAGGGGGTGTTTGTCTGGGGGGGTGTCTGTCCAGGGGGTGTACAAGGTTGTCTATCCAGGGGGTCTGTCCAGGGGTGTCTATCCAAGGAGGGGGAGTGTCTATCCAAGGGTGTGTCTGTCTAGGGGGTGTCTACCCCGAGGGTGTCTATCCAGGGGAGGGGGTTTCTATCCAGGGGAGGGGGTGTATGTCCGGGGGGTTTCTAGGGTTGTTTTCCCAGGGGGTGTCTATCCAGGGAGGGGGAGTTTCTATCCCGAGTGGGGGTGTTTGTCCGGAGGGGGTGTCTATCCAGGGGGGTTTCAGGGGTATCTATCAGGGGGGTCTGTCCCGAGGAGGGGGTGTCTAGGGGTGTTTGTATATGGGGTGTCTATCCATGGGGGTGTTTTTCCTGAGGGGGGGTTTGTCTAGGGTGTGGGGGTCTATCCAGGGGGGTGGAAGACAGGGGAAAATGGCATGGGGTGGGGAACTGGGGGACTATCAGGGGAAGATCAGGATGGAAAATAGGGGGGATACAGGCAGGGTTGGGGTAGGGGGTGTGGCAGGGGGACTAGTAAGTGGGAGGAAGGTAGGGGGACTATCAGGGGTGTAAGGAAGTCATGTAGGCCTGCTATGTTTTTTTATTGAAATTTAATCTATAGCCACGGTTTCTAAGCGTGGCTATAGGGCTTGTTTGTGCTTTCCCTGGAAATAAAAGATATAGCCATGGTTTGAATCATGGATATAGGCCTATAGCCATGGTTTTGAACCATGGTTAAAGCCCTATATCCATGGTTTGAATCATGGATAAATCCTTATAGCCTCAGTTTTGAACTGTGGCTATAGGGCTTGACCTATAGCCATGCCAATAACAGTCGTGGTTCATTGAACTGTGGCTATAACCTATATCCATAGTTTTGGGGTTTATATACATGGTTTGAAACCATGGATATATCAGAAATTTATAGTAGTTCTATGATGATAAAACATTAGTGATATCCCTAGGTATATTTCTAAGGATATATCTAGGGATGTCTCTAAGGATAAGTATAATGATGAGTTAATATAAAGGAAAATTTCCTAGAATTTTGGTAAAGGATAGAGTGAGTTTTTTCCTAAAAATACATCCCTCTACGGATATTACAAGTGGATGTGGCTCTCGAATAGATGTACCTAGGGGTAACAACTCTAATAAGATGTTTTGGCCTTGACTCAGGGTAATCAGGTACATGACAATGGGCCTTACTGCACACCTAGTTTGACACTCCTCGGGGATATGCTTTCGGAATTTACAAAACACTTCATAAACCATCATAAAGGATTTAAATAGAGGATGAATATGAATAAACTTTGATAAACCTAAGTTTTTATATATTAAAGAAGTAGGATCCATGATTTAATCACCCTATATATAAATTCTCATTATTATATTGTATCCCAATATGATAAATGTTTCTTACACTATGATTTTGGGTTTTATTAAATAGAGAAAACTAAAAGTAACATGGTTAATATTTAATGTTTTAGATTTTGAAATCATGGGAATTATGTGAATCAGTTTCCCAAGTGGAAATCTCATAAATAGAATCAGGAAGTTGGTACGAGTATTGTTTATACATCTGAAGATAATGAGACCGCAAACAACAAGTGAAAGGTATGTGATGTTCTTCTAGTCATGTTTACATTAAACATAAGAATCATGATTTGATTGAGGTTGAGGAACCTTAATACATGATTAATATTTCATCTTATAGTAAATATGTATGAAGGAATAAGTTGATGAAGCTGGAGTAATGGTTTAAGAATAATGTTTTATTAATTAATTATTTATGTTTTGGAATTCAATGATTATGTTATATTAATCATGAAGTGTTTAAGTGTTTTCAGTATAAGTTTTCATCAAGAATTAAAAAGTATATATTGAATGGTAATAAAGATATAGAAAATTGATTTTAGTGAAATTTGATATTTTGATTTAGGGAAGGAAACCCCTAATTAATTCTTGAAATTGAGATAATGATATTTGGATAATGATATGTTGGATATGAATAAGTAAATTGGATGGTATGGGTTTCCAGGGAACTGATTATTGATAAAAATGTCTATGTCATCAAGGATGAAGTTTAAAACTTCTTTGACTTAAATAATATATCCTGTAATCTATGGAATAAAGAATCATGCATGTTTTCAAAAAGTATTTATGGTAATTCATGTTGTTACAATGTTCCAAGAGAATTTACCATGAGGGTATTTACATGTTTGGAATTCGACAACTAAGAGATACTTTGTGATATATGGGGGAATGTTAATATTATTTTGTGACTTCTTTCTAAAGTTTTGGATTTTCATATTTTCGAAGGGTTATAAGGTTAACCATTTATGTAAATATTATATTAAAATTTGGATGAAGTTTGTTAGAATAAATTATTATCTTACCTCCTGATGATTTTAAGAATATTGGATAACATGTTATAAGAATTTGGTGTTGATGATAACAGATGATAGATGAAATGGAATATCATGGGTCTCATGATCTATTAGTTCTTTAGGAATGAAGAAATAACATTCCTTTTTGTAGAATGAGGTGGAGTGGATCAAGGAATAACAAGGGGTTTGGTTGTCCTGAAATCATGAAAGTATATCTTTTCATGAAAATTGTTTTAACTTTTGGAAAAAGGATCTTGAAACCAAAAAAAAGTATCCTAGTACTTTAATTTTTATGAATAAGAAGGTCCCTTGGGACATCAAAGATTTAGGACTTTCTGATTGTTAACTTTCTCCTAACCATGTTTTCTATCACTCTCCATCAAAATATGATGGTAAGATTTCTCTTCCATATCCATGTTTTTAACTTCCAACCTATATTATTCTATGTGGAAACCCATATATATGTTACTTTGGGTAACCATTTTGGTTCGAACATCCCTTTTTAAAGGATGTTTTACTATTAATTTTTATGATTTTTGTTTCTATGAAATTACCATTCAAGTATTAAACCTTTGATAAACCAGATGAATTTCGAGGGAGAAATTCATTTTAAGGGGGGTAGAATGTAACACCCAATGATTTTGTGAAATATTTTTTTTGAATAAATTTATATTTTCCATAGTTTGAATTTCACATGACACTATAAATAGTTTCATATATATATATATATATATATATTAAAACCCTAAGTCAAACATTTCTTTCACATGGCACCAACTTGGATTTCACTACATGCAACACTGACTTGGCTTGCAGTACATACCACACTGACACGACGTGCATTACACTACACAAAATCAGTGTACAGTACATGGAAAATTGACTTGTCATATGTTACATGCAAACATGAATTATAATATGTTACACGCCACACCGATTTTGTGTATGTTATATTCAACACTGATGTTTCTACGAAACATCATTTTATTGTTATAATTATTTAAATGTCATAATTATAACCATTAATTAAACTTAGTAATATGAATAGAAATAAATATTTTTAAAATATTTTTTATAATGGTTTTATAGAAATAAAACATATTTATAATGGAAGATATAATTTTTCGTAAAGACCTTATATGTTTAAAAATATTGTTTTCTCAAATGAACTATATTTCATGTCCTTCTATGAAAAATAAATAAATTTAGTTTTAGAAAGATTTATAAAATTAATTTGATAAAATAAGCTTAATTTTTTAATTTAGAATGTCTAAATTATATTAGGTTGAATTTTTGGGATTTTTCTGAGAAACTTCATTTTTTGATGAATAGTGAAAAATACTGCATTTTAGTTAATAACTACCTTTTTTAATTAATTATTAATGTTAAATTATGCTTTAAATTTGTTTTAATGTCACATAATATCAATTATACATATATTAATACAATTTAGGTCATTATAAAAAAGTTCACATTGAAATTGAATATAAAAAACTTTACAAACTTTTAAAAAAAATCTACTTAAAAAATCTGTTATTTTGTTCCATCTGTAATATTAGTATTAATCTTAATTTTGATGCTTATATGAATTTAATTTAGATAAATCAACATAAACCATTATAATAATAAAAAATTTATAGTCTATTAAGATCAAATTTTTTTACCAAAAATAGTATTAAAAGTGATTAAAATTAATCACAACGATTAAGGTCTAATTAATCTTAATTAGGGACTAAATCTTAATCTTAGCAAGCCAAATGAACTATACACCCATAAAAACCCATTTTATTTACATTATTTATCCAAAAACCTTCCATTATTTATTTATGTTGGTTAGGTATGAATATTTTAGGTAATAACATGTGTACACCTAACTTTGTTTAAAAAATTCCAAGTGAGTCATTTTCCTTCCCTGTAAAAGGCCACCACCTCTCCCACTTATTCACACCTCTCAAACCTCTTAATTTCATCCAATCCCTACCAAATAAACTTCCAAGAAATATTCCCTTTCTACTAGAATCCTTATCTTGGGTATAATTAAATCCATGGAAGCCTTTTGGCACAAACCAAAAGTAGTTACCAAATTAAGAGGCAATGAGTATGACGAGAGTAACGACACAAGTTAAGGGGATTTCATATCACTTTTTATTTATATGAGATACATGATATGATCAGAACTCTTTAAATTTTTGTGTTTTATGTACTAAAAATTATTTTATTCTATGTATCTTATACTTAAATTTATGGGTATTCACAAATCCATTTTATAATCTTTATTTCATGGGGTTTAAGTTTCAAAAGCTTCCAAATAAGTAAAATAGTTTTGTCTTGATTTGTCTTCTTTGAGTCTCATGTTTTTTTATGAATATAAATTCTTTTTAGATGTGTATATACATCTATTTTAAATATTATATCATGAACCTACTTATTTTCATGATATTTTAAGATTCATGTAATTTAATTTTCTTACATGAAGCATATGATCACAAGTTACCAAGTTATAAGAGTTTATTGAGACAATCTTATCGATTTCCAAAAAAAATATGTTTTTTCTTCCTTTGATGAAATATTATGATCAATATCTGAATAAAATTCATGACATTTCTTCTCCATGGTTATTGATGATTTATTCATATATTGTTACCATTTCTTCCACTCTTTGGTACATAAGATAGTAATGAAAGTGTTTTTAAGGAATCCTGACTTTACCCTCTCTTCGATCGTAAATCTATGTTCCTTAAAAACCATGTTTTCTAAAAAGGGTTTATAAGAATAGTATTCCACTTTAATTTAATAATTAAAATACATTTTTACCATTTTTTTCTTTTACTAATCTCTCTAAAGTAATCTTCATGTAACTTTCCAAATAAGGCATTTTTCTAACCATTTTACTGTGAAAAGAGAATTTTATTTTTACCTCATATGGAATGTATGTATTTACCCACCGTCATTTTTATGAAGATTCCATTTCATTTTTAAAAGTTTAATTTTATATAATTGTTTTTTAAAAAATTGATTTCAAGGAAAAAAATAAAAAAAAAATCAACCTTATTTTATAATTTTTTAAGGAAAATTGTTTTCCAAGTGTTTTCAAGCCTTATTTATAAATCTTAAAAGTATTTTCAAAGAAATGGTTTTCAAAATATTTTCAATATTCTTTTAAATGTTTTCAAGTAAAAAGTTTTTGAAAAAAATTCAAGCTTTATTTATAATCTTTCAATGTATTTTCAAAGAAGTGTTTTCCAAAACATTTTGAAGATTTCTTTATAAGTTTTAAAAGTATTTTCAAAGAAATGGTTATCAAAAAAAATTGAATCTTCTTTCACATGTTTTCAAGTGAAAATGTTTTCAAAAAATTTTGAATATTTATTTATAATTTCTCGAAGTGTTTTCAAAAAAATGTTTTTGAAAATGTTTTGAAATTATTTTATAAGTTTTCAAGGAAAAAGGTTTTCAAAATGATTTCAAGTCTTATATATAAGTTTTCAAGTTATTTTTCTAATAAAATGATTTTAAATAGGTTTTATGTATTGAAATATTTTTCAAAGCATAAAGGATATTTTTGACAATAAAAATATTTGAAATATATTTCAAAATTAGTTTCCATCTAAGATAACATCCATTCATGTTGCTAATTCCCTTCTAGGAAATGATCTAAAGGTTCTATTCATATTCATTATTTAATGGTTTATATTTTTATGGAATGATGCTTAAGACACCGATTTGACTTCCACGGGTTTTATGTTTTTTTGAAACCCACTTCTTTTCACGGTTTTTGATTTCATGAAGTGGTTATTAAACCTATCTCTTTTAATAGGTTATGATGTGATAAAATTTTAATGATACCCAATTCTTTTCATGGGTTATGATTTGATGTTTATAAAACCTATATCTTTATATGGTTCATGATATGATGAATGTTTTTTTATCATGAAGCATATGTATGAATGATTTTATTATGAGATGGGTGGGACCTATATCTCCCTCCAATGCATTGGGTAATGATAAGTTGTATATGAGTTAAAATGGTACATGGGTTGTAGCCCAAGCCCGAAAACAAGAAGGTACATGTGTTTTATCCCAAGAAAAAAAGAAATAAGGTACATTGGTTATATCCCAATCTATAAAACAAGAAGGTACATGGGTTGTAGACCAATCCTAAAAGAAATAGGGCACATGGGTTGTAGTCCAAGCCCAAAAAAATAAGTTACATGGGTTTCATCCCAATTATAAAAGAAAGAAGGTAAACATATTGTAGCCCAAGCCCAAAAATAATTAGGTACATGGGTTGTATCCTAAGAATGAAAGAAAGAGGGTACATGGGTTATAGTCCAAGTCCAAAAATAAGAAGGTGCATAGGTTTTAGCACAAGCCTAAAAGTAAGAGGGTATGTCGTTTTTCATCCCAATCCTGTAGTAGTTACATGGGTTGTAGCCCAATACTAACATGTTATAAAGGTCTTTGTAGGTATCATTGACATAAAAAAAATTCTTATATATATTCCAAAAATATTATGTCTCATTCTTCTATTATGGTTTCATGTATCATGATGTTTATTTTCTTATGATTCATATCATATGAACTTCCAATATTTATGCCAGAAATCAAATTTATGATCTATAATATGTAGGTTATGATCTCATAATGTTATGATCATTATCTCATACCCCAATGTTCAAGTTTATGCTTACCTATCTCCCTTGTTTACCCTTACTGCGTATCTAATCTCACCCCCTTTTATGTTTCCTTTCCCTGAGTTATGAAGAAAGGTTTTAGGTATAATTAACAAAGTTGGATATATTTATGGATGTCTTGAATATATTTCACCATGATTGAATATTTTTTTACCATGTTTCCAAAGACACTAAACTCTTATGGTCCTTGAGAATTTATTTTTGTAATATACTGAATATTCATCTAAAACGATGTAATATCCATGTATGTCAAGATTGGGTCTCTATAATTGTGGATTAAAAATCATAAATGGTGTCCCAAGTGTCTAATACCATGGTAAACCCCATGTTTTTTCATTTACCACTACCTAGGTTTCCAAGGCTTAAATTTAGAAATTAATAAACAAATTCCCCACTTTTGATATAATTACCCACCTATTTCTCCATTTACTTTCACTCATAACTCTTCATATATGAATATATGATATTTTTACCTCACATCGGTTCCACCTAAGGTTTCACAAAGCCCCTAAGGTCCCTATACACATGTTTTGGGAACTACTCTTCAAGGTATGTCAAATTTTCACTTCTCTTTTCCATTCAAGTTTCCTTTTTATGTGTTATGTCTTTCAAATTTCCAAACTAAGTTATTTTGTCCAATTTATTTTATCTTTTTAATTTATTAAGAGTATTTTATGTATGGGAGACTAATGTCCCCTATTTTTTTACCCTTTTCTAAAACCATGTTTTATACCCATTATGCTTCCAATTTTACTTCTCAAAATTTCTCTCTTCTCCTCAAGAAATTAAATTATATTTTATTTATGGGAATTAACAAACCTATTTCATTTATAGGGGTATTAAAATATATTTAAAAAATATTTATTTAATTTTATGATTTAAATACATAAAACCCTCATTCCATTTTATTGCATTATAAATTACATAAGGATATTTTCTTTAATCACTTTTTAAGGCACTATGATTTTTATATGAAACCTATTTCTTTTATTCTCCACTAGTTATTTATGAAACATTTTATTATGATATATGTGGATAATATTAATTAATACATATTAATGGTTCACCCTAATAGTTCTCCAATTCATTGGTTAAATAATGTAATCTTTATAGATGACATGTTTTACGATACCTTGGTGGATAATCTTAGAAATTTTGACGACACCTCAGTGACAAACCTTGGTGATATAATTATGAATGTATCATTTAAATGTTGTGGTAAAATTTACAAGTTATTATTAAAGTTATTATTATTATGATATGCCTATCTCTTATGCATGTATGATAATCCTCAAGTTCTTATAGATACTTCTTAATATCACATGTAAATTGTTTTCCTTTTTTCCCTTACTGGGCTTTATGCTCACCCTTTCATTTGATGTATATCACTAGTTATGAGATATAGTAAATGTTATTATGATAAACCTTTGAAGAATAATTTTAAGTGGATTAGAATAATTTTTTATTTTTTCATGTATTGTGTACCTTTTTCAAAGAAACTAAACATTAAAAGATCATCTATTTTTACCATGTAAATGAAAATTTTATGTAATAAAAGTTAGGATTCCATAGTTGATATCAAAGGATTTTTTAGTTATTTATGGAAATTACGATTTTAAAACATTACAAATAAACCTATATAAAGGTTAAAAATAGAAAAAAACCTAGTATTTTAGTTAAATATTATGATTAGTAGTTTCTACACAAAGAAATCTATGTCTGGATATGAACAAGTGGATGTGACTCTCACATAAATGTATCTAGGGGTAAAACCCAAAAACACTGATTTGATCTAGACACAAACAAGAACTAGTGCACTAAAATGGTTCATGCTACACTCTGGTTTTGACACTCATATGGTATATTTTTGGTTAATCATAAGCTTTTTATGAACCATTATGAAGGATTTATAGAAAATGTAATTTTTGTTAAAGTATAACATATTTAAGAATGATGTTTTCAAACATAAAATTACTTAGGAGTTATAATATTCTTAAAATAAATACATTTATCACAAAGGTTTTACTATTTTAGAAAATAAATTGAAATAAGAGGAACAGGGTAAATGGTTAGTGCAATGGACCATGCGATGATGGCCCTCTAATGGAAGATGGAATGGAAAACATCATGAGATTGATGAATCAACTAACTTGGATTATGATAAATAACTTGAATCAAGATGAGATACCAGATTCAACTTAAAGGGAAAAAATTCATTGAGTACTTTATACATCAACATCACCTTATTTCAGTGGATCTACAGACCCATTGTTGTTGAAAATGGATAAGCTCTATAGAAGAGATATTTTTTGTACACCATTGTTCAGAATAAGGGAAATTCACCCTAGTTGTGTACTTATTAGAGGGATAATCCAATAAAATGTGGACACTAATTAAAAAAATGAGTCCAAGAAGAGAGATTTATTATATATATTAGTAAGAGTTTAGGGGAACCTTTTTTAAAAAATATTTCCCCCGTTCGATGTGTACAAAAATAGAGAAGGAATTCCTAGAGCTGAAGCAGAAGGAAAATGAATATGTGGGAATCTATGAGATGAACCTTACAATAATTTCTCACTACACCTCCATATTTTTCATGGATCCTAATAGAAATTTTGATATATTATTTAGTGGTATAAGACCCCATCTATGGAATAATATTTCCAATAGATACTATCACAGCTATGAGGAGATAGTGTGAAGTGTTGTGAAGGTTGAACTGGAGTTCGTAGGTTCAAAGTGGTCTCATAGATCAAATGAAAAGAAGATATCAATATATCCAATATTAGGAAGAAACTTTGATCACATAAGAGGAGGAAATAAAGTAAAACTTCACACATGCAACAAATGTGGGAATAAGAGTTTAGGTAATTAATTTCTTGGGAGATGGAAATGTTATAAGTGTGGAAGAGAAAACCATATTGCTCGGAACTATCATAGTGGGGTGAATCCTCAACTTCTCAACACTAATGAAAAAGGGAATATGGTGCAGGCCTATCCTGAATTCCAATGCTATAAGTATGGATATCTTGGGAAATTTTCCAAATATTTTCCAAATCATAAGATAATATAGGGGAATCACCATAAACCTTAGTATAGGAAAAAATATAAAGGTCGTTAATTTTATATCATCTCAACTGGATTAGATTCTCCAAATGATGTGGTGGTAAGTACTCTCATTGTTCTCTCAAATATATCAAGTACTCTTTATTATTTTGGTTCTATGGATTCCTTTATTTCATCCATGTTTTCAAAGAATGTAGAATCAATCCCTAAACTTCTAGAAGTATAGTTATCAGTCAATACTCCTAGAGGGATTATCAATGCATAATTAGTGTATAGAAACTCTAGTAATGACTTTAGTGAGAACAATATTCTCAAAAATCTAGTAGTCATTCCCATTATGGAATTCAAAATTATACTAGGGATTGACTGCCTCTCAAAGTATAATGCTCTTATCAATTGTAGGAGAAATGAAATTGCAGTAATGTTGAATGGAAAACATACAGTTTTCTTCAAAGGAGGAATATCTCGACCTGATCTTTGTTTAGAAACACCTCCTATTTCCTTCTTTAAGAAAATTATCAATGAAGATAAAGAAGTAAATAAAATAATACAAATGGAAAATTTCCCCATCGTTTAGGAATACATTGATGCATTTCCTGAAGAGTTACATGGACCTCCTCTAAAAATAGATGTATATTTCTCCATTGAACTCATTCTTGGATCTAAGACAATATCAAAGACCTCATATAGAATGGAAAATGTGGAGGTGGAAGAATTAAATAAACACTTTCAAGATCTTTTGGATAAGGGGTTTATCCAACCAAGTGTGTCTCATTAGGGAGTACCTATTCTCTTTTTAAATAATATGGATGTATCAATTCATCTATTTATTGATTATAGATAACTTAATGGGATCACAATGAATAATAAGTACCCTCTTCCAAGGATTGATGATTTATTTAACCAGCTTCATGGGGCTCAATACTTCCACATGATTGATCTTTGATTTGGTCATCTTCAATTGAGGGCAAAGAAAGAAGATATTCCAAGGACCACCTTATGATCAAGATATGGAATTATTTTTTTTATTCCCTTATACTTGACTAATGAATTTACTATATTTATGGATTTGATAAACAAATTATTTAAGGACTACCTTGATAAATTTAAGGTAGTTTTTATTGATGATATTTTGATATATCCCAAAATTCATTAAGAGCATGAGGATTATCTAAGGGTTATATTTAAAACTCTGAGGAAGGAGAGTCTATTTGTAAAGTTTATAAAATTTGAATTTTGGTAACAACAAGTTACATTATTGGGGAACATTATAACTAAAGAAAGAATATCAGTTGACCCTGCTAAGACAAAGGTGGTGGAGAAGTGGCCTCATCCTATAAGAATAACTAATATTTTTAGTTTCCTTGGTTTATAAGGATATTATAAGAGTTTTTTGAAAAAAAACATGACTTTCTAATCCACTAACCAAGTTAACTCAAAAAGGGGCCAAGTTCATCTAGACAAAAAAGTGTGAAGAAAGTTTCCAAGAGATGAAGAAGATATTGGTTACTGCAACCATTTTAACTCTACCCTCAATTGGAGAAGGATTAGTTATTTTTTTGATGCATGTAACACACCAATATTTTTTGAATTATTTTTTTCAAATTTATTTAACCTTTGTGATATATTTCAATTCACATAACATCGAAAATAGTTTATTATTAAATCACTATGTTTGGATTGTATAATAAACAATACCTAGTTAATAATTCACTACACATAACATAAATTTTATATTTACTACATGAAACACCAAGGTTAGTTTGTGACTTTGTGTACATTACACACAACACCGACTTAGCGTACGCAACATGCAATACTGAGTTTTTAAAAGAACTTTTATTATTATTAGATTATTTAAATGATATAATATAATCCATTCATTAAATATAGTAATATTAATAATGATAACTACTTTTAAAATATTTTTTACAACTATTTTATATAAATAAAACATATTTATGATGAATGGCATAATTTTTTCTATAGTCTATATATGTTTAAAAATACTATTTTTTCAAGTGAACTGATTTTAATGTCCTTATATGAAAAATAATAAAATTAATTCTAGAAATTTTTATAAATTGAATTTATAGAATAAAATTAATTTTTTAATTTATAATTTCGAAATCATCTTAGGGTGAATTTTTTGGATTTTTCTGAAAAACTTCATTTTTTGATGAATAGTTAAACATACCGGATTTTATTTCGAAACTACTTTTTCGTATAATTTATTTATAAGGATAAATTATATTTTAAATTGGTTCAAAATATTAATTGGATATTATTTTTATCAATTAATCTAATTTATTTCATTATAATCGATTTCACTTTGAAATTAGGTATAATAACTTAGCAAAATTTTGGATGTTTTTACTTTAAAAACCCACAGTATTGTCCTATCATTGGGATTAATTTTAAATTAATTTCTACAAATTATGTTATTAGAATTTAGAAAAATGGATTCCAAATTTTTAATCATCATAATTTATAATTTATAATAAGTTCAACTTAGTTTTTGACCAAAAAATATTAATGAAAATAATTAAAATTAATTACAATGATTAAGGTAAAATTAAGCTTAACTAAGGAATAAACCTTAAATTTAAAACAAAAAGGACTTATAAACTTGTACAAAACTTATTTTATGTCCATTATTAATCCATTAAACTTTCATTATTTAGTTTTTTTGGTTTGTTATGACTTTTATTAGTTAAAAATATGGGTACACTAAACTTGTTTTCAAAAATGCTAAGTGTGTCATTTCCCTTCCCTATAAAAGGACACCACCTCTACCTATTCTTAAAACCTATAAAAACACTTAGGTTAGTAAAATATATAACTAATATACTTCCAAAAATCCATCCTTTAATTTTAAAATATTCCTTTTTTCAGAAATCAATCAAAGGAATCCTTTTGACACAAACTAGAAGGAGTTACCTAATTAAGAGGTAACATCTTCTCCCAAGATCCTTTCATTTATTTTCTTTATCCACCCCCTCCAATATATTTATTCTATGATTTTATAACAAAATTAGTATCCTAAATATACTAGTATGATTTTCTTATATGTTTTTTATCTACACTTATACACACCTACATCTAATGGGTAATGAACATATTGTTTATGTGTACGGAGAACTATTGCCTCACTAAAAGATGATTGTTCATTTTTCCTTTAACGCCTATCACGGTGAAAATTATGATGGAAACTATATTTATATATGTAATATATTATATTTATATATCTTTAATATTATTTAATTATTTTACAATGCATTATTTATAATTTCCATTTTGTGATAATACGATAATTTTGTTTGAGGAAGTGTGGACTACCATGCCCTCAAAGCGATGTGATTCATTCATACACTACATGGAATGTATTAAGGATGTATTTAGTTAATATATATGAAATATATGATATAATAAATCTACTATAATAATGATATATATATATACAATTATTTCTTTTACTTTATTTCTTTCAACATGACAATTAAAAGGAAATAGCGTTCATACGTACGTATGGATTATCCTCTCCATGAACGGTGTATTCTGTTTCATACTTCTATATCATATGGATTATTATAATAAAAATAAAATGAATATAAATTATATTTAAATCATGGTTTAAATTCTATAAATCATTATATAAATATAAGGACCAAATATAAAATAAATTAATACAAAATCGAAAAACAAAGCAGATATTACCCGAAGTGAAACCTTAATATAGAATTGTGAAAAAGTGGGTAATATAAAGCCATAATAAAACCATACATGGTATTTGATGTAAGATTTTGGTTGTATGATAGATTTATATTAAATTTATATTTCATTTATAGAAGGTTTGAATAAGTACGACGAGATTCAAGACAAAAGGTAAGGGGATCTCGTCTCACTTTTTATTTCTGTGAGATACATGATCTATTCACCACCCATTAATTTTTTTTTGGTGTGTATAATAACCATGTATGTAATAAATGATTATTATATTTAAATTTATGTTTATTTAAATATACTTTCTATGACCTTTATTTCATGGGTTTTATGTTAAAAAATTTATCAAATCTCAAGTTTCCTTCTTTGAGACTTATGTTTTGTTATGCACCTAAATTCATTTTGAGGTGTATATAATTCCATTTTACATGATATATAATGAACCTCCATATTTTCATTATATTCTAAGATTCATTTAATTTCCTTTTCTTATATAGAGAGTATTATCCCAAGTTACCAAGTGATAAGAGTTTATTGAAACAATCACATCACTTTTCAAAATTTTTTATGTTTATGCTTACTTTGATGAAATATTATAACCCATATCTCAAGAAACTTCATTAATTTTCTCATCCTCTAATTATAAATGATATATTCAGGTATTGGTACCATTTTATTACTCTTTGGTACATAATAGAACTAAGAAAGTGTTTTTAAGAAATCCTTACATTACCCTCTCTTCATTCGTAAATATTTGTTCCTTCCATGTTTTATAATAGGTGTTTCGAAGAATATTGTACCATTATCTTATAATATTTATAATAAATTTTAAAACCTTTTGTCCTTTACCAATATCTTCAAAGTAATCTTCTTGTGACTTTCCGAAAAAGAAATTTTTCTAGCCTTTTTAGCATGCAAATGGAATGTTTTTTCCTTGTTTGGCATGTATGGATTTTCCCTCCATCATTTCTTTGAATCTTCCTTTCCATTTTTAAAAGGGTAATTTTTTAAAAGAAAATAAAAGTAACCATTAAGGAAAATTGTTTTCAAAATATTTTCAAGATTCTTATATAAGTTTTTAATGATTTTTTTTTTAATTTTTTCAATCTTTATTTATCAATTTTCAAATTATTTTCAATGAAATATTTTTAAAAAAAAATTTAGGATTTATTTTTATGTTTTTTAAGTGCTTTCAAATAAAAAGGTTTTTAAATATTTTTAAAGATTATTTTATTTTTTTTCAAGGAAAAATGTTTTCAAAATTATTTTATATATTCTTTAAAAGTTTTAAAGGTATTTTCTATGAAAATTATTTTCAAATGGTTCTTTGTATTAAAATAATTTTTAAAATAAGAAAGTATATTTTTCTCAAGAAACGTTTTTGAAAGATATTTCAAAATTATTTTCCCTCTAAGATGACATCTATAGATGTTACTCATGAACTTCTATAAAATGATCTAAAGGTTCCCTTCATATTATTTCTATGAATGAGTTATTCATAATGTCATGGTCTTTATGAAACCATTTCTCTTTCATGGGTGATTTTTTTTTGATGAAATAATTATGAAACTTGTATATTTTTTCATATGTTATGATATTTTTACATTTTTACGATACCCATTCATTACATGGGTTATGATATGATTTTTAGAATTTTTTGGTACATGTATGTATGATTTCATTATGAGATAGGCGGGACTTATATCTCCCTCAAATTCATTGGGTAAATATTTATATCTCATTATATAGACATGAATGGAATGAGAAATAAACTCAATTTATTTTTATAGGGTTGGAATAAGAAATGAAATTGGTTCTGTAATATAGGGCTGAAATGAGGAGTGAACTCAGTTCATTAATACAGGGCTAGAATGAGAAGTGAACTCGGTTCATAAATATAGGTCCAGAATGGGGAGTGAACACAGTTCAATAATATAAGGCTGGATCAGGGTGTGAAACCAGTTCAGTAAAGGACTTTTTTCACTGAGATGGACTTGGAAGAAAATTTTTTACTACTATGAAAATCATTATTATATGCTTATGTGTTTTCCACAATTCCATATTTTTATTCCTATGTTATGATTTCATGGCTTATGTTCTTTATTTACTTATGATTTATGTCTTATAAACTACCAAGATTTATGCCATAAATCATGTATATGATCTTTGATATGCAGGATATGATCTTATATTTTCATGATCAAGTTCTCGTACCCTTATTCTCATGATTATGATTACATATCTCCCATTTTTACCCTTGTTGAGAATTTGAGATCACCCCTTTTTATATTTCCTTCCCCAGGTTATGAAGATATGTATTATGTTTGATGTTTCTAAAAAAGGTGATAGTTAATAAGAACCTAATGGGAGATAATGTAGCTCATTTACGTACGAGTGTTTATTTTTTCCATTTTTCCAAAGGCACCAGAATAGTAAAGTCTATGGGCATCTATTTGTATAATGTTTTAAGTATTCTAAAAAAGTTATTTAATTTATATGTATGAAAAGAGAGGGTCATTATAGTTGGTATCAGAGCAAATTTTTAGTTAACCTTTGGAAGCTAGGTTGAGAAAACCTTAGTGAGAAGCCCAAACACATATCTAAGGATAAGTATAAGGATAAGAAAAAGAATAGGAAAATGTTTGGGAATTTTGGTAAAGGATAGAGTTAGTGGTTTACTAGAAATTTATCCCTGACTAGATACTACTTGTGGATGTGGCTCTAGTACAGATGTACCCAGGAGTAACAACTCTAACAAGATGTTTTACGCCTAACTCGGGGTAATCTGTTACACAAAAACGGGTCTTGTTGGACACCTAGTTTGACACTCTTGGGGGATATGCTTTGGGAATTCACAAACATATCAAGAACCATAATGAAGGATTTAAATATAATTTGGCTATGAAAAACCTATGATGAACCTACTGTGTCATATATTAATTAATTTTTCATTATTTGTAAATCATATAAGTAATTATTTTTATGATTATGTGGGTTTCTACTATGATAAGTAATGATCACACTATGCTGATGGTTTTAGTAAATGGAAGGAACTAGAAGGGACTAGATTAATGTTGAATATTATGGACAATTATATGATGAGTATTCAAGTGGGATGATCACTAGAGTAAAAGATATTGTGATCATGCCTAATTAGTTTTCACGGAACATGATTAATAATGTGTACCATAACCAACACTTGGACTCACCAAGGAAGATAAAGAGGGATTTATCTAAGAGATCAGATAATGGATACCATGGAATAAAGAATATTTGGTTTCCTTTGTGTTAATAATGTGTAAATAATCACTTAAGTGAATGTAATAGTGGAATAAGAAGATGTTTTGGTTGTGGAAAATAAGGACACAAAGCAAGTGACTGCAAGGGAAAAATGATGAGTTCAGGAAATGAAATGGATTATAATATTGGCCTCCCCAATACATCATCGAAGGTTAAGTGTTTTAAGTGGGTAATAAACTACCATTATGCAACTCAATGTCCCAAGAGAAAAGCTCATGAAGAGGATCAGCAAGGTGGTATGAGTAATGGTTACATTTCTAATGATAAAGAGACTATATAAGAAATTTTAAATGAAATAGGTATTTTTTTAATGGGATGAGGTACCTTTGATAATGGAATAAGGATGAATTGGAATAAAAAAATATTTTATGCATTTTTATTCAAGAATTATGTTATATGAAATGGTGAAATGTGTAAGGATTTTTCAGTTTATTTATTTCTCTATGGATTTACAAGAACACATTGAATGGTTCCAGGGGATTAGAAAAGTGATATAATGGAAATTATATGTCCATGTAAAACACATGATTAAGGAAAATATAACACTTAATATGTTACTTATGTTATGATAATGTTCTTTGGATAAAGATCAGTGGGATATAAATAAGTAAATTAGAATGTATTGATTACTTTGGAACAAATTAAGGACCTATTGACAAGTGGTTCATGCTATCATGGATGAAGTTTACAACTTCTTGGATTTTTGGAATATATATAGTAATATATGGAATAATGAATCATTAATTTTTTCCAAAAGGATTTATCATAATTCAGGTTGTTACCATGTTCCAAGAGAATTTACCATGAGTGTATTCACATGTTTTGAATGTGACAACCAAGAGCTACTATGTGATATATGGGGTATCAATGTTAAGATTATTTGGTGAATTTCTTTATAAATTTTTGGATTTTTATCTTTCATAAGGGTTATAAGGTTAACCATACATGATAATTTTAAGTTAAACTTTAGAGGAAGTATTTATGTATTGTGATTGTATTGAAAACCTTGGTTAAAAGGTTATTAAGTGATTAACCTTATTATAATGATGTCCATCATATTTTGGAAATTTTATTAGTGTGGTTTTATAAAAGGGAATCACGTGTGTCGGGTGACAACCAATCGATTCTAGCAAGGTTGTGCATCTTGAACCCATGATCGAAGGATGATAAGTGTTTCATGCCTACCACTGGCCAATGCGATGTCCTAGTTAATGTAAAATTATTTTTGATTAATAACAATTTATGGTGAAATAATAGTGTTACTTTTTATGTTTAGAAATAAATGTATAAACCATATTGATTTTTGATAATAGTTATAGATAAATATTTATACATTTTATTATTTTATGGGACTCAATATCTTCTAAAGGTTTATTTTAGTACTTCAGGCATCAAAGTTAATTTTTTGACATCCATTTCTTAAAGTGGTGGATGAAATAAAAATAGTTAAAAGCATAACCGAAAAATGAAATTTTGTTTATAGAAATATATCAAGTAATTATATTTCCTTATATTATTTTTAAATAAAATAATGACTCAATGATAGGATAATAATCAAAAAAATCCAAACAACTTAATTTTTATTGAACTAGTGTCCTTATAAATCATCATAGATTAATGACTTTGAAGCCCTCAACTTTTCTTTTATCATTCACTTTTATGTGATTTATAACCTCATTCACTCCCTATAAATTTTTAATCTTTTCCTCCATGTCTAATATTCACTCCTAACAAATGTTCTCCTATGTGGAAACCTAGTTATATGTTACTTTGGTTAACAGTTATGGTTCTAACTTTCCCTTTTTAAGGGAAGTTTTAGTATCCATTTTTGTGACATGGGTTTCTATAAATGAAACTTTCAAGTATTAAACCTTTGATAATCTATATGAATCATGAGGGTATAATTCATTTTAAGTGGTTATAATGTAACACCCCGAGTTTTTTTGAATTATTATTTTTTAAATTTATTTAACCTTTGCTATATTTTTTTCACATAACACTAAAAATAGTTTATTATTAAAGAACTATGTTTGGATTGTGTTATACACAACACCAAGTTAATCATGCACTATACACAACATAAATTTTAGCTTCACTACACGAAACACCATGGTTATCTTGCAACTGGGCGTACATTACACGCAACATCAACATGGTTTATGCAACATGCAACACTGAGTTTCTATGAAATGCCTTTTTATTAATATAATTATTTAATTGATATAATTAGAATTCAGTTGTTAAAATTATTAATATGAATTGTGATAAATAATTTCAAAATAATTTTTATAATGGTTTTATATAAAAAAACATATTGATTATGAAATATATAATTTTTTTTAAAACACTTATATGTTTAAAAAAACTATTTTCTCAAATAAACGGCTTTTAATGTCCTTCTGTTAAAAATAATAAAATTAATTTTACGAAAATTTAGAATTTAAATTTTATATAATAAAAATCATTTTTTTAATTTATATTGACTAAATTATCTTAGGGATATTTTTTGGATTTTTCTCAGAAACATCATTTTTGGATGAATAGTGAAAAAATACCAGATTTTAATTCAAAACTACATTTTAATATGATTTATTTATATGTTTAAATTATATTTTAAATATTTTTAAAACTTTAATTGGATAAATTTTTTATCAATTAATCCAATTTAGGTCAATTTAATCAATTTAATTTTGAAAATGGGTATAAAAACTTAGCAAAAATTTGGACGTTTTTACTTTAAAACTCACAGTGTCGTCCCATTGGTGGGATTAATTATAAATTAATTTCTATCACTTATGTGATTAGAATTTTGAAAAAATGATTCCATATTTGGAATAATAATAATTTATAATGTCTAATAAGGTCAAATTATCTTTTGACCAAAAATATTATTGAAAGTAATTAAAATTAATTACATTGATTAAGGTAAAATTAAGCTTAACTAAGGACTAAACCTTAAATTTAAGACCCAAAACGAATTATAAACGCTTAAAATACCCATTTTCTGGACAATATAAGTCTATTAACCTTCCTTTTTTTGATTTTTTTGGGTTTTATATGACTTTTTTAGGTAAAAATGTGGGTACACCTAACTTGTTTTAAAAAATGTCAAGTGTGTCCTTTCTCTTCCCTATAAAAGGCCACAAAATATCTCTCTTCTTCACACCTCTAAAACTACTTAGGTTCAGAAATATATGCCCAATACACTTCCAAAAAATCCCTCACTTCCTCCTTTAATCCTTTATTTGGTCATAAGCAATCCAAGGATGCCTTTTGGTACAAAGCAAAAGGAGTTACCCGATTAAGAGGTAAAGTCTTCTCTCAAGATCCTTTATTTTATTTTTTTTCTGCACCCCCTTCAATATATTTATTCCATGATTGTTTAGAAAACTATCCTAAATATACTAGTATTTTTGTATGATAAGTTTTTGATCAACTCTTACACACACCTACATCTAATGGTTAACGAACATATTGTTTACATGTACGACGAACTACTACCTCACTAAATAATGATTGTTCATTTTTCCTTTATCATCTCTCATGGTGGAAATTATGATGGAGACTCTGTTTATGTATGTTATATATTATATTTATATTTATTTAATATTTTTTAATTATTTTACAATACATATCTTTATACTTTCCATTTTTTGTTAATATGATAATTTCGTTTGAGGAAGTGTGGACTACCGCCCCCACAAAGAGATGTGATTCACTCATACACTAAATTGAAGGTATTAAGTATGTATTTAATGAATATATATGAAATATATTTTATAATAAATATAATATAACAATTATATATATATACATATATTTATTTTACTTTTTTTCTTTCAACGCGACTATTAAACGGAAATAGTGTTCATGCGTACGTACGACTTACCGTTTCCATGAACGGTGTATTACATTTCATAATTATATATCCTATGGATTATTATAATAAAAATATAATGAATATAAATTATATTTAAATCATTTTTTACATTCTATAAATCATTATATAAATATAAGGACCAAAGATATAACAAATTAAGACACATGTTAAAAACAAAGAAGATATTATCTGAAGTGAAACCTTAACATAGAATTGTAAACAAGAGAGTAATATAAATCCATAATCAAACCATATATGGTATTATAAATAAAAACATGTTTTTTTTATAGATTTATAATAAATTCATATTTATTATACAGGAGGTTTGAATGATTACGATGATAGTCAAGACACAAGGTAGGGGGATTTCATCTCACTTTTCATTTTCATGAGATACATGCTTTATTCAACACCCATTTCTTTTGTGTGGTGTGTATACTGTCCAAAAATTTAATAAATTATTATTATAGTTAAATTTATGGTTATTTACATATCAATTATAAGACCTGTATTTCATGGGGTTTATGTTTCAAAAGTTATCAAATCGGTAAAATATTTTTTGTCTCAATTTTCCTTCTTTGAGACTCATGTTTTGTTATGCATCTAAAATTTTTTGAGGTGTATATAATTCCATTTTACATGATATATAATGAACCTCAATATTTTCATGATATTATAAGCTTCATGTAATTTCCTTTTCTTACATGGATATTATGATCCCAAGTTACCAAGTGATAAGAGTTTATTGAAATAATCTCATCGCTTTTCAAGATTATTTTTGTTTATGCTTCCTTTGATGAAATATTATATCCCATATCTCAATAACATTCATGAATTTTCTTATCCTTGGGTTATTAATGATATATTCATGTATTGGTACCATTTTTCTAATATTTGGTACATAATATAGTTAAGAAATTGTTTGTAAGAAATCCCAACTTTACCCTCCCTTTGATCAGAAATCTAAGTTCCTTCAAAACCATGTTTTCTAAAAAGTTTTTTGAAGAATATTATACTATTATCCTATAATATTTAAAATAGATTTTTACCCTTTTTTATTTTACCAATATCATCAAAGGAATCTTATTTTCATTTTCTGAATAAGGCATTCTTCTATCCTTTTTACCTTTCAAAAGGAATATTCTTTTTACCTCATATGGTGTGTACAGATTTAACCACCATCATTTCTTTGAAGCTTCCTTTTCATTTTTAAAAGGATTATTTTTAAGAAAAAAAATTTAAAATTAATTTTCAAGGAAAATTGTTTTCAAAATGTTTTCAAGATTATTTTATATGTTTTCTAGGAAAATTGTTTTAAAAATGTTTTCAATCCTTATTTACAATTTTTTTAAGTATTTTCAGATAAATGGTTTTCAAAAAAATCAATATTATTTCATATGTTTTCATGTAAAAATATTTTCAAAACATTTTCAAGATTTCTTTATAAGTTTTAAAATTATTTTAAAATAAAAAGGTTTTAAATTTTTTTTTTGAATATTATTTTATAAGTTTTAAAAGAAAAAGGATTTTAAAATGATTACATTTACTCTTTATAATTTTTCAAGGTATTTTCTAAGAAATTTTTTTTCAAAATGGTTTTGTGTATTAAAAATTCTTTTTCAATGAAGAAAGGACATTTTCCTCAAGAATGTTTTTGAAAGATAATTCAAAGTTATTTTACCTATTAGATAAAATCAATTGATGTTACTCATTAACTTCTAGGAAAGGATATAAAGGTTCCATTCATATTCTTTATATGAATGGGTAATTATTATTGTCATGGTATTTATGAAACATTATTCTCTTTTAGGGGTGATTCTTTTGATGAAATTATTATGAAACCTGTATCTTTTTCCACATGTTATGGTATGTTTACATGTTTATGATACCCATCTCATTACATGGGTTATGATATGATTGTTTATGAATTTGTGATACATGTTTATATGATTTGATTTAGAGATGGTTGAGACCTATATCTCCCTCCAATTAATTGGGTAAAGATTTATATCTCATGAGATAGACATGGTTGGAATAAGAAATTAACTTGGTTCAATATTATAGGACTGGAATTAGAAATGAACTCAGTTCAATTATACAGGTCTATAACAAGGAGTGAACTTAGATCAGTAATAAAGGGCTAGAATGAGAAGTGAAATTGGTTTAGTAATACAAGTCTTGAATGAGGAGTGATCTCAATTCAATAATTCAGGGTTTGAACGGGGTGTATACCCAATTCAGTAAAGTACTTTTTCCACCAATATGGCACTGGCAGAAATACCTTGAATACTATAGAAATCATTATTATATGATTATGTGTTTTCTACCATTACATACTTTTATTCCTATGTTATGCTTTTATGTCTTATTTTATTTATTTCCTTATGATTCATGTCTTATTAACTTTCAATATTTATCCCATGATTAATTTATATGATCATTGATATGTAGGGTATGATATTCTATTTTTATGATCATGTTTGTATACCCTTATGATCATGGTTATGCTGATATATCTCTCTTATTTATCCTTGATAAGAATTTGACCTCACCCCTTTTTGTGTTTCCTTCCCCAGGTTATAAAGATATGTATTATGTTTGATGTGTATAAGAAGGGTGATAGTCAAGAAGAACCTAGATGGAGATAATGTATCTCATTTATATACCAGTGCTTATGTTTTCCATGTTTCAAAAGGCATTATACTCGTACAGTTTTTAGACATATGTTTGTATAATGTTTTAATTATTACTAAAAATTTATGTAATGTATATGTATGAAAATTGAGGCTATATATAATTCATATTTCAAAGTTATTGGATGCATCCTCATGCGAAATTATGATTTGATCGCTTATTCATCCTTAAAATTGAATCCGCATGAGCAGAATTATCCTACAAAAGATCAAGATCTCACTGTGGTTTTTTTTCTCTGAAGATATGGAAGCACTGTCTTTATGTGGAGAAACGTGATATATACATAGATCACCAAAGTTTGAAGTATATTTTCATGAAAAAGTAATTGAAGATGAGATAGTGGAGATGTTTGTAACTTCTTAAAAATTTTGATTGTTCAATTCATTATCACCTCTAAAAAGAAAACAAAGTTGTTGATGTAGTAAGTAGTAATGACCCTATTATTCTGTAAATGAAGTGGATTCAATGAGATACATTGATCAAGGACCTAGTAAGGTTCTAAATGGGAATAATGATGGTAGGGAAATCATCAATCATATCCTAAATAATTTCTCAACCATCATTACTATAGAAGATCAAGAAATCACAAAGAGAAGATCCATTATTATAGAAGAATATAGAGACTATGAAGAATGGGAAGTTTCTTGAGTTAAATATTGATCAAGAAGGTGTAATAAATTTTCATACAAGGATTTTTGTTCCATCTATTTAAGAAATAAATAAGGAGATGATTGGTGAAGCCCATATATCTACATTCTCTATATATCGTGGAAGAATAAAAATGTATAGGTACCCTCATGATCATTATTGGTGGGATAACATGATAAGGGAGATTTTTGGCTACACTACAAGGTTCCTCGTCTGTCAACAAGTGAAGGTGGGTCAACAAATTCCTAAATATGTATTACAACCACTACCCATACCAACATGGAAGTGGGACAATATCACTATGGAATTTTTCACTGGTCTCTTGAAAACATCCAAAGGAAACAATATGATATGGGTTATAGTAGATTGTATCACCAAGACTTCCCATTTTATCTCTATTTAGGAAGACTTATCTCTTGACCAACATTCCAATATTTATATAAAGGAAGTGGTGAGGTTGCATGTAGTGACACTTTCTATCATTTCTAATCATGATCCAAGGTTCACATCAAAATTTTGGAGAATAATTCCACATGATCTAAATACTGAATTGAATTTCAATACATAATATCACCCCCAAACTGATTTCTAATCTAAAAAGAATATTAATATTCTTGAGGACAATATGAGAACACGGTCAATTTAATTTAAATGTGTATGGGATCAACATCTCACATTAGTTGAGTTCTCATACAACAACATCTTCCATTCAAGTATTCAAATGGAACCCTATAAAGCTCTATTAGGGAAGCGATGTAGAACTCCTACATGTTGGGATGAATTTGGTGAGAGAAATATTCTTGGGCCTAATCTTGTGCAAGAGATGATAGAAAAGGTTCATTCCATCCAACAACAAATAAAGCATGTTCAGATTAAATGGAATAACTATGCTGAGAACCACTAAAGGGACTTGGATTTTGAAATTTCTGACAAAGTCTTCCTTTGAATTTAACCTAGTAAGAGAGTCATGTGGTTTGGGAAGAAGGTAAGCTTATCCCCATGTACATTGGACCCTATGAAATCCTTGATCGCATAGGATCAGTGGCCTATCGACTTGAAATTCCTCCAAATCTTTCTCAAGTTCATGATGTATTCCATGTATCTCTCTTGAGGAAGTACATACTCGACTCTTCACATATAATGATTCCTAAGGTGGTACAACTATAAAATGACCTCTCTTATGAGGATCATCCGGTGGAGATCTTGGACTATAGAGACAAGGTTCTATGAAAAAAGACTACCCACCTCATCAAAGTGTTGCAAAGGAACCATAAATATGAAAAGGTGAAATGGGAACTAGATTTAAGAATGAGGAAGAAGTATACACACCTTTTCTCAACTTGGGTAATGAGTTGAAATTTTGGGGAAGAAATTTCTTAAGGGGGGAAGAATGTAACAACCCAAAATTTTTGAATGATATTTTTTTCTTGAGAAAATGTGTGTTATATTATTTTTTACTCAAAAAAACTATATCTCAATAATAATGAAGTGAGCATAATTTTAAATGTTACCATCAGGTTTTGACCATTTTACGATAATTTTTCAATATTACCATTGTAAAAAATACTCTTGACAAAAATTTTAACGTTATAATTATAGTTTATAAGTAGAAATGACAAAGGATAATTAACATCGAAAGGAGGAATGATGGCCTCAACCAGTAGATTCATGTCATACGAATCCCATTTTTCAGAACATGGGAGAGAGGTATCATCACTAGGCTTAAATCTTTACCAATCCCAAGTCAAGCTTCAATAAGTGAATTTTTAACAAAGTCTCCTATAGGATAAGTTCAAGTTAGTGGAAATTACCACTTGGGCAATGTTATCTGAGCCACCCCATGAATCTATCACCATAATAAACCTTACCCTTAGGTCATATAAATCTTTTATAAGTGGTTATGTGTCAATTCCTTTTTTACTTAAAGTATAATCCCTTTGAATAAATAAAATATTTTTCCCATCAATTCTGTTCTAAGAATAGTTTTTCTTAATAAAAAATATGATGAATTTGATAAATTGACTTTTTAGAAAAAAAAATTATACTTTTTAGAAAAGATACAAATTATTATAATAAACATATATATTATAAATAATGTTTAATTTAATTAAATAGTATAATAAAAACACTCTTATTTAAATATAAATGATAAAATAATTTTATTTTTTTGTAAGAAATTTCACTATACATTTTCAATACACTGTTATTTATAAAAAACAAGATTTTTATATTTAAAAGTTAAAATTATTTTATTTATAGAATTATTATGATAAAATAAATATTATTTTTGAAATAAACACAATGAAATTATGTTAGGGTTAATTTATGATAATTTTCTAAAATAATGTTTTTATGAATAATAAAAATACAGTTTGAGTTTTTCAGTATGTTTAATGACATCATAAATATATCATAATGATGTAATAATTAATTAAACATAAAAAATACTTAAAAATATTTTATTAATATCAAGTAATTTAATATATTTTAATCAATTTCAAAATATATAATTTACTTTCCAAATTCTAACATGGAAACTTTAACTTTTAAAATGTTATTTTGTGAAAACATTAATTTTCCTTTCCAAAATAAGTAACATAAAATTATAGTAGACTCTTTTGGATTAAATTAATATAATTTTTTTCCTAATTGTACAATACCATGGGAAAATACAATGGTAAATCCCATGGTTTTTCATTTACCACTACCTAGGTGTCCAAGGCCTAAATTTAGAAATTAATAAACAAATCCCCCACTTTTTTTATAAATACCCACCCATTTATCCATTTACATTCACTCCCAATTATTCCTCCATGAATATATGATATTTTTACCTCTCAATGAGTCCTCCCAAAGTTTCCTCAATCCCCCAAGGTCTCTATACACAAGTTTTAGGAACTACTCTTGAAGGTAAGGGAAATCTCTGCTTCTCTTTTCCATTCAAGTTTCCACTTTATGTTGTATGTCTTTAAAATTTCCCAACTAGCGTATTAAATATAATTTATTTTATATATTTAATGTATTAATATTATTTTATTAATGTTAGACTCATTTCCCCTCTCTTCTTACCCCTTTCTAAAACCATGTTTTATACCCATTATGCTAGCAATTTTACTTCTCAAAATTTCTCTATTATCCTCAAGAAATTTCCTTTTATTTTGTTTATGTAAATACCAAAACCTATTTATTTTCTGGGTTTATTCACCAAGATGTAAAAATTATTTATTTTATTCTATTATTTATATACATAAAACCCACATTCCCTTTTTTTGGTTTATAAATGACATAAATATCTTTTCTTTACAAACTTTTTAAAATGCCTTGATATTTATATGAACCCCATTTATTTTATTCTTCATAAGTTTTTTGTGAGATGTTTTATTATGATATATGTGAATAAAATTAATTAATACATATTAATGGTGTTCCAATATAGTGATCCAATTCATTAGGTAAAGAATTTAATCTCTAGAGATGACATTTTTTATGATACCTTGGTGAATAACCTTAGTAACTTTTATGATACCTAGGTGAAAAATCTTGGTGATATGCATATGATTGTATCATTTAAATATTTTATCCACATTTACATATTATTATTCATGTTATTATTATTATTATATTTCTATTTCTTATGCCTTTATGATAACCATTGAGTTATTATTTATATTTCTCAAGATCATCTATAAACGGTTTCCATTACTTTCCATTACTGGGCCGTTTTCTTACCCTTTCCTTTGAGGTATGTCCCTAGGTTATAAGATGAAATAAATTTACTTATGATGAACCTTTTAAGAATCCTTTAAAATTTATTAGAATAATGTCTTATGTTTTCAAGTATTATGTACCTTTTTTCTAGGAAACTAAACATTAAAATATTCTATGTTTGTACCATGTAAATGAAAATTTTATGTAATAAAAGTTAGGATGCCATAGCCTAGGTATCAAATATTCATACAAGAATAAAACATAATTTTAATTAATTGACTGATTAACCATTAATTAATTATTACCATTATCATTTCCAATATTAACATTTTAATATTATAAGATAAGTTCTAATATAATTATTAGTTATTTTCTTGTATTATCAAGTATTTCATCATCATAAATAAATCATCAAGAACCAACCTCATTCTTTCATTAATTTAATTATCATTTCATAAACTTTTGATTACTCTATGATTTAGGCCAAGCTACCACATAAAATATGTACTCTCAAGGTGTAGTATAAATCTATTTCCCAAAGTTGTAAAGTGATTATATAAGTAACATATAGTCATAATTCCATTAAAAAATTAGACCCATCATAAATCAGGCATCTCAAACATCATCACAACAACAAAGAGAAATCTCAACTTCAACTTATTCTCTCAATCCTGGTGCCATCCTTAATACCAAATAACATAATAACACATATGTCATCTCATGCCAACAACATCATCAACATTATAGGAAACTTGTATCCCATCATCATTACCACCGGAAACCTGTGCCAATAGCATATCCTCTGGAATCAATGTCCATATCATCACTATAACTGACACATCGTACCACCATCACACCCTTGGGTATACCCTCCCATTATTTTTACTATACATGATTAATATTCAATCATGTCAAGGCTATAAATCCATAGAGCATAAATTTATATTAAATGTATTATTTTAAACATAATTCCATGGAAACTCTGGCCAAATCAAACATGGAATTCCAAACATTATCAAACAATATCAATCTCATTCAGACCCAAATGAATGATTTAAGAAATCCATTCGTTTTTCATTTCCATGTTTAATTAAATTCATAAATATGAGAATAACTAGAAATAAAATTTCCATTGATAAATAATATCTATTTAATTTGGTGTTCCACATTAACATTATTTTTCATATAATAAAAATATTGATGATAATTATTTTAACATGCCTCTTTTAATATAATCAAAGTATTACCAAGTTTAAGTTATTATCATATTTCAAAGTATATCATCCATGATTAACAACCATAATAATATATAGCATGCTATCTAGTAAATCTCATAGTAAAAAATACATTTTAAAACCATGTGATCACACATCCCATATATTTCAAAACATGTATAATAATACTTCCACATGTGAAAATATTTTTCTTCAAGAGTTCATTACAAATATGAGAAAATTATATCTAAGAATGATTAAAATTATAAAAATGAAATAATATTATTCAGTAAAAGAATAAAAATAATACCACATCTGATAATCTCCATTTAAACTTATTATATATAGAATTATAAAAAAAATTATCATCTATATTATTTAATCAATTTAACACCATGTCATGCTATCATTTTAATTTTGACAATTATTAACTAGAAAAAAACAAAAAATTATCTATTTCTCCTTAGTAGATAATTTTTAGAATAATTATCATTATTATACAACACGAAATTATTTATTTCTCTTTCTTAAGATAATATTATTATTGGAGACTGGATGTAATATGACTCAAGAGGGGGAGTGAATTGAGTTCTTTAAAATTTTCTTTCTCTTGTAAAATTCTCCCACTATTTTTTAAAACTGACTTCTTTAATTTTATTTAATAAAACATGAAATGGAAATAAAATCATAAAATAAATAAACATAGAGTGATTTATAGTGGTTTGTGGAATATAATTCCCCTAGTCCACTCCACCACCACTCTTCTACACGAATGGTATGATTTTCACTAGTCCAGTCCTTCTATATGGGACTACTAGTCATTTTCCTAGGGACCACTCGGCTGAGTGTAAGAAGTCGAAACATGGTAAAAGAATAGGATATTTCAACCAATATCTATAAAAGGTTTTATTAGAAACATCCATCAAAGGTTATTTTTTTAGGAACCATTACAATAAAAGATAAAAAATTAAAGAGTTTAAAAACATCATCTCATGGATACAATAAATAGATGACAAAAAATAAAAAACTCCAAGAGAAATAATATAAAGAGAAAATAACTCTAGGAAATTATTCTGATCATAGAAAATATAATAGATAATAATAAATTATATATTGAAACTTCTTATTTCTTATTTTCATATAAAAAAAGTGTCACAGTTGAATCTTTGGAAAAATAATACTCAATATTTTTTTCACTTCACTTCTCATGCATAAGACTATGCTCGCATGCTATTTATTTTACTCATTGTATGAAATACTTGAACTGCTTCTTAATTAACCACATTGAACACTATCTATATAAAATATATATAATTGATAGGTCTTCCACCTAGAAATTCCGTATAAATATTATACTAAAATAAAATATTCCATCATTTTCTTCTATCTTGGTACTTGGTTCTTATTATAATCCATTTTAACTCAAAGAGGAAATAGAGCATTTAATAATTGTATAGCAGCATTAAAAACATAACTTGAGTGATTAAACTATAATAAATACCAACTAGCCACATGAAATATCCAATTTTAAGAACTGAATCCACATAGATGAATTATTGAACTAAAACCACGTAGTTGATTTTACTTCACATAGCCAAACTTCATCATGTAGGCGTTTTATTTGCATAGCCACATTTGATGTATACAATTTGAAATGAAGTTCCCAATTACTTTGTGTAGCTGATTCACTGAAACTAATGTAAATGATTAAGGTGATGTATACGATTTCACCATATAGAATATTCACATAACTGATTTCTTCATGTAATCAATTTACATATCCAATTACTCACATAGGTAATTTCTCACATATTTGATTACTCCACATAATTATTTCACGTAGTCAAATAATAACGTAGGTGATTCCTCGCATAGGAGATCTTTTCAATGTATCTAATTTCCAAGTAAGTGATTTAAAAATGTAGCTAATTAATGTATTTTTTCCATCATATAAGAATCTAATCGGGGTATCCATATTTAGTCTGGTTTCTAAAAACATTTAAATAGGAAATTTTCCCAGACATTAAAAATTTTCATCCAGAACATCTAGAATCCATACTTAAAGGAATTTACATCCAAACACATAAGAATGAAATAAAAACTGATAAAAAAACTTAGAAAATAAAATTTATCAATAAATTATGAAGGGTATTTGAGAACGTCACAATCTAAAGTAAATAGAATCTATTAGATCAACAATAGTAGTCCAAAAATCTCCCCCCTTTTCAATGATCACAAAACTTGTAAAGCTTATAAAACTGATTATCTATTCTAGTATGTATTAAATATAGGATAGGAAGGAATAATTCATCGAGTGTTGCTCCATTTCTCCTCACATATCATAGGATATGGTCACGTCATCACTTATGGAATCCTTCTATTTATTACATAAACTTTTCATTTACATTGTACAAACAGTGGATCTGTTAAAGTATAGTTTCTTGGAAAAAAGTTATATAATACATGAAAATATAAATAATTCTTCTAATACACTTGAAATGATTCCAAAATTTTTTATCCTTATTACATTTACTACATCTCATAACCTGGGGACATACATCAAAGGAAATGGTGAGCATAAGGCCCATTAAGGGAAATAAAGGGAAACAATTTACATGTGATCTTGAGAAATATCAATAAGAACATGAGTATTATAATAAAGACATGAGAAAGAGGAATATAATAATAATAATAATAATAATAAAACGAATAATAAAATGAAAATGTGCCTAAAATATTTAAATGATACATTCATAAGCATATCACCAAGGTTTATCACTAAGGTATCATAAAAATTACCAAATTTATTCCCCAAGGTACCATAAAACTTGTCATCTATAGAGATTAAATTCATTACCTAATGCATTAGAATGCTATCAGAGCACATCCTTAATATGTACTAATTAATTTTACCCACATATATCATAACAAAAAATTTCATAAATAACCCATGGATAATAATAGAAATGGTTTTCATATACAAATCATGGTGTTTTAAAAAGTCCTTAAAGACAGTATCTTTATGTCATTTATAACCCATGAAAAGTGAATGAGAGTTTTTTGTATATAAATAATAGAATAAAATAAATTATTTTTAAATATTTTTGAATACCCCTAGAGAAGAAATTGTTTTTGGTATTCACATAAGGAAAATAAAAGGGAATTTCTTGTAGAGAAGAGATAAATTTTAAGAAGTAAAATCGGCAGCATAATCGGTATAAAACATGGTTTTAGAAAAGGGTAAAATGAGATGGGAAATGGGTATCCCATTCATAAAATAATATTAATTAAGTTAAGGTATAAAATAAATTGGACATAAGAACTTATTTTGGTAATTTGAAAGACATACCACATAAAGAGGAAACTTGAATGGAAAAGAGAAGTGGAGATTTCCCTTACCTTGAAGAGTAGTTCTAAAAACTTATAGATTAGGAACTTAGGGGATTGAAGAAACCTTGGGAGGACTCATTGAGAGATAAAACTATCATAGCTTCATTGATTAAGAATTTTTAGTGAAATTAAATGTAGAAATGGGTGGGTGTTATAGTGGAAATGGGGGATTTGTTTATTAATTTGTAAATTTAAGCCTTTGATACCGAGGTAGTGGAAAATGAAAAATCATGGGCTTGACCCTGTCATTTTTCTATGGTGTTGGAAAATTGGGGAAAACAATGATGTTATTTTAATTCCCAATAGTCTACTATAATTTTATATTACTTATTTAGGTAAGGAAAATTAAATGTTTCACAAAATCTCATTTTTAACGTTAAAGTTTCCATTTTAGAATTTGGAAAGTAAATTACATATTTGAAAATTGATTAAAATCTATTAAAATACTTGATATTAAGAAAATAGAATTTTTTAAGTATTGGATTGTGTTTAATTATTTATTAAATCATTATGAAATATTTATTATGTAATTAAACAAACCGAAAAACTCAAACAATATTTTTATTATTCACAAAAAAATAAAGTATTTTATAAAATTCTCATAAATTCAAACTAACCTAATTTTTATGTTATAATTTCAAAAATTATATTTATTTTATCATAATAATTCTCTAAATATGATAATTTTATCTTTTAAATATAAAATTCCTTATTTATTAAAAATAATAGTGGATTGAAAATTTGTTGTGAAATTTCAGACACATGAATATAAATAAAATTATTTTATCCTTTATATTTAAATAAGAGCATTTTAGTATAATATTTTATTAAAATAAAAATTATTTATAATACCTTATTTTATTATAATAATTCTTATCTTTTCTAAAAGTAAAATTTTTTCTGAAAAATCGATTTATCAAATTCGTCATATTTTTTATTAAGAAAAACAATCCTTAGGATAGAATTGATGGAAAAACAATTTTATTTATACAAATGGATTATACTTTAAGTAACTTAGGCCTCAAAACATAACCCCTTATAACACCTATATACGACCTAATGGTAAGGTGTGTGAAGGTGATAGATTCATGGGGCGGCTCAGATAACATTGCCTGAGTGGCAATTTTCACTAACATGAACTTCTCCCATAAGAGATTTTATTCAATATTCACTTGTTGAAGATAATATTGGGCTTGGAAAAGAGTGAATACTAGTGATGCTAACTCCCTCCAATTTTTGAAATATGGGATTCATATGGCATGACTCTATTAGTTAAGGCCATATTTTCTTATTTATTCATTAATTATCCTTTGTTATTTCTACTTATAAACTCTAATTATAACATAAAAAAAATTATCAAGAGTATTTTTTTCAACGGTCATTTTGACCAACAGTCATAATTTACCCATGTTCATATAATTGTCAAAACCTGATGGTCACATTTAAAATTATACTCACTTAATTATTAATGATATATAGTTTTGTTGAGTAAAAAATAATATAACACAAATTTTATATAGAAATAAATATCATTAAAAAATTCTGGGTCGTTACATGGCCTTCACTCCTTAGTCCTTCCCGACTGGGGGGTCCTCTACCACTTCCTTCACCTCCTTTACCTTCATCCTTTACTCCTTTCATATATTTTACTACACTCCCCAGCTTCCCCTCCGTAGTTGTTATCCCTAAATTCCAATCATGTGTTGATGGAGTTCTTTTGATTTTTATTTCTTCCCTAATGTTCATGAAATCCTCAGTGATGATGGATCATTCGTTGGTTGTCACGAACAAACTATGTTTGACCTCGAACAAGTTACCCAAGTCAGCCCGAGACAAGGTCCAAGAGGCATTCTCGATCCTCATGGGATGGAGACAGGTGCCAAGGGTATTGATGAGAACCGAAGGTAATGATTTCACCTAATATAAATAAACATAATAGTGTAAATAAATATATAATCCCAATATAAATAAAAAAATAAAACAATTGAATAAAATCTTTACAAAAAAATAAGATTATAAAAAAGAATAGAACAACGAAACCAAACCAAACTAAATGATCACTAAGCCTCCATGTACCCTGAGGGTCACTCTCCTATCCCAAAACCTAACATCACCCATAGTGATCGAGACCAAACTAGAACCTAAACTAGAAGCTAAAAACAAGAAGAAACTATAGACATGAGTATTAAAACTTTGTAGGCATTCCTGAACAGCAAATGTATTCCTAATGAATTTCCTTTAAACAAAATAATAATCAATCCTAGGTTTGAAATACAATATATAAAACTATATTTTCACACAGTTTCCTCATTAAAACAAAACATGGTCAATTTCCCTTTTTCATTAAAAACTAAATTCTTTTCCAAGAAGGAAATATTAGCCTTATAGAATAATGGTATGATTCTTTTACATAAAAAAGGAAAAAGGGAGTGTAAAACATTTTCAAAACATTTTCTGTAAGCACTGGTAAACCAATATATCACTACTAATAATGAATCACACAATATAAGGAGATAGAAGAAATGATCACATAAAAATGGAAATGGAATATAGAACATATGTGTAACCAACCAAAAAAATAATCTTAATCATCTACCAAAGACAAATGAGTTCTGAAGTACATGGGAGAACCTAGGAGCTCAGTGGATAATATAGAATATACTATACATAAGACTCATCCCATAGGCATGCCTCACCCGATGACATCAATTTCTCCCACATGCTCAGTTCATACCCAACTTATCCTAATAGAGGTGAACTATACCAAAACAAAGCAATGCCCATACTAAGTTTCACTAGACAAAGCACAATCCTAAGTTAGTTCAGTAACCGTTCACTAAAAATATGCTAGTTATTCCATTTTCCCGTGTCAAAAATAAAGTGGTTATATCCAATCAATCCAAATGAGAAACCAACCACATATACATATATCACACACACAAGAATCAACCTGAATCATCCCAAAGATCAATCCCTTTACTTTAAACCATTTGATCACAAGGGAGTCCACGCTAAGTAACTTCCACACCATTCAACATAACTAAGGCAAGGATATTATCCAAAGATAGTTTTCACAGAAATTTTTTTTATTAAAGTTCCAAATGGGCCTTAAGAAACCATTAACAAACCACGAATTTCTAAAATAATCCATCACATCATTTACAAATCCAAAACCACTTAAAAATACATTTAGAGAAACCCAAACCATCATTTTAGAATCCAAATACCTTTATAAAGGTCAAACCTTTCCTTAGAAATCAAAAATCACTTACAAAATCCAAGATGGAATTTTATCAAATACTTAGTGTGCAACACTTAACAAAAAAATGTCATATACTTTAAAATAAGAAGGAAACCACCTCATTTCAAATCAAATAATTATTCTAAAAATCATTCATCACTAATTAACATATAATTAAGGTACGAAAAGTAATAAATCAATGATTCTTAAATTTAAAGGACAAGTGAAAAGTGAAACCTACCTCGAACCACATGTGCTTCAACAAATCCAACTCGAATCAACACCATGAGGTCTCAAAGGGGAAATAACATCCAAGATAAAACCTAACAACACAAAACCCCCAACTTAAAATCAAGGAAACATTAACTCTAAATCCAAAAGACTGAGGTAGAATAGGAACCACCAAGAAATTTGAAGGATTATGGAGAGGAAGAAGAGAGAAGAATATTACCTTAAGTAATCACCCCAAAACATTAAAAAACCCACTAGATCCAACCTTTGGAGGATGAGAGAAAGCTTGGAGAAAAAGGCAGGATCTCATATAGGACTGTATGAACTAGGAGAGGGAGGAAATGGGTATTTTGGGTATAAAATATGAGAGGGTAGAAATGAAAATTCAAAATTTTAATGACATGGGTACTATTCATGGTTTGGACACATGGTTTCCCAAACTATTTGACAGTTGTGTTCCCCTTACAATATGAATTGGTAACTTGCACGGTTTTTCCACACGGTTTGGTAAACAATGAAACAACTATGTGACATGGTTCTATACAAAATTATAGAACCATGCGCACACCTTCTATATGGCTGGCCTAACTATGCTTAGGTAATTCACCCTAGACCAAAGACACCCAAGGTCCCTCATGGTTTCTCCTTATCAGTTGCATGGTTTGGACCCAACCATGTGCATCTCATACAACTCAAACCATGTGGGTTCAAAATGAACTAAAAAGAGACTCAACATTAGGAGGCCACATGGTTACCCCTTAAATGTTCACCTAAACTATGAAACTAAATAAAAATAGCCCAAAACTCAAAATTTAAATCTAGAACATCCAAAACCTGAGGGAAAATCCAAAAAAAATAATAGGCTAAAATAAATGGAAAAAATAAAAACTGGGGTGTGAAAATTCTCCCCACCATTACACTTTCTTCCCCTAGAAATCCATAACATCTTCAGTTGATCGATTAAAGACAAAGGTTCCCTCACTTGTACATTCTAATTCCTCAAATCAAAAATCATACAACCAATACTGAGAAGAAAACACACACCACTACCTAAAAACCAATGAAACCCAAACAACTTCTCAAGAAATGAAAAAAAAACTAACTATAACCAACACAACTTATCCCCAAACAAACTAGTGGTGTACTCTAAAATCCCAAAATTCAATAGGAAGGAAAGGACACAAAATAAAAAAACTTCAAAGAAAAAAATACATTTCCAATCCAACACCAGAGACCTAACTAGATTACCAACCTTAGAGGTCCTAATGGACTCCCCACCATTTTAAAATTATAACAGGTTCCCAACCAACATCACCTTCCAAACGCTGATTCTTTAAACCAATATAAACACACAAAAACCTCCATGGATGAACCAAATGAACACAAAACACCAAAAAACTCAATTCACTCTAATAAATCACTTCCACACAATGAGGACTTAGAAGATACACACACCTCACCCTCTTTATCCTCAAACAAGAAACAGCGAGAACAATAAACATAACAGAATGCACCTCCTTCCAAAATAGAATTTTTAAGAATTTACAAAAGACACAAATTCATATAAAATAGAAATTCTAAAAATTAGAAAACATCCTTAAACTCTACAATAAAAGGAAACACTAAAAACACAAAAAATGGAAAGTTTCTTCAAACTAAACTCAGATTAGAACCTTACTCTTACAAATGGGTTGGGGTGTCTTCGAAAGGGGTGGATCTATCTCCATATTCATTTCTAGAAACACCTTGATATAACTATTTCAAGTGACCTAAGAATCCATAGGTATAGAAAGTATTTTGAGAACTTTGAAATGATGACTTCTTATGACTCATCTTTCCACAATGATGACACGCCAAGGTCCTCCACCTAGAAGAAAATTTTAAGAGATATGTATGCCACTTGATTCCATGACACACACCACTATATTTAGGCTTATTTCCCTACTCCTTACTATAATTACCTTCACCACTTCCAAATAATAACCAAATATTAACTATTACGAGCACCCCTACCAATACAGATTTAACCCGAATAGCTTTCCTTACTAGATTGGAAAAAGAGATTAAACCAAACTCTAACACCTTCAACTACGTATTAGGATGAATCTAATTCTCAAAATGTTGAGACTTTAAATAATCTTCCTCATCCCACTCTAGAACATAAATTACTAGCTCTATGAAATAATAAACAATCTACAAAAAATGACCCATAACCGTGTCAAAGGTACCATATCTCTATTTCATTCTTCACCTTCACTACCTCAGAGAAATTCCATTAGAAAAACGAAGCCTTGAATAACTCCCAGGTAAAATATTCAGAATTATTGGTCTTAATGACCAACTTCCACCACTTCCAACTCAAACCTTTGATTATAAAGTTAGATAACTTAATCTTTAAAGACTGAAACAAATCAAGGAAACTAATGTTAATTTTGATTTTCCTCATCCACTCTTACACTTCAAAAGGATCAGTTTGACCATAAAAGAGATGTTGATTCAACTTTTAAAACTCAATAAGGAATTACTTAAGTTGATAAACTGGAATTTTTGCTAATAGTAAACCACTCATAGCCACACATCGAACATCCATTGAAACTTTAGTGGGGGCGTACACTAAACAAAAAGGTAACCCAAGAACCCAATCAAAACCAATTCACTAATAAGAAATCAAACTTGAAACACCACTCAAATAAAATTTCCAAATATCAAGAAAATTATCTACATAACCATCATTTATAAAAACACTAAAAAAATTCTCCTTAAAAACACTTTTGAAAGGAAAATAAATTTGGTGGGCTACACACTCACTAAAAATATTCCATGGAGCCTCACATATGTATATTCTCATTCCAAAACGAGTACCCATAAACTCATACCATAAATCCTCTATCTCCTCACACACATCCATACAATTGAGCACTCATAAGAAAACCAAAGTTCAAAATAATACTTTTTGAACAAACGTTCAACAAAATTTTCATATTCTCAAAATACTTCCCATTTGAAATTTCACAAAATTTTAAAAACATTCCCAAAATATTCTACAAAACACTTTAATTTAAAAATTAATTACCATTTCCATAACAACCAATTTTTATAAACTCTGGGATTTAATTATAAATATCCAATCTCAACAATACAAATTCCTATTTTACCAAAAATTCATCTTATTAAGAATCCATTTTCTATAACTTAATATTCAAAAAAATTTCAAAACTCATTTTCTATCTTCCAATAAACAAAAAATTATTTATTGAAATAAGTCTTTAACAATCCAAAATAATGTTTTCAATATGATATCAAAATCAAGGAGACTCAGACAAGTTCACAAAAGGGGAAACTAGTGTTGATGGGTGACTTGGCCATTTGGTTGGAGACCATATTTCAATCAAATCACCATCAGATAGATCCATTTAGGACCATTTCCTCAGCCCTATATGGATTTATAGGACCTAATATCTCACTTAGATAATTTTCCTAACTCTTGT
This sequence comes from Viscum album, assembly GCA_963277665.1. Classification (NCBI taxonomy): domain Eukaryota; kingdom Viridiplantae; phylum Streptophyta; class Magnoliopsida; order Santalales; family Viscaceae; genus Viscum; species Viscum album. Next base: position 2,125,804,401 of record OY728121.1, on the reverse strand, counting down.
CTCACTTACCAAACAAAAAAATCCCACAGAAACCAAACAAACCAAGAAAAACCCAAATTCCCATAGTAACCCAAGGTTCAGTCTAGAAAGTGTTGGCTAGATACTCCCCCAAACCTAAACCCCAAGATCTGATAGTCCTACTCCATCTACCATGACATCCAAAATAAACAAGTTGCTCTGAAAGCTAAGTCCTCTAAATAACTTAGGATCTGAAACCATTTTTCATGAACCAACCCAGGTTGACCATGAATCGGACACCCAAGTCGGCTTGAGACAAGGCCCAAGAGGCATTCCTAATCCCCCCAGGATGGAAAAAAGTTCCAATAGAATCGATGATAACCAAATAGAATGTTTTTTCCGAATATAAATAAAAAAATTAGAAATAAACAGTGAATCCCGATATGAATAAATAATTAAATAAATAAAACCACTGAATAAAAAATTTTAAAAAAATCAGATCACAACAAGAATATAATATTGAAACAAAAAAAACCAGACGAACACTAAGCCTTAATGTGACCCTGAGGGTCACTCTCTGATCCCAAAACCAAACATCACTGACAAATATCGAGACTAAACTGGAACCAACACCAGAAGCTAAAAATAAGAAGAAACTATAGGTGTGAGTATTAAAACTCAGTAGGCAAGACTGAATAAATATATTCCCAATTAATTTACTTTAAAAAATATAATAATCAATCTCATGTTTTAAATTCAATATATAAAACTAGTTTTTCACACATTTTCCTCTTTAAAAAATTTGGTCCATTTCCCTTTTTTATTCAAAACCAAATTCTTTTCCAAGAAGGAATCATTACCCATTTAGAATAAATGGATGATGTTTTTACTTAAATATGGAAAAAGGGAGTGTATAACATTTTCAATAAATTTTACATAAGCATTGGTAAACTAATACAACACTTTTTACAAAGAAGTATGCCATATAAGGAGGTAGAAATAATGATCACATAATAAGGGAAATGGAATATAGCACATATTAGTAACCTAAAAAACAAAGCATATCAATCATACACCATAGGAAAATGAGTGTGAAAATTACATTGGAGAACCTAGGATCTCCATGGATATGTCATAACACCTTTTTATTACATAAAATTTTCATTACATTGTATGAAACAGAGTATCTTTTAAAGGTTAGTTTCTTGGAAAAAAAGGCACATAATAAATGAAAACATAAATAATTATTCTAATCTACTTAAAATACTTCTTCAAAGGTTAATCCTAATTAAATTTACTAAATATCATAAATTTGGGACATAAATCAAATTAAAGGGTGATCATAAGGCCCAGTAAGGGAAAGCAGGGGGAAATAGTTTACATGTGATCTTGAGGAATATCAATATGAACATGAGGGATATTAATATGGAATGATAAAGAGAACATGAGGAATGACATAATAAATTAAACATGAATCATAACTTGGAAATGTAGCTATAACATTAAATTTATACATTCATAAGAATATCACCAATGTTAATCACTAATGTGTCGTAAAAATTACTAAGGTTATTCACCAGGGTATCGTATAACATGTCATCTATATAGATTAAATTCTTTACCCAATGAATTGAAGCACTATCTGGGAACTCACTTAATGTGTATTAATTAATTTTATTCACATATATCATAATAAAACATTTCATAAATAACCCATGGAGAATATAAGAAATGGTTTTCATATAAAAATCGTGATGTTTGCTTACAGACAAGATCTTTATAACATTTATAACCCATAGAAAGGCAATGAGGTTTTTATGAATATCAATTACAAAATAAAATAAATAATTTTTAAAACTTGTTGAATACCCCTATAAAATAAATAGGTTTTGGTATTCACATAAATAAAATAAAAGGGAATTTCTTGATGATAAGAGACAAATTTTGAGAAGTAAAATTGGTAGCATAACGAGTATTAAACATTGTTTTAGAAAAGGGTAAAACGAGAGTAGAAATGTTTCTCAAATTCATAAAATAATATTAATATAGTGAAGGGATAAAATAAATTGGATATAATAACTTAGTTTGGAAATGTTGAAAGACATACCACACAAAAAGGAAACTCAAAAGGAAAAGAGAAGTAAATATTTCCCTTACCTTGAAGATTGGTTCTTAAGACTTGAGGATCAGGACCTTAGGGGCCTAAGGACACCTTGGTATAACTCCTTGGGAGATTAAAATATCATAAATTTATGTATTATAAAATATTAGTTAATTTAAATGGAGAAATTGGTGGGTATTTATAAGAAAAGTAGAGGATTTGTTTATTAATTTCTAAATTTAGGCTTTGGACACCTAGGTAATGGTAAATGCAAAATTATGGGCTTTTCCATGGTATTTTAAAATGGTATTGGACACTTATGACACCTTTCATGTTATTATAATCCAAAAAATTCAACTATCATTGTATATTACTTTATTTTTCAATGAAAATTAAATTTTTTACAAAAATAACATTTTTAAAGTAAAAGTTTTCATTTTAGAATTTGGAAAGTAAATTATATATTTTTAAATTTATTAAAATATATTAAAATACTTTATATTAACAAAATAACATATTTTAAGTCATTTATATTTGTTAATTAGTTATTACATCATTATGATGTAATTATGATGTCATTAATATACCGAAAAACTCAAACTGTATTTTTACTATTCATGAAAAAATAACGTATTTTAGAAACTTATCATAAATTCACTCTAACATAATTTTGACATGATGATTTAAAAAATGATATTTATTTTATCATAATAATTCTATAAATATGATAATTTTAACTTTTAAAAATAAAAAAATCATTACTTATAAAAAATAATAGCAGATTGAAAATGTATTGTAGAATTTCTGACACTTGAAAAAAATATATTTCATCATTTAGTTTTAAATAAGAGTATTTTAATTATACTATTTCGTTAAAATAAAAATTATTCATAATAAATTATTTTATTATAATAATTATTTCTTTTCTGAAAAGTACAATCTCTATCCGAAAAATCAATCTATCAAATTCCAACTAAATTTTATTAAGAAAAACTATTCTTAAAATAGAAATTATAGAATGAAAATTTTATTTAAACAAAGGAATTACACACTACTATTTGGAAACAGAACCCCTTATTACACCGACGTATTCCCTATGAGTAATTTGTGTGATGGTGGTAGTTTTGTGGGGTGCCTCAGCTAACATTGATCGAGTGGTAATCTCTACTAACTTGAACTTATCTCATAGGTGATTTCATACAGGCTTAATTTTTTGAAGCTCAGCTTGGACTTGGTCAAGGGAGAACCCTAGTGATGAAACCTCCCTACCAAGCTCTGACAAATGGTCTTCAAATGGAACCACTCTATTGGTTTATTCCATCAAATCTTCTTTCTATATCAATTATCCTTTATTAAATTTTACTTATAAACACTAATTGTAATGTTAAAATTATTATCAAGAGTATAGTCCCCAATGGTCATATTTAACCAGCGGTCATATAACAGTCGAATCCATATGGTCACATTTCCCTTTATATTAACTTCATTAAAAAAATGGATATGTTTTTGTTATGAATAAAATAATACACATTTTCAAGAAACAATTATCATTAAAAAAGTTTGGGTCGTTACATTCTTCCCCCATTAATAAATTTCATCCTTTAAATATTAACTCATTCCCCTAGTTGAGAAAAGGTGTGAGTACTTATGCCTCATTGCCTCCTCAGTTTCCCACGTTGATTCTTCATATATATGTTTCCTTCACAACACTTTGATGAGGTGGGAAGTCTTGTTGCCTAAAACTGTATCCCTACGGTCCAATATATCCACTAGCTACTCCTCATAAGATAGGTCATGTTTCAGTTGCACCACCTCAAGATTTAGTACATGTTAAGTGTTAGGTATGTACTTCCACTAGAGATATACATAGAATACATCATGAAATTGATCTAGATTTGGTGGAAGTGAAAGATGATAGGCCATTTCTCTTATGCGATCAAGGATTTGAAAGGGGCCAATGTAGCTAGGGCTATGATTCCCTTTCTTCCCAAACCACATGACCCTCTTCCATTATGATACTCAAAGAAACACATTTTCTCCAACAAAAAACTCCAAATCCCTTCGATGGTTGTCAGCATAGCTCTTCTTCCAAATCTTAGCAGCATTAATGTGTTATTAGATAGAATGAACCTTTTATGTCATCTCTTGAACAAGATATGGCCCAAGAAGCTATCCCTCGCCAACTTCATCCCAACAAGTAGGATTTTTACATCACTTCCCATATAGAGCTTTATAGGGTTCCATTTGAATACTTTAATAGAAGCTGTTTTTGTAAGATAACTCAACTAATAGGATATTTTGGTCCCATCCACCTTTAAATTATATTGATTATGTTCTCAACATTTCCTTCAGTGTCTAAATAGTCCTTTCAGATTTACCAATAGTTTTGGGGTGGTGGGCCATTCTGAAATTTAAATTCGTAATCAAAGAATGTTTAATACTTCTCGAGAATTTTTATTTGAACCTTGGATCATGATTAGAAATGTTAGAAAGTGTAACTCTATACAACCTCACCATTTCCTTTATGTAAATCATGGAAATTTGTTCAATAGATAAGTCTTCCTAAATAGTGATGAAATGGGAAGTCTTGGTGAGACGATCCACTATAACCCAAATTGAATTTTTTCCATTATATGTTTTCAAGATACCACTCACAAAGTCTATAGTGATATTATACTACTTCCATGTTGGTATGGGTAGTGTTTATAATACCCCTTTAGAAATTTGTCTCTCTGTCTTCACTTGATGACACACCAAGAACATTTTAATGTATATGGAAATCTACCTTTTCATGTTATCCCACCAATAATGATCAAGAAGGTCCCTATACATTTTATTGATTCTAGGATATATAAAGAATGTAGAGATATGAGCTTAATCCATCAACTCCTATTTTAGTTTTGGAATATATGGAACACAGAGCCTTGTATGAAATTTGTGTACACCTTCTTGATCAATATTGAACTTAAGAAACCTCTCATTCTTCATAGAATCTATATTCTTCTAAAACAAAGGATATTTTCATTTAGATTTATTGATATTCTATAGTAATGATGGCTGATAAATCATTTGGGATAGGTTTGATTATTTCCCTTCACTTATGATTCCCATATCTAGTTTTATTAGGTCTTTGATCAAAGGATCTCCTTGATTCCTCATCATTTCTAGAGCAAAAGGTTCTTTCCTACTTAGTGTATCAAAGACTTTGTTTGATATTTTAGGATTATAATGAATTGATAAATCATACTCTTTAATAAGTTCCAATCATATCTTCTATATCATGTTCAATTCCTTTTTTGTGAAAATATACTTCAATATTGGGTAGTCTGTGTACATATCACATTTCTTAACATAAATATAGTGCCCCCATATATTTAGAGGGAAAAACTATAACCAACTCCAATTAATGCATATTATAATTATTCTCATGAGGCTTCAACTTTCTAGATGTATAATTAATCACATTTTCATTTTTCATGAGGATGCACCCAAGACCTTTCAGAGATGCATCGCTAAAAATAATGAATCCTTCTCCGATAGAGGGTAGAGTTAACATAGGTACAATAACTAATATATTCTTCAAATCTTAGAAACATTCTTCACAAACCTTTTTCAAGATGAAAATGTCCCATTTTCAAGTTAACTTGGTTAGTGAATTAGAAATTCATTAAAAAAAATTCATAAACCTCTTATAATATACTACTAAACCAAGGAAACTACGAATCCCAATTACTATTGTAGGATGAGTCTGCTCCTCCACAACCCTTTTCTTGGTAAGATCAACTAATATTCTTCCATTGGTTACAATGTGACCTAAGAAATAAACATATTGTAACCAAAATTATCATTTTCTAAACCTTACAAATATCCTCTCCTTTCTCAAAGTTTGTAATATAACCCTTATATGATCCTCATTATCTTCGTGACTTTTAGAATATATTAGAATATCATTAATAAAAATTACCAAAAATTTATCAATGTATTCCTTAAATACTCTATTCATCAAATCCATAAATATAATAGAAGAATTAATCAAGTTGGTGGGCATAAAAACTCATAATTTCTATATCTTAATCAGAAGGAAATATTTGGAATATCTTTTTTCTTCACCCAAAATTGATGATAACCATATTGAAGATCAATATTAGGGAAGAATTGAGCCCCATGAAGCTAGTCAAATAAATCACCAGTCCTTGGAAGAGGGTACTTGTTCTTAATTGTGATCCCATTAATTTCTATATAACCAATGCATATCCACATTGAGTCATCATCATCTTCACAAAGATAACTGGTGATCCACAAGGAGACACACTTGGCTAGATAAACCCCTTATCCAAAAGATCTTGGAGTTTTTTCTTTAATTCCCTCTGGTCCACATTTTCCATTCTATAAGGTTTCTTTGATATCATTTTGGATTCAAGACTGAGTTTAATGGAGAAATATATCTCTCTTTCTGGTGTAGGTCCATGTAACTCCTCAAGAAATATGTCAATATATTCCTGAATGATGGGAACATTTTCTATTCATATAATTTTATTTTATTATTCATATTCACTAGTCATTTTCATAAATAAGGCTTTGGGATGTGCTTCTAGACAAATATCTAGACATGATATTTCTCCTTTTAAAAAAACTTTATGTTTTCTATTCAATACTACTAAAATTTCCTAGCTTCTTCATTTGATCTTAGAATTATACTTTGAGAGCTAATCTATCCCTAATATAATTTTTAATTCCATATTTGTAATTACTACTAGATTTGAGATGAGATTATGATCACCAAAGTGAATACTAGAGTTTTTATACACTGTTTATACTTGGATAATCCCTCTGGGAGACTTGACAGGAAGCTCTACTTTTAAAAGTTTAGGGACTAATTCTATATTCTTCTAAAACTTGGAGTAAATAAAGGAATGAATAGAACCATAATCAAACCAAGTACTTTCTATATTTGATAAAACAATGATATTACCTTCCACCACATCATATGAAGATTCAACTTCATCCATTATGATAAAAATTGCCTGACCTTACTAGCTTGGACTATATTGGGGTTGATGGTGATTCCCCTCAATTATCTTTGGATTTGGATAGTGATTGGAAAAGTGTCCAATCTATCTATACTTGAATCATTGGACTTCATGCTAGGAAAAAACCATTTTCCCTTTTTCATTAGTGATGAGAAGTTGAGGCTTTACCTCACTATGATAGTTCTAAGAAATATGGTCATCTCTTCCACACTTGTAACATTTCTCACACCTGAGAAAGAAGTCCTGTGAATTATTCTTAACACATTTTTTCATGTGAGAAGTTTCAATTTCTTTTCTCCTCTTCCATGATAAAATTTCCTCCATAATCTTAGCTTTAGTGATCTCTTATTTTAATTCGATCTATGAGACTGTTGTGTCTCTTTGAACTCTAGTTCAACCCTCATAGAACTTTTCACTATCTCCTCATAGTTTTCATAGACTTGATTAGATAGATTCTTCGCTAGATGGGGTCTTAGTCCACTAAAGAATATATTAACATTTCTATTAGGATCCATGACAAATATATAGGTGTAGTGATAAATCCTTATAAAGTTCATCTCATTTCTTTTCACAGATCCATTTTCCTTCTACTTCAGCTCTTGTAATTTCTTCTCCATTTTCTTTCTCATGTAATGTGGGAAATTTTTTTTGAAAAAGGTTCCCCTGAACTCTTCCCACTCTATAGCATCAATATTTTTTCTTGGCATCATGTTTTTAACCAGTTTCCACCACTGATCAGCTTCTCCTGCTAAGCGGTACATGGATATGATGACTTTATCTTACTCTGAACAATAGAGTATATAAAATATATTTTCTATAAATCTTATCCATTATCTAGAAATCAATGGTTCGGTAGATCCATTGAAAGAAGGTGGTTGTTTATTCATAAATTACTCAATGAAAATTAGTTCCCTTCGATGTGAATCTAGTCTCTTGGCTTTATTCAAGTTATTACTCATAACTCGAGTCATTTGATTCATCATTATCATTTAGTTTTCCATTATGGATTCCATTGAAGGTCCATAAGTTCCTGGCCCATTGTGCTCACCCTTTACATGATTCCTCATATTTCCTCCCATTTTCTAAACGAATAAAACTTAGTGAGAAATGCATTTCTTTTAATAATATTATAAATATAAAGGAATTTTATGTCTTAAAACATCATGATTAATTATGTTAGTCACTAAAAACAATTAAATTTTATATAAATACTTCATAATAGTTTATAAAAATCTTGTGATTAACCAAACATATCCCCCAGGAGCGTCAAACTAGGAGTGAATCAAGGATCGTTGTTGTGCACCAGTTCCCATTCAAGTCTAGCTCAAAGTAGTGTTTTGGGGTTTTCCTCTAGATGCATCTATTCCAGATCCACATCCACTTGTTAATATCCATATAGGGATTTATTTTATCATAACCTAATTAATAAATACTTTACCAAAATACCATGATGTTTTCCTATATTGTAACCTTTACTTAAGGTTATTCCTAAAGTTTTGAAATCTTAATTTCCACCTAAATGGCCCGAAAGCCTTTATTTTTTTATTGATTTTTTATAACCCCCCTTTCAAGGGATGAGGGGGAACCCTTACAAGTACCTAAGTCTTAGATATTACATAACCCGTAGGTCTTAGTAAATATACATAATATACTTTCCATTGACAAAAACTATAAAATCCCTCCTTTTTCTTACATAAAATTTTCATTACATTGTACAAAACAGAGGACCTTTTAATGTTTAGTTTCTTGAAAAAAGGTACATAATACATGAAAAAATAAATAATTGTTTTAATAAAATTTAAAAGATTCTTAAAAGTTTCATCCTAAGTAAATTTATTATATCTTATAACCTGGGCACATACATCAAAGTAAAGGTTGATCATATGGCCCAGTAATGGAATTCAAGGGGAATCAGTTTACATGTGATATTGAGGAATATAAATAAGAACTTGAGGAATATAATTATGGAATGATAAAGAGAACATGAGGAATAAAATAATAATAACATTAATTATTAATTTTAAATGTGTCTATAATATTTAATTTATACATTCATAATAATGTCACCAAGATTAATCATCGAGGGGTCATAAAAATTATTATGGTTACTCACAATGGTATTGTATAACATGTCATATCTATAGATTAAATTATTTACCCAATGAATTGGAGTGAAATAAGAGTGTACCATTAATATGTCTTAATTAATGTGAGACACATAGATCATAATAAAACATTTCATAAATAACCAGTCAATAATAGAAGAAACGTGTTTCCTTTAAAAATCATGGTGTTTTAAAAATGTGTTTAAAGACAATCTTTTTATGTCATTTATAACCCATGGAAAGGGAATGAGGGTTTTATGTATGTTAATTCCAAAATAAAATAAACCATTTTTATATATTGGTTAATACACCTGGAAAATAAATAGGTTTGGTTATTCACATAAAGAAAATAAAAATGAGAGTTTCTTAAGGAGAAGAGAGAAATTTTGAGAGGTAAAATCGACAGCATAATAGGTATAAAACATGGTTTTAGAAAATGGTAAAAAGAGAGGGTAAATGAGTCTACCATTAATAAAATAGTATTAATATAATAAAGGGATAAAATAAATTGTACATAAGACCTTATTTTTGAAATTTTAAATACATACTGCACAAAGAGGAAACTCTAAAGGAAAAGAGAAGTGGATATTCCCCTTACCTTAAAGATTAGTTCCTAAAACATGATGATCAGGAAATTGGGGCCTTTATGACAGATTGGGATGACTAATTGGGAGGTAAAACTATCATATATTCATGTATTATGAAATGGGAGTGAATGTAAATGGAGAAATGGGTGGGTATTTACAGAAAAAGTGGAGGATTTGTTTATTAATTTCTAAATTTAGGCCTTGGACACCTAGGTAGCGGTAAATGAAAAACCATGTGCCCTCCCAAGGTATTTTAACATGGTATTGGATAATTGGGAAAATTTTAATGTTATTTTAATCTAAAATATTCATCCATCATTTTATATTACTTTTTTTGTAAAGTAAAATTAAATTTTTTACAAAATAACATTTTCAAAGTTAATGTTTTCAATTTAGAATTTGGAAAGTAAATTATATATTTTAAAATTGATTAAAATATATTAAAGTAATTTATATTAATAAAATAACATATTTTAATTCTTTTATTATGGTTAATTAGTTATTTCATTATTATGACATAATTATGTTGTCATTAACATACTGAAAAACGCAAACTGTGTTTTTTCTATTAAGAAAAAAGTAAAGTAATTTATAAAATTATCATAAATTCACCTTAACCTAATATTGATGTACTAATTTATAAAATGAAATTTATTTTATCATAATAATTCTATAAATACAATATTTTTAACTTTTAAAAATAAAAATCCTTATTTATTAAAAATAATAGAAGATTGAAAATGCATAGTAAAATTTATAACACTTGAAAAATAAATTATCATTTATTTTTAAATAAGAGTGTTTTAATCATACTATTTCATTAAAATATACATTATTAATAATACCTTGGTTTATTATAATAATTATTTCCTTTCTAGAAATTACAATCTTTATCTGAAAAATCAATTTATCAAATTACATCTCAATTTTATTATGCAAAACTATTCATAAAATGAAAATGAGGGAATAACAATTTTATTTAAATAAAGGAATTAAACACTAAGTTCAGGAAACCTAACCCCTTATTACATCCATGTAATCCCTAAGAGTAAGGTTTGCGATGGTGTTCATTTTGTGGGCTACCTCAGCTAACATCGATCGAGTGGTAATCTCCACTAACTTGAACTTCTTTTGTAGGAAATTTCATTCAAGCTTCGCTTGTTGAAGATTGGATTGGGATTGGTCAAGGGTGAACCCCAGTGATGAAACCTTCCTCCCAAGATCTGCCAAATAGGATTCAAATGGCATGACTCTAGTGGTTGAGGTCATCGACTCTTCTTTCTATATCAATTATCCTTTGTCAAATTTTACTTATTAACATTAATTATAACATTAAAATTATTATCAAGAATATAGTTCCCAATGATCCTACTAACTAATGGTCATAATTGAACAATTTCATATAATGGTTGAATCCAAATAGTCATATTTCTTTTTATATTAACTTTATTAAAAAAATATGTGGCTTTTTTGTGAATAAAATAATACACATTTTCAGGAAACAATTATCATTCACAAAGTTTGGGTTGTTACAGTGGATAATCTAGAAAATATTATACATCCGACTCATATTGTTGGAATGCCTCACCCGATGACTTCAATTTCTCCCACAAACTCAATTCTTACCCTACCTGACCTAATTGAGGGGCACTATCCCAAAGCAAAGTAAGGTCAATACTAAGGGTCACTAGCCACAGCGCAATCCAAAGCTAGTGCAACAACCATTCAATAAAAATAAAAAATATATAATAGGTTCCCATGTGAAGACTAAATTGGGGTGATCCAATAAATCCAAACAAGAAACCAACCACATATATATATATCACACACATAAGAATCACACACAGGCATCGCCACAAATCATCCTAAGGATCAATCCCTTACCTTCTGACTATTTGATCATAAGGGAGTCCACACCAAGGAACTCCCACAATATTAAACATAAATAAGGCAATGATATTATCCAAAGAGAGTTTTCAAAAGAACGAATTTTATCAATGTTCCAAACAGTCCTCAAGAAACCATTAAGAATCCACACATTTCCAAAAGAATCCAACACATCATTTACAAATACAACACTTCTTAGAAATCCATTTAATAAACCTAAAACCATAATTTCATAATCCAATTACCTTTACCAAGGTAAAACCATTCCATAGAAATCCCAAATCACTTACAAAATCCAACTGGGAATTTTATCAAACACTTGGTGTGCAACACTTAACGAATCAATTTCATATCCTTTAAAAAAAAGAAGGAACCCACATAATTTCATATCAAAAAATTATTATAAAAATCATACATATATAATAAATATATAAGGAAGGTTTTTAAATCAATAAATCAATGATTCTTAAATTTAACGGACAAGTGAAAAGAGAGAACTTACCTCAAACCACATGCACTTCAACATAGACAACCCGAATCAACACCATGAGGGGTGAAAGGGGTATAAAATTTTAATAAAAACCTTAAAAACAAAAAATCTCCAACTTAAACATAATTAAATGAAAATTCTAGATCCACAAGACTATGGGAGAATAGAATCCACCAAGAAATTGTAAGGAGAAGGAGGAGGAAAATATAGAAGAAGATTACCTTAGTGAATCACCCCAAAACCTTAAAGAAACCACTAGATCCAACCTTTAGAGGAGAGGAAGCTTAAATAAGAATTTAGGAGAACCCATAGGGTCGTATGAACCAAGATAGGGAGGAAATCAGAGTTTGGGGGTTAAAAATATGAGAGGGTATAAATGAAAATTCAAACTTTTAATGACCTGGGCACTATGCATGGTTTGGCCATATGGTTTCCCAAAACAAGCACCAACCAAGTGACCCTTAATATATGAACAAGGAACCCACACAGTTTTTCCACATTTTTTGGTAAACTATGCACCAACTGTGTGACATGGTTCTATCCCAAAACTGCATAACTATATGCATGACTTTTACACAGTTTGCCTCACTATGCTCAGACTATGTTCCCTCAACCAGAGACACCCAAGGAAGAACATGGTTTCTCCATGTGAGTCGCATTTTTTGGAACAAACCATGTTCATCTCATGAAAATCAAACTATGAAATTTCAAAATGAACTAAAAAGAGACTCAGCATCAGGAGGTTTCCCAGTTACCCCTTAATCGTACACCTAAACCGTGAAACTGAAGAAAAAGAGTCCAAAACTCAAAATTTAAATCTGGAACACTCGTAACCTAAGGAAGAAACCAAGAAAAAAATAATAGAACAAAATTAAAGGATAATATAAAAACTGAGGTGTGACATTGGTGGACCACTTTAGCAAGAGACAACCCTCCATTGACGCCTTTGACAGATTAATCTTTGATTTTTTAATCTAAAAGATCATGAAACAGTAGGGATTTTGGACTCGAGGCATTTCTTGGTTTTATTATATATGGAATAATACCTTATTTTTTTGGGATAATTCTTTGTGTATTATTTCATATTTTCATTTTTCCCTCTTTCAGTGGTCATTCCATTTTCACTTGAAATGAGATCCCCCCATTATGGTGATGTGGATATCACTTCCTGTTCTTCCCCTACCATTTTAGAATCTGATTATCCTTTGAATGATTAGAAATATGGTGTCCTATTAACTATGCCAGGATAATCTCACCCACACTATTTTCCATCCTATTTCTTTGAGTATCAATGTTTAATTTGATGTATCCAATGAACCGATGGATTCTATTCACATTGAGGTTAAAGCTGACCTATAGTGGTATCAAACAGTTTGCTATAAATCAAGGGTATATTTTTGTTTTCCTTTTAGTCATCTTGTACATGATGATTGCAGATTTAGATAAGTAAATATTTGGAATTATTGGGTGGACCTTCCATATGAAACCATGGGTGAGGTTCATTCTATGCAGTGTTTGGGAGATATTTGAATGAACACCTTGACTACTTTCACAACATGAAAATACCTCGAGGTGGAATTTTTTGGTACTATCAAGATAATTCATTATCTATTCATCTATAAATAGGTGATATTCAGACATCCTAAGACAAAGATTCTAGAAATATATGAGTGTTCAAGGCATGATTTGGGTGATAGTATTTCAAAAATTAAGGAGACTGAGGGGGGAATTATGGTAACTAATATCATTAATTCGTATTGCTCCTCATATGCAGAGGTTGTGGTACCAGTCAGTGCTTATGCTCAGGTCCAAGAGTCTTTTGAGGGCGTTCCAACTAGCTACCACTGGGATTTAGTAGTGTAGGGATAATTTTATATTTAGGGGATAGGTTGAATTTAGTTAATAGGTTGAGTCCTATAAGGACCGTGGGCACTATTAAAATTGGTAATTTCTTTGAAGGGCTAGAAATTTAGGGTCATACAAAAGAACAAATTGATTCAGCGCAGTAAAAACATACCAATGAGAATCAAGGATAATACCATATAGAGAAAAATAATGATATTGATATATTTTTCTCAACATATTGCACATTTGAAGTACATAGTAGAGTAATCCACTGTCCAAGAAGGAAGAAATGGTATAAAGGAAACTGAGATTCTAGGTGTTGTATCTTGACAAAATGGAATAAATCCAAGAGGAGGAAGTATTAATCCTATTTTCCCAAACCAATGGAGACTAGATCTAAAAAAATGGTCCAACTCATGGAAAGGTATGGAGAGTTAGAGAATCATGGAAAGGAATGGGATATAATCAGACACTTTGGGGAAAAATGTTGGAGGAGTCCATATTGGTTAAGTCCCCTTAAGAATATGAAAATATGATAATTGAGATATTACTAATAGTTGATGTCGATGATGAGTAGAGGGGTGTTTCAACAAAAAGAAATCATTTTTAAAATAGGTTTAAATAAAATTAAATTAAATGTGGAAGATTTTATTTAGACATGGGAAAAGTTGGCTAATTGCCGCAAAAACCTTATCAAGGAGGATCCATGAACAAAGTTAAATACATTGAATTGAAAATTATATAGGGATATGGATTATAATATAATATTATATAATTAAATGGTTTTTTTATATCTTATGGTGTTTGGTTCTTTTTGGTAATGATATGTAAGGATTTGAGATGGTTCCATTTTGTGAGAGTTCCCACTTAACCCCTAAAAGTGTTTTTGAAAATAAAATATTGAACTGATCTTCCTTTTAAATATGGAATTTCTAAAAGTGTAATCAGAAATGAAATGATATAATGAAATAATGTAGTTTTCTCCCTCTTAGTTACTTACTTATTATCTTTTTTATAGGTATAAACTTCTTCCCTTTTTATTTTAAAAGAGTTTTGGAATAAAACATTTCTCCCCCTTTTTTCAAGATAGAAAACTTATCTCCCTTTTTGTGTCATAAAAAATAAAGAGTGAGGATATAGAATGCATGTTAATTTATAAATTAGATATATTATCTATTTAAGGTAAGTGAAAAAATGAACTATGGAATTATGATAAGATTGGGTGTTATAAAATAAAACAAAGATATAAATAATATCAGACAAAAATAATCACTAAGAAACACAAGATAAATAAGGAAATAGTGAATTATTTCATTAATCAATGTGAAATAAAAACATAAATCCACAAAATCAAATACAATGTATCAGTAAGGAACCCATTTTCATTTTATTAGAGGTTATATTGAGGTTGAAGTAGGTTTGGAGGTTGAAGTGGGTGTGGATTGGGATTGCAATGAAGGGTTATAAACACATTTTATCCTCTATCTATCTTTCTGAGAAGTATTGGATAAATCTAGACCAAGTGGTATTCTTATCCTCATTTGATACAAAGCTTAAGCACGCATGTTTATCCTTCAAACAACATCAGACTTACGAAATTCATGAATTAAGAGAGATGCTTGCTTATGCATCTGAGAAAATGATATTATCTTATTTCTGATGAATGTCTTGTGATGCTCTACTTGTTCTTAATATAAATTTTTTTATTTATAGATATTATGAGTGAAAATAAATGGTTCAATGTTTTCATCTTAAATTCCAGAAGGCACATCCATAATAAATTTCTTCATAATCAGGTTTATAGGGGATTACAAATCAATCAACCTACCAATTAGCAATTATAATTTCCTTTCTATGTTATTCACTTAAACTAAAAAATTCTTAACAATTGATTTAAGATCCTTGAAAAAAGACATAAAAATCGGAACACTAACAGCAGGTTAGGATTTAACTAGTTAGAAAATGAAAGGAGTTTTGTACATAACTAAATCCTTACCTATAACTGAAACAGATTTTTCTAAGGATTATTATGAAGATTATTTTGAAGATAAACTTGATTCTAAATATGATTCTAAATATAATTTTATAAATTTTGGTACAGCCATAATCTTTGAATATAATAACTTTATATTTTTTAAGGAATATAATTGTTTGTATTGAGAAGTGAAAATATGGATGAAATTTTATCTCTTTCTTACTTTGACACATACAAAGTTTTCTTAACCACATTTCTAAGATATTTATCAAGATAACCAACATGGTTATTTATAAATCTATCTAAGATAATACTAATATTCTTAATAGATTCCTCAGTGTCCTGAAAATGACCAAAAAGATCATTTTTCATCTCATAAATTAATATGGGAGAGTGATTATCATCTTTAAGACACTAAATATAAGAAGAAACATAACTCAACTCAGACATTATCTAATCAATTCCATTCTAATAATCTGGACGAGCTACAATACCGAAGGAGCAGTAGCTGAGGGCTAGAACTTGTTGATAAACACAAACTGATATATCATATCACCTTTCAAAGTGTTCAAAGTCTCTTTTAATTATACTTGAAAATATTTTATTTCATCAAGAACTCCCTGAGATAAACTATATTTCATGGATGAAGGATTATGAGACAAATACTTTTGAGATTCAACCAAATAATGAAGTTCACCAAACTAAACCTTTTTAGGGAAAACATCTTTCAAGAAACTTATCAAATATTTCATCTCCTCAAGTTCCTTAGAAATTACACTTGAACTAGATTGCGGCATAGGTGGATATGTTTGGAAACTATTGATTAAATATGATTTACCAGCCACCATTCCAATCATATTTTTACAATAATATTTAGATATAGAGTACTCTTTAATCTTTCTAATATCATGATTGAAAGAACATATCTCTACTATTAAACCATAATAATTGTTTACTTAGCTTATCAACCTTCATCAAAACTTCATTAGAAAACAATTCCTTTTCCAAGATTTTTGAATTTTTTATAACTAATGGGGTTACCTTAAGATCATTTGAATGAAAATATGGAACTAATTGTATATGGTAACTCTTATTAGACTCTATAACTATATCATCATCCCTTCTTTTATTTACATGTGATCTAGGAACAATTCTATCAACTCCTTCATGCACTTCTAATAACTTTATAATTATCTAAGCTTTAGAGAATATAGTCTTAGTCTGATCTATAATTGCTTCAGAACGATTAATAGTTGTCTCAACAAATATCTCTATACTTGGTCTTCAATAGATATAGTTGTTTTCATAAGAGCCTCAGCCCAGTTGGTGAGGACTCGCTAGGTGCATCCATGAGACCCGAGATCAAATCTGGGTGGAGGCATATTTCTGGGGGGGTATTGTAGCATTATTATAGCAGAGTTGTAGCAGTACTATAGCAGTACTATAGCAGGCACTATAGCAGGAACTGTTCGGAACTGTAGCAGCTGGAACTATTCATCCATCTGGGCCTTCGGAACACTGGTTTGGTCTTCGGGTCCTACAAGGATTTCGGGCCACCCAAGGCCTTCAAGCTAGTTGATTATCAAGGCCTTCGAGCCACATTAAGTCCTTAGGGTCACCCCAAGGCCTTAAGGACACATGAATGAAAGCCCCAGACACACTACAAAAAAGGAGCAGCCCTAGAAGAGGATTCAGAGTAGGTGCACTCACCAGAGCAGAGCCAAATGGATTGTCAGAATGAGAGGGTATGGCTATGCCATAGGTACTATCTTATGATTGCACGGGAAGCCTATCCAGACATTCATGAAAAGGTGGAGAGATACTATCAGGATTTAGATGCTGGGGAGGGGCAGTTCCTTGTAGATAGTCTGGATGAATTCCCTAAGACCTTCGGGTCATGTAATCTCCTAAGCCTACGGCCCATGTAATCTATAAGCCTGTGGGCCTTGTAAGGGTTCCCCCTCATCCCTTAAAAGGGGGGTTATCAAAAATAAATAAAAATGAAGGCCTTCAGGCCATTCAGGCAATAGATATAGTTGTTTCATCAGCCACTTCACTACAAGATTGACTAATTACTACATCCTTCTAAATCTAAATAGACTCATCAACTATAGGTTTGATAATTGGAACTGATAATTCAATTCTTACTAATATTTTATCCTATACTCCCCTAGTAGACACAGTCTCGATAGGTATTGCATCACCAGGTAGTGAGGTCTAAGATGAGTCCCCCTGAGTCACACTCTCCAGAAAAATGGTATTCATAGAGTTTAAAGAAAAATCCCAATAATATCCAATCATTTTCAATAGAACTAATGATAAGTTATAACTTTTGTGTCATTTTACCACATCACTTTCATTCAAATCCACTTATTTATTTTTCAAAACTAAATGCATTAATATACCATAAGGATGATAGTTTAACTTCCATTTTCCTTCATATCAATGACGAAGGAATATTATCATGTATAATGGAAAAATTAACTTCACATTATTAATCAATACATACATCAAATACATATCTTAGAATAGAACCCTCTCTATTTCTCCTCCTATTTGAGCTATACAAGTTTTTAAAAACATTTATAAGACTTTCCATTATCTAGGAAGCTCTTTCACTGGTTTCTTTTCAAAAATAGAGGTTCTAAATATAAACTTGAACACATCTGTTGGACATACTAAGCTTATTCCAACAAGTGTCTGACTAAAAGAATACTTTCCCTTATGGGGATAATGAAAAACCCCATCCGTCCCAACAAAAGGAACTATCACTGGATTTCCATTAACATTTGACATGATTACATCCTCTGTTTTATTGAACTAAAACTAGGAATTCATTTGAAACTCATTGACTTATTCTTCTCATCAAACACAGAATCCCAATATTGAAACTCCATCACATTCTTCAATATAATTTTGATTGTCTTAAACCATGCCATATCTATGGATTTCCCCATAAGAACTCCTCTTCCACTTCTTTGAATTTCATAGATGAGTCAGATCTTCCATCATCATCATGCTTGGACTTTCCCATTTTTAATAGGTTGGTTGAATGTCGAACAAGAATCAAGGGGTTAAAGATGATGATTTATCTTCAAGGGTAGGTTATGTGCATGAATGGAAAAAGGTTTGAGAGTCGATTTTTTAATTGGTCAAGAACTTAAATCCCAATGTTCTTACAAACCTGAATTTGATTTAGGGTTAATTCTGAATAATAAATAAATAAAAAAGATAAATAAATAAAGGAAAAGAAATAAATCTCACTATTAAAAGTTTAAATAAACAGATAAAATGAATTAGAGTAATTTTAATTTAACAATTAAACTAAATAAAACAATATAACATTAAATTTTAAATTTTAACAATAATAATGAAAAAAATAATATATATTCATGTAAATCAAAATAAATTAGAAAACATTAAATTTATTTAAAAAAATAAACCCAACTCTTATTAAATTAAATAAAAATTATCACCTGAAAGCGTATTAGTAAAAAATCTAATAATTGATTCTTAGTAGAGATAAAATCAAGAGTAATATCACCATTTTAGTCAAGATCTCTTATAAAATAGTGCCTTAAGTCGATATTATTTATTCTTGAATGATTTATCATATTCTTAGAATTATTGATAGCACTAGTGTTATCAAATATAATTGAGACTTGATTACAATTAAGTCCAAAATCCATTACAATTTTTTTATAAATAGTAATTGTGTGCAATAACTACCAATAGTAATATATTCTACTTCTACAATAGATAATGCAACATATTGTTTCTTCTTACTTGACCAGGATACTAGGTATTTACCTAGAAAATGTAAAGTTCCTAAAGTAATCTTCTTATATAGTCTATAACCACCAAAGTCAACATCATAATATGTTGATAAATTAAAATCAAAAATTTTTTGGAAAAATTAAGGAAAGATAATGTGTTTCTTTTAAATATCTTAATATCCTTTTGGCAGCATTAAAATCTGATTATTTGGGATTACATGAAATCGAGCACAAAGACATACTTCAAACATAATATCTAGTCTAGTACCAGTTAAATACAACAAAATACCAATTATTCATTTGTAAATCATTCATTCAACCAGTTTTCTAGCTTCATCCAAGTCATGTTTTTCATTATAACTCATCATTGTATTATGTTCTTTACCGCATTCATGTCCAAATATTTTAAGTAAGTATAGTATGTATTTTCTTTGATTTATCACGTTTACAAAATCTTTTTGATAAATTTTAAAACCTAGAAAATAATTTATTCACTAATTATACTTATTTCAAATTATTTTTGCATTAGTTTTGAAAAATTATTACAAAAAAATTATTTTTGGAACCAAAGATTACATCATTAACATATATTTTCACTGATAAGATATCTGAATATGAAGTTTTCTTAAATAAATTAGGAACTTACTTACCATTTAAAAAAATATTTGATAAAATAAAATAACTTAAATATGTATACCAAGCTTTAGGTGCTTTTTCAAGACCCTAAAGTGCTTTGTTAAGTTTAAAAACTGAATTTGGAAAATATAGATTTTCAAAACCAGGAGGTTTCTCAATATAAACTTGTTCCATTATAAATCCATTAGAGAATTAGATTTTACATTCATATGTTATAATTTAAAATTCATATACGATGCATAGGCAAAAATAATCCTAATTTATTCTAGTCTAGCTACAGGGTAAAAGGTATCTTCATAGTCTATAGCTTATTTCTGATTATAACCTTTACCTACAAATCTATATTTATTCCTAGTTATTACACAAAGATCATCTTGTTTATTTCAAAACCCCATTTTTTCCTATAACAGGACAGTCATAGGTCCAATAAACTAATTCCCATACTGTGTTCCTCTTGAACTGGTTTAATTACTCTTGCATGGATAAAACCCAACTTTTATGTAAAGACCCGTAAATTTCAAGGGAATTTTTTTTTCTTAATTTTCTTTGGAATTTTACAAGAACGCAGTTTCTGACGGCACCTGATTCCGAGGCCCGGTATGCCCTGAATCATTTTCCGAAGTTTGGCTCGGGTACGTTTAGTGAACGGACGAGCGGGTTTTTCTAACTTTTGAACCGGTGCCCGGAATCGAATTCTGAAGGCACCGATGAAATCGCAGCGCCGGTATTCGCTTAGAAATGCCTCTTCCGGAGTTGCATTTACTCGGGTGTGGTTTTTAATTTTCGGGCTTAAAGTTAAGAAATAAAATAATTTTTCAACAACTTTATTTTATTTCATTTAAGCCACTTGGAAGCCACTTGAAGACACTTAAAAGCGGCTTAAACTGAGTTGATCCGGATAGGATGCTATCCAGAAAATATCTTACCCCCTCGGTAGGATATTTGTGAGGTGGGGCCCGCACGAGCCCCGCCGTTTCTTTCCGCTAAGTAACGCACCCGCGAAAACCCGTCATTATGAAAGTCAACTGACGCGTTTTCTAAATTCTTAACAGACCATTTAATTGGGCGGTTTATTTCGTAAATTAAATGAGTTGTTTCTTTCGTTGAATTAATTCAACGAATTAATGGGTCGTTTCTTACCCGTTTTCGTTTGTTGGCATAATAATAAAATAAGACCAACCTCTCATTTCTTTTGGAGGATTACTCGTTGAGAGAGGATCCTTGAACCTTCATCCTCCTTCGCGAAGAACGCGAAGAACGCGAAGAACGCGAAGAACGCCGAACCCGGAAATCGACAACGCGATGCTGTGATCCGCGACGCCGACAACGTTCTTCTGCGACGTCTCTTCCTCCGCGATGGATCTTCGATCGGCTGCTTGAGGTAAGAGTCTCAGACCTTCCTTTTTATCTCCTTCGTGGTTCTTTACCAAAACATAGATTTAATTAATTAAATTAAATCTGATGTTTCATGGTGCGTTGAGTTTGCCGACTCAACGCCGTGTTCCGCGAAGACGCGACGCCCTTCCGCGATGACGCGACGATCTCCACCTTCCGCGACGAGCAAATTCCGCGAAGAACGCTCACGCGCGACGACCAACGAGGTAGGGATTTTATATTTTGGAAATACCCCTCCTTATATTCCCGTGAACATTCTTTAAAAAAATTAAAGAACCGGATTGTGAACAATTTTAAACTTATTAAAATTGTTGTTTCCTGTGTGGAATAAAAATTCTCTCGTTTGTTTATCTATAATGCGGAGGGTGCGGGCCAAACGAACACGGCCCGACGACCCTCCGTCGTTCTTCGTTTTGTGCGGATTTGACGGGCGACGACGGAACTTGCTGCAACGGATGTTTGACGATCCCGCAGCGAAGAACAAGTCCCGGGAGGAGCAACGGCGCAGACGGGAAGAAAAACGGGCCACCGGAGCGACTCCGGCGGCCCGCAAAAGCCGGTGGCGGCGCCCAGCGCGCCGCCGGACGAGACCGTCGCGGCACCGGCCGCGGCGGCGGCGCTCGCGGGACGTGGGTGTCACGTGGGGGCGGCGGCTCCCCCCGCGTCACCCGGGACGCGGCTTCAGCCGCGTCCGGTTGCCTGGCCAACACCTCGCGGGTGCCGCGGGGGTGTCACGCGGGGCGGCGGCTCCCCCCGCATCGGCCACTCGGCCACTCGGCCGCTCGGCCGAGCCGGGCCGGGCTGGCCGAGCCAGACCGGTCTGACCGGGTCGGACCGGGTCGGACCGGGTTGACCCGGTTCGGACCGGGTTGACCCGGTTCGGCCAACCCAAGGGGGGGTCGGGCCGGGTCGGCCCGGGCCCAGACCCCCAGTTTCGGACCACTTTCGGTCATATGCTCGTATCGTGGGCTACGGGCCTCCAAACGACTCGCCGTCAACGGCAACGCGATCCTTGGATCGAGACGGTCGTTTCGGTATACTATACTCAAGGTGCACCTTCCTTTTCGGGAGCCTACGTGGTTAAAACTCCATAGTTAAGCGTGCTTGGTCTAGAGTAGTGATCAGGATGGGTGACCTCCTGGGAAGTTTCCCAGGGTGGGTGTGAGACGGAAAGGCCAATAAATAACAGACCGGGCGTCCGATTGACGCGTCGTCTGTTTCGTTGAATTCTCCTAAGTAAGAAGGATCTTTTGGCTTACTCCGCTCAAGGTTTGGATGTCGTCGGAGTGCGGTCGGGTTGGTTCGCTCACGAAAACCAACCGGGCCCTTGGAACGAAAAAGCCAATAACTTCCAGACCGGGCGTCCGATTGACGCGCCGTCTGTTGCGTTGAGTTCCTCTTGACGGTACGGATATTTTGGCTTACTCCGCCCGAGTTTTGGACGCAGTTGGATTTTGGCCAGGTTAGATCGTACCGAAATCCAACCGGGCCCCTGGAACGGAAAAGATGATACCTTTCAGACAGGACGTCCGTTTGACGAACCGTCAGCGACGTTGGTGATCTCGTTGAGAAACGGTCCCTATGGGTGTACCCTAGGAGAGTTCGGGGTACAGTTGAGATATGGCCGGGATTGGTTCGCTCACGAAACCAACCGGGCCCCTGGGATGAAAAGGCTAATAACTCACAGACCGGGCATCCAATTGACGCGCCGTCTGTTGCGTTGAGACCCCTATGACGAGGCGGTCCTTTGTGATACTTCTTCATGGGACTTCGTGATACTTGGAGTATCGACCTATAGCTCGTGGAGCGGACCCTCCCAGTGACGAGCTAGCGGAGTAGCAGCATATCCTTGGCAGTGGAGCGCTTGGTTGTAGCGGCAGACCCGCAGTGTTTGATAGAGATGGTGCGCTAGGTTGTAGCAGCAGATCCTTGGCAGTGGAGCACTTGGTTGTAGAGGAAGACCCGCGGTGTTTGATAGAGATGGTGCGCTTGGTTGTAGCAGCAGATCCTTGGCAGTGGAGCGTTTGGTTGTAGCGGCAGACCCGCGATGCTGGAGTCGAGTGTACGGAGTGCGGAGACCGTGTAACTGGCTGGGACCTGACGACTGCTTGACCGACTCAACTTGGAGTGAGTTGACTAGCCCAGTGGACGGAGCGCCCGGTATTCAGCGGCAGACTCACGGCGGACGGAGCGCCTGGTAGTTGGCAGCAGACCCGCAGTACTCGACTGGAGGAGTACCTCTGTAGGCTATTTGGGTGAGCGCCCGGTATTTGGCATCAGACCCTTAGTGGACTGAGCGCACGGTAGTTGGCAGCAGACCCGCGGTACTCGACAGGAGGAGTACCTCAGCAGTCTTAGGTTAGTGAGCAGTACCTCGGAGTCGTGACAGGACCACTGTACACTTCAGAGACGGGGCTCTTCAGCAGTTACGGTTTCGATAATAAAAATCTGGGTTTGAGCTGAGTCTTTGATCCTTGTGTTTCCTCTTGATTGAGATGGGTTGCCTGATAATTTCGGTATATGTATGGGCATATACCTGTGAGAATTATCTGTTGAGTTTTCCTGTGTGGATTACGTTTTTCTATCCTTTGTGGATTCTGTTGAGTTTTCCTGTGTGGATTACATTTTTCTATCCCTTGTGGATTCTGTTGAGTTTCCCTGTGTGGATTACATTTCCTTCCTTTGTGGATGGTGTTGAACTATCCTGTGTGGATTTACTGTTTACTCTCCTTTGTGGATTGTGTTGAGCTATCCTGTGTGGATTTACTGTTTACTCTCCTTTGTGGATTGTGTTGAACTATCCTGTGTGGATTTACTATTTACTCTCCTTTGTGGATTGTGTTGAGCTATCCTGTGTGGGTATACGTTTTGCATTCCTGTGTGGACTGGGTTGTTCTTGGGCTCGGACGTTGGAGTCGAACGGGAATTGATGACTTAGGTATATGTATGGGCATATACCTAAGCCGTGTCAGATGTTACTTCGTGATTGTATCTTTCCTTTTTAGATTATCCTTTGTGGATTTCGGGAGACCCTTGGGGGTCTCGGGGTCCCTACTGAGTAGCTTATACTCACCCTTGCACGGGCTATGCCCGCACTTCGTTGTGTTGGTTGCAGACGACGGACAACGTTGGTCGAGGCTGAGGCTTGCTGAGTGAGACGGTACCCGGAGGTAGACCTCACGACGAGATGATACCCGGAGGTGGACCTCACGACGAGATGATACCCGGAGGTGGACGTGACGACGAGACGATACCCGGAGGTGGACGTTACGACGAGACGGTACCCAGAGCTGAGGTGTCCATCTGTACCTACCCTTCAGGTAGGGACTCCAGAGGACGATCCATGAGCAGCTTGACACCTTCCTGTTGTTTTGTCTTTTTCTTGTACTTTACAGTTGGGCTTGTATTTCCGGCCCCTTTTACTTTCAGCACTTCTATTGTACTCGTTTTACTTAGTGTTTACTTCCGCTTGTACTCTATGGTGTTTTGTTACTTTTATAAAGGCAATGTCTTCCCAGTTATCGGGATTTACGCCTTTGGTGCTAGTCGTCATCCCCTGGCCTATGGAAGGCGGGCTTGGGGTAGTCACGGCACGGGCCCCGAGGACGGTTCGTGACATTTTATATGATAAGTATTATTCTATAGACTTCAGTTATATCTGAGAGAAAAGGGAAAAATATATATATAAGGTTTCCTATAATACTTTCCTTCATCTAAGATACCTATAAAAATTTCTAAAGGATGGTTCTTAAGGGTTCTATACTGTCTAGGTAGACGAATTTCTATTTCACTAGCATCCAAACATTATAGATTTGGTTTTGGAAAATCAAATTATATTTCTTCATCCTTTTGGTTTTCAAAAATAGGTTTAGATATCATGTTTTTAAAAAGAATCACTTCGTTCTTAAATTTGAGTTACTTTTTTATCTAAAGAATCACTTCCATCAAACTTCACAAGAGTGGATTCTTCAAAAAATATTTGATCATTTATTGGATACTCCATATGATTTTGAAGTAGTAGAATAGACTAAAAATAATCCATAATTTTTTTGATCAAACCTTCCAAGATTTTCCTTGATATTTATAATATAATCCTTACAACCAAAAACCTTAAAGTATCCAACTTTTGGATTTCTATTATTCTATAGATCATAGGGTGTTCTCTTTAAAATAGGTCTAATTATAACTCCTTTTATATCTTCATACCAAAATTAGTAGGTAGTTTATATTCACATAACATATTCCTAGAAATTTCTTACAAATTACTCTTCCTATTTTCAAAAACAACATTTTATTGAGGTGTCCTAGTGGAAGAAAATGTATGCTTGATACCATGTTTTGAATAATAGGAATTGAACTCATGGTTTTAAAATTCTCCTCCATGGTCACTTCTTGAATAAATAATGTTGGAATCTTTCTATTTTTTAACCAATTTAAAAAAACATTATAAAAATAGAAGAAGAATCACTGTTAACACTTAAAAGAAAAACCCAAGTAAATATTGAATAATCATCAACTAAAAATAAAACAAAATATTTTCCTCCTAGGATTTAAAATCTATATAGATCAAAAAAACATATGAATAAGTTCTAGGGGTCTATAAGTAGAAACCACTTTAATTGGTTTAAAATATGACTTTTGTTTCTTTCCCATTTGGCATGTATCACATAGCCACTTTTTATTAAATTTATATTGAGGTTTATCTATAACTAAATTTCTTTTGGATAATTTTCTCAAAGAATAAACATTAAAATTTCCCAATATCCTATGTCATATCAATTATTCGTTTTTTTAGTATTTAAATAGTTCAACTTGTTTCTACTCAAATATCTAGATTATAGACATTCTCTATTCATCGTGACTTAAATTTAATAATTTTATCTTTAAAAAAAGAACATGCATTATTTGAAAAATCAACACAATAAACTTCAACACAAAGTTGAGAGATACTTATCAAATTGTTCTTAAAACATTACACATAGATAAATTTATTTATAGGGACAAATTTGTGATTTCCAACTGATCTAACTCTCATAGTCATTCTATTAGCATTGTCAAAAAAAAGTGATATAACCTCCATCTATCTTTGATAAATAGTGTAAATTTTAGAAATCTCCACTCATGTTTCTTGAGAATCCACTATCCATATACCATATTTATTTGGTTCTCTTTGACCTTTGTATCTATACAGAAAAATTAAATAAGAAATTTTTTGGTAACCATATTTTTTTGGGTCCAACAAGGTTATCAATTAAGGATTTACGAACCCAAATATGTTTGGGCTATCCAAAACCTTCAACCCTGAATTTCAAAAAAAATTGTGAAAAAAAATTAACACCAATGAATTGTGGGTTTTTCAAACTTCATTAATTTTTATAGTTTCCTAACTCACCATAATGAAAAAAAGTAATTTTTGAACTATTTTCATTCTTGAAATTAGGTATAAAATAATTCTTGTAAAACTTTAGTTTTTCACCTTGACTTATGATTCAAAATATATTTTTATGAATTTTATTATTACCAAGAATTTGGTTTAAATATTTTTTACCTTCTGTAAATGCACTGGAAGCATCTTTAAAATCATGAAATTATTTTTTTAATTTTTCATTTTAATTTTCATGTTCTATATATGATGCAGCATAATTTTATAGGTTAGTTTTTATAGTTAACACTCACTTAGTTTAGTCCTATTTTTCATTAAGAAAGTCATTGTTGGTCTTTTTAAGAGTTTTATTTTTTCTTTTTAAATATTTATACTAAAATTCTAAAATGTAACAATGTTTATTATGTTCCTAAAATTATCAATTTTCATTCTCTGGTCTAGTTTCATATTCAAAATAAGAGAAAGAATGTACCTCATCAATCTGTGCCATAAAACACCTGTTGGGTTTTTTATTATAATGATCAAATTCTAATTATAAAGATGTAACATCTGTAGAATCCTATCAATCACTCCATGTATCCATCATGGCCTTATTAGCTTTATTTTCATAACCAACTTTAGTGAAATATTTTTTTTATGAAATTTTATAATTTTGAAGATGTGGATTGTTAGGCTTGATATTTCCAAGTTTTTTTACTCATAACATCATATTTCTTTATAATTTTTATCTAAATTTTTATATTTTTTGAAAGGTTTCTTAAAAAATATTCTCTGTTTGTTAAAATTCTTAAACTTTCTGGAAAAGTGAGCAATCCCACTATCTAAATCAGAATTACTTGAATAACTTTCATAAGATGACTTGGTTATTTGAATTTATTTACATTTCATGTAATCCTTTGAAGTTGAGACTATTAAATAATCATTTTAATTTTTAAATAACTTATGTTCTCCCTCTTTAGATTCCACATCTTCCTCATGCGTTATCATATTTATAATAAGATATTTTATTTTAAAACTTTGGACCTTTATTGATTGTCTCGTAGAATTCTGAGAACCTTCAAAACTTGGTCCGGTTTAGTAATGGGTTTCCCTAAAGAAACAAAATTATTTAAAATTTTTGTAAGTATTCTATTTAACTATGTGATACTCTCTCCATACATCATTCTAAAAGTTATAATAATTAGTTTGGTAGTATTATATCTTAGATAATGCATGTTATATGTTCCTTCATAACCAACTAAAATTGTAGTCCACATTTCATAAGCTGTTTGACATTGAGAAAATTTCTTGAACTCATCCAGACCTAATCCACGTATTATATAATTCATATCTTTATAATTGAAATCATATTCTGCTTTAGTTATAGCATCCCAAGTTCCTGGTTCTATCTTTATAATTTAATAAGTCTTTACATATTTAAGATAAACCTTCAGAACAAGTTTCATTTAATATATAATTATTTTTTCCTTCCAACAGCCATAATTCTCACCATTAAAATAATTTTCTCTGGCCATAGGTGTTCCTTCTCTGTTATCATTCATTAAAGCCACTGTTTAAGAGATCATTAGATTTAAACATTTTACTATTGAGAACTCAAGAATCATTTCCTCTAATACCAAATGATGTTGGAGACTAACCATAATAATAATCAAAGGGGGTTGAATTGAGTTCTTTAAAATTTTCTTTCACATAGAAAATTATTCTTCTCTTGTTTAAGACTGACTTCTGTAATATTCTTAAATAAAGCGTGCAGTGGGAATAAAAGAAAAAAAATATACATAGAGAAATTTATAGTGGTTCAGGGAATAGAATTCCCCTAGTCCACTCTTTCACCACTCTTCTCCATTAGTGTGATGATTTTCAAAAGTCTGGTCCTTTTATGAGGGACTACCAGTCCATTTCCCAAGGATTGAATGACTGAGTGCGAGTAGTTGACACTTGGTACAAGTATATCAACCAGGATCTAAAAAATTACTTATAATAAACAACCTTCAAAGGTTATTTTATTGGGAACCTTTATAATGAATGATAAATACTTAAAGAGTTTACAAACATCATCTCATAGCTACAAGAAATAGCTGACAGAATGAAATATATTTGAGATAAATAATCCAAAAATAAACATCTCAAAAAGAGTCTTATGATCATATAAAATATAATTGATAACTAAATATGATTGATTGAAACTTAATATTTCTTATTTTTATATAAAATAGAGTTTCACAGTTGAAGATTTAGAATAAGAATAGTCAATATTCTTATTCATTTCACTTCTCATGGATTAGACTATGTGCATACACTATTTCTATTACTAATTGTTTAAAATAAATGCACTACCTTTTATTTAAACATGCTTCACACTATTCGTAGAAAATAGAGATTAATGATACCTCTTATTCCTTGAACTTTTTTGGAAATAGTAGATACAAATAAAATATTTCATCCTTTTTCTTCTATACCGGTACTTGGTTCTTATTAAAATCTATTTTATCTTAAATAGGAAATAAATCCTTTAACAATTGTACAAAAACATTAAAAAAACTTCACTTTATTTCTTCAATGGTAATAAATACCAACTAGTTGCATGATGTAGAAAATTTTAAGAATTTAATCCACATAGAAAAATTGATGAACTGAAACCATATAGCCATTTTTACTTCACGTATCCAAATTGAATTATGTAGGGTTTTTACTAATGTATCCAAAATTTATATATATTATTTGAAAAGTAATAACCAATTTCTTTTCATATTTGATTCACCAAAAATTACATAGCTGATTGAGGCAAAGTTGGCAATTTCATCATGTAGGAAATTCATTTAACTAATTTCTACAACAACCCTACTCTTTATTACACACATAAACATGATTTATTACATAAACATACACATAAAACAACTCTAAGGATCGATAGTTCTTGTGTATTGGGAAAATTAGGAACATTATATAACAACTTAGAACATAAAACACAGTATCTTTATTGAAAACTTCTTTTACATGACTACAGCATTCCTTCATACTTAGCATTGCATGGGATAACCAGAGGACATGCATAAGAAAAGAGTGAGCTATAAAGCCCAGTAAGGGAGTAAATAAGAAATAACATGAAGAATATAGTATATGTTAGGCAATAGAAATATAAATGGATCACAATAGAAACATGAACATAAAGTCATTATATAGAATGATTATTGTAACACGGAAATGTGGCAATAACATTTAACACGATATTAGCATGAGCCAAGGCTCATTACACATGGAGTATGAGTAAAACCTAATTACACTTGCATTATCATGATTAAACCTTCATTATACTTGAATTAGCATGATTAAACCCTCATTTAACTTGAAATGTCATGACACTAATCTTTACCCAATACATTGGAGCACTATCAGGGTGCACCCTTCTTAATCATTTCATTTCATGAATAAGTGTGCCACATAGATCTTACAACATGGATTCATTAAACATCATAATTTATTCCATGAATAAGAGATTTGGAATACAAAAAATTTAATCCCTAAATCAAAAAGTACATGTTCATAAATTTGAATACCCTTGATAGATAAATGGGTATGGTATTCACTTACATGATGGTTTGGGCATGGGAAGTTTTGGTGTAACTTCGGCAGCATAACGACGTCAAATAGAAATTGTAAAATGGGTTGAAGAGAGAGAAATAGGTCTCTCATAATTTATAAATGAAATGTAAATTAATGGGGTCTTGGAAAAAAATATCCCAACATATGTAATCGAATTTAGATGCATAATATAAAATAATTTCCTGAATGTAAATGAGAAGAGAGAAATTCCTTACAGAATTTCGGCATGGTAACGGGTGTACATGGGAGGCATTAATGGGAGATAAATAGGTATATCATAATTAAAAAATAATTAGGTAAGTATGGGGTATGTTCTAAATCATACCCCAAAATTCTTAATTTAAAATAAAAGGTTATAACAACATAAATAAATTTGGACAAAAAAGAGAAAGGAAGAAATCCATTACTTTGAAGTGTGATCCCAAAGGCTTGGGAGAGGCTTGAGAGAGGATTATTGAGAGCTTGGGGAGCCTTTGGAGGATTATTTAGATATTAAGGCAGATTATGGGTGTGATTCAAGGGTTTTTAGTGAATATAAGGGGAAGCTTTGGTGGGTTTATATAGGAAAAGAGAGGGGAATTCTTTAATATTTCACAAACATAGGTTTTTGAATCTACATAATTAAATATTTAAATCCACAAAACAACCCATGGTTTTTTACCATGGTTTTTGAAAAAGGGGATTGGAAAAAATTATTTTATATTTCCAATGTCAAACTTATTAAAATATTATACTTGATTATGTGGAGGTGAGTCACACTCTCAAGAAAATAATTTTAAAAGGTTGAAATATTTTATATGTCTTGGAGGGCCCACTAAGGAATTGTAAAATAAATCAAACAAATATAAAATCACATTATTTTAAATTTAAAACATATTTTGGCCAAAAAACCCTTTTATATTATTTTATTACATCACTATTGGGTCATTATGATGTCATAAAACACATTATATATTTAAATGTTATTTAATTTTTACCCAAAAATTCGACTGTCTTAGAAAATTATGAAAAATTCACCATTAGATAATTTCAACATAATAAATACAAAATTGAAATTTATTTTATCTAAATAATTTTCTAAATATGTGAATTTTTACTTTTAAAATGAAAAATGACATTTATCAAAAATTCATGGGTTTTGACAAAAACAGCTTTCACACCTTAATAAAAATTAAAATTGTATTCATAAAAAAATTATATGATAATTTATATTTAATAATAATTAATTTAATAATAATATTTTACTAAAATATTATTTAATTAAAAAAATACATTAATTCATAAAAATATATTTCTTAATTTAATATTAACTAAAAATACTATTTGTGCTTTAAAAACCATTTACAAAGTAACAATAATAAAATGAATGTATATTATTTATTCTATACAAAAAAAATGCACATAATCATAATGCTAGGGTCTTGTTACATAACCCCTTATAACACCCGCATATGCCCTAAGAGTATGGTGTGCGATAGTGGGGATTTCTTAGGGTCATTCAGTGAACATGGTTTGGGCCACTATGTCAATGTGCTCGAACTTATCCTATAAACGGTTTTGCTCATGCTTAAGTTATTGGACATAAAATTGGGCTTGGTATAGAATGAAGCCTAGTGACACAACCTCCTTCTCGAGCTCCAACAAATGAGCTTCATATGTCACAATTGTACTGTAGATTCCGTCGACCATTCTTTTTTAATTAATTTTTCCACTATCATTGCTATTTATAAAAAAAATTATAACGTTGAAATTATTATTGTTTCCAACGGTCATATTAACCTTCATCCATAATTGATCAATGGTCAAATAATAGTTTAAAACTGATAGTAACATTTCAATTTATACATATATATATTTTTAATTAATGTGAAATAGTAAAACATACATTTTTAGGAAACAAAATATTATTCAAAAATTTGGGTCGTTACATTCTTCCCCCCTTAAGAAATTCTTCCCTAAAAATTCATTTTCACAAACTTTTGGGAAAATAAGTGAGGTTACTTCTAATTTATCACTTCAATAAGATCTTCAGTATTTATTATTGGTATTTAATTTAAGGAGAAAGGGTTCATGCATCATGATTATACCTCGGGATTTTTTCAAAATCATCTACTTCCTTTATCGAAAAACTCCTCATCCATCTTAGATTATATAAATGGAAGCATCAATAAGTCATAAAAATGTATTTATTATATATAATTTTGATACATCATCTTGAAAAAGTTTTCTATAAAAAATTATTACTGATTCATTTTTAAATATTTCAAAATAGGGTTTTGGTAAATCAGTTTTTTTATTTCTCCAAAGACAAAAATATATAATTTGATACATATAGGCAACTAGGAGGTCTCCCTCTTCTACAGAATCTAGAAAATCATTTAGTGAATCATAATTTTGAAATAAAGAGAAGAACTTGAAAATAATATAATGGTACTTCCCACTCTTATCATGGTAAGAAAGTTGGGAGCGCAATATTTTCCAATAGATGGTACTTGATCCTTGAAATAATTGTAAAATGCTAGAGGTATTGGATGCCTCATAAAGTTTTCTTCATGTAATTTGGATATTTGAAAAAGTTTCAAATTCATCTGATCATGAATTCAGGATAATCTCTCCAAGTATATCTTGAGGAAGAGAGATAAGAGTTGTTCGTGATATTCCTCCTTCCATATTTTAACTATGAAAAACAAAATAAAATTATGGGTTTGAATTCTTAGTTAATAAGAATGTAAAAAAAATAAAACATTGAACATAGAAGGATAAACTTTTATATGAATAGTATATCCTAACTTTTGATACCCTAATTTTCAATCTAGGTTATCCATGATCTATTCCATAACATATATTCTTATGTGTATTTTATTTGGTTCCATTAATAAAGGTTCTTATTAAGATTATGAATTTACCAAAGCATATCTCCTAATAGTGTCGAACCAAGAGTCCAGAAAGGCCCATTGTCATGTACCAGTTATCATTCGAGTATAGATCAAAGTGGTGTTTTCATATTTTAACCCTAGATACATCTATTTCAGATCCACCTCTACTTGTTTGAATCCAGACAGAGATTTATTTTCTTGATAAACCACTTACACTATACTCACCAAAATTTAGGGATGTTTTTCTTATACTTAGTCTTATCTCTATGGATTTCACTAGGGTTTTCTAATCCTAATACTAAAAAAATAAACCTATCTTATGATACCAAATATAAAAACCTTACTCTTTATTACACACATAAATTTGATTTGTTACATAAACATACACTTAAGACAACTCTGAGGATCAAGAGGTCTAGTGTCTTGGGAAAATTAAGAACATTACATAACAACTTAGAACATAAAACACAACATATTTATTGAAAACTTATTTTACATGACCAAAACATTCATTCATAATTATAATTGCATGGGATAACCTGAGGACATGCATAAGAAAAGGGTGAACTATAAAGCCCAATGAGGGAGTAAATAAGGCATAACATGGAGAATAGAGTAAATATTAGGCAATATGCATATCAATGGATCAAAAGAGAAACATGAACATAAAGGTATGATATATCGTGATTATCATAACATGGAAATGTGGAAACAACATTTAACATGATATTTGTATGATCCAAAGCTCATTGCACATGGAGCATGAGTAAACCCTCATTTCACTTGCATTAGCATGAGTAAACCCTCATTGCACTTGAATTAGCATGAGTAAACCCCCATTACAATTAATGTATCATGATACTAATCTTTACCCAATGCATTGGATCTCTATCAAGATGAACCCTTTTTAATCATTTCATTTCATGCATATTTGTGTCACATAGATCATACAACATGGA
The DNA here is from genome assembly GCA_963277665.1 of Viscum album. NCBI lineage: Eukaryota > Viridiplantae > Streptophyta > Magnoliopsida > Santalales > Viscaceae > Viscum > Viscum album. The sequence goes on along the minus strand of OY728121.1, from coordinate 2,125,769,795 downwards.
TTCATTAAACATCATAATATATACCATGAATAAGAGATATCGAATACATAAGTGTAAGTCCTCAATCAATAAGTAAATGTGCATAAAAGTGAATACCCTTGATATAGAAATGGGTATGGTATTCACTTACACAATTATTTTGGAATGGGAAATTTTGGTGTAACTTCAGCAGCATAACAATGTCAAATAGAAATTATAAAATGGGTTGATGAGAGATAAAGGGGTATCTTGTCATTTATACATGAAATGGACAGTAAGGGGGTCATGGAACATAATATCCCAACATATGTAATGGAATTTAGATGCATAATATAAAATAATTATTTGAATGTAAATGATAATAGATAAATTCCTTATGAAATTTCGGCATGGTAACGGGTGTACATGGGAGGTATTAATGAGAGAGAAATTCTTTACGGAATTTCGGTACGGTAATGGGTGTACATGGGAGGAATTAATTAGAGATAAAGAGGTATATTATCATCAAGGAGGTAAGTATGGGGGGTGAAAAATCATAACCCAACATTTTTAATTGAAAATAAAAGGGTATAACAACATAAAGAAATTTGGACAAAAAAGAGAAATTAAGAAATTCCTTACTTGGAAGTGTGATCCCAAAGGCTTGGGATAGGCTTGAGAGAGGCTTATTGGGAGATTGGGGCACCTTGTAAGGATTATAGAGAGATGAGGGCAGAGTAGGGGCGTGATACAAGGGTTTTGAGTGAAGAGAAGTGGGAGCTTGGGTGGGTTTATATAGGAAAAGAGAGGGGAATTCTTTAATATTTCACAAACTTAGGTTTTGGAATATATATAATTAAATATTTAAAACCACAAGCCAAACCATGGTTTTTGACCATGGTTTTTTCCAAAGGGGAGTGGAAAAAATTATTTTATAAGGTAAATGGCCAAACTTTTTAAAATATTAGGCTTGATTATGTAGAGGTTAGTCACACTCTCATGGAAATCATTTTAAAAAGTTAAAATATTTTATAAGTCTTGGAGGGACCACTAAGGCATTGTAAAATAATTAAAAAAAATGTAAAATAACATTATTTTAAATTTAAAACATATATTTTTCAAAAATACCTTTTATATTATTTTATTACAACACTATTGGGTCATTATGATGTCATGAAACACATTATATATTTAAACGGTATTTAATTTTTACCCAAAAATTCGACTATCTTGGAAAATTATGAAAAATTCACCATTAGATAATTTCAATGTCCTGAATCCAAAAATTATTTTCATTTTATCTAAATAATTTTATAAATATTTGAATTTTTACTTTTAAAATGAAAACTGACATTTATTGAAAAATCATGGGTTTTTACAAAAACAGCTTTCATACCTTAATAAAAATTACAATTATATTCATAAAAAAAATTATATGATCATTTATATTTAATAAAAAATTAATTTAGTAATAATATTTTTATAAAATATTATTTAATTAATAAATAAATTAATTTATAAAAATAGATTTCCTAATTGAATATTAACTAAAAATATTATTTGTGCTTTAAAAACCATTTACAAAGTAACAATAATAAAATGAATATATATTATTTATTCTATAAAAAAATAATGTACATAATCATAATACTAGGGTCATGTTACATAACCTCTTATAACACCCTCATATTCCCTAAGAGTATGGTGTGTGATGGTGGGGCTTTCTTAGGGTCATTCGATGAACATGGTTTGGGATATGATGTCGATGAGCTTGAACTTATCCTGTAAATGATTTCACTCATGATTAATTTATTGGAACTCAAATTGGGCTTAGTCCAAAGAAATGCCTAGTGATGCAACCTACTTCCCAAGATCCAACAAATGATCTTTATATGGAATAATTGTATTGTTATATGCCACTGACTGTACTTTCTGAATTAATTTTTCCATTATCAATTCTATTTATAAAAAAAATTATAACATTAAAATTATTATTGTTTCTAATGGTCATATTGAACTTCAACTATAATTGATCAATGGTCATATAATGGTCAAAAACTAATAGTTACATTTCAATTTATACAAATATATTTTTAATTAATGTGAAACAGTAAAACATACGTTTTTAGGAAACAAAATATTATTCAAAATTTTAGATCGTTACAAATTCTTCACATAACTGATTTTAATATCCAATTACTCATGTAAGAAATTAAACACATATCTGATTAATCCATGTAACCATTTCATATAGCTGAATGATTATGCAGGTGATTCCTCATATAGGCGATATTTTTTATGTAGGAAATTTTCACATAGGCAATTTTCCACATAGTTGATTGACATATTTATTTCCTCTATGTAGGAATTTTATTGATGTAGTTGAATTCCATCACATATCCAAAAATAGTCACGTGGAAAAATTTCCAAAAATTAGAAAAAATTTAGCTAAAACATTCAGAATCCATACTTAGAGGAATTTACAGCCAAACACATAAGAATAAAATAAAACCTAATAAATAAACTTAGAAAAAAAAGATTTATTAGTAAAGTGTGAAGGCTTTTTAAGATCATAAAAACCTAAAGTACATGGAATATATTGGATTAACATTAGTAGTCCAACAAATCATACAAATTATAAAGTTATGTCATAACATACTCAATAAATTATTTCGTAAAGAATAATAACAATATACAACATGCGATGATCATTTTAAATAGAGAATAATGTTTCCAAAACATTCTATAATTTTTTCAAAATAATTATTTTTACACAAAATGAAATATAAATTTCACTCACTTGAATATTTCAAGATAAATTAACATGAGATAATTTTCCCTTTTTAATAATTATATAATATTTTATTATCAATATTTCACATTATTCATTTCATATTCAAACTTTATAATTTCCATATTATCACACAAAAATTAATCATGTGATTATTTTCCTTATTATTATATGATTATATTTAATTGAATCCATTTAAAAACAATTTAAATCATGGTTACTTCTCATTTTCACAGTATAAATATAAAGAGAATTCATATATCCCCTATATATTGGAAGACTCTCACATTTTAGTATGAAAATAAAAGATAGAGAAAGAGGGTATTTTCACATACTAAAAGCAAGAGGAGTCTTAGACAATTTTTATAATAATTCACAAAAACTCAAATGTCGGGGTTTTATGTCACCAAAACTCTAGAGAAACAAGGAGAAACTCAAATGAGAGAATGAAAATGATTTTTAACATTCATATATATCCCTCCTTGGATACTCAGTCAAATTTCCATTTATTGCCTATTTAATTTTCCAAACAATTTTTTTAAATATCAGAACTTAATTACAGATTGATTAAATATTCCAAATTTAAGGAAGGCCAAAGATCGCATTGAAAACTATTAATTGAGACAAAACCCACCAATTTCCATAATAAATACCTTTATTTATGTTAAAAATGTGATACAAGGGGTTCTGGGAAAGAAAATTGTGTTTTTAGGAAATTTTACACTACCCTTACATGAGACTTACCCACTGTGTAAGGGTAACACAACTTTACCCTTATATGGCTTACTGTCCTTACATAGGTTTTGGAAATGTTTTGGTACCCATATGTAGGTAAGGATAACATTTACACGATTTGTGTGTACCCTTAATCAAGTTTTATATTACCTTTACATGAGCTTTAGATCTCATAGGTTACCCTTATATAGCAATGGAGGTACCTTTACATAGTGCTTGGAATCAATAGCTTACCCTAATGTAACTCTTGAAAAATAACACTAACCCTTGTATATAGAAGAAAAAATCATGTTTACCTTTATCTATCCTTTTAAAAACATGTCTTTCCCTTATACGAGGAAAAACATACCTTTATGTAGCCTTTAGAATCAACAGCTAACCCTTATGCAAGTTGACTATTTCTTTTACGCAATGCATGGAAGATCTAAGTTACCCTTATGTAATCTATAGAAATAAAACATTTCCCTTACACACTTCTTTAAAAATAGGTTTTACCCTTATTTAGAAGCATTTTCATGCATAAGGGTAATAATAACTTTAAAAATATTAAATTTACTTTTTAAAGAATATATAATTATTAGGATAAGTCTTTATTATCACTTTCAAAACTCCAAAAAACACTTAGAATCACATAAAAATTATCCAATTAAATTTGAAACAAAATTTTAAAACTTTGAAATTATATCCCTAATTTTTAAAACCATTTTATAACTTATTTATAAATTGAAAAATCATTCCCAAACAACTTAAAAATTTATTAAATTTATTCCAAACCACCAGACACCCTAGAATAATAAAGCAAGGGCTCAGGAAAATCTAGATCCTTACATTAGAGATACCTCAATTAATTCTCATCCTTGAGAATTAAAATAAAACTGGGAGGAAGAGTAAATGATTGAGGAAGAATTTAATTACCTCGTGTGATATCTCTCAAGGATCTCACTATATTTAGAACCTAGAAACCACTAAAGAAATAAAGTGTATAGTTGCATAACACTTTAAAATAATATCTTGAGGGAGATACCTCTAAAAAAAGAGAAATCCATTTAATAATACATTAAATAATGGGAAGAAATCCATCTCATATATCAACATGTGATCATACATCTTATTAAATAATGAAAAAACAAGATTTAACATCGGTTTTTTTATTTTAGACATCATTTTTTAACTGAATTTTATAAAGGTGATGTAAAAAATAGTATTTTTTGCTTCGGTTTTACAAAAAATGATGCCAAAAACCATTTTTGTTAAGGGTTTTGGCATCGGTTTTCCCAAAACTGATGCTAAAAATCATTTTCGTTAAGGCTTTCAGCATCGTTTTATTAAATAATCGATTTAGAAAAACCTATATGAGTATGTTTTGGTGTAATTTTCTTTAAAAACTGATTCCAAAAACTAATTATTTTTTAAAAAAAATAGCTTCAGTTTTTAAAAAGCTTGACGCCGAAAGTTAAAAAAATATATATAATTAAAAATATTATACTTATAAAATAATTGAAACCCCTATAATAAAAACACAATATAAAACAATAAAACATTATTTATCATTGACTAAAAATATATAACTTACATGATTTTATCTAGTTAATACGAAAATTATCTACACATTTGTATTATAAGGTAGAATTAAAATACACATGCTTGAAATTTACAACATGTTAATTGCTGGTAATTATTAAATCATTCATTTTGATTATCAGTATGTTCAAACACCTATTATATAAAAATAGTTAGTTTTTTAACCCATATGTAATATTATTCATAAATATTAGAATATACATACCTAAAATCCTAATCAGACTTAACAAATAGTTCGCAAAAATAGATTTAATATGGGTAAGATTTTATTGGAAATAATACTGGGAATCATTGAATGCATAAAATAAAATTTAATGATATGAGATTAAAGAATAGAATAATATGGCATAAAATATAAAAGAAATTAATACAACTAACCTTATAAAATTCAGTAGTTTTTCCATTTGTGATCATTAGTTCATAATTATTTTTCTGATATTACTTATAAATAAATGGAAAAAACCAACACTCAATATCTATATGTGATAATCTCTCACATATATATGAAACTCTATCAGGATTCTTCACATTTTTCACTTCCATGGAAATGAATTTTGGATCTACAAAACTGTAAATATCTATACATTCATTTTGTAGAAGAAGCATGTATAGATACCTAATTTAAAAATAAAATATAATTAGTCAATTTAAAACCATATTTTAAAAAATAAATACAAATTCAAATTTCAATTTACTTACATGGAAAAAAATTGCACCACATTCAGGCCAAGATCTTCAAAATCAACTAGATGCATGATATCTTATTTGAGTAATCTAAATATATATTCTCTTCTGCATATATCAGCCATCATTCGAAACTCATAGATATAATTCAATGAATAATAATCCTGAGATAATCTTTGTATCCCATAATAAATATTAAAAGTATCTACAGTCGACTGTTCTTAAACATTTTGTTTCATTTTTTCGGTTTCTTTTACTTTCATATAATCCTATATAAGTTAAATTTCATAAAAAAATATAAGTAATTTTGAATAATTTGTAATTAATATTTAAAAAAAATAATATCTCATATGAAATATAATGAAGAATCTCAGTTGGATAAAGTAAAAAATGACCTTGACAATTCCCAACTTTAGTGATCTCCTCAGTAGGAAACGGCAGTAGAGTATTAGGATCTGTAATATCAAGTACTGATAATCTAACTTGAACTATATGCATAGGATGGTCATGTATAGAATCCCCCAAAAAATGCATGATTCTTAATGTAACAATATGTATATGAGGATCTCCAGCAAACAACTCACAATATACGGTTTGGTCTGAGCGAGGAGGTGGAGGATCAAAGTAGGCAAATGGGGTAGGGTAGCCTGGGTGAGTAGGTGGGAAGGCTGAAAAATGAAAAAATTATATTAGTGTTTATAATTTATAAAATATAAAAATTGATGACAAATAAATAATATATGGATTGGTCTAAGCGGGGAGGTGGAGGATTGAAGTAGGCAGATGGGGCAGGGTAGTTCGATTGAGCAGGGTAGGAAGGCTAAAAAATGAAAAGGTTATATTAGTGTTTATAATTTATAAAATAGAAAATTTGATGACAAATAAATAATATACCTGGGAAGGCTACGCAGATGGGGAGGGGTAGGCAGATGGGGTAGGGTATTCCGAGTGAGTAGGCTAGGAAGGCTGAAAAATGAAAAAGTTATATTAGAAATATATAATTTAAAAAAAATTGATGACAAATAAATAATATACCTAGGAAGGTTGTGAAGACTATGAATGTCTTTACAAGTGTTCTAACAAAGCCTTCTTCACTATGGCTTGAATTTGATCACCCATAGACTGTTTCATATCTTTCATCTGGACTTTTAAGGATTCTATTTCTAAGTCTCTTGATTGCTTACTCTGACCAAAAACCTTCTGAATACTAACACCTACCTGATATCCTCTAACATGGCTGGGGTGTTTTGCCCTTCCTAAAGTATTGGATAGGATGTCCATCCTACCCTCAGGGATAATATAGCCTTATGTCTCTTGATCCTAAAGTTCATCCAGAAATGAAAAATGAAAAAGTTATATTATTGTTTAAAATTTATAAAATGGAAAAATTGATGATAAATAAATAATATTTACTTAAAATTTTATCATCTAATTGCTTATATTCCTCTGTAATATACTGTTCATTTTTCATTCTTCTTACTCATTTCCATTTTTCATGGCGAGTGGGAGAAGATGGAGGACCAAATTGGACCTCTTCTGAACCACTACTTGATCGAGCTCTTAATGCTTCAAATTTTTCTTCAGTCATTTTCAGCTCCAAATATGGATACCCTCATGTGATAAAGTATGAGGGTATACATTTCTCAATTTCATATCTTAATGATATCTCTTGGAGGCCTATTATATAAAAATAAACAACTAAGTAATTGAAAAAATATATAATAAATTTTACAATATAAAATAATTATCATACCTAAAATTTTTCTTCATGATGACTGTCAAAAAATCACTTCCACGTATCTTTATCTATAAACCGATACTTAAGGCATGGGTTTTGAAACCTTCTCTTTCCAAAAACATACTTTTTTATCAGTTTTGTTTTAAAATCTCTCTATCGAACTGCCACTAAAGAGAGATTTTTTTTCTTAATTTCTTTGGTTTCCTCAAAATTGAATGTCATCTGTAATTGAATAAATTAAATATTTCATTTAAAATATTTAATATTAAAAAAATGAGATAAAAGAAATCAATTAAGATATTTTACCATCACAGCCTCCCAAAGCTGTTTCTTCACCATCCTGCCCACTGGCTTCCAATCAAGATATAAAATATTAATTCTGTAATGGCTCTGAATCGATATATAACTGATAAACTGAACTACTTTTGGGACTTTTCATTATTATTATCATCAAAATGGATGTGTAATCTATCATCATCACGAGCAAGTGATAGTTTTGGTAAATGTGTAATACCAAATTTATCAACTTGAGAACTTTATTTTTTTAGTAGTAACAGGAGAAGTCTCCTCCTCCGAGGATGCATCATTAGTCTTGAAAAAAATGTAAATTAAATTTTTTTTCATTAAATAGGTATATTACTAAATATTAAATAATATGAAAAAATAGATATACCTCAATAACTGCTCCTCTCTATCTGTATTTAAAATTGCTACTAGAAATTGTAATGAAATTTTTTGTACCTGTATATCATTAGAAAAATTAATATTTAGTAACAAGAAAGAAAAAAATAAGTAAAAAAGATCCATGCATTTGTAAGTTTAAAAAAATAAACAAAATATAAATATTTACCAGAAAAATTAGGAGATTAATTTAGTTTTTTCCCACATGAATTCATCATGATCATTACATACTGCATGCAGATTTTCTGTCTTATACACATTGTAATCATCTTTAAATTGTGTAACAGATGAATAAGGCTCATGTAAATCAATAAGATCATTATCATCATCCTCATCAACCAAATGGTATCATTTTCCTTTCAAAATGATGGACCACTAATCATTCAATAGATCAATGAAATAAAATACTTATTTTCCAGGTGTCTCCATGATAAATGGTTCCTCATTGTAATTAAATCTTTTTAAATCAACCAGTTTAAACCCATATTTATCATGTTTCACACCACTATTACTATCAACCCAATTATACTTAAAAATAGTGACTCGAAATTTAATATAATAAATTTCCCATATGTATTCAAGAACTCAAAAATGTGGCGTTGATGCAGAAATTGGGTTTTTATCTTTGGCATTCAAAAAATGCATAGCTTCAGCAAAAACCATCACACCACTATTCTGAACAGTACTCTTTTCATCCATATTTTTTGTGTAAAATGTATAGCCATTAATATAAAAATCAGACCATGTGATCACATTAAGAGATGGTCCCCCTGCTAATCACTTCAATTTTTCTGATGCAGATATATCTATGGTGAATTTCTCTTTAAACCATGAAAAAAATTTCTTCTTATGCTCAATCATCAACCAATTTTTGTTTATTTTCTGATATCTTAACTTTAATTCAGAAATATGTGAGATATATATGATTGAACCTCATTTGTGGTGTTCAAAATGTATAAATTTTCCCGAATCACTTCATCACATGGAATGAACCTTACCTTTAATCCTTGAACCCCTCTACCTTCACTATCAACTGTCATATATCAAGATATAGGGAGACCAATATGCTCCACCTTATACAAATAATCAATACAGAACTCAATCACCTCTTCTGATACATATTTTTTTAAAATAGAGGTCTCTAGTGGAAAAGGATTTTTAACATATCCCTTCAAAATTTTCATATATCTTTTAAAAGGATAAATCCATTGTAAATAAATAGGCCCACATATTCTTATCTCATGCACCAAATAAATCAGTAGAAGAACCATTATATTAAAAAATGTAGGCGGGAAATACATTTCTAGTTGACAAATAATAAGATTTACTTCACTCTCTAACACATCTAACAAATTTGGATCAATGACTTTGCTACAAATGGATTTGAAAAAATTACATAACCTGATGATAGTCTTTCTGATAGTTGTTAGCAATATACCACGCACTGGTATTGGTAGAAGTTGTTGCATCAATACATGTAAATCATGATATTTTATAACTATTAATTTTAAAACCTTAAATGACACCAAATTATTCAAATTTTAAGAAAACCCACTAGGTACTTTAATACCATGAAGACATTGACAAAAATTCAACTTTCCAATATTTCTTAATGTGTAACAAGACAGAGGTAATTATAATCTGTTTCATTTCATAGTGGGATATAACTCCGAATGTATTATTATTAATATCAAGTCCAATCTAGCATGAAATCCATCTTTTGTCTTTACTTTTATGTCTAATAAATTTCCAATCAAACTGTCACATATGTTTTTCTCAACATGCATAACATTGATGTTATGTTTTATCGCTAAAAATCTCCAATAAGGTAGTTCAAAAAAATAGACTGCTTCTTCCAGATATTTCTTTGAAAACTAGAACTTCTTTTATTTCTAAATTTCGAATCAATATTTTTCACCCTATCATAATATTCTTCAGATGACAATGACCGAGGGAGGAGTTTGTATTCTTGTAAACCGTTAAATTGTTTTTTCAATCTATGATAAGGATGATCAATTCACAAAAAATTTTGATGTCATATGTACACTGTCTTTCTTCCATTCTGAAATGGATAATATCAAGTCTCTTCTTCACAAATTGGACATGATTTTGTCCCTTAACACTATATCCAGATAAGTTTCCATAAGCAGGAAATTCGTTTATAGTGAACATTATCATAGCACACAAAATAAAATACTCTTTATTGTATGCATTGAAAAATTTTACACCTAGATCCCATAGTATTTTCAAATCATCAATCAATGGTAAAATATACACATCAATATCATTTCCTGGTTGTTTTGGTCCAGAAATCATCAATCTCATCATAACATATTTTTTCTTCATACATAGATGTGGGGAAAAGTTGTAAACTACCATCAAAACAGGACATAAACTACGTTGGCTAATGAGGCTCCAATATGGATTCATTCCATCAGTACACAATCCCATTATGATATTTCTCAATTCATTTCCAAAATCATTAATTTTTTTATCAAAACTATTCCACTATGGTGAATCGGTAGGGTGATGTAAGTTACAATCAGAGATGCGCTCATCTGAATGTCATCTTAACCTTTTTACATCAATTGAATTTGAAAATAAACGCTTCAAACGAGGAATTATTGGAAGGTACCAAATTGTATTAGCATTATTTTTATTCTGATACCTAATAATGAATCACAGTTGAATTATTAGAATTGTATGCAAAAAAATATTGGATGATATCATTAGAAAGTACAAAATTTATTTTTCATGACGTTAGATGATAGTACCTAAGAATGAATTTGAGTTGACTTTCCCATATATCATATAGTGTGATTTCTCATATGTAGGAAAACTTGATAAATATTCATATTATTTCTTATACAGTACATAATCCGTGGGTCAAGCATGTATCTGTTTATACCCTAATCCCATTGGGCATAATATTTTCTTCACCTCATAAATGGAATCTGGAAGCTTGTTGCCTTCTAGAAGTTTCTCTTTTAAAATCTCAAGTAAGTTAGAGAAACTTTTATCACTCCACCCATTTTTTTCTTTTAAGTTAACTAATCTCAAAACTTCTAATAACATTGTATATTTACTGCAACCTGGGAATAATGGTTTCTCATAATATCTATATAATCGTTCAACAGTTGCTATTTTTTTATGGTCTTAACACATAAATCATGAATTAATTCTTCAACATGATCCTCTTATTACTTATTAATATTGTCGTTATTATTGGATTTTGAATTTTCAATTATTTAACCATGATAGAGCCAACATGTATAATTAAGGCTAAAACCATAACAAATGAGATGATCTTTTATTTCTCTGGAGTTTAACTTTCTCATATTCAAACAATTTACACATGGATAGAAAATAAAATCAATTTTTTGAAAATGTCATTTAGAAAATTCCAAGAATTCATCAACTCCTTTTTTATATTCACTAGTGGTTCTTCATAAATGTATCCAATTACGATCCATTCAATACCTATTATAAAAATATAATTTGTGAATATATTAAAACATATAAATATTTATATATATGGAGAGAGATAAATTGTAAACAAAAACACATTTAATAAAAACTATTGATAATCAGATAGAAAATATCATATATAAAACATAATTAAAAATAGTAAACTTTTTATTTTCATATTATATAAATGTGTTATATTTCGGTTGCCTAAGTAGAAGGCATGGAACTAGTGATTCCCTTGCGATCTTGTCTTCCTACTATAGAAGGATCAGCGCATGGATCAGGGTTTCTGACTCACGGAATATAGGCTAATGCTATGCCTAAAAGTCAGCATTAGATGGGCATTGAGAAGGAAGTCTGCTTTTCTCCATCCTCTATTACAGCATAGTTGGAATTGGATATTTGTAGATCGGATCTTTTCTGGTTCTTGAATACGGCAGGACCCTTGACTAGGAATTCCGACAGCATCGGCTAATATTATAATTTAATTATAATATAAATATTCTAAAATTTATAAGTTAATTTTATATAGTTGTTTCATTATTTTGATGTTGCGTGTGTAAAAATTATTGAATATTTCATTGATTTAAGAGGAAAAAAATTAGCTATTATTAGAAATATGAAATAATAATTATAGTAAATGTTCATATTATAAGTGAAATAAATCCTAATACTCCCAAAATTATGATAGATGAAATTAAATATATAACTAAATATGTATATCTTAGAACACATTTTAATCATTATTTTTTATTTTTTATTATATCTTGAAATTATTATAATAATAAAAATAAGAAATAGAACATTTATACCAACCGAGGAAACCCAATAAAAACATACATTCATTTTTAAATAATTTTATATTAATATGAATTACATATCCCTATAAAATACTCTATTAAATCTATAGGTTTTATATAATTGGATGCTAAATTATAAATTTAATTCAATTAGATTGATTCCATAATTTTATTTGACTCAACAATGCATGGAAATTATATCAGGGCATGAGATCACAAGTAATAAATAAGAGAAAACATGATTTCTAAGTATAGATGCATGGAATACAACCACGGATTACTAATTAATCACTAAAATTGTAAATCACATGGGAACCATTAATAAATCTATAGGAATAATGCACACTGCAACAAGTATAGGTATACATGCTAGAGAAGCACCAGCATAACAAATATGCATGGAAAGAGACTATATAAGTAGGAAACACTCTCGAATAGAATATTTTCAATGCATGATAATTATATAATAGAAGCATAATGTGAAAACAAGCATGATTATAAAATACCTAAAAATAATAATATTATGATTTTTTATAAAAATCCTTTCATGGTATGTAAAAGGCATTCTAATGAAACATACAAGGTATATCAGTTAATTTAAAATAGCATAGTAATGAAACCTACATGGAATTTCATATGCAGTACATGTTAATATATACATTCCTATAAGGATGCATATAATTATACATCCTTCTTGTACTGGGCCAAGTGTAAATACCATAAATATCATAAATAAGTAAGAAGAATAATATACTCACATCAGTCAAGGTGAAACTATAATAAACCATAACAAAAATCTATATGAACAATAATCACATACCTATCCACTTGGACTTTTCACCGTATATGGGAAGATCACTCTTAGAGATGACTATTAACCATGTTCCAACATATTTATAAAAAACTATAAACTAATAATTGAATCAAATCAAAAATATAATTAAATGATAAATAATTTATCTTCAAAATTAAAAAAAAAACTTACAAAATTCAGAGTTTAACATGAAAATAGATCATGATCCAAACTTTTCTCTATGGAATGATTTGGAAAATTAAACACTAAAAGATCTATAAAAAATTATTGTCCAAATGAAAAAAAAATATGAAAAAAAAACTAAAATCAAACCACAGTTGAATGTCACCAAAAATAGGTTTAGGAAGAAAAAATAATCTATATATGATGAAACAAGGGGAAATAATGAAGAAATCAGAATTCATATTGTGAAAATGGAAGAAAATTGACAACAATTCCCATTGGAGATCACAAATACACCTTCGAAGACATCGCGAGTTGAGAGTATTTTCTATGGGTTTAGCTTTCGAATATCCAAAAACATGAGGTTTTCTTGATCCTGACTATTTTTAAAAGACTTTTAGTGTCGATCTTTACAAAAACAAACACCGAAGAGTCCGAAAAAAAAATCACCCTTGGTTTTTTGTGAAAATCGATGCCAAAACCTTTTTTTTATTTATGGAATTGGTTTTTATAAAAATTGATGCCATAAATCATTCCTTTTGTGGTTTTTTGCATCAGTTTTTAGTAGAACCAATTCCGAAAACCACTTTTAAAATTTTTTGGCATTGGTTTTACTAAAAACTGACACCAAAAATTTCATAGGTAACAGTTTTAAAAAAACACATCAAATTGATTAAACAAAAGGGAATAGAACTCAATTTGGGAGAAAACACCTTTATCTCCATATTTTCCACACTTTTACATAGACATACCATCTAATGAAAATATATGCATGATTTATTTTCAATTATCATTCTAATAAAATTAATATATAATATTCAGGATATATCAGACTTAACATTTCATGAGAAAGATTATATCATCATGCTAGCATAGCAATTTGTTGTAAAATTTAGATATTCTATATAATTAATTTAGTCATATTAGTTATGTAGTTCAAAACATAAACATATTTTCCAAATGATTCCATTATTTCTAGAAATATATCCATAAATTTCACTTTAAAACTTGATAGATTTCAAAACATGTTGATAAAAAACTATTCACCAAGTCTCTTGCATTTATAATCTGATAGGTTAAGAAATCTTCAAATGAAACTCTTTTAAATGTTTCTTCATAACAAGGTATTTATCAAGAGATTATTTGAGAAAATTATTTTAATAAATTTTAAAAACATATTTTAAAATAGATACAAATTTCATGGATGATTTCCAATTTTTTATCTAAGAAAACTTGTTGCCAAAAAATAAATTTTTTCAAGAGGGTCTCACTAAATATTATTATACAGAATGAAGAAAAATTCCAATGATGAAAAACTCAAAGTAAATTTTCCTTTTCAAAAAACATTTAATATATTAAATAATTTTTGTGATAACTCATGTACATAGGCAAGTTAAATGCTTTCATCAAATTTTTTATTTAAATAACACAGCTCTACCATTCTCTTTAGAAAAGTAAAAAAAATTAATACACATAATATCAAAACTTGGGGAGATCAAATTTAATATATGAAATTCATTGAAAAAAATCATAAACTTAAAAAATTCACCTTCTCCATCTTTAAAATTATTCCATGTTTTTAAAAAAACATTATTTACCATGAGAACACTCATGAAAAAATATAATGTCTAATTTTCCATTTACCCTTTACCACAGGTTCATTTCATTACTTCAATAGTTTCAAATTAACATCACATATCATTCCCAAATCATCACATGTTCCAAGATCAATATAAACATAGGATTCACAAGCATAAAAATTAAAGTAACTTGTCCACAACACGATGATATTATCTTCTTTGGTTGGTGCTAACTCACCTATATGGTTTTAAAACTTGTTGTAATATAAAGCACCATGATATATGAAGTTTCCACACTCTTCATGTGATCAAGGAAATATCATATATAAAATTTATGAGAGAAATCCAATCTAAGGATGTAACAAAACCATGCCATAGTCACATCATAAACAAATCCACATGCACAACCAACAACATACAAGAATTTAATTCATAATAGAGAGAGTAATTATTCTAACCATAGACAGAAATAAATTATAAAGGGAAACTTAAAATATTAACTTTTCTATAAACTATGGCTTATATCACTTGGAATGAGTGAATAGTATATTGATTAAAACAAAAATACATACAAAAACCCCTTCCCTTGGACAAAAATTCCATAATACTAAGCTCGAGAGAAGAGTATATGATGCACATGATGATAGAAACCCCTCCCCCTAGACCAAACAAATTTTTGAGGAGAGAGTAAAATAATGATATGAAAAGGTTCAAATAATCCCTTTACCTAGATCATATCTTCATCTCAACACCAGGACCATGGAATGAGTTATGTTTATAGTCTCTAAAGTCCAATAAGTAAAGGTTGGAAACTAAATGTTAAAGTTATACAAATGATCAAGGATCAAGGATTTATTAGGTGGGTTTCAATCAAGAGAACAATGATATTTCTCTTCACTCATTATAAAGGACTAGAAATTTAATAATAATGATAATCCTAGTAACTAACTTTAATGGGATAACAATTAAAGGGTTTCAAGCTCAAAAGGAAAAAAAAACTCACCAAACATACCAATAGAAGATCTAAGAAATCCTATAACAGAGTTAAGAAATAAACGGCTGAGAAACCACCCTTCCTTGGGTCAAAGAAATAATAACATACTAGAAAGTATCCTCAAAGAATCCCCCACAAAATATAAAATTCCTCAAAAACCCTAAGGAACAATAACCACCATTGTCGAGCTGATCCACATAGTATTTTCATTAAAAAAAATATCATTCCTCCTTCTGATCATGATTCAAACTGAAATCTATCACCACCTCCTCCAACCAAACCTCTATCCCATGATCTAAAACATAGACCTTATAAGTATGAATACTTTTTCATTATAACTCTCAAAGTTTCATCATCTAATAATTTTCATTTTCATTCTCCACTCTGCGGTGATTTGATGACAAATCTTGTTGAACTTATTTAGTATGATCCCAATGGGGATATCAACCTAGAGATAATCCTGTAAAAGAAAAAACATTAAGGAATCCTCACCCAAGACACATATTATTTAATATTTATTGATTGCTTCATTTTTAACCTTTTTCCATTACCTTACTCATTAAAACATAGTAACATACAAGCATAATGCATTATCCTTTTCTAGATATTTACCCCGCAAGAATCATCACTTCACTTAGAATATCTAGTAAACTTGAGGGTCCTTGCATCATATCATAGGGGAACCTAAAATCCCATATCTTAGCCAGTATCTCTTATTTATATCACGTACTAAGTCTAGCTGAAAATTTTACCTATTAACCCATGTATCCTCACCGGTTCTTAATTCAAAACTCCACCATATCTCTCGATGATCACCTTTCATGACACTCTGTCACATCCCCCTCCCTGAAAAGGTACCCCTCTTAGGTATACAATGAGAGAAGAGATATAATGATGCCTGAATACTGCCTCCAATATGATATAGGTTGTTTAGTATCACTGAGGACATAACATACACACAGATGGGAGGAATTACCCTATAATATTTGAAAATTAAGGGATAAGATGAGAATTACTACTTGACAACTACAACTCATAAAAAATAATAATAAATACCAATACATGATATGGATGTAATTACATATAATTGAAACTACTGAAAACACTAAAATATCTCCTCAATAGTGACCAAAAATCACTAACAGATCTTGAATAACTCCCCAAACTATAAAAGTCTATCTTGATCATCAACCAACTCCTACTGACCTGAAAATTGTTTATATATACATTAGTTTAGAATAATATGTATACTCAATAGGATACTCCCTACAACCTCTAGTGAAAATGTGAAATAAGAATACTAAACCTCAGTGATTAAATAAATGAGACCTACTAATCACCTAAACAGGTTTACAATTCTTTTCTTTATCCTCACCATGGATCACCCAACAAGTATCACATATAAGTGATAATATAATATCCAACATGATATCAAATGAAGGTACCCCACTACCACTTCTCCATTGGTTTTTTTATTCCCCAACATTACACATCCTGAGCCTTATCACTCTAAAAGTAAGTTAGCTTGAAGAAACTAGGGATAAAGTAGGTCAGCTCAAAGAAACTTGAGCTAAAGTAATATATCATACACCTCATGCATCACATCATCTCATCATCTCAAACACAAATCCACATATTAACCAAACAGTTTATAGGATCCACTACAACTTGTAAGTCATGTATTATACCTCAAGTCATCACATCCCATACACAACATACCTATAATAACCATTAGGATTCTATATTTAGAGATACATGTGTGTTAAATAACCATAATCTATTACATCCCTCTACAGATATATATGGGGAAATATAACTATTGTGCCTACTAGAACATAATATTACAAGGAGAATAGAACGGAGCCTGATCGGGTAGGTATCCATCTATTCTTTGTCAACCTAGATGTTTGGGAAGACACCCTCCCAGAGTCCACTAGGTGTCAGTCTCCCTACTGACATGGGTGGGGTATCATATAAATCACAAAACATACATGATATATATAAAGCTCACAACTACACTATGGTAAACTACATATCCATAGAATCATCTATCGCTAACATCACACAGGACACCTAACTACCACTATAAAGGATTGGGTATCAAATAAGAATACAAGCATCAAGAATCATTTTAATTAATTAATTAATTAACCATTAATTAATTATAATCATTATCATTTCCAAGATTAAAATTTAAATCTTATGATCCAATTGGAAAAAACACTATTAATTATTTTCATATATTCTCATGTATATCATCATCATAAAGAAAGCATGAAGAACCATCCTTGTTATTTCATTAATTCATTTATCATTTTATAAACTTTTGGTTACTCTAGGACTCAACCCAAGCTACCAAATAAAATATTCACTCATAGTGTATTGTATCAAAGTATTTATGGTATTTGGAAACTAATTATATAAATAACATCCAATCATTTAGACATTAAACAAGATTATTCATTATCAAAAAGGCATCCCAACTTTCATCATGACAATAATGAGCAAGCCCAACTTCAACCCACTCTATCATTCATGGTTTCATCCCCAACACCACTACATATAATAACATATATTGAATCCCATGACAACATCATCATCATAATAGGTTTCCTATTCCAATATTATCATTATCACTGGAACCTCATGCCACCATCATAGCCTCAGGTATCCAAACCCATATCACCACCATAACCGACACCCTGTGCACCCATCACAGCCTTAGGAATCCCTATCCATTATTTCAACCACAAAAGATTAATATTAAATCATGTCAAAGATTTAAATCCATAAAGAATAAAGTTATACTAAATTTATTATTACACACATAATTTCAAGGCAATTATGCCCAAAATAAACAAGTCATTCCTTCTTTTATCAAACAACATTGGGTTCGCTCAAGCCCAATGAAATGATTTAAGAACTCATTCATTTTTTATTACCAATTTTAATTAAATACATAAATCTTATCATCACTAGCCATAATATTTCCATTAATAAATAATATTTATTTAATTTGGTGTTCCTCTTTAAGTTTCTCTTTCATATAACAACAATATCAATGATAATTATTTCAACATGCCTCTTTTAATATAATCAAAGCATTACCATTTTTAAGTTGTTATTAAATTTATAAGCATGTAAACCATGATTAACAACCATAATAATATATGTAACACTATCTAGTAAGTCTCATTGGTAATAAATATATTTCAAAATCATATGATCACACATCCCAAATATTTAAAACCATGTATATTAATAATTCCATGTTCAATGATATTTTTATTTCAAGAGTTCATTAAAAACATACAATAATCATCTCTAAGCACGATTAAATTCCTAAACATGCAATAATATTCTTTAGTAAAATAATAAAAATAATAGAAAATTTGATAATAACTATTTCAATTGCTTATATACAGAATTATTGAATAATTTTCATTAATATTATTTAAGTAGTTTAACATCAGGACATGCTATCATTTTGATTTTATCAATTTTTAACTAGACAGTGGCATGAAATTATCTCTTTCTCTCTATTGAATAATTTATAGAATAATAATCAATATTCTATAATATGAAATTATTTATTTCCATCTCTTTTATAATCTTACAAATTATCAAGTTATTCCATGGCATACTCTATAAATTATTTCATAAAAAACAATAACAATCTACATCATGTGATGATCATTTTAAAGAGATAATAATGCTTCCAAAACATGCTATAATATTTTCAAAAGAATTATGTATCTGTAACATGAAATATAAATTTCACTAACTTTAATATTTCAAGATAAATTCATCATGAGATAATTCTCTTTTTAAAAATTATCTGACAATTTTTTATGAATATTTCATAGTATTCATTTCATCTTCAAACTTTGTAATTTCTAAATTATCACACAAACATTCATTATGTGATTATTTTTTATATTATTATCTAATTATGGTTAATCACATTCATTTAAATAGATAAGATAAATTATGGTTAATTCACATTTTAATAGTATAAATACAATTAGAATTCATATATCTCCTACCTCTTAGAAGTATCTCTCATTGTAGCATCAAAACAAAGGAGAGAGGAAGAGGGTGTGCACATAGACTGTAAGTAATAGGAGTCTCAAACAATTTTCAAAATACTTACCAAAACTCAAACATTATCTTTTTGGGTCATATAAACTTGATATAAACAAGGATTAACTCAAATAAGAGAAATAAACTCATTTTAAATATTAATATATATCTTTCCTCAGATACTTCATCAAATTTCCATTTATTCCCTATTTATTTTTACCAAAAATTTGTTTAAATATTGAAGCATAATTACAAATCAATTTAATTACTCCAAATTTAAGGAAGATTAAAGATTGCATTAAAAAATATTAACTAGATAATAACAACTGATTTCCACATTAAATTACTTCATTTATTTTATACTCACATTACATGAGGTTCTAGAAAATAAAACTGGGTTTTTAGGAAATTTTCCGCTACCATTACATGAGACATACCTGTTGTGTACGGTTAACAAAGATTTACCCTTATGCAAGGAACAACCTACATTTAAACATCTTTTAGAATCATTAGATGACCCTTACACAGATTGACTTCTACCTTAATGCAATGCATGGGAAATCCAGGTCACCCTTATGTAACCTATAGAAAAAAATAATATACCCTTACGCACCCCTTTAAAAACAAGTGTTGCCCTTATGAAGAAGCATGTTCATGCATAAGGGTAAGAATAAACTTAAACATATTAAATTTTCCTTTTAAAATAACTTCTAAATAATTAGGGTAAGGCTTTATTATAAATTATAAAACTAACAAAAAACACTTAGAGTTACTTAAAATCATCCAATTAAATTCCAAGTAAACTTTTTTAAACTTTGAAATTATATCTATAATTTATAAAACCATTTTAAAAACCTCTTTATAAATTAAAAAATCATTCTAAAATAACTTCCAAATTTATGAAATTTCTACCAAACAATCAAACACCCCAGAACAATTAAGGAAAGTCTCAGGAAAATCTAGACCCTTACAAACAATTAATAATGATGCTCCCTAAAAACCTATTGAGAGGCCCAAGATAGAAATCATGGAATTAAAAATTTCCATTAATGTTTATTATTTCTCTCAAAAACACCATTTTTTTAGGTTCATAGGGATTCATCACTTCTTGTATGATCTCTTGGGATTCAAATAATAATGGACTATAATATTCTCCTCCTCTGGCAGATCTGAGGCATTTAATTGTAATCTCATATTAGTTTTCAAACTCTTTTTTATATATACTAAATTTATTAATAACTTCATATTTGTTATGTAAAAGATATATATATATAAACATCTAGAGCAATCATCAATTAAAATTACAAAGTACTTATTATTACCTATGTTGAGTTTAGTGTGAAAATTTCATATATTTATATATATTATTTATAAAAAATACATTTATTTTCTATAGATGAAAGTGGTTTCCTAAATAATTTATTTTTTATAAAAATAACACATTTATGATCAATTTTATCCATTAAAGGTAATAATTCCACTTTTGACATGTCATGAATTTTCTTATAATTTATGTTTTATAAAAAAATATGTTATAAATTAAAATACTTTAATAATTAAGAAGAAAAAACATTTTTAGTTAATGAATAATCCATCATACATATGACCCATTTCAAAAAAGATCTCACCTTTGGACAGAACAATTTTATCTTCCTCAAATACATGTTTAATGTAAGGCCATGGGTTCTAATATCCCTTTAGTTTGTGTGTTTGAGCTATTGGAGGTGCCCAGAGGAGGCTCAAAGAGGAAACAAGGGAGTTTTGAGCTTTCTATACAATGGATCCTTGGGATATATCATAAGGGTGGTCTCTGCAACATAATGTAGTTGACTGAAACAAAGGATTTTGAGAGTGGGTTTTCAAAACCAATTCCATTTTTAGCATGGTTGTGTCATGGAGGGTAGGTTGTGGTGTATCCTAGATGATCTTTTTGTCATGGAGAGGATCAATGGTGCTGACTAGTCGATTCCTACATCGTCGAGTGAGAGGCTGTGACGTAGTGCTCTGAGGGGTGTTTTGTCTTTTTTGGGGTAGCTACATCATGGGGGTTAGGTTGCGGTATATCCTACCTTTCGGAGATGGATTTCTACGTTGTGGTGGTCTCGATTGTTTCATAGTCTCTCTCTAAGTTTAGAAGATCTATAGTGTGGTTTTAATCATGTTACTTAAACATGAGTGGGACTAAGAAGGCCATGGAATCATCCCTTCCATTCCTCCATAGTATGTCTTGTGTCATCCAGTTCTACGGTGTAATCTAGGAGGATATGTTGTGGTCTTCTATTTATCAGAATGCTTATAAATATACAAACCCTCTCTGAACACACTTTTCTCCCATATTTCTTTCCCAAACCCTAGGTTCCCAAGAGAACTTTTTGAAGGCCTTTAAATACCCTTTCAATCAGGTTTGATCCCCTTCTTCCCGTGTTTGATATTTTGTGAGTTATTTCTATTTTATTGTAGTTTATTATCTATTTAGTTGTGTTTACTCTTGTTCTTTATTACCATTTTATAGATATTGATCTCCATCATTATAATTTATTTTCTTTTTATGTTTTTTGGAGAAGTTTTGGTGCATCATTCTTAGAGGAACGTAGATTTTCCTATAGTAGAGGTGATCATAGATCCACATTGTTATCTCATTCCCATGTGAAGAATGATGACGCCTTGAGTTATTGGATTAGTTTCTTATCCTTTTATTTAGGTGCAATCATAATTTGATCATTCTTTATCCATTTGGTTGGTGGTAGAATTAAACCTAATAAGGGATAAACAATACTAATGAAATAATGTTTTATGGTTAGTGATCACATGTGTTCTTCCACCATGATAACAATTTGCTTCTTGATTTACTAGATAGTGTGATATCTATGATATGTATAGGTTATCATGTTTTTTATGCTTTTTTATCATATTAATTTGTGGAAATGGTTAAATAATTTAAATCTGGTAATATGTTTGATGGCTAAATAATTAAAGATTCATGTTTAATGAATCCTTAAATTATTGTAATTTTGATGGTAATAAAATTGATATTTAATGCATTTTTAATTGATTTTTCTTCTTCCATGTGTTAATTTAATTGGCTAAAGAATATGAATCTAGAAATTATTGTTGATTATAATAATAAATAGGCATGTTAAAGGAAATTTTCTTCCTTAAAGTTTGTTGAAATTGGAAGTTGTGCTTGAAAGCGTTTCTTAAATAGTTTATAGTGTATAATAGATGATTTCTTAGCTTTCATGTAATCACAACCTATGATAAATGAATAAGTTAATTTAATATGGAATAAATATGTTCTTTGATAATGATAAAAGTTTGGGGTCAAGTGAGCTCATTTTATTTTGAAGGATAAATGTATTGTGTTTAGTACCAAGTGATCCCATTTGCATGTAAAGGTTGAATATATTGTTTTTAGTGACTATTTTTTCCTGTTGACTATATTATTATTATTTTTGTCTTATATGATGCTTTTTATTTGATCCATGTGATGTGATGTGATGTGACTCTGAGATGGTTGATGAGATACGGGTGGGGAGGCCCAGGTTTGTGGTAGCAGTTGAAATCTATGACTGCGAGATGCATGGTGATATTCATGAGGGTGTTGGGGATGAAACCAAAGTTGATGAAAGGGGTTGAATTTGGGATTACCCATTTTTGTGATGAAATCTAGGATGCTTGATTGTTAATGATATTTTAAAAGGTCAAATGGTTGAGTTTCTTGTTAATCTACATTTTTTCCCACTGCTTGACGCAATTGGATGTGATTGGTTATGCATATTTTATGGTGGCTTGGGATGTTTCCTAGAGTTCCTAGAATTATGTAATGATAATAATGATTAATTAATGTTTTAACCCATGGGTTTTTTGGTTTCTAGAATTAAAATTTTAAAAATCTTGAGAATCATGGACTCGGTTGGATTATGCCTGGAGGGAATGGACTTCACCTTAAAGTTTAATGAAATGTGTAAATGGAATAATGTTAACTAATATTTAATTAATTAATTAACATAAGGTTTAATTATGAAAAGGAAATAAGTAATTTAATGAAACTACTTGAATTCTTATGTGGTTATAGGATACCTAGTTCTTAGTAGTGGCAGTTGGGTGTCTGAGAGACGATAACTACAATTGAGCCTATGACTAGGATAATTCTCATAGTGTGGTTATGAGTGTTGTAATATTGGGTGGACTATACCCAACTAAAAAGTGGCTTTTGATTACCATATCATGTATATAGTGAGTTATACATGACTTTCACTTACCATTATAGTGTTGATATTTCTACTTCCACTATTTAAAAGGTAATGTTCATATATTATTTGTCATATCAAAGGGTTATAGTAGTTCCTAGGATATAATGAGAACATGGAGATTCTATGATAGTTATATTAAAGTAATGTCCAATGATACAAATACATAATAATTATAGGACTCATATGATGTGTGACAATTAGGTGATGAGGGATGATAAGTATTGAGACTTTTTCTCATGAATTTTGTATTTGGTGGTATCTAGTTGGTGATATTATATGAACAAATATTATTTTAATATTCAAGGTTCGTTTAATATTAGTGGGAATTATGATTCAATTTAATGACTTAGGTTTTATAACATAATATATTTAATATATATTACAAGTATGTGATAAAATATAAATAATATTTATGATGTAGTTAGTTCATCATAATTATTTATTGATTACTTAATTAATAAATGTTATATATACGGGGGTTGGGGAACCGTTACTGGGTATTTTTAACATAAACTATATAAGTGGAGGAGGAGTTTATTCCATGTACTATTCATTATTAATAATTGAGATCCTATCTCTCCTCCCGCATCTTAGAGAGATAAAGTCTCTCACTGAGCATTCGATCCAAGAACGAATTCGACGGATCTAAGGAACGGAATCAAGGTGATCATCACAGCACTGAATGATTCATCATAACTCATCACTAGCACCTAGAATTATATGAGCGGTGAGCATATGAATTCTTGAATCATGTGTGGACAATATTTAGGGGTTTTACTTTGGATCCTTCAACCAATGGTTGTCGATGAATTGCAATGGACGAGCACACATTGATTTGAACGTGGTACATGTACCACGTTCTGATTTAATTTATGTGCATTGATTATTCACACGAGACCCTTAGACTATACTAGGGCTCAGATCAATAGAGGTCGTAATTTTTTTACTCCGGTGATGAAAAATATTAAATCCTCGGCCCATTGGTTTTCGTTGCATGCCCTGATACCAACAATTAGTATCAGAGGGAGCACATTTTTTTCTGAGCCAAGAAAAATTATTTTTCTTAAAATATAAGTAGAGGGTTGTAAATCGGTCACCACAGATCTGACCGTGTTTCGATTCAATATTGGATGGTCAGGTTACGGTCATCCGAATGTTTTTTATGGATTGAAAGTGGTGTTTTTTAGATATTAAAATTGTGGATATTAAATTTTTTAGAACTGTATATATATATACAATCATATTCTTATTTAAGGTAAATTTGGGCGACCCCATATTTATTGGAGTACCGGATGATATCCAACCACTGGAATAGTAATTTCTCATGGCCAATCCATTCCACACTATTTGTGGAATATTACTAAAAAATGAAAATAAGTTTAGCGAATTAAATTTCTTAGGAAAAAATGGGTGTACCAATTTCCATAAAACAAAAAGGTTTTCAAAAGGCCTATATTAGGATGTAGAATATCGTGACAAAGGGACAGGTTGAAATAAAAAAAATTAAGGGGAATGTGTTTTAATTTCCACAAAAAAACATGTGTAAGACAAAAAATATATTTTTTATTATTAAAAACAGTGTGGTTTCCAAAGGAAGCCAACCCCACTCAGGTCCACCCTCCCCATCAATTAATTAATTTAATTTTTTGGATTAAAATTAAATTAATATGGAGGCCAAAAGAAAGAAAATTATTTGAATTTGATTAATTTATTTAAATTATTTAATATCCCTCAAAATTTTAATTTATTACAATTTTATTTTTATCATGCTTTTATTAAATATACCGACTAGTCTTGAGAAATTAATGACCATGTGTATGTCTGGTTAATTTCATTTAGTTATTTATTTCTTGTTTGTGATGTTTGTAATAAGTAGTTAATTTTTATGATGGTCTATATATATTTTTCTTCATTTAAATGTGTATAAGGGTTTTTGTGTCCATCAGTATTTCTGTATATGCATTGTGCTTCCCAAGACCCATGCACCCGCATGCGAGTACATTTTTATTATGATGAAGATGATGTATGATATAGACCATGCCAATTTGAGGTAAAAAATCAGATGATATATGGACACACTGGATCGGGGATGAGCTGCATCATGAGTCAAGACTTGACTCGGGTATGATACCCCTAGGTCATGTTGGATCCATTGAGTGTAAATGGATCGACCAATATTATATGCTCAAGACTAGTCAGATAATTTTATTTTCTTTATGCATTTTTTATTATTTTATTCATTTGAATGACAGAAGGAACACATAAAATAATAAAAAGAAAATTGTATAAATAAGTGATGAATGTATTCTATTAATTAATGTTCAGTTGTAGGTGTGACAACATAGTATGAACATATTAATAGAAATGGATTACATTCATAAAAAAATATTAAATCCCTTAAACAAATATTAATTCACAAACACCTTCCAATGTTTGAATTTGAACAAAACTGGATGTATAGGGTGCTCGTAATCCAAAGTTGAGGGTGAATCCTACTACCACGGAGTTCTTATGAGAGTGATGGGTTGAATTAACTAGATTTGACAGTGAAGGAGTAGCCAAATCTATCTTGTTTCAAATTTAGAGGCAAGCATTGAGTGAAGCATGTTTATGATTTTAGAAGCTCTGACTTCACTCAACATATCAAGGAGATGTGAGTTAATGTGGTTGGCTAGTATAGTGCATGTAACAACCAAGAGTTTATAAATGATATTTGTTTCTTTAAATGAATTTGTATTATATTATATTATATTATATTATATTATACACATACAACACATAGAGAAACCAAAAACACATTATTTTATTAATGCAAATAATTACATTAGTCAATGAATAAACCCATTAAAATGCTAATTATTACAAGGGGACAAAAAATAGAAAAAAAAACTTCAATGGGAAAATATGGATTACCCCAATCTGTTAGAATTATCCCTCCCACGAACAACACTATAGAAATGAAACAAAATATCTGTACGCCGATCAACATCTTAGAAAATGAAAATATATATAACCTTGGGAGGAATTGTAGTGAATATTACGTGAAATAATGAAGTTCTATTTATAGGTGGTAATATGACTATTGGAATAGTGATGTGATCATTAGAATAGTAATGTGATCATTAGAATAGTAACCTTACCATTAGGAATAATAACCTGGCCGTTGAGAATAGTAACCTAACTATTAGAATAGTAATTTAACCTCAAAATAATAAAGTGTGATATAAATAATATTTATCATTAGTAATATATGTAAATAAAAATAGTATAATTCCAAAAAATAAATATCATAATTAAATAACTCAAAGAAAATATAGGCACATTTTTAATAAATTGTATTTTAAAGTATTTCGTAAAAAGAATAATTTTTATCTTAAAATTTAAAAATTTCCTATGTTAGAAATTTATTTTTATAAAAATTAATATCATTTTTGAAATTATCACGTTGAAATCTTACAAGGGTGTTTTTTTGGTAATATTCTGAAATACTTTAATTTTTGGGTGAATAGTAAAAATACAGTTTTTCTCATAATCGGTGTATCTTAAATTGAAACATTCATGATGTAATAATGACCTATTAGTTTCTATAACTTCAGGTTTGTAAAAAAAATATTTATTTTTATAAATGGGTTATTAAAATAAAATTAACTTAATTTCCAAACCTAAAAATCATTTTCAAAAACCTAAATTCAAAAGTGATCCCTTAAAATAACAATTTTTCTCTTTCCACCTTCCTTTTTAATAAACTAATGAATTCGAATGATAAAGAGATTTAAAGTCTTAAAATTTATTATATTATATTTATATGTGATTTATATTGTCAAAAAATCACTATTACAAGTTTTACTTTGGATATATTATTTTATTTAATATTTTATTCTAAAAATACTACATTCCTTAAGTATAAATAACCTCTCTCCATTCCCATAGAAAACCAATCCTACCTCACTTTCCAAA
This sequence comes from Viscum album, assembly GCA_963277665.1. NCBI lineage: Eukaryota > Viridiplantae > Streptophyta > Magnoliopsida > Santalales > Viscaceae > Viscum > Viscum album. Next base: position 2,125,741,516 of record OY728121.1, on the reverse strand, counting down.
GAAAATATATTCCAATATCCTCCCTATAAAACCACTTAGAATACCAGGGTCATTATGGAGTAAATAAACTCCAAACATTAAGGGAGTTTTAGTGTCATATGAGAGAAGCTACACCGAGAAAAGAGTAAGTTTCTATCAACTCTTCACTATTTTTATTCTTATCTTTCTTTTCTTCCCAATTTATTTGAAATTTGGATATTATAAAATTAATTACGTTGTATTATAACATTATATTAATGATTTTAACCTACTATAAGTATCAAATTTATCACATATATAAATTGAAAACTTTCTTTTCCCACTCTTTCGACAATGTCTCGTCAAAAATCGGTTAATCACCGATGAGGACATTATAAATCCTTTTATTATCACAAAATCTATTATTGGTTATAATAAATTGTTTATGATATATAAATTTCTAAATATATTTATTTTAATATTCTATAATTAATTATATTTATGTATAGATGACCTCACACAAAAATAGTGACATCAAAAAAAACAGGAAAATTTAATGAAACATAATATCAAAACAATTAATATTTAACAAATATTATTATAAATTAGAATCCAGTAATTATAATGGATAAATATTGTAACAAATGATCATAATTCACTTCTATAACTATGTTTTAATAATCCTTAGTTTTTTATTCAGGAGGCGGAAAAGAGATGAAATAAAGTGGGATTTAAGGTAAGGGGATTCTTGAACCCGGATCCTTTTATTTAGGTTACCCCTATTCCACATCATTTCCCATATGTATATTCCTCTAATATTCCTTAAATATCATTTCACTGTTCTTCCATTTTCTTTTCAGGGATATACATTTTTCCACCGTGATTTATAATCCAAATGGATAGATTTTAGAAAAATATTTTTTCTTTCAAAACACATCTTTTACTCCTCTTGAGTTGTTTCTTCTTCACTCAATAATGATGATTTTTATTCCAAATATGTTTTAACTTATTAATTTTTGAACCCCAATTTTATTCATGAAATCATTCTTTATAAAATCCTTATGAAATTCATTCCTTTCCATGGGTTATTTCGTGACTATAATTGTTACACATTCTATGTGGCATGCATTAGTATGTAAATATTTTGATGTAATGGGTGGGATTGGAAATATATATCCCTCCAATGAATTGGGTAATATGATATATCTCATGAGATAATTTTTATTATGCATGAACATGATTCTATCTTTGTTCATAATAATGATTTTATGATTATGAACATATGTTATGCATGAACATGGTGATGGCTTTATTCACAGCTATGTGTTTTATTTGATCACTATGAAATGATGTTTCATTTTTATGCATTTCCATATTCCATTAATTTATCAAATTTTTCCATCATTATTATGGTTATGATCCAATTATTATGATGTTATGATGATGATTATTCTCACCCATGTTATATTCATGTCCCTTATTCCTCCTCCTACTGGGATTTTAGCACACCCCTTTCTTTGATGTATATCCTCAAGTGACTACATGTGCTAAGGAGAATGGGAGCTTTTATAAGGATGGTATTTAATTAAATTTTTGTGATTATTATTTAATAGTGATGCATGATCCTAATTTTCCTAGTATGTTAAACCTTTTGAACCTTGAATATATAACTATTATATTGTTTATCTTTAAAATGATGTAATAGTTATGTATGAAAAAGTAGGGTCTCTATAGTTAGTATCAGAGTCATGGTTTAGTTAATTTGGGAATTAGGATTAGAAAATATTAGTGAAAACCATAAGTATAAGTCTAGTTGTAACTAAACATTCAAATATTTAGTAAAGTATAAGAGCATGTGGTTTCCAAGAAATGAAATCCATGTCTGGATACTACAAGTGGGTGTGGCTCTGGAACTAATGTACATTGGGGTAACATCCCCTAAAACACTATATTGAGATAGAATTGATCAAGAATTTATGTACAAAAATGGGCCTTATTTCACACTAAGTTTGAAACTCCTGGGGATGTGCTTCGATTAATCAAAAACTATAATACAAACCATTATAAAGGATATATATCTAAAGTTAATTGTTCCTTTTAAATTTAGATAAGTATTAAAGTACTTGATCCTTTAAGTATCATTTAAGGAAAATTATAAGGCTATGGATCCCATAATATATGATTTTATAGTTAATTGTGAAAAAGAATAAATTATTTAATCATGATTTGTTGAGTTAGCTTTAAACATTTTCTATTTTAAAAGATGGTATGAACTAGGATAAACTAGGTCAGTAGCCCATGTGAGGGAAAATGAAAATATTTCCCAAATTATGAACAATGTGCAATATCTAGCTTCATCTAAGGATCAACAAGCCATATAATCCTTTATGCAACAATGATTGTCAATGTTTAGTGGATATTCCAATCCAATTGTCACAGAATATTGGGTTAACTCAATAGAGAAGGTCTTTCTCTTACTCCACTGCTCTGAGAAGGAGAAGGTTATTATGATAGTCTATTGTCTAGATGGATAGGCCAATCAATGGTGGGCACTGATAAATAATACTAAGCTAAAAGATAAAATGGAATAAATTGAGTGGGATTACTTTAAGAATATATTTCATAACAATTATTTCCCTCAAAATCTTATAACAAAGATGGAGAGATTATTCTTGGAGCTTAAGAAAAATGATGGTTAATATATCACTACTTATGAGGATAGAAAAATCGATAGATTATTTAATGGATTAAAACCACACCTCTGAAAGGCTCTAGATATCTGAGACTTTGGGAGTTATGAAGAGGTTTTTGATGTTCTCTCAAAGTAGATATGGAGTTTAGAGAATGTTATCATGGTTAAGGAGATAATAAACGAATGATGAAGTTTCAAGTTGTAGGATCAATTGATAAAGGTGGAAAGAAGGCCCAACCACTCACATGTCAAAAATGTGGGAAGAATCGTTATAGTAACTACCTCAAAGAGAAATGGAAATTCTATAAGTATGGGAGAGAGGTCCACCAAGATCATGAATATCAAAGATACATGAAAAAGATGACCAAAATTATGGATGGAAGGAAGGAACCACCCATGGTTCAATTCTTCAACTGTAGAGAATAAGGGAACTATGCAAGCTAGTGCACTAAACCACAGGTCCTTGAGGGAAATCAGTTTCAACAAACACCAAATCCAAAGGAGAAATGGAAAGATTATGACATCACCACAACTGAGGTGGAACATGAAAATGATGTCATAAAAGGTACACTTCTTATTCAATCAATAATGGAAATAGTTTTATTTGATTCATGTTATATGCATTCCTTTATATCCTGTAAGTTTTCTATAGTAGTTTATTTGAAGCCCCAATTCCTTGAAGTAGAGATATTTATAAGAACACCTAGTGGTGCAATCATTATAACCCAATTTTTTGACTCTTTTCCTATTAGAAAATGTGGGAAGATTATTCCATCAAATCCTATTATCCTTACCCTAGTGGAATTCAACACTATACCAGTCATGGATTGGCTCTCATTATATAGAGAACACATCAAATGTCGAGAAAAGGAAATATCTTTTCATATTTCAAACCATACCATTATCCTCTATAAATTCAAGGAATATCATTAATATCCTATGGGAAATCCCTCAATGGTGTTGGTAATGATTCCCTGTGAAGTAGCATACCTTTCCCAAATGGTTGATTCAAAGGAAGGTATCAACCTGGGAAAAATTCTCATTGTGAGGGAATACAATGATGTGTTTCTCAAATACTTACTCCAACTTACCCTAGTTCTTGAGTTAGAGTTCTCAATAGAGGTCATACCCAAAGCCACACCTATCTCTAAATTATCCTACGGGATGGCCCGAATTGAACTGGTGGAGTTAAATAATTGGCTGCTGAAGCATTTGGACAAAGGGTTTATATATACTAGTGCATCACCTTGGGGTGATCCAGTGCACCTTGTAAAGAAAAGGGATGGATAAATGTGGTAGTGCATTGATTATTGAGATCATAAAAGGATCACAATAAAGAAAAAGTATCCACTTCCAAGGATTGATGAATTTTTCGATCAACTGTGTGGAGATCAGTACTTCTCAAAGGTGGATCTTCATTTTAGATATCATCAGCTTAAGGTGACGAAGGAAGATATTCAAAATATAGTCTTTTGGGCAAGGTATGGGCACTATGAGTTCATATTAATCCCCTTAAGTCTTACTAATTCCCCTGAAATCTTCATGAATTTTATGAATCGAGTCTTTAGATACTACCTTGGAAAATTTGTTTTAGTTTTTATCAATGATATTCTCATTTACTTCAATATTAGGGAGGAATGTGAAGATAATATGAGGATTGTGTTGGTTAAATTAAGGATGTATAAAATGTATGCTAAGTTTATAAAGTGTGACTTTTGATAGCAGTAAGTCACATTCTTGGGGCATGTGATCACAAGTAAGGGAATTTCAGTGGACCACTCAAAGAAAAAAGCAAATGAGGAATGGACTAGAATCACTAGTGTCATGGAAATCCATGGTTTTATTAGATTAGAATATCACTACCGATGTTTTTTGATAAATTTATCATGATTTTATAACCCACTAACTAAGTTAATAGGGAAAAGGGTAAAGTATTTCTGGACATAAGAATTTGAGGAAATATTTAAGGAGATCAAGAAGAGGATAATCATTGTATATGTACTCACACAACCAAAAAGTGGAAAAGGTTTTGTGATATACAATGATGCTTCGAACAAAGTATTGATTTTTGTACTCATGTAGAGTGATAAAGTGATTTCCTATTCCTCACAACAGTTGAAGATCCATGGGAAAAACTACCCAATGCATGATCTGGAGTTAGAAGTTGTAATTTTTGCCTTAAAGATTTGGCGACACTGCCTCTATGGTGATAATTGTGACAAATATACTCATCATAAGAGTCTAAAGTATATTTTCACACATAAGGGTCTAAAAATGCATCAAAGAAGGTGGTTAGAGCTAATCAAGGATTATTATTTATCTATTCACTACTATCTGGGAAATGAGAACAAGGTAACCAATGCTCTTGGAAGAAAATAACCTGCTAATTTTTCCATGATGTGGATTGAGAAAGACTATGTCTTCATGGATATGAAAAGAATGGATCTGGAAATCATAATAGTAGGGAATACATCCTATCTTACCCAATTTATTTCCCAACCATCTATCCAATATAAGATCAAGGAGGCACAAATGGGTGATCTAGAGCTACAAAATAATGTGACATTAGTAAAGGAATGGAAGCTACATGAGTTCCACATTGATGATGGTGATGTTATTCGGTTTGGAACTAGGCTCTATGTGCCTTCATAACCTAAGATAAAGAAGGAAATATTGGATAATGCACATAGCTCACTTTTTTCTATCCATCTTGGAATTAGAAAGATATATCATGATTTTCGAGAGCACTTCTAATGGGACAAAATGAAGAAGGATATTTTAGAGTATATCTCAAGGTACTTTGTATTTCATCATGTTAAAGTAGGGTAACAGACATCCAAAGGGATGATGAAACCATTGCCTATAGCCACGTGAAAATTATAGAATGTCACTATAGACTTCTCCACTTGTCTCATGAAGACATCCAAAGGAAAAAATGTGATATGGGTAGTGGTAGACCGACTCACCATGTCTGTCCACTTAATTTCTATTAAGGAGGATTTCTCACTACAATAACTTTCCAAAATACACATCAAAGAAGTTGTGAGGTTGCATGGGGTTCCACATTCGATCATCTCTTATTGTGATATAAGGTTCATCTCTACATTCTGGAGAATTATTCAACATGATTTGAATATTGAATTGAATTTTAGTATAACCTATCACACACAAATAGATCATCAATATAAAATAACAATTCAGACACTCGAGGATATTCTAAGATACTTACTCATGGAATTCAAAGGTGGATGGGATTAACATCTCTCATTAGTTGGGTTCTCATACAACAATATCTTCCACTCAAGTATTAAGATGGATTTATATAAATCTTTGTATGGGAGGCTATTTAGAACTCCATCTTTTTGGGATGAAGTTGGGGGATGAAATCTACTTGTACATGATCTTGTGCAAGAGATGATAGAGAAGGTTCAATTCATCCAACAAAATATAAAATCTGATCAGAGTTGGTAAAAGATCTATATTGACAACTATCGAAGGGACTTGGAGTTTTAATTTAGAGACAAAGTTTTCCTCTGAATATCACTATGGAAGAGATTCATGTTTTTTAGAAAGAAGGGAAAAATTATCCCTAGGTACATTAGCCCATTTTAGATCCTTGATCACATAGGAGCAGTGGCCTATTGGATTGCACTTCCACAAAATATGGCTCATGTTCATGGTGTGTTCCACATAACTCTCCTAATAAATAACATACCTGATCCTTCACATATAATAAATCTAAAGGTGGTGAAACTATAGAATGGCATCTTGTATGAAGAGAATCTAGTGGAGATCTTGGACTATAGAAACAAAGTTCTACACAACAAGACAACTCACCTTGTAAAAGTTTTATAGAGGAACCATAAGTATAAAGTGGTTGTGTGGGAACTATACCTTCACCTATTCTAAACTGAGAATATGAGTTGAAATTTTAGGGATGAAATTTCTAAATTGGGAAATAATTTAACAACCCAAAGTTTATAAATGATATTATTTTCTTGAAATAAATGTGTGTTATATTATATTATATAATATTATACACATAAAAAATATATAGAAACCAACAACATGTTATTTCATTAATGTAAATCGTTACATTAGTCAATGAATAATCCCATTAAAATGTTGTTTCCTCAGTTTTTGGAGCATGGGATGGGTTTTTCTCAATAGTTTAGTTGAGGAGGGTTTAAAGGCCTTGCTCAATTGTGTGCATCAGGTCTGTCATCTATTTCATCTTCCAAAGAAACTACCAATGGTTCCCTCATTTGTAGCTGGGTATAGACCTACTTTACAAAGGTCAGCGGTCAGCTGGGTTTTCAGGCCCAACGACTCTTGGGGAATCACATTGGTCAAGAGGATGGTAGGTTGGGTTCATCGCACCCTTTTTGGGGGGAATTATTGAATACTCTAGGAATATCTTATAGATTTAATATATGTTCATGAACCTCTTCCTAATACCGATATGGGACCAGTTACCCAAAACAAAATGACTATAGGTTAATTCCATTTCATTTGAAAAGAATTGAGGTCTCTTCAGTGGATCCATATGTATGTATCTTGGATCCTCCATCATTTTCCAGTAATGTGAGGTTTCTTATGTGTTGAAGTTGTATAACAAAGTGCTTCGGAATTCACTTCCATGCAAGGAGGCAGTTAATATTTGAAGGATGAGATTGATCCATTATGAGGCATCCTATATATCCTGATTATTCCAAGAATCAAAACAAATCTATTTCATTGGACCCATGAAATTTTATGTCATGCGTAAGGACTTATACAGGTTCTCTATAACATCAACTATTCAAGCTCGAGTCCCATAGGGATGTCCTACAAATCCCTATTATAGTTAGAATTTTAGTTTCTATAGTTCATTCATTCAGGGATAATATATCAAGGTTACCCCTATCATTTTAGAGACTCATGGTGCATATGATATGATTATTGCAACTCCTTATGCTCACAAGATCCATTCTCGGTGTGAGAAACAAGGGATTATAAATGATCATTTAATTTATCATGATGTGGTACTTATGTGTTGGGATTTCCCTAAGATGATTTATCATAGAACATGAGTCTTAGAAAGACTCCCTATGTATCTTTATTATAGCAGAAATCAGAGTCATCATAGTTCATTTGATTTCTCTATCTTTTGACAAATGAGGTAGGGTGACCATCTCCTAGGACTAATTAGGTCCTGATGGATGAGATGTTGGAGTAGTGAACTTACACCAAAAAGGGTATTTATTTCAGATCAGGCCTTAAGAAGGTGTCCTACATATCCTGGTTATTGAGGAAATCATAGTTATCATAGTTCAATTGACTGAGGCTTATACACTTAGACTGCCCATACAATTATAGAGGTTTATAGTGCATATTTCATGATCATTGCAACTCCCTAATTCCATGTGATCCATGCTTGGTGTGAGAAAAAAGGTATAGAAATTAATTGATTTCATTGCTTTGAATAAGGGACTTAGATACTGGGATTTTCCTAGATGATCAATATAGAGCTCTAACATCGGGAGAGGTGGCCTACATATCCTAAATATGGAAGGAATCAGATTCATCATAGTTCCCTTTTATATTGGGACTTACACACCGAGGATGGTTATATGGCCTAACCCGGTTGTCTGGAGTGTGTCACATGACCCATTTGACTTATCTAGAGGACATCACAAGATCCAGATGGCTTTTTCTAGGAGTCATCGCCTGACCTGGCTATCTTTCCTAGGAAGTGTCGCATGATCCAGCTGACATGCCCTGGTGTCATTCTCAAGTGTTGGTTTGACATATATGGAGGGTGTCATAGGAGTCAATATGACATGGCTCAAAGGATAACGCATATCTTGTTTAACATCCCTAGAGGTCATATTGAGACCTGGGCAACGTGTCTGGAGGGCATCGTGGGTTTCAGCTTACTTACCCAAAGGGTTTTGTGAGTGCTTAGTTTCCTTTCCCAAGTGCAATTGTGAGACTTTACGGGCATGATCAGGCACCGTTATATGAGTTAGGTGATGTATCTGAATGATGTCGCAAGGATTGGGCGATGAGCCCATAGGGTTTCGTGAGACCAAATTGGTGTTCCTATTGGGACCATATGACTTTCTCTAACATTCTTGAAGGATTTATGATGTCCTAAATAGCATGTTTAAGGAGAATCATGAGATCTAGTCGATGTGTCCTAGTGTCATCGTGTGTCTTTGGATGACTCATGTGAAGCAGTTGAGGGACATAAAACATGTATTTTGATTAAGTCTTTGGATGACATATGTATGTCTCATTATTTCTTCGGCTATTCATTGGTATATTACCTAACAAAATACATACCGGTCATGAGATTTGCTTCTCTGAGAAGTCCTCTCTATCCCGTTCACCTAATATTCTAATGTTTGAGAGTCAAATCATCCAAAGTCCACCTTTTTTCATATTAGGGTGTGGAATTTATAGGCATCACCACCCTGGTTGTTCACCAGTTTTTGCGGTGTATCTAGTGTAAATCTAGTATAGAGTCATTGAAGGGATCTGGCACCACACGGCTTCATGATTCCCTACTATGGACCGCTCCAAGGAAGTTTCCTGATTTTCAGTGACTTTGACTCCCTCTTTCAATGCATCCTTTATTGGATTATTTCTAAATAATGAGGATTTATTGAATCATGTGTACATGACGAAGGACTTCCTTATTTTCGTATTGAAATGTCCAAGGGCCTTTGTGAGATCCTAGTGCATGTTTAAAGGCATCTGTAAGATACTCGATTAATTTCTTTGGACTTTCTGCAAGATAGGGATGGTTTTTTCAAGGGTCTCATGGGAAAGTGTTGCGGGATTCCTTAATGCATCGCAAGAGTTTTATGACCTTGAGAGGCTTCCACCTCCTCCCTATTTTAGTTACTTTTTTATATATGAAAAAGGTTGTGATTCATGCGAGATTTCATGATTAATGTTAAGGACAATTACTCTATTTTTTGTTGATGTAACGTCTGAACAATATGGGTCATATAAGGTTACATGATCACTTCATGGAAAAATCCATTTGTTTATCCTTAGGGAACTGAAGGGAAGTGTATAGTTGCTTAGACATACCTAAGTATTTCTATGTGACAAGGTTAAAAATTCATAGGGACTTTGTGATTTGAGGAGAACATGTCTCCAGGGACTCTTAGTGGATTTCGGATCACCATAGGTGCGCCACATGCCTTTCAGTGACCACGAGAAGCTCCCACCTCCCCTCCTTTTTTCTCCTTTGTTTTATTTCACAAAGGATCAGAGGTATTGCAATTTTTCTTAGATGTTGTCAAGCATGATTAACCTTTTCAGTGATGATATATCTCATGATCTTTTTAGCTGCTAGAGACCTCTTCCCTTTGGGTATACTTCCTCCCATTTTTATAGCATTTTCAAGTTATATTGCCAAGTGCTTGTCGCCAACAACCCGCATGGTATATAGGAGTCATCCATCTACCACCCATACAATTACTGGCTGTCCAGATAACCTTATCAAAAGTAGATGGGCTTTATAAAAGGGGGCTCCATGAGATCCATCGCAGGTTATATACTATGTATTTAGTCTTCACCTAACCTTATAATGGTCACGTGATCACGATTATCTTAAATGTTCACATGATCCAGAGGTCTCAGTCATCTTTCTCTTCCTTTTCTTTTGCAGGGGAAATAATACCCATATTCAGGTATTTCTTCCCTTATGAATTTTCCAATACTCATTTGGAATGTGTCAACAAATTCCAACCCTTAGGAGTGATTTCCATGGGGACAAGGTCTTGATTATGAGGAATGTAAATGCCCACCAAAGTAAGCTTTCACAAGATAAATAATTTTCATGGGCTTAAGTTTAGGGTCTTTTAGATCGGACCGTATATCGATTTAGTTTAGGGTATTTTATCTTAGACCTTATATCACTTTATTTTAAGGTGTTTTAGATCATAACTTATATCGCTTTAGTTTAAGTTCTTTTATCTCAGACCTTATATCACTTTAGATTATGTTATTTTAGCTTATACCTGATATCGCTTTAGTTTACAGTCTTTTAGATCAAACCTTCTATCACTTTAGTTTAATGTCTTTTAGTTCAGACCTGATATCGCTTTAGTTTAAGGTCTTTTAACTTAGAAATAATATCACTTTATTTTAAGGTCTTTTATCTCGGACTTAATATCTCTTTAGTTTAATTCCTTTTAGCTCGGACCTTCTATCACATTTTATTTTAAGGTATTTTAGCTCAAACCATATATATGATCATGGGATATGGTGCAAACATAATATTAATAACCTAAAACACTCTGAGGTTATGGGTTCTTACATGGTGTTTTTGAGGCTCATGAGGATCAGAAGTACCTTTTTTGCATAGTGACACATTTGGTTTATAGCCATAGGCACATATGTAGGATCCATAGGCATGCATGAATGTTCAAGAAAAGGGTCCCTTGAAGCCAGGTATCTTTTCCAGGGGATATGGAATGTTTATGGAGGTAATATTGGTTGAGGGCGCAATACTATGGATACTAGGTCCACCTGGATAGTTGGAGTATGGATGATGTAAATCATAACCCAAAATCTTGAGTTTGTGGATATGGTATGGAGCAAACATGTCAGGGATGGCCCGTAACACTTTGAGGTGTCAGGTTTCGCCACACTGTTTCTAGGGCCTGTATGGATTAAATATCCTTTCTAGAAAGTAGGAAATGCCTTTAGTTGGCAGGTCAGGGCCCTTATGTGTCATTAGAATGGAAAATTAAAGATTATCTCTACTTATTTCTAAGGGATTTAAAAGATTTTTTAATACACAAATGTCTAGATGATGAAGTTGGGTATGAAAATAAAGATATTCAGAAAGGGTTCTAGAACCCTAGAGAAGTTTAGCTCTTAATTTAAAGTTTGATCTCTATGCCATGTGGTTTCAAATCAAAAGGCATGGTCTATAAAAGGTTTGAGAATGGAGTGTCACATTCTATCCTTAAGAAAGGGTACAAAATACAGTGATGTAACATTGAGGATATCGAATCCACTCGGATAGTATGGTATGGAGATTTAAAATTATAGTCCAAAGTGATCAGATCTGGAGGATGATATGGGATAGTCATATTGGGAGTAGTTCAGACACACTGAGTTGTTGAGTGCTACCGTGATGATTTTAGGGCTCACAAGGATTGTAATTTCTTTTTTGAAGAGCGACTCATTTGGTTAATGTCCATAGGCACATATACAAGAGCCATGGGCATGTGTGTATAGTCAAGGAAATGGTCCCTTGAAGCTAGATATTTTTTCCATGGTCTATGAAATTTTTATGGTGATCTGAGGCATCCAAATCATGAAGTGTAATTTGAGGAAAGTGTAGGATCCAAGAAGGGTTCAAACACCTTAAAGGTTGTGCCACTTCCTAGAAAACATATTCTTATGGCGAGGAGGTGTGACAAACATTACTCTAACTTTTTCCTAGACCAATTGGTCTAGTGAGCATAGCTTAGATTTTACTAGGGATATAAATTAGAACCTATGAGATTTATACCTTATATGTTTGCATCCCAATTTTTTCCTGAACTCTAAGAATGAACAATTTAGTAGGAGAAGACTCAACTTTTGCTAAGGCCTTCCTTTATGGGATTTCATCCTAAAAAGTTTTAAATCTCTTTTTTTTGTAGTTTAAGGTCTTAAGATTTCAACCATTATAAGTTATAGTTTAAGCTCGTAAAACTTTGACAAAAGCATGGGAAGTTTAAGGTCATGAGTCACATAGACCTAATATGGGAGATGTTACACATGATCCTAATTAGGATACCTAGGGTCAAGAGTACACCAACATCCTTTCGAGCATGAGGTTGAAATGTTGTAAATCATGGATCGAGTTCCTCAGAACATGAGAAATGATATGGGACAATCATACCAAGTATGTCTTGTAACACCAAAAGATGTTCAGTTCCGCCTTGGTGATGTCAGGATCATGAGAATCAAAAGGCCCTTTATTTTGACCAATATTTCACATGCTAGGGGTCTAAATACCTTCTGCGTCAATAGCATATCCAACTGAGAGATATCATTTTTCCTTTTCAAGGGAAATGAAAGGGTTGTGGAAAATTGAATCATACTAGATTTTAAGTGTGGTATATGGATTGGGGTTTTCTTAGAATATGGTGGAATCACTCTATACTCTGGTTGAATGAGGTAAGTCTCTTGTGGTCCTTTGATATGGAATGAAAAATGGTAGATGGTCTGTATGGTTTATCATCATGTAGTGGGGACATTTGTTGTGTAGTTTTGATGTTAGGTGACCAATATGTTTTCTTTACAATTTAACGTCATGTGGTAAGGATGTATTCCCATGCAGTTTATCATCATGAAGTAAGTTCGTTTTCCTTACAGTTTAATATCATGCGGTAAGGATGTAATTCCATGAAGTTTATCATCACATGATAAGGATTTAATTCCATGTAGTTTATCATCATACGGTAAGGATTTTGATCCCTCTATGTGAAATGGTGGAATCATGGTTTGTAACGACCCAAAGTTTCATTAATGGAAATCCCTCTTGATCTAATTAAATGTCTCTTTATGTTTATATAAAATTTCAACTTCATTGGTTTTATGTTAATAATTTTGACCGTTGCTAATATAGTTGTTGAACAGTGATCACATGATTAGTATAAATATAGGGCTTTAACAAATCTAAATTTACTCAGACAAAGGAAGCGATGGCTTCATCCAGTAGAATTGCCCCATACGAATCCCATTTGTCAGAGATCAGAAAAGAGGTGGCATCCTTGGGATTCACTCTTGACCAAGACCAATCTGAGCTTCATCATGTCAATCTCGAACGGGACCGTCTACGGGAGAAGTGGAAGTTGATAGAAATTACCACTCAAGTGATGTTATCTGAGCCACCCCAAGAGTCTGTCACCATCGCACACCTTACCCTTAGGTCTTATGCGGCTGTTTTAAGGGGTTATGTAACTAATCTATAGTATTATGTTCATATACATTATTTTTTTATATAATAAGGAATATAATTTATTGTCATTATTGATACATTGTAAATAGTTTTTAAATTACAAATGGTGTTTTTAGTTATTATTTAATTAAGAAATCTATTTTATTAAATTAAGGGATTTTTGAATTAAATAATATTTTAATAAAAATATTATTATTATTATTATTATTATTAGATTAATTTTATTATATATAAATGATCATATAATTGTATGAATCCAATTATAATTTTTATTAAGGTTTGAAATCCATTTTTATCAAAACCCGTGAATTTTCGATAAATGTCGGTTTTTATTTTAAAAGTAAAAATTAACATATTTAGAAAATTATTTAGATAAAATAAATGTTATTTTTGGAATCCGGATGTCAAAATTATCCAATGGTGAATTTTTCATAATTTTCTGAGACAGTCAAATTTTTGGGTAAAAATTTAATACCATTTTAATATATAATGTGTTTTATGACATCATAATGACCTAATAGTGATGTAATAAAATACTATAATCTTTATGTTCGGCAAATATATGTTTTACCATTAAAATAATGTAATTTTCAGTTTTTTTTCTTACTTTTCAAAGCATTAATGGACCCCTCAAGACTTATTAAACACCTTGTCTTTTTAAATTGTTTTTCATGGGAGTGTGAATCACCTCCACATAATAAACCCTATTATTTTAATAATTTCGGACTTTGGCCTTATAAAATATTTTTTTCCTCTTCCCTTTTCCAAAAACCATGGGCAAAAACCATGGGATGGTTTGTGGTTTGGATTAATTTAATATAAGGGGTCCCAAACCTAAATAATAAAGAATTCCCTCACCTTTCCTATATAAACCCACCCAAGCTCCAACTTCCTCCTCACTCAAATCCTTTTTAGTTCGTCCAAACTCTACCCTACTCTCTCTATAATCCTCCCAAGGTTCCCCAAGCTCCCAATAATCCTCTCACAGGCCTCTCTCTAGCCTTTGGAAGCACACTTCCAAGTAAGGGTTTTTCTTCCTTTCTCATTTTTGTCCAATTTTCTTTAAGTTGTTTTCCCTCTTAAATTCAATTATGAATGTTGGGGTATGGTTTAGAACCTCCCTCATACTGACCTCTTTATGTTTGAATTATGGGAGACCCCTTTCTCCCTCATTAAATTCCTCCCATGTACACCTGTTACTATGCCAAAATTCCGAAAGGAACTTCTCTCTCCTCATTTACATTCAAGAAATACTTTTGTATAATGAATCTAAATTCCATTAAAATTGTTGGTACATGTATCTATATGACCTCCTTAATGTCCATTACATGTAAATATGATTAGTAACCCCTTTATCTCTCATTAAATGCCTCTCATGTACACCCGTTACTATGCCGAAATTCGGAAAGAAACTTCTCTCTCCTCATTTACATTCAAGAAATACTTTTGTATCATGAATCTAAATTCCATTATAATTGTTGGGACATGTATCTATATGACCTCCTTACTTTCCATTACATGTAAATATGATGAAGATCCCCTTTCTCTCTCATCAACCATTTTTATGAATTCTTATGTCACGCTGTTACACTGCCGAAATGGCACCAATTTTCTAAGCCAATGCCATTGTGTAGTGAATACCATGCCCATTTCTACATCAAGGGTATTCACCTTTATGCACATTTACTTATTGATTATAAAGTTTCATGTATGAATTCCACATTCCTTTATCGTGTAATAAATGATTATGTTTTATGAATCCATATTTTATGATCCATGTGGCACACTTATGCATGAAATGAAATGTTTAAGAAGGGTGCGCCCTTATAGCACTCCAATGCATTGGGTAAAGTATAGTATCATGATACGTCATGTGAAATGAGTGTTGACTCATGCTAATTCAAGTGCAATGAGGGTTTACTCGGGCTTCTTGTCCAATGAGGATTTACTCATGCTCCATGTGCAATGGGCCTTGGCTCATGCTAATTCCATGTTAAGTGTTGTTGCCACATTTCCATGTTATGATTATCATGCTTTATCATGCCTTTATGTTCATGTTTCTCTTATTCTCTATTGATATTACTATTTCCTAACATGTATTGTACTCCTCATTTTATTCCATGTGTACTCCCTTACTGGGATTTATAGCTCACCCTTTTCTTATGCATGTCCTCAGGTTATCCCATGCAATGTTAAGTACGAGGGAATGTAGTGGTCATGTAAAGGAAGTTTTCAATAAAGATGTTTCATTTCATGTTTTAAGTTTTTATGTAATGATCCTAATCCCCAAAGGCACTAAACCTCTCGATCTTATTTGTTGTATCAAGTGATTTTTTATGTAATAAATAATGTTTAAGTTTTTAATAAAAGTAGGGTTGTCATAGTTGGTATCAGAGGATAGGTTTAGTTATTTTTGGGATTAGGATTAGAAAACCCTAGTAAAGCCTTAGAGACAAGACTAAATATAATAAAAACATCCCTAAGTTTTGGTAAGTACTGAGTAAGTGGTTTATCAAGCAAATACATCCTTGTCTGGATACGAGTAGGTAGAGGCGGCTCTGGCACAGATGTATCCTAGGGGTAAAACCCGAAAAAACTGCTTTGAATTAGACTCGAACGAGAACTGGTGCACGACAACGGGCCTTGTTGTAATCTTGGTTACAACACTCCTGGGGGATATGCTTTGGTAAATTCACAAGCTTAGTATGAACCCTTATTAAGGGAATTAAAAAAAATTCCCCTAAGAATATATGTTAGAAAGTAGATCATGAAAAGCCTAGATTGAAGCCTATAGACTCATGAGTTATGGAAATAAAAGTTTATTTATAAGTCATCATCTTTTTTCTTTGGATTACCCTTTATTTGTTACCCCCTAAATTTCCTTTTATTCCAGCCAATGGCCGGTAATAGGAGGACTCAAGCTAACAACCGTTGTGAAGATCAGTGTGATGACTATATTAATGAGATACCCAATCCAATGGGAGCGGGAATCACGAACTTTGTCATGCTTCTCTCTCAGATAACTCAAGTTTTTAATAGAAACATGGGTCAAGAGGAACATTAACCCCCCCCCCCCCTCAAAGAAAGAACAAGTCACTATCGAGAGCTTCATGAGACAAAGGCCTCCTACTTTTAGTGGATCATCCGATCCCACGATCGCTGAACAATGGATCAACTCCATTGAAAAGATCTTCTCCATCCTTCAATGTTCTGAACAAGAGAAGGTTCTCCTGGCGGCTTATCGTATGGAGGGTGAAGGTGATCAATGTTGGACGTTGATCAAAAATACGAAGCCTGAGGAGGAGATCGAGGCGTTGGAATGGAAGGATTTCCGGAAGATGTTTTTTGATAAATATTTTCCGCACACCCTCTGGCTTAAGATGGAATGGTAATTCCTTTCCCTCAAGAAAAAAGATGAAGAATCTATTGGAGCGTATGAGGAAAACTTCACAAGTCTTGCACGATATGCTTCCAGCTTTGTCGTTACCCCTGAATGCAAAGTTGACCACTTCTTTGGTGGGATGAAGCCTAGCCTGCGGAAAGCATTGGCAATTCGTGACTTTGATAGCTATGAGGAAATTGTCCGATGTGCCCTCAAGGTCGAAATGGAGATCAGAGAATCACAGGGGTATCATGGGGATAAGAAGCATAAGGTGGACTTCAAAGTTGGTGGTCTGATGGATAAATCCAACGGTTCTAAGAAGATCCAGCACCCCACATGCCAAAAGTGCGGAAAGAAGCACCCTGGAAATTTCATTAAGGGGATGAGAAAATGCTTCAGGTGTAGAAGAGAAGGGCACCTAGCGGTTAACTATCAGAAAGAAAGACCCGTGGCTACGACAGAGGAGAGGAACGCTCCGTTCGAACCTCAACGCATTGTTCAATTCTACAAATGCAAAAAATCGGGGCATTTTGCAAATCAGTGCCCTAATCCAAGGGTTTTCGGAGGCAACCAACAACCTACAAGGCGGCAAGGAAGAGATTTTGCCATCACTTCTACTGAAGTGAACCCCGACAATGAAGTGGTGATAGGTATGCTAGTTATTCATTCAAGAATAGAGAATGTACTTTTTGATTCAGGTTCTACGCATTGTTTTATATCTCAAAAGCTTAGTAGAACAATCCCAGCACAACCTCAAATCATGGAAGTGAATATGTCGGTGAGTTTGGAAAATGGGGCAATAATTTCATCCCATGAATATAAGTCCTCCCCTATTATAATATGTGGATTGAATTTCCTGGAGAACCTCGTCATACTCCCTCTGGTGGAATTTGATGCAATTCTTGGCATGGATTGTCTTTCCTTATATAGAGCCAACATAAATTTTCAGGAGAGGGAAATCACACTCCATATGGAGAATCGACCCCTGATTCTTTACAAGTGTAAGGAGGAATATGAATCTCCTTTATCTCCATCATCTCAAGCATTGATATTACTGCCCTATGAGCATGCGTATCTAGATCAAATGATTATTTCCAAGGAAGAAACCATCCTTGAAGAAATTCCTATTGTGAGTGAATTCGCTGAAGTGTTTCCTAAGGAACTGCCTGGTCTTACTCCTAGAAGAGATGTTGAATTCTCAATTGAACTTATACCTGGGGCTTTACCAATATCCAAGACTCCATATATAATGACTTTTGTAGAGCTTGAAGAGCTGAAGAAACAACTACAGAAGAATCTGGATAAAGGGTTTATACGCCCAAGTGCTTCACCATGGGGTGCACCAGTCATCTTCATCAAGAAGAATGATGGGTCAATGTGGCTTTTTATCGATTATCGTGAACTTAAAAAAATCACGATAAAGAACAAGTATCATCTCCCATGAATTGATGACTTGTTCGATCAGCTACGTGGAGAACAATACTTCTCCAAGGTGGACTTGCGATCGGGTTATTATCAAGTAAGGGTAAAGAAGGAAGATATCCCCAAGACTGCTTTCCGTACAAGATACGGGCACTATGAATTCATAGTAATGCCTTTCGGACTCACCAATACTCCGGAAATCTTCATGGACTTGATGAATAGAGTATTTAGAGATTACCTAGACAAATTTTTGGTAGTCTTTATAGATGATATTATAATATACTCTAAAACCAAGGAGGATTGTGAGGAGCATTTAAGAACTGTACTGGAGACTTTGCGCAAGGAGAAGCTCTATGCAAATTACAGCAAGTGTGAGTTTTGGTTGAAGGAAGTCTCATTCTTGGGCCATATCATCACAAGCAATGGGATATCTGTGGATCCCTCCAAAACAAATGCAATTGAGGGATAGCTGAGGCCAACATCGGTAACGGATATCCTTAGCTTCTTGGGGTTAGCTGGATATTTTCGACGATTTGTAAGGAATTTCTCACGATTTTCCAACCCTCTTACCAAGCTAACTCGGAAGGGGGTAAAGTTTTCTTGGAGTGATGAATGAAAAGAAATCTTTAAGGAGTTGAAAAGGAGGCTTATCACAGCACCCGTGCTCACTTTACCCACAAGTGGGGAACTTTTTTTTGTATTCAGTGATGCTTCGAAGAAGGGATTAGGCTGTGTGCTGATGCATAATGATAAAGTGATATGCTATGCCTCAAGGCAGTTGAAAATCCATGATCGAAACTATCCAACGCATGGTCTGGAGTTGGCCGTGGTGATCTTTTCCTTGAAAAACTGGCAGCATTATCTCTATGGGGAGAAATGTGAGATATATACTGACCACAAGAGTCTTAAATATATATTCACACAGAAAGAGCTTAATATGCGCCAGAGAAGATGGATAGATCTCATCAAGTATTATTACTGTTCAATACATTACCACCCTGGGAAAGCAAACAAGGTGCCAGCTGCCCTAAGTGGAAATCACCCATCGATTCTATCAATGGTGAGAATTGAGAAGGATCCAATCTTCTTAGACTTGATGAAGATGGACATGGGAATCATAAAGAAGGGAACATCATCAATCCTTTCACAAATTATTGCTCAACCATCTCTTTTAGAAAGGATAAAGGATTCTTAAAAGGATGATGTGGGAATTCAGTAAAAAGTGGAAGCTATCGAAAAAGGGAAATCCTCGGCGTTTAATGTTAATGAAGAAGGAATTGTGTGATTTGGGAAAATACTATGTGTTCCATCGAGTCTGGAGCTGAAGAAGGAAGTTTTGGATGATGCACATAGTTCAAATTTCTCTATTCACCCAGGGAGCACAAAGATGTATTGATATCTCCAAGAAAACTTTTGGTGGGATAATATGAATAATGAGATCACTGAATATACATAAAAGTTCCTGGTGTGTCAGCAAGTGCAGGCAGAGAGGCAGAAGTCTAAGGGGATGATGCAACCATTGCCCATACCAGAATGGAAATGGGAGAACATCACCATGGACTTTGTCACTGGACTTCTAAGGACATCCAAAGGCAACAATGCAATCTAGGATATTGTGGATCGTCTTACAAAGACTGCACACTTCATTGCTATTAGAGAGTATTTCTCTTTGGATCAACTGGCACGGATATATATCAGGGAAGTGGTAAGGTTACATGGATTACCACTATCTATTGTGTCTGACCGAGATCCAAGATTCACCTCTAAGTTTTGGAAGAGTCTTCAACATGCTCTGAATACTGAACTGAACTTCAGTACGGCCTATCATCCTCAAACTGATGGCCAATCTGAGCGGACTATCCAAACACTTGAGGATATGTTGAGAGCATGCTCAATGGACTTTAAAGAATGATGGGATCAATATCTTCCTCTGGTTGAGTTCTCTTATAATAATAGTTTCCACTTGAGCATCCAAATGGTACCATATGAATCCCTATATGGGAAAAGGTGCAGAACACCAGCATGTTGGGATGAGGTCGGTGAACGTAAGCTGCTTGGACTAGAAATGGTCGAGGAAATGGTGGAGAAGGTGAAAACCATTCAGCATCATATCAAGGCAGCCCAGAGTCGACAGAAGAGTTATGCAGATAATCGTCAACGATACCTTGAGTTTAAAGTTGGAGACATGGTGTTTCTACGCATATCTCTGTGGAAGAAGGTCATGAGGTTTGGAAAGAAAGGGAAGTTAAGTCCAAGGTACATCGGCCCCTTCGAGATTCTTGATCGTGTCGGGGTTGTGGCCTATCGACTAGAACTTCCACCTACCATGCCCAAAGTACATGATGTCTTTCATGTATCCCTCTTAAGTAAGTACATACCGGACCCTTCACATGTACTCTCTTCTGAGGTGGTACAATTGGAAGATAATCTTTCTTATGAGGAGAAACTAGTGAAGATCTTAGATCGTAGAGAAAAAGTTCTATGAAACAAGACAATTCCCCTCGTCAAGTTGTCGCGAAACCACAAGTTTGAATAAGGGACTTGGGAATCAGAGGAAATGATGAAGTTGAGTTACCCACATTTGTTTTAGTGTGGGAAAATGAAAATTCCGAGGGCGAAATTTCTTAAGGGGGGAATATTGTAACGACCCAAAGTTTCATTAATGGAAATACCTCTTGATCTAATTAAATGTCTCTTTATGTTTATATAAAATTTAAACTTCATTGGTTTTATGTTAAGAATTTTGACCGTTTCTAATATAGTCGTTGAACAGTGATCACATGATTAGTATAAATATAGGGCTTTAACAAATCCAAATTTACTCAGACAAAGGAAGTGATGGCCTCACCTAGTAGAATTTCCCCATACAAATCCCATTTTTCAGATCTTGGAAAATAGTTGGCGTCCTTGGGCTTCGCTCTTGACCAAGCCCAAGCTGAGCTTCATCATGTCAAGCTCGAATGGGACCGTCTACGGGAGAAGTGGAAGTTGATAGAAATTACCACTCGATCGATGTTATCCGAGCCACCCCAAGAGTCTGTCACCATCGCACACCTTACCCTTAGGTCTTATGTGACTGTTTTAAGGGGTTATGTAACTAATATATAGTACTATGTTCATGTACATTATTTTTTTATATAATAATTAATATAATTTCTTGTCATTATTGATACATTATAAATAGTTTTTAAAGTACAAATGGAGTTTTAGTTATTATTTAATTAAGAAATCTATTTTATTAAATTAAGGGATTTTTGAATTAAATAATATTTTAATAAAATATTATTATTATTATTAGATTAATTTTATTATATATAAATGATCATATAATTGTATGAATGCAATTATAATTTTTATTAAGGTTTGAAAACCATTTTTGTCAAAACCCTTGAATTTTCGATAAATGTCGGTTTTTATTTTAAAAGTAAAAATTAACATATTTAGAAAATTATTTAGATAAAATAAATGTTATTTTTGGAATCAGGACATCGAAATTATTCAACGGTGAATTTTTCATAATTTTCTGAGACAGTCAAATTTTTGGGTAAAAATTTAATACCATTTTAATATATAATGTGTTTTATGACATCATAATGACCCAATAGTGATGTAATAAAATACTATAATCTTTATGTTCAGAAAATATATGTTTTACCATTAAAATAATGTGATTTTTGGTTTGTTTGACTTACTTTTCAAAGCATTAATGGACCCCTCAAGGCTTATTAAACACCTTGTATTTTTAAATTGTTTTCCATGGGAGTGTGACTCACCTCCACATAATAAACCCTATTATTTTAAAAATTTCGGACATTGGCCTTATAAAATATTTTTTTCCTCTTCCCTTTTCCAAAAACCATGGGAAAAAACCATGTGATGGTTTGTGGTTTGGATTAATTTAATATAAGGGGTCCCAAACCTAAATATTAAAGAATTCCCTCACCTTTCCTATATAAACCCACCCAATATCCCACTTCATCCTCACTAAAATCCTTTGGAGTTCATCCAACCTTTGCAATAATCTCTCTAGAATCCTCCCAAGGTGCCCCAAGCTCCCAAGAATCCTCTCACTAGCCTCTCTCTAGCCTTTGGAAGCACACTTCCAAGTAAGGGTTTTTCTTCCTTTCTCATTTTTGTCCAATTTTCTTTAAGTTGTTTTTCCCTTTTAAATTCAATTATTAATGTTGGGGTATGGTTTTTCACCTCCCTAATACTGCCCTATTTATGTTTGAATGATGGAAGACCCCTTTCTCTCTCATTAAATTCCTCCCATGTACACCCATTTCTATGACGAAATTCCGAAAGGAACTTCTCTCTCCTCATTTACATTCAAGAAATACTTTTGTATCATGAATCTAAATTCCATTACAATTGTTGGGACATGTATCTATATGACCTCATTACTGTCTATTACATGTAAATATGATGAGTAACCCCTTTCTCTCTCATTAAATGCCTCCCATGTACACTCGTTACTATGCCAAAATTTAGAAAGGAACTTCTCTCTAATTTACATTCAAGAAATACTTTTGTATCATGAATATAAATTCCATTCAAATTGTTGAGACATGTATATATATGACCTCCTTACTATAAATTACATGTAAATAAGATAAAGATCCCCTTTTTCTCTCATCAACCATTTTTATGAATTCTTATGTCACGCCGTTACGCTGTCGAAATAGCACCGATTTTCTAAGCCAATGCCATTGTGTAGTGAATACCTTGCCCATTTCCCCATCAAGGGTATCCACCTTTATGCACATTTAATTATTGATTATAAAGTTTCATGTATTAATTCCACATTTCTTTATCATGGAATAAATGATTATGTTTTGTGATCCATGTGGCACACTTATGCATGAAATGAAATGTTTAAGAAGGGTGTACCCTTATAGCGCTCCAATGCATTGGGTAAAGTATAGTATCATGATACGTCATGTGCAATGAGTGTTGAATCATGCTAATTCAAGTGCAGCGAGGGTTTACTCGTGCTTCTTGTGCAATGAGGATTTACTCATGCTCCATGTGCAATGGGCCTTGGCTCATGCTAATTCCATGTTAAGTGTTGTTTCCACATTTCCATGTTATGATTATCATGATTTATCATTCCTTTATGTTAATGTTTCTCTTATGATCTATTGATATGCCTATTGCCTAACATGTACTATACTCCTCATGTTATTCCATGTGTACTCCCTTACTGGGCTTTATACCTCACCCTTTTCTTATGCATTTCCTCAGGTTATCCCATGCAATGCTAAGTACTAGGGAATGTAGTGGTCATGTAAAGTAATTTTTCAATAAAGATGTTTCATTTCATGTTTTAAGTTTTTATTTAATGATCCTAAGCCCCAAAGACACTAAACCTCTCGATCTTCTTTGTTTTATCAAGTGAAGTTTTATGCAATAAATCATGTTTAAGTTTGTAATAAAAGCAGGGTTGTCATATGGTTAGTCCCATGAATGGAATTTTGGGTGTCACTATGTATCCCAGGGTGATGGGAATCAAGATATATGTAATTCTTAAACAAGAAACTCTCTCTTTACCGACCTGGACCATATGGAGAAGTGGGAATTGTTTCTATTGATTATTGTAGCTGGGAATAGTATTAGAGGTCTATAAATCACTGCATATCTTGTAATAGTGGGAATCAAGACACATGTAGTTCTTTAAGGGATTGTTCATTTTAGAATTATGTGGAAAGGATGAATATGGACTAACGTGAAAAGTGGTAATATTGTGGATAGGCCTAAGGATGGATGTTTGGGCATCAATAAGTGTCTCATAAAAAATTATAATAAATCCATACATAGTTTTTGAAATCTCATGTAGTTTAATGACATGCGGTGAGGACAGATGTGAATCGATGGGAATATTGCAGTTGGGCCCAAGGGTGGAAGTATGGGCGTCACTATGTATCTCATGATAATGAGAATAAAACCACACGTACTTCTGAAGAGTCATGCAGTTTAATGTATTGCGGTGAGGACTAATGGTATTCCTTTTAAGGTCTCATATTCAGGACCAAGACAAGCCTACCAAAGTTGATATGCCTTGTTCGTATAGGGAACCCCTTTCTGAAATTCCTAAGCCCACATGATATATGCTTAGTGTGATAAATAAGGAATGGAAAGGGTCCCATGTAGAGGTATTTAATGGTAAAACAGAGGTATTTTATATCATGTGGTGGCTAGACTAAAATATAGGATCAAGGAATCCCTATGTATCTCATTGAAAATGAGAATCAATCCATACATAGTTCTAGAGATTCATGCAGTTTAATGGAATGTGGTAAGAATGTGGGTTACTCGGCATTAATGAAGATGGGAATTATGGATCTGTGCAGTTTTATGTCATGTGGTAAGGACATTGGGTCACCCATTGTGAAGGGGGAAGTTCTAGATCTATGCAGTTTTACATTATATGGTAAGGAAATTGGATCACCTGACATGAAAGGAAAGTGATCCTATGGACATGCCCAATAATAGATATTCGGGCGTTACTATGTATCTTGTGAGGGAAGGAATCAATCCATACATAGTTCTCAAGAAATTGTGCAGTTTAACGTCATGTGTCCAGGATGATCTTCATATAGTTTAATGTCATGTGGTTAGGAAATATTTGTATAGTTTAACGTCATGTACTCAGGATGAATTATGAGGCTTACTTTGATGTGTATACCCTTTCTGATGACATTTTATGAAAATAATTTCTTGAGAAATCTCATATTGGTGGGTGGTGTGACATGAAACCCATCCATGGTGGTCAGTGAATAGGCACCATAATGATAAACCTTATGTATTACACAAGGTCCTTCCCACTTGGGTTCCAATTTTGTGGGATTTATTTCCCAGTATCAATGGGGTTCTGAGAGCCATTACTAGTTCTACTTTGAGGAATGAATGAAGGAAACCTTTTTATTAAAGGCATGTGCTATCTAATTCCAATGGACCTCTAGGTTGTGCAATGTATGCAATCAATTCTCATCTAACCATTCCAATTTTTCTAGCTTCTTTTTTGATCACTCATCGTATGAGAGCTACCCGTAAATGGATATTTGGAGTGAAGGAAACTGGTCTTCTATGGGTAATACTGCCTTGGTCCCATACACCAATGAGTATGGAATTGTCTGTGTGGCGGTAGGCATGGTGGTACAGTAAACCCATAAATCATGGAGGATTTTATCTGACCAAGACTTCTTATCCTTGTTCACCATCTTCTATAGTATGTTCAATAAAGTCTTATTTAAGGCCTCCATCTATCCATTTGTAGCTACATGATAGCAGTATTAGTGATTGGACTCGATATTATACTCTTTTTATAGATTTATCAACTCTATGGAATAAAAATTGGTGTTGTTGTCCACCAATATTGTGTGAGGGACTCCGAACCTAGTGATGATATGGGACTTCATGAAGTTGATAATATTCTTCATCTCGACTTCCTTGTGGGGTATTTCCTCAACCCATTTGGAAAATAATTCAGTATTAATAAGGATGAACTTGAATTTCTTAATTGTGGCTCGGGGATATGGCCTCACAACATCCATCCACCAAACAGCAAATGGCCAGGAATATTTAGCTGTTTGTAGAAATTTTGAGGGTTGATGGATGAATTTTTCATGAATCTGGCATGCATGATATTTCCTTTTGAATTCCATGCATTCTTGTATCATGGATTTTCAGTAGTATCCCAACCTCCTAATTTGGTGGGAGAGCTTGGTTCCAGATTGATGGTTGTTGCGGGATCCTACATGGACTTCTACTATGATGGAAAAAATTTCTCCTTCTACTACGAACCAGGGGATAATTCTATCAAATCCACATTTGTAGAGGAATTTTTTCTTATTTGGACCATCCTATAGAGTGAAGTTTGTTGTTCGGTGCCGAATTTGTTCCCTTCTAGAATGATCTTTTGTAGA
Organism: Viscum album; assembly: GCA_963277665.1. Taxonomy (NCBI): domain Eukaryota; kingdom Viridiplantae; phylum Streptophyta; class Magnoliopsida; order Santalales; family Viscaceae; genus Viscum; species Viscum album. The sequence goes on along the minus strand of OY728121.1, from coordinate 2,125,715,177 downwards.
ATCCCATTTTGGAGATAATCAACTATGGTCTCTATCCATCCAAGAGTGGTCAATGGTTCCGCACACTCTGGGGAAGTGCTGAACTAATTTTTTTCTTCCATATCATAATGATGATTGATGAGACCATTCTTATATGTGTGATCTGGAAGATTTCTTCCTCCTAATCTAGGTCGGTCAGGATGACGGCTGCATTATCTAGTGCATCAGCGTGAGCATTCTGTGATCGGGGAACATGATGTAATGTGAGATCAAAATGGAACTCTTCCATAAATCCCCTAACATATCCAATGAGGGGGGTCAGATATTCCTTTTTAATGGCATATTCACCATTGATCTACTTTATCACCAACTCTGAATCCCCCTTGATATTTAGGTAGTCTATGTGCAGATGTAGGGATAGTTCCAACCCAGTGATGAGGGCTTGGAATTCTTCCTCATTATTGGTGCAGCCTTGGGATAGTGAGAAAGATTAGGGAAGAACTACTTTGTCTGGAGAGACAAATAAAATCCCTAAACCAACCTGGTTGTGCTTTGGGTTTTCCATTATTGTGTCAGCATGACTCTGAGAGGCTCCATCAAAGTACATCTCCCATGTTCAAGGAGTGAAAAGGGCTTAGAATACCTCTTCATATAGGATCTTGGTGTCTTCCGGTGTATTTTCTGGGGTAGGATGTGCTGTGAGGAAATCATCTTGGTCTTTCCCTTTCACTAACTTCTATCATATGAACTGGATGTCATATTAATACAGAATGACATCCCATCAAGACAAGTACCCATTCAATATAGGGAGTCCAAGGATGTACTTGAGTGGATCAATACAAGAGATAGGATGGAATTCATGGTGTTTCAATTAGTGCCTCAACTTTTTTACTATGTATGTGTGAAAGGTAGTTCTTTTCAACTTTAGAATATCTGGTTTCGGTACCTAGCATTATCTGAGTGAGGTATTAGAGACTATTCTTTCTCCTAGAATTATTTTTCTGTGTGAGGAGGGTGCCCAATGAGAATTCCATGGTGGCCACATATAAGATGAGTGGAATCCCTTCCATTGGGGGCATCATTACTGGTAGTTGCATGAGATACTATTTGATACTTTCGAAGTATTTTTGACAATCATCCTCCCATTGATAAGAGATTCCATTTTTCATTATCTTGGTTAAGGGGAGAGATTTTCCAACCAAATTGGCTATGAAATGTCAAATTTAGGTGAGGTTCCCTTGGAATCCCCTCAGTTATTTGAGATTTATGGGGGAGACATTGTTAAGATAGCACTAGTCTTTTCTAGGTCGACCACAATGTTATGGTGGTGTGCCACAAAGCTAAGGAAACTTCTTGATGATACTCTGAAATCACACTTCAATGGATTCATCTTTAGACTATTTTGTCATATATTATCAAATATTGTTCAGATATTCATGAAGTGATCACATCGTTGTTGGGATTTAACAACCATTTCATTGACATAAAACTCAACTATCTTTCCCAATAATGGCTTAAATACATGATTCATAGTGCGCTGATATGTGGCTCCATCATTCTTTAATCCAAAGGGCATGACCTGATAGCATAAGATCCCTTGAGGTGCTATGAAGTTGGTTTCGTCTTCATCTTTTGGGGCCATATTGATCTAATTATACCCCGAGTACCCATCCATGAAGGAAAGGGCTTGGAATATAATAGTTTCATCGATCAAGAGTTATGTGATTGGTAATGGGAAATTTTCCTTTGAGTAATTCCGATTAAGGTCTTTCAAATCAATGAAAACCCTGATCCTCCCATTATTTTTCTTGAAGGGTAAGATGTTGGAAATCCATATTGGGTATTTCACTACTCATAAAAATTTGTCTTTGATCAACTTATCAACTTCTACCTCAACATTGGTGGAATGAGAGGGGTGCATCCTCTTGGTTATCTATTAAAATCCTTAATGCTCATCAGGCAATCCAAGATGGTGTGTAGCCACGTCTATATTCAATCGGATCATTTATGTATAGTTACATGAAAATACATATCGGTTCTACTTCAAAAATTTGATGTACATAACTTTCTCTTCAGGGGGCATGGCGGCACTGATCAGAGTAGGCCGTAGGTCTTCCTTCATCCCCAGATTTACTTGTCTGAGCTCATCTATAGTGGTATAGATGCCTTTCTCAAATTATGGAGGGGATTTCTTAAGTTCATCCTTGTCCTCTTCCATTTATGAGTCTGTGAAGACATTTTCAAGTGAAGATAGAGATTTTAGGTATTTTATATCACTATCAGGGTGAGGGAGGCTATTAGAAGAGACATCATCATCCCTTAATATATGATTCATTCTAGAGACATGTTTAAGCAGGTTGTTTTTTACATTGTTGCTGAAGATAGGAGGGTCTTGGATATCTGGGATTGGATTAGCTACTTTGACCATGTTTATGGGGAGCACATAATCATTTTCCATTATACTCCATGGGTTCACAGGGGCGGTCTCCAAGCCATTGGGAACTACAACCTATATATAATCATCTAACATTGGTTTCTTTCCGCCATTTTTGTAGAAATCTTCTTTAGTGTATGTGGATCTACAATTTTTTAAGGGGGTGTTGTCACCATATAGTATTCCAACCTTTCCATTGATGGGGAACTTCATACATTGATGGAATGTTGATGTTATTTCTAAGTGGTTATGGATCCAGGGCCTTCCAAGCAGGAAATTATATGCAGTGTCTTACTAGATCACCATAAACTCAATATTAGATGTGATTTTCCTAAATTGGGCTTCAAGTTTGATCTTCTTGAGAGTTATTTTCTCACATTTATCATATCCATGAATGGTCATCTTTGTGGGGGATAAATACCCTTCGCTATATCCCAAACATCAAAGAGTTTGAACTAGGATGAGATTAATCCCAAATCTATTATCAATCACCACCCTTTGGAAAATAAAATTATTGAGTCCTCCTAAAATATATAAGGGCTTAATGTGACCTTGGATTACCTCTTCCTGATATTGATCAATGAATGAGATGGTGATGGAATTCTGAGGACACAGTCTCCACTTGATAGACCTTGGATGCAACGAATTTAGTCTTGAATTCCTGTGGGCTTCGGAGGTCTTCAAAAATTTCCTCTATGGGTTATTTTGAAAGGCGGAGCACATCGAGGATTGAGATCTTGGATGGGAATACAACCTTCTATTTCAGAACATCATACTTTTGTGCCAGAGGTCAACACTTCCCAACATGAAGATACTCCTAGGCATGTGGCTCAGGAGCTAAAGTATCTGAGGTAGACAGACCTGGTATTTCCGCAAAAGTTTATAGAGTATTTGTTTCCAGTGGTTCATGTCATGTCAGCCTTCCCTGTTGTCTGGGTTGATCATATTGAACTCCCGCTAAGTTATTATGCAAGCTAATCAGATGTAGGAAACTATTGGAGGGATTTGAGGCACCTCCTTGCCTTTTATGATCCTTCTAAATCACTTTCCCATGATTCTCAGCTATATATATGTCATATATGGGGATATGACCAAAATATTGATTCTGACCACATTTCCATTGTCCCGTGTATCCTCAGTTTTTGTTCATGCAACCTCCCATTCCTTGATTATGTGCAGGAAAACCAAATTTGGGAGATTATTAATCATTGAAAAATTGTTCTTCCAAGTGTATCATATTGACAGATCCAAATATGATCTCTTCATATGATGAGAATTCTATTTTGTGGGGTGGTTCCCATTCTTCACATGTTTTGGGGAAGAAATTTGAACGAGTTGGGGCTTACTTTGGAGCAGAATACGAATCTTCCTCCTCTGTATCTTCTAAAATCTAGTGGTCATGCCCAATTTTGGGAGGAATATCTGATGTCTCCATTCTTTGGTGATGGATCTATCATGAGTCTACACAACTATGATTTCAAATCATTGTGATCTAGATTAACTATTCTTTGAGTCATCGGGTTTTCACACTTTTTCACACGCCTTGCCAAAACTTTTTTCCAATCATCCTCTTCTTCTGATTGGATGATGGTTATACAAGACACCTACTCTGGGGAGTTATCTAGTGTTACCTATAACATCCCAGGTAAATAAAGAATAAATAATTTTCATATTTATTAATATTTATGAATTAAATATTAATTTTAATTAAAAGGGGTTTCTACGTTCGATAGCGTACTCGGTACGCAACGATGAGTTTCTTTGAAAACTTACGTTGCACACAAGTAATAAAATAATATTATTTTAAATGTTAGTTAACGAGTAGTCATTGTACTGGTGGGAATGGATAGAAATAACTAAAATATGATTATATATGTTTTTTAATGTTTTTACATTTACCCAATAAAAGATAAAGGCTTAAAATACGGAAAGAGTTCAATTTTAGGCATTTATACCCTAATTTTCACGAAAGGTCCACTTATCACCTTTTGACGGAGAACCGTCATTAAATATAGTTTTGATCAATCTTATAAATTCTATTGGACCAAATATAACTCTTCTTTAGAATCGGGACATCAAAATTTACTTTGAGTAAATTTTTGGTACTTTTCTGATAAAGTTCATTTTTTTAATGAATAGTGTAAAATATTGTATTTTAATTCAAAACCTCTTTTTAATCTAATTTATTTATATGATTAGATTATCTTTTGAATTGGTTTTAAAGTTAAATTAGAAAATATTTTTACCATTTAATCCAATGGTTGTCATTGGAATCAATTTCACTTAGAAATTGGACTTAAACTAGTGTCAATCTTTTGATACTTATTGTTTCATAAAAACACGCTATTTGCTCTGACAGCGGGAATTAATTATTAAATGAATTAATGTGACTTATATGTTTTTAATTTTGTAAAATAGACTTCATTTTTTAATTCGTAATATCAAATATAGCTTAGGGTGAATGTTTGGTAATTTTCTGAAAAACTTCAATTTTTGATGAATAGTGAAACCACTAAGTGGTACTTATAAAGACTGATTTTCCGTTTAAATGAAATTTTTCCATCATTGTGTTTTGAATTTCAAAAATCCGACATACATGGTTGTCATTAAGAAGTAAAATGTGGTTCAATGAGATTATAATAATTTTTTGGTGAATAGTAACTTATTAAGTTTTTAATCGCGATTAGTGGTAATTAGTGTAGTTTAAGGTATAAATAATGCTTTAATAATATGAAATGACCTAGAAACATGTCCTAACCTCATTGGATGTGTGATGGCCGACCAAGAAAAGCCATGGGTCAACTTGGGGACCCCATGGGGACACTTTGGTTGGGAAATGACATAAATAACTTTTTATTTAATGTAAAAGTAAAAATGACACAAACATGATATGTTTTACTAACACAATTTTTAAATGGGGTTATACAAGTCATATTTTTGATTATAAATAGTCATTGGAAAGCTAAAAAAATTTCATACATCATAGTATTTTTTTTATAATTTTTAGACATTAAATAAATTAAATTATTTATGACATAATAATGATGCAGCGATGACATCATTATTTGACGATTTAAATAAAATGGAAAGATAATGTAAAATCTATGAACTAAACATGTCCAAAACCAATTTTATGAGTGGATTTAGAACCCTTATCACCTTATACATTAATTATATCAATGTGGGACCTTTTAAAATCGAAACACATTTTCAAATAAAGTAATATTTCTTTACTTTCCAAAAGTGCCCCTCCTCTCCTCTTATAAAAGGCCCCCACCTCTACCTCATTTCACACACTACTCAAGCCTTTGGCTCGGCCAACCCCTGCCCATTTACTCTCTCCACATCCCTCTCCTCATCCTAGAGGATTCCCTTTGGGCATAATCCTTTCAAAGGAAGCCTTTAGGCTCAAATCAAAAGGGAGTTACACTTTTAAAGGTAATTCATTCTCTCTTGTTCATTTGTTTTATTTTGCTTCTCCAACCCTCTAAATTTTTTTTATTTACTTCTTTTGTAACAACACCAATATCTTAAATATACTAGGATGTTGTTATAAGATTTATTTGAGCTACACTCTCACGCAACTACATCAAATGGTTAAAGAACATACGGTTTCTGTGGATGGCGAAATTATGCCTCCCGAAACGATGATTGTTCAATACTCATTTAACACCTTCAAAGGTGGCCATTATGATGTCACTATTTTTATATATGATATATAATATGTTTATGTTTTCTTTAATCTTCTGTATTTTTCATTTTTGACATACCTTTATGGTTTCCATTATGGGTAAACACGATATCTTCATTTAAGGAAGTGCGGACTACCGCCCCCTCAAAGTGATGTGATTCGTTAATTCCATATGTGGGACGTGTAAAGGATGGATTTAAAGTTATTATATATGATGTTATACTGGAATTATAATATAACTCTATATCATTATTATTTATTTCCATTAAAGTATGAGATAGAAATGAAAGTAGCGTTCATGCGTACGTACGGCTTACCGTCTCCATGAACGGTGCATTTCATTTCTTATCCCCAAATGTAATGTACTATTAAAAGTACATGTATATAATGAATATATATAATGAATGATATATCTAAATGATTAATATAATTCTGGAATTAAAATATACATACCTCTCATTTAGTTTTAATTCCATTAATATGACAAAGAAATGAAAGTAGCGTTCATGTGTACGTACGGCTTACCGTCTCCATGAACGGTGCATTTCATTTCTTACCTATAAATGATTATGTAATATTATAAATACATGTATATTCTGGATATATATAATATATATGATATCCAAATCAGGAATGTCATTTTGGATATAAAGAACCTTTGACCACACGAACAACATGTAATTTTAAGAAGTCCACTTTCGACTTAAGAACCAAATATTGACAAAACAAACATTATTAACTTAAATGGTTACATAATGTTTATAACATGGCAATAAGTGATATAAAAGGAATAATGAACTTTAAAAAGGTTCTTAATCAAGTAGAAATTAACTCAAGTTTATTATTCAGGACGTTAAAGAACGATCGAGTCAAGTCGGACCCAAGGTAAGGGACTTCGTCTCAATCTCCTTTCATTGAGGCATATTTAGTTTTATACACAACTTTCTTTTATACGGTGTATAAACCCCTTTGACTTTTACTTTTATACAAAAGGAATCTTTTTCTACGAAGCGTTTTACAAAACGACAAAAAGGAATGTTTCTTTTAACGTACGCGGCAACAACGACCTTTTCCGCCGCCGCGAGTATTATTTGGTCTTTGGCTTCCTCAACAAGCCGTAATGTTTTTAAAATAAAATAAATACTGTATACTCTTTTATGTATTTTGGTATTGAAAATGGTTTTGATAAAGGATTCTATTATGTCAATATATTTATGATATATTGTGATTGAAATGTGGAAATGTTATCATTCCTTTATATTGGTTTTATGTTTTATGATTTTATATTGGTACTTGGACATTTTAACGGGTGGTTACGTTATAAACCATATGACAGGTGGTGCCGTGAATACCAGGACGGGTGGTTACGTTATAAGCTCCAATGCATTGGGTATGGAAGTCGGCCGTATGGCTATTCCATTAAGTATGTATGGAAATTGGTCGTATGGCTATTCCATTAAGTGATATGTGTGGAAGTCGACCGTATGGTTATTCCACTTAAGTATGTTTATGTCCCAAGTTACCTTTATATATGTTATGTGTTCTTTTTATGGGTTTTATGGTAATCATTTGGTTACAAAAAGGTAAGTAATGATACTTTATTCAGTGAAGAGTTTTTACTATTTAATGAAGGTGAAGGTATTACTTTGATAGAGTATATATGGTTTATTTGATGTTTGAAAAACTAACAGTTTTCATTATTTCTGTATCCCTTACTGAGCTTTTTATGCTCACCCCAAGTTTTTTTTGAAATTTTTTTCACAGGACTTAATGTGGAATAAGGTCAAGGATGAGATCAAGGGAATGTCATGCTATATAAAACATGGAACTAGACACATTTCTTTTTAAGAGTTTTTTTTTATATTATGGAAACTTAGTAGAAGTGACTACTTTGTAATATTTTGAGATGTTATAGTTATGTTCTAATTCTCTAAAACTCTAAACCTGAAAAGATCCTCAACGTGAATTATTCATTTAATTCAATATTAAGTAAGGTTTAAGGTTGGGGCCTTATATTACCTATCCAGAGTCAACCATGCATTGTAGGAATTCTTTGAAGATGAAGCGGTCCTGGATATTATAACCCAACCTTCAATGGTGAGGGCAGTAGTCAAGATGATCGGTGAGGTTAACTTCCTCAGGCCTTCTGAGATTTTTAATCTTGATAAAGTTATTATCCATGATTTAAAAGAAATAACTAGGGAATTTTTCATTTCAGAAGTAATATACTTAGTTCATCAGTTCCTAAAATATCGGGTGACACTGATTTCTCTGTACTTCTGGTCGAGGGTGATTTTGTGGTTGTTTCTACTCGACAGTAGGTGTTGGGTGGTTCGGGGCATGCCTGGGTTCTTGGATGGGCACTTCTATAGGCTTGATAGGACAGATGCAGCTTCTTCTCTACCTATATTTTTTCCATGTACTGCGGGCATGATTCGTGACTTAGATCGGGTTTGTTGAATAGCCTCTTCAAGACATTGATCCATTTCAGTGGAATATTGGAACCCACCTGGATATTTCATAGGGATTAGGGGTGTCTATAACTCATCCCTAATATTTTCAGCACAAAGTTCTATAAGTTTCTCTTATGAGAGGGGGATGTTGAGTGAATAGGTTAAACCATTCCATTTTGATATGAAATCAGACACCCTCTCATTGTCATGTTTTTTTTCAGTTCATCATATCTACAATCATTGTTTTTCTCGGTGTTGAACTAAATTGATAAAGGAACTTATGGAGAAGGTCTTCCCATCCTTCAATGGATCCTATTGGCAAACTGTTGTACCAAACAAAGGCTGGCCCTGTCAGAGTTTATATGAAACACCTCATCTTTGTTTCTTCCTTTTGATCTCTAGGTCCCATCATTGTCCCACATCAGGACACAAAGTGTGTGAGATGTTGTTCAGGTTTTCCTACACCATTAAAGGTGGATAAGGTAGGGTTGAAAAGGTTGGGTGTATTTGTAGTATCATCTACCCATTTGGGATATAGATTCCTTTTAGGCTACACAGGTGCGTGTCACCCTTCCATGGCTTCCATTCGTGTAGCCAGGGACTCTATGATGTTAAGTAACTTTGGGGGAACGGTTTTCTGAGCCACCTCCCATCCACATGAAGCAGGTTGGGGTAAATTAGGTGGCCCCTTCTTTATCTCCTACTGATTCTCAATTCATCCTATGACTAAATGATTACCTTGAAAATGGAGACTCTTTTGTCACAATAGAGGGAAGTCGCAATCATTTTTGACTTCCAAATTTGTGTGGAATGTCTTTCTAGATCTAGAGACAATCTAATTTTCAAATACCGATCTTTCTATTGGATCGACTATGGGAGGGATAACATTATTCTATGGCTAGAGATGATACCCCATGGGAATATTTCCTCTAAATAGCTCCTCATTGAGTTGTCAAATAGGTCATATTTCCTTCTCATATTGTGACAACTGTTCCTCTGGGGAAGGAACATTAGTTATTATGGGTGTTGATCGGTATATATTTGTATATTTATCTTTTTCTTTGACAACATTCTATTAAGGAGGTTGCAACTCGTTATTCGGTGGTTCCAAATTTTGAAGCCTTATTTGGTTCTGGGTGCACACAGCCTCATTTGGTGCATCCAGATCACCCTCCTCCTTGGGTAAATTTTCCATGTTTTGTCCCTCTATGTTCATTTCTTGATTGATATAATTCATATTGAAAGTGAATACATTCACATAGTCATATTTGGAAATGGTGGTTGTGTCATTTCTTTCAATGCAACAAGATGATTCTGCACTTCCTTTGTCATGGTTTTTATTTGAACCGTTGTCCATGGTGGGCCGTTTTGGTTTGTAACCCCGATGGGGTCTGATTTCCTTTTTTTTATGATCCTCCCATATCAATATATGAACAATGACTTTGATGGATCTTCTGATTGTGGTTGTCATACAGGCTCCGACCAGTCGAGGTTTGTCTTGCGGTGGGAGGAACAGGTGGAACGCTGATCGTTGATTTTTTCCTATGAACCTAAAGAATACTGATTCACTTTATGGTGATAATGATGATCAAAATTTCCCCAGCCCTATGGTTTGGGGGTCATTTGGGGTCTCCAATGGTGTGGATTGGTCCAATTATTGAGGACCCAGTGACTCCAGTCAGGGTCTTGATGATTCCTAGGATGGACATGAAGATATAAATGCCACTAACCTAGTAGGGTAGGGGTGATATAGAATCACCACTAATTATTCTAGGACCCTCTCAGTGGATGATGAACCTAGATATGGTGATTGAGATATAATGCCCCCAGCTCAGCAGTTCGGGGTCCGCTTGTGGCTACCAAGGGTATGTCAGGAATCCTCTCAAGAATTGACAATCTGAGGGGTAGAGTTGGTGGTAGATATTCTCCTGGCCCAAGGGGATGAGTCATCTCCTGTAATTCTACTATGGAAGCTACTATTGAGGCCCGTTTGATGTGTCATAGCTGTGCTCACGTGAGAGATGGGTGCAATGGAAGCCTATGATGAGAATTATTTTTTACAAGAAGTTTTCCAGATTATCAAAAATTCATTCTCCATGTTCAAAATGAGTTCTCATTGCTTCAAGGGGGAAATTTAATGTCATTTTGTATATCCTCTTCCTTCGTTCATGATTTCTAGGCATCATTGAAGTGGGGTCGTTTTTTTTAGTGACCAATTGGCCCAAGCATTACCGGGTACCCTAATTTCTCTAGAGACTATAACATTACTGGATGTCGAATCTGATGGGTTTTGTTGTTCCAGGGGTACAGAAAACTGTAAAGCTCCATATTTTCCCCATCCTCAAATACGAATTCATGATGTGGATTCATATATCATCTATCAAAGTGTCACGATGAAATGGAAGCAAGCATGTTGCATATTTATGTTGTAATTTTTTGATGTTGGATCCCAGTCCATGGAGATATCAGCTAGGTCAAGCTGACAGCAGAGTATCTTGATTGTCTGAAGGTTACACTCATATCCTAGATAAGGGGGATATCGATCATTTAGTCACTAATGAGTATCCCACATATTTTGGTGTAGGTAAGTAATTCACTCCTTTTCTATATCATCTGGGACCTCATAGATAGAATTAGCGAGGGGTTAGAATATGATGGGGAGGTTTTTTCTAGATAAATATCTCCATATGTCAATTTCAACCACCTCCTCATCAGAATTACACACCACTCCATCCGGTCATCCATAGAAGATGGCTATAATAGTCTCCTACCAATTGGAGTGGATTGTTATTGGAAGTTTATGGGGAACCATATAAAGTTGACCCTGACATTTCGAGCACCTCTCTATACGAAGATGTCAGAGTTTTGGACACCTCTAAATACATAGGTGTTTGGGTAAGGGGATGATTTCCTTGTCCATGGGAGATATCATCATGGGGATGTTGACCAAAGTGGATGTTAGGAGTATATTTCCTTCAATCCATCTCTACACCAACATGAGGAGTACTATCATGGTAATGAATGCATTCTGCTTCCACTTTGATAGAAGAGTCAACATACCCTCAAGGTGTTGAGAATGTGTCCTAAACGACCTTAAAGAAACTAGCATTGAGAAAATTAGGAATGTGGGCCATGTTATTCATCATGGTCAGAATATGTTGACTTGCCTTTTGTGATTGGGAAAGGATATGAGCCTAATTTGTGACGACTTTCAAAACTTGTATATAACTGTCTGGTGATATGGGAGTATGATCCCACTACTGATAATTTGTTGGAATATGTCAATAATTTGTATCATTATTGATAGGGATATGAGCCAATTATGATGCATGTTTCATTCTCACTTGGTGAGCCTTAGTCAAGATGGGAGTATGATCTTAATATTGAGCCTTTGGGATATTTTGATGGTCTTTCTTGGTAGGAGTATGAGCCTACCCTAAGACATGTTCCACTCTCGCCTAGTGAGCCCTAGTTGGAATAGGAATATGAGTCTGGCCCAAATATGCATTCCCCACTGAAATATACTGATGGACCTCCAGAATGTAATAAGTAATATAATACTCCTCCTATATTTCCTTGGAATGATGTTGGAACGATCATTCATCTGCAGAAGTAGGAATATGCACCTTACTTCCATGATCTGCTGGAATATGCCAGGTAGATTCATTGACAGGAATATGAGCATTTCCTGAGCCTTGTTCCATTATCACTTGGTTAGCCTCATCCAAAATGGGGATATATGTCTGATACTGGGCCTTTGGAGTATGTCGTTGGACTTGTTTGATAGGAATATGAGCCTATCCTGAGGCTTGTTCCCCTCTCATGTGGTGAGCCCCAGCCATAACAAAGATATGATCTCGATCTTGGGCCTTTTAATTATGCCACCATACTTTTTAGATAGGCATGTTCCCTTGTCCCGAGGCATGTGCCACTCTCACCTAGTGAGACCCAGTTGATATGGGAACATGATCCCACTATGATTACTTATCCATTATTGGAATATGATGATAATCCACTTGGATGAGAGCAAGAGTGTGTGATTTCTCCATTACAACCACTTGTTCATGATGATCAGAGTGTTGAGTTGCCCTGGATGTAGGGATAGGAGTATAATCTTGTTCCATTATCTGCAATAGTTCTTGAATATTCTGGGAGATCTCTTTATCTACTGTTAAAATATATTGTCATTTTATCAAAGTGTGTGTAGGGATATAATCCTACACATTTTCCATCTCCATTATGCACTAGCAGATGTCTTTGATTGAAGCGGGGATTTTTACCTATTTTTTCCTCCTTATTCCATCAGAGTATGTTGATAGACATCATGAATAGGGGTAGGGATATGTGCCACTCCCATGATTTATATTAGAATATTCCCATATAATTTTTCTGATCCGGTAGGAATATGGGCTTGCTTACTAGTTCCTTCTGGAGAATGTCGGCAGGAATCTTCAATAGGAGTGGGGATATGAGTCTAATCCTGTATATCCAGTGCCTTCCTCCCCTGATGATCCTCCCTTGCTGCTCGTGCATGGGTATCATAGGTGGCAGCGTGTCGAGTGGTACTCACAGTAGGCAACTTGTGGGTACCGGAAATATGATGTTGGCGATGAAAGTTGGAAGGTTCCTTCCTTGGTGACACCTAAATCGAAAGGGAACCATATTTGGATTCCTGGTCCAACTTCATTAGATATGGAAGGTGATATTTTTCATGCTTCAGGGATAAGCTCCCAAAGCAGCTGGTTGTAGCGACGAGGGATACTAGCTTAGTAGCAGCCTTTACCGGGCAATGCGGATGCACTGGCTGCCATGCTTGGAGAGCCTCACGGGCAGCTTCCATAGTCAGGATTGTATCAGGTAAGTGGTATTCCCATACCATCATATCTACCACCTACTAATAAAGCTGTCAAGTAGGAGAGATCACTTTGTGACCCACTATGGTTGGAGCCAAAAATGATTCACCTAAATGAATGTTGGATGATGAAGACATTTCCTTGTGTTGGGATGTTGTTGATGAGAGAAGTATCTTCAATCATGAATAAAATAAGGAACAAGGTTACCAATTAGTGTTATATCATAGGAATATGAATGCTCAATCAAATATGAATGGTTAACACAATTGTCCCCTTTTCCTAATCCAGCAATTTTGTTCACATGGACTTTTCAACATGAGGATGGACTTACAAGAATCCTAGTTACATAAGATCATCTATATGATCATGTTGGTCTTACTTATTTTAATAGGGTTTATAAAACAAAGTGTCCTAAGAGATTCGCATTGGGTCTGTTAGTATTGTTTGCATATAGTGGGAAAAAATGGTCTGACAGATGGTAACCAATCATTTTTCTATTATAGAGGTGCATGTTGAGTTAACCATTTTTGTTTCATATAGTGGGAAAAATGGTCTTATGGATTAGAACCTGTTCATTTTTTTATTTTAGAGATTTACATCGGGTTTACCATTTTTTTCGTCAGGTTTTGGATCACAGGATGGATTTCACTTGACGGTTTGGTTGAGGGGGGGTTTAAAGGCCTCTCCCAATTAAATGCAATGAGTCTTCCATATATTTCATCTTACCTAGAAACTCACAATGTTTCCCTCATCCGTATCTGGGTACAAACCTGCTTTCAAAAGGCTAGCGTTTAGCTGAATTTTCAGGCCCAATGACTCTTAGGGACTCTCATTGGTCTAGAGGATGGGAGGTTAGGCTCATCACACCCTTTTTTGGAGTAATAATTTCCTACTATGAGACTCCCTTATAGATTTAATATATTTTCACAAACCTCTTCCTAATACTGGTATGGGATAGGTTACCCTAACAAAACAATTATAGGTTAATTCTCTTTCATGTGAAAAGTATTGGGGTCTCTTCAGTGGATCCATCTATATGTATCTGAGGTCCTACGTCATTTTCCAGTAATGGATAGCTGATTATGTGTTGAATCCATATAACCAAGTGCTTCAAAATGTGTTGTTATGTAAGGAATGAGTTAATATTCTAAGGAGGGGATTGAGCCATTATAATGAATCCTACATATCTTGGTTATTGTAGGAATCAAAACCCACATAGTTCATTGGACCCATGTAGTTTTATGTCCCATGTAAGGAATTATATGGGTGCTCTAAAACACTGAGTATTCAAGATTTAGTCCTGGAGGGATGTCCTACATATCCCGAGTATAGTGAGAATCATATTTTTCATAGTTCATTCGTTCAGGGATTATATATCAAGGTTACCCCTGTCATTGTAGTGACATGTGGTACAGATGATATGATTATTACAACTCTCTAAGATCACATGATCCATGCTCGGTGTGTGAAACAAGGACTGGAAAATGATTATTTCACTTATCATGACGTGGGACTTATGCGTTGGGATTTCCCTAAGATGATTTATCATGGAACTCTAATCTCAGAAAAAATCCTACATATCCTCATTATAGTAGGAATTAGAGTCATCATAGTTCAGTTGATTTCACTATCCTTTGATGGCTTAGGTAGTGTGATCATATCCTGGGACTAATTGGGTCTGGATGGCTGAGATGTCAAATTTGTGAAAAGAATTACACTGAAAGGGGTGTTTATTTGAGCACGGGAATTATGAAGGCATACTACATATCCTATTTATTGTAGGAATTTTAGTTATCATAGTTCAATTGGCTAGGGTTTATACATTGAGAATGCTCATACCATTGTGGAGGTTTATAGTGAATATTTCATGATTGTTGAAACTCCTTAAGCCCACGTGAGACATGCTTGTTATGAGAAACAAGGTACAGAAAGTGATCGATGTAATTTCTTAGAATAAGGGACTTAGATTCTAGGATTTACTTGTATGATCAATATAGTGCTCGAACCATGGGATAGGTGGCCTATGTATCCTAAATATGGAAGGAATCATAGTTGTTATAGTTCCCATTTATATTGGGGATTACACTCTGAGGCTGCTCGTATGACCTATCCTACTTGTCTCGAGGTTGTAACATAACCCAGTTGACTTTTCCAGAGGACATCGCAATATCCAAATGGTTCGTTTTGGGAACCATCTACTAACCTAGATGGTTTACCCAAGAGGTGTTGCATGATCCATCTGACATGCCCTGGTTTCATTCGCAAGAGTTGGTTTGACACATATGGAGGGTGTTGCAAGATTTAGTACGACATGGATTAGAGTATGTCACATATCTTGGATAAAATCCCTAGAGGTCATCATGAGACCAGAACGACATGTTTGGAGGGAATTGTGGGTCTTGAATTACTTCTCTAGAGGGTTTTGTGAGAGTTTATTTTTCATGCCCAGGTGCAACCGGGAGACTTGACTAACATGGGTACAAGTAGTTATATGAGTCAATAAATGTATCTGAAGGATGTTTGAAGGTTTGGGATATAGGTTTATAGAGTTTCATGAAACCAAATTGTTGTTCCTAGTGGGACTGTATGACTTTCTCTGACATTCTTGGAGGATTTCTCCTGTCCCAAATAGCATGTTGAAGGAGTATCGCAAGATCTAGGTGATGTGTCCCGGTGTTATCATGTGTCTTTGGATGACTCATGTGAAGTGAATGAGATCCAAAAAACATGTATTTCACTTAATTATTTTCCTTTTAATCTTGGTTATATAATTTTCATTTTTAATGCCTTATATTTGTTCAATATCATTTTATCTTGAGTCTTGCGTGATCTAGGGGATATGCGGTTTTTTTTCTCACACCTTATCAACAATCCTTCACGTGATCTATGAATGATCAAATGAAGTCCCTTATGTATGGTGCATGATTTATCATGTTGTTCTATGTTATATTACCTGAAAAAAATACTTTCCAATTGCAAGATCGGCCACTCCGAGAAGTCCTCCCTAGCCCTTTCACTTGAGAGTCCAGAGGCCTAAAGCCTAATCTCCCAAAGTACACATTTTTTCATGTTGGGATGGGGAATTTATAGGAATTTCCACCCCTATTGTTCACCGGTTTATGCAGTGTATCTAGTGCAAATCCAGGCTAGAGTCAGAGAATTTCTCTGGCACCATGCAGCTTCGTGAGTCTTTGTCATAGACCTCTCTAAGGGTGTCGCCTGATTTTCAGTGACCACGAGTCCCTCCATCAACGCATCCTTTATTGGAGTATTTACAATTAATTAGGACTCTTTGAATCATTTTCTCATGTATAATTAATTCCTTATTGTAATGTTGACATGTCCAAGGGCCTTTATGAGATCCTAGTGCCTATTGAAAGGTGTCTACGAGATGCTTGATGACTTTTTTGGGATTTTCTGTGAAACAAGGATGGTTTTTCTGGGGGTCTCACAGGACCGCGTTGTGGACTTCCTTGGGAGGAATTTTACTGAATATTAAGTTAAATAATGAAGTGGTATTTATAGAAGGTAATGTGACTATTTTAATAGTAATTTGACCATTGTAATAGTAACTAGACTATTGGGAATAGTAATGTGACCATTGGAAATAGTAACATAACCATTGGAATAATAATTTAAACTCAAAATAACAAAGTGCGATATAAATAATATTTATCATGAGTAATAAAAGTAAATATAAATACTATAATTCTGAAAAATAAATATCATAATTAAAAACTTAAAGAAAATATAGACACATTTTTAATAAATTGCATTTTAAAGTATTTTCTAAAAAAAATAATTTTTATATTAAAATTTAAAATTAAATTTGTTATAAATTTATTATGATAAAATTTATATCATTTTTTAAACCATCACATCAAAATTTTACAGGGTTTTTTTGTTAATTTTCTAAAATATTTCAATTTTCATGTAAATAGTAAAAATACAGTTTTTCTCATAATCAATGTATCTTAAATTGCATCATTCATGATGTAATAATGACCTAATAATTTATAGAAATTTAGGTTCTTCCAAATAATATTTAATTTCATAAATTATTCATTAAAATAAAATAAAATTAATTTCCAAACCTAAAAAACATTTTCCAAAAACATAAATTCAAAAGTGATCCCTTAAAATAACAATTTTTATTTTTTTACGCCTTCCTTTTTAGTAAACTAATGGATTCGAATTATAAAGAGGTTTTAAGTATTAAAATAAATTATATTATATTTATATATGATTTATATTGTATAAAAATCACTATTACAAGTTTTACCCTTAGTATATTATTTTATTTAATATTTTATTCTAAAAATACCCCTTCTTAAGTATAAATAACATCTCTCCCTCCCCTTGGAAAACCACTCATCCATAACTTTAAAAAGACAAATATCTACCTATATCATCCCTATAAATATTATTATAATACCTAGGTATGTTATAGAGTAAAAAAACTCCAAACATCAAGGGAGTTTTAGTGTCGTACAAGAGAAGCTACACTAAAGAAAGAGTAAGTTTCTGTCAACTCTTCTCTCTTTTTCTTCTTATATTTCTTTTCTTCCCAATCACTTTGAAAACAAAATATTATAAAATTAATTAGGTGGTATTTAAATATTATATTAATTATTTTAACCTAAAATAATTATCAACTTTATGACATATATAAATTGAAAACTTGCTTTTCCCTCTCTTTTGACAATGTCCAATCAACGATCGGTTAATCGCCAATAGGGACATTGTAAATCCTTTTTTTATCACCAGAACTATGGATGGTTATAATAAATTATTTATTATATATAAATGTATAAATATATATTTTTTAATCATATATATTTAATAATAGTTATGTATAAATGATCTCGAACAAAAATAACAGCATCAAAAGAAAATGGGAAAATTTAAGGATAACATGATATCAAAACAATTCACATTTAAAAAAGATTGTTATAAATTAGAATAAAATAATTATAATGGATAAATATTGAAAAAAATGAACATAATTAACTTATGTAAATATGTTTTAATAATCCTAATTTTATTATCTAGGTGGTGGAAAAGTGATGAAATAAAGTAGGATTTATGGTAAGGGAATTCTAAAACTCAACTCCTTTTCTTTGGGTTACCCCTCTTTCATATCATTTACCATATGAATAATCATTTAATGTTCCTTAAATATCATTTACCTATTATTTCCTTTTCTTTTCGTGGATATACATTTTTCCACCTTGATTTATAATCCAAATACAAATATTTTCAAAAAAGGATTTTTATTTCAAAACACATATTTTACTCCTCTTGAGTTTTTTCTTATTCACTCAAGAATGATGATTTTTATGCAAAATATATTTTTCATTATTCATTTGGGAACCCCAAGTTTATTTATGAAATCATTATTTATGAAATACTTGTGAAACCCATTCATTTTCATGGGTTATTTCATGACTACGATTGTTATATGTTCTATGTGGCATGCATGATTATGTAAATATTTTGATGTGATGGGTGGGACTAGAATTATATATTTCTCCAATTTATTATGTAATTTGATGTATCTCATGATAAAATGTGTATTATTTGTGAACATAATGCTAACTTTGTTCACAATAATTATGTTATGATTATGCACATATGTTATGCATGAACATGATGCTAGTTTTATTCACAACTATGTGTGGTATTTAACCACTATGACATAATGTTTCATTTTATGCATTTCCACATTCCATGAATTTATCAAATGTTTCCCTCATGATTATGATGATAATACTATGCTTATGATGTGATGATGATGATGATTATACTCACCCATGTTATATTCATGTCCCTTATTCCTCCTCTTACTGGGATTTTGTCTCACCACTTTATTTGATGTATATCCTTAGGTGACTATATGTACTAAGGAGAATGTAATATTTTAGAAGGATAAATAAGAAGGATTTAAATAAATGTTTATTATTATTATATAATAGTATGTATGATTCTAATTTTTCAAACATACTAAACATTTTGATCCTTTAATGTATAACTATTGTGTTGTTTATCTTTAAAATGATGTAATAGTCACGTAAGAAAAAGTATAGTTGTTATATTTCCTACCTTAAACTCTTTGAGAAGTGGAATAAATGAAAATTGTAGACTATTATAAGAGGTTTCAATGATCTTTATCACTAGAATACTCAAGTGATATAGTATTTTGATTCTATTACAGAGGTTTTCTAGATTTTGATAAAATAGTTACAGACATTTAATAATTTAAATAATCAGTGATGTTTAATCATTAATAAAGATAAAAGTACTAATCTGTTAGATTTTGTTTTTGTAGAAAAAAGGAAATAAATACCACAAGTACACTATGATTATATTGAAAAAATAAAATGTCCAAACTAGAATGATTTTTAAAAGAGTAGTATAGACGCTTACACAAAGTACAATGACATCATAAATTCAAGGTGTTGGTGACCCCAAAATTTTTTAATCCACCTTAGTAAGATAGGGTGTTAAAAATTATTACATGAGACTCATGTATGATGCATATGATAGTTATTTCATAATTCTATCATCAACATCTTATGTGATATTTGGATACATCATCAAACAAGTATTATTTCACATCTTGTCTCATCTTCAAGAAGATTGCAGGGAGAATGTGAAGAGATATATGAATAGATGATGATTACACTGGATATGTGTAAATGTAAAGGTAGATCATGATCTTTTAATTCACCCATTTAGAAAATCATTTTCACCCATTTAATCTAGTTTTTTTTAATATTATAAAATTAATAGTATTGAAAAAATGCTTCATTTCTTTTTGGGAAAGGTTCACTAAGTCAATAATAACTTACATACATTTTTAGTTCTCATGGTGAATAAGTTTAAGAAAAGAAAAAAAATACCAATGAAAAGTGTGACATAAAAGGCACCTTTACAGTGTCCTTTAAAGAAATAGGTATTAAAAAAGATATTATTTTCTTCTCATATTGTGAAATAAATCTATGGAAGTTTAAAATCAATGAATTGAATTGAAGAATAAAATAGTTGTTTCTTATTCAAGTATATCCATTAATTATAAGTAATGTTTTTGTTATAATTTTTGGGTATTAAATAAAATATTACTATTACATATGTGTATTTAAATATAGTAACCAAGTAAGTAATGAAATTCTACTAGAAGTAAGGTGTGTTCTCAAAGCATCTTTAAAAGGGTGGTTCCTAATTCAGTGGTGAGAAACACACAACTTCTAATTTCCAAGTAAATGATTCAAGTTGAACTTTTGTTAAGTATTACTAAAAACATTATCTCATGTATATTTTGGACATAAGGATACATTATTCCATTTCCAAAATTAATGTTATTTGTGGTGTTTAATACTCAAAAAATAGTTCTATAATGCTAGAATCACTTGCAATATGTGATGAATATAAAATGTAAAACTTATATACCTAGTTGTGGAAAGATAATACTTTGTCAAGAAAAACTAAATAGTTATCAAGGATATACCTAGTATGGTTTTATACTCTTTGTAGTTAAAGACCTTAGGTGTTATCAACGCACTTATGTACTTGTTTTTGGATAAAGAAACCTTTAGAAATAAAGGTAATCCATGAAGCTTTCAAAATTAGTTCAGCTTGAAAGTGTGAACTATTCCAAGGGTAAGATAGTTGTAATTATACTTCATAATATTCTTTTAATTGTTTAAGGAATGTGAAATTGAAGTGTGGTATATGCATGGTCAAAAGATATGAGATGCTTTGGGCTGGTGTGTTGAAGAATATCTTGACCAATCATTCATCAATCATTGCAATGTAGTGTGGAACAATTCCTAAATGAACATTACCTTATCCACATCAGTTTTATGATAATAATAAGGGGGATAGATGTTGAGTCTTATATGTTAACATTTATCAATATCATGTATCATTGAGTAATTTATAAACACACATTTCCTTATAAAATCAGAGATATGATGTTGGTAAAAGGAGTATCAATATTGAGACTAATAATCATTGAAGAAATTTGCTTTATTTTTTAAGAAATGCATCACAAATAACGACATTATCCCACAACAATATGCCAACTATCGTGAAAAATGGATATCATATGAGTTATAGTGTGATGGAAATCCATTATTTTGTAAGAATGTGTGTTTCAATACAAAGTGTTTTTTAAGGATATGAACAAATTTATATCAAGAAAAATACAATGTGCATCTAATATAACTATCCTAAAAGTATCTTAGGATGTTACAAAAATACCTATGATAGAAAATTTATATTCAAGTGATAGTATACATTTCTATAAAAGGGTTCACATCTCTAATTGAGATATTATATAAAAATATACTTGGATTTATTCAATGATAGAGATGCAAAAATAGTTTACATAGGAACAAGTTCCACAAGATAATATAAAAAAGGAATGTTCTAGAGACACATATTGCGTATGAAGGATGAAACTATAGTGGGGGTTTTATATTCACCATGGTTAGTGGTACATTATTCATTGAGAAAAATAATTCCTACAAGTAATAAGTATATTAAAATTAGCTAATATTTACAAGATCAATTAAAATTCAATAGTGGATTACATGTATCAAAGTATAGGGGGGTTATTATCTTGAATACTACGGTGGGTATTCAAGTGAATCTATACATGGATGGTACAAGCATGGTACAAATAAGTCTTGATTGATAACACCAAGTCATTATGTCTAAATCCATTAGATTTTTACTTATCATAGCCACTTTCTATGATAGTTAAAATTTATTATTGGATATAAAGACCACCAATCATGGAATGTGTTTATAAGACACAACCAGAAAGGGATAGTGACATCATAAAATGACAATTAGGGTGAAAGTTACTGAAATCCATCTCAGTATTAAAAGTAAACAACAATATCTCAAAATAATCATTTGGAATAAATATTTTGCATGTGTCTACCATAGGTTAGTGGGAGCACCATTTTTTTCCTAGTGAAATATATTTGGTAACATATGGAAAACAACTATTGGTCTTACAGTTAGTAAAGACCAGGATGAAAGTTACACTTCAGTGATTAACTTAAAGTAGTATCCAAAGTTCTAGGGAATGATATCTAATGAGATATATTAAATGGTTTCTTAGACCAAGTTGGTAGTACATATACTAACAATGTATTGAAAAATAAAATTTGAAACAATTCAAGAGATAATTGTTACCAATTTCACATGGCATAAATCTCTCTAATAAGATATGTAAAATACATAAGAGGAGATTAATGTGGTGAGTTGAATTACATACACTTTTGAGATGGATCAATAATGTATTCCATGATATGTACAAGATATGATATTTCCAAAATATACTTTATATTATTAAAATATCAACTGTATCTAGGAAAACTATAAGGGAAGCATTCATAGCTATCTAATTCTACTTGAGAAATTACAAAAGATATGTACCTAGAATGTAGAGAGGAAGGGATTATAGTTACAAGGTTACACAAACTAGTCTTATTATATGGTCAAAATGATCAAATATCACAATTAGGATAAGTTAATGAGAAATATAAGATTATTAAAGCCATTGGTATCCATGTTTACAAATACCGAGTGCGTTTCGGCTTCTGTGGTAGCTAAAGTAGTGTAAAATTTTCAATGATTTGTTCTTGTTATTGTAATAGCACATATTAAGTAAAGTTTTATCATTATGATAATACTATTACTAATACTATCCAATATTTCAAGTTTATAGAGTGGGAAAAAAAGAATAAACTTAGGGATATCATCTCTTGAGAAGTCTAGCTCAAGGAGGTAAAGTCACAGATAGGAGAATATCCACGTAGTGGAAAGGTGGTATATATGTGACTAAATTCATAACTTAGTAGAAACATGATATTATCATGTGAGATATAACAATTATAGTTAGTAATTAGGCTCTAGTGCAAGTGGTAGTGTTGTAATAGTGGGTACCCTAAACCCAATTAAACTTTGATTTTCAATTACCATAACATGTATACAATGAGTTATACATGAGGTAAACTTACCATTATAGTGTTTATATTTTTGTGTCCACTATTTAAATAGTAATTTACATAGATTATTTATCATATCAAATAGTTATAATGGTTCTCAAGAAATAATGAGAACCTAGAGATACTATAATTGTAATCTTAAAGTAATTTCATATGGTCTAGATACATCATACTGATAGGAAATGGATGATGTGTGGCTATTAGGTTCTTGGGGATCATGATTATTGATACTTATTTTCATTAAGTTCACACTTGGTGATCTTTAGTTGATGAGATCATCAGGACGAACCCTCCAATAGTAACACCACATGTTTCTGATTTCATTGGTTGTTTCTATCTACAAACATGTGTATTGGTCTCCTAGATTGAGATAATTATTAATGTGTCATTTTATAGCATAATTTGATGCAATTTAAAACCCATAAAATTTAATTTTTGGCAAGTTATCTTGTATTGGTTGCATCATTGGTGGTATGGAATTGGTTGAATGATGGAGAAATAATTTTATGCTTTCGAATTGAGGAAGCGATATCTTGAGCTTGGTTGATCAGGATGGTAGTACCTTCATAATTCCATGTTCATGGTAGTCAAAGGAAATCCCTTTTAGTTATATCAACAAATAATAAATAAAATAATGATGATTACACAAGTGTGTGTCCTTATTTATGAGATATCTAAATACAAAGAGATTATAGTACACGGTGTGTGTTCGTAGGATAGTTGTTGTTGTTGTGACTATCCATTATCTATTTAGGGGCCTTGATGGGTTTCTATACTTGGATCTTGGTCTATGAATACTATTCACTACTATTGAAATAAGGGTCTAGAAGGTTACACACAATAGCATATTCAATAATCTTACCTATTTAGTAGAATATGTATTTAGGACAAGGACGACCCCACCACAAGGTCTGATAGTTGTCCAAGTTTTATTGATCACCAATGAATAAATAAATTCATTACTATTCAAGTATAAAATAATTGGGTTAAATTTATTTATTAAAAGTATTTATAGGTGTTTAAGTAAATACAAGGAATAATATTATATGAATGAATATTATTTGTATATTCAAGGTTTGTTTAATATTAGAGGGAATTATGAGTCAAGTTAATGTCTCAGGTTTTATCACATAATATATTTAATATATATTATAAGTATGTGATAAAATATAAATAATTTTTATGATGCAGATAGTTTTTCATAATTATTTATTTATTACTCATTTAGTGGATGTCAAATATATAGAGGTCAGAGAACCCTAACTAGGTATTTTGAACATCCACTATATAAGTGTAGGAGAAGCTCATTCCATGGACTATTCATAATTCAAAATTGAGATCTTCTCTCTCCTCTCACATCTTAGATAGAGAAAGTATCTCTCTAAGTGTTCGATCCAAGAACGCCTTCAATGGATCAAATGGATGGGATCAAATTGATCATCATGACGCTGAAGGATTCATCGGATCTCCATACTAGAACCTAAAATTCAACTAACGATGAGCGTGCAGATTCTTGAAGTGTGTGTGGATGATCTATAGGGGTTTGGATTTAGTCCCTTCAAGAAATTGTCTCTAGAAATGTGTAGCAATTGAGCACACTTCAATTTTTATGAGGTACACATTCTGATTTAGTTTCTATGATTTGATTATTTATATGATATCCTAAGACCGTATCAAGGCTCATATCATTGAATGTGACAAGTTTCATCACTCTGGTGAGGAAAAGTTTTAAATTCCTATCCCACTGGCTTCCACTGCGCACCCTGATATCAACAGTGAGATATATTATATCATGTATGTTTTGTGATTTCATACACTACCCCACCCATTTTGGTAGGGAGAATAACACCTGGTGGACTTTGGGAGGGTGTATTTCCCTATTATATAAATTTTGGGAGTCACAGTGACATATAGGTTTACATATGAAGAAAATATAGAAAAAAATTAGAAGATGATGATGGACATGGACACAATGATTTACTTAGTTTGGTAAAAATATCTGCATTGTTATTTCACACGCATGTATCTCTATATATAGTATCCTAAAGATTATTATAGGTATGACGTGTATGGGCTATGATTACTTGAGGTACATTACTTGGTGTATGGGTTGTGATGGCTTGGGGTACAATACCTGATGTATGATATATGGCATACGGGTTCTGATGGATCCCAGAAATGAATTGGTTAATATATGGAAATGTGGATGGGATGATGAGATGATGTGATTTAAGATATTCATGTTATGATACTCAACTATGGTGTCTTCAGGCTGGATTCTTTTGGAGAGATATGGCTTAGGTTGTATGAAGTTAGGGCAGAGCGAAAACCAATTAGGAAGCGGTAGCAGCGTATCCTTATTTTATTACAATAATATATGATCTGTTGTATGTGTTACTTGATGATAGATAGTCATGGTGAGGATGAGAACTTAGAATACATATTTAGGTGATTAGTTAGTTTCACTTGTTATTTACTAAGCTTTATTATACTTTCTTTATATTTTTCATGAGAGGATTTGGGGAGGATCCTACTGAGTATACATGCTATGATCATCATACGTACATATAAACTATTTTTTAGGTTAGCAAGAGAATGTTGGAGATTGGATTGGATACTACTAATTTTTGGTTGTTCCTGAGTTGTTTGGGCTTCATGGTCATTTTCAGGTTTTCCTCTTGGTACTTGTAGCTTTCTTTTCAGTTGTATTAGTTTTTTATGACATTACATGCATGTACTTGGGTTTTCTTTTACTATATCTGAGCAGAATTTGATTGGTGTTCTTTTATTATCTCTCGTTCCTTGTTTTATTTTAGAGTGTAATTCCACTTATTTCTATGTATAT
This sequence comes from Viscum album, assembly GCA_963277665.1. Classification (NCBI taxonomy): domain Eukaryota; kingdom Viridiplantae; phylum Streptophyta; class Magnoliopsida; order Santalales; family Viscaceae; genus Viscum; species Viscum album. The sequence goes on along the minus strand of OY728121.1, from coordinate 2,125,688,900 downwards.
TATACCATCGGTGATTTTCATCAACCTATGGCATGTTGGAGGCTGGTTTCAAGCAATCAATATCTCCCTTCTCTCATTGTTGGCCCAGGAGGGGTACCATTGGGGGGATGGGGTCGTGAAAAAGTAGTATCAATGGTTTAGGTTGAGGGATATGATAGATTTTGGAGTCAGGCATAGGTGAGGACTGCATGGGTTAGTAGGGAAATGGTTTCAACTAAGTTTAATAAGTTATGTAAACAAGATATACTGGCTTGGACACGCGCATTTAGAGACCTCTGTGATCTGATGCATGGACCTTTAAGTTTACCGATCCTACTAAGAAAAGTGATACTAGTTGCGGGGTAGAGACCTAGGAAAGGATCATGCATTATTCTTCTTTTCTCTTGTGTTTAAAATGGGTAGACCTTGTGATTAGGTTAAACCTTAAATAAATAAAATAATTAATTAAGTAATCTTAAATATTCCATATTCCAAGTTTAAGTGTTCATAACTAGTTGTTCTTTTATAGGTGTGGATCTAGGTTGATGTCCTCATCGGGTTCGTACCGAATATGTTCAGCAGGACGTGAAAATAGATTGTTATAGAGTAGAGGTTGATAACGAAAACACTTTGAAGAGGAAATTCCAAGAGTTTCAGTTCTAGAGTCTGCAGAAGTATTAGGGATCCATTTTAGACTCAGTGATAGAAGACTGGTTGGAGGAGGTGGAGATATCATTTAGTTTAATCCATGCTCGAAAGAGGTACTGGGTTTAGTTGGCAACAAGGATTAGTGAGGAAATGGTGGATCTTTTTTCTCAAGGATCGTGATTTGAAGGTCTTGTGGGAGAAGTTCAGGGAAAATTTCCAAGTAGATTTTCTTTCTTCAATTGCTAAGGTAGATAGTTACTAGGATTTGTTTACCCTTCAATGGTGTGTGGGGGTTTTGGATCCATTTCAAGACCCTTATATAATATACTTCAGACCTATTTATAGATGAGGAGGCCAAGGTGAGTTATTTCTAAGAGGCTTTGCATCCAAAGATCTATTGTTAGGTAACCTCATTTATGTTGGTATCATATCTTGAGGTTCTAGTGAGAGTAGAGATTATTGAGAGGATGTTAGCCATAACTGGTTCGTCACGAGAGGGGAGTCATCAGGATTCCTCATAAAGTATAGCTATAGTTTGGGGTTACTATTTACATGGACAAAAGACCTTTTAGAGAGTCAAGGTAGGTCTCAGTCCTTATCATCTCATTTATCTGGGAGTGGAAGCTCTCAAACCCTTATCAAGGGATCAGACACATGTTTTTATCATGGAGGCCAAGGTCATCAGTGGAAAAAGTGACCAACCTTTATGAGAAAGTAGCATGCAGCAAGTGTTCCACTTCAAGTTCCTTTATTGAGGCAATTCCAGCCAAGGAAGTAGTAGAAGGATGCTCCAGCTTAGGATTAGAGGAGAGGATATGGGTGGGTTGAATACAACCATGAGATACTCCTCTTCCTTAGAGAGTATAGTGCGTTTGTGGATGTGTTCATCATCAGGGTCATAGAGTTTGTGGTATGCTTCATGCTTTGGCATTGTCAGCATCAGGTGATTCATACATCATTTAAGGTATCCTTTTATTTTCTTATACTTGGGTGCATGCCTTGTTTGATTTAGGAGCTACACACTCATTCATATCACATACCCTAGTCCATACTTTGGGACTAGAGGTGGAGATACTTTCAATTTCATTAGTGTTGAGTATGACTGTTAGAGGTTGATCTTATATGTATGACATATATAGAGACTATGAGCTAGTGTTGAGGTAATACCACTCTTGGGGATACTTCCAATGTTTAGGGATACATCCCTATGACATCATCATCTGCATAGACTAGCTGTATTCAGTGTAGGCTATTGTGGAATGCTTCAGGAGGAAAGTTGTGTTCTATGATGATGACATAGAGTCTATTGTATTTTTTTGTGAGTGAGACCCTCAGATAGGTTAGATATATGTTCCATAATTATCATTCTTGATAGCTGAATTTATGGTTAGTTTGTCAAATGTACGGCTGACAGTGTTTCCCAGGGTTGCAGAAGAGTGCTCTGATGTTTTTTCAGAGGAGGTTGTAGTGTCACCCAGTCAACAGGAGATCTAATTTGGGATAGATCTGCAGTAGAGTGTTTCTTTGATCTCAATGTATCTATATATGATGGAACCTTATGATTTGTGAGAGTTTTAAGTATATCTCCATGATCTTTTTCAATGGGATTTTGTTCGACCATGTGTGTCACCTTGGGGTGCACCGATTTTGTTTGGGAAGAAGTCTTAGGGAAGTTTGTGTCTTTGTATTAGTTATAATCGATTAAATCTGGTGATAGTGAATAACCGCTATCCTCTTCTACAGATTGATGATTTATTCGATCAGCTAATATGAGAAATTTGGTTCTCAAATATTGATCTATGGTCAGGATATCATCATATGCAGGTGAAAGATGAGTATGTTCCAAAGACTGATTTTTGATGTCGATATGGGAATTGAAAGTTTGTTGTGATATCGTTCGATGTAATAAATTATCCATCCATGTTCATGGTTTTGATGAATGTATTTTTCAAAGAGTTTCTGGATCATTTTGTGGGGTTTTTTATCGACGACATCCTTGTGTACTCTATAGTTGAGGAAGAGCATGCAAAGCATCTGCATGCTATTTTGGGAGTTCTTCGTCATCAGCAGGTGTTCAAGAAGTTATCAAAGTGTGATTTTTGGGATCATAAATTTATTTTCTTGTGGAATGTCATACCCCATTGAGTATTGGTTTTAGATCCTTTGAAGATCAAGGTAGTCATTTCTTAGACAGTCCCCAAAACAGTTGTAGAGGTGTGGATTTTCCTTGGTCTTGTTAACTATTATACGAGGTTCATAGTTGATTTATCTCGAGTTGTGACTCCTCTGACAACCTTATCTAGAAATAATAAGGTGTTCTTGTGGACTTATTGGTGTTAGGTAGTTTTCAATTACCTGAAGGAGAATTCAGTCAGTGCTCCAATCCTTTGTTTTCCAACAGAGGGAGTTCAACTCAAGGTCATCTGTGATGCTTCACATCTTGGGTTGGGTTTTATTCTAATGTATCATAGATTGATTTTCTCTTATAGGTCTTGGTAGTTACTTCCCTAAAGCATGGTTTATTATCACCTATCTAACGTTAAAGGGTCCAGTGCTCTGCTAATGTGTATAGCGGCACTCAGGTCAAATCCTCAGTAATGATACTTTTTTAATTGTCAGTTGTTTTTGTGATTTGTCTTTTTAATGGGGGGTTTTTTGGAGAGATAAAATGAAATTATTGATTGATTTATATTTATTTAACAATTTTATAAATATTGGGTGAGTTAATTATTGAGGATTTAATCTTATGATATCATTGATCTTTGCTTTATATTTCATTAAATTAAGACCCACATCACAAGATAATTTTGATCAGAATGCCCAAGTGTTAAGGATTTAATCCAAGACTTAACTTAAATAAGGTTATAATCTAAATTAAAACTTGTTTATGGTAGTTTATTTATGGTTCCAATAATATATTTAAACCACTCATTAAACAAATTATGTCATTAATCCATGACATTTTAAGTTTAATATACATAATGTTAATTAAAAAAGGATTCATTGATCAAAACTCTCAATCACTTAATATCCCCAAATTATGAATCACCCAAATGGGAGATTTACTCAATAATTGATATGGTTATTAATATGATTTTAATTATTATTTTAATGGGTTTAAAATAAAATAAAAATAACAGTACAAGAAAAGAGTGGTGTGCTGAACACACACACAAAAGGTGAAGAGAGGTAAAATCAAACTTTATATTGAATGATAAAATGAAAAAAGGGAAAGGGTTTCAACTTGATTTAAATTATTTTAAGAGAATTAATATTTAAGAATAGATTTTGGATGATTAAAATAGAATATTAAGAAAAACTTTTGTTAAAAATTAAATGAAATTGAAAACAGTTTACGTGAATAAAATTGAAAAAAAACACAGAGGAACAAAAAAATAAAAGTAGAGGAGAGCTATCACTTGTTGATACAAGATCAAGTCAAGTCCTACCATTCCCTTTTCAAGTCTATATTCATTCCAAAACTCCTCCTTAAGTTCTGAAATTCCAACCCTTTGTAATGAGAGGAGGTGGATATATTTATAGCCTAAGGAGTTGGATTGTTTGCATTCCAAATCTTCCCCTCTAATTGGATCACCAATTTAATACTCCAGATATCCTAATATGGAGAAATTTTCTTCTTAAAAGTTGTATATATTAATTTTTAGAGTCTACTCTCAAAATATTTCGGCCATTGGACTTAAGGATCCAAAGTTGGGAGGGTTTTATTAAACAATTTTAATTTGTCCATTTCAATCAAAACTTTTTCAAAGTCCAAAATGTGAATGGGTTTTTGAATAGTGATATACCCCCAAATCCTGACCATTTATTATAAAAAGTCGGCCATATATATCTTATCTTTCACAATAAAAAATATCATCTCAAATGGATGTCTATCTCAGGAGAAAATTCAATAAATATGTACTAAGTTTAATTCCCAAACATAATGGTGGGTTGGACTTCAAAAAATCATGTGTGCCCAATTTTGGTGGATTTTGGACTTGAAATTTTTACCCATGGTTACTTTGGATAATCAAGAAAAAAATTTGGAGTCTCATCAAATTTGGGTTTCTGGATTGATCCCAGAAATTCAAGTATCATGGATGGTCCAGTTTTTTCACATATTCTTTGGGCCTTCTTGTGTGGACCATATGACCATTCAAATGGATGAATTGGTCAAATGTTCATTCTAATGATATGTTTTAAATTAAATAAGTAACCCTAAAAAATAAAAAACACACGATTTGGATAAGTATCATGGGAGTTATGATTAAATCATTAAACTGAATTGAATCTTGATTAATTCAATTAATGCTCAAAATTATATTTAATATTAAAACATTATTATTTCACACTAATTATTCACTTTTCATAGAAAATAAGTAAAGTTAGTAAATAAAAATTTATGAATAAATTAATATCATCAACTCCTGCACACTTATTATTGTGTATTTCCTCATGTACAACAAATATAAAAACATAACTAAATCAATCTCACTCACCAAAAAATGTTAAAATTTGGTTTTCCCCAATCAGGGGAGGTTTATACCATTTCAATCATCCATATTTAATTCCAACACAAATTGTTACAAAAAAAATTCCCAAAACAATTAATTTTTCATGCTAAAATTTAGAAATGGAAAATGTAGACACTCAAAACTTACTCCTCTCAAGATGATAAAAATTTATTTATGGAGGTTCACTCATTCACCATCCAAAAGTGAAAATATTCGAGTTTGAAAGAGATCTCAACATCCATTACCTATACAAAAGTTCACAAGAATCAAGAGGTTTTTTAGGGGTTTTCTGTGGCAATGGGATGGTAGGAATTTAAAGTCCAAAAGAGTGGAAAAGAGGGGTAAAGCATCAGCATGGGTAAAACAATGAACAATTTTTTGGAAATGAAACATAGAAGTAAATGGAGAAACATATTTACAAGAGAATGATTGTGTGGATAAATACACAAAAGAGGAAGAAAATTTGAAGGGGGGTGAAAAGATGAAATATTTAAAAACAAAAAACTTCTCCCAATGACATAAGGGTTCTTTTTTTCTTTTCTTTTTTTCAATTTTTTAGAAAGTTAAACTTGAAACAGATATCACACTCATCTCCCAACCCATCTTTGATCTCCTCACAACACTAATTTTAATTGTTATAATAAGATCAAAGGTTTAGGAAGATTTATTTTTGACCACCCAAGATACAACCCCTTTTTTGGTTCCTTTTTTTTATTTTTTTCATTTTTTTGAACAATTGTCAATAACATTTACAAAATTACATAAATGAAATCACATTCCCCAAAACTCATTGAAATAAAACCTCTCCCCCACACTTAAATATATGATTGCCCTCAAGCATATTACAACACATTGAAAATAAAGTAAATGGAACCCAAAATGAAATCCATTCCTCCTACACTTAAATTTCAATAAATTATGAAATATAATTCCATTTATATGTTGGGTGGGACAAGGTATTGGTCTTGTAATGTGGATATCAAAGAAAAGGTTTTCAAAGGCTTTAAGGGGATTTCAAAAGGAATATTAATGTAAGGGTAATGGAAGGATATTTGGATATTATGATTCTCATGTGGTTTAGAAAATTCCTTTATCGTATTCAATAACACAAAAGTTGGAATTTCAACTTGAAGGTCCACAAACTCAAGACTCACAATTGGGGGTGAAAAACACACAAAATGAAAAGATGGTAATAGGTGACCTTGTTATGAAAGCTAATTTTGTTCCACACATTTGGGGAAGAATAATTTTCCAAATATAAAACTAAGAATTCAAAATTTTTTGGTTTTGAAAAAAGATTCTTTATCCAAATTAATGATGAAAATAAAAAAAAATAGATGAAAACATGTCTTTTTGAATCCCCAAAATGGTTGGACAAAATTTCAAAACTCGATGGTGAGTAAGTATTACTCTTTTTGTTTTGTTTTTTTTTCATTTGTTATTTTTCTTTTTAGTTTTTTTAGTGTTTTTAAAATACACACCCACAAAAAATAGAAATTAAAAAATAAAGGGTTTGATGAAGGAAGAGGTACAAAAATTAAAGAGAGATGAAGAAGAAGAAATAGGTAGAGAGAGTAAGAGAGGGAGAGTTAAAGGAAAATAGGTACTCTTAATTTGGATTTGGTGGGTCTTTATCCCCATCTAGTGGTGGGTAAACTGTAGAAGTTGGGGATCTGATGGAAGTCGATATGGTTCCCAAGATTTGTGTCCTCTCATAGTGATTCTTGAGAAAATAACCATTACCTAAAAGAGAATCAAAAATAGAAAACATTATTCATTTAATGAAAAACTAAAGAGAAATTAAAATTTCATAAAAGTAAAAGAAAACTTGGGTTGCCTCCTAAGAAGTTCTGTATTTATTTTTTCTACAGCAGGATAGTTGTTTGGAGTACCCATTATCCAATGGTGACCACTAAATTTTCTCAACTCCAATGTGCTTCTAAACAAACTTCTCCTTTGGCAGGATTAGTTGTTCCTTGGATAATTTCTTACCATCCTTGTTTATGTTCTTTCAATTCAATAAGGGTGGAAAGATAATTTTGTTATCCACCCTTTGGTTTGCAACATGAGGAGTGATGTCATCCAAAAAGTTCTGGTTTTCAATGCTTGGAAATTCAGGAAGATGATTCGATTATGATGGCTCATTTATGTAAGGATCAGATTACACAAAACTAGAGTATGAGATCCTAATTATTTTTAACTCATTTATTTCATCACTTATCGATGTATAGTAATAAGGATCAGTGCAGTCATAATACTGAATAAAATTTTCATTATTCTTTATATCAATTTTTTTTGCCGAAGAATTATCAATTTCAACCTCACCTGTGATCACTTTATTAATTAGGTAACAAATCTCACAACCTTAATTCCAATTAGGACAATATAAACACATTGTTACAAGGTTCACCTCACATAAAACAGAATTTTCAGAGTCATGGATATGAAATAATGAATGTTGGATAATTTGATCTGAATCAACAAATGAGCATGCTAGTTCATTTTCCACTTTACCATCCAAGTTGTAGCATTTGAGATCAGATGAGATATAGGATTCCAAATATTTTTCAATATCCTTTAGATCTATGGATTTTAGATTTTAAATGTCAACATAAACTTCTCCATTTATTACTGGGTTAACGGGGATGCAGAATTCAATATCTCCTTTATCTTTATAACATGATGAACATGATGGATCGGGGATCAACACACTCTCAAAGAGACTTTTAGAATCATGGATAGAGAATATAGATTGATTCTATGATGGTTATCATATGGATTGAAAAATATTGAACTTTACTTGGTGGTCACCAAATTCCATAGATAAGATGGCATCATGGACATAAATTTTGGTTTTACTTATCATGAGAAAATGTCTTCCTAGAATTAGGGGAGATCGAGAATAGGTCTTTTAACCTTCCATGTTAAGGATATAGAAATCAGCTGGGAAGATAAGACCATTAACTTGGATAAGGACATCCTAAATTATTCCCTTAGGACAGTATGTGCTTCGATTGGCTAACAGGATAACAACACTTGTTGGGTGCAACAGACCTAGACCAAGGTTGTAGAAGAATTATTTAGGCATGAAATATATCGAGGATCCTACTTATATGAGTGTATCATCAAAGTTTTTAACTTCCCATCTGGTATGGAACTGTAAAGTTCTTGGGATCTTTGAACTTCATGGGTATGGATTATTGTGTTGAAACATTCTCAATGGTCCTAATTTGTCTCTTATGAGTGAAAAAATTCTTAAGAAACTTGGCATAATTAGGAATTTTTTTGATGGAATATAAGTGGGGAATGTTGATTTTAAGACGTCTAAACATGTCGAGAATTTAAGGATCGGGTTCAAAGGATTTCCTTGTCTTAGAAATGGATTGAGGAAAAGGAATTGGGTTCCTTAGAGGGATAAAAGAAGGTGAGGGAGTTTCTTCAGGTTCATTTTCTATATATTTTTCTTTTCATTTTCAAGATCAATAGACAAAGGTTCATTAGAGGATCCATCATGAGGCTTGGAAATTTGTTTTCCTGATCTAAGTTCAATTTCACTTACATTACCCTTGGGTTTGGGTAAAGATTGGGCTGGAAGTTGGGAATAATTTGATGGTTTTTGTTAGCTAAGGTGGGATAAAATTTGTCCAATTTGGGTTTCAATGTTTTTTATATTAGAACGGGTGAAGGATTAAAGATCTTCCACAGTGTTTTCCCATGGTTTCTTGGAAGAATAGGCATACCCCGCATTGGCATTACCTTGATTTTGGTTCTTGGGAAAGTGCTTGTATTGAGTTTGGAATTGAGAAGTCTCATTAGGATAGTGGAATCTAGGAGTAAGAGGATGATTTATCCATTGAGGTTGAGGAACAAAAGTATAAGGTTGTTATAAGTTACCACCACCTTTACCATATTGGAATTGGTTTGGATTTTTGGGAGGGAATTGAGGGGATGAGAAATGGGATTACCATATCTCAAGCCTTGGTTAAAGGTATAAGAGAAGGGCTTGGGTGGGGTTGGTTGAAGTTTCTAATGAATTGACCTAATTTTTGAGGGTTGGTGTTCCTATGATCATATGCTGCATTGAGCTCCATTGGCCCAGATGAATCAGATGGATCCTCTAGAAGTTGTGGACATGTGTCAGTTGAATGTGCTGGTGAGATACAGATTGCACAATTCTTGATAGGTACATGGAATAGAGATTGTGGAGAAGATGAGGTTGGGTCTTTGGTATCCACTTCTAGTTGTCTCACAAGACCTGTAAGATTTCTCATCCACTCGGTCATCTTTTTAGGCTATATGAATTGATTCTCTTGGACTTGTTTAACTTGATCATGTGCTCCATTATGGAATTTCTATGTGTTTGTAGCCATATGTATTATGAGATATCATGCAGCTGTAGGATTTTTTCAATAAGATCACCACCACTTATAGAATCAATTAAAGTTCTTTCCATAGACAATAACCCCTCATATAAGTAGTGAACCAAGAGTTAGTCAGGGATTTAGTGGTATGGGAAGGTTTCCACAGGCTTTTTTAACCTCTCCCAGTACTCATTGAGTGATTCATTATGGAATTGATAGATACCACTTATTTCCTTTTGTATATAATCGGTATGAGAAGTAAGAAAGAATTTTTCTAAAAAGAGACACTTCATGTCAATCCCTAACTTTGTGGAACAAGGAGGGAGGTAGTAGAGAAATGACTTGGCAGAGTCAACTAGGGATAAAGGGAATGCTCAAAGTTTGATTTTTTCTTCAGAAACCCTTTAAGGATTCCTGGTAGAGCACACCACTTGGAACTATTTGAGGTGAAGATGAGGATCCTCACCGATTAGCCCATGGAAATGAGGTAGAAGATGAATCAAACCCAATTTGAGTTCAAAATAAGCCTCAATATTTGGATATTCAATACCAAGGGGTTGGTAATTTATATTAGGGTAAGTGGGTTATTTAAGGGTTTATTTCCTAGGATTGGCCATTTCTTGTTCAATTGGTTCAATAATGACAGGATCTTGAGTGATTTGATTATCTCTAATGTTCCTCCTAAGTTGGTGAAGATTTTTCTAAATTTCTAGGTCAAACAAATTTGATGGATTGTTTGGGAGTCTATGGGGTATTCAGATAAGATTTGGAAGGACAAGGAAGGTGGGTTTTACTTTGTGGGGTTTTTTTAGTTTATGTTGTTTATGATAATGCGGGTTTTTATTTTTGTTTTTTTTTCGAATTTATTTGGTTAATTTTTTTACTTTTTTTTACAAAAACAAAAAACTATTGACTACATAATGAACCATCCCTGGTAACATCACCATTTGAAGCATGCTAGATTTTCACCTATTGATTGTTCAAGGGTCCAATTCTCTGCTAATGTGTATAGTGGCACTCGGATCGAATCCTTGGTGATGATACTTTTTAATAGTCGATTGTTTTTTTATTTGTCTTTTAAATGGGGGTGTTTGTTTTCAGAGATAAAATGAAATTATTGATTGATTTAGATTGATTTAACAATTTTATAAATATTGGGGTGAGTTCATTATTGAGTATTTAAGATTATGATATCATTTATCTTTGCTTTATATTCAATTGATTTAACACCCACTACACAAGATAATTTTGATCGAAATACCCAAGTGTTAAGTCTTTAATCCAATCCTTAACTTAACTAGGTTTATAATATAAATTAAAACTTTTTTATGGTAGTGTATTTATGGTTCCAATAATCCAAGGAAACTACTCGTTAAACAAATCATGTCATTAATCCATGACTATAAGGCCCCAGCCTTAAACCTTACATAATCTTGAGTTATTACAAGATTACACATTGAGGATCTTTTCAGGTTTAGAGTTTTAGAGAATTAGGAAATAACTATTACATCTCAAAAGATTACAAAGTAGAAACTTCTACTAAGTTTACATAAAATAAAAACTCATAAAAAGAAACATTTCTAGTTCCATGTTTTAGGTATCAAGACTTTCCCTTGATCCCATCCTTGACACTATTCCACGTTAAGTCCTGTGAAAAACATTTCAAAAACTTGGGATGAGCATAAAAAGCTCAGTAAGGGATACACAAAGAATGAAAACTGTTAGTTTTTCAAAACAAAAAGTAAACCATGTATACTTTATCAAAGTAATACTTTTCACCTTTTCGAAGTAGTAAAAACTCTTCACTGAATAAAAGTTCATTACTTACCCTTATGTAACCAAAAGATTACCATAAAACCCATATAAAGATCACATAACATATAAAGGTAACTTGGGACATAAACATACTTAAGTGGAATAACCATAAGGTTGACTTCCACACATATCACTTAATGGAATAGTCATTCGGCCAACTTCCATACATACTTAATGGAATAGCCATACGGCCGACTTCCATACCCAATTCATTGGAGGTTATAACGTAACCACCCGTCCTGGTATTCACGGCACCACCCGTCATATGGTTTATCACGTAACCACCCGTAAAATTTCCAAGTACCATCATTACACATAAAATATTGAAAATATAAACATTTCAATAACAAAATTTCATTTTCAACCACAATAAGTAATTCCAAGATATTGAATTAATCAATCTACTTTCAAAAACCATTTAAAAGAGATTTTTGAATCAAAGTGTCCCATACCACTTTGAAGCTTTTAATGGAATTATAATTTTAATACATTAATTTCCATATAAATAAATACTAAAAACCATTTTTAAAACATGTACATTAAAGATAAAGATTTAGAATAATGAATCTTTAAAACATTTAAAATGGTATTTTTTTTAAAGAGTTTTTAACAAAATGAGAGACTCTTGAATACAAATAATTACGGAATAACATTAAATCCAAAATTTATAATATCATGAGAATAAATGGATTCATGATATAATATGTCAAAGGACAGTATACACACCATATAAGAGTGAATTGGTGCATAACAACAATGAAGTCTCAAAATGTAAAATGAGATGAAATCCATTATAAAGAAGGTATCCTTAAATTAAGGATAAATCAATCTCATAATTATGTGTGACAAATATAAATACACCCAATATAAGTGGATATTAAGTGTAAAACAATCAAAGGTCATTCACACATATTCAAAGGATGACATATTCAATAACTACATGTTGAACCCAAAGAAATCGAAATTGGGTTAAGAAGTTCCCTTGGTAAAATTCGACAGCCTAACGGCGTCACATAAAATTTTACAAAAAGGGTTGATGAGAGAGATAAAGGGTATCTCATCACTTGGACATAAAATTTACATAAATAGGGATATATAAGAACATATCCCAACATAATAGTATGTGAATTAAAAGACAAAATAAAAGAAGTCTTTTAAAAAGAGGAGGGTGAAAGGTCCCCTTACCGAGTTGGGTAACTTTCGAAAAGTACCCCCCATGGAAGAAGGGTCATACAATAAAGATGTAAATAACCATAAATGAAATTATACTACACAAATTGTATAATAATGGTAATTACATAAACCACTCAAAGGAAATAGGGGCAAATGTAGCATAAATGTCACGGAAATAATGTGAGATGAAAAATCCCTTACGAAAACTCAGCAGCCTAACGGCGCCACTTAAAGCTTTAAAAAAATGGATTTATGAGATCAAATAGGGTCTCTCATCATATGAACATAAAAATTAAAGTATGATTAATATAAAAGAACATCCCGATCATAGGAAATATGAGCTTAAAAGGAATTACATAAAAGAGTGTACTTAAAAAGAAAGAGAGGGGTAGGATCCCTTACCTCAGGTCCGACTTGACTCGATCGTTCTTTAATATCCTGAATAATAAACTTGAGTTAATTTATACTTGATTAAGAAACTTTTTCAAGCTTATTATTCCTTTTATATCACTTATTTCCATGTTATAAACATTATGTAATCATTAAGTTAAATATGTTTGTTTTGTCGATATTTGGTTCTTAAGTCGAAAGTGGACTTCTTACAATTACGTGTTGTTCGTGTGGTCAAAGGTTCTTTATATCCAGAATTACATTCTTGATTTGTATATCATATATATCCAGAATATCCATGTATTTATAATATCACATTATCATTTATAGGAAAGAAATGAAATGCACCATTCATGGAGACGGTAAGCCGTACGTACGCATGAACGCTACTTTCATTTCTATGTCATATTAATGGAATTAAAACTATATGAGAGGTATGTATATTTTAATTACATAATTATATTAATCATTTAGATGTAACATACATCATATATATCCATTATATATATGTACTCATAATAAAACATTACATTTGGGGATAAGAAATGAAATGCACCGTTCATGGAGACGGTAAGTCGTACGTACAAATGAACGCTACTTTCATTTCTATCTCATACTTTAATGGAAAGAAAATAATAATGATATAAAGGTATATTATAATTCCAGTATAACATCATATATAATAAATTTAAATCCATCCTTTATACATCCCACATATGGCATTAACGAATCACGTCACTTTGAGGGGGCGGTAGTCCGCACTTCCTTAAATGAAGATATCGTGTTTACCCATAATGGAAACCATAAAGGTATGCCATAAATGAAAAATACAAAAGCTTAATTAAAACATAAACATATTATATATCATATATAAGTATAGTTTCATCTTAATGGACACCTTTTAAAGTGTTAAAATAATGTTGAACAATCATCGTTTCGGGAGGCAGAAATTCGTCATCCACAGAAACAGTATGTTCTTTAACCATTAGATGTAGGTGTGTGTAAGTGTAGCTCGAATCATTCTTATAAACAAATCCTAGTATATTTAAGATACTGTAGTTGTTACAAAACAAATGAATAAAAAGAGTTTAGGGTGTTGGAGAAGCAAAATAAAACAAAAGGACTCAAGTGAAGACATTACCTTAAAATCGGGTAACTCCCTTTGGTTTGAGCTCAAAGGATTCCTTGGTAAGACTTATGCCCACAGTGAGGCTTCAAGGAGTAATATAGGGAAGTGGAGAGACAAAATGGTCAGGGTTTGTCCGAGCAAAAGGCTTTGGGAGTGTGTGTAATGAGGTAGAGGTGGGGGCCTTTTATAAGAGGAGAGGAGGGGCACTCTTGGAAAGTAAAGAAAAGTCACTTTATTTTAAAATGATATTCGGATTTAAGAGGTCCCACATTGATATAATTCGAGGATAAGATGATAAGGGTTCTAAATCCACTCATCCAATAAGTTTTGGACATGTTTAGGTCTTAGATATTACATTATCTTTTCATTTTATTTAAATCGTTAAATAATGAGGTCATCGCTGCATCATCATGATGTCATAAATAATTTAATTTATTTAACGTCTAAAAATTATAAAAAAAATACTATGATGTAGGAAATATTTTTATCTTTCCAATTAATATTTATAGTCAAACATATGACTTGTATAACCCCATGTAAAAATTATTTTAGTAAAACATCTCATGTTTGTGTCATTTTTACTTTAACATTAAATAAAAAGGTATTTATGTCATTTTCCAACCAAAGTGGCTCCATAGGGTCCCCAAGTTGACCCATGGATTTTCTTGGTCTTCCATGACACATCCAATGAGGGTAGGACATGTTTCTAGTTAATTTCATTTTATTAAAACATTATTCTTACCTTAAACTACACTAATTACTTCTAATCGCGATTAAGAACTTAAAAGTTACTATTCAACAAAAAATTATTTTAATCTCATTGAACCACATTTTACTTTTTAATGACAACCATGTATGTCGGATTTTTGAAATTCAAAACACATAAGTGGTAAAATTTCATTTAAACGAAAAATCAGTTTTTATAAGTACCACTTAGTGGTTTCACTATTCATCAAAAATTGAAGTTTTTCAGAAAAATACCAAAAATTCACCCTAAGCTATATTTGATATTCCGAATTCAAAAATGAAGTCTATTTTACAAAATTCAAAACATATAAGTCACATTAATTAATTTAATAATTAATTCCCGCTGTCATGACAAATAGCGTGTTTTTATGAAACAATAAGTATCAAAAGATTGACACTAGTTTAAGTCCGATTTCAAAGTGAAATTAATTCCAACGACCACTATTGGATTTAATGGTAAAAATATATTCTAATTTCACTTTAAAACCAATTCAAAATATAATCTAATCATATAAATAAATTAGATTAAAAAGAGGTTTTGAATTAAAATACAACATTTTACGCTATTCATTAAAAAAATGAACTTTATCGGAAAAATACTAAAAATTTACACAAAGTAAATTTTGATGTCCCGATTCTAAAAAAGAGTTATATTTGGTCCAATAGAATGTATAAGAGTGATCAAAACTATATTTAATGACGGTTCACCATCAAAAGGTGATAAGTGAACCTTTAGTGAAAATTAGGGTATAAATGCCTAAAATTGAATTCTTTCCGTATTTTAAGCCTTTATCTTTTATTGGATAAATGTAAAAACATTTAAAAACATATATAATCATATTTTAGTTATTTCTATCCATTCCCTCCAATACAATGGCTACATGTTAACTACTATTTAAAATAATATTATTATATTACTAGTGTGCAACGTAAGTTTTCAAAGAAACTCATTGTCGCGTATTGGGTATGCCATCGAGCATAGAGTTCCCTTTAAAGTAATATTAATATTTTTTCCACAAATAGGGATAAATATAAAAATTTCATATTGTTTATTTACCTGGGGTGTTACATCCTTCCCCCCTTTTGGGAATTGCGTCCTCGCAATTTCAAAATTGGGCTTGGAAACATCCTTGAAAGTCCCACATCGGAATAAGAGTCGGTAAAACAATCACTTTAAAATAAAGAAAGATAAGTACAAAGGTCACCCGAGTTAACCCATACTAGGATTCCAAGTATGAAAATATGGACATGGAAGAAAAAAACAAAGGGTCATGTTCTGATGGAGAGTGATAGAAAACATGTTTAGGAGAAATTTAACCACAAGAAAATCACAAACTTGTGATGGGTTAAACGGTATTCGATTCCCCAGTAGGAAAAGTTAATAGACAACATTTTTTTTTTAAGTTACTTTTTATTGAGGAATTTATTCATAAGGAAACATAATCACTTATCATGTTGACTTTCAACTTTTATTAGATTCCTTACACAAACTCATATTTTCTCCAAAAGACGAGTATTTAGGAAGACTTGTTCACATTAAGAGTACTATAATCAACTTCTAGAGAATCACCTAATCCACAAAAGAGAACTATATACTTCCCATGTCTTTATACTTTAACCAAAAACAAAACCAAAAAGGTTAGTACAAGATCAGATAATCCAGAAAAGGATAACCCTTTATAAAAAGAAAATCTATTCTTAATCTCCAAAATTTTTCCAACAAAACCCAAAGTTCAACGAGGACCATTCGATAATTTTGTCCATAAAATTCTTCAAAGTAAACCAAACTAAGATTGAAACCCAAATATTTGAAGGATTTAGTCACATAGTCTTCCAAGTTAAATCGTAACATTTATCTCCAAACAACATTAGTTGCTCTTAATGTCTCGTATTGAAAAGTAATTAATCTAATCACATACCCTCCATGATAGGTTAATAAATATACATAGATAACCCAAAATCAACTTACTCTTAATTCATAAAATCATTTAACTAAAAATAACCAGTCAAACTAACCAGGGACTTCACGTAGTCCAGTGGTAGGCGATAAATACCAGTTGCACTTTGGTTGTGGGTTCGATTCCTGCAGCTTTGTCCGATGCGACGGGTTGTCACACGGTCTGTGTGTTGTCCTTTTTCCAGAACTATATAATTCTCAAATCATTCCCCAAAAAGAGATAAAATCATCAAAAATAACCATAACATAATTTAACCTCAATTTTATCTCAAGCCTTTCACTTCCATCATAACATATAGTAACCCATAATTACCTCAAAAGTAAGGATCATATAAACCCAAATGGTTCTTTATAACTATGTCCACAAAAGAACAGATAACTATTCCTTGAATAAAATTTTCATATATTAAACATCAGGGTTACACATACTATAAAAAGTCTTCTAATGTAACCCCATCATCAAAATAGACTTAATACTCTTAAGAATTTCACCATAACTCTTGAAGCCCTTATATGTTGACATCTTACTCATTCAACATTCTTCATGATCTATTAACCATTCCTTTCCAACTTATTCTGAAATACTTATTTCCTACAAACAAAATCATGAATCATATCCTAATATTCCAAAATAGGAAAACAAAAGTTATGAAATAATCCATACCTTTTATTGGTCATTTTCAGTTTCTTCATCCTCAATCGGAATGGCATTAGGTATTGGTAAACGAAAATTTGTACGAACTTGGTGATCCCATTCACGAAACTTCTTCATAGGACATGTGTTTGCATAATGACCATGCACACCACATTTAAAACATTCAATTGATCCCTCGGAAATAATTTCTTTCCCTTTCCTCGAGTCAACTGGATGCTTCCTTTTTCCATGGTAGGTTCTTGCTTTATGACCTTAATTTCCACATCTATAGCATATTTCTGTCCCTTTGAAACATTTTCCTAGGTGTTTCTTTCCACATTTTTGACACATAGGTTTTTGAACACACTTACCCTTATGATTATTACCCGTAGTTCCACAGGGATTTGTTTCTCGCATATATGATGCCTTAGAGAAATCACCAAGGTTTTGGTGGTCAATCATGACTCCAGATAGTTGGTTGAGGATAATCACAAGAGTTCTCATTGAAGCTCCCATATCATTCAGTTGCTTGCTCAAAAAACTGTCACAGTTTCCTTCACATCCACTGTTACTTTGGTGCCTGCTAGATCCATCCATTTACTAAAACCAAAAAGGTCAGTATGAGTATATCAACAAAACCATCATGTACTAATGAGGAAGACAAACACTAAGATATACTTACTCAATCACTTTATCTAAAACTAAGACTCTTTCTGAAATCCTAACCATTATGGTAATGTCACTTATGCTTAAAGAATACCCTAACCTCTAAAGTATCTAAACCTCCCTTTGATACCAACTATAAGGCCCCAGGCTTAAACCTTACATAATCTTGAGTTATTACAAGATTACACATTGAGGATCTTTTCAGGTTTAGAGTTTTAGAGAATTAGGAAATAACTATTACATCTCAAAAGATTACAAAGTAGAAACTTCTACTAAGTTTCCATAAAATAAAAACTCATAAAAAAGAAACATGTATAGTTCCTTGTTTTAGGTAGCATGACTTTCTCTTGATCCCATCCTTGACACTATTCCACGTTAAGTCCTGTGAAAAACATTTCAAAAACTTGGGATGAGCATAAAAAGCTCAGTAAGGGATACACAAAGAATGAAAACTATTAGTTTTTCAAAACAACAAGTAAACCATGCATACTTTATCAAAGTAATACTTTTAACCTTTTCGAAGTAGTAAAAACTCTTCACTGAATAAAAGTTCATTACTTACCCTTATGTAACCAAAAGATTACCATAAAACCCATATAAAGATCACATAACATATAAAGGTAACTTGGGACATAAACATACTTAAGTGGAATAACCATAAGGTCGACTTCCACACATATCACTTAATGGAATAGCCATTCGTCCAACTTCCATACATACTTAATGGAATAGCCATACGGCCGACTTCCATACCCAATGCATTGGAGGTTATAACGTAACCACCCGTCCTGGTATTCACGGCACCACCCGTCATATGGTTTATCACGTAACCACCCATAAAATGTCCAAGTATCATCATTACACATAAAATATTGAAAATATAAACATTTCAATAACAACATTTCATTTTCAATCACAATAAGTAATTCCAAGATATTGAATTAATCAATCTACTTTCAAAAACCATTTAAAAGAGATTTTTGAATCAAAGTGTCCCATACCACTTTGAATCTTTTAATGGAATTATAATTTTAATACATTAATGTCCATATAAATAAATACTGAAAACCATTTTTAAAACATGTACATTAAAGATAAAGATTTAGAATAATTAATCTTTAAAACATTTAAAACGGTATTTTTGTTAAAGAGTTTTTAACAAAATGAGAGACTCTTGAATACAAATAATTACGGAATAACATTTAATCCGAACTTTATAATATCATGAGAATAAATGGATTCATGATATAATATGTCAAAGGACAGTATGCACACCATATAAGAGTGAATTGGTGCATAACAACAATGAAGTCTCAAAATGTAAAATGAGATGAAATCCATTATAAAGAAGGTATCCTTAAATTAAGGATAAATCAATCTCATAATTATGTGTGAAAAATATAAATACACCCAATATAAGTGTATATTAAGTGTAAAAAAATCAAAGGTCATTCACACATATTCAAAGGATGACATATTCAATAACTACATGTTTAACCCAAAGAAATCGAAATTGGGTTAAGAAGTTCCCTTGGTAAAATTCGACAGCCTAACGGCGTCACATAAAATTTTACAAAAAGGGTTGATGAGAGAGATAAAGGGTATCTCATCACTTGGACATAAAATTTACATAAATAAGGATATATAAGAACATATCCCAACATAATAGTATGTGAATTAAAAGACAAAATAAAAGAAGTCTTTTAAAAAGAGGAGGGTGAAAGTTCCCCTTACCGAGTTGGGTAACTTTCGAAAAGTACCCCCCATGGAAGAAGGTTCATACAATGAAGATGTAAATACCCATAAATGAAATTATACTACACAAAGTGTATAATAATGGGAAGTACATACACCACTCAAAGGAAATAGTGGAAAATGTAGCATAAATGTCACGGAAATAATGTGAGATGAAAAATCCCTTACGAAAACTCAGCAGCCTAACGGTGCCGCTTAAAGCTTTAAAAAAATGGATTTATGAGATCAAATAGGGTCTCTCATCATATGAACATAAAAATTACAGTAGGAGTAATATAAAAGAACATCCCAATCATAGGAAATATGATCTTAAAAGGAATGACATAAAAGAGTGTACTTAAAAAGAAAGAGAGGGGTAGGATCCCTTACCTCGGGTCCGACTTGACTCGATCGTTCTTTAATCTCCTGAATAATAAACTTGAGTTAATTTATACTTGATTAAGAACCTTTTTCAAGCTTATTATTCCTTTTATATCACTTATTTCCATGTTATAAACATTATGTAATCATTAAGTTAAATATGTTTGTTTTGTCGATATTTGGTTCTTAAGTCGAAAGTGGACTTCTTACAATTACATGTTGTTCGTGTGGTCAAAGGTTATTTATATCCAGAATTACATTCCTGATTTTTATATAATATATATCCAGCATATACATTTATTTATAATATCACATAATCATTTAGAGGAAATAAATGAAATGCACCGTTCATGGAGACGGTAAGCCGTACGTACGCATGAACGCTACTTTCATTTCTATGTCATATTAATGAAATTAAAACTATATGATAGGTATGTATATTTTAATTCCAGAATTATATTAATCATTTAGATGTAACATAAATCATATATATCCATTATATATATGTACTCATAATAATACATTACATTTGGGGATAAGAAATGAAATGCGCCATTCATGGAGACGGTAAGCCGTACGTACGCATGAACGCTACTTTCATTTCTATCTCATACTTTAATGGAAAGAAAATAATAATGATATAAAGTTATATTATAATTCCAGTATAAAATCATATATAATAACTTTAAATCCATTCTTTATACATCCCACATATGGAATTAACGAATCACATCACTTTGAGGGGCGGTAGTCCGCACTTCCTTAGATGAATATATCGCGTTTACCCATAATGGAAACCATAAAGGTATGCCATAAATGAAAAATACAGAAGCTTAATTAAAACATAAAAATATTATATATCATATATAAGTATAGTTTCATCTTAATGGACACCTTTTAAAGTGTTAAAAGAATGTTGAACAATCATCGTTTCGGGAGGCAGAAATTCGTCATCCACGGAAACAGTATGTTCTTTAACCATTAGATGTAGGTGTGTGTAATTGTAGCTCGAATCCTTCTTATAAACACATCCTAGTATATTGAAGATACTGGAGTTGTTACAAAATAAATGAATAAAAAGAGTTTAGGGGGTTGGAGAAGAAAAATAAAACAAAAGGACTCAAGTGAAGAAATTACCTTAAAATCGGGTAACTCCCTTTGGTTTGAGCTCAAAGGCTTCCTTGGGAAGACTTCTGCCCAAAGTGAGGCTTCAAGGAGTAATAGAGGGAAGTGGAGAGACAAAATGGGCAGGGGTTGGCCGAGCCAAAGGCTTTGGGAGTGTGGGTAAGGAGGTAGAGGTGGGGGCCTTTTATAAGAGGAGAGGAGGGGCACTCTTGGAAAGTAAAGAAAAGTCACTTTATTTTAAAATGATATTCGGATTTAAGAGGTCCCACATTGATATAATTCGAGGATAAGGTGATAAGGGTTCTAAATCCACTCATCCAATAAGTTTTGGACATGTTTAGGTCTTAGATATTACATTATCTTTTCATTTTATTTAAATCGTTAAACAATGAGGTCATCATTGCATCATCATGATTTCATAAATAATTTAATTTATTTAACGTCTAAAAATTATAAAAAAAATACTATGATGTAGGAAATCTTTTTATCTTTCCAATAACTATTTATAGTTAAAAATATGACTTGTATAACCCCATGTAAAAATTGTTTTAGTAAAACATCTCATGTTTGTGTCATTTATACTTTAACATTAAATAAAAAGGTATTTATGTCATTTTCCAACCAAAGTGGCTCCATGGGGTCCCCAAGTTGACCCATGGATTATCTTGGTAGGCCATGACACATAAAATGAGGGTAGGACATGTGTCTAGGTCATTTTATTTTATTAAAACATTATTCTTACCTTAAACTACACTAATTACTTCTAATCGCCATTAAGAACTTAAAAGTTACTATTCACCAAAAAATTATTTTAATCTAATTGAACCACATTTTACTTTTTAATGAAAACCATGTATGTCGGATTTTTGAAATTCAAAACACAGAAGTGGTAAATTTTCATTTAAACGAAAAATCAGTTTTTATAAGTACCATTTAGTGGTTTCACTATTCATCAAAAATTGAAGTTTTTCAGAAAAATACCAAAAATTCACCCTAAGCTATATTTGATATTCCGAATTCAAAAATTAAGTATATTTTAAAAAATTCAAAACATATAAGTCACATTAATTAATTTAATAATTAATTCCCGTTGTCATGACAAATAGCGTGTTTTTATGAAACAATAAGTATCAAAAGATTGACACTAGTTTAAGTCCGATTTCAAAGTGAAATTAATTCCAACGACCACTATTGGATTTAATGGTAAAAATATATTCTAATTTCACTTTAAAACCAATTCAAAAGATAATCTAATCATATAAATAAATTAGATTAAAAAGAGTTTTTGAATTAAAATACAACATTTTACGCTATTCATTAAAAAAATGAACTTTATCGGAAAAATACCAAAAATTTACACAAAGTAAATTTTGATGTCCCGATTCTAAAAAAGAGTTATATTTGGTCCAATAGAATGTATAAGAGTGATCAAAACTATATTTAATTATGGTTCGCCATCAAAAGGTGATAAGTGAACCTTTAGTGAAAATTAGGGTATAAATGCCTAAAATTGAATTCTTTATGTATTTTAAGCCTTTATATTTTATTGGATAAATGTAAAAACATTTAAAAAACATATATAATCATATTTTAGTTATTTCTATCCATTCCCTCCAATACAACGGCTACATGTTAACTACCATTTAAAATAATATTATTATATTACTAGTGTACAACGTAAGTTTTTAAAGAAAATCATTGTCGCGTATTGGGTACGCCATCGAGCATAGTGTTCCCTTTAAAGTAATATTAATATATTTTCCAAAAATAGGGATAAATATAAAAATATCATATTGTTTATTTACCTGGGGTGTTACAATGACATTTTAAGTTCAATATTGTAAAGACTTGGATTTTCCATGTAAATTTTTTTATTATATGGAACTATTCTAAGGCTGTGAAATATGATGGAGTTTAATTCTGATGCCGGGTGTGCATGGAATGGAATTTCAAACTTTATTAATGTATGTTAAGTAAATGTGTGAGTGGGAAATCCTAATTTTTGAATCGGTACTCGGAATTGAAATTTGAGGGCACCGTTGGACTCGCAGCGCCGGGATTCGCTTAAGGGAGCCTTAACCTCGACCGTAGTGGGTTGAGAGAGGAAGTTGGTTTTTGCAGCTTTCGTGGAGGATTAATAAAATAAATTTATTTTATTTTAAATATCTTCCACCTCTCTTTTAGGTTTTGGTGGCGGGGATCACAAGGGGTGGTCGGGCACTTAATGCAGGACATTAAATGCCCGATTACATAAAAATGTGTAACCACCCTATATGCAATTAAGGAGATTCATTAATTGCACCAATCAATGAACATCTCTTAATTATGTGTTGTAAAAATTAACTCCCATTTTCTCTCTTTTTTAATTCTTTGGAAAAAGGAGTGGTGTTCTTGGGAGAGGATGATTTTGGATGATCCACTTGACGAAGAATGGATCCATCAAGCAAGAACTGAAGATCGTCATTTGAGCGGCATCATTGGAGGCTTGATTCAGGATTGATGAACACTAACCCATATTCAAACACGGTACTCTCTCCAATGACTCGTGAGGTAGGGTTTTGTCTTGTTTAAATTTCAAGAGTTTTTGAATCATTTATCTTCTCCTTTGATAAGATGCTAACGCGGAGGGCGCAGGCCAAACGAACAAGGCCCAGTCCCTCTGCCTCTTTTTCAATCATTTCATTCTACGTGGGTGAATTTTTGGGTTGGACGGAACCCAAATATAAGGGTCAAGAAGTAAAGGACATGACCCAGGAAGTCTGTAAGTGCGATCAGATGGAAAAATGGACCACTGGAGCTCACCCGGTGGCCCGCGGAAGACCGCCGGCGTGGCACTAGCGCGGCGGCGCTGGCGACCCGTGCTGGCAGGTGATGGTGGCGGCCGGCACTGGATGGCTGCGGTGGTGGTGGCATGTCATCGCATGTTGCAGGAGGAGGTCACAGCACTAGTCTATAGCGGTCAGCAGGCGGCCGACATCGGGTGGACGCAGAGATGGCGGCGCGTCGTCGCGCGCCGCAAGAGGAGGAGGCCACGGCTTCCCAGCCACGGCAGTTGAGTAGGGCGACCGGCACCGGCCAACCATGGATGCGAAGTAGTGCACCGACACACACCGCTAGAGGTGGCCACAGCTCGAAGTCGTGGTGGAGGGACCCGCTCCCTACGGGTCCCGAGACGACCAGGTGGCGCCACGTGGCGTCGCCGCTCTAAGTCCCGAATGGATTAGCTGTTCAGGAGAAAGGGGGGACGTTACCCCCCCCCCATGATAGCTAGGGTAGGCCATGTGACCTTCTGCGGGCTGATTCGCACCCCCTACGGGCTGGGTTGCGCCCTCCTGCGGGCTGGGCTACGCCGCCCTGCGGGCTAGGTCGCGCCCCCCTGTGGGTCGGTCCATGCCCTCCCAGCGGGCCGGGCTGGACCACGGCCCATTCCAACCATTCTGGCCTGGGATGGACTCAGGTTGGGTTGGGTCGACCCAAACCAGTTCGAGTCATCCCAAATCGTGCCGGGTCGGGTCAGACCAGACCCGGACCCATTCAGGCCCAATTTCGTTTAAAATGTCATAACTTGAAATCCAGATGTCTATTTGACGAACCGTCTATGGCATTGGGATCCTTAGAGAGAGAAGGTCCTTTTGATATAATCCACTCAAATTTTAGAGAAAGTTGGAGTACATCCGGTTTGGATCGAACCTGAATCAAATCGGGCCCTCGGTACTAAAACAATTATAACTCACAGACCGGGCATCTGATTGACAAACTGTCTATTGCATTGGAACCCTTACAACATGGAGGTACTTTGGGTTACTCCTTTTTGGATATTAGTGGAGGTAAAGGTATGACCGATATCTCATGGAGTATATTCTACAGTACTCAAGCGCACCGGGTGCAGGGAACCCTACGATTGGTTGTCTTTGAAGTAGCGACCCTGTGTGGATCAGTATCATAGCAACCCTGCGTGGATCAGCATCGTAGCTACCTGATGAGGACAAGTTTTAGAGAGGCCCATCGAGGATCAGCTTCTAGTGACCCTGTGTGGATCAGCATTGAGCGACCCTGTGTGGATCATCATTCCAACGACCCAGTATGGATCAGCATTCTAGCAACCTTGTGTAGATCAGCATTCTAGCAACCCTGAGTGGATCAGAAGTAGTGTGACCCTATAATGACCAACCTTATAGTGGCCCATCATGGAATAGTGACTTACGTCCAAGAGTGGATTGAGAATAGAAAAACTTCTTTGTGGATTAGTTGTGGAACTTCTAAATGGAATAAGATGATATAGCTTAAGACTAATCATCTATATTCCTGATCTCTAAGTTGTATATCTAGTGTGAGATTACCATTGCTTCATGCTTTTTGATTGAGGTCTTTCTTTGTGGTTTTCCCTTTGTAGAACTCTGGGAGACCTTCGAGGGTCTTGGGGTCCCTACTGAGTATTTTTATACTCACCCCTACACTATCTTCGCTCACACCTTATTGCGTCTTATGCAGGCAATGGACAGCTTTGACCAATGTTTGGGATCCAGGATTGGATGATGCTCGGAGGTGGACCTTTAGACGTGATGAGCCACAGTGACGACCGACCGTGAGTGGTACCTACCCTTTAGGTAGGAACCCTGGCGGATGATTCTGGGAGTTTTTTTCTATTTTAGTTGTATTTTTTAGTTGGGATTGTATTCTAGCCCCCTTTACTTATAGTACTCACCCCTTTTACTTTTAGTATAAATCTTTTTACTACTTCAGTTTTACTGTGTGGGTTGTGCTCGTTGTATTCTTGGACTGTGTGTTTGCAGGTTTAAAGGCAATGCCTTCCCGTTTTTCAGGGATATTCCTTTGGGTTCTATTCTCCAACCCCTGACCTATGGAAGGTGGGCTTGGGGTAGTCACGGCATGGGGCCCAGGGGACGAATCGTGACAAATATACACGATGTTAATTTAAAGAATATTCATTGAACAAAACTCTCAATCACTTAATATCCCCAAATTATGAATCACCCCAATGGGAGATTTACTCATACATTGATATGGTTATTAATATCATTTTAATTCTTATGTTAATTGGTTTAAAATAAAATAAAAAGAACAGGACAAGAAAAGAGTGGCACACTGAACACACACACGAAAGGTGAAGTGTGGTAAAATCACACTTTATATTTAATGAGAAAATTAAATAAGGGAAAGGATTTCAACTTGATTTAAATTATTTTAAGAAAATTAATATTTAAGAATAGAGGGTGGATGATTATAAGAGAATATAAAGAAAAAAAAACTTTCATTAAAATTGAAATGAAATTGAAAACAGCTTATGCAAATACAATTGAAAACAAATGAAAAGGAACACAAAAATAAAAGTAGAGGAGAGGTATCTCTTGTTGAAAAAATATCAAGGAAATTCCTCCCAATCCCTTTTCAAGGATCTAGTCATTCCAAAACTCCTCCTTAAGTTCTGAAATTCCAACCCTTTGTAAGGAGAGGAGGGGGATGTATTTATATCCCAAAGAGTTGGATTGTTTTCATTCCAAATCTTCCCCTCCCCTTAGATCGCCAATTAGGTACTACAAACAGCCTAATATAGAGAAATTGTATTCTTAAAAGTTGTATATATTAATGTTTAGAGTCCACCCTAAAAATTTGGAAGCCATTGGGCTTAATAAACCAAAGTTGTGGCAATTTGATTAAAAAATTTTAATCTGTCCATTTCAATCAAGACTTTTTTGAAGGCCAAAATTTGAATGGGTTTTTGAATAGAAATATGACCTCAAATATGAACCATTTATTTAAAAAATTAGGCCACCTATGTATTATATTTTTCATTGAAAAATATCATATCAAATGGATGTCTATATTAGAAAAAAATTAAATAAATGTTTTCTAAGTTTAATTCCCGGACTGAATGGTGGGCTGGAATTCAAAGCATCATTTGGGACCCTTTTGGTGGAGTTGTGCCTTGAAATTTTTATCCATGGTTCCTTTGGATAATTAAGAACATATTCTGGAGCCTCATAAAATTTGGGTTTCTGGATTTAGTCCAGAAATTCAAGCATCATGGATGGCCCATTTTTTCATATATTCTTTAAACCTTTTTGTGTAGACCATATAACCATTAAAATGGTTGAATTCATAAAATGTTCCTTATAATGATATGTTGTAAATTGAATAAGGAGCCCTAAAAAATAATAATCGCACAATTTGGATCAATAGGATGAGTGTTGTGATTAAAACATTAAACTAACTTGAATCTGGATTAATTCAAATAATGCTCAAAAATTATATTTAATATTAAAAAACTATTATTTCACACCATTTATAAAAGTTTCAATGAAAATAAGTAAATAGAGTAAATAAAATGTTATAAATAAATTAATAATATCAACTCTCCCACACATAATCTTGTGCATGTCCTCATGTATAACAAATATAAAAACATAACTAAATCATTTTCACTCGCCAACAAATATTAAAAAAAAATTCCCCAATCAGGGGAGGTTTAGACCATTTCACTCATCCATATTGAATTCCACCACAAATTTTTATAGAAACAATTTTCCAAAAATAGTTCATTTTTCATGCTCAAATTTAGAAATGGAAAATTCAGACACTCAGAACTTACTCCACTCAAGGTGATAAAAATTTATTTATGGAGGTTCACTCATTCACCAACCAAAAGTGAAAATATTAGAGTTTTAAAGAGATCTCAACTTCTATTACATATCTTAAAGTGCACAAGAATAAGAGGTCTTTTTTAGGGTGTTTTCTATGTCAATGGGATGGTAG
The DNA here is from genome assembly GCA_963277665.1 of Viscum album. Lineage (NCBI taxonomy): Eukaryota > Viridiplantae > Streptophyta > Magnoliopsida > Santalales > Viscaceae > Viscum > Viscum album. Next base: position 2,125,660,873 of record OY728121.1, on the reverse strand, counting down.
GAATTTAATGTCTAAAAGAGTGGAAAACAGGGATAAAACATTGGCATGGTTAAAACAATGAACAATTTTTTTTTTGAAATAAAACATAGAAGTAAATGGAAACACATATTTACAAGGGCATGATTGTGTGAATAAAGACACAAAAGATGAAGAAAATTTTAATGGGGATGAAAAGATGAAATATTTATAAAACATAAAACTTCTCCCAATGACATAAGAGTTATTTTTTTTCTTTTTCTTTTTTTTGCATTTTTTCGAAAGTTGAACTTGAAACAGATCTCATACTCATCTACAACCCCATGTTTGATCTCCTCATGACACTAATTGTAATATTTATAACAATATTAAAGGTTTACGAAGAGTGATTTTTGACCTACGCAAGACACAACCCATTTTTTTGTTCTTTTTTTTATTTTATTTTTCATTTTTTTGGAACACTTGTCAATAACATTTACAAAATTACATAAATGAAAGTCCATTCCCCAAAACTCACTGAATGAAAACCTCTCCCCCACACTTAAATGGATTTTTTCCCTCAAGTATATGACAACACATTTAAAATAAATGAAATGGAACCCAAAATGAAATCCATTCCCCCCACACTTAAATTTCAATAAATTATAAAATATAATTACATGTAGATATTTGGGGGGACAAGGTATTAGGCCTATAATGTGGCCATAAAGAAACTTTTTTCATAGGATTGAAAGAGCTTTCAAAAGAAAGATTAATGTAAGGTTAATGGGATGATATTTGGCTATTATGATTCTCATGTGGTTCATAAAATGCCTCTATCATATTCAAGAACACCAAAGTAGGAAGTTAAACTCAAAGGTCCACAAAATAAAGACTCACAATTGGGGGTGAAAAATGCACAAAATGAAAATATGGTCATAAGTGACTTTTTCATGAAAGCTAATTTTGTTCCTCATGGTTGGGGAAGAATCATTTTCCAAATCTAAAACTGAGCATTCAAAATTTTTTGGTTTTGACACAAGATTCTTGATCCAAATTCATGATGAAAATACAAAATTTTTTAGATGAAAACGTGTCTTATTGACTCCCCAAAATGGATGGAAAAATTTTCAAAAGTGGATGGTGAGTAAGTATGAATCTTTTTTTTTTGTTTTTTGTTTTTCATTTTTTTAGTTTTTTTAGTTTTTTTACTATTTTTAAAATACACACCCATACAAAATAGAAAGAGAAAAAGAAGTGGTTTGATGAAGGAAGTGGTAAAAAAGAAATAGAGAGGATGAAGAATAAATAGGGGGATATAGGAAGAGAGGGATAGTTAAAGGGAAAGTGGTTCCCCCTAGTTTGTATTTGGTGGGTTTTCATCCCCATCCAGGGGTGGGTCTACTGTAGAAGTTGGGGATCAGATGGAATTCAATGTGGTTCCTAGGATGTGTGTCCTCTCATGGTGATGCTTGAGAAAATAACCATTACCTAAAATAGAATAAAAAAATCATTATTCATTTAATGAAAAACTAAAAAGAAATTAAAATTTCATAAAAGTAAAAGAAAACTTGGGTTTCCTCACAAGAAGCTCTGAATTTATTTTTTCTACATCTTGACAGTTGATTTGAACTACCCATTATCTGATGGTGGACACCATATTTTCTCAACTCCAATGTGCTTCTAGAAAAACTTCTCCTTTGGAAGGATTAGTTGTTCATTTTATAATTTCTTCCCATCTGTTTTTATGTGCTTGCAATTCAATGGGGGAGGAAAGAGAATATTTCTATCCTCCCTTTGGTCAACAACTTGAGAAATGATGTTATCTAAAAAGTGATGGTTTTCTTTGATTGGAAATTCAGGAAGATGTTTCAATTTTGTTGGTGCATTTATGTAAGGATTAGATAACACAAAACCATAGTATGAGATCCCAATTATTTTTAACTCATTTATTTCATCACTTATTGATGTATAGTAATGGGTATCATTGGAGTCAAAAGACTGAATAAAATTTTCAATATTCTTTATATCAATGTTTTTTGTTGAATAATGGTAAATTTAAACCTCACCAGTGATCACTTTATTAATTAGGGAACAAATATCATAACCTTCACTCCCATATGGAAAATATAAGCACATTGGTTCAAGTTTCACCTCACATATAATAGAATTTTCAAAATCATGGATAGGAAATAATTAATGTTTGATAATCTAATCTAAATCAAAAAAAATGAGCATTGTAGTTCATTTTTCTCATTACCATCTATGTTCAAGGTTCATTTTTTGCTGAAGAATGGTCAATTTAAACCTCACCAGTGATCAATTTATTAATTAGGGAACAAATCTCATAACCTTCACTCCTATCTGGACAAGATAAGCACATTGGTTCAAGGTTCACCTCACATATAATAGAATTTTCAAAATCATGGATAGGAAATAATTAATGTTTGATAATATGATCTAAATAAAAAAATGAGCATTGTAGTTCATTTTTTTCATTACCATCTATGTTAGAGCAATGGAGATTAGAGGAGAGATGGGATTCCAAATATTTTTCAAGATCCTTTATATCTATGGAGTTTACATTTGAAATTTCAACATAAAATTCTCCATTTATTAATTGGTTAATGAGGTTGCAGAATTCAAAATCTCCTTTATCTTTAGAACATGATGAACATGATGGATTGGGGATCAACACACTCTCAGAGAGAATTTTAGAAGCATGGATAGAGAATACAGATTGATTCTCTGATGGGTATCATATGGATTGAAAAATATTTAACTTGACCAGTTGGTCACCAAATTCCATGGATAAGATACCAGCATGGACATAAATTTTGGTTTTACATGTCATGAGGAAAGGTCTTCCTAGAATTAGTGGAGATCGAGAAGAGGTTGTCTCACCTTCCATGTTAAGGACATAAAAATCTGCTAGGAAGATAAGATCATTAACTAGGACAAGTATATCCTCAATTATTCCCTCAGGAATGGCTATTCTTTGATTTTCCAACTATATAAAACACCTATTGGGTGCAAGGGACCTAGAACAAGTCTGGAAAATATGGATTTAGGCATGAAATTTATCGAGCCTCTTAGGTCCACGAGTGCATCATCAAAGTTTGAACTTCATATCTAGCATGGAACTGTAAAGGTCTGAGGATCTTTTCACTTCATGGGTATGGACTGTTGTGTTGAAACATTCTCAATGGTCCTAAGTTGTCTCTTATGAGTGAAAATTTCCTTAAGAAACTTGGAACACTTAGGAATGTGTTTGATGGCATCTAAGAGGGGAATTTTTACTTGAATATTTCTAAACATGTCTAGAATTTTAGAATTGGGTTCAAAGTATTTCCTTGGCTTAAAAATGGATTGAGGAAAAGGAATTGGGTTCCTTAGAGGGATATAAGGAGGTGAGGGAGTTGCTTCAGGTTCATTTTCTTGATTTTTGTTCTTTTCATTTTCATGATCAAGAGCCAAAGGTTCATTGGAGGATCCATCATGAGGCTTGGAAATGTGTTTTCCCAATCTAAGTGAAATTTCAATTACATTACCCTTGGGTTTGGGTAAAGGTTGATCTAGAAGTTGGGAAGAATTTCATGGTTGTTGCTGGCTAAGGTGGGATGAAAGTTGACCAATTTGGGTTTTATTGTTTTTGAGGCTCGAATGGGTAAAGTAGTAAAGATCTTCCACAATTCTTTCCCATGGTTTCTTGGAAGAAGAGGCATGTCCCACATTGGGATTACCTTGATTTTGGTTCTTGGGAAAGTACTTGTATTGGGTTGAGAATTGAGAAGGCTCATTAAGATAGTGGAATCCAGGAGGAGTAAGATGAGGATTGATCTGTTGAGGTTGAGGAACAAAAGGATAAGGTTGTTAGAAGTTACCACCACCTAATCCATATTGGAATTGGTTTGGATTTTGAGGAGGTAATTGAGGAGGATGAGAAATTGGATTACCTATCTCAATACTTGGTTAAAGGAAGAAGAGAACGGATCAGGGTGGGGTTAGTTTAAGTTTCTAATGAATTGACCTGATTGTTGAGGGTTGGTGTTCCTATGAGCATATGCTGCATTGAGATCCATTAGCCTAGATGAATCATATGGATCCTCTAGATGTTTTGGACACGTGTTAGTTGGATGAACTGTTGAGCTATAGATTACATAATTCTTGATAGGTCTAGGGAATAGAGATTGTGGAGAAGAGGAGTTTGGGGATTTGGCATCCACCGCTAGTTGTCTGACAAGACCTGTAAGTTCACTCATCCACTCGGTCATCTTGTTGGGCTCTATGGATTGATTCTCTTGGACTTGTTTAACTTGAGAATGTGCTTTATTATGAAATTTTTGCATGTTTAAAACTGTATTGCTTATGTGATCTCATGAATATCTAGGAGTTTTTTCAATAAGAGCACCACCACTTACAGTATCAATTAAAGTTCTTTTCGTAGACAATAACCCCTCATAGAAGTATTGAACCAAGAGTTGGTCATGGATTTGGTGGTGTGGGCAGGTTTCCACAAGCTTTTTGAACCTCTCCCAGTGCTCATGGAGTGATTAATTAGGGAATTGAAGTATACCACTTATTTCATTTCAGATAGAAGCAGTATGAGAAGTAGAAAATAATTTTTCTAAAAAGAGATGTTTCATGTCAATCCATGAGTTTATGGAACCAGGAGGGAGGTAGTAGAGTCATGACTTGGTGGAGTCATCTAGGGAGAAAGGGAATGCCCGAAGTTTGATTTTTTCTTCAGAAACCCTTTAAGGCTTCATGGTAGAGCACTCCACTTGGAATTCTTTGAGGTGAAGATGAGGATCCTCATTATCTAACCCATGGAAATTAGGTAGAAGATGAATCAAACCTGATTTGAGTTCAAAATCAGCCTCAATATTTGAATATTCAATACCAAGGGGTTGATAATTCATATCAGGGGCAGTGAATTATTTAAGATTTTGTTCCCTATGATTGGACATTTATAGTTAAATTGGTTTGACAATGACTGGATCTTGAGTGATTTGATTATCTCTAATGTTCCTCCTAAGTTGGAGAAGAGTTCAGACAATTTCTGAGTCAAACAAATTCAATGGATTTTTTGGGAGGCTATGGGGAATTCAGTGATGATTTGGAAGGATATGGAAGGCGGTTTTTTCTTTGTGGGGGTTTTTCAGTTTATGTTTTTTATGAGAAGGTAGGTTTTTCTTTGTGCATTTTTTTGAATTTTTTTGGTTATTTTTTTTTACTTTTTTTTGTTTTTTCTACAAAAACCAAAAACTACCAACTAAATAACGCACCATCCCTAGTAACGTCGCCATTTGAAGCATGGATTATTATCTCCTATCAACCATTCAAGGGTTCGGTTCTCTTCTAATGTGTATAGCTGCACTCGGGTCGAATCCCCAACGATGATAATTTTTAATAGTCGATTGTTTTTTTTCTTTTAAATGGGGGGGTTTGTTTGCAGAGCTAAAATGAAATGATTTACTGATTTAGATTGATTTAAAAATTTTATAAATATTGGGGTGAGTTCATTATTGAGGATTTAATCTTATGATGTCATTTAGATTTGCTTTATATTGCATTAAATTAACACACACTTCACAAGATAATTTTGATTGGAATACCCAAGTATTAAGGATTTAATCCAAGCCTTAACTTAACTAGTGTTATAGTCTCAATTAAAACTTGTTTATAGTAGTATATTTATGATTCCAATAATCCATGGAAACCACTATTTAAACAAATCATGTAATTAATCCATGAAAATTTAAGTTCAACATACACAATGTTAATTTAAAGAATATTCATTGTGCAAAACTCTCAATCACTTAATATCCCCAAATTATGAATCACCCCAATGGGAAATTTACTCAGACATTGATATGGTTATAAATATGATTGGAATTATTATGTTAATGGGTTTAAAATAAAATAAAAATAACAATACAAGAAAAGAGTGGTGTGTCGAACACACGCACAAAAGGTGAAGAGAGGTAAAATCACACTTTATATTGAATGAGAAAATGAAAGAAGGGGAGGGGTTTCAACTTGATTTAAATTATTTTAAGAGAATTAATATTTAATAGCATAGGGTTGATGACTAATAGAGAATATGAAGAAGAAACTTTCATTAAAATTGAAACGAAATTTAAAACATCTTACGCGAATAAAATTGAAAACAAACGCAAAGGAACACAAAAATAAAAGTAGAGGAGAGGTATCTATTATTGAAACGAGATCAAGGAAAGTCCTCCCAGGCCCTTTTCAAGGCTCTAGTCATGAGAAACCTCCTCCTTAAGTTCTGAAATTTCAACCCTTTATAAGAAGAGGAGGGGGATGTATTTATAGCCCAAGGATTTGGACTGTTTTCATTCCAAATCGTCCCCTCCAATTGGATCATCAATTTGATACTTCGTATATCCGAATCTGGAGAAATTTTCTTCTTCAAAGTTGTAGATATTAATTTTTAGAGTCTAACCTATAAATTTGGAGGTTATTGGATTTAAGTAACCAAAGTTATAGAGGTTTTACTAAACAATTTTAATCTGTACATTTCAATCCAAACTTTTCAAATTCCAAAATGTGAATGGGTTTTTGAATAGGAATATGCCCTATAATCTGAAACATTTATTCTACAAAGTCGGTCTCCTATATATTATCTTTCACATTACAAAATCTCAGATCGAATGGATATCTATATCAGGAAAAAATTCAATAAATGTGTGCTAAGTTTAATTCCCGGACATAATGGTGGGATAGACTTCAAAGCATTATTTGGGCCCTTTTTAGAGGATTTTAAACTTGAAATTTTTATCCATGGTTCCTTTGGATAATAAAAAATATATTTTGGATTATCATCAAATTTGGGTTACTGTATTGAGCCTATAAATTCAAGCATCATGGATGGTCCAGTTTTTTCACATATTCTTTGGGCCTTCTTGTGTGGATCATATGACCATTCAAATGGCCGAATTCGTCAAATGTTCCTTCTAATGATATGTTGTAAATTGAATAAGGAACCCTAAAAAATAAGAATCATGAAATTTGGATCAGCATGATGAGATTTATAATTAAAACATTAAACTGACTTGAATCTTGATTAATTCAAATAATGCTCAAAAATTATATTTAATATTAAAATATTTTTATTTCACACCAATTATGCACTTTTCATAGAAAATAAGTAAAGGGGGTAAATAAAAAGTTATGAATAAATTAATATCATCAACTCCCCCATACTTAGTCGTGTGCATTTCCTCACGTATAACAAATATAAAAACATAACTAAATCATTCTCACTCACCAACAAATATTAAAATTTTGTTTTCTCCAATCATGGGAGGTTTAGACCATTTTACTCATCCATATTGAATTCCACCACAAATTTTTATAGAAACAATTTTTCAAAAACAATTCATTTTTCATGCTCAAATTTAGAAATGGAAAATGTAGACACCCAGAACTTACTCCTCTCAAGATGATAAAAATTTATTTATGGAGATTCACTCATTCACCAACCAAAATTTAAAATCCTTGAGCTTGAAAGTGCTATAGGATTCCATTCCCTATCCAAAAGTGCATAATAATCAAGAGGTATTTTTTAGGGATTTTTCTATGACAATGGGATGGTAGGAATTTAATATCCAAAATAGTGGAAAAGAGGAGTATGAACAATTTTTTTGAAATAAAACATAGAAGGAAATGGAAACGCATATTTAAAAGGGCATGATTGTGTGAATAAAGACACAAAAGTGGAAGAAAATTTGAAGGGGGTGAAAAGATGAAATATTTTCAAAACACAAAACTTCTCCCAATGACATAAGTGTTCTTTTTTTCTTTTCTTATTTTGAATTTTTTTGAAAGTTGAACTTGAAACAGATCTCACACTCATATCCCCAACCCATGTCTAATCTCCTCATGACACTAATTGTAATAGTTATAATAAGATCAAAGGTTTAGGAAGAGTGATTTTTGACCTACCAAAAACCCAACCCATTTTTTTGTTCTTTTTTTTATTTTATTTTTCATTTTTTTAACACTTTTCAATAACATTTACAAAATTACATAAATGAAAGTCAATTCCTCAAAAATCACTGAATGACAACCTCTCCCCCGCACTTAAATGGATTCTTGACCTCAAGAATATGACAACGCATTGAAAATCAAGGAAATAGAACCCAAAATAAAATCCATGCCCCCCCCCAACACTAAAATTTCAATAAATTGTGCAATATAATTCCATGTAGATGTTGGGTGGAACAAGTTATTGGACCTATAATGTGGCTATCAAAGAAAAAGATTTCATTTGCTCAAAGGGACTTTCAAAAGGAAGATTAATGTAAGGGTAATGGGAGGTTATTTGGCTATTACAATTCTCATATGGTTCAGATAATGCCTCTATCATATTCAAGAACACCAAAGTAGGAAGTTCAACTCGAAGGTCCACAAATCAAGACTTTCAATCGAGGGTGAAAATGTACAAAATGAAAATATGGTCATAAGTGACTTTAGCATGATAGAAAATTTTGTTCCTCGTGGTTGGGGAAGAATAATTTTCCAAATCTAAAACCGAGCATTGAAATTTTTTTGGTTTTGACACAAGATTATTTATCCAAAAATACAATTTTTTTGCGATGAAAACATGTCTTTTTGACTCCCCAAAATGGTTGGACAAAATTTCAAAAGTGGATGGTGAGTAAGTATGACTCTTTTTGTTTTTTTTCTTACAATTTGTTTTTTGTTTTTTTTTTAGTGTTTTTAAAATATACACCCACACAAAAGAGAAAGAGAAAAAGAAAGGTTTTGATGAAGGAAGTGGTAAAAAAATGAAAGAGAGAGAAAGAAAATAAAAGAGGGAGGGAGAGGAAGAGAGTGACAGTAAAAGGGAAAGAGGTTCCCCCTGGTTTGGATTTGGTGGGTCGTCATTCCCATCTAGTGGTGGGTCTACTGTAGAAGTTGGGGATCTGATGGAAGTCGATGTGGTTCTTAGGATGTGTGTCCTCTCATGGTGATGCTTGATAAAATGACCATTACTTAAAAGAGAATCAAAAACAAAAAACATGATTCATTTAATGAAAAACTGAAAAGAAATTAAAATTTCATAAAAGTAAAAGAAAACTTGGGTTACCTCCCAAGAATCACTGCATTTATTTTTTCTACAGTTGGACAATTTCTTTGGACTACCCATAGACTGATGATGGCTACCATATTTTCTCTACTCTAGTGTGCTTCCAGAAAAAACTTCTCCTTTGGAAGACTCAATTGTTCATTGGATAATTTCTTCTCATCCTTGTTGATGTGCTTACAATTCAATGGTGGTGGAAAGAGAATATTTTTATCCTCCCTTTAGTCTACAACTTGAGGAATGATGTTATCCACAAAGTGTTGGTATTCAATGCTTGGAAATTCAGAAAGATGTTTCAATTATGATGGTGCATTTATGTAAGGATTAGATAACACCAAACTAGAGTATGAGATCCCAATTATTTTTAACTCGTTTATTTCATCACTTACAGATGTATAGTAATAAGGATCAGTGGAGTCATAAGACTAAATAAAATTTTCAATATTCTTTATATCAATGTTTTTTGCTGAATAATGTTCAATTTCTACCTCACCATTGATCACTTTATTAATTAGGGAACCAATCTCAAAACCTTCACTCCCATCAGGATAAGATAAACACATTGTTTCAAGTTTCACCTCAAATATAATAGAATTTTCAAAATCATGGATGGGAAGTAAGGAATGTTGGGTAATCAAATATGAATAAACAAATGAGCATTCTAGTTCATTTTCCTCATTACCATCTAAGTTGGAGCACTGGAGATCAGACGATAGATGGGATTCCAAATATTTTTCAAGATCTTTTAGATCGATGGAGTTTACATTTGAAATACCAACATAAACTTCTCCATTTATGACTTGGTTAATGAGGATTCAGAATTCACAATCTCCTTTATCTTTAGAACATGATGAACATGATGGATCGGGGATCAACACACTCTCAGGGAGACTTTTAGGAGCATGGATAGAGAATACAAATTGCTTCTCTAATCGGTATCACATGGATTTAAAAATATTGAACTTGACCAGTTGGTCCCCAAATTTCATGGATAAGATGTCAGCATGGACATCAATTTTGGTTTTACATGTCATGAGGAAAGGTATTCCTAGAATTAGGGGTGATTGAGAAGAGGTCATCTCACTTTCCATTTCAAGGATGTAGAAATCATCTGGAAAGATAAGATCATTAACTCAGACAAGGACATCCTCAATTATTCCCTCGGGACTGGTTGTGCTTCGATTGGCCAATTGGATAACAACACTCGTTGGGTGCAAGGTACCTAGACCAAGGTTAGAGAAGATGGATTTAGACATGAAATTTATCGAGCCTCCTAGGTCTATGAGTGCATAATCATTGTTTGAACTTCCTATCTGGCATGGAACTGTAAAGGTCCCAGGATCTTTGCACTTCATGGGTATGGACTGTTGTGTTGAAACATTCTCAATAGTCCTAAGTTGTCTCTTATGACTACACAATTCCTTAAGAAACATGGCATACTTAGAAACTTTTTTGATGACATCTAAGAGTGGAATGTTGACATGAACACATCTAAACATGTCTAGCATTTTAAGATCACGTTCAAATGATTTCCTTGGCTTAAAAACGGCTTGAGAAAAAGGAATTGGGTTACTTAGAGGGATAGAAGGAGGTGAGGGAGTTGCTTCAGGTTCATTTTTTGGATTTTTGTTCTTTTCATTTTCAAGATCAAAGCCAAAGGTTCATTAGAGGATCCATCATGAGGCTTGGAAATTTTTTTCCCAGTCTAAGTGCAATTTCAATTACATTACCTTTGGGGTTGGGTAAAGGTTGAGCTGGGAGTTGGGAATAATTAGATGGTTTTTGTTGGATAAGGTGGGATGAAAGTTGACCAATTTGGGCTTCAATGTTTTTTAGGGTGGAATGGGTGAAGGAGGCAAGATCTTCCATGATGCTTTCACATGGTTTCTTGGAAGAAGAGGCATGTCCCGCATTGGGATTACCTTGATTTTGGTTCTTGGTAAAGTGCTTGTATTAGGTTGGGAATTGAGAAGGCTCATTAAGATAGTGGAATCCAGGGGGAGTAAGAGGAGGATTAATCCGTTGAGGTTTAGGAACAAAATGATAAGATTTTTAGAAGTTACCACCACCTTTACCATATTGGAATTGGTTTGGATTTTGAGGAGGGAATTGAGGGGGATGAGAAATGGGATTACTAAATCTCAAGCCTTGGTTAAAGGTAGAAGAGAAGGGCTCGGGGTGGGGTTGGTAGAAGTTTATAATGAATTGACCTGATTGTTGAGGGTTGGTGTTCCTCTGAGAATATACTGCATTGAGCTCCATTGGACAAGATGAATCAGATGGATCATCTAGAAGTTATGGACATGTGTCAGTTGGATGAGCTGATGAGCTATAGATTCCACAATTCTTGATAGGTCCAGGGAACAGAGATTGTGGATAAGATGAGGTTGGGGGTTTGGCAGCCACCGGTAGTTGTCTCACAAGACCTGGAAGTTCGTTCATCCACTCAGTCATCTTTTTGGGCTCTATGGATTGATTCTCTTGGTCTTGTTTAACTTGAGCATCTGCTTTATTATGAAATTGATGCATGTTTGTATCCATATTGCTTATGAGATCTTGTGTAGCTATAGGAGTGTTTTAATAAGATCACCACCACTTGCAGCATCAATTAAATTTCTCTCCATAGACAATAACCTCTCATAGAAGTATTGGATCAAGAGTTGGTCAGGGATTTGGTGGTGTGGGAAGGTTTCTACAATCTTTTTGAACCTCTCCCAGTACTCATGGAGTGATTCATTAGGAAATTTATAGATACCACTTATTTCCTTTCAGATAGAAGCGGTACGAGAAGTAGAAAAGAATTTTTCTAAAAAGAGATGATTCATGTCAATCCATGAGTTTATGGAACCAGGAGGGAGGTAGTAGAGCCATGACTTGGCAGAGTCAGCTAGGGAGAAAGGGAATGCTCAAAGTTTGATTTTTTCTTCAGAAACACTTTAAGGCTTTATGGTAGAGCACACCACTTGGAACTCTTTGAGGTGAAGATGAGGATTCTCACTGGCTAGCCCGTGGAAATGAGGTAGAAGATGAATCAAACTCGATTTGAGTTCAAAATTAGCCTCAATATTTGGATATCCAATACCAAGGGGTTGGTAATTCATATCAGGGGCAGTGATTTCTTTAAGGGTTTGTTCCCTATGATTGGTTATTTCTAGTTCAATTGGTTCGACAATGACTAGATCTTGAGTGATTTGATTATCTCTAATGTTCCTCTAAAGTTGGCGAAGAGTTCGCTCAATTTCCAGGTTAAACAAATCTAATGGATTGTTTGGGAGGCTACGAGGCATTCAGAGAAGATTTGGAAGGACAGAGAAGGTGGGTTTTTCTTTGTGGGGTTTTTCCAATTTATGTTGTTTATGAGAAGGCGGGTTTTTCTTTGTTTTTTTTTCAGAATTTCTTTGGTTAATTTTTTTACTTTTTTTTTGTTTTTTTTCAAAAACCAAAAACTACCGACTACATAATGCACCATCCTCGACAACGCCACTATATGAAGCACCGCCGATTATCTCCTATTGATCGTTCAAGGGTTCGGTGCTCTTCTAATGTGTATAGCGGCACTCGGGTCGAATCCTCAGCAATGATACTTTTTAATAGTCGATTGTTTTTGTGACTTGTCTTTTTACTGGGGGGGTTTGTAGAGCTAAAATGAAATGATTGATTGATTTAGATTGATTTAACAATTTTATAAAGATTAGGGTGAGTTCATTTTTTAGGATTTAAGATTATGATATCATTGATCTTTGCTTCATATTGCATTAAATTAACACCCAATTCATAAGATAATTTTTATCAGAATACCCAAGAGTTAAGCCTTTAATCCAAGCCTTAACTTAACTAGGGTTCTAATCTCAATTAAAACTTGTTTATGGTAGTGTATTTATGGTTCCAATAATCCATATAAACCACTCATTAAACAAATCATGTCATTAATCCATGACATTTTAAGTTCAACATACACAATGTTAATTTAAAGAATATTCATCAAGCAAAACTCTCGATCAGTTAATATCCCCAAATTATGAATCACCCCAATGGGAGATTTACTTAGCCATTGAGATGGTTATTAATATGATTGGAATTCTTATGTTAATGGATTTAAAATAAAAAAAAGAAAGGGATAAGAAAATAGTGGTGCGCCGAACACACACACGAAAGATGAAGAGAGGTAAAATCACGCTTTATATTGAATGAGAAAACGAAAGAAGAGAAGGGGTTTCAACTTGATTTAAATTATTTTAAGAGAATTAATATTTAATAACATAGGGTGCATGATTAAAAGAGAATATGAAGAAGAAACTTGCATTAAAATTGAAGCGAAATTGAAAACAGCTTACGCGAATACAATTGAAAACAAATGCAATGGAATATAAAAATAAAAGTGGAGGAGAGGTATCTCTTGTTGAAACAAGATCATGAAAAGTCCTCCTAGGCCCTTTTCAAGGCTTTAGTCATGCCAAATCTCCTCCTTAAGTGCTAAAATGCCAACCCTTTGTAAGGAGAGGAGGGGAATGTATTTATAGCCCAAGGAGTTGGACTGTTTGCATTCCAAATCTTAACCTTCACTTGGCTCGCCAATTTAATACTCCATAAAATTAAATCTAGAGAAATTTTATGCTTCAAAGTTGTAGATATTAATGTTTAAATTCTTCCCTAAAAAATTGGCGGTCATTGGACTTAAGGAGCCAAAGTGATTAAACAATTTTAATCTTCCTATTTCAATCTAGACATTTTTGAAGGCCAAAATGTTAATGGGTTTTTGAATAGGAATATGCCCTCAAATCCAAACAATTTCTTTTACAAAGTCAGCCACATATACCTTAGGTTTCACACTGAAAAATCTCAAGCTCGAATGGATGTCTATATCATGAGAAAATTCAATAAATGTGTGCTAAGTTTAATTCCCGAACATAATGGTGGGTTGGACTTCAAAGAATCATTTGGGCCCCATTTTGGTGGTGTTGGGCCTTAAAAATTTTATCCATGGTTCCTTTGAATAATAAAGAACATATTTTGGAGTCTCATCAAATTTGGGTTTCTGGATTGATCCCAGAAATTCAAGCATCATGGATGGTCCAGTTTTTTCACATATTATTTGGGCCTTCTTGTGTGGATCATATGACCATTCAAATGGATGAATTGGTCAAATGTTTCTTATAATGATATGTTGTAAATTGAATAAGTAACCCTAAAAAATAAGAATCACACAATTTGGATCAGTAGTATGAGAGTTATGATTAAAACATTAAACTGACTTGAATCTGGATTAATTCAAATAATGCTCAAAAAATATATTTAATATTAAAACATTATTATTTCACACTAGTTATGCACTTTTCATAGAAAATAAGTAAAGGGGGTGAATAAAAATTTATGAATAAATTAATAACACCAGTCCCCATGAGCATAACTATGTCACCCATGATCTCGAGTTGGGAGCGGTTGTGTTTGCTTTGAATTTGTAGCAACATTATCTCATTGGCGAGCATTTTTTTGTTTTTACTGGTCATAAGAGCTTGATTTATGTCTTTTCCCAACGTGACTTGAACTTACGGCAGCGACGATGGATGGAATTCTTACAAGATTATGACTTTGAGATTTTTTATACATTAGGAAATGGAAATTTTATGGCGTATGTGTTAAGCAGGAAGCCAAGTAGTGATGCCATGCATGAATCTGGAGATTCTTGGAGAGTGATGGAAGAGCTCACAACGATGCATCTTGATATGAGAGAGGTTGTTGGTAGAGGTTTTCTTTCTCAGATAACAGTGTAGTCATCTTTAGTGCAACATGCGGAGGAGTCCTAGTTGGGGAATTCTGAGGTGGGGTCTAGAGAGGTCGGGTTGTTTTTAGTGATGCCCCCGATAATTGGTCTAAGGATGAACAGCACTGGGTGGTGTTCCAGGTGAGGCTTTTCATTATTTTGGAAATGTGTGAGATGGTTCTCCGTGAGTTCCATAGCTCACCCTTAGCGGTACATCCTGATGTGATAAAGATGTATTAAGCTTTGAGAGGGCAGTTTTTGTTGCGGAATCGTCAGGAGTCGCAACGACAGAAACGAGAAACGAAAGAAGAAAGCAGAAAGAAAATAGAAACGGGATGCACAAATTTACATGGTTCGGGAATAACCCTACGTCCACGGAGAGGCGGAAAATTCACTATATTGGGAGCACAAAATACAGAGTTTTTGTAGTAGTAACCCTAGCGCGAAAATGGGCTATAAAATGGAGAAGACGATCACTATTTTGAAAAGTAAGTCTGTGTCGCTACAGTGAACAGCGACCACCTTTGTCAAAAGTGTTACAGTGGCTGCCGGCTAGAAGTCAAAAGTGCTACAGGACTATTGACTCCAAAGTCTGCACTACTATGATACATGTCGGTGTCGATCGGTCAGCTCTGCTACAATGGTCAGAGATGCTACAGTGCCAAAAAATAGGGTCGAGGGCCTTCGGCCCCCGAACCCCCCAGAGCAAGGGCGCGTTGCCCCTACAACCCCCAACGAGCTCACCGTGGAGGTCGACCCACGACAGTTTCAGGCCACAACCATTCGGCCCAACCGGATCAGGCTACACCAATCCAACAATTTTGGTGGTCTGTATTGAAGCATGCAGTTTCATATTTTGTGTCTCGATGTTTGGTTTTCCATAAGGCGAAAGTCGAGCACTGAGTTTCTTGTGGTTTTCTTCAGCAATTAGATGGTCCTCAGTGGAAGTGGGAGGACATCTAGACGGAATTTGTTACCAGTTTACCTTGAGCTTAGGGAGGCTTTGATGTTATATGGGTGATAGTGGACCATTTTGACAAAATCAACCTACTTTATAGTAATCAGGGAGTTAAGCTCAGGGAGGATTTGATGATATATGGGTGATAGTTTACTGTTTAACTAAATCATCCCACTTTATAACAATCAGGGAGCTCATCTTAGTTGAGGATTTTTTAGGTAGTATCTGGAGGGGGTGGTGAGACTCCACAGAGTCCTGAGGATGATCATCTCTGATCATGGTCCTCATTTTATCTCCAGGGTGTGGAGGGGTCTCCAGCATGCTTTTGGATCTCGGATATGTCTTGGCACTACTTTTCATCCACAGATAGACGGTCAGATATAAAGGACTATCTAGACTCTTAAAGACATGTTGTGTTCCCCTGTCCTGGATTTTGGAGGTTTTGTAATGGCCCGAACCTCTCTGGTCCATTACTTTGTGAAAATTAGGGTTAGGAAGATGTCGTGTGAGTTTTGTGGGAGAAGGATTTAATTGATGGGAGAGAGGGAGTAATTATAAGATAATAATGGGTGTCAATAATAATAATAATTATTAATGATAATAATGGCGACCCGTTGATGAAATTGAAAGAGGATTTATTACTATTAAATAATAATGGTAATGGTGGATTTTAGTGTGTGATTAATTAAACGGAATGGTTTTAATTTAATATGAGAATAACCATGGTCAACTAATTTAATGGGATTAAAATAGAACATTAATGATGGGTGTTATTATTATTAATTTTATTAATAATAACTTTGAAGTGAGAAAAGAGATGGGGCGTGAGGGCATGGAGTAATGGCCAAGGGGAGGCACCACTTTTGGTGGAGTGGGAGAAGAAATCTTGAATGGAAAAGTTAGATTGGAGAGAGAATGTGAGAATTAAATGGGGAAGTATTAAAAGAAAAAGAAAAGGAAATCAATTAAGGTGAAAGGGAGTGAGGCGCACCAAATTGGAGAGAGTGGTGCGTGACTTTGGGTATTTGAAATAAATCAATTAAAAATAATAATATAATAATCAGATTATTGTTTTTGTTGATAAAACATTTTTTCGACTGTAACTTCTTCGTGCGACCTCGGTTTTATGAAACGTCAGCGGCAGTGCGGCCCTGACTTCGAGAAGAAAATTATGAGTCCAATATTGGATGTCTTTTTCGGGTTTTTGGATCGGGTACCCGAAGCGCTCAGAAAATAATAGATTTAATATTATTATTAAATCTTCGACCCGCCATAACTCCCGTGTGCGATGTCCGATTGACTTCTCGTCAGTGGCGATGTGATCCTGTCATTAATACAATTGATTCAAGTCTAATATGGAATATTAAATTATGGTACATGGCTCGGGTCCACGAAACACCCAATAATATTATTATTATTATTATTACGGGATCTTGCATCCAACATATCTCCCTCATACGGTGTTGGAATGGCGAACCGTCTGTGACGTTGCAACCCTGAAATTAAGACGGATGATTCAAAGACCATAAATCCTATATTAATTATTCTTATGGCTCGGGATGTTTTTACTCGGTCAAACCGTGTGGGTAATGCGATCCTCTTTTAATGGGGAATTAAGCGTATCTTAAACTTTCGCCCCATTAAATCTTAAAAAGGGACAAGATATCATCCTCCCTTGTCCTTCCTCTTTGTTCTCGGCTATGAGATGCTAGAACCTTTCAATCCTTCCCGTAGGAGTTGCACAATCAAACTTTACTCCTCGGATCAGTTCCGCTCTGTTTTGATGCAACCGAGCAGTATCGATCAATCCTCGAAATAAGGTATGGTTTATAGTCGTTCCTTTGGGATCATCTTCTCCTATTTCTCACTCCCATATTAAAGCATGTAATCTCCATGCTTCTAATGGGGTTTTTCTTGGGGTTTGGCTGGTGCGGTTGTTCCGTGGTATCCTCGGGTGGATGCAGTTGGCGCGAGAGGAGGATCGTGACCCGTTGTGTGGATAAAGAACGTCAAGAACTCTTCGAGGTAGGGGATTCGTTGCTTCTCTTTTCTTTTATGTGCAACTGTATTGTTAGCATGTTTAATCCCACTGGATGACAATGGAATTGACATAATAAATATTTCAACCGGATAAATAAATTGATATCGATTGTATGTTATTGCCTCATGTTTTGATAGATAGTGTGATATCTATGCTTGATTTGATTTGTTGTTCGTTCTTGATGGAAATTGGTAAAGAACGTAAATTGGGATTAATTGATAATTGTTTGGCTAAAGATAAAGAGTCATGTAAACAAATCTGGTTCTTTTTGTAATTTGATGTTAGTAAGCATGTTGATTTATTTATGATAACTTACTGGTTAGGTTTCCCGAATTTGGAACCTACGAATAATAAATCGGTTAACCCAAGATGGATTAAAGAACTGGTTGTTTGATAATTCCTTAAAGGGTTCTGAGTCACCGTCTTGATTGTTAAAAGGCCAAGTTCCCAATTAAATGTGGTGTTTGTTTTCCTGCTGTTTGTGCTGTGATGTGAACTTGGATGGCTGTTGTGATTGTGGGGGCATGGAGGTTTTTAGTTGTGACAACAGATGACGCTTAGAGTGGCGAGATGCAACGGGTTATGCATATGGGTGTTAGGGAGGACACTAGGGATGATGGAATGGAGTGGATGTGATTGTTGGATGCTTGGTAATTTTGATTGGTTGTTTATCTTCTTTACTTTTCACCACTGCTCAAGGCAGTTGGTCTTGCTTACCCTTCTCCCGAAAGAAGCAAATACACACAGAGTATGTCACGTGCTTTCTGTGTTTAGCTTCTCAAGGGGGAATGGGTATACGCTCTTACTATAGGCGGCAAAGACTCGATGGATAGTACATCTACTCACCGGGTTGAGCCCCCTTGTGTTTAGTAGCATAGAATGCTTTTCTAGAATGTCTGGGAATATGGAAAAGTAATTATGTAGTGAATATTTGAATAAATGGTGTTAACCCATGGAGATGCTGGAACATAATGATGAGGTTGTAATTTTTGAAGGAACAGTTGACTTTGGGTGTGATGCTAACGAAATTTTAATGTGGAATTGTTCATGGTTAATTAATGTTTAAAGAATTAATTAACGTACAGTGCAACTGATAAAAAGGGAATGATGTAATCTAATAAAGCTCTTTAAATGGTTGTGTGCTTATAGGATACCTAGTCTTAGAAGTAGGAGCCCATATTTTGAGAGACGTTAGCTGCAGTTGTATCTAAGACTAGGTAATACCCATAGTGTGGTTGTGAGATATAATATATCCTGTAATTTTTGTGTTTCTATACGCTACTCCACCCAGTCAGTAAGGGCAACTGACACCCTGGGGATTCTAAGCCCTGGGGGGGGGGGTTCCCCAACATTCTGGTGGGAGGACGAATGGCTAACTACCCCATTTGGCCCCGCTCTCTTCTCTTGGTAGTTACTTGTGCTGATAGGCACATTGGTTAGTTTTCCCCATATATGTGTGTAGATGGCTGTAATGGCTTGTGGTTATTCACGCACATATATTCTGGATATAGTTTTCTATGTACTACTATATGTGTAACGTGTGTAGGTTGTGATGGCTTGAGGATCCTTACTCGGTGTATGGGCTGTAATGGCTTAAAGTATAATACCCGACGTATGATACACGTTATGCGAGCTGTGGTGGATCCCGGAAACTACCTGGTTACTTTTGGTTGTGAGGATGGTGTGGTGCTTCACCCAGGTGTCTGTGGGCAAGCCTTTGTGGAGCACGAGGTGCATATTGTGGTGCTTCGCCCAGGTGTCTGCGGGAAAGCCTTTTTGGAGAGAGATGCTTAGGACGTGCGACGTTGGGGCAAAGCGGCAAACCAGTGGGGAAGTAGTAGCGGGGTGCCCTTGATATTCTTTATTATATGATATATTCTTGTATGCGTTACTTGGTGAGAGTAGTCATGGTGAGGTTGGGAACTTAGTATACATGTTTAGGTGACGAGTTAGTTTCACTTGTTGTTCACTGTGCTTTAGCATGCTCTC
Source organism: Viscum album (assembly GCA_963277665.1). NCBI lineage: Eukaryota > Viridiplantae > Streptophyta > Magnoliopsida > Santalales > Viscaceae > Viscum > Viscum album. The sequence continues at coordinate 2,125,641,051 of OY728121.1, read as the reverse complement.
TTTACTTTTGAACGAGAGGCTTCAGGGAGGATCATACTGAGTATATTGTTATACTCAACCTATGTATATATAAACTGTTTTTCAGGTCACTTGGAGCAGGTTGGAGATCAAGCTGGTTTCTACTAGCTTGGAGTTGCAGGAGTTGTTCGGGCTTGTGGTTTCTGCTGTTTTTACTTTTTTTGGGTACTTGTAGTCTTTCCCTTCCAGTTGTAGTGCTTTTGCATGACATTTAATATATGAACATGGGTTTCCATTATATTCCAATTCTGAGTTGGAGTTGATTGGTGTCTATCTTATCTCTCTCTTCTGCATGTGTTCTCTTAGAGGGTAATGCCTCCAATTTGTGTGTTTATTATACCCTCGGTGCTAGTCACCAACCCGGGGCCTACTGGAGGCAGGGCTCGAGGGTCATTATCTCCCTTCTCACATTGCCGTCCCGGGAGGGGTACACTTTGTGGGGAGGGGGTCGTGACAGGTTTGTTGGTGAGGCATCTTCCTTTGGTTGAGTTTGCTTACAATAATAGTTTCCACCCCACCATTGGTATGACACCGTTTAAAGATTTGTATGACCAACCTTGTCATTCTCTGTTGTGCTGGATTGGGGTCGGAGAGTTAACAATTATCGGGCTAAAGCTAATGTAGAATATGACAAAGAAGTTCGGGTAATTCGTGAGAGGATGAAAGCAATGTGGGATCATCAGAAGCCCTAATTCAGTCATATGAGGAGACCTCTCCAATTCAACATTGGAGATCATGTGTTCTTAAAAGTGACTCCTCATCATGGGAAACAAAATTTTAGTCATGGGAGTAAGCTTTCTCCCTGATTTTTTGGGTCTTTCGAGGTGTTGTCTCGTGTTGGAGTCGTGGCATATCAGATAGCACTTCCTCTATACATGAGTTAGATACAAGATGTCTTCCAGGTGCCGTAGCTTCAATGTTACCTTCATGAAAAATCTCACATCATTGATTGGGGTGAGATCGACGTTGACGATGATGTGACCTTCAAGGAGTGGCATGTGGGGATCCAGGACCGCCAGGTGAAATTGTTGTGTGGGTGTGTTATTTTCTTAGTTTGTGTCCTTTGGAGGCACGGTGGCATGGAGGAGAGAACCTGGGAACATGAGTCACAGATACACACTTAGTATCCCAAGTTTTTTTATGTTTAGATCTTCTCTTGTCGCGATGCTCGTTGTGGTTGTCAACCTTTTTTGGTTTAAGAGGCGGTTTTCTCTTCTTCGATGCTTTATTGCTAACCTTGCTCTCATTTGAGAGGTATCTCCCCTAAGAGAGTGTTTTAGGAGCTGGTTGTTGTTGTTGCATGATTTTGTGTTTAGTTCCTCTAAGTGAGGTGGTTGAGCTCCTGTGATGGTGAGATTCTTGAAAGGTGTCTCACGGAGTGGTTGTTCGAACAACCCTTTTTTCCCTTCTTTCTCTCTGGGTTTGGTTTTAAATTCTTGAGGATGAGAATAGTTTGAGAGTTATGTGATTTAAGGGCCTAGATCCTAGTAGTCGTTTCTTTTGTGTGGTTAAGGTGTTCAAGGTGCCCAGAGGAGGCTCAGAGAGAAGACAAGGGATTTCAAAGCTTTCTATGTCGTGGAGCCTTGGGTTGCATCACAAGGCTAGTCGATGCGGCGTAGTGGGGATGGTTGCTGTGTATGAGATCGGGGGTGGGTTTTCAAAGCCACTGGCATTCTCAGCATGGCTGCACCATGGAGGGTAGGTTACGGCGTAGCCTAGATGAGCTTTGTGTCATGGAACAAGGTTGTGGCATAGGTCGGTCGAATCTTGCAGCGTGGAGCGACATGAGGCATTGTAGTGCTCTGGGGGATGTTCTGCCTTTTGGGGATAGTTGTGTTGTGGGGGTTAGATTGAGGTGTAACCTCCCTTCTGGTGATGGGAGTTCTGCGGCATGGTGGTCTTGACAACGTCACGGTCTCTCCCAAAGTTTATAGGATTTGCAGCATGGTATGCATTATGTTTCTCAGACGTGGGTCTGGCCGGGAAGGTTACGGTGTGGTCCCTTCCAATGCGTTGTATTGTGTCGTGTGTCATCTAGCTACGTGGCATGGTCTAGGAGACTACGTTGTGGTCTACTATTTCTCAGAATACCTATAAATATCTGAACCCCCTTCGAACACACTTTTCTCCCATCTTTCTCTCTCAAACCCTAGGCACCCAAGAGAGATTTTTGAAGGTCTTTGAAGCCTCTTTCGATCGGATTCGATCCCCGACTTCCCGTGTTTGATCAGTGGTGATCTGGGGTGATATCTTCCTCTTTTCTAATGATTTCTTCTCCATTCGATCTCATTTCCTCCCATTCTATCGTGTCATGTTATAGCATTTGATCTTCATCATTCTAATGGAGTTTCTTTTGATGTTTGTTGGCGCGGTTGTGACGTGGTGTTCTCGGAGGGACATAACTTTCCTTATGGGAGAGGTGATTGAAGATCCATGTTGTTGTTATGTTCTCATGTGAAGAACGTTGACGGCTTGAGGTAGGGGATTCGTTGTTTCTCCTTTTATTTATATGCAATCGTAAATTTACAATGTTTTAGCCCTTAGGGTGGCGGTGGAATTAACCTTAATAAAAGATAAACCAGACTAATGAAATAATGGTTTATGGTAACTGCATGTGTTCTTCCACCATGATAATGGTTTGTCTCTTGATTTTCTAAATAGTGTGTTATCTATGTTATGTTTGGTTAGCATGTTTGTTATGCTTGGGTTAGCATGTTAATTTGTGGAAAATAGTTAAAGAAAGAAAAGTCAATAATTTGTTTGATGGGTAAAGAATTAAAGAGACATGTTTAATGAATCCTTAGATTTTTGTAATTTGATGGTAATCAAATTGATGTTTAATGCATGTTTAATTGATTTTTTTTCTTCCAAGTGTTAATGGAATTGGATAAAGAACATGAAGTTGTAATGCTTATTGATGATGATAATAAATAGGCATGTTAAAGGAAATGTTCTTAAAGTTTGTTGAAATTGGAAGTTATGCTTGAAATCATTCTTTAAATAGTTGATAGCTTTTAATAGTTGATGTCTTAGGCTACATGTAGTCATAACCTGTGATAAATAAATTGGTTAATTCAAGATGGAATAAAACCGGTTGTTTGATAAAGATAAATGTTTGGGTCTGAGTGAGCTTGTTTGCTTATGAAGGATGAATGTCTTGTGTTTAGGGCCAAGTAAGCCTGTTTGCATGTAAAGGCTAAATGCCTTGTTTTTAGGGTCTAGTTTTCCATGTTGACTCTATTTTTGTTTTGTTGCCTTCTATGTTGCTCTAGATGTGAGCCTTGCAATGCGATGTGATGTGAGTCTTTGATGGTTGATGAGATACTGGCTGGGAGGTTTGGGTTTGTGGCAGCAATTGACGTCTGTGACGACGAAATGCATGGTGATATGCATGAGGGTGTCAGTGATGACATCAAAGTTCATGGAATGGGTTAAAGTTGGGTTTACCCGTTGTTGTGCTAAAAACTGGGATGCTTGCTTGTTAATGATATGTTTAAAGGACAGATGGCCGGGTTTCTTATTTATCTACATTCATTCCCCCACTATTTGATGCAGCTAGATGTGCTTGGTTATGCGACTTTTATGGTAGGTTAGGATGTTTCATAGAGTACCTGGAATTATGGAATGGTAATAATGATTAATTAATGTTTTAACACATGGATTTGGTGCTTATTGAAATGAAAATGTTGATGATCTTGAGAATCGTGGGCTCAGTTGGATTATACCTAGAGGACATGGACTTCACCTTAAAGGTTAATGAAATGTGTAAACTAAATAATGTTAATTAATGACTAGTGAATTAATTAACGTAGTGTTTAATTGTAATAAGGAAAGAAGTAATTTAATGAAACTCCTTAAATGCTTGTGTGGTTATAGGATACCAAGTTCTTAGTGGTGGCAGCTGGGTGTCCGAGAGACGATAGTTGTAATTCAACCTGAGACTAGGATAATGTTCATAGTGTGGTTGTGAATATATTATATCATGTATGTTTTGTGATTTCATATGCTTCATCACCCATGTCGGTAGGGAGACTGACACTCAATGGACTCTGGGAGGGTGTGTTCCCCAACATCATGGTTGGCGAGAGACAGATGGCTGACAACCCCCTCTAGTCTCGCACTCTTCTTCTAGTAGTATTATGTGCCGGTATGCACGGTGATTAGTTTTCCTCATATATGTGTGTTGAGGGTTGTAATGGCTTGTGGTTATTTCACCCACATGTATCTCTGGATATAGTATCCTAAGGATTATTATAGGTATGATGTGTATGGGTTGTGATGACTTGAGGTACATTACTCAGTGTATGGGTTGTGATGGCTTGATGTACAATACCCGATGTATGATACACGACATACGGGTTGTGGTGGCTCCTGAAAACTACTTGGTTACTATCTGGAGATGTGGATGGGATGGTGAGATGATGTGATGCCTGAGATGCGTGTTATGATACTTACCTCAGGTGTCTTCGGGCTGACTTCTTTTGGAGAGAGATGGCTCTAGACATACAATGTTGGGGCAAAGCACCAAACCAGTAGGCAAGCGGTAGCAGGGTACCCCTATTTTATTACTATAATATATGATTTCTTGTATGTATTACTTGGTGAGAGATAGTCATGATGAGGCTGGAAACTTAGTATACATGTTTAAATGACGAGATAGTTTCACTTATTGTTCAATGGGTTTTAGTATATTTTCTTTATCTTTTGCACGAGAGGCTTCGGGGAGGATCTTAATGAGTATATTCACCCTTTATAAACTATTTTTCATGTCAGCAGGAGCATGTTGGAGATCAGGCTGGGTATTACTAGTTTATGGTTATTCATGGGTTGTTTGGGCTTCGTGGTTGTTGTTGGGTTTACCTTTTGGTACTTGTAGTTTTCTTTTAAGTTATGTTAGTTTTGTATGGAATTACATGCATGTACTTTGGTTTTCTTTTACTATATCTGAGCAATATTTGATTTGTGTGCTCGTCTTATCGCTTGTTCCTCATTTTCTTTTAGAGGGTAATGTCTCTCATTTGTATGAATATTATACCTTCGATGTTTGTTGTCAAACCTTGGTCTATTGGAAGCGAGCTTCAGGCAATCACTATCTTCTCTCGTTGTCGTCTCGGGAGGCGTACCTTTGGGGGGAGGGGGTCGTGACATTTAAACTCATGCTTATTTAACAAGATCTGTGAAACTAAGTTCCTACGAACTTCGGGCACATAAAAGACAACATTTAGAGTGAGGATCTTTCACGATGTAAACTCGTGATCAACCTTGATTACATCCTCTTGATGAGAGATTTGTTGTTGCACACATGTCATGTAACGCTGAAATTGATCCACCAATAAGAGTTATCCTCGAGCAAGTTAGTTTTGAATATCATGGTTGCAAAGTGCTCCTTAAGAGTCTTGTTGTTGTCATCTTTCCTCTTATGGAGACGGCAATCCCACTTGAAGTGTCTCACCTTTCCATGGAAGTAGTGTGATCATTTCTTCTTCTTCAATTGTATATTTCCTTTTGAAGGATGTTTTGGACGTTTTCCTCCTTTGAGGACCCGGATAGACCAACTCCCTCTGTCGTGAGGACCTTGGATTGGTCATCCTTACGTTCACTTGTCTCCTCATGTTATTTATATTCCTCCTCAATTTGTATGAAGTTAAGCAACTCATTGAGTGAAATATCATCATTGTGACTGAAAATTATTATTATTTTATTATCATAAACCCCCTTTTAAGGGATGAGGGGGAACCCAACATGACATCAAAGACTTAAGACAAACACCGAGCCCCAATAGTCCAAAAACCCAAGGCCATAAACAACCCAGTTCAAGTCTACAAAGAAAAGTCTCTCCCCGACATCAAAAACGTTAAGACCAGCTTTCACCTTCTCATCGCTGCTCGGCTAGCTGTCTCGTGCAGAGATGCACGAGCCTAGTACCGATGGCAAAAGTCATACCCTCTCAAACATCCAAATCTGGATAGTAATGGTCCGGTGAAACCTCCCTGCACTGAACCTCATCCAGAGTAGCTCTTTGTAGGTGGTCTGGTTGCATAGTCCCTTCAACCGCGGATCGCAGGGCCACAAAGCAGAAACACATTCAGAAAATCCATCACATTTAGAAAATCCAATCCACCGAAGAACCAACACAAATCCATGACGCAAATTCATCACAGTCACAAAATCCAATCCACACAGTCAGAAAATTCATCACTGTCGCACAAAAACCATCACCGGCGTAAATCCTTCACGTACCAAAAAACCAGATCCTCCCTCACTAGCAGAGGAAGCCTTCACGCCCTGCCTTTTACTTGCATCCCAGACGTCGAACTGTCGTCAGACGAAAACCCCATCGCAACCCAAGACTCCCTCTGATTCTGCAGTTGCAGAAGAAACCCGAAGAGGCAGGCGCTCCAAGGTGCGTGAAGTCGAGCCAACGCCACCCAAGGCTGGATGACCCTACGACCACACCGAGGGAGCATCACCGATGAGGGGGTCTAAGACGATCTAAGCCAGAAGCGCCGCTATGGGCATGAGACCGGGCAGATTTGACTGCAGAAGAACCCTCACCGGAGGCCGAAACGAGCAAACCACGAGAATCAGAAGAAAGGGAGACCGGTGAGGAGGGACAGGGTCACACCGACGACGACAACACCTCGAAACCACCATCCGCCCATCCAACATCAAAGGCACCAAAACGAAACCACCTTGAGCCGCAAAACCACTGAACTCCAAAACCTGTGAGAGGAAGAGAAGGAAGGGGGAGGCGACGCCAGAGACCCTCCAGCTCAACACTGAAGACAGCGTTCGAGCCTCCCCCCTCCGGATCGAAGCCGAGGGAAACCCTAGATCCGTGAGAGGAGGGAGAGCTGCCGCTCAGAGGTCGTCATCATAACTTTAGTTCTCCAAAATATCATCATTGTGTTTTAGAGAATATTTAACATTCTTCCAAGAAGGGGGGGAATTTATCGATGATGGATGCGACAATAATAACATCATCCATGTTCATCTTTTTTTGCTTTAGATGTTGTAAGATGTGTTGAATTTCATAAAATTGTTCTACCATAGATATAACATCTACCATCTTACAAGTGTATACTTCATTGATTAACTTCTTTTGTGATTGACAACAAATCTATTACCAAAACAACCCTAGGTTGTAACATTTTTTTTGTTATAGTTTCAATGTCGGTTGCTTCAAAGATTTGTCAGTCATGATCTAGATGAGATCATTAGTAAGATGTAGTTCTCTATTAGCGTACCGATGCAAAACCAAGGTTTCAGTCATTATTATCAACAGGTCAAAGGCTATGATGCCAATGAGGATATGTCATGTGTTCATTCCTAGGACTCATTATGGTGTTAATTGACCTAAGTTAAGGGTAATGTATTGTAAATGTTGGGACCTCCCAAACCCAACTTGGATTGATGATGCTGGGATTCCTTAGTGACCCTTGTTGGCGTGAGAAAGATTATTTCTCTCCTATCAATGGCCGACTGATCGAGATTGTCTTGTCGTGATCGTATCACCGGCTCTTGATGAGGGTTCCTTTGAGACGGTTAAGTGATGCTAGAGATTCTGGTAAGATAGATTGGGTTGTGATGTACACTTTACACATTTTATTATTTGAGCGATGTAGTGGCTTGCCCTTGTCACTATGAAACCACCATTCATAATGCAAGGCCAGGTGTGACCCAACATCCAATGAATGTGTGGGTTCTTGGATAACAGGATGAGTAAGTTTTGCTTCCCCCTCACTACATAAGTGGTTTTGGGTCATGGGGACAGGAGGTAATGTTCCTCAGATGACAGGCCACTAGTTGATGGGATTTCATTATGTTAATATTCAGATGGTACATTATGAGCATAAAAAAAAGACAAATAAACTAAGGGGGAAACAGAACCCAACCTTTCAAGAGTGCAGAGTGCAGACATCCAAAGGTTAAACCGCTTGCTGCAAAACACCAAAATAAATACAGATCACAGCTGGATTGCCTCCTGCAAAGCATCCGGACCACCCAGCCCCGCCCTCAGATCCTTGTTCTCCCTGCTCAGCTGATCAATCTGACCATGCAACAGGCCGATCAATGCCTGTGCAGCCATCACCTCCATCTTGAACGTGGCCTTCTCTGTTGAGAGGGCTTGGATCTCGTTTTGCAGGTCATGGAACAGCATGTGGTAAGGAGGCAAAAAAGAGGTGAGACTGGCAGGGGAAGGGGGGCCGGACCGCTCAATGGTTTCTAGTAGCTGGAATCCCAAGAAGCCCGGTGAGAAGTCTGATTCATCCATGGTCGTCGTCATCATCATTGGGGTTGGGGTTGTTGGGGCGATGGTTGTGGATGAGCTAAGATCTTGGATGGTCATGTTAGTGAGTTCTGAATGATTTGGATGGCCGGACTCCGGCTGGTTTTCTCTTAGTCTCTTGTGAGGGAACAAAAGAAGGGGTTGCCCGGCAGCCAAGGATAATGGCGGGCAATCCTCATCCAGATCCTCCATCTTCACAGTCTGGCCAATGTCCAGCAATCAATCGGCCAAAAATATTAAGGTGCTAAAGCCAATATCTGCATAAGAAATTTAGCAAGAAACAGAAAACATACCCGCTCAAGATCGATCCCTTCAACGCAAACAACATTACCAAATACATCGTCCCCCGCCTCGTTCCCGGGAATGAAGACAGATGCATCATTATCCCATTCCTCCTCAATAAAAGGTGCATATCGATCTCTGTTTGGTGGCCCTAAACCACTCTTTTGGAAAACTCTACACAGCACGAACACATCCTTTCCACCAAAAGCATGGACAAACCACAAGCAATTCCATAAGAGCCAGAATCTCGGAACAAAAAGTCCAGGAAATTTTCTATAAAAGAAATGTAAAGGGAGGCAGATAAAGCTTGATGATACTCCAGATACATGATGTTTAAAGAATCACATCACGGTCTCACCTTTGGAATGCCGGTTTTCTCTGATTCCTCATCTGCAAGCCTGTACTCATGCATTACCCAGTTTGTTCGTTCACCACCAGGAGCCCGTCCAACATGGAACACGAGGGTCTTCTTCATTCCAACCATTTTTGAATTATGACGAACAACACGATCCTTCCCCGTCGTCTTCCAATACCCACAGTTGGTGGCCCGGTTCATTCTCACACCATTACCATATTTTTTGTCCAAAGCACTGAAAAAGTACCACTCTAGGTCCCTAGTCTTCAAACTTGACTTATCTAAACATGATACAGTTCCTCAAAATCAAAAAACTCAAATAGATGAGCACGTTATGAAAGATGAGCACGTTATCTTGGAAATCCATGACTGGGAAACTCTACGGTTTTTTCTTCTTTGGACTTTCAAAGAATTGAAAGGAACAAAGATTGGGTTGCAAAGACAAGCCACTCCTGCTCTGGTTGTTGAATGTAACAAAAAGCATCCTGTTTCTCTTGCCCATGATGTGCCAACCACTCCATTAACATATTATTTTTAGCAGTTGGCCAACAATTCGATCAATGCTGTCAAGCATGAAGTAAGCGGAAGTGGAAAGATGACATAGAATAAGTGTATGAACACAAAAATTAAAGTGGTTCGGTCAGTATGATCCATATCCATGAACGAGATAATGATGTTTTCATTATTAGGTGTAAAATGATACAACAAAGAATAATTCTCACAGACAAAAGATGGCACGGTCTTGATCCATATTGATCTATACAAGAATGTATTCTAGATCACATCTAACCCTAAAAGTGATTCTCTAATTAGGGAGACTGTCTGCATTAACAATTATGTGAGGACTCACCAAAATGAAAAATAATGACCTAGTATGCAATGCCATTAAAGATAATGAGTCATTATTGCATGAAACGGCCGGTAATCGATAAACACATAATACATATTATGATCAGCGTAGGACGACAGTTGGAAATGATTATAAAAACGAATAGTGTAGTGTTATAAAAACAAATAGTAGTTCGAAGGCAGGCAGAAAAAATAATTGACAATTTTGAAAGCAGAAGACTAAAATTTTACAGGCACGAGACTCACAGTGATTCAGCTCTCCCGTAAAGAGAGAGAAAAATAATAAATATAAAAGCAGGACATCAAGAAGCAACATCAGCAGACGGTTTGGAGTGGGAATTGGGATCGGGTAAGCGACCTGGGAGGTCCCATGGCTCAAGCTTGTAGATATCCGTTTCTGAGATAGCGTCGAATCGGAAGGACTTCCCCGTGACCTTCCTCCTAAGGTAGTACCACACCAGCTCCTCGTCCGTCGGGTGGAACCGGAATCCAGGCGCAAGCGACGTCGGCGTCGGAGGAACGGGGATCATGGCCAGCTTCGACGGAGAATCAAGACCCTTTGTCGGGCGCATGGGATCTCCGCGGCTAGGGTTGGGGAGTGGCACCTGTGCGCATGTCTGGGCGGAAAAGCCGGGGGGGCGAAGAGGGAGACCGCCGGAGGTCGCAGAGACAGCGACCCCTCTTCCTCAGCCGTCCATTGTTGAAAACCCACAGGCGAAGCAAAGCGGAGCTGGGAAAACCTCTGGGAAAAGGTAGCAGAAGCTTTGCTTGCACGAAACTTACAAGGAGCGCAAAATGCCGGCCGTCGCGTTTTGTTTCCACCACCATTCCTCAACGTTCTCAACGTTTTAGAGGTTTTTTTTTTTTTTTAATGGGATTTTTGAAAAACAAAATAATGGTTTTCGTTTTAATGTCCCTAATGCATTTGTTCTGCGGTAAATACTTCCCACATTACCTTAAAAAACATTAAAAAAATAACTAGCTTTTTTAACAAATTTTTTATTGTAATTCATTATTGCTTTAATTAAAATATTTTGAAAATATTATCTAACCTCTCATTTCTACGGTTGAGGGGACTTACCTAAGTGGTAAAAACTCATCATAATCCTACATCAAATCTGAATTTAAATTCGGACATGAATGAATTTCAGTGGCACCATAGCAGGGATACTATAGTAGTAGTAGTATTCATTTGAATGGGTTTTCAGGTCTTGTAATTGGGACTTCAGACCACATGACCTCTGGGTCATCATAGGTTGGGCCTTCGAGTGATGTATTGGAGCAACTCTGGATCTGGTGGCTTGTAGGACAATGCAATGGTGGTCACTCGCGAGTGGGCTGGTCGCGAGGAGACCTTTGATGGAGTAGTGGTAGGTGCAACCGATCACTAGCAGCAGCAAACGACTAACAGAGCACACAACAAGTTGAGGCGGGGATGATAAGGGTGTAGACACTGATGAGCTGGCGTGGATAGATGACAGGCAAGCGAGAGGGGTTGATGTTAAGACACCTCGAACTCACACTCCCAAATTCAGTATTAAAAACACATTCTTCATATACTGACTTCGATACCAAGCAAGACGACTCAAGTTGAACTTGCATATATTTCACATGAATACTACTTTTTCACAATAATCTCACACAATCCCAAGAACCTTTAGGTTTAGTGTCTTTGAAGATTAGTTGCACAAACAACTTATTTTACAACACCTGTGAACATTTCTTCATAATTGTACCATACTAGAACATCTTTGAGACATCTCCAAGGTTATACTCATCCTCATAACCCAGGGAATGAAAAATATAAGAAATGAGTGAGCTCAATGGCTTAGTAAGAGAAAAACATATCAATTAGTCATCAGAAGGGTTAGATCATAAGCATATGAGAGACATGAGCATGAGAGAAATATCTTATTAAAAAAACATGATCAAATAAGAGTTGTCCACATGATAGAAAGATATGTAATCTCAAATGATCAAACATATACCATGACATAAGAGTGCAAAAACATGAGATAATAATCAGATGTCATTGAGCATAACATAAGTATATAACATAGAAACGTTGCATAAGCATAAACATAAGTAATCATTGTTGGAGTTGGTGCTTTAGAGCCAACTTTTACGTACTTTATGATTATTTGTATACATTGTTTTGAATATTGTTGGGGACAACGTGAAGCGTACGATCCCAAGAAAAAACCACGATCAACGGTTGAACACGCTTATTCAATTAAGTATTGGAATTCAAAAACTTTCTTGAGGTTATAATAATTTCAATTACAAACAGAAGCGAGAAGTGAAAAATTGAGATAAGTGTGGAAATAAAAAACAAAAACCATAAACTAGAATTTAACGTGTTTCAGTCCCTTTGGGACCTACATGCACGGTAAGAACACCACCCACCCACCAACCCACACACATTCTATTAAGCTCAAAGCAAAGAAACATATATAAGATAAGTAGTCCAGAGCGAATTTTAAAAACATTCAAAAGAACTTGCAATGTTGGATAAGCTTACTATTCAGCAGTCCAGATCTCTTCTTGCACGACTCACTTGAAGCCTTATTCTTCTGAAAATCCCTGGCATTGGATCGGTGACTTCAACATCAAGAACAGGAGGCCGCACTTCCTCTCTACGATGGGACACCAATGATCTCCACCACAAACAGAGTAGTAACATCTCCGACAGATGACAGTAGGACATAAGTCGGATCTTCTTCGAAGAACTTTTCCACACCAAGAACAGGAGAAAACTGAAGGAGAAAATCAATCAAATCTCTTGATGATCGGGTTCGAAGAGGGCACTAAACCTTCTATCAATCATGTAGGATATCTAGCAGCTCGAGCAATGAGTGCATGCCAAAAAAGGTCCCACGTAAGGGTAGCCAGTGCATGAAGGTCCCACGTAAGGGTCCCAGGCCATGTAAGGGTAAGAAAGCCTATTGCATAAAGGTACCGGAGTCAGACCCCCGATAAATAAAGGTAAACATAAAAAATTAATACCCATGGAAAGGTAAACCTTTAAGGGTAACTTCCGCATAAGGGTACCCACATAAAAGTAACACCCCATGTAAGAGTATCCACGTAAAGGTAACACCCTGTCATGACCCGACCCACTGGGGCCCGCCTGGCCGGTGATAAGATGAGTGTGACTACCGCAAGTCCGCCTCCAATAAGCCAAGGATTGGCGACCAGCGCCGAGTAGGCATAACCCATACATGTGATACATTAACCAATTGTACCAGGACACACACACACACACACACACATGTCTCCAAGCCCATACAATGCCGAGAAAGTAAAAAAAAATTGATACCATAAATGCATGCTCAACATTTATCCCACATCAGAGTATAAAAAAAGTACTAAAATAGATAAAGGGTCCAAATACAAGCTCAACCAAAAAATGCAGAGAGTTCAACCTACTCAGAAGGAGAAGACCACTATCAAATTAAACCACCTAGAAAACACCTCAGTCTGTCCAGCCCAACTATGATATGCCTGATCCCTATGCTCATAGGACACTATTAAAAGGGTTTTCATCTACATGAAACATGACATGTGCGGGCAGAGCCCATGTAGAGGTGAGTATAACAATACCAAGCAGGACACCCCGAAATCACTAAGCATAAAGCATCAAGTGTAGTTAGATCATTACAGTAATACAATAAATAAAACCTAGATATACTCATAATAGAAAACCAGTCTCAAGTGGTCTCAACCAATACCGATAACTACATGATACTGCTCAAGGCTTCTAAGTAATACTAATTCCGAGAGTACTCACTCCACGAGTCATGCTATCGTTGACGATGCTCATCCAAGAGGTCATGACCAGTAGGCCCTGTGCAAGAAGTACTCAATGGATCCCATAATATCTCATCATCGGGTAGGGGATCACACTCGGGGATACTATGGGACACAACAAACCCTACTAGATCTGCCTTCTAGATAGGGGATCGACGCCCTATGCATGGTGGTCACACTGATACCATGAACCGCACCTATGAATGATAGAGGAAACCACCTTGGTCCCACAGGGGGATGCATCGAACTCTTTCCAATACAACACCCATAGAGGGGATCACAATCCAATGACAAGGATGTAATTCCACATTGTACCCTCATGGGAAAGGACCAAGGTATCATACTCAACTAAACTTGGTATATACTGAAGAGATGAAACGCTCCAAGCCATCTCTGAGGAAGTACATGATGTGCATTAGGGTACACAAATGTGTACCACTAACTCTGTACCTACCCATGTCCATGCCCGTGTTCCTATTCCTGTGATCGTATACCACATACATTCCTATGTACACCTGACCATACCTGAGTACACAGATCAACCCATATACCATGGCCTTGTCCGAGTACATAGCTTAGCCCGTGTACTCAATCTGTGCCCGTGTATCCTATGGGATATATAAAAAGATTTCGACCAAGGTCACACAGTGTGTGGTAGGTACCACATGATGTGTGATCCTTATCTCTTCCTTGGAAACCCTATCACTGCAGCTAGGGGTCCCACATGACGTGTATCTCTAGATTGCATGATGTGTACCGCATAATTTTATAGATTCCACGGTTCCTTCATGCATCATTCATATTTGTCACTACCACCATAGATATTGCTAGGAAACTCATATCTGAGGTCGGGTGACCCTCTTCGTCACTGCTCATCAGAAATCGAACCACAATTCGATCGAAAATCGGTCTATCGAGCCAAACCATCGCCACACCAAGCCGCTGCTGCATATCCACTGGGAAAATAGAATTCATCGGTTTGATCCCAATCCACCTTTAGTCATCCACCATCATCGCACCTCGATGGCGCCCTCGATCGTGAACCACACACTAGTGGAAAAACACAATTTAATGTCGGTTTTTTTACGTCAGTTTTTAAGCGACATCTATAAAGGCGATGTAAATAATATTATTTTCAACATCATTTTTCTAAAAACCAATGCCAAAAATCATTTTCGTTAAGGGTTTCGTCGTCGGTTATTTAAAAACCAACGCCAAAAATCAATTCAGTTAAGGGTTTCAGTTTCGGTTTTAGGTAAAAGTAATGCCAAAAATCAATAAGGATTGGGTTTTCAGCATTGGTTTTAGATAAAAACGACGTTGTAAACTCGTTTTTTTAAATATCAGTGTCAGTTTTTAAAATAACTGACGTCGTAAGTTAATTTTTTTTAGAAAAATCATAAAATTACACTTCCAATAAAATCGAAACCCCTATAAAAAAACACAATATACAACAATCAAACAATATTTATCATTTAATAAAAATCTACAACTTACATGCTTTTATCTAGTTAATTAAAAAAATATCTACGCGTTTGTATTATAAAGTAAAATTAAAATACGCGTACCTACAATCAATGACCTCTTTCAAAAATTTTGTGACCTTTGCAAGTCCCACGACTCCAGTATTTACAGTTCTCGCACCACTCAACTATTTTTTGATACCAAAGAGAATACATTTGAGTCATTGAAAAATTTACATGGATTACAGTTAAAGATCAATGCATCAATAAATCTTATAAAAAATTAGACAAAGACATTGCAGAGGCACTTGAGAGAAATCAATGAATTCTAGTGTTGAATGTTGGAAGAATATGTTGTTGTAGGTAATGAGGAATTTTGTGGTTAAGGCTGAATGGGATGGTTTGATGGTAAACTATACTACAATGGCTAATCAGATAAATTAGGCTAAGAATGAGATGGCTGATGCATATACCCGGTGGAAGAAATTCATTTCTCATTTCAAATTATCAATTTGTTTCCTTTTATGTGCATGTTGATATCCCATGACGACTGAGTGTATGTACATTTATTATAATAAATGTATACTAGGATGTATGTTTAGGGGTTTTGTGATTTAATACCCAAATTTCCATCTTTCCAATTTCATAAAAATATGTGATATATTAAAAATAATTAGGGAAGAAGTGGATAAATGTCTTTTATTTTCTTTTTATTTGAGTGATAAGCTAAAAAACTAGTTGAATATGATACCTCATCAATATGTTACCACTTGGGGTGATCATATACATTGGAGGGCATGACGTGCATTCCATGCATGTTATTTTCTTTATGACCTCTAGTGTATTTGGAATATATCGAAATATATGTGTTTCCAATGTGTCCATGATTTTTATGTTATGCACAATGGTGTGTGTGTGTGTGTGGCCTTGAGATACGTTTTTTGATATGGTAACTAATGTGCATGGGTATCCCATGAGACTATATTTGATGTTTGATTCCCTAAAAATTATTATGTAAATTGTTACCATGTTAGATAATTATCATATGTTTATGTATGTTTCTACAGATATCTCATAATGACATGTATTATGCTTCCTTTTATAATATTTCTTGTTGAATGTATTACCATACCCAAGGAAGCATTATTTGGTAGTTGGAACAAGTGGACCGTCATGATATGATTATACCAGGTTGGTTGACCTGACATGAGACAATGACTGTGATGTACCTATGATAGGCCTGTGGCTAGACCTAAAATTCAATTCATTATGGATACCAAGTACCATGCAAGAAATTGATGCCATGTGGATATCAAGTACATGTTCACTCATCATCATTGTGGCCTGAATCAATACTCAATGCCTCTAGGATACCATGCAATATGTTTAATGCACTTTTGGATTGTTCTTGGTCACTTATAATGTATTTTTTATCCTTTTGGCATGGAGTTGTAGCAGGTACGACATGGGTTCATCTCAGATTGGATAATACATATCCTCTCAACACATGGTTGATTGATTATTTATTCTTTCATATACCAAGCATAAACAAAAAAACCGACGCTGATAGTTACAATTTTTTTAGAAAATTCAGAATATTACACTTTCAAAATAAAGTAGATTTAAAATACACATACCTGAAATTTACAGCATGCTCATTGTTGGTTATTGTTTAAGCATTCATTTGATTTTTAGTAGGTTCAAACACCTAATATATCAAAAGAGTTAGTTTTTTGAACCCATATGTAATATTATTTATAAATATTAGAATATACATACCTTAAATCCTAATCAAACTTAAAAAATAGTTCGCAAAAATAGATTGAATATGAGTCATATCATATTGATAATAAGATTGTGAATCAATTAATTCCTACAATAACATTGAATGATATGATGTAAAAAAATAGAATAATATGGCAGAAAATATAAAAAAATTAATACAACTAACCTTATCAAATTCAGTAGTTTCCCCAGTTGTGATTATCTCATACTTGAATCGTAGAATATAATAACCACATTCAACATGTCCTTTTTGAAAACTACACTATAGTTATAAAACATTAAAATGTTAATAAAAATTAATATATAATAAAAAATCATAATAAATTCTAATATAAAAACTAATTACCTGTACTTCCACATATTTGATTTTATTCGGCGTCTTTATCGATTTGTATTCCTTGTTAAATTTTTTCTATGAACTGAATTTTTATATATATGAACTAATAAAACATATCTAAACAATGAGAATAAAACATAATGAGCTTATAAAAAAACATACCTTTCTAATAAGGTGGAAAATATTTTATGAAAATTCCCTAATAAAGACCAAAACCAATATACAGTGTATTCACTTGGGCACAATATACCTAACATCCAATGCCCCCTACAATACAAAAAGTTCATAATTAATGACATTATAATGATCATTAGTTCATAATTATGTTTCTATTATTACTTATCAAGAAATGGAAGAAACCAACACTGAATCTTCATATGTAATAATCTCTCAGACATATATGCAACTATATCAGGATTCTTCACATGTTGCACTTCTATGGAAATGAATTCTGGATATATAGAATCGTAAATGTCTATAATTTAATTTTTTAGAAGAAGTGTGTGTAGATACCTAATTTAAAAAGAAAATATAGTTAGTCAATTTACAATAATCTTTTATTAAATAAATACAAATTCAAATGTCAATTTACTTACATGGTAAACAACTGCACCACATTCAGGCTGAGCTCTTCAAAATCAACTAGATGCATGATATCTTCTTTGAGTAATTTCAATGGATATTCTCTTTCACATATATCGGTTATCATTTGAAACTCATAGATATAATTAAATGAATAATATTCCTGAGATAATCTTTGTATCCCATAATAAATATCTGAAGTATCTATAGTCGATTGTTCCTGGACATTTTGTTTCATTTGTGCAGCTTCTTTTGCTTTCATATAATCCTATATAAGTTAAATGTCTGAAAACATTATAATTAATTTTGAATCATTTTTAATTAATATTTAAAAAAACACATACCTCATATGAAATATAACAAAGCAAACAAGTTGGAAAAAGTAAAAAATGACCCACACAATCCCCAAATCTGGTGATCTATGTGGTAGGAAATGGTAGTAGAGCATTAGGATCTATAATATAGAGTATTGATACTCTAACCTGACCCATATGCATAGGTTGGTGATGTACAGAATCCCCCAAAAAATGAATGAGTCCTAATGAAACAATATGTATGTGAGGATCTCCAGAAAACAACTCACAATATACATTTTGGTCCAAGAAAGGTGGTGGAGAATCAAAGTAAGCAGATGGGGTCGGGTAGTCCAGGTGAGAAGGCTGGGAAGGCTGAAAAATGAAAAAGTTATATTAGTGTTTATAATTTATAAAATAGAAAAATTGACATCAAATTAATAACATACCTGGGAAGGCTACTCATACGGGGCGGGGTAGGCAGATGAGGCAGGGTAGTCCGGGTGAGCAGGCTGGGAAGGCTGAAAAATGAAAAAGTTATATTAGTGTTTATAATTTATAAAATAGAATAATTGATGATTAATAAATAATATACCTAGGAAGGCTACTCATACGGGGCATGGTAGGCAGATGGGGTAGGGTAGTTCAGGTGAGCAGCCTGGAAAGGCTGAAAAATGAAAAAGTTATATTAGTGTTTATAATTTATAAAATAGAAAAATTGATGAAAAATAAATAATATACTTGGAAAGGCTACTCATACGGGGCAGGGTAGGCAGATAGGGAAGGGTAGTCCAGGTGATCAGGCTGGGAAGGCAGAAAAATGAAAAAGTTATATTAGTGTTTTTAATTTATAAAATAAAAAAAATGATGAAAAATAAATAATATACTTGAGAAGGATGTGCAGACTGTAACTATCTTGCCATGTGTTCTAATAAAGCCTTATATACTTCTACTTAAATTTGATCACCCATAGACTGTTTCATATATTTCAGCTCTACTTTTAAAGATTCTATTTCTGGGTCTCTTGATTGCTTACTCTTACAAAAAACCTTCTAAATACTAACACCCGCATGATATCCTCTAACATGATCGGGGTGTTTTTCCTTTCCCAAAGCAATGGCTAGGATTTCCATCCTACCCTTGTGGATAAAAGATCCCTGTGTCTCCTGCTCCTGAAGTTCATCCTAAAATGAAAAATAAAAAAGTTATATTAGGGTTTATAATTTATAAAATAGAAAAACTGATAACAAATAAATAATATTTACTTACAATTTTATTAGCTACTTTCTTAGATTCCTCCATAATATACTATTCATTTTTTACTTCTTCTTGCTCGTTTCCATTTTTCACGATGAGTGGGAGGAGATGGAGGACCAAATTGGATCTCTTCTGAACCACTACTAGATCAAGCTCTTAATGCTTCAATTTTTTTTTTCAATCATTTTCTGCTCCAAATGCGAATACCCTCCAAGTGATAAAGTATGAGGGTCTACATTTCTCAACTGAGACTCCTGATAAGATATCCTAGAGTCATGTTATATAAAAATAAACTACTAAGTAATAAGAAAAATATATAATAAATTTTACAATATAAAATAATTATCATACCTGAAATTTTTCTTTATTATGACTGTAAACAAATCACTTCTATGTATCTTCATCTATAAATGGATACTTGAGGCATGCATTTTCAAACCTTCTCTTTCCAAAAACATAATTTTTTGTTATTTTTGTTTTAAAATCTCTCCATCTAACCGCCACTAAAGAGAGATGTCTTTTCCTAATTTCTTTGGTTTCCTGAAAATTGAATGTCATCTGTAATTGAATAAATTAAACATGTCATTTAAAATATATAATATTCAAAAAATGAGATAAAAGAAATCAATTAAGATATTTTACCATCACAGCCTCCCAAAGCTGTTTCTTTTCCATTCTATCCACTGAATTCCAATCAGGATATAAAATACTAATCCTGCAACAACTCTGCATCACTATATAACCGAAAAACTAAACTACATTTGGGCTAATTACATTATCATCATCATCAAAACAAATGTGTAATCTATCATCATCATGAGAAAGTGATAGTTTTGGTAAACGTGTAATACCATGTTTAACAACTTGAGAAATTGATTTTGTAGTAGTAATAGGATAATTATCCTCTATCGAGGATGCATCAGTAGTCCTGTATTTTTATTTGTAAATTAACAGTTTTATTTCATTAAATACGTATATTTCTGAATATTTAATAATATGTAAAAATAGATATACCTCGGTAACTACTCCTCTCTATCTGTATCTGACATTCCTACTAGAAATTGTAATGAAATTTTGTGTACCTACATATCATTAGAAAACTGAATATTTAGAAACAAGGAAGAAAAAAATAAGTAATTAAAAAAAGAGGCATGCATTTGTAAGTTTCAAAAAAAGATAAAAAAGATAAATATTTAACAGAAAAATTAAGAGACTAATTTAGGGTTTTCCCACATGCCTTCATCATGATCATTACATACTGTATGCACTGTATCTATCTTATACTCATTGTAATCATCCAGAAATTGTGTAATAGATGAATAAGGCTTATGTAAATCACTAACATCATCAGCATCATCCTCATCACCCAAATAATATCTTATTTCCTTGAAAAAAAAACTGACCAATGATCATTTGATGGATCAATGACATAAAATACTTACTTTTCATGTGTCACCATGATAAATGGTTCCTCATTGTAATTAAATCTTTTCAAATCAACCAGTTTAAACCCATATTCATCAGGTTTCACACCACTATTACTATCAACCCAATTACACTTAAAAAAGGTGACTCGAAATTTAATATAATCAATTTCCCATATGTATTCAAGAACTCTAAAATATGACGTTGATGCAGAAATTGGGTTTTTATCTTTGACACTTGAAAAATTCACTGCTTCAGTGAAAACCTTCACACCACTATTCTGAACGGTACTCTTGTCATCCAGGTTTTTTGTGTAAAATGTGTATCCAATGATATAAAAACCAAACCATGTGATCACATTAAGAGATGGTCCCCCTACTAACCACTTCAATGTTTCTGATGCAGATATATCTAGAGTGACTTTCTCCTTAAACCATGAAACAAATGTCTTCTTATGCTCAATCATCAACCACTTTTCATTTATTTTCTAATATCGTAACTCTAATTCAACAATATGTGAGGATATATATGATTGAACCTCATCTGTGTTGTTCAAAATGTATAAATTTTCCTGCATCACTTCATCACGTGGAATGGACTTTACCTTTAAGCCTCAAACCCCTCTACCTTCACTATCAACTGTCATATGTCGAGATATAGGGAGACAAAGATGCTCCACCTCATACAAATAATCAGTACAGAACTCAATCACCTCTTCTAATACATATTTTTAAATAATATAGGCCTCTGGTCGATACGGATTTTTAACATATCCCTTCAAAATTTTCATATATCTTTAAAAAGGATACATCCATCTTAAATAAACAGGCCCACATATTCTTATCTCACACACCAAATGAATCAGCAGATGAACCATTATATCAAAAAACATGGGTGGGAAATATATTTATAGTTGAAAAAGAATAAGATTTGCTTCATTCTCCAACACATCTAACAAATTTGGATCAATGACTTTGCTACAAATGGATTTGAAAAAATTACATAACCCGATGATAGTCTTTTTAACAGTTTTTGGCAACATACCACACACTGCTACTAGTAGAATTTGTTGCATCAACACATGACAATCATGAGATTTCATTCCTATTAATTTACAATCCTTCAATAAAACCAAATTATTCATATTTTAAGAAAAACCACTAGGTACTTTAATACCATGAAGACACTGATAGAAATTCATCTTTTCAATCTTTCTTAATGTGTGACAAGCCAGAGGTAAATATGTTTTGTTTCCTTTCACAGTGGGAGCTAACTCTAAATGTATTATCATTAATATCAATTCTAATCTAGCATGCAATACATCTTTTGTCTTTCCTTATATGTCTAACAAAGTTCCAATCAAACTGTCACATATGTTTTTCTCAACATTCATAACATTGATGTTATGTTTTATCTCTAAAAATCTCTAATAAGGTAGTTAGAAAAAATAGACTGCTTCTTCCAGATATTTCTTTGAAGACCAGAACTTATTTTATTTATAAATGTTTAATAAATATCTTTCACCCTGTCATAATATTCTTTAGATGACAATGGTCGAGGGTAAAGGTTGTATTCTTATAATCTGTCAAATGATTTTTTCAATCTACGATAAGGATGATCAATTTTCAAAAATCTTTGATGTCCCATATACAATGTCTTTCTTCCATTCTACAATTGTTAATATGAAGTCTGTTCTTCACAAATTGGACATGATTTATGTCCCTTAACACTATATCCAGATAAGTTTCCATATGCAGGAAAGTCGTTTATAGTGAACATTATCATAACACATAAAAAAATTCTCTTTCTTGTATGCATCGAAAACTTTAACACCTACCCCCCATAGTAGTTTCAAATCATCTATCAATGGTGAAAGATACACATCAATATCATTTCCCAGTTGTTTTGGTCCAGAAATCATCAAGCTCATCATAACATATTTTTTCTTCATACATAGATGTGGGGAAAAGTTACAAACTACCATCAAAACAGGCCATGAACTATGTTGGATACTAAGGCTTCGATATAGATTCATTCCATTAGTACACAATCCCATTATGAGATTTCTAACTTTACTTCCAAAATCATGATTTTTTATCAAAACTCTTCCACTATGGTGAATCAGAAGGGTGAAGTAAGTTACCATCAGAGATGCACTCATCTGAATTCTATCTTAACCTTTTTGTGTCAATTTAATTTGAAAATAGATGCTTCAAATGAGGAATTATTGGAAGGTACTAAATTTATTTAGTAGGAGTTTTGATTATGGTACCTAAAAATGAATCACAATTGAAATATCAGAATTGTATGCAAAAAATATTGGATGATATCATTAGAAAATAAAAAATTGATTTTTCATGATATTAGATGACATCACCTGAGAATGAATCTGAGTTGACTTTCCCATCTATATTATAGCATGATGTCCCACATGTAGGACAACTTGATAAATATTCATTTTCTTTCCTATACAGTACATAATCATTTGGGAAAGCATGTATCTTTTTATACCCAATTCCCATTGGGCGTAATATTTTCTTCACCTCATAATTGGAATCTGGAAGCTCTTTTACTTTTGGAAGTAACTCTTTTAAAATCTCAAGTAAGTTGGAGAAACTTTTATCACTCCACTCATTTTTTTATTTTAAGTTAAATAATCTCAAAACTGCTAATAACACTATATATTTACTGCAATCTGGGAATAATGGTTTCTCAAAATATCTATACAATCGTTCAACAATTGCTATTTTTCAATGGTTTCAACTCCTAAATCATGAATTAATTCTTTAATATGATCCTATAACACATTATGAATATTTTCATCAACACTGGATGTTGAATTTTTAGTTATTTCACCATGCCAGATCCAACGTGTATAATTAAGGCTAAAACCATAACAAATGATATGGTCCTTGATTTCTTTAGAGTTTAACTTTATCATATTTAAAAACTTCACGTGTTGTGTCTTATGCATACAATGGATGAGTCGACCGTGACTATAGAGGAACTTAGGGATACAGGGTGCTTAGACCATGTACGATGGTTGTAGATTAGGATTTAGGAGTTGGGATCTCCCATCTATTTAATCTTTCTAGTTTTCTATTAGGTTGGGAATTTATTTTTCCACTTTACTTTTTAATTTACACTATTGTACTTTTGTATTGTCTAGAGGTTCATGAATTATTGGTTTACTTTATAGCAGTGTGACATCTTTTATTCTTTCCATATGCACTTTTTTATTGATTTGGATGTGTGCATGTGTATAGGTTTTTAGGAAAAGGCCTCCCTGAGTTAGTTATGCCTTTGACGCTTGTTGCCACCCCTTGTCTTATGAAGGCAAACATGGGGTAGTTACAGCTTGAGCCCCGGTTTGGGTCAGGTTGTGACAGATTATTATTAGATAAAGTTAACTCCTTCGGACGTTGTTCAGACGTATCCCCTTAAAGAGGATTAATTGGGTTTAGGGAAACAGTGTCAAAGCATCTTGAGTGTGGCTCTCAGGAAGACAGTCCAGTGATGGTGTGATGACCGACGTATCCATTCACCAAGACCTCGACTACCTACTTGTCGACTCGGCATGCTAAGACATTTTTTGTAGGGTTAAATGGTACATGCATCATATAATATTGGGTCTTATACTTTCCTTATTGAGTCAGCTACTGATTGTTGTTGATATATATATATGATCATTTGACCGTGATACTCCTTGATAACTTTTAGGATGCCTCCATGATGACATCCAGTCAGGATACCAACTCTAGTTCATGATGATGACCCTATGAGTGAATAGGCATCAATTCAGGGTCTATCCTATGACCCCCTTCCTCCAAATGGTAAGTTATAATCACTTCCACCTATTAAGAAGCAAATCATCCCAATAGAGCAGGCTGAGGATGTGCGTAGGCTCAGCGTACTCTGTGAGTTCCAACATCAGAGACTACTAAGGTTCCATGGTGAGCTAGATCCTCAGGTAGTAGAGGATTGTCTAGAGTCGGTGGTTCATATCTTAAATCTTGTTTAGAACCCAATGGATCAAGTAGTGGCACTGGAAAACGACCTTTTCCATAGAGAAGATGGTCATTGGTGGAGCCTTGTTACGTAGATGCACAACAAGTCGACACTCTCATGGGATGACTTATAGTAGCTGTTTCATGAGGAGTAATACCCATCCTACTTTCACTCAATATGAATCTAGGAGATTCTAGATCTTATTAGGGAGGGATGAGAGTGGATGAGTATGCATTAAGGTTCAAAAACCTTACATGAAACTCTATTGACATGATCTGGGACAACTACTTCCGATCAAGAAAGTATGATCAAGGACTTTGTATATAGATCTGATCTAGATTTTTACCCTTGTGCATCCCCACCTATGTCGGGGTGTTGTAGAGGGAATTGGTGACAAAGATATTTTGGTCAGAGGGATGCCAGGCAGATAGAGTGGGAAATGGGCACCACAGAGCTGATTCTTCTATAACAGCTAGTAGATGTCGGGCACTAGGATCTTGACGCAGGAGATCCTTCCATGATCAAACTTAGGCATATGTCTAGAGGAAACATAGAGCACCAGGGAATATTGGAGAGGTGAGTTTCTTTACTTGTGATGGGTGAGGTCACATGACACAAGAGTTCCCAACCAGGTGTGCTGAGTAGCATAGAAAGATAGCTGATGGACCGCCACGGTAGAGGCAACGCCATGATCAGGGATCTCCCAGGAATAGATAGGATGGTCCTCGGGGAGGAAAATATTGCATAAGATTAGAAGCAGCTATGGTTTGTGAACTCTGTCATGATATCCTTCCACCACCACCACCACCAGACAACCCATGCTAGGCACAAGGAGCTAGCGGCTGGGGCCGCTGATAGCTGTATGATTTGGATGTCTATGATCCCACAATGCACAAGATGATAAGTGGTATAATCTGTGTTTATTATACTCTTGATTAAGTACTAGTAGTAATAGGTCCCAGTTATTACTTTATCTTCATACTCTTGGTTCAAGAGCTAGATCTCCCAGTTGAGGTGCTGGCACAACAACTTCATCTTGAGGTTCTTACAGGGAACACTTATTCTGTATCTTTCATTTTCTGGTAGCATGATCTATTGCTTGGAGGAGAGAGGTTAATGTGAGAACTTTTTTTCATCATGATTGAACCCTATGATTTAATCTTGGGTATAGATTGGTTTTCCATGATCCGAGCCCCGATTGACTATCACTACAAAAAAGTTTGATCCCTACGCACTGATGGGACAAGATTATACTTTTTTGGTGAGAGTGATATCATGGCAGGGAAAGTGGGTATTATGAATAGGAGTATATATCTCACCACCCATTAGTTAGAAAGTATATCTCTTAGTGCAATAGGTTCTTCAGGAATCTAGGTTTCTTTAGCTGTAAAGGATTACATGGACGTCTTCCCTAAGGATGTTCCAGGACTACCTCTAAGGCAGTAGATGGAGTTTTGTATTAACTTGAATCCCGAAACCACTACAATATCTTCTGAGGAATATTAGATAGTACCTAATGATATTTAGGAGCTTTGGTTGCAATTGGTGGAACTTCTTGAAAAGGTTTCATCAGACCCAGTGTGTCCCCCCTGGGCAGTTCCAGTTCTGTTCGTGAAAAAGGTGGACAAGAGCTTATAGCTTTGTGTAGATTATCATCACCTGAACCAGACCACGATAAAGAAAAATTACCCCTTTCCAAGGATTGATGACCCCTTCAATAAATTATGGGGTGAGATATGGTTCTCAAAGAATAATCTCAGGTTCGGATACCACCAGTTGAGGGATTGTGAGGTTGATATTCCAAATTTTTCATTTCGATGTTGCTAAAAACACTATGAGTTCCTGTTGATTCCCTTTGGTGTAGAAAATTCCCCCTCTGTGTTTATAGCCTCGATGAACCAAGTTTTCTAGTCATGTTTGGACCCGTTTGTTGTTGTCTTCATCGAAGACATAGTCGTCTACTTTTAAATAGAGGAGGAACATGAAGGGAACTTAAGGATGGTCCTAAACTTTATTTGAGAGCGCCATTATTATGGGAAAATCTATAAGTACTAGTTCTGGATACATGAGGTTCACTTTTTAGGGAATGTCATTACTGAGCATGGTTTAGCCCTGGATCTAGAAAATATTGAAGCAGTTATTTCTTGGGATCCACCCAAGAACTTTTTATAGGTGTGGAGCTTTCTTATCTTGGAAGGATACTGTAAGAGGTTTGTGGGATACTTCTCTAGAATCACAGACCCTTTGACCACCCTAATGTTGAAAGGACAACCATTTACCTATTCTGAGTAGTGATATAGGGCCTTTTAGGAGTTGAGGCATATGTTGATGAGTTCTATAGTGTTTATACTAACAAAGGAGGGCATGGAGTTTATAGTGTATTGAGATGCCTCAAGAGAGGGGATCGACTACGTATTAATGCAGTGTCAGATAGTTATCGCATACAGGTCAAGGAATTTGAGACCCCACAAGAAGAATTACATGACTCATGACATAGAGATGGTAGCAGTATTCTTAAAACTAAGGATGTGGAGACACTACATTATGGGGGAGCACTTTGTGGTTTACTCAGACCACCAAAGTCTCAGGTACATCTTCACACAGAGGGATCTGAACCTAATACATCGACATTGGTTGGAGTTCCTACAGGACTATGACTTTGAGATAGTCTATACTCCAGAGAAAATAAATTTTGTAGTAGATTACATTATTAGGAAGTCTCAGGCTTTCTTAGTGTATAAATCTTCAGATCAACTAGATTCCCTATATCTAACCCTGGTGGAACAAGAGGGTACAACTTTTCCTCAGTTGATGGTGTTGACTCCTTCACTTCTTGAGTGTGTGTGAGATTCCCAGCTAGAATACATCAACTATAAGGTCTTAATTGATCAAATATCCACAATAAACTCAATATATGGATATTATTAAAGAGGTAATAACTTTATCTTGTTCTAGGGGTGAACATTGGTTCTAGTCATGTTGCAGGAGGATGCGATGTAGGAGTTCTACACTTCCCCCCTATATGTACATCTCAGTGTGGGGGAGATGTAAAAATACCTCAAATGGTAGTTTTTGTAGTTTGACATGAGATGAAGTGTAGTTGAGTTCGTCTCTCAATGCCTCACTTGTCAATAGGTGAAAGATGAGCACCAAGTTCTGACAGGTTTGTTGCAACCCCTGAGATCCAAAAGTAGAAGTGAGACAACATATCCATAGACTTTTTCATAGGGTTTACATACACATTGAAGATCCATGATTCCATCTGGGTGATATTTGACCAACTCATGAAGTCGGATCACTTATTTTCTATTAGGGAGAAGAGTTCAATGGAGAGTTTGGGGCAATTTTACATATGGGAGATTTTTTTCCTTTATGGGGATCCCTCGATGATTGTCTCTGATCATGATGCACGATTTACATCACAGTTGTGGAGAGGTCTATAGGCGGAATTTAAGACCCATATGCGGATGAGTACATCCTTTCACCCCTTGACTGAGGGGAAGAATGAGTGCACTATCTAGGTGTTGGTGGATATGATGAGGGATTGTGTGTTGGACTTCGTCCAGAGCTAAGAGGATCGCCTTCCTTTGGTAGAGTTTTCATACAATAATATTTACCACTCTACCACCAGCATGACACCTTTTAAGGCCTTTTATGGGAGACCCTTCAGGTCACCCTTATGATGGATAGGGATCAGTGAGATAACTCTAGTGGGCTTAGAGTTAGTTCAAGTGATGACAAAGAAAGTACAAGTCATCCGTGAGCAGATGAGGATAACCCAGGACAAACAAAAATCTTACACATATTACCTTTGTAGGACCTTGAATTTCGATTAGGGAGACCACATTTTCTTGGGATTCTCCCCATAATGACATTGCAGAGGTTCAGTGAGGGAGTCAAGCTATCTCCAAGGTTTATTGGGCCATTTGAGATAATTTTGATGGTTGGTGAGTTTTTTTTACCACATATCCCTACCCCCAAAACTAGAGAGGGTGCACAGTATCTTCCACATGTTGTAGCTGAGATGGTACGTGTATGACCCCACACACGTCATCGACTGGGGAAAGCTAGACATAGAGTATGGAGGCACCTTTTCGGGGCACATGGTGGTGACTGAGGATCATCAAAAGTGGAACCTATGTGGATGGACCATCCATTTGGTTCACATGTCATGGCAACACAAAAATGTCCAGGAGAGTTCCTAGGAGTGGGAGATCTAGGCGAGGTCTTAGTATCATGAGTTTTTTTATTAGTTTTGATTTTTGGTGATGAAAATATTGAAGGAGAGAATGATTTATACACCTGGTTTTTTTTCTTTTAATACTTGGAAATATTTCTATATATATTTCCAGAGTTAGGTGCTAAGATGGCGTATGATTCTGAGGCTCAGTGTGCCCAGAATTAATTTTATAAAAATATTAAATATCTTTTATTTTGTACACCCATGATACCTTAAATAAAATGAGGTAACTCTTAAATGGTTGGTTAGATTAGAAATCCAAGACCATGGTTGAGTCCATAATGTGATATTTACCCAAGGCATGACATAAAATGAGTTGGTGTGGGACGTTCTAACCCATTACTCGTTGGCGGTGCATTTAAGTGGATTAGTTAATTTTTAATTTAATTAATTAATTCCATTTTGAACTAAATGAAATATTATAAATATATATTTATGGAAACCTCACCAGGGTTAGCCTCATAATTTTTAAATCATTGGAGAAGCTCTCCTTTATTCTTTCTCTGGTAGATCATCTTAGATGATTATGGAATGACATATCAGATCAAACCAGGATGAAAAAAATGCAACAAATCCTCTCAGATTTTTGATAGACAAGTTCTTCATCAATGAT
This sequence comes from Viscum album, assembly GCA_963277665.1. Lineage (NCBI taxonomy): Eukaryota > Viridiplantae > Streptophyta > Magnoliopsida > Santalales > Viscaceae > Viscum > Viscum album. The sequence continues at coordinate 2,125,611,444 of OY728121.1, read as the reverse complement.
CAATCTAAAATCATGATATGAATCTTCAATTGGTGTTGTTATGTCCTTTTTATTAAATGGTTGATCATATCCATCCTTTTTCTTGGATCTGTACCAATTGTAGACTTTTCATGTTCCCATGTACAAAAATTTAATAGATTTCAGTTCTTTTCTAATATGGAATCCCTATTCTTGATTTATTGGACAAGAACACTTGTAATAAATCAATTTGACCTTTTTTCTTGTGACTTTATCCCTATTTTTCTTCACGTTATTCTTTGGTTGGATCCCCATGGTCCCAACTCAACTTTTTCAGGAGGTACCGAGCTCGATCGGACCCCCATATTCATGGAGGATCGATGAAACATGAATGGTTTGATGAGTAAGGCATAGATTTTGGATCGTTTCAAGGTGAGGATGACCATTTTTATAATCAACGGATGAATCATGGTTGAACATAGGTGCGGTGACGTGAAAAATGAGTGGTGAAACCCTCGAAGACTTATGGTGGCCATTTTCCGGTGAGAAACGGTTGAGATTCATCATTCTTAGTCATATATAGAATTTTTGGGTATATTGGAGGCCAAAATAAAATCCAAAAAAGCATATCCAGGCATGGAAATCGAATATGAGTTTTATAAAAAAAACCCAACTACATGATGGGTTCAATGAAGAACACATGGCGTGTAGCCCCTCCCACAACGACGACTAGGGTTTGGGAAAAATTAAGGATGACACGACGTGTAGCCCATCCTACACACAATGTACCCCCCTTCCTAGTTGGATAATACATGTTATGGGACACACAGATGGGAACCCATGTGAAAGTACACGAGGTCCGGTACATGCCTGTGTACTCAGGTACACAAACACGGTGAGAAACACATGGCCTTGATCCCGATTAGCTAGGACACACCGTGTAGTTCACCTAAACAGCATGTACCACTACACAGATTGGAATCCATGTTACGAGAAGGTACACAACCAGGCTTGGGAGTGGTACCACACACCATGTGGGTCCCCTCACATGTCGTGTACCCCTTGATCCCTTCTAATCAAACTTCAAACGTTCTTATATCCTCTGTTTGAACTCATATTTTGGACCACAAGTAGTCTATCCTAAGTGTTTTTCCGCATAGAACATTATGGTGCCCTTAGTTTGGGATTTCAAGATATGATGTGGAATGTATTGGTCATGACACCTTCTGATGCAATTTCCTATGATAGTAGTGGTTAGGAAGGATCACCATAGGCAGACTCCTGAGTGGAACCCTCCAATTGGGATGGGCATGGGTCCTTGATGACTTCTAGTGTGGAACCCTCCAGCTGGGATGGTAATGGGTCCTTTACAAACTCCCTAGTGGAACCCTATAGCGGGGTTGGTCATGGGTCCTCGACCTTCTGAGTGGAACACTCCTATGAGGTAGGGAATGAGTCCTCTATGGTTTAGAGTGGAACTATCCAGCTGGGATGGGAATGAGTCATTGACCAACAAAGTGGAACCCTTATATCGTATTAGGGCATGGGTCCTCTACCTAGAAATTTTGGCCCCTCTAACATGCGACACAATGATGAGATGTGGTTTGTTGTAGCTTTGGATTCATGAGGAAGAGGGATGCTTTCTACACTAAGATACATTTTTGATACAAGACCAAAACCGTGAAGGTGAGTAAGTGACACCCAAATCAGATAGTATCAAGGTGTGGTGAATGAGTTCCTTATACATGTGTGTTTAGGGTATATGTGTTGGATGCTAAGCATCATTGTTAGACTTTTGGAACTGTTGGTTACTCTCCTTCTTGGGTTGAGCTGTGAGATGAATACCCCCTTACTCTATCATTTGGGATTATTTTGATTGATCATATATATATATATATATATATATATCCTTTTACTGTAACTACTTCTTAGATTTTTTTACTCTCCTTCTAGGAGAGGTGAAGATGAATGAGGTATGCTACATGCTTTTTGTGTCTAGCTTCTTATAGTTGGATGGATATACTCTCCTACTATAGGTGGAAAAGACTTGATGGGTAGTTCATCTACTCAACATGTCTATCCCCTTGTGTTTGGATGAGCTTACTTTCACTCTTGGTTTAGGTTGAGCTGTACTCTTTCATTGTACCTTTTTCTTTACACTATTTTACTCTTATATTGTATCTCTTACTACTACCACTTTAGCTTTTGGGGTGTCATACTGGGTATGATTATACTCACCCCTACATGGGATTTTCCCACACACATTGTGTGTTATACAGATAACGTATGGGTAAACTATGACTAGATAGGAGCTTAAGAATACTAGGTGCCTGGACCATGTATGGTGGTCGTAGCTTGGGATTCAGTAGCTGGACTCTCTCAGTTGTTTACTCTTTCTAGTTTCCTATCAGGTTGGGATACATTTTTGGTTGGGTGTTTATTTTCCCCTTTATTTTTTAGTTTACACTACCATACTTTTCTACTATCTAGAGGTTCATGAATGATTGGTTTACTTTATATAAGTGTTGAATCTTTTCTTCTTTCTCTCTACACTTTTGCATTGAGTTGGATATGTGCATGTGTATATGCTTTTAGGAAAGGCCTTCCCAAGTTAGTTATTCCTTCGGTGCTTGTCGCCACCCCTGTCCTATGGAGGTGGGCTTGGGGTAGTTGCGGCTTGAGCTCCATCTTGGTTTAGGTCGTGATGGTAACACCACATCCCAAACCACCAAGTCTACAACAAAGAGTCACATGAACTTATACATACATCCTCATATGTAAGAGGCTTCCAGCTAGTAGCAAGGGTATGATCTTCATCAGTGGGGATACTATACCCTCAGTATGATGTCCTCGCACAAATAATAGTAAATAATATATATTGTCTTAATGTAAACAATGTGGATGAAAATAATACCAAATGGAATAAATGTCATATAACAAATAAATAATCAAATGGGATCCCTAAGTGGCAAGTAAAACTAGAGTAAAGTGTAAGCAGATAAGAAATAAATAAATTGTGGTAATCTTCCAGAGTCTATCCCAGACTACCATCAACTCCATACTCCATAACTCAACCATCTTCCATGGCCCCCTTGCCCTTACTTGGATCCCTATACATGAAGTCTGCACGCACATTGATATGACCATGCAATGAGTGAGTAATAAAACCCAATAGGACAACACCAATGTTTCCTTAAAAAAATGTTAACATGTATAATAGGTGTATTAAATGATAAAAATAAGTTTGAAAGATATCATAACAACCATATACTGAGAAACCATGTGCTAACCAAGCTACCATGTGCCTCAATCATACCTGCCTTAGCTCCATGTCAAAAAGAAGGTTAGGAATTTAAAAATGATCAATAAATATCCACAAGGATGAAAAAATGTCACTCAACATCTTCAATGCATCAAGTGGGCATGCTACTCAGAACCCACAAAGCATCGATTTCCGACACATTACCCAGTATCCTCAAGGAATTGAGTTTCATCCATGCTACAAGGCTGTAATGATCCTATCCTATGTGTGGTTTCATTATCATCATCATTAAATGTCATTCAGATCCCCTTATAAGGGGTAATTATACCAAAATAGTCACCTATCATGATATACTAAGAAAAACCTCCAATGGTATGATAATACACATAATGAGGAAAGAATAATAATACAATCATAGCATGACATCATTAGAATATAGTATCATCATATAAAAACATGTGATCATTATTAGGAATGGTAAAAACTACTCTAATAATACTCATAGAAACATGGATCATATATGGGTATCATGAAAATGAACACACCCACAAAAAATTACGAACAATAAAGAACAATAATTCATGCCAACCAAGATGAATTAAGGAAACAAGAGAATACAAGGGCCTCAAATGATAAGGAACCACCTACCTCAAGGTTGTTGATGAAAAACTCCAAGGTTCTTCAAAGGGTCAAACTGAACATGACACACACCCATGAAGGATGATATAACACATAAAGGATGTCTATTTCAGTTTAGGTTTAATAAGAAATAGGTTTATAATGGATTCTCAAGATAATTCTAAGATTGAATAATAAATAAGAGATGAAATCTACCAAAATAAGAAGACTCACCAAAAACCTTCACCAAAACACCCAAATATGAAAGAATCAATGAAGAAGGATGATCTAAGGACTTGTATTGATCAAGGAAGAGGTAATATCTGAACACCCAATGTTGCATCTTCAGAAAGAGAGTTCACCCAAATCCTTACCCTAAAATTCTTGTAAGATTTTAAAATTCAAGGAATAAACAAGGAGGGAGTGTGGAATTGATTAATAGGGATTAATAATTGATTAATAACCTCATTTAAGACCCTTAACTTAACTCCACATGTTTTCCCATTTGGTTAGTTCAATATCTAATAAGAGATGAGGGAGTTTTATCCATTTGAAAAAAAATCCAAAGGCGTAATGACTTGCACCACAGCCTAGCCATGGATGTGGTGGTTCTTGAACTCACATGAAAAGAAACATGGACTATGGTGTGTTAGAGAACCCTAAGACATTTTATCCTCACCATGGATTCCACTATGCTATGGTGGTGTTTCCCAATCCATTTTCCCCTAAAACAACTTGGGACTTTCACCAAACACCATGACTTGACCATGGCTTGGACAAGTCATTTTCCTTAGGTTTTTTACACTAAGGGAACAAAAAATCGAATAATAAGGCCAATTTGTTGTCCATTTTGGCCCCAAAATAACTAAACCTATATTTAAGCTTTCATAATCCATTCAAAGATTCCAAGGTATTACCCAAGAATGGATAAACTAAAAACAAGAAGGATAAAAAGGGAAACATGGATTTTTATATTAAAACAAAAATTTTGAGACTTTTTAATCTCCCCCTTTAAATACTTATCATCTAAAAGAAGAGTTTCTAGCAGTATCACTCAAAAAATCAGGCCACTAAGCTCAAATGTCCGATTCCTACTCCCATATCTCCCCTAGATTCATCTATGATACCACATGATCTAGATAAGTGGTACAATATTCCCTCAAAGGTATTTCTCACTCCGATATACAATTTTTATTAGGTGCTCCATGTATTATGTTTTAGGCTTCATCTCAACATCATCATATTTTATGACATATTTAGAATTGATCATGTACCTCTAGAGTTGATAAATATGAAATACATTGTGCATACCTCGGTAGTGACAAGGACGATCCAGACGATATGACATTGTCTCAACCTGATCATTGGTCTCAAAGGGACTAACATAGAATGATGATAACTTCTCCTACTAGATAAAATGTCTATGGACTAATCAGTGAGTCACTCTTAGAAAAAATAGATTGCATATAGTAAATTCTAAAGGTATCCTTCTTAAATTATCTTACAAATCTTGCTAGATCTGAGTTATGATCAACCTATTTTGGATTAGTTACACTATCTTAGAGGTATTCTATACCGAACTAGGCCCCAAAACTATTTCCCCATAAAACTCATGAAAACAGAGTGGTGGAAGACATAGACCCCTATAAAGAGCCTTATATGGTGTCATTTGAATCAAATTCTGATAGCTATTTTTGTATGTGAACTTAACCAAAGGTTGGTGACCAACCCATGATCCATCGAAGTCTAAGATGTAAGATCAAAGCATATACACCAGTATCATGAAGTCCCACACATGTCTATTACTGAAAAAACCTATAAGACACTATGGGAATTGCTAAATATGGTCCACTTTCTTTCCCAAAAGTGTATTGAGGGAAAGTAACTTATAATACAACTTGACTGGAAAGTAAAGTACAATAAAAACTTGTCTAAATATGAATGAATGGGAAGAACAATTATTGAACAAGGAATTGGATAAATTAGAGGCGATCAAGACTATACCATGAACAATAAATGGTCTCTCACCACTATTTTATGGAGTCTAATCTATTAAAAAAACACAAACTACCTCAACTCCATAACCCTGAACTAATACACATGACCAGTCCGATTCATCATTATCTAATCATACTTCTGAGGACCCTGGCTATATTCCCAGGTCCTAGATCTCATCTTTCCACCACCCCTATGGAAACTCATCCTTGAATCCTTGGATAAAAACTAATGTCGATGCCATGTTTTTTTCACACCAACGATGCATGTTTTGAGGTGATATATAGAACTTATGATAATGCCAAAATTTTCCATAGTTGAAACATTATAAAACTCCTACTAAGGGTGGTAAAGAAGTTGTAATACACTTCACCTATATACCATTACTCTGCCACATGACCTCAGTATTCCTCTTCCCACTACGAGAGGAGACACTCACTGTAACTATAGGAGGTCCACCTGCTTGTGTACTAATGGGTAGAAAAAATAAACCGGTCAATACTCTTCCAAAACCTTCTTGATAGTCAAGGACTTATGTATAACCATCAAGTATCTAGATAGGTTGAAAATATAAACTTGACATATGATTTCGAGATGGTTTTTTGTCTCTAGATTCTCATCCTTCTGTGCCTCATTTACAATCAAGAGAGGAGAAAAGAAGAGAAGCTTTGTGAAATGAGTGAAGTATACATATAGTATCATGGACCCCTATTATATCTCCATGAACTCCCGAACTCTATATAGATTAATTGTATTAGGAAATAATACCTCATAGAAAAAATCCATGAAGGCCTCCCATATGTGACTCTCACATCTTTCATCCTATCCTATGATTCTCCACCAACGCCTCAAGGGTCCCTAAATCATGAATGTTTCCAACTTCACATTTTGGTCCAAAGGTTTCTCAATGAGGTCAAAAAACCATTGATGATGCCTATATAATCTTCAGTATCATGTGTTCTGCTAGTTCCTTGAAAGGTTGGTGGATACTAGAGCTGGAAGACTTTGGTGTAGTCGACCATAGAACTCAGCACCCCTTTACTCTGGGTAGGAACTAGTGGAAGGACTCTCAACTGAGGTGGGTCTATTACCCACACCACTAGAGTGGGAACATGATTGTTCTTTGGTGTAATATCCTACACAATAGGTGGTGGAATAGGGGAATCCTCCCAAGTGGGAGTTTCCCAACCCACATCAACTGGAGGTCCCATCAGTCTTCTATGAGGAAACATCTTATGTAACATGAAGGGAAACATTTAATACATTTAGGATAGATCCCAATCAATCTAAGGGATCACAAAAAGGTTTACTTGGGAGTATAAACACAACCCAAGGTATCTACCTCCTATAACTAACTAGGGTTCTCCATCCCTGCACGTTAGTCACAATCACACACACACACACATAACATAATGTCATGATCAGGTTCTACCAATTAATGAAAACATTTATATATTAAAAAATCAATGAAAAAAGATATATCACACAACATAGTACAAGTATATCCCAAACATATAGCACAAATCAAGGCATTAAATTTTAAGAACTAATATACAACACAAAAAATAGACATATATATATAATGTGAACCTACGTGACTAATCATGATACATGAACACACCCAAATAATCATAAAATAGTAACATAAATCTCATCAATGGTAACTCTAAGGACCATTAAACATGTGTTGGCTAGACACATGGAAACTCCCATACCTAAGTCCCATACAACGTATGTCCTTATTAACATGTCCGAGGTTCATCAAAAGAAAAGAAGAAAACTATGATCTGATATCATTTTTAATGCCCCAACCCAAACCATTGGGTTTGAGTGAGAGAGTCACATGACCTCAAGTGCGCCTCCCCACATGCAAGAGGCTGTTGACTAGTAATGATGGTTTGATCGTCATTAGTGGGGATATTATACCCTCAATATCATGTCCATGCATAAATAATATTAAATATAATATAATTACTTAGAGTAAAAAATGTAGAAGAAAAAAATATCAAATGGAATACATGTCATATAAAAAATAGATAAAAAAACAGGCTCCCTAATAAATTGCATCAATGCTTAGGAGTCCATCCCATACCTCCACCAAATCCATTCTCTACAAATCATCTGTATTCCATGGGATCCTTACCATTTCTTAGATCCCTATACATGATATCGAAACACACATTGAGATACCCGCAAAAGTTTTGAGTAATAAAACCCATTAGGACACCACCGATTTTCCCTTATCCAAATGTGGTATTGTATAACAGGAGTATTCCATGATAATAATAAATGCACAAGTAATCATACCAACAATATACTTATCACCAGTGTGCTAACAAAGCCACCATGAGCCCCGGTCGTATATGCTTTGGCTCCATGCCGAAAGGATGGATATGAATTCAGAAATTTTCTAGAACTAATCATAAGTCTAACGAAATACCACTCAACATTCTAAAGGCATTGAGTGGGAATAATACTTGGTATCCACAAGGTATTGAGTTCTGACATGTTACCTAGTATCCTCAAGGCATCAATTTGAAATATGGGTCACAAGGTTTTCATGCTCCTACCCTATGCATGGGTACACAACCACCACCATCACACATCATGCGTACCCCCCCACTAAGGGGTAATCATACCACAATAGTCACCTATCATGATATACAAGAACAACCTCCAACGATATGGTAATACACATAACAAGGACTAACATAATAAGAAAAGAATAACATGCCATCATGATAATATAATAGCATCATATAACAACATGTGATCATCATCAAGAATGGAAATAACTACATTAACAATAATCATGGAAACAAGGATAATATATTAGTATCATGATAATGAAGACACCCACAAATAATTACCATCAATCATGAACAACAAGTCATTATAGCACTAAAGGAATTAATTAAATAAGAGAATACAAGGGCCTCAAATGATAGGGAACTTCTCACCTCAAGGTTGTTAATGAAGAAGTCCAAGGTTTTTCAAAGTATCAAAGAATGAACACAACAAACACCCGTGGATTATGATCTTAAACATAAAGTATGTATATTTCAGTTCTAGTTCAACAAGAAAGAGTTTTATAATGGAGTCTCAAGATAATTCCAAGATTGAATAAGAAAAAAAGAGATGAAATTCATCCAAATAAGAAGAATCACTAAAAACCTTCACCAAAACAACCAAATAAAAAATAAATAGTGAAGAAGGATGATCCAAGGACTTATATCAATCAAGGAAGAAGTATGATCAGAACACCCAATGCTATAACTTAATCAAGAGAGTTTTTCAAAATACTTTCCCTAAAATACCCATAAAGATCATTATATTCAAGGAATAAATAAAGAGGGAGAGTAGAATCGATCAATAGGGGTTAATAATTTATTAATAACCTCATTTAAATACATAATTTAACCCCACACATTTCCCCATTAGGTTATTTCAAGATCTGATAAGAGAAGAGAATGTTTTAGTCATTTTAAAAAAAATTCTCAAATCTAAAATATCATGCACCATGACCTAGCCATGGTCGTGGTGAATCTTGAACACACCAGGATGAAACGACATGTCCTATGACATGTTAGATAACTCTAAGTAGTTTTACCCTCACCATGAATTCCACTACACCGTGGTGAGTCTTCCCAAGAAGTTTTTCATAAAAAAAATCAGAGACTTTAACCAAACACCATGAATTGGCCATGTCTTGGTCAATCCATTTCCTTTAGACCGTTTTATACTCAGGGAACCCCTCATCTAGCACTACGATCGTGGTTTTGGTTGTTTTGGAACAAAATAAATAAAACACACATTTAGGATTTTAATATCCATTCAATTATTCCAATACTTAACCCAAGTATGGATCAAGTCAAAAATAAAAAAATATAAAAGGGTAAAAATGGCTTTTCATATTGAAATAAAAGTTCTGGGACTTTACAAGAGGCTCAAAAGAGATATGAGTGTGCTGAAACCTATCATCTGACCCTCTTCCAACATGGTTGTTGTTTTTAGAGGGGTTCCCTACCAAAGTGTGTCATAGGGAAGTATGATGAAATGATTCTCGGTAAGGTTGAAACATAATTCAGATTAGTGAAATAGTTTTATAACTGTTGTAGGGGTTGATAAAGAATTCGACTAGTGACATGACATGTTGTAGGTTTCTCTATTGGGACTTTGGGCTACATACTAGGATTTTGAGTCACTAGGTCGTTGAGCCATGTAATTTAATTTGGGTTAATGATCCTTCTATCCATAATATGTACTAAAATAGGTTTGGTGGGTGATTTTTATTTTTTATATGGAGGGATAAGGCTTGACCCACCAGGGTTCTTGAGTGTGTGTTGTTTGGATTCTTATAATCCCCATACCTATAATAAATAAATTTAATGTGAAGAAAATTTAATTATATAATTAAACCTAATTACATGTGTTTCATGTGTCATTAATTTATAGTTCATTACTGTGTTAAATTTTAAACTACAATATGTGTGTGGTATTTACTTAGAGTGTAATTCATGCAAGTTAATAAAATAACCATATGATTATTTATCATTTATTAAAAAAATCACACCTTGTAATTACATCACACAATGTATTCTAAATTCCAAGTGAATATATAGTACAAAGACTATATTGAGTAGTTTTAACGGGTGCATGTCATTGCCTCCAAGTACACATGTTTACTTTATTAATTTTAAATAAAATTAATTAATTTAATTTGTTTAAAGTTATGGATGATGGAAATTTTAGGATGGTTTCAATGAAATTAAGATAAATTGAATTAATTAATTAATTAGATAATTAATAAGATTAATTAATGGAATTTCATCTTAATTAAATAATGATTCGAATTGAATTCTAGATATATCTTAAATCTATATTCATTTCATGTGTATAGATGATCATGATATTAGAATAGAACTATTTATTTGATTGGTTTCCTTTGAATTTATTATTACTATTCAATTAAATTGATGACCTGTGCATCATCCCCACCTCTCATTATGTAAGGATTAGCATGCCCAAAATTTATTTTTTTTAAAACAACTAAACAAATCCTTTGGTTTCCCACACCTATGTGTGAGTAAAGATTATATAATAGATAGCGATCCCAGGTGAGTGGAGGCGTTTCAAGATCAGATTTGAGGTGAAATCAATCCAAGATATACATAGGAGGATAGGTGGAATACTAAAATGAAAACCAAGTTATGGTTCAAGGTGTTTTCCCTTAGGGCTGGGGGTTAGTTTAACATCCTGTAGATAAACTAACTATTAGAGAATCTCATGATCATACCACTTTTATTATTTTATTTCTATCAGTTTCCTGGTTAATTATTTATAGATAATTTATTTTGATAACATAATAAATGAATTAACAAATAGACAAGATGGAATTAAAATAAAATCAGACCTTTCATAAATTTTATCCTAGACATGGTTAATCACTTAAGTATGATCCACTTAATATTAATAAGGATGTAAAATATAAAATGAGAAGTTTTCATATAAAAGAAAAAATCCCTCAAATAAATATATTAAGGTGGTATATCCTTCCAGCACTTAAGTTAAAATATAACCATAGTTCTAAAGTGATTGACTGAATAAAGTTGGGGTGTTTTTTAATTATCGGGGAATTTTAACTTGTTTTTTGGGTCGACTTAACTTAGTTTACATAAATGGATGACTACCAAAATATGACATTATGTAAATATGAGGAAAGAGTTGAGGAAATATTTATCTTGGATTTTAGGATTGAGGATTCCACTCAAAAGATCAAAGAACTACGATTTAATGTAGTTGATAAGATACACCTACATAAAACCTTTCGAATAGCTTTTTAGGCCAAAAGCTGGGTTATGAGAAGGGGAATATGGATCCTTAACACTGGAATATCCATCCAAAGAGATATTATGCAACTAATGATGAGGGATATTAGGTTTCAACAAAATAGTGGGATATTAATAAGTTTTAAAATTTATTATCTAATTTTTAATCCAGATAAAGTTGTGATATTTTTCTATTAATAGTAGAAATGGAAAGTTGTATACATTGACTATATCATTGCAATACATACCAACGAAGGATTAGATTTTCAACAGATGAAATTTACAAGAATGGTATAGGTGCTTTCATAATATAATATACCATGAATAGAAACTAAATGTACAGGAAACCCCACTTCATGAGTATATTTACAAAGAGGCTAGTGAGAAAGAAATATATTTCTACCAAAATCATATGGATGATTCAACAAATTTCCATAATTTCATGATATTTTTTATATCTAGTTCTAAAGAAAAACAAGGATATGGAATTATATACATCATGTACCACCTTCATGGTCTTTATAAAGAAAAGTTGAGACATGTGAGACATGCGATCTCTAATTCACTATTCACTTGTAAGCTTGGAGAGTCGACATCAACTGGAACTCATATAGTTAAGATGATTGGATATATAGAATTCTTATAAATCTAATATTATAAAATCCCTAATGAGATACACCCAAATATCATTCTATCCTTTCTACCAAATATCTTCTCAATTTCATTTTGAATTATAATGTGAGAAATAGTGAGAAAAATCTTTCAGAACATCTTACTTTAATTCACCAAGTTGAGAAGGATATGGTCCATGAAAAACCTATAGTCCTTATAGTGAATAAGAAGAGGAAGAAGAAAGGAAAGGGCACCAAAACTCTTTCTGTTGGTCGGAGTGGATACTCAAGAGGGGGGGGGGGGGTGAATTGAGTTCCAATTAAAATTTCTGTTAAAAATATTTCTATTAAAATCCCCAATTTATAAAACAAGTTAAACTGTAGTGAATTTGTAAAATTGTAAAAGTTCAATTAGGTTCTCAAATATTGATTAGGTCTCAGTTAATTTAATCAGAAGATTCAATTAGCTTTTTAAACTAATCTACTGATTTACAATAGTTACAAACACTTTCTAGATTAACTATCAATGTAACTTTAAAATAGATTTGTATTTCAAAGTAATTAGAAAAAAAATATAAAATATATAGTATACTTTAAAATTTAATCTAAGAATTCATAGTAGATATAACCAATAGGTTCAGTCTCAAGCTGAGACTTAATCCTCTCAAATTTATATATAAATTTGATCCACACCCTGGATCGGGGTAAACAATAGTACATAGACTGTCCAGGTACTAAGACCTCTACCACAGTTATTCGTGGTAAAATAATATAATGACCAGGACACACAGGGACCTCTTCCACAGTTGTCGTGGGTAAACAAGGGTAAAGAGTTTGGTGTGAGGATTTTGAAATCCTCCAGTTCAGCACAGGAGTCAGTGTGTGTAAAAAGAGCACACACTGCTCAAAATGTAAAAGAATGAAACACAATAGAGCTTAAACAGATAGAGATGAGTTTAAAAAGCTCTAAGTGTTATGATTGAAGCTCTGGACTCCTTTGGATTGAGACAGATGAAGCTTTGAGTCCTTCTCTGGTTTTTGTGAGAAAAACAGAGTGTCGTGGTTCAGTTTGGTGTTCTTCACAAGTGAAGATGTTCTGTACTTCGTGTGTTCTTCAGTAGTGTCAAATTTCATGTATGGGACAAATATTTTCTTGAAGATCTTGCAATGTATTCTTCATGCTCGGGATTGCTTTTCAACTTTGTGCACTACTCTCGTGTATTGTCTGTATTTTCGCATATTCTTCATCTTGGGCACACTTCTCTTTATCTTCGAATTCATGAGGTTGAGCCAACATGTTCCATGTATTTCATGCATCGTACCTTGTACTATGTCTACAAATAAACATTAATTATGTAAGTGCATTAAAGTTGTCAAATATGACCGTTAAAAAGTTAAATAGTAAAAAAACAAAATAGTTTAAGAAACGGTGTCACAGTAGTTATGAAAACGGTGTCTCCTTCACGGTATGTCCTTCACAATGTATCCTTCACGGTGTATTCTTAACGGTATGTCCTTCATGGTGTCTCCTTCATGGTGTCTTCTTCACGGTATGTACTTCACGGTGTCTCTGTGTCACGGTGTCTCGCTCACGGTGACTGAGTCATGGTGTCTGGCTTATGGTTTCTGGATTACAGTTTCTGGCTTCCAGTGCCTTGATGACTGTGTCTGGCTAACTGTGTCTAGCACTTAGACAAATAGAATGTCTAGGTAACTATGTCTGTTCTTAGTGTCTTTCTTCACGGTGTCAGGCTTACTGTGTCACGGTGTCTCGTGGTCACGGTGTCTCATTGTCACTGTGTTTGAGACTTAGGCTTCACGGTGTCTGTGTCTTGCTCACATTGTATTGTACTTAGACAAACAACTATATTCAGACTTAAACAATAATATGCATAAAATGAATTGAACTTAACCATTATAAAGTATAAGATAAGAAACATAAATACACATTATTGATAAGATATGTGAGATTTGTGATCATGAATAAGATTTGTAATTATTATTGAGATTTGTAAATAGTAATGAGAAATGTGATCATTAAAACATGATTAATACTTGAGGAGTCCAAAAATCTCCCCCTTTTTGATGATCACAAATCATGTATAGGTAAAGTATAAATGAGATGCAACTAGAGAGAATATAGCATATAGAATAACATATTATAAAATAACACATAACTTTTCCCCCCTTTTGGGATTATCAAAAAGTAGAAAGAATAGAGGGAAAACAATGCATATGTCATTAAAGAAGGTTTAGAGTTCAACATAAAGTAGAAATACAAAAAATTAATGACATTCCCATCAAGAATTGTAGGTACTGGTCTTCTTCATGGATGGGCCTTCTCTTTACCTTTATCTGGAGAAGAGGAGGAAGCTATAGGGGCAGTTGCTGATGTGGAAGAAGGCATATAAGTGGTAGAAAAATAAGGTAAAGATAAACCTTCGAAGATTGAGGGAGCCAAGGTGGGAGTTGTAGAAGATCTAGGATGTGGCTGATAAAGAATCACTAGCCTGATCTGAGTAAGAGCTTGGCTAACAGACATGAAAGTTGAGGCTAAAGCAGGCAGTCCAGGTCTGAGAGGGGTAGCAGCTGGAGTAACTATTTCTATACTCTGGACATGAAGGTAAGGCTTCAGAATATTGATGAAGTCTGTAATAATTTCTCCTCCATACTTCATTGCATTTTCAAAATCATATTTATTTTCCATGAACTTGTCCAACAATCTGGTAAACTCAGTGAGTTTCTGAACTTGAGTTTTGAAAGCCTGAGTCACAGGAGGTATTCTCAGATTCTTGACAAGATACTTAAAGTGATTAGATATTTCATTTTTGGAGAAAATCTGTTTGAGATATAAATCTATTTTCTTAGTGATCTCCTGTTGAGCATCATTGTCAATCTTGGAATGAATTTGAACCAGGTAAAGCACTCTATCACTATTCTTAAAAACATCAGATAAAGAAGCCATATTAAAACCATTGAGGGCATTCTGAATTTATTCCTTGATTATGGATATGAGTAGAGAACTGTCCAAAGAAGATGTAGAGGTTTGACCAGAGGAGGGAGAAGCTTTGAAAGCTATGGGCAGAGACTTGATCTGTTTCAGGACCTTTTGAAGACAACCAGTATATTCATCTGTAAGCCTATTCAGGTTCTCTACAAGCTCTCTCATTCGGTACAACATCTGTGTGTTCCTTTCTCCAATATTTTCATCAAAGTATAGGAGGTAGGGATGCATTTATGACACAATATATCGAGAAATTTTGGAAACAATAGGTTCAGGAGAAGCAACAATAGGTGCATGCTCTGATCTGGAATGCAGTTCTTTCTTAAGGTTTCCAACCATACCTTTCAGGGTTGTAACTTCATTACTAAGTAACTTGTTTTCAACCCTTACTTCTTGAATATCATGTATCATATTAGGTTGAATGTGTAGAATAATGTTTTCCAAAAGCGGTGAGGAATCTTCCTGACTTAGTTGTGTCACAAGACGAGGTAGAGAGGACATAATTTTCTCAACTCCAGCTAAGATAGAATCTCCAAACACTTTCAGATCATCCTTGCTGACAGAAGATTGCTGATCAGGTAAAGGTGCAGGAGAAGGAAGTGGTACATGGGCAGGTTCAGGGTCTGGTTGAGGTTTAGGTTCAGTTTCAGGTTGAGGTTCAGGGTGTGTGACTGACTTCAATTGAAATAGAGAAGAAAGATCAATCCCAGTTGCAGTCACCTGTTGAGATTCAGTAACATCATAGAAGCTAGGGAATTTATACCGAGTGTACACAGAGTATGACTCAGTTGGTTGAGATGCTTCAACAGACCCAGCTTCACCAGTCTCAACTTCATTATACTTAAGATTTTGAGGTTCATCCCCCTCAAAATGTTCTTCCATTTCAGGAACTTGAGGCTCAGTTACTTGATCTAGATCCACAGGATCAGCTCTAATTTCGTCAGCCATGTCTTGCCTATCCAATTGAAAGGCTATTTCTATCCTATCTTCAGTAGAGGGTATTATTTCAGGAGCATATTGTTCCTATGGATGGTCTTCCAAAATAACTTCTTGGATAATAGGGAGATCTGTTTGAGTTGTTTCTTGCACAGTAGGAAGTTCTCTTAGATTTCCTTCTTCCATTGCAGGGAGTTTTTCTACTACAGGCTCTATCATGGCTTGATGCTCAGATTCTGGGATAATCAAATCTCTAGGGGTAGGAGGTTCTTTCTCAAGAATAGAATCAACAATAATTTCTTTTCAACAATAAATTCTTCTCTATGAGGTACTTCAACAGGAATAACAGTAGGGACAACAGTCCTTTATTTCTTAATAGGAGCTGCTTCCTTATGAGGTACTTCAGCTACCTCTTCCTCTTCTTCTTCATCTTCTGAATATTCAACAACTTCATCTTGTTCCAAACCAGGATCAGTAATATCATTTGGCCTTGTTGGATAATCAATAGTATTGAACTTCTCATAAATATTTTCATTATCTTCAACCCACTCCTTCTTCCAAAGGTTCCAATTGATCCTCATCCTCTTGATTGTAGGTTTAGATAAACAAAACTCGAAATCCATAAGAACTTCTTCATTTGTTCCAACTACTCCTTTGGCAACAAGAATAGTTTAGATCATCCTAGAATAAAACAAAGAGGTGGATTTGGATGTGACCTTAATCAATTCACACATATGGTGAATGATATACTTGCACAAATTTATCTTGTATCCATTCTTCATCAGATGAATCATAAAAACATCCTGACACTTCAATACAGCAAAGTCACCTTTCCTTAGGCTAATCAAATTCTGAACAAACTTAAACAATAGCCTTGTCTCCCCATCCAGTTCAACATCTATGGACCTTCTCTTGGTGCCATTTCCAGTTAAGGTTTCTAGAGAATTTTCCAGGTCAATGATATCGGTTGTAGGAGTGGGATATCTTTGATAATCATCACAAATTCCTTTGTGAGGAATCCTAAGTCATACAGCCTATAACCTTGAAGAGAAAGATCATTTTTTTCCATTGACCCAACTTGTCACAACATAGCTTTCACCAGCATCAAAAGAAAATTGTACAAACTGATAGAACTGAGATACCAACCTTGGGTAAATTGGACTATCCTTTCTAGAGAACCATTCGAGCCAGCCTTGTTCTCTCAAAATTTTTAAAACCAAAGATTTTATAGACAACAACCACTTAGGGAAAACTTCCTTTTCAGGAACTACAGTGCGGTTTACAAGGTTTGGATTCAGGGGTCCTTCAGGTGCAAGCTTCGGTGCTATTTTCTTCTTCTTTGAGCTACGCTTCTTAGGAGTAGATGAAGACAAATGCTTCATCCTTGGAATCCACTGAAGGTTTGGGTGAGAGAGAAGAAGATAAGGGTTACAAGGTTGAGAGGGTTCAGAAAGAGTGATTTGGAGAGAGTTCGGGTGAAGAATCGAGTGAAACCCTTGTGTTTTATCATTTGGGAATGTAAAACGTCACCAAAATAAAAACGCGGGAAATTAAAAAGCAGTAAAAATAAATATTATCACGATACGGGTTAAAATAAAATCATAAATAAGGTTCACGGTGAGACCATGAATATTTGTTATGGTGCGATGGTGGATGGTCGTCACGGTGAGACAGTCAGTGGTCGTCACGGTGAGACAGTGAATGGTCTGTTCAGTCATGGTGAGACAGTGAGTAAACTGTTCAGTCATGGTGGGACAGTAAGTGTCAGACTGTGAACACTAAGTGATAACTGTGAAACCATAAACATGATACAGTAACCGAGAAACCGTGAATATGGAACAGTAAAGTAAAATATAGCAAAATATTAAACAGTAAGACCAGTAACATATCTATTTGTGATTGATCATGCCAAGATCATGTATGATGTAATCTAATCTCTCAGAATTTAATGGTTTAGTGAATATATCATCAAGTTGATATTAAGTACCAATGAATTCCAAAGTGATATCGCCTTTTTGATAATGATCCCTCAAAAAGTGATGTCTTACATCAATATGTTTTGTCCTAGAATGTGAAACAAGATTTTTTGAAATGTTAATAGCACTTGTGTTGTCACAATTTATTGGTACATGTCTGAATTGATATCCATAGTCTAGTAATGTGTGTTTCATCCACAAAATTTGTGCACAACAACTTCCAGCAGCTATGTATTCAGCTTTTGCAGTAGATAATGCAACAAAATTTTGTTTCTTACTACACCATGATACTAGCGACTTGCCTAAAAAGTGACATTTTCCAGAGGTTCTCTTTCTATCTAACTTACAGCCAGTAAAGTCAGCATCAGAATAACTAACTAGTTCAAATGATTTTCCTTTTATATAGAACAGTCCTAGATTGGGTGTATGCTTGAGGTATTTGAAAATTATCTTTACATCATTTAAATGTGATTCTTTAAGGTTTTCTTGAAAACAATCACACATACACACACTAAACATAATATCAGGACATCTAACAATTAAGTAGAGTAGACTTCCAATCATTCCTCTATAAGTGGTTTGATCAACAGATTTTCTATCTTCATGAAGATCCAACTTACAAGTGGTACTCATGGGAGTGTCACTACTTTTAGTGCTATCCAATCCAAAACTTTTTAAAAGATCTATAGTATATTTAATTTGAGTTAAAACAATCCCATCATTATTTTGAAAGATTTGAAATCCAAGAAAGAATTTTAGTTCACCCATTAAACTCATTTTAAATTCATTTTGCATCATTTTAGAAAAATCAATACATAATGAATTTTTTTGAAGATCCAAAAATAATATCATCTACATAAATTTGAACAACTAAAACATCATTAGAAATTTTTTTTTATAAAGAGGGTAGTATCAGCTATTCCTTTTGTAAAACCTTTAGAAATAATAAAAGTACTTAATCTGTCATACCAAGCTCTTGAAGCTTGCTTTAAACCATATAAAGCTTTTGATAGTTTGAAGATATGATTTTAAAAATTAGGGTTTGTAAATCCAGGGGGTTGTTCAAAAAAAACATCCTCACCTATATACCCATTTAAAAATGCACTCTTAACATCCATTTGATATAGTTTGAAATTCAGATGTGCAGCATAAGCAAGTAGAATTCTAATGGATTCTAATCTAGCTACAGGAGCAAAATTCTCCTCATAGTCAATTCCTTCTTCTTGGCTGTAGCCTTGTGCAACTAATCTAGCCTTATTTCTTACTATATTTCTAGCTTCATCTACCTTATTTCTAAACACCCATTTAGTGCCTATGGTGAAAGTGTCCTTAGGTCATTCCACTAATTACCAGACTTTGTTTCTTTCAAATTGATTAAGTTCTTCTTGCATATCCATTACCCAGAATTCATCATTGATTGCATCATCAATGTTTTTAGGTTCAAGCTGTGACAAAAAGTCTTGATGTTCAACCAAATTTCTAAGAGAATCTCTAGTCTGTGTCCCTCTATCAAGATTACCAACAATAAAATCTAAAGGATAATTATTTAGGATCCGAGTTGATCTAGTAAAGGTAGGACTAGAAATTTCAGGTTCTTCTCTAGGTTCGGGTTCATTAGGAGAAGATTCTGAAATATTTACAGAACTAGTTGTCTTTACAATAGGTTCATTGATTTTATCATTAGGGTTCAGAATAGACAAATCTTCTTCAAGATTTTCAAGAGATGACTTAGGTTCATGTGGATCGGTTTCCTCAAATTTGATGTGAACAGATTCTTCCACACACTTTGTTTTCTTATTAAACACTCTATAGGCTTTGATAGTTATAGAATATCCTAAAAAGATTCCTTCATCACTTTTAGAGGAAAACTTGTCAATATTATCCTTGGTATTAAGAATAAAGACTTTGAAACCAAAGAATCTAAAGTAACTAACCTCAGGTTTCCAATTATTCCACAACTCATAAGGGGTCTTCTTAAGAACAGGTCTAATCAAGAATCTATTTATGATATAACAAGCTGTATTCACAGATTCATCCCAAAAGTAAATAGGCAGGTCATACTCATTAAGCATTGTTCTTGCAATTTCTTGAAGGGTTATATTTCTTCTTTCTACTACACCATTCTCTTGAGGTGTTATAGGGGCAGAAAAGTTGTGACTATAGCCATTGTGTGAGCAATAAGACTCAAACTCATGATTTTCAAACTCATGACCATGATCACTTCTCAGGGTATTAATCTTAAGTCCACTAAGGTTCTCTATAGACTTGGAGAATTTAATAAAGTAAGAACAAGCTTCACTTTTGTGAGCTAAGAAATATACCCAAGTATATCTAGAAAAGTTATCTACTAAGACATAGAAATAGTGCTTCCCATTTAAACTAGAAACTATAGAAGGTCCAAACAAGTCCATGTGAACCAACTCGAGAGGTTGAGAAGTTGAAACTTATTTCTTTGATTTAAAAGAAACTTTATGTTGCTTTCCCTTTTGACAGGGATTACAAGATTTTTCATTTGGAAACTCAAGTTTGGTTAGGTCTCTAACTAAGTTTTTCCTAGTAATTTTTCTAAGTGAATATATATTTCAGTGTCCTAACCTTCTGTGCCAAAGCCGAGACTCTTTATGAAAAGCATTTAAACAAGTAATGTTTTGCTTAGCTAAAGAATTTAAATCAACTGCATAGACATTTCCATTTCTCAAGGCAGAAAATACTAAAAAAATTTTAGAATTAAAAACATTACAAGAATCATTTTCAAACTTAGCATTAAATTCATCATCACATAACTGAGAAATAATTAACAAGATGTATTTCAATCCATCAAAAATAAAACTTTAGAAATTAAAACTGAGTTAGTGTTACCAATTTGTCCTAGGACGATGATCTTTCCTTTAGAATTATCACCAACGGTGACATAGCCTCCATCAACCTTTATTAAGATTTTAAAGCATGAGTAATCTCCAAACATGTGCCTTGAATATCCACTGTCCAAGTACCACGTTTTCCTGCAGGAACTCTTTAAGCAGGTCTCCTACAAAACAAGTTTAGACAGAGAATGATTTTGGTACCAAGATTTTCTTGGGTCCAGACAGGTTAGAAAGTAAAGCTTTAGGTACCCAAATTTGTCTTATGGGTCTCATATAATTTACATAATCAATTGATTTTGAAATATAAACTTTGTTTGATTTATAACAATGTGAATAACTAGTTGAGGCATATTAATTTCTAGAACTGGAACTAGCAGAATTTTGTGCAGATTTTGGAATAAATCTATTTTTGGTAAACTGTCTCTGTCCAGGTTGGTATCCCAAACCAGTATTATACTTTGGTTCCACTTGTTTACCTAGAATTTGAGTTATATTGTTCTTTCCATTTGTGAAATTTTCTAAGTCCTTTCTCAGTTTCTCATTAGACATTTTCAGTTCAGTATTTTCTTTTAACAGTTGAGCATTCTTTTCCTTTTCAATCTCAAAGGCAGATTTAACAGTGCTAGATAAAGCATGTTGTTTATTTAAGGCCATGTACTTGTCCTTAAGTTCATTACAGGTCTCTTCTATCATATTACAATATTCAAATAATTATTCACTAGACATGTTTTCAGATTTAGAATCAGAATCAGAATCAACTTCAGAATAGTATGAATTTAAAGCAGGAGGGTCCAATGTTACCTCAGATGTGTTTGTCATAAAACACATGTTAACTTTTTGAGAATATTCATCCTTGGCAGAATCAGAATCACTTGAAGTGTCTTCTAAAGCACTCCAAGTTTCTTTCATTTCTTTCTTATACTTGTTTTCCTTATAGTCATGTTTCTTCTTGAACTTCAATTTTGGACATTCAGCTTTAATGTGACCTTTTCTCTTGCATTCATAGCAGATAACTTCATCAATATTATCAAATTTCTTACAATCCTTTTTCCAATGACATTTGTTGTCATATTTACCTTTGTAGTTTGATTTTATGAAGAATTTCTTCTTCCTATAGAATTTCTTAAATCTTCTGGCTATTTGATCCATCTCAGCATCACTATCAGAATCTGAACTTTCACTTGTTGAGCTTTCAGTAGGTATGTGAACTTTCTCCCTTTCCTTGCTCCTTGAGGCAGTATACTTAAATTCCAATGACTTCCTTTTAGGTTCATCATATTCTTCCTTATTCACCATGAGTTCTTCCTCATACATCATAAGCTTACCAATTAGCTCTTTGACAGGCAGAGAACCAATGTCACATGACTCTCTTATTGAAACAGATGTGCCTCTCCATCAGTCTGGAAGACATCTCAATATTCTCATAATTTGTTCCTTTTCTGGAATAACCTTTCCAAGGGAGATCATAGTGTTCAAAATCTCATTGAACCTGAGATACATATCAGAAATAGGTTCATCAGTCTTCATTTTAAAATTATCATATTTAATAGTATAAGTGTTCAATCTCATTTATTTAACATTGGATGTCCCTTCATGAGAAACACCCAAAGTATCCCATATTTCATAAGCAGTTTTTCAAGTAGATATTCTATTAAACTCTTCATCTCCTAGAGCACAATACAAGGCATTCATAGCTTTACAATTATTATTGTAATCTGTTTTGGTAGGTTTATCACAAGTATTTCTTTTAGTTTCTGGAATCTTATATTGAGTCTCTATATCACTCCAGATGTCAAACCCCATACTCTCTAAGTGAATTTTCATCTTAAGTTTCCACTGGGCATAGTTTGTTCCATTGAATAAAGGTGGCCTGTTGGTAGCAGCACCTTCTAGTCTATTATCCATAGTTAGATTTTATCAAATATATTTAAAGAGATAAAATTTAAAACTAACACAAATTTAAGATATTTAAGATACAACTAAAATAATAGTTGAAAAACAGAATGTTTTGAAATCCTTTAATAAAAAAAAAATCCTCTGATACCAAATGTTGGTTGGAGTGGATACTCAAGAGGGGGGGGGGGGGGGTGAATTGAGTTCCAATTAAAAATTTTTTTAAAAATATTTCTATTAAAATCCCCTATTTATAAAACAAGTTAAACTGTAGTGAATCTGTAAAAATCTAAAAGTTCAATGAGGTTCTCAAAGACTGATTAGGTCTCAGTTAATTTAATCAGAAGATTCAATTAGCTTTTGAAACTAATCTACTGATTTAAAATAGTTACAAACACTTGCTAGATTAACTATCAAAGTAACTTTAAAATATATTTGTATTTCAAAGTAATTAGCATCGGAATATAAAATATATAGTATCCATTAAACTTTAATCTAATAATTCACAGCAGATATAACCAATAGGTTCAGTCTCAAGCCGAGACTTAATCCTCTCAAATTTATATATAAATTTGATCCACACCTTGGATCGGGGTAAACAATAGTACAGAGACTGTCCAGGTACTAAGACCTCTACCATAGTTATTCGTGGGAAAATAATATAATGACCAGGCCACACAGGGACCTCTTCCACAGTTGTCATGGGTAAACAAGGGTAAAGAGTTTTGTGTGAGGATTTTGAAATCCTCCAGTTCATCACATGAGTCAGTGTGTGTAAATAGAGCACACACTTCTCAAAATGTAAAATAATGAAACACAATAGAGCTTAAACAGATAGAGATGAGTTTAGAAAGCCCTAAGTGTTATGAGTGAAGCTCTGGACTCCTTTGGATTGAGACAGATGAAGCTTTGAGTCCTTCTTTGGTTTTTGTGAGAAAAACAGAGTGTTGTGGTTCAGTTTGGTGTTCTTCACAAGTAAAGATGTTCTGTACTTTGTGTTTTCTTCAGTAGTGTCGAATTGCATGTATGTGACAAATATTTTCTTGAATATATTACAATGTCTTCTTTGTGCTCAGGATTTCTTTTCTACTTTGTGCACTACCCTCGTGTATTGTCTGTATTTTCGTGTATTCTTCATCTTGGGCACAATTCTCTTTATCTTCGAATGCATGAGGTTGAGCCGAAATGTTCCATGTATTTCATGCCTCGTACGTCGTACTATGTCTACAAATAAGAATTAATTATGTCAGTGCATTAAAGTCATCAAATATGACCGTTAAAAAGTTAAATAGTAAAACAACAAAATAGTTTAAGAAACAGTGTCACAGTAGTTATACAAATGGTGTCTCCTTCACGGTGTATCCTTCACGGTGTCTTCTTCATGGTATGTCCTTCACGGTGTCTCTGTATCACGATGTCTCTCTCACGGTGTCTGAGTCACATTTTCTGGATTATGGTTTCTGGATTACAGTTTCTGGCTTCCGATGCCTTGATGACTGTGTCTGGCTAACTGTGTCTGGCACTTAGAAAAATAGAATGTCTGGGTAACTATGTCTGTTCTTAGTATCTTGCTTCATGGTGTCAGTCTTACTGTGTCACGGTGTCTCATGGTCACAGTGTCTCATTGTCACTGTGTCTGAGACTTAGGCTTCACGGTGTCTGTGTCTTGCTCACATTGTCTTGTACTTAGACAAACAACTATATTTAGACTTAAATAGTAATATGCATAAAATGAATTGAACTTAACCATTATAATGTATAAGATAACTTGAAACTTAAATAAACATGATTGATAAGATATGTGAGATTTGTGATCATGAATAAGATTTGTAATTACTATTGAGATTTGTAAATAGTAATGAGATTTGTGATCATTAAAACATGATTAATACATGAGGAGTCCAACAATATCCCCCTTTTTTATGATCAAAAATCATGTATAGGTAAAGTATAAATGAGATGAAACTAGAGAGAATATAGCATATAGAATAACATATTATAAAATAACACATAACTTTTTCTCCCCCTTTTGGGATTATCAAAACGTAGAAAGAATAGAGGGAAAACAATGCATATGTCATTAAAAACGGTTCAGAGTCTAACATAAAGTATAAATACAAAAAATTAATGAAATTACCATCAAGAATAGTAGGCACTGGTCATCTTCATGGATGAGCCTTCTCTTTTCCTTTATCAGCAGTAGAGGAGGAAGCCATAGGGGCAGTTGATGATGTGGAAGAAGGCATATAAGTGGTAGACAAAGAAGTTAAAGGTAAAACTTCGAAGATTGAGGGAGACAAGGTGGGAGCTGTAGAAGATCTAGGATGGGGCTGATCAAGAATCACTGGCCTGATCTGAGTAGGAGATTGGCTAACTGACATGGCAGTTGAGGCTAAAGTAGTCAGTCCAGGACTGAGAGGGGTAGCAACTAGAGCAACTATTGCTGTACTCTGGACATGAAGGAAAGGATTAATAAGATTGATGAAGTCTGTAATAATTTCTCCTCCATACTACATTGCCTTTTCAAAATCATCTTTATTTTCCATGAACTTGTCCAATAATATGGTAAACTCAGTGAGTTTATGAACTTGAGTTTTGAAAGCCTGAGTCACAGGAGGTATTCTCGGATTCTCGACAAGATACTTAAAGTGATTAGACATGTCATTTTTGGAGAAAATCTAGTTGAGATAGAAATATATTTTCTTAGTGATCTCCTGCTGATCATCATTGGAAATCTTGGAATGAATTTGAACCAGGTCAAGCAATCTATCACTGTTCTTAACAACATCAGATAAAGAATCCATATTAAAACCATTGAGGGCATTATGAATTTATTCCTTGATTATGGATCTGAGCAGAGAACTGTCCAAAGAAGATGTAGAGGTTTGACCAGAGGAGGGAGAATCTTTGAAAGATATGGTTAGAGACTTGAGCTGTTTTAGGACCTTTTGAAGACATCCAGTATATTCAACTGTAAGCTTATTCAGGTTCTCTACAATATCTCTCATTCCATGCAAGATCTGTGTGTTCCTTTCTATAATATTTTCATCAAAGGACAGGAGGTAGGGATTCATTTAGGACATAATATCTCGAGAAATTTTGGAAATAGTAGGTTTAGGAGAAGTAGCAACATGTGCAGGCTCTGATCTAGAATGCCGTTCTTTCTTAAGGTTTCCAACCATACCTTTCAGGGTTGCAACTTCATTACTAAGCAACTTTTTTTCAACCCTTAATTCTTGAATTTTATGGATCATCTTGGGTTGAATGTGCAGAATAATGTTTTCCAAAAGCAGTGAGGCATCTTCTTGACTTAGTTGTGTCACAAGATGAGGTTGAGAGGACATAATTTTCTCAACTCCAGCTAAGATAGAATCTCCAAACACTTTCAGATCATCCTTGCTGACAGAAGATTGCTGATTAGGTAAAGGTACAGGAGAAGGAAGTGGTACATGGGAAGGTTCAGGGTATGGTTGAGGTTCAGGTTCAGTTTCAGGTTGAGGTTCTAGGTGTGTGACTGACTTCAATTGAAATAGAGAAGAAAGATCAATCCCATTTGCAGTCACATCATAGAAGCTAGGGAATTTATACTGAGTGTACACAGAGTATGACTAAGTTGGTTGAGATGCTTCAATAGACCCAGCTTCACTAGTCTCAGAATCATTAGACTCAATATTTTGAGGTTCCTCCCCCTCAAAATGTGCTTCCATTTCAGGAACTTGAGGCTCAGGTAATTGATCTAGATCCACAAGATCAGCTCTAATTTCCTCATCCATTTCTTTCTTATCCAATTGAAAGTCTATTTCCATCCTATCTTCAGTAGAGGGTATTATTTCAGGAGAATATTGTTCCTCTGTATAGTCTTCCAAAATAGCTTCTTGGATAGTAGGGAGTTCTGTTTTAGTTGTTTCTTGCACAGTAGGAAGTTCTCTTAGATTTCCTTCTTCCATTGCAGGGAGTTTTTCTACTACAGGCTCTGTCATGGAATGATGATCATATTCAAGGATAATAAAATCTTGAGGGGTAGGAGGTTCTTTCCCAAGAATAGAATCAACAGTACTTTCTTTCTCAAAAGCAACTTCTTATCTATGAGGTACTTCAACAGGAATAACAGCAGGGACAACAGTCCTTTATTTCTCAACAGGAGATGCTTCCTTATGAGGTACTTCAGCTACCTCTTCCTCTTCTTCTTCATCTTTTGAATATTAAAAAACTTCATCTAGTTCCAAACCAGGATCAGTAATATCCTTTGGCCTTGTTAGATAATCAATACTATTGAACTTCTCATAAATCTTTTCATTATCTTCAACCCACTCCTTCCAGAGGTTCCAATTGATCCTCATCCTCTTGATTGTAGGTTTATATAAACAAAACTCGAAATCCATAAGAACTTATTCATTTGCTCCAAATACTCCTTTGGAAACAATCATAGTTGAGATCATCCTAGAATAAAACAAAGAGGTGGATTCAGATGTGACCTTAATCAATTCACACATATGGTGAATGATATACTTGCACAGATTTATCTTCTGTCCATTCTTCATCAGATGAATCATAAAAACATCCTAATACTTCAATACAACAAAGTCACCTTTCCTTGGGCTAATCAAATTCTGAACAAACTTAAACAATAGCCTTGTCTCCCCATCTAGTTCAGCAGCTATGACCCTTCTCTTGGTGCCATTTCCAGTTAAGGTTTCTAGAGCATTTTCCAGGTCAAAGATATCGGTTGTAGGAGGGGGATCCCTTTGATAATCATCACAAATTCCTTCGTGAGGAATACTAAGGCATGCAGCCTATAACCTTGAAGAGAAAGAGCATTTTTGTCCATTGACCCAACTTGTCACAACATAACTTTCACCAGCATCAAAATAAAATTGTACAAACTGATAGAACTGTGATACCAACCTCAGGTAAATTGGTCTATCCTTTCTAGAGAACCATTCATCCAGCCTTGATCTCTCAAAACTTTTAAAAACAACAATTTTCTAGAAAACAAACACTTAGGAAAAACTTCCTTTTCAGGAACTACAATGCGGTTTACAAGGTTTGGATTCAGGGGTCCTTCGGGTGCAAGCTTCGGTGCTATTTTCTTCTTCTTCGAGCTACGCTTCTCAGGAGTAGATGAAGACGGACGCTTCATCCTTGGAATCCACTAAAGGTTTAGGTGAGAGAGAATAAGAGAAGGGTTTCAAGGTTGAGAGGGTTTAGAAAGAGTGAGTAGGAGAGAGTTCGGGTGAAGAATCGAGTGAAACCCTTGTGTTTTATCATTTGGGAATGTCAAACGTCACCAAAATAAAAACAAGGGAAAGTAAAAAGCGGTAAAAATAAATATTATCGCGATACGAGTTAAAAGAAAAGCATAAATAAGGTTCACAATGAGACTGTGAATATTCGTTATGGTGCGATGGTGGATGGTCGTCATAGTGAGAAAGTCAGTGGTCGTCACGGTGAGACAATGAATGGTCTGTTCAGTCATGGTGAGACAGTGAGTAAACTGTTCAGTCACGGTGAGACAGTAAGTGTCAGACCGTGAACACTAAGTGCTAACTGTGAGACTGTAAACATGAGTCCGTAACCGAGAAACCGTGAATATGGAACAGTAAAGTAAAATATAGAAAAATATTAAATAGTAAGACCAGTAACATATCTATTTGTGATTAATCATGCCAAGATCATGTATGATGTAATCAAATCTCTCAGAATTTAATGGTTTAGTGAATATATCATCAAGTTGATATTCAATACCAATGAATTCCAAAGTGATATCGCCTTTTTGATAATGATCCCTCAAAAAGTGATGTCATACATCAATATGTTTTGTCCTAGAATGTGAAAAAAGATTTTTTGAAATGTTAATAGCACTTGTGTTGTCACAATTTATTGGTACATGTCTGAATTGATATCCATAGTCTAGTAATGTGTGTTTCATCCACAAAATTTGTGCACAACAACTTCCAGTAGCTATGTATTCAACTTCTGCAGTAGATAATGCAACAAAATTTTGTTTCTTACTACACCATGATACTAGTGACTTTCCTAAAAAGTGATATGTTCCAGAGGTTCTCTTTCTATCTAACTTATAGCCAGCTAAGTCAGCATCAGAATAACTAACTAGTTCAAATGATTTTCCTTTTGTATAGAATAGTCCTAGATTGGGTGTATGCTTGAGGTATTTGAAAATTATCTTTACATCATTTAAATGTGATTATTTAGGGTTTGCTTGAAAACAAGCACACATACACACACTAAACATAATATTAGGACAACTAACAGTTAAGTAGAGTATACTTCCAATCATTCCTCTATAAGTGGTTTGATCAACAAATTTTCTATCTTCATCAAGAACCAACTTACAGGTGGTACTCATGGGAGTGTCACTACTTTTAGTGCTATCCAATGCAAAATGTTTTAAAATATCTATAGTATATTTACTTTGAGTTAAAACAATCCCATCATTATTTTTAAAGATTTTAAATCCAAGAAAGAATTTTAGTTCACCCATTAAATTCATTTCAAATTCATTTTGCATCATTTTAGAAAAATCAATACATAATGAATTTTTTGAAGATCTAAAAATAATATCATCTACATAAATTTGAACAACTAAAACATCATTAGAAATTCGTTTTATAAAGAGGGTAGGATCAACTATTCCTTTTGTAAAACCTTTAGAAATAAGAAAAGTACTTAATCTGTCATACCAAGCTCTTGGAGCTTGCTTTAAACCATATAAAGCTTTTGATAGTTTGAAGATATGATTTTGAAAATGAGGGTTTTTAAATCTAGGGGGTTGTTCAACAAAAACATCTTCAGCTATATACCCATTTAAGAATGCACTCTTAACATACATTTGATATAGTTGAAATTCAGATGTGTAGCATAAGAAAGTAGAATTCTAATGGCTTTTAATCTAGATACAGGAGAAAAATTCTCCTCATAGTCAATTCCTTCTTCTTGGATGTAGCCTTGTTCAACTTATCTATCCTTATTTCTAACTATATTTCCAGCTTCATATACCTTATTTCTAAACACCCATTTAGTGCCTATGGTGAAAGTTTCCTTAGGTCTTTGCACTAATTCCCAAACTTTGTTTCTTTCAAATTGATTAAGTTCTTCTTTCATAGAAATTACCCAGAATTCATCATTGATTTCATCATCAATGTTTTTAGGTTCAAGCTGTGACAAAAAGTCTTGATGTTCAACCTAATTTCTAAGAGAAGCTCTAGTCTGTGTCCCTCTATCAAGATTACCAACAACAAAATATAAAGGATTATTCTTTAGGATCCTAGTTGATCTAGTAAAGGTAGGACTAGAAATTTCAGGTTCTTCTCTAGGTTCGGGTTCATTAGGAGCAGATTCTGAAATATTTCCAGAACTAGTTGTCTTTACGTCAGGTTCAATGATTTTATCATTAGGGTTCAGAATAGACAAATCTTCTTCAAGATTTTCAAGAGATGACTTAGGTTCATGTGGATCAGTTTCATCAAATTTGATGTGAACAGATTCTTCCACACACCTGGTTTTCTTATTAAATACTCTATAGGATTTGCTAGTTATAGAATATCCTAAAAATATTCCTTCATCACTTTTAGAGGCAAACTTGTCAAGATTATCCTTGGTATTAAGAATAAATACTTTGCAACCAAAGACTCTAAAGTAACTAACCTTAGGTTTCCTATTGTTACACAACTCATAATGGGTCTTCTTAAGAACATGTCTAATCAAGAATCTATTTATGATATAACAATATGTATTCACAGCTTTATCCCAAAAGTAAATAGGTAGGTCATACTCATTAAGCATTGTTCTTTCAATTTCTTGAAGGGTTATATTTCTTCTTTCTACTACCCCATTCTATTGAGGTGTTCTAGGGGAAGAAAAGTTGTGACTATAGCCATTATGTGAGCAATAAGACTCAAACTCATGATTTTCAAACTCATGACCATGATCACTTCTTAGGGTCTTAATCTTAAGTCCACTAAGGTTCTCTACAGACTTGGAGTATTTAATAAAGTAAGAACAAGATTCACTTTTGTGAGCTAAGAAATATACCCAAGTATATCTAGAAAAGTCATCTACTAAGACATAGAAATAGTGCTTCCCATTTAAACTAGAAACTCCAGAAGGTCCAAAAAAGTCCATGCGAACCAACTCGAGAGGTTGAGAAGTTGAAACTTATTTATTTGATTTAAAATAAACTTTATTTTGCTTTCCCTTTTGACAGGGATTACAAGCTTTTTCATTTAGAAACTCAAGTTTGGGTAGGTCTCTAACTAAGTTTTTCCTAGTCAGTTTTCTAAGTAAATGTATATTGCAGTGTCCTAACCTTCTATGCCAAATCCAAGACTCTTTATGAAAATCATCTAAACAAGTAATGTTTTGCTTAGCTAAAGAATTTAAATCAACTGCATAAACATTTTCATTTCTAAAGGTAGAAAATACTAAAACATTTTTATAATTAAAAACATTACAAGAATCATTTTCAAACTTAACATTAAATCCATAATCATATAACTGAGAAATAATTAACGAGTTGTATTTCAATCCATCAACAAATAAAACTTTAGAAATTAAAACTGAGTTAGTGTTACCAATTTGGCCTAGGCCGATGATCTTTCCTTTAGAATTATCACCTAAGGTGACATAGCCTCCATCAACCTTTATTAAGATTTTAAAGCATGAGTAATCTCCAGACATGTTCCTTGAACATCCACTGTCCAAGTACCATGTTTTCCTACAGGAACTCTTTAAGCAGGTCTCCTATAAAATAGGTTTAGACAGATAATGATTTTGGTACCCAGATTTTCTTGGGTCCAGAAAGGTTAACAAGTAAATCTTTAGGTACCCAAACTTGTCTTATGGGTCTCATATAATTTACATAATCAATTTATTTTGAAATATAATTTTTTTTGATCTATAACAATGTGAATAACTAGTTGAGGCATATGAATTTTCAGAACTGGAACTAGCAGAATTTTGTCCAGATTTAGGAATAAATCTATTTTTGGTAAACTATCTCTGTCTAGGTTGGTATCCCAAACCATTAGTATACTTTGGTGCCACTTGTTTACTTAGAATTTGAGTTAGATTGTTCTTTACTTTTGTGAACTTTTCTAAGTCCTTTCTCAGTTTCTCATTAGACATTTTCAGTTCAGTATTTTCTTTTAACAGTTGAGCATTCTTTTCCTTTTCAATCTCAAGGGCAGATTTAACAGTGCTAGATAAAGAATGCTATTTCTTTAAGTCTTTGTACTTGTACTTAAGTTCATTACATGTCTCTTCTATCAAATTACAATATTCAAATAATTCTTCACTAGACATGTTTTCAGATTCTGAATCAGAATCAGAATCAAGTTTAGAATAGTATGAATTTAAAGCGGGAGGGTCCAGTGTTACCTCAGATGTGTTTGTTATAAAACACCTGTTAGATTTATGAGAATATTCATCCTTAGAAGAATCAGAATCACTTGAAGTGTCTTCTGAAGCACTCCAAGTTGCTTTCATTGCTTTCTTATACATTCTGTCCTTATAGTCATGTTTCTTCTTGAACTTCAATTTTGGACAGTCAGCTTTAATGTGACCTTTTCTCTTGCATTCATAGCAGATAACTTCGTCAATCTTATCTTCTTTATTCCAATCCTTTTTCCAATGACCTTTGTTGTCATATTTACCTTTTTAGTTTGATTTTCTGAAGAATTTCTTCTTCCTATAGAATTTCTTAAATCTTCTGGCTATTTGAGCCATCTCAGCATCACTATTAGAATCTGAACTTTCACTTGTTGAGATTTCAGTAGGTATGTGAACTTTCTCCTTGTCCTTGCTCCTTGAGGCAGTAGACTTAAATTCCACTGACTTCCTTTTAGGTTCATCATCTTTTTCCTTATTCACCTTGAGTTCTTCCTCATACATCATAAGCTTACCAATTAGATCTTTGAAAGGCAGAGCACCAATGTCACATGACTCTATAATTGAAACAGATGTGTCTCTCCATCGGTCTGGAAGACATCTCAATATTCTCATAATTTGTTCCTTTGCTGGAATAACCTTTCCAAGGGAGCTCATTGTGTTGACAATCTCATTGAACATGAGATACATATCAGAAATAGGTTTATCAGTCTTCATTTTAAAATTATCATATTTAATAGTATAAGTGTTCAATATCATTTCTTTAACATTAGATGTCCCTTCATTAGAAACACCCAAAGTATCCCATATTTCATAAGCAGTTTTTCAAGAAGATATTCTATTAAACTCTTCATCTCCTAGAGAAAAATACAGGGCATTCATAGCTTTACAATTATTATTGTAAGCTGTTTTGGTAGGTTCATCCCAAGTATTTATTTCAGTTTCTAGAATCTTATATTGAGTCTCTATATCACTCCAGATGTCAAACCCCATACTCTCTAAGTGAATTTTCATCTTCAGTTTCCACTGGGCATAGTTTGTGCCATTGAATAAAGGTGTCCTGTTGGTAGAATCACCTTCTAGTCTATTATCTATAGTTAGATTTTAGCAAATATATTTAAAGAGATAAAATTTAGAACTAACATAAATTTAAGATCTTTAAGATACAACTAAAATAACAGTTGAAAACAGAATGTTTTGAAATCCTTTAATAAAAACAAATCCTCTGATACCAAATGTTGGTCGGAGTGGATACTCAAGAGGGGGGGGGGGGGGTGAATTGAGTTCCAATTAAAATTTCTGTTAAAAATATTTCTATTAAAATCCCCAATTTATAAAACAAGTTAAACTGTAGTGAATTTGTAAAACTGTAAAATTTCAATTAGTTTCTCAAAGATTGATTAGGTCTCAGTTAATTTTATCAGAAGATTCAATTAGCTTTTGAAACTAATCTACTGATTTACAATAGTTACAAACACTTGCTAGATTAACTATCAAAGTAACTTTAAAATAGATTTGTATTTCAAAGTAATTAGCAGCGGAATATAAAATATATATTATACTTTAACCTTTAATCTAATAATGCACATCAGATATAACCAAGAGGTTCAGTCTCAAGACGAGACTTAATCCTCTCAAATTTATATATAAATTTGATCCACACCCTGGATCGGGGTAAACAACAGTACATAGAGTGTTCAGGTACTAAGACCTCTACCACAATTATTCGTGGGAAAATAATATAATGACCAGGCCACACAGGGACCTCTTCCACAGTTGTCATGGGTGAACAAGGGTAAAGAGTTTGGGGTGAGGATTTTGAAATCCTCCAGTTCATCACAGGAGTCAGTGTGTGTAAACAGATCACACACTGCTCAAAATATAAAATAATGAAATACAATAGAGATTAAATAGATAGAGATGAGTTTAGAAATCTCTAAGTGTTATGAGTGAATCTCTGGACTCCTTTGGATTGAGACATATGAAGCTTTGAGTCCTTCTCTGGTTTTTGTGAGAAAAACAGAGTGTCATGGTTCAGCTTTGTGTTCTTCACAAGTGAAGATGTTCTGTACTTCGTGTGTTCTTCAGTAGTGTCTAATTGCATGTATGGGATAGAGCTTTTCTTGAATATCTTGCAATGTCTTCGTCGTGCTCAGGATTTATTTTCTACTTTGTGCACTACTCTCATGTATTGTTTGTATTTTCGCGTATTCTTCATCTTGGGAACACTTCTCTTTATCTTCGAATGCATGAGGTTGATCCGATAGGTTTCATGTATTTCGTGCCTCGTACCTCGTACTATGTCTACAAATAAACATTAATTATGTCAGTGCATTAAATTCGTCAAATATGACCGTTAAAAAGTTAAATAGTAAAATGAAAAAAGAGTTTAAGAAACAGTGTCATAGTAGTTATGAAAACGGTGTCTCCTTCACAGTGTCTTCTTCACGGTGTCTTCTTCACGGTATTTCCTTCACGGTGTATCCTTCACGGTGTCTTCTTCATGGTATGTCCTTCATGGTGTCTCTGTGTCACGGTGTCTCACTCACGGTATCTGAGTCATGGTGTCTGAGTCACGGTGTCTAGCTTACGGTTTCTGGATTATGGTTTATGGCTTCCGATGCCTTGATGACTGTGTCTGGCTAACTGTGTCTGGCACTTAGACAAACAGAATGTCTGGATAACTATGTCTGTTCTTAGTGTCTTGCTTCACGGTGTTAGGCTTACTGTGTCACGGTGTCTCATGGTCATGGTGTCTCATTGTCACTGTGTCTGAGACTTAGGCTTCACGGTGTCTATGTCTTGCTCACAGTGTCTTGTACTTAGACAAACAACTATATTCAGACTTAAACAGTAATATGAATAAAATGAATTGAACTTAACCATTATAAAGTATAAGATAACTTGAAACATAAATACACATGATTGATAAGATATGTGAGATTTGTGATCATGAATAATATTTGTAATTATTATTGAGATTTGTAAATAGTAATGAGATTTGTGATCATTAAAACATGATTAATACATGAGGAGTCCAACACTTTCTAATTCCAAGGATCTTAAGCACCCTCCTTCCAAGAAGAAGTAGATCCAACAAAAATCAAGGGAAAAAACGTGGTATGTTTTCATGGGGTAACCTAAGATACCATAAGGAAAACTGCACCCATTTGAATAAGCAAGGGTAAAATTCATGTGAATTATTTATTGAGTGAAATCTTTCTATATCGACACAATGGGTATTGGATCTAGATTTTTTTTTCTTACATATGTATTAAAATTCAATAACCATGTAGATTTTGAAATATCACACTAGGAGAGGTGGATTTATGTGCTTCTAATAGAGAAAGGTTAGATTCTTTATCCATTGGAGACTATCATATTATATTACTAATGAGGTGAATATTAGTTTTAAAGAATTGTTATTATGTGACCAGTGATACTAACAATATAATTTCTATTTCTTTCCTTAATATGGATGGATTTTTATTAAAATTTAGAAATAAAGAATGCTAATTTTATAACAAAAACATTTTTTATGGTATGGTACAACTAAATAATGGTCTTTATCTATTAAATTATGAAAACCAAGTGTTGGAAATCAATAAAAAATCAAGTTCACATGAATAATTTAACACCTAGTTGAGGCATCACCATCTTGGTCATGTAAATGAGAAGCATCTGATAAAGATTTATTAAGATGGTAATTTATAATCTTTTGAGATAAACCCACTTGATAAATGTCATTATTGTTTATAATTAAAGATGAGAAATGACCATTTAGTGGAAATGGTGAAATAAATATATATATTATAGAATTGGTACACAATGATGTGTACATGCATTTTCCAATATAATCCAAAGGTGTACTTTGTTACTTCATTACTTTTACTAATGAATTGAGTAGATATAATTATATTTACTTAATGAGGTATAAGTACGAGTTATCTGAGAAATTAAAATAATTCAATAATGAACTAATAGAATTAACATGGAAACAAGATAAAGAAAATTTGATATAATCGAGGTGGTGGATATCTAAACCAATAGTTTATTGGATTTTTACAGGAGTATGGGATTCTATCTCAACTCACTCAAACATATAAACCATATTGGAATTGTGTTAGTGAAAGGAGGAAATATACCTTGCTTTACATGGTGAGGTAGATGTTGATTCACAAAAATATTCCATTATACTTTTAGGGATATGTATTACACACTGAAACATACATACTAATTTGTATACTAATAAAAGTAAAAAAAATGGTATTCTATTCAATTTATGGAGTGGAAAGAGACTTGTGTTGTCACACACTCATACATGGGGATATGAGGTATTTCTTAAGGCTATCACATGAAAAAAACTAGAACATAGAGGCATGAAGTGTATCTTTATAGGATATCACAAGGAAACTAAGGCATATTATCTACACAACCCCTCAAATAAGAAGGTAATATTTGCAATACAAACTATTTTTCTTGAGAAGAATAGTTGGAGAAATATTTAATTCAATAAATTTTATCCTCAAGATACGCACGAGTTAGTATAGGAACACATTCTATAGGTCCCTATGGAATACATTGTTCCTAAATCACAAGTACTATGTAAGAACACCAGAGATGTTATAGAACTAGAAAAATATGGTTTTCTAGTCACCAATGATATTGGCACATTATTGGTTGAAAATAATGATCCTTTATCCTATAATGAGGAAATGGAGATATTATAAGCTGTAAGATGGAAATATTCCATGAATTATGATATGGATTCCATGTATCAGAACCAATTTTGGGTTATGGTCAATTATCTAGTTGATGTAAATAATGATGGATGAAATCGAGTATTTAAGAGAAAACTAGACGTGGAAGGTAAAGTGAATACCCATAAAGCACAGATGGTGGATAAAGGGTTTAAACAACATAAAATACTTGACTAAAAAGGAACCTTTTTTATAGTATCCATATTTAAATCCATCATAATTCTACCTTCTATAACAATTTTCCAAGACTACTAGATTTGGAAGATGGATTTCAAAATATATTTCCTTAATAGAAACCTTTAGGAAGATACCTATATGACAGAATTAAAAGGGTTTGTGACTCCAAGTAATGCTAAAAGGTTTCAAAGTTACAAAGACTCATTTATGTATTTAAGAAAGCATCCAAGTCATGAAACATTTGGTTTGATGAAGATATAAAATAATTTGGATTCATTAATAAAAAATGTGATCTATGTGTTTACAAGTAGTTTAGTGGTAGTGAAATTTTTATCCTATTAGTATATGTTAATGACATATTACTTTTTGGAAATGAAATACAAGTATTATAGTCAATTAAAGACTTGTTCAAATAGTGATTCTCTATAAAAGAATTAGGTGAAGTATCTTCCATCCGTGGAATCAAGATCATTCGTGATAGATCCAATAGGTTACTTGGAATAAGTCGAAGTATACACATTGATCAAATACTAAATAGATTTTGTATGAAACAATACAAGAGGGGACTAGTTCTAGTGTCAAATGGTATATATATTTCCAAGAAAATATGTCCTAGAATATAATAGGAAAGAGATAGAATGATTAAGATCTCATATTACTCTATGATAGGATCAATTATGTATGTCATGTTATGTAATACGTTTGATGTTTCCTATGCCTTTAACACAATTGGTAGATATAAAGCTAATACAGGTGAACAAATTTGGTATATTGTTAAGGTTATTCTTAAGTATCGAATGAAAACTAAGGATATGTTCCTAGTTTATGGAGGAGAAAAGGAGCTAGTGATCAGGGGTTATACATACACTAGTTTTCATATATATCAGAGCAACCTGATGTTATAGTCAGGATATGTTTTTAGTATCAACAGAGGAGTTGTGAGCTGGAAGAGTTCAAAGCATCTAGTCATTTCCAATTATACATTAAGATCCTAGTATGTAGTGGATTATGATGCATCCAAAGAATATATTTTAATATGAAATTTTTTCTAAGAGACCGATGTGGTGCCTATTAGTAAATAGTCTATCACATTATATTGTGATGATACTACAATGGTGGCTCTCGCAAAGGATTCAAGTTTACACCAATGAACAAAACACATAATTTGGGAGTATCACCTCTTAAGGGATTATTTTCATAGGGGTGAATTCATAGTGAGTAGAGTTTCCATGGAATATATCAT
Source organism: Viscum album (assembly GCA_963277665.1). NCBI lineage: Eukaryota > Viridiplantae > Streptophyta > Magnoliopsida > Santalales > Viscaceae > Viscum > Viscum album. The sequence goes on along the minus strand of OY728121.1, from coordinate 2,125,572,914 downwards.
GGATAACCCCTTAACTAAAGTCTTATCTTAGTAGAAGCATGAGTATAATGTGAGAGACAACAGACTAAAAGTTGTTAGAAGTTAGATCTAGTGAAAGTGGGAGTTTGTTGTAGTTGGTTTCATATAAAAATTTTAATATAATTTATGATTACCTATATTCATTATTTTTGAATATTGATAAAATTATTATCAAATCATGACTAGTATTCTGCATGACATAGAATGTGATAATGTTCTAAGAGTAATTATCTCACTGAAAGGTTATATTAGTTTCCATATATGATGAGAGCCTAGAAGTTCCACAACAATATTCTTAAATATATGATATATATCTAGATTATATCATTTTATGCTATGAAAATGATACAATATATCAAGGATGGAGACTCATAGTACTTTGAGGCACTTTATCATGGTGTACACCAATTATAATTTCTAGTGCAGTAGATTATGAGAACCTGACCCTCTAGTAGGAAATCCACATTTATATGTTTCATTGGATGTTACTATTTGTGGGAATGTTTATTGATCTATATAATTTAATAATATTATTAATGGATATCATTAGTCTTATACTTTGATCTATTGATAAAAACCACGATGACATATGTTCATAGTGAAGTAGGATACATTGGGTGCATCACGAGTGATATTTTTGACCAAAAAATAATTTTTTATTAACATAAACCTCCTTTTGAGGGATAAGGGGGAACCAAACACGACATTAAGGACTTAAAAGACAAAAACAGTTCCCTAACGATCCAAAATCTATCAAAAACCAAGATCAAGTCAACAAAGAAAAGCTCCTTCCCAGCAATAAAAACATTAAGTCCATCTTCCACCTTCTCACCAATACTCGAATAGTTGTCCCATGTAGAGCCACATGAGCCTGGTACTGATGGAAATAACCATACCCTCTCAAACATCCAAATCTGGATAGAAATGGTTTGGTGAAAACTCCATGCTCTGAACCTTATCTAGAGTAGCCCTTTGAAGAGGGTCTGGTTGTATAGGCCCTTGAAACGTGAACCAAAAGTCACAACACCACAGATCACACAACATATAAAACCTCATGAAATTCATTCACTAAGTCCAAAAATTCAGAATTCAGAAATCAGAAAAGCATCACCAATATTGTCTACATCCCAACCGCCGAAACCATCACTGGAAGAAATCCCTGCTGCAACGAACCCACGAGGTTCCCCCCAACTCCACACCCGCATATGAGAAACCCAAAGAAACCAAATGCTTCAAGATGTGAGAATCCAAGAGAATTCCAACTAGGGATAGAATACCCAACTACCACACCAAAAGAGCATCATTGATGAGGGGGACCTTGCTAATATAGAGCAGAAGTGCCACTCTAGGCATGAATCCGAGTATATATAATCCAAGGAAGAACCTGCAATGGAGCTCGAATCGAGAAAAATCACGAGAACTAGAATAGAGGGGAACCCACAAGGACTAAGGGCAGGACCACACCGACAACATAGATGCCTCAGAACAAACTTTAAACCCCCTACAAGGGCCTGATGGATGCTTAAAAATCCTATCTCCCCAAATCCCTAAGACCACAAATCACATCAACAACAAGTCTGTAAATCCTGACAAGTCTGAAAATCCCTACATAGAACAACCCAAATCGCTCACAACTGACATAAATTCCACAAATCCCATCACCATAGATCCACAAATCCCGTCACCTTAGAATCGAAAATCCCATCACCACCATCAATTCTGCTCATGAAGACCACAACGATCCACCAAAAACACTCACAACTGACAAGATCTATGTGGAGGAAACCACCAGACCACAAAAGACCTAGATCTCACCTTCACCACACCACTATGGAACAAAAAATCCCATGAAGAAAACTCGTTAGTTCCAAAGTAAGAGGAACCACTACAAAAAACTATCAAGAATAAGACCCACAACCAGCCTAAGAAGAGGAGAGGATATAGGCGATGGGGGAAAACCTAGCAAGACTACGCCCCTTATAGGATCATCTAAGAATGCGATTGATATTTCATTAATTAATAATGTGAGAATGGATTTTTCCCTTTTATTAATTAATATAAGTTGATATCTCAAGCCCTTTTATGGAAATAAAATAGCCTAAATAAATCCATGGCCATGATGTTCTATGGGTCAGTTCATTTCTAGGAAGTTAAAGAAACTAACATTGAACATATAGGTTTATGAAACCAACATAAAACCCACTTGAATAAATATATTGTGATAAATATATTATATTACACAGTGAGTGTTCGTATGAGGTTGTATGTTACTGAAACATTAACTTCTTTCTCAATGTGTGTATTGGAACATTACTAGATGCTAACCTTGGAATTTAGGTGTTTTTTTCTAATTCCACTGAAAAAAGGCCTAGAGGGTTACACACTAAGTGTATCTATAATATGAGTTAAACTCTATTATGAATTTAACAAGTTGGAATAATATCGATTTATAGTTTAATGATTATTCTAGGTTGGTTGATCTCCAAAATTTAATTATGAGTTATTCAGAAGAATAAAATATATGATTTAAATAAAAAAAATATTTTATTTTCAAGATTTAGTGAATAAAATATTTATTATATTTATCAATGAATAATTCATTAATATTTATTTTTTAAATAAATATTCATTATTCAAGGTTTTGTAAACATCGATGAGGATAGAAAGATTGAGTTTAATGGTCTATATAGAAATGATATATTAAATATAATTTAAATAAATATTAATTTATTCATTTATCAAATGATATTTATTTATCCATTGGTATTACACGTGTCAAGAAAATAATAATATTAATTATTTTATTACTAGACATGAGGTTTTCTAAGGAATGCGGAACTAGATAAGGTCATTTTTGTAATTTCCAAGCTTAACATAGGTCTATTAATATGTGACTATATTACTTTCCAAGTATATATACTTGTTATGTGCAACAATAATAGAGATAATTTTCTCAATCTAAGAGAAAATCCTCTTAATAATGTTTTGAAGAACTAGAACAACCTTCCTCCAACATTCTCTCAAGACTTAGAGATAAACAAAAGGAATATTTCATCCTTGAGGAGACTATTTCCGTGATCAATGATGAATGAAATAAGAAATTGTGATCAAACATGATAACACTATATGATTATATTTTGACATTTCAAGATTTTAGTGCACATGTGGACCACCACTAGATGGATTATTGCTGTAGATCATACGACACAACAATGTTACGATGAGAGCAGTCAACCAAATCATCAAGAAATAAAGAATTACAACACAAGGTAATTCTAAATCTATTTATAAATTAATTATAAATTATATGTAATGATCCTACATTCTAGTTCTTATGTTAACAAGTCAATTTCTATTTAATTTCTTTGGTCATGATGTTATTCATCATGTATATCTTAGATTATTCATTATTTATGATAAAAAGTTGAGTTGGTCATTCCCAATAGGTGCTTCCAATGTGCCTACAACATATAATCATAACATTATGGATATGTTCAAATGTGAACCAATCTACATATTATATCAGTAGGATTGGGCTAATCACCCATGTACCCTTGGGATTGGGATTACCACCTGTGTACCATTGGTCTTGGGATAACCTCTTGTGTACCCTTTTGATCTTATGAGATATAAACATTATCGATGCATTAGAGGGTGATATAGGGCCCCACCCATCTCATAAATAAAAATTCTTTCCATATGAAATCAATATAATACAATATCATGAAAAAAATATGGAAATAAAATGGTTTTCATCTTACTTTTTAAATTGTATCGTACAAACAAAATAACTAGAGTTAGATTGGTTGATACAAAAAATTAAATCACCAAAAAAGGGTATTTCATAAGGGAATTTGGAGAGAATTTCATGAAACATAACTATAAAGGATATATATCTTTTGGAGATAAATAAAAAAATAGATGAAAAATCATAAAAAGTGATTTAATAAAACATTTTTATCCTTTTTATAAACACATGATGTTATGATTCACTTTTAAAAAAAAATTCAAGAAGGTTCTTGGAATAATATTTTTCAAACATTATTTAGAAACCAGTCCCTGTAATTGATACATGAAAAAGTCATAAATGTTATCCAAAGGAAATATTGAGTGGAAGTTAAAACATATGAATTTTAAAGGAAAAGCATTTTAAACATTTTAAAATACCTTTATTGATTCTCACATCATAAAAAGTGTAATAAAACTTTCTTTTAAAAATGGGTAAAGATAAATAAGAAGATCACATTACATAATTCATATTCGGGTTTCAAAATTAAAAAAGAGTTTTTTGGAAAGAAATAATATAAACATGGAAGAGAATAAACCATAAATTAAGATGAAGATTATTCTTAACAATATTTCATTTTTATAAATAATGAAGTCTATCAAGGTATAAGAATTGATGAAAAATTCCTTAGAAAAAGGATTTCATGAGAAAGAAAATTAAATATCGAGAAACATAAGATAAAGTACAATATAATTCAATCATATGGTAGAATGTACGAAACTTATCAGAATAAAGTTTAAAAAGAATGATCACAACTCAATGAATAAAAATTGAGTTAACAAAAACACTTATGGATTTGGTAACTTTTAAATAAAAAAATATGAAAAATAAAACCTGATATGGATGTGTAAATACATTTAATTTAATTAAATTTATGAAAATTTCATCCATAGTATAGTAAATACCCCACACAAAATAAAACAAGTTCTAAATATGGATTATGTATCAAAGAATAATGATTGAGACGAAAAACCCTTACCTTGACTCTTGGATTACATAAAATCACTTTAAAATCCTATATAATATACATAAAAATACTAAAAAACTATTTAATAACATTATTCATATATATTAAATTTTATACTTTTGTATTAAAATCATTCATTATACATTCATTAGCTAGTTAATATTTATTTTCATCATCAGATGTTAATAATTTTAATTATTTCACATATGTTTTGTAATGGAGGTGTAGAACCCTATTCTTTGAATAAAAGTTAATCATTAAAATATAATTAAAGGTACTATAGTATTATTTAACTAATGATTTATAAAGTTAAATTTTCATTACATGAGAGTTTTATTTATGATTCGTGAAGATGAAATCAGTGATGAGCTTGTTTCTGGTAATTTACTGATATCATTGGATTACTTTATAATGATCATTAATTTTTGTTTCATGATTTCAGAAAGATATTCATGAAATATATTACTCCTTAATATAATTTAAATTTATCAAATATATTTATTATAATTATCCATGTGTGAATATGATGAAAAAATACATCGTCTATGGAGGCGGTAGTCTACACGTACACACGAGCAACATTTTCATTTTTTTTCAAGGGATGGGAAGAATAGAAGGTTGATAATTATATATATTTATAGAATCATAATTATTTCATATATATAATATTTATTTATTAAATACATCTTATATACATCCATGTATTGTGGTGATGAAAAATGAAACATTTCATCCATGGATGTGGTAGTCTGCACATATACACGAGTGGTGTTTTCATTTTTATAGTGAATGTGAGGGAAGGAAGGTAGATCATTATTTTTATTTAAAGAATCATAATTATTTAATAAATATAATATTTATTAATTAAATATATTATTATAACCATCCATGTGATGTGGTGATGAAAAATGAAATACATTATTCATGGAAGCAGTAGTCTGTATATATGTACAAGAGACTTTTTCATTATTAAACGGCTATGAAGAGGGTATAAAATTATTATTACATTAAAATAATAAACCTTTAGAATAATTCTGATACTTATTTAATTATTTTATCATTTATAGAATATATTTTAAGGAATTATAAGAAGAAACAAAGGAATAGAAATGAAAAAGGAGTGATTAAGAGTTTTTATCTTACTCCTCAGGACACATCTTGGAGCCTTCTTAGAATGGAATTTTAAAAATACCTCTAAAACCTATGAAATATATTTGGGAATGGGTTTGTGTATATATTTTTTGAGATAAAGGGATTTTGGTGTGTGGATAATTAGGGTGGTGAAGGGATCCTTTTATAAGTGAGAGAGGTGGAACTTTTGTAAATATTCATAAATTTATATTAAAGGCTTGTCACTTTCAAAGTAAAGTGGATCAAATAATGAAAAATAATATATAGGAGAGTAATATAAGTTAATTAACCTCTCATTTATAGAAATAATGGATAAGGTTTTAGATATTTTAGGCCTTTTCCACTTAATTTAACTTTTACCACAATTTACTTTTACCACAGTAACTCATTTTTTTTTAACTTGGTAACTTATTTTTATGAATTAAAATTAAATTTACCATATTAAATAATTTGGATATTCTAATTAAAAATTTTAGAACCATTTTATAATATTAAATTTCTAAAAGTGATAAAAATTAATTGTAAAATAATAAGTGTATAACAAAAAAATATTTTTTTATAAAAATATTATTTAGGTTCCAAAATGTCAATCTCAGGTTCGTAAATACAAAATAGTATTTTAAATTTATATTTTTAATCATTAAATACATATTTGGTTTATATAAAAAGTTTCATAAATTTTTATGTCATGATTATATCCTAACGATGTCACAAAAGTCATGGTATTGTAAAAACTGTATTTTGTACTATTCACCTAAAAATCAATCTTTCCAGAAAAATAATAAAAATTAATCCTAAGATAATATTATCATACTTAATATAAAAATGAAGTTTTTTTATATCAAATTTAAAATTTAAAATTTAGTAATTTAAATTTTAAATAGAAATATAGAATATAATGAAAAATTGTTTTTATAGGAACATAAATTTTTAAATATCAACTATTCTTATTATTATTTCCTATCAATAACTAATTAAATTAGTGTTAATATATTATTAATATAAATTATATATTTTATCATTATTTAAAAATAATAGATTTAGTTTCTTAAAATAAAAATTCATAACACATACAAGGAAATTTTTATAAAAATATCATTTTAAGCATAAAACGATTTTATTAGTTATATAAAAATACTAATTGAATTTTATAAATGAATTAGTGTTTAAAATTAATTTATTCTGAATATATTTAATAATTTGGTTACTTCTATTTTTACCTAAAAATTCAACAACTACATTTATAACTATCACATTTAATAATTAAAGTTTATCTTAATAAAATGTCTCGCAGTTCATTTTGGTTTGGTGTTTCATGTGAAGGAATATATTAAAAGTATTATTTAATTAAAGGGAAATACATATTAAAATATTAGGCATTATATTATATCCCTCTTAAATAAATTGTGTCCTCACAATTTTAATTATTCCCATTATTGAAAATGGATGACAATATTCTTAATATACCCATGACTCAAGATATAATTTATAATGAAATATCAACCTCACTAACTTGGGTAAAAATAAGAAAATATTATTATTATTGAGTATTAAATCCATATAATGAAAGTAATATCAATAAGGAATTCATAGTTATCCTTGTATTAATAAATGATCAAAATTTGATTTAGGATATGAAATGTGATTTCCTTATTTTGGTAATCAATGTGAAGTTTATATAGAGATATCCAATACATTTTCAAACATTCATAAAGGTAATATAAGGTAATAATAATAATATTTACATGAAGGAAATTCTCACAAGATTCAATTTGGGATACAATAATCATACAAATATAAGTTTTCTCTAATAATTCAATATCAAATCATTTGGGTGGTGATTTTATGCTCTTAGAAAACATCATCTATATACTAGAGAGGAAATAACCATAATATAATAATATATAAAAAAATATGAAGTAAAGGATAAATGTACCTTAATTATCATGATCTACTTCAATAATAGTCATTAAAAAGGTTCTTCTTTATTCCCTTGGAAGTTTTTCATACCTATTATCTTCGTTAGCCCATGGGTTAGGGCATAGATTTACATAATGATCAAACTCCTTGCATTCTAGGAATTGAGGTGTGGGTGGATAATTAGTTGGGACCCATATAAATTTAATTTTATTAACTGAAATATTTATCTATCTTATATAATCATGAGATATATGGTTAATCCTTCCACACTTGAAACATTTTCATGATTTTTGATACATTCCCTTGGGTGATTCGTACTTCATTATTTACATGTAAGAAGTTGAATCTTCTTTCCTCAATGATCATTTTCACTTAAAATTCTATGAAACTCCATCCTTATCTTCTTTGGTGAGTTTTTGTGTTTTTTAAGGTTCAAGTTGTTAATTATAAGTCTTGATAGTTGGGTTAACATAAACATAATATTTTCAACACCATCTTCCACCCCATTTAGTTTCACATTGGGATAATCACTAAATTTCGCATCACATGAATTTTTAACTCAATTTACCCTTACTCCATACATTATATAAATAAAGGAAAGTTTAGGTATGATAATGCTTGAATTAATAAATGTAAAAAATAAACTATAAACTAAAAATAAGTAACTCATAAATGATGTGCATAAGATAACTTATAAACATCTAAGATTCAATCTAGGTTAGTCATGGTCATATTTATACAGGTTCTCTAAAATAACTAGTCATATGTCACATCATCTAATTACTTTAAATACTTAATAATGGTTCATAAATATCATGTGAATCTCCAAAGAATATCCTCTAGGAGTGTCAAACCAAATATGTAGTTATACCCACTTGTCATGCACTGAGTGACTATCGATTTAATACTCGACTAACCTTTTTTAGGTTATTACCCCTAGGTACATATTTATAAGAGCCTACATTCACTTGTTTATATCTAGATAGGAATGTTACTACTAGGAAGCTACACAATCTATACTTAACCAAAATTTTAGGTTGTTTTAAAACAATTTGGAATTTCCATTACTGTTTATTATTAATGTTCCCTAGTCATAATCATCTAAAATAACTAAACTAATACCCAAAAATAACTAAACCTTAATTTCATACTATATATGGTACTTCGGAACCACACTCATGGGTTTGGTGTTAAAAACATGTTCTTTATAAACTATATTCGATGCCAAGTGAGATGAACCAAGATAAAATTGCATATATTTCACATTAATATTACATATCATAATAATCTTACATAATATTGAGAATGTTTAGGTTTATTTCATTTGGATATTAGCTACATAAAAACTTATTTTACAACACACATGAATATTTATCTATAGTTTCACCATAATATATATTCTTATAAACATCTCCTAGGTTATATTTGTCTTCATAACCTTGGTAATGGAAAATATAAGAAAAGGGTGATCTCAAATGATTAGTAAGGGAAATAATTATCAATGAGTGATCAAGAGGGTTATATCACAATAATATGATAAAAATATCATGAGAGAAATATCTTAGTAAAAAATATGAACCAATAAGATTTTTACATATAATAGAAGGAAATATCAAATGATCAAATATATAAAATAGAATAATAGTGCATAAACATGAGATTATAATCATGTCTCATGGATCATAACTAATAACCATATTTCATAAATACATTTTATATTGGTTAATTTTAAGAATCTTAGAATTTAATAGATAAATTTTCCCAGTTATTTGCTGATTATTTAATATATGGGTAATTAACATTATAATTTATTTTTTTGGAAAAATAAAATAAATGAAAATATACAAGTTTTTTATGGGAGGATTATTTATTAAGGAATTTTATTAGTTTAGGCTATAGAAAGGGTCTTTAACTCGGTCAAGGAGAAACCATCTAGGCATACTAGAGAACTCATGTGGGAGCACAGATCAAGCATGGAGTGTACGAGTAGAAACACTGAAGGATGATGCTTAGGCTCTCACATACATGGCTTCATGGGAGGCCTAGGGTGAGAAATGACACCCTTACAGACTTTACTATACATTTAGGGTAGAATACCATCATATTAGTAAGTTACCAAATGAAAAATTTTCAATGTGAGATGACCTATTCCCACAGATCTATTCATTATTACTAAAAACCATTCCACTTTTCTAGGAGTGTGCGTAACCTACCTCAGATTGTCATATATGTGATTTTTTTAGGTATTACTTTTGTTTATTTTTGGACTTGTCTTGGTTTCTTAGTTTCCATGAGTGTTTTTGGTTAAAAAATGGGATTTTTGGGCTAGAAAATAGGTGGTGCACGATTGACACACAATTAGGGGAAATAATAAACCATCCCAAAGAAAACTATGCACATTGGATAGTTCCACTATCTAGGTGATAAAACTTTCTGCACAACCATGTTCCCTTCCATAGGAAACTATGTAGTCTTATTCCTCTTGGACTAAAGGGACACATGATTTCTTCACAGTTTGGAAAACTATACGGACTAACCATGTAACCTATCCAGGTCATTAAAAATGGAAAATTTACTCTTTTCTCTCTTTAGATTTACCCCTAAATCACCCATAATCCAATCCATATGATATTTTCCGCTATGGGAGCTTCCTTGACACCCTATTGGACCCATTTAACCCCAATATTTGGGTTGTTTTGTCTTTGGATCTTCAAGGAAACATCAATTAAGTCTCTTTTCTCAAGATTTCTTTCTTCTTTTAGGGTTTCTCTTCCCTCTTTCTTGGGTTCTTCTTTTCCAGTGGGATGTTTTAACTAATGAGGGGTCAATCTTGTGTTGTTGGGTGAAATCATAATGGTTTTTGTTTGATATTTCATTTATAGGTTCTTATTGAGGTGCGGTTGTGGTTTTCCACTAGATTCCAGAAGTTTCCAAGCTTTAGGTAGGTGGTTCCATGTTTTTACATTATTATATGATTTTAGATTACTTCTTTGTTTGTTTAAATGTGTTCTATATATTATTTGTGTGGTAAAAAAGAAGTTTTAAAAAGGTTTTGAGATACATATGTGATGAAAGTTAATTTTCTAAAGGAAAATGGTTATGTTTCATGTGTTCTTTACTGTAGTGTTTCTTGAAAGTGTTTTATTATTTGTGTGAAAGGTAAAAAATGTGCTTTAAAAGGGATTTGAAGGTAAAAATGTGTTAAAAGATGGTTTTCTAAAAGAAATGGGTTTTGTGACATGTGAGATTCTTTTTTGTGCACCTTAAATATGGTTTTTGAATTGTGAAAGTGATGTAAATCATGTTATAAAGTAGATTTGGTATGTGTATGAATTTGAAAGGGTATTTTCCCATGAAAATTGTTGGATATCATGTGTAATTTTCTTATATAATTTTAAAATGGTATTTATGAATTGTACAAGTGGTGAGAAATGTGTTTATAAATGGTTTTTTTTGCATGTGAAATGTAAGTGGTTTTGATTATTGAAAATGGTGGTTTCCATGTGAACTTTGGTTTTTGAATGAAGGTGCTTGTGAAATAAATGGATTTCATGTGTGTTCATGATTCTTGGTATGTGTATGTAAAAGTGATGATTTATGTGATATATGAAATGGGATTTGAGCACAAAGGGAATCTTGGGTATCTAGGTGGGTGAACTAGAAATAGTATTCTAGTTGATTTGAAAGGACTGAGTTTCAGATTCTTCTAGAAGGGTTGATGCCACAACACTAACTAAACATGTGATATGATCAGAGACCTCTATAACTTGGGATGTGATCTCCTATAGTGTATCATGCATAAGAACACTATTAGTTTTAAATTATGATATAGAGACCACTATACCTTGGGATGCATTCCCCTCTAGTGGCTCATGCATGAGGACGTTGTTGGTTTTGGTTGGAGTATTTTAATCACTGAGGTATGAGGTCCATAGGATCCCACTAGTTCTATTGACTTATAGGGATTTCCCATGGTTCTATCTTTTGAAATGATGCTTTTGTGATGTGGTGCTAACCGCCGATATATGGTGGTCCTTGTGTATATTATGGTTCAAAAGAATGTTTCAGAAAAGGTTTCATTTAAAAGTGTTTTCCTGATTTTTTTGATTGAAAATGTTTTCAAAGTTCTTATGAAAAAGTGCATATTTATTTATCTTCTAATTTTATATCATGGAATCTTTATTTTGGATGGAATACCACTGGAATTTTTCTCACACCCTACATACACCTTTGGGTGTATTTAGACTTTGTTATGTATGACCTAGGTAAAGTCAAGATGTATCATGGTGGTGATAGTGGATCTGGTTGCCAGTGTTTCAGTTCTTACAGATGATGATGGAGGTGGATTAAGGGTGATGGACCCCTCATCGCATGGAGGTTTTTGAGTTGTGGTTTAGTTGTTTCCCTTTCCATTGTGGTATTTTGGATTTGGTTAAAGTTGTAAAACATTGAATCTGAAATTTTTTGTATCTTTTTTTGGTTATGGTTATTAGTTAGGTGTTGATGTATTATTATTTTCTGTTGTTTAATGTTACACAAATGGATGAAATCATTCCTAAAAGTGCATTGACGATACCCAGACACCACTTTCCAGCCCGTGGGGATCGAGAACAACCTTCGGGCCATGTATAAGGATGTTTTAGGTCCTGGGTTGAATGGAACCCCAGATTGGTTTGTTAAAAAATGGTATCAGAGGGAGGTTTCACTCTTTATTTGGGTTATGATATTTGGGAGAGTCTGGGTAGATCAGATCTAGGATTTTTGGGGATTGAGGTTCTGGTTATTAGTGGGGTTTTTAGCCAACACACCTCATTATAGGACTTGATTCACCATTGGATGTTAGGAAATTTTGGTTTGAATTTTCTTCAAGGTGGAACTTATTGGTTGCAGACTGTATATGGACCCCAGGTGTAGGTGGAGTGGTTTGGTATGGCTCATTATTGTGTTGTATGTGTATTTTTATTTATTGAAGTATTTCATATATTTTATTTGTTGCTAATTTTTTTTGAAATGTGCATTGATGGTTGTGTTGATGGTTTTTATTTGTGGTTATTGCTTGTTGTAGAAAAATTCTTCCACGGAGGCCTTCGGTGTAGTCACATGAAGATGCCATAGAGAGTTATCCCTCACCAATTTGATGTTTAGACAGAGTCGAAAAATCATATATTGGAAGACATGCTCCAAGAATGTGTGTTAGATTTAGGAGGCTCATGGGAGATCCATTTGGGATTGGTGGATTTTTCATACAATAATAGTTACCAATCATCGATTCAACACTACTAGAAAGAGGGGCTATGCCTGTAGTTTTATAAACTGTGGGTACAACTTGAATAGAGTTAGTTTATACCCATGGTTTATTTAAAACCATGGGTATATATATTCTATCCCAATGGGTTTTAATGAACTGTTGGGATAGAGGGGAGAATATTTCTCCCTTCCCTCACTTCCCCTCTCTACTCTTCGGGCCATAACCCCCCTGTAGGTCCCTTTCCCTCCCCCTGTGTTTCCCTCACCTGACGCCCCTTCTCCTCCTCTGGTCTATGCACATATCCCATTCTCCTCCTCTAGTCTATGTGCATCCACCCTCCTCTAGTAGGAATGAATTCCCCATCCTCCTCTCGTTGAGTTGTGTTTCCCTCACTCGACGCGCATCCCCCTTAGGTCGAGTAATGTTTCCCTCACTCAATGACCGACACTTCTATTAGTCCAACATTCTCCAAAAATTGGGTGTTTTTTTGATTTTGATCTTCTTTGATAGTGAGTCCCTAATACTTATTTTGATATGGTTAATTGATTCTAGTTTAGTTTGGATTTTGTTGATTCTGTTTGTATCATTTCATATTGTTTCATTTATCTTTGATATCTGATTGATTTTGGTTTTGTTCAGATGGGTTATATTTAACACAATTTAGTTTAGTATACATGATTTTTGGTTTATTTGGTTCACCATTCAAGTTATTTGTATTTTGGTTGGGGTAAAATCCATTTTTTTTAGTTTTCAAAGCACTGGTATTTCATAGTTTTGTTTAATTTGACGAGATATTTATGTTGAGAGATTTACCAAAGGTTGAGTGATTTCCTCACCCAATAGACAACCAACCTTATCCTCCTCTAGAATTATCACCTGATCTGCTTTTTCAATATGCTTCCCATCAACAATATCCTCTTCGTTGAGGTGAACCCCCCTAGGACGAGTAATTTTTCTGTTCATTGAGGCACATCTTCTGCTCCTCCAACATTATCCTCTAACTGGATGTTTTTGTGATTCTGGTCTTATTTGACAGTGAGTTCCTAATTCTTCTATATCCACTATTTTGAAAACCACAGTACACTTTAATTTGATTTAGATTAACTTTATGTTTGTTTTTAAGTTCTTTATGTGAAGACTATAATTTTTTATTCCATGTTATATTGAACTATATGATTCATCCATTTTCTAGAGAGTTATGAAATTGAGCTAAATGTATTTAATAAAAAGTAATAACTACTTCAAATGTGAGTATATTTATTTCTTAGATATGTTTCAACGAATTTATCTTAGTGAAATATATAGTTATGATTTTTTATTCTAATAATGTATCATCTAAACTTGAAGATATCAGAATATGACTATTGGATCTTGTTACGAATTTATTTAGAAATTAAACTACGACATTGAGGATTATGAGTTTTTATAAAACATGAATGTGATATAGCATAGTTGTAAATTTTATTGAATCCTACATTATATCATGACTAGTGTGTTTGTGATTTTTTTTTAAATTTATTTTATTTTCAAAAGATATTCCATTATGTGAAGTATCATTGTAAAATCACGTACTTTTTATTTTATAATGGAATTTTATGATCCTACATGATTGAAGAGTTTTCAAGGCTAGGAAACTGCATCTTCTAAAATTTTATTTATGTTTTCTAGTGTTGGACATGTTATAGATCATGTAGAAAGATTATGATCCCATGGATATATCTAATTAATAATTACCATGGTTATCAAAAGTGTTTTTGATATTGAACTTGATATATTCTAATTAGAGAAATATCAATTATGTTTTTAGTTGGTATTTGGATGAATTGATATTGGTTATAAAAAATCCTATCAGTTTAGAGTGAAATCTATTTCATGCATGATTGGTTGTGTTTGGTAATAAACATAATTTATGGAATATAATTATTGATATAAAGTACTTCATGTATTTGTTTTTAGTTTTGATATTAAGTTTTTGTATTAAATTTAACTATTTAGTTTTTATATTCAAATAGTTTTATTTTTTATAGTACATATCCCTTTTTAATTTTTTTTATGATATGATATATTCTATTTGATTAGAAATTTTTTCCTCAAATAAAATTTTATTATTGAGTGGGATACCAATTGAGTTTTATTTCATATTTAATTCACTCCCTCTTGATGCTGTTTTTTGGTTATCTACAATAACAACAATTTGTTTTAGAGTTTGCCTCATTGATTTTATTTTTCTAATATATTTGATATTAATGATTATTCACATTGGATTATAGAAGAATAATGATCTTATTGTATCACTATTGAACATAAAATATTCTTGAGACCAAAAGAGTTATTAATTATGTATACTATTACATGTTACACATAATACCAGGGTAGTATAAGAATTAGAAACTTAGTATTTACCAAATCCATGATATTTTAACAGTTTATTTTAAAAAATGATATTCTTGACACAATTTACAAGTGTTGTATATTTTTTGAAAATAATTAGTTGAGAAATATGATATTTACATAATGATATTATGAATGATGCTAAAAACATAATTAAAATAAAGAAACAAATATAACCTTAAGTAAATCCATCCATTTAATTGCTAAATATGATTACCCAGTCTTACACTTTTGAATCCAGTGCTATAAATAGATATTGTTCACCACTTATAGAATATGTTATTTCTCTTATTTTTTTTTTCTAGCTACTAGTATGATTTGATTAATTTAATAATAAAATTGGTTGTAATGAATCTTTTAATTATGGTATACATTATTTAGTGGAAGATAATTTTTTTCCTTATTATAAAATGGATAGAAGTTGGATTTATTATACCGATTGGATTTCAACCGAGTTTCAAAATAATTTGGAGAATTTTTTATATTTTTCATTTAACAATGGTTTAGATGGAGGTTGTATACAATTTATATGCTATTAATGTGTTAAAAGACCATGGTTAATCCATGAAGAAGTTAGCTACCATACAACTAAATTTGGATTTCAAATAAACCATTATGTCTAGTATCACCATGGAGAGATGAATCAATCTTCTACTGTTCATGAGAGAAAAGAAATAAGTGGCATGGATAATTTTATATTTGATCAGTTTCCATTTGTGCATCATCCCAAGAGAGATAGTATTCCAGTCCAAGAAGTAAATGATATCAATACACATGAGGAAAATACTGAAGATGATGATGTTGAGAGAGTGAACAATTCATTAGATGATTCCAGAACTCTTTATATCAGGAATGTACTAAAATGACTAAGTCGGAATTTTTAATGTGGTTATATCATGGGAAAACCATGTATGGAATTTATAATACCCCCATTAACTATATTCTTACATTTTTAAGGAATTTTTTCCTAATAGTGAAAATATTCCCTCAAATAATTACAAGTCATCGAATTTAATTAATAATCTTGGATTTGGTACTAATAAAGTTAATGATTGTTCAAAAAATTGAAGTTTATTTTGGGAGGAAACAACTGACTGTAATGATTGTAAAAAATGTGGTACATTTTTATGGAAGGAAAATGTAGATGGAACACCATCTCATTTTACACAGAAAGTCCTATGGCACACTCCATTGATTCCCAAAATTCAAAATCTATTCATGTTTGCAGAAATCTCAACCAATTTGCGATGGAATGATTTTGAGATAATTAAAGGTAATTATGAGTTGGTTCATCCTGAATATGTATTATCATGGAAGAAATTTGATGCACAACATATTGATTTTTCAGCTGAGGTTCATAATGTTTGGTTGGGTCTATCATGTGATGGTTTTAATCCATTTGGCTAGATGCTTACTACTCACAACATGTGGCCAATTTTTATTCATGTTTATAATCTTCCTCTATAGATGTGTATGAAAAAACCTTTCAATTTCTTGAGTATAATGATATGTTAACCTTTTGATCTTGGTAATGATATTGATGACTACTCTCAGCCTTTAATAAGATAGTTGAAACAAATTTGGGATTTGGGTGTGCATAAATTAAATGCTTCTTCAAAAAATAATTTTCAGATGTGTGCTTCCGTTATATGGACCATAAATGATTTACCTACTCATGAAATGATATCTGGGTGGATAATTAAGGGAAAAATATCATGTCCCATTTGTATGAATAATACACAATCGAGAAGGCTTAAATATCATCTTAGTTTTAGTTTTATAGGGCATCAAAGATTATTTCCAATAGATCATCAATACCGGAAGAATTATCAGAGGTTTGATAATACTATTGATACTGAACAACCACCTCAATGTATGTTAAGAATTGATGTGCTTAATGAATTAAAATATTTTAGTTTTTCATTAGGGAAAAGTTAGTTGAAATCTAAAAAGAGGAAGAATATTGACACTCAATTTACTTATAATTAGAAAAAGAGAAGTATCTTTTTTTAGTTTCCATATTGATCTACC
This sequence comes from Viscum album, assembly GCA_963277665.1. Taxonomy (NCBI): domain Eukaryota; kingdom Viridiplantae; phylum Streptophyta; class Magnoliopsida; order Santalales; family Viscaceae; genus Viscum; species Viscum album. The sequence goes on along the minus strand of OY728121.1, from coordinate 2,125,555,421 downwards.
AATTTTTTACATCATTTTTTATACATAATGCATATTGAGAAAAATATATTTGAAATTTTCCTTGAAATTATTCTTAATATCAAGGGGAATACCAATTATAACTTTTGATCTCGCCAGGACTTGTTACATTGGGGTATTCGACCAGAATTGCATCTTGTTTGTATTGGTGAAAACAAATGGAAAGTTTCTTATGCTTCTTATGCAATGAAATCATAAAATAAAGATCAATTTCTAGTAGTATTGGATAATATTAAGGTTCTGAATGGCTATTCCAACAACATATCTAAATGATTTGATAGAAGATATTTGAAACTAAAATCCCTAAAAACTCATGATTATGACATCCTTCTTCAGGAATTGATTCCAATAGAAATTCGCCATTTTCTATCCAATAATTTAAAGGTTATAGTGATTGAGTTGTGCCATTTTCTTAGATACCTTTGTGCTAAAAGTTTTTCAAACTCATTCTTAATAAAAACACAGTAAGAGGCACCATTAATTCTGTGAGTTGGAAATTTGTTTCCCTCCATAATTTTTTAACTTCATGATGCATTTAACAGTTCATCTTCCAACCAAAACACTTCTTGGGGGACTGATTACTTTTTGGTGGATGTATCCCACTGAAATAAATATGCGCACAATGAAATCATATGTCCGAATTAAGAATTATCCTGAAGGTTCTATTGTGAGGGGTTATCTGGACCAAGAATGTATTGATTTTTTTTCAATGTATTTTTCTAATGTAAGAACAAGACATAACTGGAAAATGATAAATAAATATGAGAATTATGAGTAAATTTATCCCTTGTTTCCAAATTTTCCCCAAACAGGAGGAATTCCTAGGTCATATACATTGGCTACATTGATCTTTGAAGAGCGGGACATGGAACATCAGAAAATATTGTTTAACTATGGCTTGTTCGATGACTATATCAAGTAAGTAATTTGGATATCTATATATTATCTCATACTATTCCATTTCACATATACCTTATACTTTTATTATCATTTTATGTAGGGAACATAAAAAATTTATAAGTAGAGTTCATCAATCTTTTCCTTTGAGAAGGAGAGAGTCTTTGAATAGACAAGAGTTTCCATCTTGGTTGAAATAAAAGGTTTTAACATTAATTTAATTAGATTAAAATATATATATCCATTAAATTTTATTAATCATATCTATTTCAGTTATTGATTTTACTTGTTGTATCTGTTTCTCAAGAATTAACAGTGTTGGATTTTGGTCCCAATTCTTTGGTTTGTGAATGAAAATCTTTAATAATCAATGGATATAAATTTGTTACAACTAATAGAGTGGTGAAAATGAGATCACAACATGATGGAATTATATTAACTACTACAATGGATTTTTATGCCAGTGCACCATACAGTCGGCCCCAATATGCAGAAGTGTATTATTATAGACTGGTTGAGAAAATATTGTTATTGTATTACTACTATCAAGGCCGAGTCACTATGATGAAATATAAATGGTTTGATTCAATGACATGAATGGGTAAATTTATTTATGATTGTGGATTTAGAGTTATTGACATGAGTCAATTCCTACATACTGATGAACCATAAATTTTGGCATCAATGAAAAAACAAGTGTTTTATGCGAAAGATCATATGAGACCTGATTATGATGTCATTAATGATGTAATCCCAAGACATATTTTTCATGATTCTAGGGAAGAAATTTACACCATTGATTCCACTATTAGTGTTGACCAAAATATTGAATTTGATGACTCAAATTTTCCCATTGTGAGAGTTTATGTTGAACCTGAAGTAGTGGTGGGAAATATATTGAAGCAACCATATATGTTCAGAGTTCATTTAGTTTACCTTGACATGATTTTATTAGGTTGATATTAATGTAATTAATTTAATTTAGTTCTATTTTGTAATGATCTATCTATTTTAGTATTGTTTTGTTTTGTTTCATTTAATTATATTTATTTCAATTCAGAAAACTGGGTTTAAAATGGGTTTAAAAAAATGTATAACTTAGTTTTAAATTATTATTACTAAAATATGTTATGACATTGATAGTATTATTTGACTTATAAGTTGTAAGAATGATTTTTAAAAACTGTTTCTAAAAAATGTACATTTCGTTCTTATACAGATTGTGAAAAATAATACAGAAGCTCATAGGAAGAGATTATTTGATGCTAATCGTGATAGACACGAGTGTCGGTTTTCACCTCTAGTTCCTTTAGTGAGTATAATAATTTTAATATTATTATTCTAAAATACATATAATTTCATGTTCATATTCTTTATCAATTTTTTATGGATAACCACTTCCACCAGAGTTGACTCCTCCTACCAGCATGGGTCCGAGCGGGCATCCTCATAGACCTAGGCGGAGCACCCATATTTCCACTGGCCACACTGAACCATCAGTGGACAACCCATCTACAACCCATTTCTATCCTCCACTTGAGACTCTTGGGATATTCCCATCCATTCCCACATCATCATCTCATTTATCCTCTTCTTCCCAGTCACTTTCTACGCCACCTCGACCGATGTTCTCACCTTTACCATATCCATATCCATTCATGTATCCCCAAACCTACCACCCATATTCTAACATGTCTACCCCACCTCCTTTTCCTACCATCCATCCAAAATATAATGAGTACGTTCCTTCATCTTACACTATAGTTCATGAAGATAAGCCAAAGCATACAGTGGAACATGTACTTCCTTTAGAGGCTACTAATCCATGAAAATCCACAAATGCATCATAGCTTATTCAAGAGCCTGCATCAGGTTTTATTTATTATAACTATGTCAAATTATATCATTTAATTTTTTTCCTGTTGTATCGTCACTCAACTCTTCTTTTCCCCCTGTTATCTTATTTAGTAGGATCTTCTAGTAGGTGATGTGGGCGTACTTGTATGCGGGAAGTATGGAATCACACAACTCAGATTATGGTGGATTACAATGATCAAAATCAAATGGTAGGAAAAAATGATAGTTAGTATAGAAGTTCCATAGAAACATTAGCCAAGTACCATGATATCGTTATGGTGGAACCGATATCATAGAGACATATCAGTGATGACATAAAGGATAGGGAATGGGCATAGATATGTGTAAGAAAATTTTATAAATTTATATCTATATTAGTAATGTATTTATATGAATTAACATGTTCATTGCAGATTCATTTTAACTTTCCTAACATCAAATATACCAAAGTTTCTTGGTTTATGGATCTTGGAGAGTCATGGAAGGTATACAAGCATGAGTTATATATTTTTTATAGGAGAATAGTGGGTACTAATTTAAAGGGTGTACCCACATACCCAAACTATTCAAAAAGTCATTATCAAAAAATGATCACACATTGGAAGATTTATCAGTTTAAGGTACCTCCAATCTTTAATGGTTTGCATATAAATTTTAATTCTTATTACCTATATTGATTTTTTTTAATTTTTTGTATGAATTAGAGAAAAAAAAAGAAAAAACATGGAATGATATATCTAAATACATTGGGGAACACTGTAATGCCCGAGCATGAGAAGTGATAGGTACTTTTATCTGAATTAAAAAAGAATTCCTCTCTAAAGCATGAGGATATGGAGCATTTAAGTTCACATCAATAACTAAATCATACTATCTTCACATAAATTCACTATTTTTTGGAACCAATTTTTTATATAAATCTCCTCTGTCTATAGCTTTCATATAATCTAAATAGAATCCACTTCAAGATTGAAGCATTAAGGTATACTAAAAAAAATTCAGGTGTTACCAACATATTAGAGTATAAAAAATAAACATATTAGTTTCAAAGTTATTTTTTTCACAAGGTTATCCATCCAATCATTTAGGGTCTCCCAACATCAGATATGGCTTGTAATCATTTTGGGAGGCTTGTGAATATTTCTTAACACTGTTGAGAAGTCTAGAACATAGATTTGACAACTGGAGCACTTCAAATTTGCCTTGGTATCCACTATTTTATAACATCTCAACACATGAAAACTAATTCTAGAATGTATATTTTTTATATTCACATATATAATTTGAAAAGATTCAGGTTTAGTACTATTTCTTCTGCATTTTAGATTTCTCAGAAAAATTTTAGAATGTATACAATTCTTCCATATTGAGTTCTTCAAATTAATAGATTCTCCATAAGAATTTAAAGGATAATGCTTGTAATTTTATCACATAAATATTGATTTATAAAGATTCCCAATAAAAAATTACTTTATGTAACTTTAGATTTGTCTTAATACTTCCTTTCATTATGCATGAACAAATTCTAGTATGTGTTCCATAGGTCACTATGACTAGTTTATTCATGATTATATCTGAATAAAACCCTCACATGAGTATCTATCATCTACTGACTCAACTCGAATGCTATGTGAACACATGAACCCAACTTTCAATACCCAGTGGTTTGGTTCATCTACACACCACTCTTGTTGTGAATTTAGAAATTAAATAACTACTAAACCATAAGAACAAATATATCCTGCTGTCATACCAATATCGACACACATAGGTATTGACAACAACTATTATATTGGTTTACATCACCAAAATAAATATAAAAACTTAGGAACCTAATGCACTCATGTGGTATAGGTCAAGTCTTCTTTTTAGTTTCTCCAAATGATTATCATTACAGTGCTTATTTCTATAGGATTTTCTGATATTTCATCTTAAACTAGGGTTATTTTTTTGCAATAATAGAATGGTTTCATATATAGTGATTCTTTTTCAACCAAATATGTTGCCTAAACATTTTACCTTCCAATTGTGTTCACCAAGCCATTGGATTAATATAATCTTTCTCAGTCATGGTTCTCACATTAGAAATTTTTAACATTCACCACCCAACTTGAGCCCATTGATATTTTAATATTAATTGAAACAATATATGTTAGATCTTTTAGAATTTCATTATCCTCTAACTCTCAATTTCCCATTATACACTAATTATTATAATCCAGATTTGTGCATTTCTCATTCGTAGTAAGCTTTATTGGGTATCAAAGGTTGTGTACCTCATGCAAAATTATTTTTATCTAGTAGCAAAAAAAGGATGGAAGTGAAGTAAATGCACAGACACAAGAAAATATTATAATTTATTTTATTTATATTTCCAATATTTATATGAAATTAATAATTAAATATGTTTATAATTTCAATAGTTTGACTTAGAGGCCCTCACTGATAAAGAAGATGACAACTTCATGCCACACTACTACAAATATATCCTTTATCAGTGCTAGAAAAGTCCATTTACATTGCTAAAAAATCACTGTTAATTTCAGCGAAGATAAGGGGGGGGTCCCTTTTATCAATGCTCAGAAAAGTGTTGATAAGGTCCCCTTTTATCAGTGCTAAAAAAAGTGCTGATAAATGGGTCCTTTATCAGCGCTTCTTTTAGCACTGATAAAATTTAAAAAACATTAAAAAAATGAAAATATAGTTTTGAAATTTGGGAAGGGCTTGAACAGCACTTGAAGCCCCATTTAATAGCGCCCCACCCTCGCCCACACGCCCCAACCCACACGCCCCAGCCCCCTAGCCTTTAACAGCTCACCCACCCACCCTTTAACAACACTAGCCTTTATTCCACCCGCGTGCGCGACCTGCCTCCCCCTGGATTCGAACTCGGGACCTATTGCCTGTGCACCTAAGCCTTTACCACTCCACTATATTGCTTTGTTCTTAATTTATTAATATATCAATATATATATATATATATATTTATATTTACTCGTATATTAATATATATTTATATTAATATATATATATATATTAACATATATCAGATGTCTCCGAAGAGACATATATATTAACATATATATATATATATAGTTATATATATATAGTTATATTAATATATATATATATCTATATATTAATATATATATATATTCGTATATTAATATATATATATATAGTTATATTTATATATTTATATATTTATTCTTATATTAATATTATTTATAAGACCAGTTTTAAATACATTTATAAAATTTTCTTTTTTGTGTGTTTTTATAAATTAATAAATACATATATACAACACACACAAACAAATATATATATATATATATATATTATGTTCATCTATAAGTATAATGATACATATTTATATATATTTACAAATATTATATATTAATAGGTATATACATATGTTGAGAATATATAGATAATATATATTAGTTTGTCAATACATATGCACACACACACACACATATACAAGTACACATTATATAGGTATATAAATATTCATATATTTGTATTTTAAATAAAATGGATATTAGTTTTTTATTTATATAAGGCTTATATATTGAGAAATATATTTTATATGTAAATATGTTTAATTATTTATTTATAAAATTAAATTTTTATGTGTGAATATAAAAAAATATGTATATATTGTTATATATTTGATTATAAATAATAGTACATTATGAAAAATGACAACAAGCCCTGAAAACCTAAAAAACAAATGGAGAAACCCTCAAACCCCATAAATACAGTCAGAAAGTCAAATAAACCCTAAACTTAGGGTACCGACGAAAACTTATGATTTTAGAGTTCATTCTAGCTCTCTGACCAGTCAAATCAAAGATCATCAAAATTGATTTGATATGATAGGTGGTGGATGCTGAATGGACAGGATGATCATAAGTTACAACTGTTTGAAAAAACAACAGACAAGACAATTATGCTAGAAATTGGGGCTCAAAAAACCTAACAAACTATAGTCACTGAAAAAGCATAAATTCTTCTCCGGGTGTCCATTTTAGCTCTGTGACTAGTAAATATGAATCTCATGGAATGAAATATAATATAACAGGTTACGGAGGCCGAACAGACACATGGATTGGGAGTTATTACTGTTTTAAGAAAAATTTGACAGGGCACCAAACACAAAAATGGGGTTTTAGAGTAATTATGATGGTTTTATTGGGGATTTAGGGTACTATAAGTGATTGAAACTACATTATAGTTATACTATTGATTATATATCTTCTCTTACTTCAATTTGATATGTGGTAGAGCCCAAAAGAACACCCGGAGCGAAAGTTATGGCCGTTTGAAGTTGGAGTTTTTTTGGAGTGGTATAACTGATATATCTTCCGTTGAATTGATCTTCTCACGGTTTCGATTGGACTTGTTCCTCACTCATCTCATGATATTTGATTTTACTAGCCTAAGTTCTCAAACAAACACTCAGAGCAGAAGTTATTCCTGTTTTAGTGAGTTATGAGTTTCTTGGGTTTTTAGGCGCTAGAAAGGTTGCTCAATTTCAAACAATCTTAACTTTTACTATGGGTTTCTGTTTAAGAACCACGACCTATCAAATCAAAACTAGAGAAAATATCTACACTCTGGTGACCACTATGACCCCTTCTCATGTTATTTAAGGCAAAAAGGCCCATAATTCCTCCCAACGGTCATAAGTTCTGCTCCTGGTGTCCGTTTTTCCATAACTTCTGCTCTAGGTGTCTGTTTTGCATCTACCACATATAAATTCAATCTAAAACATATTAAAAAATATATATTATATTTATATCAATATAAATATACTTATATATTAATATATTATTTTTTATGAAATATAATTTTTTTTGAAATATACACTTTATGAGCACTTGGAAAAAAAGTGCTGATAAAGCCCTCTTCTTTATCAACACTACTAAAAAAAGCGCTGATAAAGGGGTCCCATTTAACAACACTTTTTTTAGTGATGTTAAAGGGTGGTGCTATAGAAACCCAGTTTTTTGGTAGTACCACATGATCATTTGAGTCAGGTATTAGGTGTGGAGCACCCAGGGAGAGTCCGATGTCGACTAGGGAAAAACATCATCCCCTCTATGTATTGGTCCTCGTCAGGCTCCTCTTAATCCTCTTAGACTGTTGATTTGGAAAGAACTCATGCATAAGTAGATGAAGGAAAAAAAATATTTATAGGATCGTGAAATAAGTAAATAGGATCATGAAATAAGTAAGCTTATGACTAAAAATTTCATGAAATCTATGTTAGTTTTGAGTCAGTCACTTCCATTAAAGGCTGATACTAATTTTCATTCATATATGGAATCGATGTTCTCTTTAAATAATGCCTCATGTGATTCTAATGAGAGTCCTAGTGGCGATCTAGCTGAAGGTGGTGGCGAAATAGCTGTTGGTGGTGAGGATGTTGTTGATGGTGCCATTGGTGATGAGGCTACTAATGATGTTGTTGATGGTGGTGTTAGTGATGTGGCTGCTGATGATGTTTCTGATGATGATGTGGATGAGGATGGGGATGGGGATGAGGATGTTGGAATGGGGGGGGGGGTATATTAATCCTCTTTATTTTTGACCCAGTAGGGAGACTTGTGCAAGTACTTTAAAAACTAGAATTGAATTCTTGTATGGATGAGGATGTATATGTATATTTAATTTGATTTATAGGTACTGCGTGGTTTATTTTGTGTTAGAGCTGTCATTTTTTTTGGACTGCTAGATTTCTTGTATGATGTAAATTTATTTCTACAATGATATGTATTTTTATTATGTTTTCATTAAGAATGTTAAATGGGAATTCTTTAGGTAATTTTATATATTTATAATTCAATGCATTCACCTTTCATAAACACTTGAATTTGGTTTCCTTGGAGATCTAATCCACAATAATCTCATTAAAAGGGTTACTATCAAGAATATATCTTGCCAGGTATTCCAGAATAACAATATCACTTTCCTTAAGATTATACATACATTTCCTCCAATTAAACCTATATATTACTTGAAATATTTTCTTTTAATTCCTTAGAGTTCCATTCCTACAGATTTTTGAAATCATAGAGGTTTGATCTTGAGAAATCCAAAGAGATATGGGCTTCCATGATTCACTGGGGAAAAGGCTTTGTTACAAACACTATTTTGAAGGTTATATTGGCTACCTATTTTCTTTATTGAAAAAATACCATTTATGTTTAAATCATGTTTCTGGAATCTCTGTAATTATTGGGTGGTAAATTAGATACTCTTATCATTCCATTGATTTTTTTCTACCTTTTTTTATTGTCTCTAAGATTTTGAGTTTAAAGAGTTGAATCAAGTTGTTAAATACTATCCCTAGGGTTATCATGGTTTAAATAAGGATGTTAGGCCTATTTACATTTAAAGACTTGGAAAATATGATCCTGATAAGATTATGTAAGTGACAACATTGGATCATTATTTGAGATAGCATGTACAGGAATTTGAAAAATGTTTTTTCAGTCAAGTTTCATGCTTGTTCAATTGCTGCAAAGTGAAAAATAGACTCAAGTACAAATTTTTTGGATGTTTGGGGTGCGACGTGTTCTCTTTGTTTGGTTTTATACCACATTTTATGTTTGTTTTAGTTTATATTTTCCATATTATTTCAAATCACCCTATTATATTCTATTCAGGGTTTCAAGATCTTTACAAATTCTGCATGGGAACTCATTTTTTAGCAACAAAAGATCTATGGAGACAACTACCCCAAGGTATGTAATGTCATCATGAAAATTTAAATCTCTAAATAAATTTTGGGGATGTTAATCTTTGTAATTGATTACTTTTATATGTATAAAATTGCATGAAGAACCTTTACCAAATTTTTATTATTAATGATGGCCCTTTACTTGAGGTGTTTTTTTTATCCAAAATGGTTTTTTACCTTTACCCCTCTCCCATTGTATATTTGAGTCTCAGTTTTATTGTTTCATTATTTGATGCAATTTCTACCAAATACGATGTTATTCAAAATATCTACATTGATTCTACATGACATGAACTTTAAAATAGTTCCTGATGAACTTGCATGTATTCTAGGTTATTTCATATTAAAAAAATTGAAATATTTTTTTTAAACTCATGATATATATATTGTCTTCTATCATCCCTTCATTGCATATACCATATTTCTTTGATATTAATATACTATGTTGGTTTATATTTTTTTCCCCAAAAAATTCATATTGTTTCAAATCCTACTATATATTATCTTTCAACTCCTGCTATACTCTCTTTCTTTGATCTTAATATTGTTTTAACTCCTGTTATATATATTTTTTACCCCAAAAAATTCATATTTATAAAAATATGATTATCTTATGATAGTTGGAAATGATGACCATGGTGGTTTGTTATATTTCTAAATACATATCACATCCAATAGTTTTTTATTGTAGTATTTCTTAAAATGAATTATAACATTGTGATTTAATTTTCTATCTGTGTTGATAAAAATTTAAACATGACATTATTTTTTTATTGTAGTATTTATATGGAGGGAAATATGTGGTGTTTAATAACTTGAGACAGCCTTGTGTGCACAATGTTTCCAATGAGAGAAAACGATCACTTGGTAAGATGATCTTAAATAGATTTGAGTTCATTTCCTGTCAGTAATATTTTAACAATCTAGACTTCTAGGTCTTCCTATTGATAAGATGAAGAAATTCATGGGACACTCTGAAGAACATGTCGATAATAAACTCCTCAAAACTGAGTAGGATCTCCAGGTCTGTACACTTACATTCTATACATCCACATGATCATCTTTCTTATATCAATATTATGAATCTTTTTTTGGTATTTAGATCAAAAATGGACTTAATACTGATATTTCCATCTTACCAACTTTGGTCATCAATAATGTTCAATATCAAGGGTAGATTTTTGTGAAACTTCTTAATTCAAAGTAGTTTACCATAGTAATAAAATCAACTGAAATTATAACATTTTGTCTTCAATCTTTGGTTTTTCTTTAAGGAAAATTGGATGATACTGCTATGATTAAGGATATATTCTCTAGATTCAAGGAAACTACCAAATCTACTATCTATTTGAAATAAGGTTGGTGTGTTACCATTTCCCCTATTCTTAATTTGAGTGAACTTTTAAAGACAAAAAATACACTATTTGGATTTATGCTATGGGTACAGATCTGGATATTAATGAATACCTCAATAGAAACAGTGGTTGTTAGAGCACTTTGAAATAAAACATAACTGCTTGTCTGGATTAAATTTTTTTTACCATTGATTACCAAATTGATACATATGATTAATGTTCTATTTGGTCATGTTTTCTAGGTCCCGTTTAGGGTAAGAATATGTGAATTACCCCTCATCAATGGTATTCAGTATAAAGGGGATGGTTTTGAATATTGTGAACCTGTCTGGCCTGGTTGATGCACATAAAATAATGGGGGATGCTAGAAGGAATAGAAGAATGGAAAAATATTCCCAGAATTCTTATTTCATATCATTTACCTTATCTTTGATTCAGAATATATTATTATAGGGTTTTTTTGAGTTCATCATTCATAGATTACATATGGACCTTACATGTTCCATGCTAGGAATTTTAGGGGGTTTTCTAAAAACCAGTTTAAATATGACCATCATGACAAAAAATATTGATGAATGAAAATCATTTCATTCTAGTTCCACAACTGAACATGTAAAAACATGTGGGGTGATTATGAAAACAAGTGAAAAAGGGGATTCTTGTACATAAATAAGCAGGACACATTCATCTATAAGACTTGAAGCACCCATACATTACATGAGAGTGATAATATTTTCTAATGGACTAGTGGATGATTCAATCATATAACCTACCATGTTTTTAATAGAAAGAATCACTACTATATTTTCATGGTTCATTTCCTCAAGGGTCTTGATATTCATGGTGACTTCTAGTATAGTGGATTATGTGTTCTACAAATATAGGCTCCGGGTAAGATCCAGTGAATCAAAATGATAATACCAGTGACCAATACCTTTATTTTAAAGACATAATCATTGATTTTTTTATTTTATTCATGTAGTCACACATCATATGAGGTATGGTAGATATTCTCATTGACTTGCTTAGATTTGGTATCCCATAAAAACTGTATAGATTTTAGGCTCACTGAATCTTGAGCAAGCCATTAATTATTTTTATCATTAAAATTATCCTATGATGAAATAAAAACAACCTCCTAAAGTAGATTTATATCCAATTATAGAGGTGGAAGTGGTGTAGATTCATTGTTAGGACCATTATTCTCTAAACATCTTACCACCCAGATATCACCAGCAATATTCAGAGCCTTTGCGTAGCTGTCAGAGACCTCCAAAAGATATGCCCTATGGAAAATTTACTGCACATAAACCTTACTATATAGGATGATTATAGTGTTAACTTCATATATTTTCATCCACCATTGTATGATGAAATTTATCCATATCTAATGTATTTTTTTACATGATATTGTCTGTTATTGATTTTTTTAGAAGTAGTTCATTAGTTCTATAATTGTTTTAAAATATGCTAATTGATTATGTTATTTGAGTCAAAAAATAATAAAATGGTGATATTTTATTATTAATTTTATATCTCCTTGTCCTATTATTTATATTTTGTATTCCATGAAGCATGAGAGAGATACTTGAAAGTCATACTTTGTGATTAAGGAACCTGGACTAACTAAAACAACCAAATCTTGAGTTTAATGTAATTAGGTTGGTGTACTCCTCAATTTATTTTAGAGTCATATCACTCTACTAGACTAAGAATTAATTCCATAGGTATAGTTTAAATCATATCTATCAGCCAATATTATATCTATAAATCTAACTATGGTCTAACTAGATTTTCTGTTGTTGATTCCCAAGAAGTAGATAAAATAGGAAAATGAGGGGGGGGGGGATTTTGGTCTTGATTATTGCCACTTGAAGTATCTAGAGAAGTGTCTTGATAGTATATTGAGCGACGTGATTTAGAAAAAGATCGACACTTCAATCGCTACTTATCCATTTCCATTTCCTTATTCATTTTTGAAAGCATAGATTCATCATAAGTCTTATTCTAATCAGAGGCACCGAGCTTTGGATTTTTTATGGGTGACTGGGTACTTTTTAAAGTGGCTCGTCACTTGGGTCACCGTCATCTTGGTAAGCAAGGTAATCTAACATTAAATTATGTCAGACATTTTAAGATCATATAGATATTTAGTATGGTGGAATACCAGTTGGATTTTCCCTCCTAGTTGATGTTAATTAATGATGTATTCCATGTATCTCAGTTGAAAAAGTATAATCCATATCCGTCTCATGTGTTGAATTGAAAGGATTTGGAGTTAAATACTAATCAATCTATATTAGAGAGGCTAGTGAATATTTTGGATTATCAAGAGAAATTTTTTCATGGGAATTTAATATCATTGGTCTGAGTTATATGGAAGCATGGTAGTGATGGGAATGAGACATGGGAGTGAAAGTATTGGATTGAAGAGAAGTATCCATTTTTTTCTTTGATCAGACTTTGTAATGACTTTATAGGGTCAAATTTTTTTTATAGTGGGTAGAATTTTCACATTAAATATTTTTTTTGAGGTATTCCTTTGTTTATTTGTTTTCTTATATTGTTTTCTTCGTTCCCTGAGTTTTTGGTAGAAAATGGTATTTTTTGGCTCAGATAGTTGGTGGTGCAAGGTTGGAACACAATTAGGGGAAACTATGTGCCAACCCAATACAAACAGTGTGCCTTGGAAAGTGGAACTATCTAGGACACACAACTTTCCGCATGAACATGTTCCATTCCCTAGGGAACTATGAAACCTCATTCCTCTTATACAAAGAGGGATGCACAATTTCTGCATGGTTTGGAAAACCATGTGGGATAATTGTATGACCTATCTAGGTCATTAAAAATGGGAAATTTACTCTTTTTACCTCTTTTTATTTAACACTAAATCACCCCTAATTTGAGCCATATGGGATTTTCATCCATGGGAGCTTCCTTCAGACCATCTTGGACCCCTTAAACTCTAATATTTGGGTGGTTTTGTCCTTGTATCTTCAAGGAAACATTAAGTAATTCTATTTTCTCATAATTTCTTCGTTATTTTAGGACTTCTCCTCCCTCTTTTTTGGGTTAGTATTTTCTAACGGCCTATTTGACCTAATGAGGGGTTGATCTTGTGTTTTTGGGTGAAATCATGATGTTTGTTGTTTGATATTTCCCTTATAGGGTCTTATTGAGGTGTGATTGTGGTTTTCCATCGGATTCTGGAAGTTTCCAAGCTTGAGGTAGGTGGTTCCATGCTTTTACATTATTAGATGATTTTGGATTACTTATTTGGTTGTTTAAATTTGTTTTATGGATTATTTTTGTGGTGTTAAATATGTTTTAAAATCTTTTTGAGATTCATATGTGATGAAAGTTTATTTCCTAAAGGAAAATGGTTATGTTTCACGTGTGCATAATTGTAGTGTTTCTTAAAATCATTTTATGATTTATGTGAAAGGCATGAAATGTTTTTTTAAAGGTATTTGAAGGTGAAAATGTGTTGAAAGATTATTTTCTAAAATAAATGGGTTTTATGCCATGTGAGATTCTTTTTTGTGCACCTTAAATATAGGTTTTGAATTGTGAAAGTGATGCGTAGCATGTTATAAAGTATATTTGGTATGCGTATGAATTTGAAAGAGTATTACCCTATGAAAATGGATGAATTTAATGTGTAATTTTCTTATAGGATTTTTAAATGGATTTTATGAATTGTGAAAGTGGTGTGAAATGTGTTTTCAAATGGATTTGGTGTGCGTGTGAGATGTAAGTTTTTTGGTTTATGGAAAATGGTGGTTTCCATGTGAAAATTGGATATTGAATGAATGTGATTATGAAACAAATAGATTTTATGTGTGTTTATGATTCTCAGAATGTGTATATGAAAGTGATGATTTATGTGATATGTGAAATGAGATTTGAGCATAAAGGGAATCCTTGATATCTAGGTGGTCGAACTAGAACTAGTACACTAATTGATTTGGAAGGGATGAGGCCCATATTCTTATAGCAGGATTAATGAAACAACAGTAACTAAACATGTGATTTGATAAAAGGACACTATAACTTGGGATGATATTCCCTCTAGTGGATTGTTCATGGGAATATTGTTAGTTTTGGATTATTATACAAAGACCAATATACCATGGGTTCTGTTCCCCTCTAGTGGCTCGTGCATGAGGATGTTGTTGGTTTTGGTTGGAGAATTTTATTCACTGAGGCATGAGGTTCATATGGCCCCAATGTTGATAATAACCTATATGTATTTCCCATGGTGCTCTATTGTGACATGATGCTTTTGTGATGTAGTGATAAAGGTCGGTATATGGTGGACCTTGTGTACATTGTGGTTCCAGAGAATGTTTCTTTTGAGAAAAGGTTTCCTTCAAAGTGTTTTCCTGAAAATGTTTTCCTTGAAATGTTCCTTGAAAATGTTTTCAATTTTATTATTAAAATGTGAATGTTGATTTATCTTATAATGTTATAACATGTAATATTTATTTTGGGTGGAATCATACTAAGATTTGGCTCATACCCTACATACAACTTTGGGTGTATTTAGACTTTGTTATGTTGACCCAGGTAAAGGAAAGATATATCGTGGTGGTGATAGTGGATCAGGTTTCTAGTGTTCCACTTCTTATAGGTGTTGGTGGAGGTGGATTGAGGGTGATGGTCCTCTCGCCACATGGAGGTTTTTGAGTTTTGGTTTAGTTTTTCCCTTTCTGTTGTGGTATTTTGGATTTGGTTAAAGTTGTAAGATGTTGAATCTGAAAATTGTTGTATCCTTTTTTTAGTTATGGTTATTAGTTATGTATTGATGTCTTATTATTGTTAGTTATTTATTATTAAACACATGGGTGAAATAATTCCAAAAAGTGAATTTTTGATACTTAGGCACTAGTATTCATCCTGTGGGTATTGAGAATGCCCTTCAATCCATGTCTTAGGCCAGGTTGGGTGTTGGGTTGAATGGAACCCTAGCTTGGTTCATGACACATATACAACCAACTACTACTCAAAAGCCTCACTGATCACCATGTCACTACACCAGTCAATGATGAACACTATTTATACCACTATAATGGTTAATAACACCATGGTAGTACCAAATCAAATCTCAAGTGATCCATTTCATAGCCACCTTGAGAATGAAGAATTTGATGCGGGTGATTTGTGACCTGAATGAAGTTCACAATGTGAGTTTTTTGAATAGGAGTAAATATAAAATATAAAGGTTAGATTCATAGTGTGAGTGACTATTCACACCATTAATGAATCAAATCATGAAGGAGAATCAGAACATTAGGGTTTGGATTCATATGAAGAATGAGCATACACACTGTGAATTTCTTGTGAATGATAAAATAGTGAGGATGAATTTGATGCATTCACACCAAGAATATAATACACAATGTGAATAGTATGTCTATAAGAAAAAATATAGGACAATTAAACCAATGTTCCCAGCAAGAATTAAGTTCATGAAATGAACTATGTGAGACCCATAAATGGAGTACCAAAAATTACAAATATCACACAATGAATGGTATCACACACAGTGAATGAACATATATATAGATATAGAAGTAGATGTATCTTGAGAGTTTTTATCTCCCTGAAAAAGTGTGATATATTTTAAAGGGAGTTTGAGTGGATATTTCACATGCCTATCATGCATATTTGAGGAGTTTTAAGTCAAGTTTAAAATGATAAAAATATGTACAATATAAGATAAGGGAGATTTTAACTGATACAAAAGCTATATCTGAGAAAGAACTTTGAAAATAAATACATGATTACTGTGAACTGATGAAGAAGATTAAAATATAGAGATTGAAGGATAGAGTACTAATACTAAAGGCCGGAGTGCTGCTGTTGAAGGCTAGAGTGCTGCTAATAGTTTTAGTTTCTTTTACTTTTATTTCTCTCACATGACCAACTTGAGGACTTTTCTTTGATTTAATAATAAAAAATGAGGCTTCGGCCCCAACCTTAAAAAAAAAACATGGTTAAACATATTATCACTTCACTTTACTAACACATGGACCTATAATTTCAAATATAGACACGTCTTCTCATTCCGTGTTTCATCAATAGTTCAATTTCTACTTTTATTTCTCATTCACTTAAATTTCTAAAATTTTCTAAACTATCTCACGGGTTTAACCTTGAATTTTCCATATACTATGTACATTTAGTTATTAGTAAATAATTTTAGTTTTCCTTATAAATTTATTAACTGGTTTAATATAAAGTATTCAATTAATCTATTTAGGCCTATAAATTTATGGAACCATTGTTGGGGACTATGACTAATAAGACTTATGTTTTTAGGAATTTTTCTTTTCTTTTTATTATTTTACACTGGGTGTGTTTGTGTGGTGATTTTTTTGTCTAATATTTTATACATGACCATTTCAATATAGGGAAAGGTAAATAGATCATTGATTATGACCTTGATTTAAAGATAAGTTTGATAAATAAGAAAAAATAACTGACTATGGCTAGAGAAAACCGATGAGAAAAAGGAGTTGGTGATGAACCAAAAAGTGATCTATGGTTGCAGAATCTTATGGGATATAAAAAATTATCAAATAAGGGGATACAATTGGGTATATTGGTACCACTAGTGTAACCAATATCTTATAGATCATACCAACCATTATTAAAATTATTTCAAACTCTAAAATTTTCTAGGCTACCACATGAGGACCCAAGCACACATCTATGGAGTTTTATTGAATTGAGTGACACTTTTCAAATCCAAAATGTATCTTGGGATGTGTTGGGGATATTATTTTTCATATTTTATTTAAAATATATAGAAATAGAGTGGATAAAAATCCTACCACCTCATTTCATTACTATATTGGATGAGTTGACTAGGAATTTTATGACCTATTTATTCCCTCCCTCAATATTAATGAATATTCATGTCATCATAATTAAAATCAATCAAATCGATGATGAATCAATATATAATTTATGATATCATTTCAAAGATTTAATATAAAATTTACCACACAATGGAATTAATATGTGGATTTTAATTCAAAAAATTTACATGGGTTTTTTCTTAGGGAAACATAATTATGTAGGTAATGGATCACTCATGAAGAAATCACTGGAAGAGCGTTATGAGATGCTAAATGAAATGGGGAGTAATAGATTCCAATGGAAGCCTAACGAAAGACAAAGGAGGGGAGTTCACATGATTGATAAAAATGGATGGATGTTATCTCAAATGGAATCCTTAACCAAGAAGATGAACACAAAGATGGGTCAATACCAACCAAAGGTAAGTATAATGAATAAGTGAATTATGGAAATTACAATTTCCAAAAATAAATTTCAGGGTTCGTGGTCACAACAACAAAAAGTCAAGGATATCAATAACAAGTATAGGGATATCAACAACCCCAAGGTCCCTCTATTTAAGGAAAAATTAGTACTTTATAAGAGGCCTTTTCCATCATCATGACCATAATATGGAATTCCATCAAAGAGATAAAATAAGATTCCAAAGATCAAAAGGCTATAATAAGAAACCTAGAATTTATGGTTGGATGTATTTCTAACCAAATCAAGGAATGGCCTAGAGGGGTGCTTCTAGGAAATATGGAGGTTCACCCATGAGGATAATTGAATACCATAACCTTTCTATGTAAAAAATAGTAAAGTATATCCTTAAATAAAGTGGAAAATAATAATAGGAACAATATGAAAAATGAATAAAATAGGAAAAGGACAAGGAAAAGAGAAATGAAGATGAAGAAGAAGTATAAAAAGACCCCCACCACCCTACATGGAATAACTACCCTTTCTAAAAATGAAATCAAGGTAAAATTGAATCATAAAAAGGTAAGTTTATTGAATATTTTAAAAAGTTAAATATTAATATTCCCTTCACATATGATCTAGACAATATGCCGATGTATGAAACATTCATGAAATATTTAGTGTTAAATAAGAATAATATGGAGGATATGGGAACCATTCCACTCACAAGGGATTTCTCGGCTATGGTATCAAGGGAGTTACTAAAAAAGAAAGAAGATATAGGTAATTTATCAATTCCTATTAATATCAGATCTAATTAATTGAGAAAGGTTTTTTGTTATTTATGTTCAAGTGTGAATATAATTTCATATACCACATTAAAAAACATGGTATTAGTATACATGAATACCATAATGTTTTCTCTATATCTAGTGGATTCCATAGAAACATACCCACAATGAACAATTGAAGACATCTTAGTAAAATTAGACAATTTAATCTTTTTAGTGGATTTTCTAGTGCTACACATAGATAAGGAGAGGAAACTAATCATCTTGAAAAAAAATTCTTGGAAAGAAAGAGAGATCTAATTAATGTTTAAAATGGTGAGATGTGCTTGAGAGTTGGTGGTGAGTAGGCTAGTTTCAACATACACTGGGCTATAAAAAATTATAATGTAAAAGAGGATGAAATAGATGAGGAATACAAGTTATAAGCTTAAGACATGGATGAAATTGAAGTAATAGAGGAGTTATCTATTGTTAAGAACTAATAAAAATATTAAACTACTGAAAATAAGAAGTGAATATTGGGGTATAAGATTACTAAAGATAGAGGAATAACTAGAACAAATAGGTTTGAAGAGGGATGACTGGTTTAGAAGGTCCATGACATAAATTTTGGATTTTATAAACTAACAAATAATTGGTGGATATATCTAATGAAAGTGGAGAAATTTAACCATAAGTAATAGTAAAATTGTTTTAAGAGTAAGGAAAAATATCCATCTATGTGGAAATATTTCAAATAATACCATTTATTAATCCAAATAGGGTAACCTTTTCCAATCCTCCTTTACTTGAGTTCAAAATAGGAAAGTTCAAGCTAAATTATTGTAAAAAAAGTGATTCTAGGATGAAATTTGAGTTTTTATGTCTTCTTAGGATTTAATAATTTAGGATATAGGAATTATTATCTTTTATATTTTTTATATTAAATTTCAATGACCTTTAACTTTTACTTATTGTTAATTTTTTAGTTCTCTAAAGAGGATAAAAAAATTAATGAATAGGGGGAGAAGGGAAGAGCTTAATGGTAAAAACAAGATTATTATTTTTGAAATTATACATATTTTTTGAATCCATTACATTATATTTACAAATCTTTTTTGTTGTTTTAATTTAAAAATATAGGTCCCACCTAAGATTACTTTCTAATTTTTATTTAAGATAAAAAAATGCTTAGGATAACCATCATATAATGTTTTTGACTTATTTGTCAATAGGATTAAATGAGTAATATGGGGGATTGAATAAGTAAGGTAAACATGGGGGAATAAATTTAATAAATCATGACTGGATGGTATTGTTGATTTTTTAGATAAAATTTCTATCAGAATTTCCAAGTTTTGAAATTTTGAAATTTTTATTAATTGATTTGTTATTAGCGTTCATTTCTATGAGTGATTTTCCCAATCATGTGTTCCCATTACCAAGAGAATTATATGCTAATTCTTTACAATATTCCTACAAATAATTCTTTATATAAAGTTAAACATGTTTTTTATTAAAATTTATTTAAATATTTTCAAAATTATGATTGTAAAGAATCAATTTTAAAATAATTGAGGGATTTTTTTATTGAGTCCTTATCCTTGATATCACTTTTTATATTTATACTTATTTTAGATCATAAATACCATGAATGGCCTTATTAGGGAAGAGACACATTACAAGCATAATATTTACTTCATACCCCACTCTTAGTGTTTTTTCATTATATTTGAAACACCCTAAGATTTTATATGTATTTTCAATTAAATAAAACTTGAAGTATTCGATAACTTTATTTACATGAAACCTTAAGTCTATCTGAACCGCAATATAGTAAACCATTATAACCCGGTCATTAAATTGACATGTATGAATAGTTTTAACCACTTTATGAAAAATATGTATAAAAGTTTTTATTAATGAAAATTTATTTAATAATATATAATAAACAAGTACTAAATTTTTAATAATTTTATTTTACACTTGAAAAATATATTTTCTTCAAAAATAGATTTTATTGTTTTTTTACAGGGGAAAATTATAATTAATTTATACCATTTTTAGAAATTTTATTTGAGGAAATTAATATTATTTTTTAAATCAGCATGTCAATATTGTGGTTAACTTTTGGGATTTTTCAAAAAATAATTATTATTTAGTGAACAATGAAAAATATCAATTTTTGTAAAAAATGTCATTCATTAACAAGTAATTGTCCCATTATGTTTTTAATTTGATCTTAAAGTTACCTAAGACTCATTTAATTATAAATAATATAATTAATTACATTGTAATCATCATTATACTTTATTTTGGTATAAGTTAATTTTTGACTTTAAAAACACATTTATCTAAAAACTATTTTTATACACACAATGTATTTTTATCTTAATAGATTTATTTAAAATCTATTAATTAATGGTTATAATGAAATGAACAGATTATAAATTAAATATATTATTTTAACAATCATTTTATGGTTTTTACAAGGAAATTAATGGAAGTAAATTAAGTTATACACTTAAAAAAATCCATTCTTCCAAAATGGGGTTTCATTATGGTTTGACCGCTTAATTAAAATTAAATTTTTTCACTTATATAAATTTAATCTATTCAAATGAATTAATTTTTTTAATCACAATATTTAATATAATTTAATACATTCAAATTAATTTTTTTTTCATATTAAATATAAAAAATAGTAAAATTTTATTATTACCACAGTTAAGGTTAAAATGAGTTTACTAGAGGGCTTAAACCATGAGATATGGGTAGGGTTTCCAAAAAAAACCTATAAAATTATTATTTTATAAAGATATTTAAAATTTAACTTATCCTAAATTAAATACCTATCCATTTATACCCACTTTCAAAATGAAAGTGACCTTAAATCATTGAATTTTTTTAAGAAATTTCATACACATCCCGCCCCTCACTTATAAAAGGGAACCTATCATCATACCTTATTAAAATAATTTGAGTCTCCTATATTATCCAATACCTAATAAAATATCTTACTATATTCCTTCCCTTAATCCTATGTCTTATGGTATTCTCTTAATACCATCACTTCAAGGCTTATGGTGTAAGCTAAAGGGGGTATCTCAAAGAAGAGGTGTAAATCTTATTCAAGCTCTTTCAATTTTATTTCTTATCAAAACTTCAATAAACTTGTTTTATCCTTAAAAAATGTTAAATAAAGTATCATAAATATAATTATATTTTATTATCATTATGGTACAAATAATTTCCAACCATTCCCATCAAATGGGAAATAAAAGTATTGGTCATGCATATGTGTGAATAAAAGCCTCCATGTAGAGATATGATTCATTTTCCATCACCATATTTCATGGGTGGTTATAATTATGGATTTAATTTTTATATATTATATTTATAACATAATTATTCTTCTGAAATTATATTATCTTATATAACTTCCTACCTTTTTATCCATTTTTAAACGATGACATCGCTCCTGCATACGTGTAGACTACCACCTCCACAAAGCGATTTGATTTTTTTATCATTTATGATTTAATAGAACAATAAAAAGGATATATTTAACTAAAAAATATGATATTTATGATATAATAAATATTATTTAATGGTTAATTATCATTTATATTTCTTTCACTCCATCCATCAAAAAGTGAAAACATCACTCTTATGTACGTACAAATTACTATCTCCAGGAAGTGATGTAGTTTATTTTTCATAACAAATTAATATGAATGGTTCTAAATATGAATTTAATTAATATATAATATATTTATATCATTATTAAATTTTTTAATATTAATTAACCATTATCAAATTGTAAGGACCATAACCACCGAACGAAAACATAGATGAAAAATAAAGTAGTTAACACCCGACATGATGATGATAGTGAAATATTCTTAATGAACTGGTGATAATATATTATAAGAAAACCATGTATGGTATTGTATGTATTATTATGGTTATATAATATAATTATAATAAATTTAAATTTATTATATAATAGGATATAGTTCTTAAAAATAAATATATACTTTAGGTAAGAGTTTTATGTTACTATCTCATTTTTACTGAGATTATTTATGCTTAAATTTTTCAATGATGAAATTGTATGATATATATATCCAAAATATTATAAATTTTATTATCATATGTTTTTTTATATTTAATTTTTTCATTTAATTTTCCACTCTTTAATTACTCAATATAATGAAATAAGTTTTTCAAGGAAAATCAACCTTATTTTTCCCTTCAACCATAAATCTTTTCTTCCATGTACATATTTTTTTAAAATGTTCTAAAGAATATTTTTGCAATTATAAAAATATTATTTAAATAATTTTTTTAAAAAATTTGACTTTCCTTACAAAGGTTTAAAATAAAATTCCTTATCATTTTACAAACATGGAACTTTTGACTTTTTACTAAAAATGTGAAAGGAATTTTTGTTTTAACACACACCGTGTGAAAGAATTTCCCCACCATCATGAATATCATTTTATTTAAATATTAATTTATAAGTTTAAATTATTATTTTAAAAGAAAATATCTTCCTTAATATTTGAGAAACTTTTACATTCTAATTAAGTGGTTTCAAATAAAAAGGGTATTTTCCTCCAAAAAACGTTCTAGTGATCTCTTAAAGGAATTTTAATCTATAAAAACATCCTTTGATGTTTCTTATGATTTATTGGGGATATAATCTAATGTTATTATATTTAATCTTTATTTATATGATTTATGATGTTGATTATAAAGTTTTTATGAAAACATTATCCTTTCCAAAAGTTACAATAGGATGATATGATGAATGTTTTATGATATTGTGGTACCCATATATATGGTATTCATTATGTGATGGGTGGTTCTGTTATAAAACAATGATGGGTGGTTATATTATAAACCAAGGTTGGTTTAGTTCATCATATCCCTACAATTTATTAAGTAAATATGGATATCTCATGAGATAATAAGGATCAGAATTTGGAGTGAACTTAGTTTAGTTAGGGGATTTATCCAATATGATAGTATTGAGAGTAAACCTTGACTAAGGAAATGATAGAATAATTAGTGAACCAAATCAAATATGATAGTCTTGGAAGTGAGCACTGAATAATGAAATGATTTTCTATTCTTATTTGTATGAAAAAATTATTATTATTATTATGATATGTTTTTATGTCTCATGATTGACCATTAATGATTCCACACTCTTAAGTATTATGTATTTCAATTGATAAAACCATATTCCATGGTTCATGATTATGATATATGAATTTATGGGTATGAATTTATAATTTTTATCTCATGTTATCATACCCTTATGCTTATCTTATTATTACTTATGATTATTTATTGATATATCTTATGTTTACCCTTACTAAGTATCTGAGCTCCCCCTTTTCTATGTTTCCATTCCCTAGGTTATGGAGAAAAGTTTTATGTATGTTATGTCTAAGAAAGGTGATAGTTATTAAGAACTAAATGGGAAATTATATAGATATTTTATGTACTAGTTTCTTACATATACATGTTTCCAAGTACACTAAACCTCTATGGTCCTCGAATGTGTATTATTTTAAATATATTTAATATTCATATAAAATTATGTAATATTTATGTATGAAAATTTTGGGGTCACTATAGTTGGTTCCAAAGGAAAGTTTTAGTAACTTTTTAAAGATATGATGAGGAAAATTTAGTGATAACCCTTAGGATAAGGCTTTATATAAGATAAAATCCTAAGTTATGGTAAAGAAATTAGTTTGGTTTCTATAAGAAAATACATCCCTATCTAGATACTATAAGTGGATATGGGTTTAGCATAGATTCATATGGGGGTGATAACCTAAAAAAGAGTTGGTTAAGTATATCTTGGTCATCATTCTGGTGCATGGTGAATGGGTCCTTACTATGCACCTGGTTTGATCATCCCGAGGGATATGTTTAGGTTAACACACATTTTATTTAAGAGATTTTATAAAGGATTAAAATATATAATGACCATGGGTGAACTAGGCTAAAACTAAGGTGTCATAGATTGAAAATAAGGTGTTAATATTTAGACATCCAATGAATTATTTTTCATGATTTATCACTCTGATCAACGATGATTGATGGTCATGTTAACCATTTTGGTTTTAGTAAGGTATTGATGGTAGAATGATAAAGTTAAAGAGGTAATAAGTTTGCTCAGATATTGAAGTACCCTATTTGATATTAGTTATATGAATTCAAGTATACCGGTAAAAGTATAAAGGAATGTTAATTCATATCCTCAATGACTAGATATTGAAATACTTATAAAAACTCCCAATGGTATGATGATAACATATAAAGTTTATGAACCTTAACTAATTGAATTTTTTGGGAATATTCTTCTTATAAATCTTTTTATTCTTACTCTAGTTGAATTTGATTTGATTTTGGGCATGGATTGTGTTTCTTTATATAAACCCCATATCAATAGCTCGGGAAGGGAAGTCACATTTGATATTTTGAACTAACATATGATTATCTATCAATCCAAGGATAAATGTGAACATACAATGGAAATTAAATATAATTCAAGGGTCTTTATTCCCATTCAAAGTGGGTATTTATCTTAGATGGTTAGGGAGAGACTCAACATTGATAATATTACAATTTTATGGGATTTTTTTGATGTATTTATAAAAGGGTTTTCTAGTATTCCTCTAAATATTGAAGTTAATTTTTCATTATAACTCATTCTCAATGCTAAATCTATTTCAAATACACTAAATAGAGTGGCCTCTATTGAGTTTTAGGAATTGAATAAGAAACTCTAGGAGAATATTGATAAGGTATTCATTCGACCAGGTCTATCTTTATAAGGTGCACATGTTTTTCTTTTAATAATAAATTTAGAAAAATGCAAAACTATATTGATTATTGAGAACTTAACAATATAATGATCAATAATATATATCCTTTTCCCTGTATTAATGATTTGTTTGATCAATTATAAGAAGCTCAATTTTTTTCCAAGATTAATCTTTGATATGGATACAATAAATTGAGGGTTAAAAGTAAATACATACCCAAAAAATCCTTTTGATTGTGGTATGGACACTATGAATTTATATTTATTACATTTGGTCAAACTAATACCCCAATATTTTTATGAATTTAATGAATGGAGTCCTTATAGATTACTTTGATCAGTTTGTGGTAGTATTTAAAGATAATATTCTTATATAGTTTGACCAAATGGCATAAAAAGTTGTATGAAAAACTAATAGAGTCTTTAAATATAACTTTATGGTTTTAATAAATACACTAAGTAAGGATAAAGTTTATGAAAAATTTACCAAGTGTGAATTTTTTCTATTGAAAGTTTCATTTTTGGGTTATATAATCTTAAGTGAGGGTATATCGATGGGTCCATCAAAGATGGGAGTTATTGAACATTGGCCTAAACCAACCACTATCACTAAAATACACAGTTTTCATGGATTGGATAGTTATAATAAATGAATTTTAAAGTATTTCTCATAGATATATAATCCAATTTACATGTTAACTCAAAAGGGAGTTAAGCTCCTTTAGACCGATGATTGTGAATTTTTTTTCAAGAAATTGAAGATAAGGTTAGTCAGTGCACCTATTATTACAATAACTTATAGTGGATAATGGATTATGATTTATATTGATACATCAAAAAAAGGCTAGGGCGTGTTCTTATGAATAATGATATTGTGATAGCTTATTCCTCATGCCAATTTAAAATTAATGAGAAAAATTACCCGACTCAGGATTTGAAGTTAGCATTGGTAATGTTTACATTAAATATCTGGATACATTATCTTTATGGAGAATGGTGTGAAATATATACTTATCATAAAAGTTTAAATTATATATTCACACAAAAATATTTAAATATGTTCTATAAAATATGGTTTAAGTTAATTAAAGATTATGACTACTCAATACACTACCACCCTGGGAAAGAGAACAAGGTTTTAGTACCTCTGGTTTCTAGTATGTTACACTTAATTTGTGATTTTTATGTTTATAAAGTGAAGGGTAAAGGATTAGAGAGTTGGGTGAACTTTCGATAAGTTTTTGGGGAAAAAAGGTGATGCTCATGGGCTGTGCACAGTTTATCTAAACCGTGTGGAAATCCTATAAGAAACCATGTGCAATAGAAGTTTTGGGGTAGTAGCATCATCATGTAATGTATACGGTTAGGGAGACCATGCAAGGAGGCCATGTGAGGGTTTCTATAAGGTAGTATCTAATACATAGTTAGCACACAATTTGTCTAATCGTGTGAACTAACCATGCATAGAGTTAAAGTTTGATCCAAAAAATAGGATCTCACTTATTTTGCATGTAACTCCCTCATTTTTCTACTTGGCAACCCTAACTCGGGATTCTTCTCCATTTAAGGTAGGATAACCTCTCCAAAGTTATTTGGAATCAATTCAGAGCCCTCCCTTGGTGTTTTTATGCCCGATTCTTGTGGTAAGTGCCGTTATTCACCATTCTTGTCATGTTTTCTTAGATATACTTAGATCCACTTCTCATCTCCTCTCAGTTTGTCAGTTATACACCTGTTATGGGTAGATCTAAGATTTTTTATTCTAAATATGATAATATTTTGTCTTTTTGTTGGTAGGATAAGATATCTAAGGTGGTTTTGTGGAGAATCAACCTGGTTTTCTTGAGCGTTCTTCATCTGTTTTTGGTTTTCATCAAAACAGTTGAGGTAGGTGGATTCAATATCGACTCCTCTTAGTAGAACTGAATATAATTGTTTCAAATTGATTTCTTTTTTTGGATTTTATTGTGAATTGGATGATTTATGATTGCTAGAAACCCTCTTTGGTGATGGTTGTGGAAAATCTAGAAAATTGGTGCTTTTGATTAAAGTGTTTGATTATTGATTTTAAAATAAAGATTTTAAAATGGGATTTTTTATAGAATAATGGTAAATGTATTTGATTAAAAATGGTTTTCAATAAGGGTACTGATTTTATTGAGATGAAATGGGTGTTTTGAATTGTCTTGTTTAAATGGGTTTCAATAAAGGAATGGTTTTATTGAAATGGTTTGGAATGTTTATTTGAAATGATTTTGGAATAATAGTGGTGTGTGTGTAGATCACATTTACAAGGATTGGTTGGAATATGACCTTGTGATTTGTTCCAAAGGTATAATGGAACATGGGGTATAATTATCATGTGATGATATGGTAGATCGATGAGATACCTCTCATGAGTATGGAGCTATCATAATGAAGCATGCATAGTTGGATGTGTGAATAAGTGGAATAGAATAGTTATGACAAAATTTCAGTGAGAAATGGATTTAAATCCTTTTTTGGTTGTTTTTCTAGAAGTATGACTTTCTGGAAAATTATTGAAATATCAATTGTGCACTTTTGGTATTAAATGGTTTTGAAGATTGTTTATATTTAATTATAAATTGTTTTGGGAAATTTTTTTCTATAGACTACTTTATATAAATGTTTCTATCCTTTCTATCCTAGTGGAATGAGTAGGGAATTCATTTGGGGAAAGCCTACTGAGTTTTATACTCACCCCTACTTTGGAAATTTGGTGATTTTGTAGATTCTATATTATAGGACATGTGAAAAGGTAAAGTATCACACGTATTTAGCACCACTTAATGATACTTGGGCTGTTTAGTGATGTTGGGGCATAAAACTTGTGGATAATGGAGTCTTGTGGTTGTCTTGGAGTTATTGTAGTTATCTTGTACATTTTAATTTGATAGTTTCTTTTTCTTCAACTATAGTACACTATGGTGTGGTTTTGTTATAAAGTTGATGGTTGAGTTGCCTTGTTTTTATCATGCATCATACAATGGTTGTTTGGTTAGTGGTTTATTTCTCAAAGGGTAAATCATCCCCCACTTTTATTTGAAACACTTTAGAATTTATTGGAATCCTTTGAAATCTTGGGGATGTCTCTTAAGGCCATGTAATGATTCATTATATTTTTAATCCAATGAGAATAATAGGGTCATTAAAAATGGTATCAGTTTGTTAGATCTTTAATCTTGTTTGAGATAAGTGGTATCAGCTTGTTCCTTTCCTTGTGGAATAGGTAATCATCAGTTTTCTTGGTCTTGGAGTTGAAATTTGTTCTTGTATATTCCTTAGGTTGTGATATTATAAAGGATTAGAATTTTCGAGATATAAAATATAGAGAATAAACATATGTATTTAACCTTTTTATGTTGAACTTAAAGTTACTAGGGAGTTGGGTACAAAAGTGTTTTGTAGACACTTATAATATATTGGAATCTCATTGTCATGGATTTAGCCAATAAGACGAGCATGACATATATTATAAGAATGAATTCCCACCAGGATTGTAAATTTTATTTAGGTGTAATTATTTATGATTTTGTGGAAAGGTGTAAATTTTTGAAAAATGATGAAATAGTTTTCAAATGAATGATTCTAAAAAGGGCATGGCTGGTGTATTTTGAAAATGGTTTGATTTTCAAAAAAAGGAATGTATTTTTTTAAAAATTGTTAAATGGTAAAAATTTGTTTTTGAAAAACAATGTTGTGATATTTGATGTGATAGAATTTGAAATTCTAAGCCATAAGTTGATAGAGAGTGAGATTTACTAAGTCTGTTATTTTTTAGAAAATGGTACCCAGTAAGAGTTGTAGAAACCAACTGAAAGAAGTTGTGGAGAATGTAGTTACACTAGATCCACAAGTGAAACAAGAGTTTGTTTAGAGTATCATTCAATCATTTTAAGATATGGATATGTGGAACCAAAGGTATAATCTAAGGCATGTGGATCATTCCATCTAGTTCATGAAGTAGAATCCACCCATATTCTGGAGTGATTCTAAACCCAAAAAGGCAGAGGTGTGGCTAGAAAAGATTAATTGTTTCTTCAATTTCATCAGTACACCACCAGAGTTGAAAGTCAAGATTGCGACTTATATACTCGAGGATCTTTCATGCCAGTGGTGAGATCTAGAGGTGCAAGCTAAACTAGATCAAGGCCTTACTTGTGAGGATTTTGAAGAATTTTTTAATAAACAATTCCATCCTCACACGTTTAGGATCTAGAGAATGAAGAACTTCTTCATCCTAAAGCAAGAAAATCTCTCTATCAAAGAATATATAGAAATTGTTTTTCATTTAGTTCTCTTTACACTAGAAATCATGGCGAGTATAACCTTGAAGGCATGCATTGTTGAATCAGGGATAAGGAAGGTGATTCAATCAATGATTACGATGCTATGTATTATGGATTATATAAATATGGTGAATAAAGTGATAGTGGATGAACGTGATATCTTAGGATCTATGGGAGGAGGAAGTATGATGATACCTATAGGAAATGGTTGGAACTCTAATGATAGGAGTAAGTGGAAGAGGGAAACCTATTACCAAGGTTAGAGAGGGATTCTGAACCAAATAGATGAATCAGTAAAGCTTTCTTCATGACCAAATATCCAAGGGAGATGTTTCCAATGTGGTTCATTTGACCACATGAAGCAAGAGTGTAAAAAACCACCTAGATCATTCCATAATTGCAACAATATAGGAAATATTAAGTGATATTATCATAGTGATCTGAGGTCAGGTGTTCAAGAAACTTCTCAGGTGTCATAATCATCGTATGCTTTGACAGGATGAGGCCAGTAGAATCAGACTTGTCAGCCGAACAGAGCTAGCCATGGCGATTCTATGTGCAAGTAACCAACCCCAGTTGTCCATATCATGTGCCTTATTTTATTATGTTGGCATATAAACAAGGAATATGCATCCCAAAGGACCGAGTAGTTTAGTAGATTTGGAAACAAGATACATACATAAGTTCAAAATTACAACTTGAAATGAAATACAACATAAAAATGCCTTTGAAAACATCCATATCTCCTTGGTTATACCTGAAGTTCATTCATAAAATACTTCTTTACATCCTAGAAAAAATAAAACATAAGAAATAGGTGAGATCAAATTCCCATTAAGGGTAAGAAATAAAATGGAATAATAAATAATAAGGCAAGGTGAGTAACTAAATCCACCCATGCCATTAAAAATAAACTTGAACATAATATGGTAGGAATAAGATCTGAAGAAATAATGCCATAATAAAACATAATCATGGGTATTCTACTTGTATACTAACCACATGAACCATCAATTATTAGTTTAATAATGAGGGAATGAATAATGTGGGACATCATTATCATAATTTCAAGGCCTCGTGCCAAGACCATAAATAACCATTTTGTCAAGGCCATATGTTGTGACCTAGTTTGTCTCATGAGACCTACCTATGTACTGAGGGGATATAGAGGGCCCCAACCGACACTTAATAAGTCCTATTCATTACTCATATTAACAGGGATAAACATAAAAAACATATAAATTCATATTGAAACTAATAATAAACCATTAAATTAAATATGGAATATGATATCATAAAATAATAATCCCAATAATTTATAAGAATCAACAAGAGTGTTGAAATAGATGAAGATACTCTTATAAAATCATCGAGTAATTCTTGAGTTAAATGCTATTTTACTTTGAAAAAAAGATTTCTTTTGAAAAAAATATTTGTATAAAACTAGAAGTGAAGTAAGATAGTATTTTAATAATAAAATTATTGATTTTATAATGGTAAATTTTTCAAAAAATATATTATATAGTGCCCTTGAAAATAGGTAAGGATTGATAAATCCCCTTGAACCAGGCTTGTATTTCAGGAAGAATTTTTGAAAGATTCTTCTAAAACATATAACTACCCATAAATGAAAGCATGATTTTTGTTGGTACATATATATATATATATAACATTATAATAGAATGTATGAGGATTAAATATGAATAAAAAATAATTTAATTGAGGTATGTAGAGAATAAGAGTAACCAGAATGAAAATGGATGTTTGGGTAGAAAACCCTTACCTTAAGTTCGAAGGTGTTACTCACTTGATCTTAATGACCTGAATAATAAAATTAAAGTTAATAAATTAATTATTACATAACATACACTACATTACTTTTTTATTGTAACCTTATTAGGTTCATTCATGGCCTTTTGATGGGTTAAGAGATTTAATTTCATTTTTTGGGAGCATTTTCTTCCTTGGTTCTCATGACTAGTTTACTTATATTCATGTATGAATAAACATTTATAATGAGAATGGTTGTCCAGAATAGAATTTTTATATTATTAGTGAAAAAATATTATATTACATGGTTATAAAATTAGTTTGGTTATTGTTTGTGAATATGAATCATTATATAAAACTTTACTGAGAATTGTTTGGGTTAATTGGCGGTTTTTTATCAGAAAGAACTCATTTTGATTTATAAATTAATATCATGTGAAAAAGGATTAAAAAATATTAAATAAGTTATAATAAATATATTATAGTCTGGTTCAACCATAGAAATGGTTTCATGACTATAATTGAAGATGGTAATAGAAATTGAAAACTCATCGTCCTTGAATGTGATAAATTAACACATCTCGGATGGTGTTTTAATTTCTAATATAAAAGAAGGGGAAAGAAGAGATGATGAAGAATTATTACATTATCATAAAAAATCAGAGTACATGTAAGGTACTGGAGTCATCACAACATTTGGATGAAAGGAGGTGAGGAAAGAAAAATAAAAGAAATGAATAGAGGATTTTACCTCTTGAAGTAATCTTCCTTGAGAGCCTCTTTATGGGAGAGGTTTTGGTCATTTTATGAGACCAAGGGATTATGTAAGTGGGGGAGGACCTTAGGGGGAGATTTTAATATAATTTATACAATGAAAAAGGCTTAATAGGAGTGAAGAGAAGAGGGAGTGAGGGAGGGTTTTTATAGTGGAGGAGAGGAGGGTTTTACCATTATTTTAATCATTATTTTATTATTTTTCCAAAGAAAACCAATAGTGTTTATGATTGTGAAAAAAATAGTAATAAGTGCATGTGAGTTCTAACCAATGATAATTTACATCATCCATGACCCAATCATGATGCAAAAATTCACTTATTTAGCATATTTTGTAAATGATCAAATTTCACTATTCACTAAAAATTCAAGTATTTCAGAAAAATCCCAAAAATCCACCCTAACCATTTTTCAACATATAGAATAAAAAAATGAACTCCATTTTATAAAAATAATTTTTCTAAATAAGAGAAATTTAATTTTTAAATAAAATCATTATTTACTTGAAGAATACAGATTTAAATTTAAAAATGATTTTATAATAATTTCAAAAATTAACTAAGGTCTTATTAAATTATCCTAAAAATATAGGACAAAAAAATATTTATTTGGGAATAAATTTTATAAAAATTAATTTTCTTTTAAATCAATTTATCAATCCAAAAATTTTAATTAAATATTTATTACTCACAAAAATACCAACACTTAATTATTAATTTCTAAAATATTCTATTTCATTTATATGGTGTATAAATTTTATTTATACCTTCAAGGGTGTGATTACTATTCATAAGGGTCATATTACTATTCATAAAGGTACGTTACTATTCATAAGGTTCAAGTTACTATTCAAAAAAATGTATGTTAATCTTATCAAACTCTAAATATCTTACTGAACACAACAATGTATGTTAGTTTTTTTAAATTCAAATCACAAAGGTGGTAAAATTATGTTTTCTGGATAAATTATAACAAAGTGGTGTTTTGTAGAGACTTAGTGTTTCATGCATTGAATATTAAATTTATTTGCAAAATATTGGGGTGTTACATTATCCCCTCCTTACAAAAATTTTTTCCTCAAAATTCATCGAATGTTACCTCATAAAAAGATTTGGGATGGTCTTCACCATAATCTCCTTAGGCTCCCATGTTGCCTCTTCGATTTTATGATTTTTCCATAGTATCTTTACCAGTCGAGTTGTCTGATTCCTCAACACTTGTTCTTTAATGTCCAGAATCTGGATAATCTCTTCACAGTATGACATGTCAGGTTCCAATTCTATTCGTTCATAAGTGAGGACATGCATTGGGTCTATGATAGCATTGTAGAGCATGTTGAATTAGTTGTTTAGTTTGTACAAGAATTTCTACAGTATAGAAGCAACCCTAGGTCGTCTCTCGATAGAGCCTTAGATCATTAATTTAAAAAGAGGTTTTTGATTATGAAAATGAAATGGGAATTGGATTTTGGAAAACCTGGATTTTGAGTATTAAAGATTACAAAATAAAAATAAAAGTGATAAAACAAATAAAGAATGAACAATATTAATTAAGTGTGGTCAATCCGAGGAAATCTAATGATGCTCATACTTCATCGCTTCAAGAGATAGGGTTATGATCTTTTAATTCCTAGTTTGTAACACCTATAAATAGAATATTACTAAGTTTATAATAGGATACCTCTTAGGGTTTAGTCGAAAAAACACAATGATTCACCAGATACCACTAATGATTGGGTGATTTGAGTCCGACTTCATTACCGAAACTCACCAAGGAAACAGACAAAGAACTCGATGCACTATCCAGATTTTATATTATTTCAATGTGTTACCATGACTTGAATGTAAATGGACATTATAGTGTTTATGTAAGTTCAATTAAACAATATTAACCACAAAAACACTACAATTGAGAGGGGGAAGAAGAAGTGGTGAATGGTGTGTGAAACATCACATGAATGGGTACCCCAAAAACGATCATATGAGTTGAGAATGAAATACAAATACATAAATCAATTAAATAATAATAGACTATGATTAAAAAACATGAAAACCTATAATTTAAAACACCATCCAAATATTACATAAAAAAATCTTGGGATTACGTTACATTCCTCCCAAGGTGATCATAAGGGGTTTAGAAATTCATAGGAGGGGAGGAAGGGGAAGATGTTGAATTTGAACTTACCATAGCCTATATAACTCGTAGGGATGATGAGAGGATTAATTTGGGGCTCCAAAATGGTAGCACCTTGACTCCTAGTCGAACTCCCAAATGAGGTGCCCAAGGTGTTCTTTTATAGGAAAATTAGAAGGTAGTTTTGAGCACAAAGAATGTGTAAAACCACTTGGGTCATATTTTTTGTCCATTAGACACTATAATATACCTTTTTAAAAAACTATAAAGTTGTAGACCCACCTTAATAATATATCCATTTAAATTTTGGCTCTATTTGGACAATCAAAGCTGGAGATATTAATAAAATATAGAACACCACTTTTGACTTGTGCAGATTTGATTCCCTAGAAAGATCAATTAGAATGGGAATTTTAGAGGCCGAATGGGGCTTGGGTTAATTCATATTAAATGTATACCATTAAATTTTGGACCATACCACAAAATATCAGACCATTGTGATGCAAATTGTAGTATAAGTATTCATATTAGTCCACTGGTGTTCTTAGATCCTGTGTAGATTGGCCCATTTTTCTTGGACTTCATCATGGGCCCTCTAAATCACCTCCACCTATAACAAAAACATCAAAACAAGTAAAATAGACTTCTATGAAAGTGATAATAATTAAATTGTAAAACAAAAAATGAAGTAAAAATTGTTATTAAACTTGTAATTTTCAATACAAAATCAATTTAATACATTGGTATAAGGGTGAAATAAAACAGTGAATCATGGTACGATCACACCCCCACACCTAAAACTTTGCACTATGAGTCAAATTATAGTATCCTAATCATGTACCATTACTAAATCAAAGGTGTGAAATCATAAAAGATTATTTTTAAATGAAATTCATCATGTCTTGTTTATGGAATCAATTTCCCATCATTTTTCTTTTCTCACATTTGAATTTGTTCAACTTCATTTGTTTACCCATGAAACATGTCGCATCCTACCTTAATTAGAAATTTTCCCTCTTCACTCAAGGAAAATATGAAAGTATATTTATTCTATTTTCCCGGAGTTCATGTGATCTTACCATATGATTTCCAAGATTCTAAGTTCTCTATTGTCAGAAACTAGTGTGCTAATCAAGAGGACTTCTAACAGGTTGTTCTGAGGTTCAAGGGTTGGTAGGATTTAATGTATAAAACAAATCTAAGGTAAAAGAGGAGTGTTTAATCTCTTAAGTAAAAAACATATCAAAATTCAGAAAGTGTTCACAATGAATGTACACACTAATCCCCTCAAAAAGTGTATTACCTCCAACTCACTATCCCTATTGTCCATATTTGTGATTCACAACCAAGCAGTGAATAATAATGAGTAAAAATCATATTTTATCTATTTTTTTCTTTTATTATATATTTTTTTCAATTTATAGAACTATTTTTTTAATGTATAGATTTTTTTTGGATATAAAGTGGGAAACATGTGTAAAAAAATGATGTAATATGGCCTGTGAACCCATTGACCAAGAAAAATGTAGGCACCCTTTATATCAACCCATAACAATGATTCTCTCCCCATAATTCCCATGGAAACACCCTCTCACCCAAAATTTCTGAAAATAAAAAATTATATACATAAGATATGGGTATTTAGGGATAAATTAGCTTGTAATGTGGCTACATAACATGGATTTCATAGTCTCTAAGACTTGAGAAGGATAAAATGTAATGGTGGCTGAAAATAGAGGATAATTGTAAAAAGGTATTTTCAATGAACAACCGACTCTATCATGAATGTAACATACTTGAATATTATGGATTCAAACATAATAAAGGCAAGTTATAGTTTATCTACATGACTGAGACTCTCAAGAAAGTGATTAAAATGAAGAAAATTTAATAAAGGGCTTAGAATATCTCTCGAGTAAGGGATTAAAATATTGGTAAGTGATAATGAGGCATTGGATTCAAATATTCATTAAGCACATAAGAATAATTTGAAAATACAAATTCTAGAAAAATATTACATATCAAAATTCATTTGAAAAACATTTTTACAAAAATAATGGAATTTTCCAAACAATCGACTCATGCATGAAAAATGATTTTGGATATTCTTTTTAGATCAATTTTTATCTAAAAACACAAAATAAGAAATCAAAAATGAAAAAAAAATTCTTTTTCTTTTTTAATTTTTTTAATTTTTTTGTTTTGTTTAATCCTAAATATGACACGTCACCCTCCCCCACACCTAAAAGTTACATTGTCCTCAATGAAAGTATTTTAAATAAATAGATAATTAAATAAAGGTAGAGAGAAGTGAAAACCTACCAAGTGGTGTCATATGTGGCATATATTGGTTGGATTTAATCTCTGAGATGCTTTATAAAATCCTCATAGAAGTGTTTTAGACTCTACCCATTGATAGTAATCCTCTTTCCACTCTTCTCATGCAAAAACTATATAACACCAAAAGGGTAAACATCAGTAACGGTATAAGGGCCGAGCCATCGAGAATGAAGCTTAACTGGGTGGAGCTTTAGTCTCGAATTATACACGAGAACCTTCTCACCAATATGAAACTTCCACTAATGAATCATCACATAATGGATTGCCTTTGTTTTCTATTTATAGATTTAGGAGTTCTCATATGTATCACGCCGAATTTCTTCCTACTCCTGAATCTGAAACTTCCTATACTCAACTGCATCTGAGATATTCATATTACATTGTTTAACATCATAATATGCATGATGATCTAATTCTACTGGGAGGTGAAAATCCTTTACAAAAACAATCCTATATGGTGAAATTCTTATTTGGGTTTTAAAAGCTGTACGGTATTCCCAAAGTGCATCATCCAAACATAAACTCCAATATTTCCTATTGGGTTGTAACAATTTTTCCAAGATTCACTTAACTTTCCGATTTGATATTTATTCTTATCCATTATTTTGGGGATGATATGTTGTGGAGACTTTATGAACAACCCCATACTTATGAATTAAATTTTTCATGTTTCAATTGAAAAAAATGTGAACCCTGATCACTAATGATGAATCTCGGTAAACCAAACCTACTAAAAATTGGGGACCTCACAAAATCAAAAACCACTAGGGAGTCATCGGTCCTTGTGGACTTTTCTTCCACCCATTTAGATACATAGTCAATAGCTAATAAGATGTAAACAAATCCAAATTAATTTGGAAAAGGCCCCATGAAGTTAATTTCCCATGCATAAAAGATTTCATAGAATAACATGGGCTATTGGGGCATTTCATTCTTCATGGAGGTATTTATTATTAATTGACAAAGAAAACATGAATTTAAAAATCTATGAACATCCCTATAAAATTTTATCCAATAAAGTACCGAGTGAAGGAGATTTTGATCTATACTTTGAGAGCCAAAGTGACTTCCACAAGCCAAGGTGTGGCATAAGGTCAAAACAGAGGTGAACTCATGGTCAGGGACACACCGACGAACAAATTGGTCACTAAAAATTGTCCACAAGTATGGGTCATCCCAAATATACCATATAGAATCATTATTAAGTCTCTGGGATTGTGAAGTGGTGAAATAAATGGGGAACCTAGATGTTTCTATAAAATTTACAATGTTCGCATACCAGGGGGTAAGGTCCACAACATCACAAAGGTTCTCATGAGGGAATAATTCTCCAATGGGGAGGGATGAGTCAATATGATGGTCGAGTGGTGGGGAAATCCTACTAATTTGGTCAGCTACCACATTTTCCAATCCTCTCTTGTCATGAATCTCAAGTTCAAACTCTTAGAGGAGGAGTATCCACCGAATGAGGTGGGGCTTGGCTTCAGTTTTCTTTAGGAGGAAATGAAAGGAAAAATGATCAGAGAAGACGATGATTTTTGACCCGATAAGATATGAACGGAATTTGTACAAGGAAAAAAATAGAAAGTAGTTATTTTTCAGTGGTTGTGTAGTTTTCCTGGGTAGGTTCAAGGGTATGATAGGCATACACAATTACATGAGGAGCCTTCTCAACCCTTTGCGATAAAACTGCCCCAACTGTAAAGTTAGAGGCATCACACATAAGATCAAAGGAGAGATCCCACCGTGGTGGTTGGATGATGGGAGGTGATTTGAGGATCCTTTTTAGTGAATTGAATGCATCCTCACATTTTTTTATCAAACACAAACTCAGAGTCCTTTTGTAATATCTGGGACAAGGGAAGTGAAATCTTACTAAAGTCTTTAATGAATTGGCAGTAAAAACCAGCATGAGCCAAGAAAGATCACACCTCACGAACACATTTTGGATATGAAAGGAATCAAATTAATTCAATTTTAGATTTATCAACTTGAATTCCCTTATTTGAAATTATATTCCCAAGAACTATCCCCCGCTCAACCATGAAATAGAATTTCTCATAATTAAAACAAGATCTTTTTTAATGCAGCGACAGAGGACAGAACCTAGGTGTTCTAAAAAATAATCAAAAGAAGAACCATATACCATGAAATCATCTATAAATACCTCTATACAACTCTCAAGGTACTCAAAAAAAAAACTCAACATACATCACTAAAAAGTACTAAGAGAATTACATAGACCAAAAGGTATTCTTCTGTATGAAAATGTCCCGAATGGACAGGTAAATGTTATCTTTTCTTAATTTTCAGGGGCTCTATGGATTTGAAAATAACCCGAATAGAGATCAAGGAAACAATAATGGGAATTACCATCCAATCATTCTAACATTTGGTCTATGAAAGGTAGAGGAAATTGGTCCTTCAGCGTGGCTTGATTCAGTCAACGACAGTCAATACAGACTCGCCCACTATTTTGAACATGTGTTGGAACTAATTCATTCCTTTCATTTGACACAATGGTTATTCCTATTTTTTAGGCACAATTTTCACTGGGCTAACCCATTTACTATCAGATATAGGATAAATGATCCCCACATCAAGTAATTTACAGACTTCCAATTTCACTACTTTAAAGAGATTTGGATTCAATTGGCATTGAGATTGTCTTACAGGCTTAGACTCATCATCAAAAAGAATATGGTGCATACAAATAGATGGGTTAGTCCCAAGAATATCATCCAATGCCCTTCCTATTTCCATTTTACACTCTCTCAAAAGTTTGAGCAGTTTTGATTCCTGTTGTGGAGAGAGGTTATTGGCA
Organism: Viscum album; assembly: GCA_963277665.1. Lineage (NCBI taxonomy): Eukaryota > Viridiplantae > Streptophyta > Magnoliopsida > Santalales > Viscaceae > Viscum > Viscum album. The sequence continues at coordinate 2,125,515,500 of OY728121.1, read as the reverse complement.
ATAATGATAGTCAATTGGTCAATACCCTCAAGATACACATATTTTAAATTAGAAGTAAGTGGTTTAAGTTCCAACACTAGTGGTTTTTGGATTGAGGGAGGGGTTTTAGGGGGAGTGAGGTCTATGAAACCGTCTATCTGCTCATGTTTATTCTATAAGGATAGATAATCTATTGAAATGAGATTTTCAGAATCATCAATGGTCATGGGTACCTCAGAATGAACACACTCATCAATTAAAGAACAAAATTTACACTTTTCAGAACCCACAAAACACTCAAAACATGAATCAAAACACAAATCATCCAAGGGTGAAGAAGAGAAAAAATGAATTATAGTATGGGTTGAGGAGATAATTGCGTGTATGTGCATCGTTTGAGATCACTTCAATCGAATAGACATTAAGAGTGGAGTGCTCTTCGATGGGGTGTTTCATAGACTCAAGGATGTTAAAACTTACCTTTTCTCCACCGAACTCCATGGAAAACGTACCATTATGAATGTTAATAATCGTTTTTTCTGTTTTTAGAAATGGACTCCCAAGTATGTGATGGGAATGTCCTTGGGTTCAATTATCCTCCATCTCAAGAATATATAAGTCGGTGGGGAAGATGAGATTCTTCGCTTTTATAAGGACATCCTATACCACTTTTGATGGGTGTGTTGTGCTCCAGTTGGAAAGTTTCACTATGATTCTTGTCGGTTAAAGCTTTCCAACATGTAGAGAAGTGTACACAGAGTAAGGCATTACATTAATTTAAGCACCTAATTCTATAATTTCATCTAAAAAGAATGTATCCCCTATGGTGCAAGGTATCTTGAAAGTTACCAGATCCTTGCACTTGGTTGGAATTACTAGTTGAATCATGACTGAGACATTCCTTCCCAGGTTGACTCTCTCATTCCCCATTAGTCTCCTTCTACGGGTGAAAATCTCTTTAATAAAATTTTCATATTGAGGGATTTGTTTAACTACATCCAATAAAGGAATGTTAACTTTCACATTTTTAAATGTATCCATTATTTCATTATCAACCCCATTATCAAAATTTTTCTTATATTTAGAGTCTTTGGGGGAAAGGAAAAGGAATGAATTCTTCGTGGGAATCATCAATGATAATTGGTTTATCCTTTTGGTTTTTTTCTTCACTGGAATCATTTATGGGTAGAGAAAGAGTGTTTTCAAGGGGGGGACATACATGTTGTGTATAATCAGTATAATGATAAAATTATTTACCACTACAAAGTGTAATTGCACATAAATTACCATTTTCCTTCAGATTAGAAATGGGTTGGGATGGTAGTTGTCCAGAACCGTGCTTCTTGATCTCACTGATAGTGTTTTCCAATTGTACCACTTGAGTTAGTAGGTCTTAAATAACTGATTGTGTGGTCTATTGGAATTGGAGTTTTTGGGATTCTATTTTCTTCCCCATTTCCTCAAGTCTTGGTTCAAATTTGGGAAGAGTAGGAGTATTATTACAAGAAGTTGAGGGATAAGAAAATTAAACACCTTGGCCTTGTTGATACTAATTTTTATTGGGGTAGCTTGGGTTGCCTCCTTGTCGTTTTTTTGGTTTTTCTTTCCACCTGGGGTTTGGATTTAGCATAAATGGTTCTTACTTGAAGGGTGGTGCTTGCTAAAGTTGTGGGAACTGGTTAGAAAAATGAGTGTTATCAGAAAAAATACCACAATTTAATGGAATATAAGTAGAGTGTGAGTTACCTTGTTCTTGAGATAATTGCCTTATAATGGTAAACATCTCATCAAGTTTATTATCTACCTTTTGTTTTAGGACTAAATAACTTACCTCATGAACTCCTCAGGTTGGTTCAATTGCTCATGTACCAAAATGTTGTGCATTTTGAGCCATGTTGGATATTAAGTCATGAGCGGCTGAAGGAGTTTTATCAAGAAGGGAACCCCCAGCTATAGTATCAATCATTCCATGATCCATGGGGATAAGTCCCTTATATAAGTATTGGATTAATAGTTGTTCTCTAATCCGGTGGTGGGGGCAGCTTGACCAAAGTCTTTTGAATCTCTCCTAGTATTCATGAAGGGTCTCACCTTGTGATTGCCTAATGCCACAAATTTCATTCCTAATTGATTCAGTTTAGGAGGCAGGGAAGAAATTATCTAGAAAGAGTCATTTAAGGTCATTCCATCCCCCAATTTTGGTAGGTAGATAGTATATCTGATTTTTGGCTACACCATAAAGGGAGAAAGGGAAGGCCCTAAACTTAATTAGGTCCTCAAACACATTTTTGGGTTTCATGGTGGAGAAAACTATGTGAAAATATTTGAGATGTTTGTGAGGTTACTCACTAGGAATACCATGGAATTTGTGAACTAGGTTGATGAGGACTGATCTCAGATCAAAGTTGTCTACTTTCTCAGGATATTGGATGTACACAGGTTGGTACTCCACATCTGGGGTGGTCAGTTATTTTAAGGTTCGATTATTTAAAGCCATGTTTTCTTGGGTTTGATTGGGTTAAATTTTTGAGTGGTTTAGGAACACTTGAGGTTCCAAAAGAGGTTCCTCAGTGTTACCTGATTGACTTACTCTAGATTCCCTGATTTGTGATTGAAGTGTCTTTTCAATTTTAGGGTTAAATTCAAGTAGTTTTTCTTTTTCTGATCAGGTCATGAAAATAAGTGGTGATGTTTGTTTTTTGTTTTTTATGATTAAATATGGATAAAATAAATTAATAAGGGTTAAATGATAATAGAATGTTATACTATAGAATTATAGATATAGATATGAAGAATAAGAGAGAGAGAGAGAGGAAGAACACACAAAAACAAACAAAAATAGAAACAAAAAACAAAAAAACCCTAAAATGGGGGGGGGATATTGAAAGAATTTCAAATTAAGAAGTAAAATATATAAATAAAAATAAATAAAATAGAATTAAATGATATTTGATCCTTGACAATGGTGCCAAAATTTGATAGCGTTTTCGAGTGCGTCAAATTAGTTGTTTAGTTTTTACTAGAATTTCTGCAGTATAACAACAACCCTAGGTTGTCTCTTGATAGAGCCTTAGATAATTAATTTAAAAATAGGGTTTTGATTATTAAAATAAAAGGGGAATGGGATTTTGAAAAACATGGGTTTTGATTATTAAATATGACAAAATAAAAATGAAAGCTATAAAAAAACAGGAATGGACAAGATTAATTAAGTGTGATCAACCCGAGGAAATCTCATGATGCTCATACTTCATCACTTAAATATATAGGGTTATGATCTTTTAATCCTTGGTTTTTAACACCTATAAATATAATGTTACTGATTTTATACTAGGATACCTCATAGGGTTTATTCGAAAACACACAATGATTCACCAGATACCACCGATGATTGGGTGATTTGTGTTCGACTTCATAACCAAAACTTACCAAGGAAACAAACAAAGAACTCAATGCTCTATCCAGATTTGTATGTTATTTCAACATGTTACCATGGATTTAAAGTACATGGCCATGATAGTATTTATGTGAGTTCAATTAAACAATATTAATCACACAAACACTAAAATTGAGAGGGGGAAGAAGAAGAAGTGGTGAACAGTATGTGAAACATCACATGAATGGGTACCCCCAAACATGATCATATGAATTGAGAATGAAATACTAGTACATAACTGAATTAAATATGAATATATAATGATTAAAAACAATAAAAAAACCTATAATTTAAAAGACCATCCAAATATTACATAAACAAATCTTGGGATTACATCACGTTCCTCCTTGGGTGATCACAAGGGGTTTAGAAATTCATAGGAGGGGGGGAAGAGAGAGATGTTGAAGTTTCAATTAACATAGTCTGTAGAACTTCTAGGGATGATGAGAGGACTCATTTGGGGCTCCAAAATGGTAGCACATTGCCTCTTGTTCGAACTCCTAAATTAGGTGCCCAAGGTGTTCTTTTATAGGAAAATTGGAAGGTGGTTTTAAGAACATAGATTGTGTAAAACCACTTGGATCATAGTTTTAGGCCACAAGATAGTCAAATATCCCTTTGTAAGAAACTAAAAAGCTGTATCTCCACCTCAAGAATATCTCTAGAAAATGTTTGCCTCCATTTGGATAATCACAGCTGGAGATATTAATAAAATACAAAACATCGCTTTTGACTTGTGTAGATTTGATTCCCTAGATAGATCTATTAGGATGGGAATTTTATAGGCCTAATGGGGCTTGGGTTACTTCATATGAAATTGATCTCATTAAACTTTGGACCAGCCCACAAAATATAATCCCATTTGGATGCACGGTTTAGTATAAGTATGCGGATTAGTCCACTGGTGTTCTTAGATCCTCTGCAGATTGGCCCATTTTTGTTGAACTTAACCATGGGCCCTCCAAATCACCTACACCTATAAGAAAACATAAAAAAGTAAAAAATACCTTTGTGAAAGTGATAATAATTAAATTATAGAACCCAAAATGAAGTAAAACTTGTTATTAAACTTTCAATTTTCAATACAAAACCAGTTTAATACACTGGTATAAGGGTGAAATAAAATAGTGAATCGTAGTATGATCAGTCTGGCATGTATTTCCTCAAAAATGAGATATGGGACTCATTGTGTACTCTAGACAGGCTAGGATACATATACAATCAATAGGTTACAACTCCAATTCTATATAGTATTTAAAAAGTTCCAATGTACCTAGGGCTCAGTTTCCATTTCATTCCAAATCTTATAACGCCCTTCCTTGGAGACCATTTCAAGAAAATGTGATCTCTCACTTTAAATTATAAATCCTTACTCTGATTATAGGTATAGATATTTTTCCATATTTGAGCTACTTTGATATGGGTTTGAATAGTATTTACCTTTTTTGTTGTTTTCTCAACAAGCTCTGGGCCCACAATCTTCCTTTCTCCAACTTCATCCCAGCATGTTGGTGTACAACATCTCTGTAAGGACCTGATACCAGTTGCCTAGAGATGGTGCCTTATTTGATTACATTGGAATACATACAAGGAATACTAATCCCAAAAGACCATGTAGTTTAGTATTATTGGAAACAAGTTACATACATTAGTTTATCATTACAACATGAAGGGAATCAAAACACTATTTTATTCCACTAGAAACATCACGTCTCCTAGATTATTCTTGCACGTCATTCATAAATTACTTATTCATGTCTTGAGAAAATGAAACATAAGAAAGGGGTGAGATCAAATGCTCAGTAAGAGTAAGAAATATAGCAGAAGTTAATATAAACATTAGACATGGTGAATAATTGAAAACACATGCCTTTAATAACGAACTGGAACAAATTATGGCAGAAATATCAGATGAATAAATAATGCCATAATAAAACATAATCATGGGTATTATACTAGTATAATAACTAAATGAACTTCAAATACTAGCATCCTAATGAGGGAAGTGCATATACTGGACATCATAACCATACTGTCTAAGCCTCGTGCTAGGACCATAAAATAATCATTTTGTCAAGGCCTCGTGCCAAGAACATAGTTTGTCTCCTGAGACCTAACGATGCATCAAGGGGATATATCAGGACCCACACATCACATAATAAGTAAAATTCATTCCTCATATGAGAGGGGATAAACATAAACAACATATACATTCATATTGAAACTATTATATTAAATGTAACTATCTTTCCCTAATTATTGAACATAAACACTAACCATTCAGAATAATATGGTGAATGGTTTTAGGATAGATTATCCAAAATAAATTTAGTCATAAACCATTAAATAAAATATGGTATATGATATCATAAATTATTAACCCCAAAAATACATAAGAATCAACAATAGTGTTGAATCAAACGAGAATAATCTTTTAAAATCATTAAGCAATTATTGTGATAAATACTCTTTTATTTTGAAAAGAAGAGTTATTTTGGAAAAAAAATCATTGTATAAAACCAGAAGTAAAGTAAAAAAGTATTTCATTATAAAATTAGAGTTTTTATAAGGATAATGGTTTCCAAAAATAGAATATATCTTGCCCTTGAAAATAGATATAAATTTGAGAAATTCCCTTGTATCGGGCTCGTATTTTTGGAAACAGTTTTGAGAGCTTCTTTTAAAGCATGTAACTATCCAGAAAATAGGGAAGGATTCTGGTTGTTTTACATATATAGAATACTCACACAGAATTTATGAGGAGTAAATAACAATACATACTAATTTCATTGAGGAAATTAGACAATAAAAGTAACCCGAATGAAAATGGAAGTTCGGGTGGAAAAACCCTTACCTTAACTCCAAATGTATTCCGCTCTTGTACTTAAGCTCATAGAATATGAAATTATACTTGTTAATAACTTATTTCAGAACCTATTAGACATGTATTTAGTTTACCATAATTCTGGTTAGTTCATTTATGTCTTTGTTGACAAGTTATTGTATTGAATTTCGTCGTTCTGGAGTGTTTGTTTCCTTTATTTTCATATTCGGTTCACTTGTTTTTAAGTAATGGAGTTCATGTGGAAAGGTTATAAATCTCCAGTATTGGAATTATATATTATTTATGAACATAAAGAATTGTTAATGGTAATTTCTATCATTTGGTTACATGGAATGATGAATAATCCTTAGATGACAACCACTTCGATTATTCGGCGGTATTTGGATTATTATGAACTAGTTTTGTAATATAACTTAATTATATGTACATATTCTGGTTCCTGAATATTAATTATGTTATAATACATATGTTATAGTCTGTTTAAACCATAAATATGGTTTCATGACCAGTAATGAAGAAGAAATTGAAGAATGAAACTTAGTCGTCCATGAAGGCTATAAATTGGAACCTCATAGACGTTGATTTCGTTTATAAAAAATAAAAGGGAGTAAGAATATTTATGATGGTTCTTCTATTCACATAATATAATTATAGTATATATATGATAATGGAGTTATCATTATCATTTGGACAGAAAAGTTGAGGAGAAAAAAATAAAAGAGATGAACTTGAAAATAAAAAAAAGTTAAGAGATCCCTTATGAAAATTCGGCAGCCTAACGACGTCACTTAAAATTTCATAAAATCAAATGATGAGAACAAATGGGTATCTAATCATATTGAAATCAAAAGGATAGTAAGAATAATGAATAAAATCAAAACCAACATATGAGAAAGGAATTTCAAATAGCTAACATAAAAGAAGTGTCGACTTAAAGAAGAGAATGGAGGATTCCCTTACCTTGTAGAGTAACTCCTAGATCTTGAAGGATGGGACCTTGGGGGATTAGGTACACCTTGGGAGGACTAATAGAGAGGTAAAACCACCAGATATTTAAGGATGAGGGATTTTGAATGAACTAAAACGAATGTATGAGTGGGTATTTATAGAAAAGAGAGGTAATTTTTTAATAATTTCAAAGGGACACCTCATTAGTGGTTTTTGCCAAACCATGGGATTTCCCATGGTATTTGCCCATGGTTTTAGCCACTTGGGACACCTCATGTCATAAGTTACTATAAAAAATTCCACCATACTTTTATATTTAATTATTACATCATTATGATGTCATTAAACTACCGAAAACTCAAAACCGTATTTTTACCATTCATGAAAAATTCATGTATTTTAGAAAAATCCCAAAAATTCACCCCTACTATTTTTCGACGCGTAGAATTAAAAAGTGAAATCCATTTTCTAAAAATAATTTTCTAAATATTATTAATTTAATTTTTAAATAAGGTCATAGTTAATTTGAAAAATAACAATCTTAAAGTGAAATTAGTTTTATTTCTCATTGAAAAACTAATTAAGATCTCATTATCTTATTGCCTTAAGAAAATAAAATAATAATATTATTTACTATTCATAAGGGTCATATTACTATTCATATTACTATTCATATGGGTATGTTACTATTCACCAAAAAATCAAGTTTTTTCTATTAGACTCCAAATGACTTACTGAACACAACTCTAGATGACCATTTTTCAAAATTCAAAACATAGAAGAGGAAAAGTTGTGTTTAAAGGATAGATTATAAAATTCCATTCTATATTTATTTCAAAACCTTGGAGTGTTACATTCTCCCCTCCTTACAAAAATTTCATCCTTGAAATTCACAAAATATTACCTAAAAATATTCGTGTATGTCTTTAACACAAGCTCCTTAGGCTCCCATGTTGCTTCCTCCATCTTATGGTTCCTCCATAGAACCTTTACCAGAAGAGTCATCCAATTTCTCAATACTTGTTCTCTAGTATCAAGAATCTTGATAGGCACTTCACAATAATATAGATCTGGCTCAAGTTCTACTTCTTCATAAGTGAGTACATGTGTTAGGTCTGGCATGTACTTTCTTAACATTGACATGTGGAACACATTGTGAACCTTGGAGAGACTTTGTATCATTTCCCAATAGTAAGCTATGACTCCAATTTGGTCCAGAATTTCAAAAGGTCCGATGTACCTAGTACTTAACTTTCCCTTCTTACCGAATCGTATAACACCCTTCTATAGAGATACCTTTAAGAAAACATGATCACCTTCTTGAAACTACAAATCCTTACTTCGGTAATCTGCATAGATCTTTTGCCTACTTTGAGCTATTTTGATATGGTTCTAGATAATCTTAACCTTTTCTATTGTTTCTTCAACAAGTTCTAGGCCCACGAGATTTCTTTCACCAAATTCATCCCAGTAAGTTGGTGTACGACATCTCCTCCCATATAATGCTTCATAGGGTGCCATATGAATACTTGAATGGAAGATATTATTATAGGAAAATTCCACAAGAGGTAAATAATGATCCCACATGCCTTGAAAATCAAGTGAACAAGACCTCAACATGTATTCCAATGTTTGAATAGTCCATTCTGATTGTCCATCAGTTTGTGGGTGGTAGGCAGTGCTCAAACAAAGATCAGTATCTAGGGCCTTATAAAGACTTTTCTAGAATCTTGATGTAAAACGTGGATCATGATCAGAAACAATCGATAGTGATACTCCATGAAGTCTCACAACTTCATTAATATATAGTCTTGTTAGACGTTCAAGTGGTAGTTCTTCTATTATAGAAAGAAAATGTGCTGACTTGGTAAGACGATCAATAATGACTCATATTGCATCATTCCATCTAGGTGTCTTTGGTAGTCTCATGACAAATTCCATCGTGATATTATCCCATTTCCACTCAGGTATGAGAAGAGGTTGCAATACTCCTCCAGGCTGTTGCATTCCAACTTTCACTTGTTGACAAACCATACATCTCGATACAAAATCTGCAATCTCCCTCTTCATGTTGTCTCGTAAAAAATGTTCCTTCAAATATCTATACATCTTAGTGCTACCAGGGTGTATAGAGAAATTGGAACTATGAGCATCATCCAAAAATTCCCTTTTTAGATCAGGTATATCAAGAACACAAAGTCTCTTCCCAAATTTCAAAATTCCTTCTTCATATACGAAGTCACTCAATCTCCCATCATTCATAGCTTTAATCTTTTTTTGAAACTCCTCATCATCAGCCTAAGAACTTTTTATCCTTTCTAGTAAAGATGGTTTGGCAACCATTTGAAAAAGCATTGATGTTTCAACTTCCATGGTTATTCCCATATCCATTTTTACTAGATCCATAAAAATAGGATCCCTTTCAACTCTCATCTTGTTCAAAGATCCATGATCCTTTCTGCTCAAAGCATCATCCACCTTATTTACCTTCCCCGGGTGGTAGTTTATTGTGCAATAATAATCCTTGAGTAGTTCAAGCCATCTCCTTTTCCTCATGTTGAGTTCTATCTGTGAGAAAATATACTTTAAACTCTTATGATCCGTATAAATATCACATTTTTCACCATAAAGATAATGTATCCATATCTTCAAAGAAAATATTACAGCATCTAACTCAAGGTCATGAGTAGGATAGTTTTGATCATGAATTTTTAGCTGTCGTGATGCATATAACCCTATCATTTTGCGTAAGGACACAACCAAGTCCTTTCTTTAAAGCATCACTATAAATAACAAAACCATCATTCCTTGATGGTAGAGTCAATATAGGAGAATTGACTAATATTCTCTTCAGTTCTTAGAAACATTATTCACAATATTTTTTCCAAACAAATTTGACCCCTTTACGTGTGAGCTTCATTAGCGGGTTAGCCAGTCGGGAAATTTTTTGCACGAAACGCCGATAATAACCTGCTAAGCCAATAAAACTGCATACCTCAGTTATGTTTGTTGGTGTGGGAAAATCTTGGATTGCCTTTGTATTCTTAGGATCAACTAGGATTCCATCCTTAGAGACAATATGTCCAAGAAAAGAAATCTCCTGAATCCAGAATTCACACTTGCTAAACTTCCCATATAATTCATGTCTTCTAAGAGTCTTCAGGATAATGCACAAGTGATTTTCATGATCTTCATAGCTTTTAGAGTATAACAAGATATAATAAATAAATAACACTACAAAATCATGAAGATATTCCTTGAAAACTTTGTTCATTAGATCCATGAAGATAGAGGGTGCATTAGTCAATCCAAAAGGCATTACTGTAAACTCATAATTCCTGTACCTAGTTCGAAATGCTATTTTCAGAATGTCTTCCTTCTTCACACTCAACTGATGATATCCAGATCGAAGGTCAATATTTGAAAAGTATTGAGCTCCATGCAGTTGGTCAAATAAATCATTAATGAGAGGTAGGAGATACTTGTTCTTTATTGTTATAGCATTGATATCCCTGTAGTCGATACGTAACCTCATAGATCCATCTTTCTTCTTAACAAAAAGGACAGGGGCTCCCCCTGGAGAAACACTAGGGTGGATAGATCCCTTATTACTCAATTCCTCTAGTTTTTTCTTTAGTTCCACTAATTACACAGTGTCCACTCTATAAGGGGTCTTCGATATGGGCCTTGAAACAGGAATTAAATCAATGGAAAACTCAATTTCTCATTCTAGAGGATGTCCAGGTAAATCTTCTGGAAACACATCAACATATTCTCTCACAATAGGTAAATCCTCTATTTGAACATTCATTTCCTCACCCATAGTTATTTCATTATCTTCCTCCCCAATAATTGAATTTAGTTGAGCTACTAGGGGTGGATCTAGATAAGAATTAGGTGGTGACGATTCTGCTCTAAAGATAAGGTGTTCTTTATCATCGTCATCAAAAATCGTAACCTCCTTATTCTTACAATAAATTTTTTGCATCATGGTCCGAAAGACAATCTATATCAAGGATTATATCAAATTAAATCATGGGTATGACGATGAGATCAACAGATAAAGAAAATTTATATGCCCTAATGGGAACTGATTCACAGAACTTTGTAGCAATGATACTTCCCTTAGTATTTTTGACTGACAACTACCTTGTTAAATCAAATTGGAAATATCTAATTTTCTTAGAAAACTGGGAAGATATGAAACAATGCAATGATCCAGAATCAAATAAAGCATTGGATAAACTTGAGGAAACAATTAAAGTACCTACCACCACGTCATTAGGAACTTCAACCTCTGCAGTTGTGATTGAATAAGCTTGTCCCTGATCCCTTGGCCTTTTCTGTTGCATATTTCCTTGACATTTTAGACAATTATTAGCATAGTGTCCCATCTCCTGACAACTATAACATTGAACATCATTGGATTACTTCTTCCATTTGCAATCACCAGCAAGATGGACTTTCTAGCCACATTTTTAGCATACTCTTTTTCCTTTTAAGAATGCACCAGGGTGTTTCTTTCCACAATTTTCACATGGTGGAAATTCAACTATTCCCTTCTTCCCTATTTCCTTATTTCCTTTCCCAGGGTTTTCAGCAACCCTCTTATTTTCTTACTTTCCCTTAAAGTCATAAGACTTAGAGAATTCTTTTTCTGTCTTGATGGCACATCACTACAAAATATTTCACTTTTTCCAATGGGGGCATATCTGTTGGTAAAAGTGGATTTTCTGTTGGTAAAACGTTTTGCCCACAAATATGTCCCTGTCACTAAATTGTTGGTAAAAACTCTGTCACTAAATGTTATTGCGATAGATAAAATAATTCTATTACAATTATAATATTACCAACAGATAATATATACGTTGGTTAAAGTGTTTAGAAACAGATTAATACGGCAAATTTTTCTGTTGGTAATAATATTACCAACATATAAAATCTATTTATAAGTTACATAATATAAATTATAAAAATTTATTGCTCATAAAATTTCATATTATATTTATTGATCAATCCTATATAATACACCTATTTGAATTATTAAACCAAATACGATTTCCACACAAATTAAAACTCATGAAAAAGATTGATTATATTAATAATAAAATTTAATATAGTATGAATCAATACATATTTGAACTTTTTTCACACCTAAAATTTCATAAAAACTCATCAACCATCCATGCCCCCCACATCCCACATGATAAAAGGGTATGTTGAAATCCTCTGATATATTTGATGACTAGAATCTGAATTTTACACCATGATATAATAGTTACTCCTCATGGCCTAATGTTAAAGATCTCTTTCATCACCCCACCAGTAGGCCACTCGAAGAAACGAATCATGCCAGATCTGGTACAAGTGAGGAACCTCAATTCAATGTCATGTCAACCTTTTAGCTCCAACATCTACAACATAGAACCAAAGAACATACCAACAAATCAGTGTGAAATATATACACGAATTGAAACCAAAATATAAATAAATGAAATTAGAAGAAATGGTTTACTTCTTTTCAACACAAGAATGGAAATTTAGAAAACAACCTAGAATAAAAAACCATGCTTACATATACTGGTGGGATTTATTACAACCATACCGTCTCCAAAATAACATTCTCTTGGTACAAGTTCAAAGGGAAAAAAAGGTCAAAGAACATGAACGAGCCCAATAAAAAAGAAACCATGTATAGCTATGTAACAAGAAAATAATGATTCCAATGGATCTGACCATTAATGGGTATGTATAGATGTGTAACATGAAAAGAATGATTCCAAAGGACCTGACCCCTTAATGGGGAATGGAAGGGAATATGGGTTTTGTAACTTCTCAACAGGTTCATAATAAATTGAATATGGGTTGTGTAAATTCTCTACAGGTGCATAATAAATTTAATATAGAGAGAAAATGATTCAATCTCTGGTTAAAAAATATAATTCCTTGAAAATGACATGCCCCCATCATAAAATGCAGCAAAGCATACATAAATCACTTGAAAATTCTATATAACCAGTGAAATCATATCATAAATCACATGATAGTACATAAAACATTTTATGTTCAATGGATGAATGATAATGAAATGAAATGGAATAAGTATAGAAGATTTTTTAAGTGCATTTGTAGTCTTTCAATTTGAAAAATGAATACAAAGTACAAATAACAGAATGCAGAATGAAAATTTTGAATTTGTAAAAGCTGTAAATTTGATAGAATAAGTGTGTCATTGAGCATGAAAACATCATTGTATTAAGGTTATAGATATTTGACCAGCTACTCACAAAACCAATTAGATGGTGCATTCGTGTCAAAAATTACCATCAACACTAAAATGGCTTGAGAATGAAAAAACCAGTCATTTTATGGGAATAATATTTCTTAAGACAAGAAATAAAAAAGGTAATATAGGATTATAAATTCCGAATCTCTCACACTAAACCAGCCAGGACTTCAACAACTAATCCTTCTCGCCGCGGATCTGGCGCACCAGCTGAATGTCCATTAGGAATGATCATCACCCACTTGGCATGAATGGAATAGAGATTTGTTTCTTCAAACAACCCAACAAGGTACGACTCTGCTACCTCTTGCAACACCAATGTGGCATGGCTCTAAAAATGTAAATCAATCTTGATGTCCTGAGCAATTTCACAGACCAACCTTTGGAATGGCGTCTTCCTTATCAGATGTTTTGTGAACTTCTGGTACTTTCCAATTTCACGAAGAGTGAAAGTTCTAGGATGATATCTATGGGGATTATTCAAGAATGTACTCATTTTATTCTCCTTCACTTTTGATCAAAATAATAAATAATTGAAATAAAAATTACCAACTCAATCTACAACGGGTATAAAAGAAATGATGATTGAAATGAAAATGTAATTACTCAATATATAACAGGTCTAAATATCCTTAATATAAATCATCTTTTCAAAAAAGACCAAAAAACTAAAAACTGGTTGGGTGGTGGGAAGATACAACCAATACCTCACTTACAAGATGCTCAAATGATGCATCATGAACCATGTATTCAATACAAAAAGTTATTTTTCTTTCTCCAGATCTTTCTTGAGAGGATAAACACAAAATTTCAAAACAGAAGATAATATATTCAATCCATGAAGTGAATTTATACCTATGGAAAATGCATATTATGTTGGAAAATTTGAACAATACACATAAAGAAAAAAAGGATCAACTCAATAGAAAACATACTGCTCATCTTTGTCAAAAAGCATTGGCATATCCATATGAATTTGAGAAACATGTAGTGTAAAGAGATACCAGGTCAATGTTGCAATGATCTTTACAACATAGATGACACTATCCCATCTGATTTCAGAATCCGGACAATGCAAATGAATAAATTAATTCCACATAAGAATTAAAACATAATAAAATCTCATCACAATTGAAAAATTATCAGCCATATAATAACAAATATATTTGTATTTATGACATAAATTTTTATATATAATTTCTTGCTGATTTTCATGGATGATACAGAAAAATGGGGGATATTTGTAACAAAAAATTATAAAAAAAATCAAATAAAGGAATCAACTCAGAAGACAACTCACCTCGTATGTTTTTCAAAAATCCATAGAAGTTGCTATAAGTACATGATGCTGAATATTCCTCAGACTTCTAGAGGGGATAAGGAAATTCCCAGACATCTAGAGGGGTGATGGTGATTTCCTTTAATCTCCATTTTTGAGGGGTGGAGGTGATGCCCAGACTTCTAGATTTCTCTTTGAACACCTATTGTGTAGGGTAAAAAGGTTTATCATCCATGCACCATTCAGGTAGTCTGAAGATGGGATATAGCTCACACTATCTTTAAAGTTTCTAAAATATTATCCACTATACAATACAATATATTCCATTAGTTGATGGTATTTCATGCACTTGAATAATGGAACTAGTAGTATCTCTCACATCAAGCCATCTGTTTGTTTTATTTGGAAATGTTTCATCTCCTTTTATGAGGTTTCGCACTAGATACACACTGAAAGTTACCAAGGGATATAAGAGAGGACCAATCACCCATCCAGGATGTATGGATACCTTGTCAATACCATTATAATTTTCTAATATTCAAGAAAAATCTTCATATAATGTCTTTAAAAGAGGATATAAAAACATTAATTCCTTGAAATTTTTTGGATTTTAAAACAAAGTTTCATAAATCCCAATGCTAGGAGCAACTAACTCCCCATTAAATGAAACCGATGCCATGGAAGATGTTATGACTACTCTTCTAGAAAATAATTTTTTTTACATGATATTAGAAAATTAATAGATCTACCAAATAAATCTCAATGAGTTCCCATGGTGGATTAACAATAGTGGAAAACAATATGGATGCTGTTAAAAAACACCTTCATAGAAAATTGGAAGAACTTTGAATAGGAAACAAAAATCTTATAATTTCCAATTTGTTAAGAAATGCTGGAAGAATAATTTTATTTCATTTGTAGAACCAAAAAAGAGGCAAACAATAAAAACAAAGGTAACTGTAGAAAGTGGAAATGACTATATGAAACTTAATGAAATGTTTTAAATACTAAAATATTGAATGATACTAATAGATTGATAGTCAGTGCAAAAGATAAATATGCATAAAAAATTCAAACGTAAGGGCCTAAATAGTGCTGATAATACTAATAATTCAACCATACGAGAAAGTACATGGGACATATGAAAACCCATGGGTCTGAAAATCCATACAATATGAAATCCCTTCCCATCCACTACCATCTTTACAATAATAAAATTCTATGATTTCTATTATTTATCCCAAACTAGAGCTGATATAATGTATTTAGGACTTGATAGGTCAAAGTTAATATCTCCTTCCATTCAACATTGATAATGGGCATGGACTTCAAAACAATGTTTTGAACATTTTCCTTTTAAAGTGTTTTAATTACAATGATAATAGTTAAAATTGTGTTTGAAAAAAAATTTAATGAAGAGTGTATCATTCCATGAGCATGGAATCTAGAAATAATGATGATTCTACCAAGACTCAAGTGGAAGACATGTGATTAATTACATGATCATTTAGTTATAGAAAATAGTGAATATTATAGTAAAATGGATGGCCTGGGAGTTACCCACATAAGATTAGAGTTCAACTTGTGTCATTGTTGTAATCATATATAACATGTATATGTCCAAAAATCATAAAAAACTCACATAAAATGGACCCCCAATATCACAGCCGCTTTCATATTGATGGTTTTATTTCCAATTTTTACAGAGAATTTATGTCACAAGTGAAAAAATTATCCTTCTTTGAACCCAACATAGTAAGGATCATGCCAATGTAATTTTGAATTAATAAAGTGAACATGTGATGAAAGTTAAAATAAAAATTCAACAGATTTGCGCAAAAAAAATATGATATGAAAACCAATAAAATTGATAGTTTTCATATGTATTGAGAAGATGAAATATCATTCAGGTGTTAATAATGGGGATAAAAGATAAACAATTAACTTACCTAACATTTAAGATAAAGTTTTCTCTAATTCCACCAATGGAACACAAGCACAAACCAAATGTTGAAGAAGAACTGTAAAAATAATGAAAAATGTAAAAATGGTGAGTGTTATAGCCAAATTAATGATCCTAAATCCTGTTAAAAAATAATACATACTAAATACGAACTGATAACTATAAACCAACATAGAAAACAACACTGTAGAAGATCTATCTATCACAAACAACAAGCATATACATCGAACCCATCACCAATTTGCAACCAGCATGCTACACTAGTGCTAAAATCTAGGGGTATTTATTTCTATGAAATCCCTCTAAAGCAGTAAGCTGTGGACAACCTTCAAAATAGGGGCATCAGTGGGTGCATCAGTGGTAAGGGAAGCTCATGGGTGGTAGACAGGGTTTCCGGGGATGAATATGGTCGAGTTGGGGTGCTAGGGACAGAGGGGTCACACAGGGATACCGGGCTAAAATGCTATGGAAAGTGGTGGTTGAGCTGGGATGATGGCATGAAACACCTAGGAAGTAAGGCACATTGAGGGAGGATGTCAGATGAGAATAGAGAGGGGGGTTTGCGTGATGTTTTTGGTAGGGGCTTTGACTGGGAACAAGAAGGTGGTTGTGAAGATTTGAATGAGGAACACTAAAAGGGAACATAAAGGGGGTTCTTGGGACTATTTGAATGAGGAAAACTAACCAGGAAAAATAATGGATTCCTGTGAGGAACGCTAGCGAGGAACACCGACGATGAAAGGGGAGGTAGGGGTAGGGAAGGGGGGTCGCGGGGATGCCGGCCAAAAAAGCCCTGGGGGGGGATGTTGTTTTTAATTTCTATATAATTTATATAAAAAAATATATTAAATAAAAACTATGTTTGTATATATAATATCATATATTTTTATGTATATTTTATTTAAATTATATATATTTTAATTAATCATATATTTTTATTATCAAAATGATATGTTTTTAATGGGTAATATATATATATATATATATATTCAATTTTTGGTAAAATATTTGGTATGATCAAATAATATATGGAAACAAATTTTTGTAATGGAAAAGGATTTGTTGGTAATAATAATCGATAATAACAGATTTAGTTATCGGTAAATCAATTTTTGGTATTGTTATGATAATCCAACATATTTTAATGTTGGTAAATGATTTTTTGGTATTGAACTGCTAATATAAACAGATATATTTATTGGTAAAAAAACTGTTGTTTTCTGTAGTTAATACAAACCAAAATTAATATTTGTTGGAATTAATCATTTTTACCAACAGATATATTATCTTTCGGTAATTTTCTATTGGTAAATGCCACTTTTTTTGTAGTGCATGAAACTATATCCTCATATGATGAAAAACTTTGGGAGACCAGTGTCCGCTGGAGGAATGGATTTAGGCCATCAAATAATCGATCAATTTTGATCCTTGGATTTCTTATGTATTCTAAATCATGTCTTGCTAATCTTGTGAAGTTAGCTTCGTACCTTGCAACATTGTCATCTTCCTTCTGCCTCAGATTCATGAATTTTCTCTCCATATCTGCTCATTGCTCACGAGGGGAATATTTTTCTAAGAATATTTCCTTAAAATCCCTCCATTCCATCTCTTCTATCTCTTCCTCCTCCTTTGTGTTTTGGATTAATGACCACCACTGATCCGCATCTCCCGATAGACTATATACTTCCATGACAACCATCTCTCTTTCATTACATCACAAAGCAAGAAATATCTTCTCAAGGGAACATATCCACTTCTTTACTACAAACGGGTTTGTAGTCCCGTTGAATGATGGAGGCTGTGGTCGCATAAATTGATCTAGCATGGCTCCTCCACATGGTGGATCTGGATGCTCCGTATGGGTAAGGTTATTATTCATAACCTGAGTAAGTTGTTCCAGTATAGTTATGAGTTGCTCAGCACCTGTCACAGCACCAGAGACAAAATCATTATCTTGCATCGGAGGAAAATCTCTATAGGGGACACATGCATTAGTGCGATTTCCATTCTATCTACTAGGAGCCATATATAGATAATGGCATACACTATATTAGGTTATGAATCATAATCTATAATCTTAACTTAACAATACTCAGAAAAATTGAGATCTTACGCATGGCTAATACCATATTGACAAAAATAGTTTCTTTGAAGAATATTTTACATTTCAATCCTTCATAATGGCTTGTAAAGAAAATGTGAATTATCCTAAGAATATCCCCCAGGAGTGTCGTAACCAAGAGTGCAGCAAAGCCCATTTTCTTGCACTAGTTCCCGTTCGAGTCTAGCTCAAAGCGGTGTTTTCAGGTTTTACCCCTAGATACATCTGTGCCAGAGCCGCCTCTACCTGCTCATATCCAGAAAGGGATGTATTGCTTGAAAGATCCAAATAATCTATTCCTTACCAAAATACCAATACATTATTGTATGTATTTCCTCAAAGACTAACTTAGGGACTCTTCCCTAATTCTACGTTTTCTAAATCTGGTTTCCAAATTTTCTACTAAACTTCCTTTGATACCAACTGTAAAGACCCGACCCCAGTTGCCTAGAGCCGGTGCCTTATTTGATTACGTTGGAATACATACAAGGAATACGAATCCCAAAAGACTGAGTAGTTTAGTATTATTGGAAACAAGTTACATACATAAGTTTATCATTACAACATGAAGGGAATCGAAACACTAGTTTATTCCACTAGAAACATCACGTCTCCTAGATTATGCTTGCACGTTATTCATAAATTACTTATTCATGTCCTGAGAAAATGAAACATAAGAAAGGGGTGAAATCAAACACTCAGTAAGAGTAATCAATATAGTAGAAGTTAATATAAACATTAGACATGGTGAATAATTGAAACACATGCCTTTAATAATGAACTGGAACACATTATGGCAAAAATATGAGCTAAATAAATAATGCCATAATAAAACATAATCATGGGTATTATACTAGTTGAATAAACAAATGAACTTCAAATACTAGCATCATAATGAGGGAAGTTCATATTCTAGACATCATAACCATACCTTCCAAGCCTCGTGCTAGGCCCATAAAATAATCATTTTGTCAAGGCCTCATTCCAAGACCATAGTTCATCTCATGAGACCTACCGATGAATCGAGAGGCTATAACGGCCCCCACCCATCACATAATAATTCCAATTAATTCCTCATATGAGCGGGGATAAACATAAACAACACATAAATTCATATTGAAACTATCATATGAAAGGTAACTATCTTCCCCCAATTATTGAACATAAACACTAACCATTCAGAATAATATGGTGAATGGTTTTAGTATAGATCATCCACAATAAAGTTAGTCATAAAACATTAAATAAAATATGGTATATGACATCATAAATGAATAACACCAACAATACATAATAATCAACAAGAGTGTTGAATCAAACAAGAACAATCTTTTAAAATCATTAAGCAATTCTTGTGATAAATACTCTTTTATTTTGAAAAGAAGAGTTATTTTGAAAAAAAGTATTTGTATAAAAACATAAGTAAAGTAAGATAGTATTTCATGATAAAATTAGTGTTTTTATAAGGATAATGGTTTCCAAAAATAGATTATATCTTGCCCTTGAAAATAGATATGAATTTGAGAAATTCCCTTGTATCGGGCTCGTATTTTTGGAAACAATTTTGAGAGCTTCTTTTAAAACACGTAACTATCCAAAAAACAGGTAAGGATTCTGGTTGGTTTACATATATAGAACACTAAAACATAATTTATGAGGAGTACATAACAATATATAATAATTTCATCGAGGAAATTAGACAATAAAATTATCCCGAATGAAAATGGAAGTTCGGGTAGAAAAACCCTTACCTTAACTACAGACGTGTTCCGCTCTTGTACTTAAGCTCCAAGAATATGAAATTATAATTATTAATAACTTATTTCATATCCTATTAGAAATTTATTTAGTTTACCATAATTCTGTTTAGTTAATTTATATCTTTATTGACAAGTTATTGTATTGAATTTCGTCGTTCTGGAGTGTTCGTTTCCTTTATTTTCATATTCGGTTCACTTGTTTTTAAGTAATGGAGTTCATGTGGAAAGGTTATAAATCTCTAGGATTGGAAATATATATTATTTATGAACATAAATAATTGGTAATGGTCATTTCAATCATTTTTTTACATGGAATGAGGAAGAATCCTTAGATGACAACCACTTCGATTATTCGGCGGTATTTGGATTATTATGAACTAGTTTTGTCATATAACTTAATTATATGTACATATTCTGGTTCCTGAATATTAATTATATTATAATATATATTTTATAGTCTGGTTCAACCATAAATATGGCTTCATGACCCGTAATGAAAGAGAAATTGAAGAACGAAACTTCATCATCCACTAAGGCTATAAATTGGAACATCATGGACGTTGATTTCGTTTATAAAAAATAAAAGGGAGGGAGTAAGAATATTTATGATGGTTATTCCATTAACATGATATAAATACAGTATATATATTATAATAGATTTATAATGATCATTTTGATAGAGGAGGTGAGGAGAGAAAAATAAAAGAGATGAACTTGAAAATAAAAAAAGTTAAGAGACCCCTTATAAAAATTCAACAGCCTAACGACATCACTTAAAATTTCATAAAATGAAAGTATGAGAACAAAAGGGTATCTCATCATATTAAAATAAAAAGGACAGTAATAAGAATGAATAAAATCAAACCCCAACATATGAGAAAGGAATTTCAAATAGCTAACATAAAAGAAGTGCCGACTTAAAGAAGAGAATGAAGGATTCCCTTACCTTGTAGAATAACTCTTAGATCTTGAAGGATGGGACCTTGGGGGATTAGGGACACCTTGGGAGGACTCCTAGAGAGGTAAAACCACTAGATATTCGAGTATAAGGGATTTGGAATGAAAGAAAACGAATGCATGAGTGGGTATTTATAGAAAAGAGAGGTACTTTTTTAATAATTTCAAAGGGACACCTCATTAGTGGTTTTTGCCAAACCATGGGCTTTCACATGGTATTTTCCCATGGTTTTAGCCACTTGGGACACCTCATGTCATAAGTTACTATAAAAAAGTCAAACATACTTTTATATTTAATTATTACATCATTATGATGTCATTAAACTACCGAAAACTCAAAACTGTATTTTTACTATTCATGAAAAATTCATGTATTTTAGAAAAATCCCAAAAATTCACCCCTAACATTTTTCGACATGTATAATTAAAATGTGACATCCATTTTTCAAAAATAATTTTCTAAATATTATTAATTTAATTTTTAAATAAGGTCATAGTTAATTTGAAAAATAACAATCTTAAAGTGCAATCAGTTTTATTTCTTATTGAAAAACTAATTAAGATCTCATTATCTTATTCCCTTAAGAAAATAAAATAATAATATTATTTATGATTCATAAGGGTCATATTACTATTCATATTACTATTCATATGGGTATGTTACTATTCACCAAAAATCAGGTTTGTTCTATCAGACTCCAAATGACTTACTGAACACAACTCTAGATGACCATTTTTCAAAATTCAAAACATAGAAGAGGCAAAGTTGTGTTTAATGGATAGATTATAAAATTAAATTCTATATTTATTTTCAAAACCTTAGGGTGTTACAATCTCTTTCCATAAAATGCTTCATATGGTGCCATTTGATACCTGAATGGAAACTATTATTATAGGAAAAATCCAAAAAAGGTAAATATTGATCTCACATAACTTAAAATTCAAGTGAAAATGATCTCAACATGTCCTTTAAGGTTTGGATCATCCTTATTCTTTTACATTGGAATATAAAAAAGGAATATTAATCCTGAAGGACTGAGTATTTTAGTAGCTTTGGAAACAAGATACATACATACGTTCAACATTACAACTTGAAATGAAATACAACCAAGAAATTCCTTTTAAAACATCCATATCTCCTAGGTTATCCCTGTATTTCATTCATAAAATACTTCTTCACATCCTTGGAAAAATAAAACATAAGAAATGGGTGATCTCAAATGCTCAGTATGGGTAAGAAATATAGAGAAAGTATAAATAATAAAGTAAGGTGAGTAACTAAAAGTACCCATGCCATTAAAAATAAACTTGAATGTAATATGACAGGAATAAGAGATGAATAAATAATGACATAATAAAACATAATAATTGGTATTATACTAGTTTAATAACCACATGAACTATAAAATAATAGTTTCATAATGATGGAATTCATAATGCAGGACATCATAACCATAACATCAAGGCCTCATGCCAAGACCATAAATAACCATTTTGTCAAGGCCTCGTTCCATGACCTAGTTTGTCTCATGAGACCTACCGATGCACCAAGATGATATAGAGGGCCCCACCCAACACTTACTAAGTCCAATGAATTCCTAACATGAATGGGGATAAACATAAACAATATATACATTCATATTGAAACAAACATATGTAATGTAAATAACCTTCCTCGAACATTAAGCATAGACACTAACCATTCAGAGTAAATTAGTGAATGGTTTTAAAACAGAACATCTAGAGTCAAAATAATCATAAAAATTTCAATTAAATATGGTATATGATATTATAAAATATTAATTTAATAAATTCATAAGAGTCAACAAGAGTGTTTAAATAGATGAAAAGACTCTTATAAAATCATCAAGTAATTCTTGAGATAAATACTCTTTTACTTTGAAAATAAGAGTTCTTTTGGAAAGAATCTTTGTATAAAAACATAAGTGAAGTAAGATAGTATTTTAATAATAAAATGATTGATTTTATAAATATAATGGTTTCCAAAAATAGATTATAGAGTTCCCTTTAAAATAGGTAAGGATTTGAGAAATTCTCTTGAATCGGGCTTGTATTTCAGGAAGAATTTTTGAAAGATCCTTTTAAAACATATAACTCCCCATAAATGAAAGTAGGATTCAGGTTAGTACACATATATAGAAAATTATAAAATAATATATTAGGATTACATATTAATAAATAATAATTTAATTTAGGTAAGTATAGAATATGAGTAACCCGAATGAAAATGGAGGTTCAGGTAGAAAACCCTTACCTTAAGTCCGAAGGTATTCCTCATTTAATCTTAATTACATGAATAATAAAATTTAGGTTAATAAATTAATTATTCTAGAATATCCTGTACATTTATTTTTTTATTTTAACTTTATTAGGTCCATTCATGTCCTTTTGATGGGTTAAGATATTTAATTTCATCGTTTGGGAGCATTTTCTTCCTTAGTTTTCATGATCGGTTTACTTATATTCATGTATGAATAAACATGTAGAATGAGAATGGTTGTCCAAAAGAGAAGTTTTATATTATTAGTTAAAAAAAATATTACATGGTTATAAAATTCATTTGGTTTTTGGGATTTAAGATGAATCATTATGTAAAACTTTAATAACAATTTCTTGGGTTAATTGGCGCGTTTTGATCATAACAAACTCATTTTTATTTATAAATTTATATCACATGTAAAAGGATTATATAATATTAAATAAGTTACAATACATATATTATAGTCATTTTAAACCATAAAAATGGTTTCATGACCATAATTGAATATGGTAATAGAAATTGA
The DNA here is from genome assembly GCA_963277665.1 of Viscum album. Classification (NCBI taxonomy): domain Eukaryota; kingdom Viridiplantae; phylum Streptophyta; class Magnoliopsida; order Santalales; family Viscaceae; genus Viscum; species Viscum album. The sequence continues at coordinate 2,125,491,142 of OY728121.1, read as the reverse complement.
AAACCCATCGTCCTTGAATGCGATATATTAACACATCTGAGATAGTGTTTTCATTTATAGTATAAAAGAAGGGGAAAGGAGATATTATGAAGAATTATTCCTTTATCATAAAAACATACCCATACATGTAAGGTACTAGAGTCATCACAATATTTGTATGAAAGGAGGTGAGGAAAGAAAAAGAAAATAAAGGAACTTGAAATAAAAGAAATGAAAAGAGGATTTTATCTCTTGAAGAAATCTTCCTTAAGAGCCTATTTAGGGGAGTGGTTTTGGTCTTTTTATGAGAAAAAGGGATTATAGGAATGGGGGTGGATATTAAGAGGATATTTGAATAGAATTTAGATAAGTAACAAGGCTTGAGAGGAGCGAAGAGAAGAGGGAGTGAGGGAGGGTTTTATAGTGGATGAGAGGAGGGTTTTCCCAATATTTTTATCCTTATTTTATTATTTTGCCAAAAAACAAACCATTAGTGTTGATCAATATGACAAAAAACAGTAATAAGTGAATGTTAGTTCTATAAAATAATAATTTACATCATCCATGACTCAATAATGATGTGGAAATTCACTTATTTAGCATATTTTGTAAATTATCGAATTTCACTATTCATAAAAAATTCAAGTATTTCAAGAAAATCTCAAAATTTCACTCTAACCATTTTTTGACATGTATAATTCAAAAATAAACTCCATTTTATCAAAATATTTTTTCTAAATAAGAGAAAATTAATTTTTAAATAAAATCATTATTTACTTGAAAAATAAAGATTTAAATTTAAAACTGATTTTATAATACTTTCAAAAACTAACTAAGGTCTTATTAAATTATCTTAACATTATAGTGGAAAAAAATATTTATTTAGTAATAAATTTTATGAAAATTAATTTCTTTTTAATCAATTTATTAATCTAAAATTGTAATTAAATATTTATTACTCACAAAAATAACAACACTTAATTATTAATTTCTAAAATACTCTATTTCATTTATAAGGTGTCTAAATTTTATTTATACCTTCATGGGTGGGGTTACTATTCTTAAGGGTCATATTACTATTCATAAGGGTATGTTACTATTCATAAGGTTCAAGTTACTATTCACCAAAAATGTATGTTGATCTTATCAAACTCTAAATATCTTTATGAACGTAACCGTGTATGTCAGTTTTTTGAAATTCAAATCACAGAGGTTTTAAATTTGTGTTTACTGACTAGATTATAACAAAGTGGTGTTTTTTAGAGACTCATTGTTTCACACATTCAATATTAAATTTATTTTCAAAATTTTGGGGTGTTACATTCTCCCCTCCTTACAAAAATTTCATCCTTGAAATTCACAGAATGTTACCTCATAAAAAGATTTGGGTAGGTCTTCACCATAAGCTTCTCAGGCTCCCATGTTGCCTCTTCGATTTTATGATTTTTACAAAGTATATATACAAGTTGTGTTTTTTGATTCCTCAAAAGCTGTTCTTTAGTGTCTAGAATCTGGATAGGCTCTTCGCAGTATGATATGTCAGGTTCCAATTCTATTCTTTTATAAGTGAGGATATGCATTAGGTCTGGAATGTATTTCCTCAACAATGAGACATGGAACACATTGTGTAATTTAGACAAGCTAGGTGTCATAGCCAATTGATATGAAACAGTGCCAATTCTCTCTAGGATTTCAAAAGGTCCAATGTACCTAGGTCTTAGTTTCCCTTTTTCCCCAAATCTTATAAATCCCTTCCATGGAGATAACTTCAAGAAAAGGTGATCTCCCACTTGAAATTCTAAATCTTTCCTTCAATTATCAGCATAACACATTTCCTGCTTTGAGTTGCTTTGATATGGGTTTGAATAGTCTTTAATTTTTCAATTTTTTCCTCAACAAGCTATGGGCCCACAAGCTTCCTTTCTCCAACTTCATCCCAACAAGTTGGTGTACGAAATCTCTTTCCATACAATGCTTCATATAGTGCAATTTGAATACTTGAATGGAAACTATTATTATAGGTAAAATACACTAAAGGCAAATATTTATCTCAAATACCTTTAAAGTCAAGTGAACATTATCTCAACATGTACTCTAATGTTTGGATCATCCTTTCTGATTGACCATATGTTTGTGGGTGGTAAGCAGTACTCAAACAAAGCTCAGTATCCAAATCATTCTAAATACTTTTCCAGAATTTAGATGTAAATCATGGATCAGGATTAGACATAATTGAGATAGGTTCTCCATAAAGTCTCACAACTTCATTAATATAGAGTCTTACTAGGATCTCCAATGGAAAATCATCCCTTAAAGCGAGGAAATGTGTAGATTTCGTAAGTTGATCACCAATTACCCATATCACATCATTCTTCCTTGGAGTTTTGGGTAATCCAGTGAAACAATCCATGGTGATGTCATCCCATTTCCATGTAGGAATAGGTAGAGGTTTCATGAATCCTCTTGGATGTTGTATTTTAGACTTTACTTGCTGACATACTAGACATATTAATACATAATCATAAATTTCCCACTTCATGTTGTCCCACTAGAAATGTTCCCTAAAATATCTATACATCTTAGTGCTACCAAGATTTATAGAGAAATTCAACATATGTTTATCATACAGTAACTCTCTTTTTAACTTGGATATTGTTAAAAAAAATGCCTCTTCCCAAATTTCATAATTCCATCTTCACACATGAAGTTGGCCAACTTCCCATCATTCACACCTTTAATTTTCTCTTGAAGATTCTCATTATTATACAGAGAAGTTTTAATCCTTTCCAATAGAGATGGTTTGGAAACCAAATGAAAAATTAGTGATGTTTCACCTTCATTGATAATTCTTATATCCATCTTTACTAGATCCATCAACACAAGATCTATTTCAATCCTCATTTTGTTTAGGACTCCATGATCCTTCCTACTCAATGCATCAACTATATTATTTGCCTTTCTTGGGTGGTAGTGTAGGGAATAATTAAAATCCTTGAGTATTTAAATCCATCTACTTTGCCTCATGTTGATTTCCTTCTATGATAAGATATATTTTAATATCTTATGATCCATATATATCTCACATCTCTCACCATAACGATAATGTCACCATATCTTTAGAGAAAATATTACAGTTGCTAACTCAAGATCATGAGAAGGATAATTTTTCTCATGAATTGTTTACTACCTAGATGCATAGGCAATGAATCTATCATTCCACAAAAGGACACAACCAAGTCCTTTCTTTATTGCATCACTATAGATCACAAATCCACCATTCACTGATGGTAGACTTAGGATCAGAGAATTAACTAATCTCCTCTTAAATTCCCTAAAACATTATTCAAATTATTTTTTCCATATGAACATAACCCCTTTACATGTAAGCTTGTTCATTGTGTTGGCTAAATGGGAGAAGTTCTGAATGAAATTCCGATAATAACCTGCTAAACCAATAATACCACATACCTCGGTTATGTTCATTGGAGTAGGTAATTCTTGAAAAACCTTTGTCTTCAAAGGATCAATATATATTCCATCCTTAGAGACAGTGTGTCTAAGAAAGGAAACTGATTGAAGACAAAATTCACACTTCCTAAACTTCCCATATAATTCATTTATTCTAAGAGTCTTTAGAATAGTGCGTAAGTAATTTTCATGATCTTCATAGATTTAGGAGTATACCTATATATCATAAATAAATACCACCAAAAAATTATAAATATATTCCTTGAAAACTTTATTCATTAGATACACGAAAATAGAGGGTTCATTAGTCAGTCTAAAGGGAATTACTGTAAACTCATAATGCCCATACCTAGTTCGAAATACCATCTCTAGAATGTCTTCCTTCCTTACTCACAACTGGTGATATCCAAATCAAAGGTCAATATTCAAAAAATATTGATCTCCATGAAGTTGATCAAATAAATCAACAATGTGAGGTTAGAGATACTTGTTCTTTATTGTTATATCATTGATCTCCCTATAGTCAGTGTAAAACCTCATAGATCCATTTTTCTTCTTAACAAAAAGGATAGGGGCTCCCCATGGAGAAAAACCAGGGGTGAATAAATACTTTATCACTCAATTATTCTAGTTTTCTCCTCAATTCTACTAATTCCACAATTTCCATTCTATAATGGGTCTTTGATATTGTCCTTGAACTATGAATTAAGTCAATGGAAAACTCAATTTCCTACTCTGAAGTATGTATAGGTAAATTCTATGAAAATACATCAACATATTCTTGTACAATAGGTACTTCCTCAATTTGATCTTTCGTTTCCTCACCCATAGTTATTTCATTCCCTTCCTCCCTAATAATTGAATTTAGTAAAGCTATTGGGGGTGGATCTAGATAAGAATCAGCTGGAAAGGTATCTTCTCTAAAGATAAGGGATTTAACACCATTTTCAAAAATCATAACTTCCCTCTTATTGAAATAGATCTCCACATCATAACATGGAAGACAACTCATGTCAATCGTTACATCAAAGTAAATCATGGGTATGAAGATAAGGTTAGAAACTAAAGCATGTTTATGTGTCATGAGGGGGATTGATCGACACATCTTTGTTGTAATGATACATCCCCTAGAAGTTTTGATTGAAATTTTTTTTTAAATCAAATTGGACATGTCTAATTTTATTGGAAAATTGTGAAGATATAAAAGAATGAAATGATCTAGAATCAAATAATGCATTGTCTAAGTTTGAGGAAACAATTAAAGTATCTACCACCACATCATGAGGAACTTCAACCTCAGCAGTTGTGACCACATAAGCTTAGCCTTTCTCCCTTGGCCTTTTTTGTGGAATGTTTCCCTAATGCTTAGGACATTCTTGCGAATAATGTCCCATCTCTTTACAACTATGTAATTGAACACTGGTTGTTTCTTTCTTCCCTTTATAATCATGATATTGGTGGCCTTTTTTCTAATCACTTTTAACAGACTCCCATTCCCTTCAGGAAAGTGCTAGGGTGTTTCTTCCCACAATTACTATAGGGTGGAAGGTCAACTCTTCCCTTATTACCCATTTACTTATTTACTTTTCTAAAGTTTTAAGCATACCTCTTCTTATATTTCTTTAATTTTAAGTCATATTAATTAGAGAATTATTTTTCTATCTTGATTACACATGATACTATATCTTCATATGATGAGAAATTATGAGAGACCAGTGACCTTTGGAGGAATGGTTTTAAACCAATAAATAATAGACCAATCTTGATCCTTGGATTATGTATGTAGTTCGCAGCATGCCTTACCATACTTTTAAAGTTTTCTTCACACTTGGAAACATTTTCATCCTCCTTATGCCTCAAATTCAAGAACTGCCTCTCCATATCTGCTCGTTGTTTTTGCAGGGAAAATATTTTTCTAGGAATATTTCCTTAAAATCCCTCCATTCCATATTTTCAATATATTCTTCCTTATTTGTGTTTTGGATTAATGACCACCACTGATCCACATATCCCGATAGACGATAAACTACCATGACAACCTTCTCTCTTTCCTTACATCCCAAAGTGAGAAATATCTTCTCTTGGGAACTTATACACTACTCATATACAAATGGTATTATAGTCTGAATGAATGATGGAGGTTGTTGTCACATAAAGTGATCTAACATAGTGCCTCCACGTTGTGAATCAAGACGCTCCATACCGATAAGGTTATTTTTCATAACCCGATTCAGTTGTCCCAGTATAGTTATAAGTTGCTTAACACTAGTTGTAACTCTAGAGCTAACATCATTATCTTTCATAGGAGGGAAATCCCTACATGGTATACAAATGTTCATATAGTTTCCATTCCTTCCACTAGGAAACATTTATAAATAATGGAATACACTATATTAGGTTATGAATCATAATGTATAATCTCAACTTAGCATAATACTTAGAATAAATTGAAATCCTATGCATGTCTAATCGCATAATTATAAACATGGTTTCTTTGAGGAAAAATTTATATTTAAATCCTTAATAAGGACTTGTAAAAAAAATGTAAATTATCCCAATTATATCCCCCAGGAGTGTCAAAACAGGTGCACAGTAAGGGCCATTGTTGTATACCAGGATACCCTGAGTCAATAAAAAAACTCCTCGTTAGATTTTTCACTCTTAGGTACATATGTTCCAGAACCACATCCACTTGTAGTATCCATACAAGGATGTATTTTCTAGAAATATCCACATAAACTATTCCTTAACAAAATTCTAGGATATTATTTTATACTTATCATTAAAGAATATATTATAGTTTTGTTCTCTAATCTATTTTTTCTAAATCTAGTTTCCATTTTTTCTACTAAACTTCCTCTGATACCAACTTTAAGGACCCGACCCTAGTTTCCTAGAGGTAGTGAATTATTTTATTACATTAGAATATAAACAAGGAATATGCATCCCAAAGGCCCAAGTATTTTAGTTTCTTTGGAAACAAGATACATATTTAAGTTCAACATTACAACTTGAATTGGAATACAACATAGAAATTACTTAGAAAACATCCATATCTCCTAGGTTATCCCTATATTTGATTCATAAATACTACTCACATCTTGGAAAAAATAAAACACAAGAAAGGGGTGAGATCAGATTATTAGTAAGGGTAAGAAATACAATGTAAGAATAAATAATAAAGTAAGGTGAGCAACTAAAAGTACCTATTCCATTAAAAATAAACTTGAACATAATATGGCAGGAATAAGAGATGAATAAATAATTCCAAAATAAACCACAATCATGGGTATTCTAATAGTCGAATTACCACATGAACTATAAATTACTTGTTTAATAATGAGGGAATTCATAATGTAGGACATCATAACCATAACATCAAGGTCTCATGCCAAGACCATAAATAACAATTTTTTCAAGGCCTCGTGCCATGACCTAGTTTGTCTCATGAGACCTACCGATGCACCGAGGGGATATAGCGGGTCCTACATGACACTTACTAAGTCCAATTAATTCTTCATATGAAAAAATATAAATATAAACAACATATACATTCATATTGAAACTAAAATATGAAATGTAAATAACTTTCCTCAAACATTAAGCATAAACACTAACCATTCAAAGTAAATTGGTGAATGGATTTAAAATAATACATCCACAGTAAAAATAATCATAAACCATTAAATTAAATATGGTAAATGATATAATAAAATATTAATCCCTATAATTCATAATAATCAATAAGAGTGTTGAAATATATGAAGATACTCTTGTAAAACTATTGAGTAATTCTTGAGATAAATACTTTTAACTTAGAAAAGAAGAGTTCTTTTGGAAAAGATATTTATATAAGACCTGAAATGAATTAAAATAGTATTTTCGTAATAAAATGAGTAATTTTATAATTATAATTTTTTTTAAAAATAGATTATAGAGTTCCCTTGAAAATAGGTAAGGATTTGAGAAATTCTCTTGAATCGGGCTTCAGTTTTAGGAAGAATTTTTGAAAAATCCTTTTAAAACATATAACTCACCATAAATGAAATTAGGATTATAGTTGGTATAGATATATAGAAAATTATCATATAATATATTAGGATTAAATATTAATAAATAATAATTTAATTGTGGTAAGTATAGAATAAGAGTAGCCCTAATGAAAATGGAGGTTCGGGTAGAAAACCCTTACCTTAAGTCCGAAGGTGTTCCTAACTTGATCTTAATGACTTGAATAATAAAATTTAGGTTCATAAATTAATGATTTTAGAAACTAATATACATGAAATTGTTTTATTATAACCTTATTATGTTCATTAGTGTCCATTTTATGGGTTAAGAGATATAATTTCATTGTTTGGGAGCGTTTTCTTCCTTAGTTTTCATGACCAGTTTAATTATATTCATGTATGGATAAAAATTTAGAATGATAATGTTTGTATAGAATAAAAGTTGTATGTTATTAGTGAAAAATAATAATATTATATTTTTATATTTTTTTGGTTATTGAGAGTGAAAATGAATCATTATATAAAACTTTAATGATAATTGTTTGGGTTAATTGGTGATTTTTGATCACAACAAACTCATTTTGATTTATAAATTAATATCATTTGTAAAAGGATTAAATAATATTAAATAAGTTATAATACATATATTAGAGTTTGGTTCAACCATAAAAATGGTTTCATGACCATAATTAAATATGGTAATAGAAATTGAAAACCCGCGTCCTTGAATGTGATAAATTAACACATCTCAGATGGTGTTTTCATTTCTAGTATAAAAAAGGAGAATATAGAGATGATGAAGAATTATTATTTTATCATAAAAAAATCCCAGTACATGTAAGTTACTGGAGTCATCACAACATTTGGAATAAAGGAGGTGAGGAAAGAAAAAGAAAAGAAAGGAACTTGAAATAAAAGAAATGAAAAGAGGATTTTACCTCTTAAAGTAATCTTCATTGAGAGCCTCTTTAAGGGAGAGGTTTTCGTCTTTTTTTGAGATCAAGGGATGTTGGACGTGGGGGAGGAGATTAGAAGGATATTTGATAAGAATTCAGACAATGAAAAATTCTTGAGAGGAGTGAAGAGAAGAGGGAGTGAGGAAGGGTTTTTATAGTGGAGGAGAGGAGGGTTTTTCCATTATTTTAATCATTATTTTATTATTTTGCCAAAGACAACCAATAGTGTTGATGAATGTGAAAAAATAGTAACAAGTGAATGTGAGTTTGAACCAATGATCATTTACATTATCCATGACTCAAGAATGATGTAGAAATCCACTTATTTATCATATTTTGTAAATTATAAATTTCACTATTCACCAAAAATTCAAGTATTTCAGAAAAATCTCAAAAATTAACCCTAACAATTTTTTGACGTGTACAATTAAAAAATGAACTCCATTTTATCAAAATAATTTTTCTAAATAAGAGAATTTTAATTTTTAAATAAAATCATTATTTACTTGAAAAATACACATTTAAATTTGAAACTGATTTTATAATCCTTTAAAAAATTAATTAAGGTCTTATTAAATTATCCTAAAATTATAGGTCAACAAAAAATTTATTTAGGAATAATTTTTTTGAAAATTAATTTTATTGTAAATTAATTTATTACTCTAAAATTGTAATTAAATATTCATTACTCATAAAAATACCTACACTTAATTATTAATTTCTAAAATACTCTATTTCATTTATAAGGTGTATAAATTTTATTTATACCTTCAAGGGTGTGGTTACTATTCATAAGGGATATATTTCTATTCATAAGGGTATGTTACTATTCATATGGGTCAGGTTACTATTCACAAAAAATATATGTTGATCTTATCAGACTCTAAATATCTTATTGAACACAACTATGTATGTCAGTTTTTCGAAATTCAAATCACAGAGGTAGTAAAATTATGTTTATTGGCTAGATTATAACAAATTGGTGTTTTTTAGAGACTCAATGTTTCATTCATTCAATATTAAATTTATTTTCAAAATCTTGGGGTGTTAAATTCTCCCCTCCTTACAAAAATTTCATCTTCAAAATTCACAGAATGTTACCTCATAAAAAGATTTGGGTAGCTCTTCATTATAAGCTACTCTGGTTCCCATGTTTCCTCTTCGATTTTCTGATTTTTACAAAGTATATTTACCAGTCGATTTTTCCAATTCTTCAACACCTATTCTTTAGTTTCCAGAATCCAGATAGGCTCTTCACAGTATGATAAGTCAAGTTCCAATTCTATTCCTTCATAAGTGAGGATATGCGTTGGGTCTGGAATGTATTTCCTGAAAAATGAGACATGGAACACATTGTGTGATTTAGACATGATATGCGGTATATCGAATCGATATGAAAAAAATCCAATTCTATAAAGAATTTCAAAAGGTCCAATATACATAGGTATCAGTTTCCCTTTATTCCCAAACCTTATAACACCCTTCCATGGAGGTAATTTCAAGAAAATTTGATCCCCCACTTAAAATTATAAATATTTCCTTCAATTATCGACATAGATCTTTTTTTCTGCTTGAAGATTCTTTGATATGTGTTTGAATATTCTTTACCTTTTCTATTGTTTCTTAAATAATCTATGGGCCCACAATATTCCTTTCTCCAACTTTATCCCAACAAGTTGGTGTATAAAATCTCTTTCCATACAATGCTTCATATGGTGCCATTTGAATACTTGAATGGAAAATATTATTATAGGAAAACTCAACTAAAGGTAAATATTGATCCCACATACCTTGAAAGTCAAGTGAACATGATATCAACATGTCCTCTAAGGTTTGGATCATCCTTTATGATTTCCTGTCAGTTTGTGGGTATCCAAAGATTTCGAAATACTTTTACAAAATTTTATTGTAAATCATGGATCAAGATCAGACACAACTAAGAGAGGTGATCGATGAATTCACACAACTTCATTGATATAGAGTCTTTCTAGGTGCTCCAGTTTAAAATACTCCCTTATAGTGAAAAAATGTAAAGATTTTTTAAGTAGATCAATAATTACCCATATCATATCATTCTTACTTGGAGTTTTGGGAAATCCAGTGACAAAATCCATGGTGATGTCATCCCATTTCCATGTAGGAATAGGTATAGGTTACATGACTCCTCTTGGATGTTATCTTTCAACCTTTACTTTTTGACCAACTATACATCTTGATACATAATCATCAATTTCCCACTTCATGTCTTCCCCCCAGAAATTTTCCTTAAAATATCTATACATCATAGTGCTACCAGGATGTATAGAGAAATTGGAACTACGGACATCATCCAGTAACTCCCTTTTTATCTCGGGTATAGCTGGAACACAAATCCTCTTCCCAAATTTCAGAATTCCATAGTCACACATGAATTTAGCCAACTTCCCATCATTCACACCTTTAATTTTCCTTCGATGATTCTCATCAATAGACTGAGAAGTTTTAATCCTTTCCAATAGAGATGGTTGGGAAACCAAATGAAAAATAGTGACGTTTCATCTTCTTTGATAATTATCATATCCATATTTACTAGACTGATCAACACATTATCTCTTTCAATCCTCATTTTGTTTAGGACTCCATGATCCTTCCTTCTCAAAGCATCAACCATATTATTTTCATTTACTGGGTGGTAGTGTATGGAGCAATCATAATCCTTGAGTAGTTAAAGGAATCAACTTTTCCTCATGTTGAGTTCTTTCTATGAGAAGATATATTTCATACTCTTATGATCTATATCTATATCACATCTCTCACCATAAAGATAATTTCTCCATATCTTCAGAGAAAATATTACAGCTGCTAACTCAAGATCATGAGTATGATAGTTTTTCTCATGGATTTTTTACTACCTAGTTGCATAGACAATAACTCTATCATTCTACATAAGGAATTAACCAAGTCCTTTCTTCGATGCATCACTATAGATCACAAATCCACTATTTTCTTATGGTAGAGTTAGGATCGGAGAATTCAATAATTTGTGATTCAATTCCCCAACACATCCATCAAATTATTTTTTCCATATGAACTTAACCCCTTTATGTGTAATCTTGGTCATTGGGTTGGCTAAACTGTTTATGTTCTGAATGAAATACCAATAATAACATACTAAACCAATAAAAATATGTACCTTGATTATGTTTGTTAGAGTAGTCCATTCTTGTATAACCTTTTTCTACCCATGATCAACAGATATTCCATCCTTAGAGACAATCTGGACAAGAAAGGAAACTAATTGAATCCAAAATTCACACTTTCTAAACTTCCCATATAATTCATTTCTTCCAAGAGTCTTCAGAATATTACACAAGTGATTTTAATGATCTTCATAGATTTTTGAATATACCAATATAACATCAAAAAATACCACCAAAATGTTATCAATATATTCCTTGAAAACTCTATTCATTAGATCCATGAAAATAGAGGGTTGATTAGTTAGTCCAAAATACATTACTGTAAACTCGTAATACCCATACCTAGTTCGAATTACTATCTTTGGAATGTCTTCTTTCCTTACTCACAACTGAGGATATCTATATTAAAGGTCAATCTTATAAAAATATTGGGCTCCATGAAGTTGATCAAATAAATCATCAATGAAAGGCAGGGGATACTTATTCTTTATTGTTATAGCATTTATCTCCTTATAGTCAATTCAAAACCTCATAGATCTATCTTTCTTCTTAATGAAAAGGATAGGGGTTCCCCATGGAGAAACACTAGTAATAATAAATCACTTATCACTCAATTCCTATTGTTGTCTCTTCAATTCTACTAATTCCATAGTGGCCATTCTCTAAGGGGTCTTTGATATGGTCCTTGAACCAGGAATTAATTCAATGGAAAACTCAATTCCCCACTCTGGAGGATGTCCAGGTAAATCCTCTAAAAACACATCAACATATTCTTACACAATAGGTACATCCTCTATTTGAACATTCCTTTCCTCACCCATAGTTATTGCAGTCCCTTCCTCCCCAATAATTGAATTCAGTAGAGTTAATAGGGGTGGATCTAGATAAGAATCAGTTGGGGGTGTTTCTTCTTTAAAGATAAGGGATTCAACACCGTTCTCAAAAATCATAACTTACCTCTTCTTGCAATAGGTATTCAAATCATAACATGAAATAAAACTCATACTAAGGATTACATTAAAGTAAATCATGGGTATGATGATAAGGTTAGAAACTAAAGCATGTTTATGTGTTATGAGGGGGTCTGATCAACACATTTTTGTTGCAGTGATACATCCCCTAGGAGTTTTTACTAATAACCCCTTTATTAAATCAAATTGTAAATGTCTAATTTTATTGGAAAACTAGAAAGATATAAAATAATGTGATGATCTAGAATCAAATAAAGCATTGGATAATTTCTTGGAAACGATTAAAGTACCTACCTTTATATCATTAGGAACACAAACCTCAATATTTGTGACCGCATAAGCTTGGCCTTTCTCCCTTAGCATTCTTTGGGGAATGTTTACATGATTCTTAGTACATTTATGTGCATAATGTCCAATCCCTTTACAACTATAACATTGAACATTGGTTGTTTCTTTCTTCCCCTTACAATCAAGAGATTAGTGGCATTTTTCTCTACACTTGTAATAGACTACCATTCCCTTCAGGCAAGTTCCAGGGTGTTTCTTCCCACAATTACTATAGGGTGGAAGGTCAACTCTTTCCTTGTTCCCCATTTCCTTATTTACATTTCCATAGTTTATATCACCCCTATTCTTCTCTTGCATTCATTTGAGGTCATATGAATTAGATAATTCCTTTTATATCTTGATTTCACATGAGACTATATATTCATATGATGAGAAATTATGAGAGACCAATTACCTTTAGAGAAATGGTTTTAAACCATCAAATAATCGATCAATCTTTCTCCTTAGATTAAATTTTGTAGTCCACAACATGCCTTTATAGCCTTGTAAAGTTGGCTCCACACATGGTAACATTTTCACCCTCTTTATACCTCATATTTATGAATTTACTCTCCATATCTTCTATTTTTTCATAAGGAAAATATTTTCAAGGAATATTTCCCTAAAATCCCTCCATTACATATTTTAAATATCTTTCTCCTCCTTTTTGTTTTGGATTAATGACCACAACTAATCCACATCTACTGATAGATGATAAACTACTACGACAACCTTCACTCATTCGTTACATCCCAAAGTGAGAAATATCTTCTCTAGGGAACTTATCCACTGCTCAGCTACAAATGGGTTAGTACTCCTATTGAATGATGGAGGCTGTTGTCGCATAAAGCGATCTAATGTAGCACCTCCAAGTTGTGGATCAGGATGCTCCATATGGGTAATGTTATTTTCCACAACCTAAGTCAGTTGTCTCTATATAGTTATAATATTCTCAAAACTATTAATAGCTCCAGATCCAACATCATTATCTATAATAGGAGGGTAATCCCTATATGTGATATGCATGTTCATGCGGTTTCCATTACTTCTACTAGGTTCCATTTCTAAACAATGTCATTCAATAGAGTAGGTTATGGGTCATAATTTATAATCTCAAATTAGCTAAATACTTAGCATAAATTTAAATCCTATGCATGGATAATACCATAACCATAAACATGGTTTCTTTGAAGAAAAATTTACATTTAAATCCTTTATAATGGATTGTAAAGAAAATGTGAATTATCTAAAGTGTATCCACTGGGAGTATCAAACCAGGCGAGTAATAAGTTCTATTGTCATGTACCAGGATACCCCAGGTCAAGCCCAACACTTCTTATTAGAGTTTACACTCTTAGGTACATCTGTTCCAGAACCACATCCATAAGTAGTATCTAGAAATTAATTTATTTGAAATAATGATCCAGATAATCTATTCCTTACCAAAATTCTATAATATATTTGTATACTTATCCTCAAAGACTATCTTAGAGTTTTTTTCTATAATATTTGTTTTCTAAATCTAATTTCCAAGTTTTCTACTAAAATTACTATAATACCAACTGTAAGGACCTAACCCCAGTTTCCTGGAGCCGGTGCCTTATTTTATTACATTGTCATATAAACAAGGAATATGCATCCTGAAGGACTAATTAATTTTGTAGATTTTGAAAAAAGATGCATACATAAGTTCAACATTACAAATTGAAAGGAAATAAAACATAGAAATTCCTTTTAAAACATCCATATATCCTAGGTTATCTTTTTAGTTAATTCATAAAATACTTCTTCACATCTTGGGAAAAGTAAAACATAAGAAAGGGGTGAGATCAAATGCTCAGTAAGGGCGATCAATATAGTGGAAGTATAAATAATAAATCAAGGTGAGTAACTCAAATTACCCATGACATTAAAAATAAACTTGAACATAATATAGTAGGAATAAGATCTGAATAAATAATGCCATAATAAAACAAAATCATGGGTATTATACTAGTCGAATAAGCATATGAACTATCAATTATGTGTTTCATAAGGATGGAACTCCTTATGCAGGACATTATAACCATAACATAAAGCCGTCATGCCAAGACCATAAATAACCATTTTGTCAAGGCCTCATGCCATGTCCTAGCTTGTCTCATGAGACCCACTAATGCACCGATGGGTCATAGTAGGCCCCGAAAGACACTTAATAAGTATAATTAATTCCTAATATTAATGAGGATAAACATAAAAAACATATACATTCATATTGAAACTAACATATGAAATGTAAATAACTTTCCCCAAACATCAAGCATAAACACTGGCCATTCTGAGTAAATTGGTGAATGGTTTTAAAATATAAAATACACATTAAAAATAATAAAAAACAATTAAATTAAACATTTTAGATAATATAATAATATATTAATCCCAATAATTCATACTAATCAACAAGAGTTTTTAAATAGATGAAGATACTCTTATGAAATCATCGAGTAATTCTTAAGATAAATACTCTTTTACTTTGAAAAGAAGAGTTATTTTGGAAAACATATTTCTATAAAACCATAAGTGAATTAAGATATTATTTTCTAAATAAAATGAGGGATTTTATAAAGATAACGGTTTCAAAAATATATTTTAGAGTGCTCTTAAAAATAGGTATGGATTTGAGAAATTCCCTTGAATCAGGCTTCTATTTTGGGAAGAATTTTTGAAAGATCATTTTAAAAAATGTAAATCCCCATAAATGAAAGTAGGATTATGGTTGGTACATATATATATACCATTATCACATAATATATGAGGATTAAATATTAATAAATAATAATTTAATTGAGGTAATTAGAGAATAAGAGTAACCTGAATGAAAATGGAGGTTCGGGTTGAAAACCCTTACCTTAAGTCTGAATGTGTTCCTCACTTGATCTTAATGACCTAAATAATAAAATTTTTGTTCATAAATTAATTATTATAGAACCTATTATAAATTTAATTGATTTATTATAACCTTGTTAGGTTAATTCATGGACTTTTGATGGGTTAAGAGATTTAATTTCATTGTTTGGGAGCATTTTTTTTCCTTGGTTTTCATGATCGGTTTACTTATATTCATATATGGATAGACATGTAGATTGAGAATGATTGTACATAATAGAATTTTTATTTTATTAGTGAAAAACCATAATATTACATGCTTATAAAATTAATTTGGTTATTGTGAGTGAAGATGAATCATTATATAAAACTTTAATGATAATTGTTTGGGTTAATTGGAGGTTTTTTGATCACAACAAAATCATTTTGATTTATAAATTAATATCATGCATAAAAGGATTATATAATCTTAAATAAGTTATAATACATATATTATAGTCTTATTAAACCATATTTTTTTTCATGATTATATTTGATGATGATAATAGAAATTGAAAACCCGTCGTCCTTGAATGTGATAAATTAACACATCTCGGATGGTGTTTTCATTTCTAGTATAAAAGAAAGGGAAATGGGAGATGATGAAGAATTATTTATTTATGATAAAAAAATCCCATTACATGTAAGGTACTAGAGTCATCACAACATTTTGATGAAATGAGGTGAGGAAATAAAAAGAAAAGAAAGGAACTTGAAATAAAAGAAATGAAAAGAGGATTTTAATTCTTGAAGTAATCTTCCTTGAGAGACTCTTTAGGGGAGCGATTTTGGTATTTTTATGAGACCAATGGATGCTAGACATGGGGGGGGGGGGACCATAGAAAGATATATCATTAGAATTTATACAAGGAACAAGGCTTGAGATTAGTGAAGAGAAGAGGGAGTGAGGGAGAGTTTTTATAGTGGAGGAGAGGAGGGGTTTCCCATTATTTTAATCATTATTTTATTATTTTTCCAAAAAAACTAATATTGTTGATTATTATGACCAAAAATAGTAATATGTACATGTGAATTTAAGCCAATGATCATTTACATTAGCCCTTACTCAAGTATGATTCATAAATTCACTTATTTAGCATATTTTGTAAATTATCGAATTGCTATATTCACCAAAAATTCAATTATTTCAGAAAAATCCAAAAAATTCACCCTAACCATTTTTAAAAATGTATAATTCAAAAATGAACTCCATTTTATCAAAATATATTTTTTCTAAATAATATAAATTTAATTTTTAAATAAAATCATTATTTACTTGAAAAATAAATATTTAAATTTAAAACTAATTTTATAATACTTTCAAAAATTAACTAAGGTTTTATTAAATTATCCTAAAATCATAGGATAAAAAATATTTATTTAGGAATAAATTTTCTGAAAATGAATTTTCTTTTAAATCAATTTATTAATCTAAAATTGTAATTAAATATTTATTACTCATAAAAATACCAACACATAATTATTAATTTCTAAAATACTCTATTTCATTTATAAGATGTCTAAATTTTATTTATACCTTCATGGGTGTTATTACTATTCATAATGGTTATATAAGTATTCATAAGGGTATATTACTATTCATAATGATGAAGTTACTATTCACCAAAAATGTATGTTGATCTTATCAGACTCTAAATATATTACGAAATGCAACCGTTTATGTCAGTTTTTTGAAATTCAAATCACAAGGGTGGTAAAATTATGTTTACTGGCTAGATTATAATGAAGCAGTGTTTTTTAGCGACTCAGTGTTTCATGCATTCAATATTAAATTTATTTTCAAAATCTTGGGGTATTATATTCCCCCCTATCAAAAATTTCATCATCAAAACTCATATATTGTTACCTTATAAAAATATTTGGGTAGTTATTCATTATAAGCTCCTCGTCCCCCCTGTTTCCTCTTCGGTTTTATGATTTTTCCAAAGTATCTTTAACAATAGAATTATACGATTCCTCAACACCTATTATTTAGTGCCCATAATCCATATAGGCTCTTCACAGTATGATAGGTCTAGTTCCAATTCTATTCCTTTATATGTGAGGACATGCGTTGGGTCTGGCATGTATTTCCTCAACAATGAGACATGAAAAACATTATATACCTTAGAAGGGATAGGCATCAAAGACAATCGATATGAAACAGTTAAAATTCTATTAGGATTTCAAAAGGTCAAACGTACCTAGGGCTCAGTTTCCCTTTCTTCACAAATCTTACAACTCCCTTCCCCATAGAAACTTTCAAGAAAATGTGTTCTCCCACTTGAAATTCTAAATCTTTCCATCGATTATCGGCATAGCTCTTTTGAATTCTTTGAGCTCCTTTGTTATGTATTTGAATAGTATTTACCTTTTCATTTGTTTCCTCAATAAGATCTAGAACCATAATCTTCCTTTCTCCAACTTCATTCCAAAAAGTTGATGTACAATATCTCTTTCCATACAATGCTTCATATGGTTCCATTTGAATACTCGAATAGAAACTATTATTATAATAAAACTCCAATAAAGGTAAATATTGATCCCACATACCTTTAAAGTCTAGTGAACATAATATAAACATATCCTCTAAGGTTTGTATCATTATTTCTTATTACCCGTCAGTTTGTGGGTGGTAAAGAGTACTCAAACAAAGCTTAGTATCCAAATATTTTTAAAGACTTTTCCAGAATTTCGATGTAAATCATAGATCATGATCAGACACAATTGATATATTTACTCCATGAAGTCTCACAACTTCATTGATATAGAGTCTTTCTAGGGGATCTAGTGGTAAATCCTCACTTTTGGCGAGAAAATGTTCATATTTCATTAGTCGATCAACAATTACCCATATAGAATCATTCTTCTTTGGAGTTTTGGGTAATCTAGTGAAAAAATACATGGTGATGTCATCCCATTTCAGTGTAGGAATAAGTAGAGTTTTCATGAATCCTATTGGATGTTTTCTTTTAGCATTTACTTGTTGAGAGACTAGACATCTTGATAAATAATCAGTAATTTCCTACTTTATGTTGTCCAACAAAAAATGTTCCTTAAAATCTCTACACATCTTAGTGCTTCCAGGATGTATAGAGAAATTCAAACTATGGGAATCATCCAATAACTCCCTTTTTAGCTCATGTATAACTGGGACACAAATACTCTTCCCAAATTTCATAATTACATCTTCACACATGAAGTCATCCAACTTCCCATCATTCACACCTTTAATTTACTTTTTAAGATTCTCATCATTAGACTAAGAAGTTTTAATCCTTTCCAAGAGAGATGGTTGAGCAAACAAATGAAAAAGTATTGATGCTTCACATTCTTTTATAATTACTATATCTATATTTACTATATCCATCAACATGGGATCTCTTCCAATCCCCTTTTTATTTAGGACTCCATGATCCTTCCTTATCAATGCATCAACTTCTTTATTTTCCTTTATTGGGTGGTAGTGTATGGAAAAATCATAATCCTTGAGTAGTTAAATCCATTGCCTTTGCCTCATATTGGGTTATTTCTGTGAGAAGTTATATTTCAAGCTCTTATGATCTGTATATATCTCACATCTCTCATAATAGAGATTATTTCTCCATATGTTTAGAGAAAAGATTACAACTTCTAACTCAATATCATGAGTAGGATAGTTTTTCTAATGATTTTTTTAATACTTAGACGCATAGGGAATAACTCTATCATTCTACATAAGGAAAAAACCAAGTCCTTTCTTTGATGCATCACTATAGATCACAAATCCAATATTACTTGATGGCAGATTTAGGATCGAAGCATTTACTAATATCCTCTTAAATTACTCAAAACATTCCTCACATTATTTTTTCCATACGAACTTAACCCCTTTACATGTATGATTTGTCATTAGGTTGGATAAATGAGTGAATTGCTGAACTAAACACTAATAATAACATGCTAAACCAATAAAACTACATACCTCGATTATGTTCGTTGGAGTAGGCCATTCTTACACAACCTTTGTATTCATATGATCAACTGATATTCCATCTTTAGAGACAATGTGGTCAAGAAAGGAAACTAATTAAATCCAAAATTCACATTTGATAAACTTTCCATATAATTCATTTATTCTAAGAGTATTCAGAATAGTTTGCAAGTGATTTTCACGATCTTTGTAGATTTTGGAGTATACCAAGATATCATCAATAAATACCACCACAAAGTTATCAATATATTCCTTGAAAACTCTATTAATCAGATCCATGAAAACAGAGGGTGCATTAGTCAGTCCAAAAGTCATTACTGTAAAGTCATAATGCCCATACCTGGTTCAAAATGATGTCTTCGGAATGTATTACTTTCTTACTCACAAATCATGATATCCATATCAAAGGTCAATATTTTAAAGAAATTGGGCTCCATGAATTTGATCAAATAAATCATCAATGTGAGGTAGGGGATACGTGTTCTTTATTTTTATAGCATTGACATCCTTGTAGTCAATGCACAACCTCATAGATCCATATTTCTTCTTGATGAAAAGGACAAGGGCTCCCCATAGAGAAACACCAGGGTGAATAAATACTTTATCACTCAATTCCACTAGTTGAATATTCAATTCTACTAATTCCACAGTGTTCATTCTATAAGGGTTCTTTAATATGGTCCCTGGACTAGGAATTAAGTCAATGTAAAAATAAATTTCTCACTCTATAATATGTCCAAGTAAATCCTCTGGAAACACATCAAAATATTCTTGAAAGATTGGTACGTCTTCTATTTTAACATTCATTTCCTCACCTATATCTATTTCATTCACTTCCTCCCCAATAATTGAATTCATTAGAGCTACTGGGGGTGGATCTAGATAAGAATCAGTTGGTGAGGTTTCTGCTCTAAAGATAAGGGATTCAACATCATTCTAAATAATTTTAACTTCCCTATAATTGAAATATATCTTCACATAATAATGTGAAATCCAACTAATACCAATGATTACATAAAATTCAATCATTGGTATGATGGTAAGGTTAGAAACTAAAGAACGTTTATGTGCCAGGAGGGGGACTGATCGACACTATTTCTTATAATGATACATCCCCTAGGAGTCCTGACTGAAAAGTCCTTTATTAAATCAAATTTTACATGTCTAATTTTCTCAGAAAACTAGGAAGATATAAAATAATTAGGTGATCTAGAATCAAATAGAGCATTGGCTAAGTTCGAGGAAATGATTAAAGTACCTACCACCACATCATTAGGAACTTCAACCTCAGCAGTTGTGACCACATAGGATTGTCCTTTCTCCCTTGCACATATTTTGGGAACATTTCCCTAATGATTAGGAAATTCTTGTGAATAATGTCTCATATCTTTATAACCATATCATTTAACATTGGTTGTTACATTCTTCCCCTTGCAATCAAAAGATTGGTAGCCTTTTTTTCCACACTTGTAATAGACTCCCATTCCTTTCAGGGTCGTGCTCGAGTGTTTATGCCCACAATTACTATAGGGTGTAAGGTCAACTCTTCCCTTGTTCTCCATTTCCTTATTTCCTTTTATAGAGTTTTCATCAGCCATCTTCTTCTCTTTCTTTCATTTGAAGTCATATGACTTAGAGAATTATTTTTCTATCTTGATTGCACATGAGACTATATCTTCATATGATGATAAATTCTGAGAGACTAGTTCCATTCAGAGGAATGGTTTTAAACCATGTAAGAATCGATAAATCCTGCTCATTGGATTATGTATATAGTCTATATCATGCCTTTTCAGCCTTATAAATTTGGATTCATACTTGGAAACTTTTTCACCTTACTTTTTCCTCAGATTCAAGAATTTCCTCTTCATATCTGTTCGTTGTTCTCCGGGAAAATATTTTTCTAGGAATATTTCCTTAAAATACCTCCATTCCATATTTTCAATCTCTTCCTCCTCATTTGTGTTTTTGATTAATGACCACTACTAATCTGAATCTCCGAATAGAAGATAAACTTCCATGAAAACCTTTTATCTTTCATTACATCCCAATGTGAGAAATATATTCTCTAGGGAACTTATCCACTACTCATCTAAAAATTGGATTTTAGTACCATTGAATAATGGAGGATATTTTTGCCTAAAGTGATATAATAGAGTGCCTCCACGTTGTGGATCAGGATTCTCCATAAGAGTAAGGTTATTATTCATAACCTGAGTCAGTTTTCCCAGTATAGTTATAAGTTGCTCAGCACCAGTTTTAACTCGAGATACAACATCATTATCTTGCATAGGAGGTCAATCACTACATGGGATACATGATTTCATGAGGTTTATATTCCTTCCACTAGGATACATATCTAGATAATGGAAAACTCTATATTAGGTTATGAATCATAATGTATAATATCAACTTAGCAAAATACTTAGCATAAATTGAAATCCTATGCATGGCTAATCCCATAATCATAAACATGGTTTCTTTGAGGAAAAATTTATATTTAAATCTTCTAGAATGACTTGTAAAGAAAATTTGAATTATCCTATGCATATTCCCTAGGAGTGTGAGACTAGGTGTGCAGTAAGGGCTGTTTTCATGTACCAGGATACCCCAGGTCAAGCCCAAAACTCCTTATTATTGTTTTCACTCCTAGGTATATTTGTTCGAGAACCACATCCACTTGTAGTATCTAGACAAGTATGTATCTTCTAGAAAGATGCACATAATCTATTACTTACCAAAATTCTAGGATATTATTGTATACTTATCCTTAGGAGACTATCTTAGAGTTTTTTTATCTAATATACATTTTATAAATCTATTTTCTATGTTTTCTACTAAACTTCCTATGATACCAACTGTTTGGACTTGACCCAATTTGCCCAGATCCAGTGCCTTATTTTATTAAATTTGAATATAAACAAGGAATATACATCCCAAAGGACTGAGTAGTTTAGTATCTCTAGAAACACGATACATACATAAGTTCAACATTACAACTTGAAATGAAATACAACATAGAAATAACTTTGAAAACATCTATATATCCTAGGTTATCCCTACATTTCATTCATAAAATACTTCTTCACATCTTGGAAAAAATAAAACATAAGAAAGGAGTGAGGTTAAACACTCAGTAAGGGTAAAAAATACAATGGAATAATAAATAATAAAGCAAGGTGAGTAACTAAAAGTACCCATTCCATTAAAAATAAACTTGAATATAATATGGAAGGAATAAGACATGAATAAATAATGCCATAATAAAACATAATCATGGGTATTATAGTAGTAAAATAACCACATGAACTATTAGTTACTAGTTTCATAATGAGGGAATTCATAATGCCGGACATCATAACCATAATATAAAGGCCTCATTCCAAGACAATAAATAACACTTTTGTTAAGGCCGCGTGCCATGACCTAGTTTGTCTAATGAGACCTATCGATGCACCGAGGGGATTTAGAGGGACCCACCCAAAACTTACTAATATCAATTAATTCCTAATATTAATGGAGATAAACATAAAAAACATATAAATTCATATTTAAACTAACATATTAAATGTAAATAACTTTCCCCAAACATTAAGCATAAACACTAACCATTCAGAGTAAATTGGTGAATGGTTTTAAAATAGAACATCCACAGTAATACTAATTGGAAAACATTAAATTAAATATGTTAGATGATATAATAAAATATTAATCTCTATAATTCATAATAATAAATAATAGTATTGAAATAGATGAAGATACTCTTATAAAATCATCGAGTAATTCTTGAGATAAATACTCTTTTACTCTGAAAAGAAGAGTTATTTTGAAAAAAATATCTGTATAAAACCATAAGTTAAGTTAGATAGTATTTTAATAATAAAATGAGTGATTTTATATTTATAATGGTTTGGAAAAAGATATTATAGAGTTCCCTTGAAAATATTTCAGTATTTGAGAAATTCTGTTGAATCGGGCTTGTATTTCGAGAAGATTTTTTGAATGATATTTTTAAAACATAAAACTCCCCATAAATGAAAGTAGGATTCTATTTGGTATAGATATATAGAATATTATAATAGAGTATATGAGGAGTAAATATGAATAAATAATAATTTAATTGAAGTAAGTAGAGAATAAGAGTAACCCGAATAAAAATGGAGGTTCGGGTAGAAAACCCTTACCTTAAGTCCGAAGGTGTTCCTCACTTGATCTTAATGACCAAAATAATAAAGTTTAGTTTCATAAATTAATGATTCCATAACCTCATCTACATTTAATTAATTTATTATGACCTTATTTGGTTCATTCATGGCCTTTTTATGGGTTAAGAGATTTAATTTCATTATTTGGGAGCGTTTTCTTCCTTGGTTTTCACGATAGGTTTACTTATATTCATGTATGGATAAACATGTAGAATGAGAATGGTTGTCCAGAATATAAGTTGTATGTTATTATTTAAAAACCATAAGATGACATGGTTATAAAATTTTTTTGGTTATTGGGAATGAATATGAATCATTATATAAAACTTTAATAAAAATTGTTTGGGTTAATTGGCAATTTTTGATCATAACGAACTCATTTTTATTTATAAATTAATATCATATGTAAAAGGATTATAGAATATTAAATAGGTTATAATAAATATATTATAGTCTTGTTCAACCATCAAAATTGTTTCATGATTATAATTGAATATGGTAATAGAAATTTAAATCCCGTAATCCTTGAATGTGATAAATTAACACATCTTGGATAGTATTTTCCTTTCTAGTATAAAAGAAGGGGAAATGAGAGACGATGAAGAATTATTACTTTATGATAAAAAATACCAGTACATTTAATTAAATAGATTCATAAAAACTTTTGGATTAAAGGAGGTGAGGAAATAAAAAGAAAAGAATGTAAATTGAAATAAAAGAAATGAAAAGAGGATTTTACCACTTGAAGTAATCTTCCTTGAGAGCCTCTTTAAGGAAGAGGTTTTGTCTTTTTATGAGATAAAGATATGAAATAAGTGGGGAGAAGATTAGGATGATATTTTAGTAGAATTTATATTAGGAAAAAGGCTTGAGAGGAGTGAAGAGAATAGGGAGTGATGGAGGGTTTTTATAGTGGAGGTGAAGAGGGTTTTCCCATTATTTTAATAATTATTTTATTATTTTGCTAGAGACAACCAATAATGTAAATAATTATGACAAAAAATAGTAATAAGTGCATATGAGTTTGAACCAATTATCATTTACATCATCCATGACTAAAGCATGATGTAGAAATTCACTTATTTAGCATATTTTGTAAATTATTGAATTTCACTATTCACAAAATTCAAGTATTTCAAAAAAATTCCAAAAATTAACCCTAACCATTTTTAGAAATGTATAATTCAAAATAAACTGCATTTTATCAAAATAATTTTTATAAATAATAGAAATTTAATTTTGATGTAAAATTATTATTTACTTGAAAAATATACATTTTAATTTAAAACTGATTTTATAATACTTTCAAAAATGAACTAAGGTATTATTAAAATATCCTAAAATTATAAGACAATTAAATATTTATTTAGGAATAAATTTTATGAAAATGAATTTTCTTTTAAATCAATTTATTAATCCAAAATTGTAATTAAATATTTATTACTCACAAAAATACCAACACTTATTTATTAATTTCTAAAATACTCTAATTCTTTTATAAGGTGTCTAATTTTTTTTATACCATCCTAGGTGTGGTTACTATTCATAAGGGTCATATTACTATTCATAAGGGTATGTTACTATTCATAAGGGTCAAGTTAATATTCACCAAAAATGAATGTTGGTCTTATCGGACTCTAAATATCTTACTGAATGCAGCCATATTTGTCAATTTTTTGAAGTTCAAACCAGAGAGGTTGTTAAATTATGTTTATTGGATAGATTATAACAAAGAGGTGTTTTGTAGAGACTCAATGTTTCATGTATTCAATATTAAATTTATTTGAAAAATCTTGGGGTGTTACACTAGGAACACCATGATTCCTCAGCAAAGGCAATCTCAGTAAGGAAAAAAGGAGTAGAGTGCAGTAATGAAGTAGTTGTATAGAGCTGAGCCAATTATTTTGGATGATCGGGATAGAATTTATATGGTGATAGGTATGATTATTTTGAATTCTACCCATATGCAAGTTTTGTTTGATACTGGTGAATCTCATTCATTTATTACTTCTCGTTCTATTGATTTTCTAAGTTTAAAACTTGAGATAATGCTTTCCATGATTAAATTTCAAACCCCTCTCGGTAAAAAAGAATGTCAAGCCTTTGTATGTAGAGAATGTTCTATATCCATTGATTATGATGAGATGAAATAGGACTTCTCGGTGTTAGAGATAGATGTATTTGATGTAATCCTGGGTATGGATTGGTTGAAAACGTTCAAGGCTCACATTGATTATTATGGAAGAACAATTAGTTTCACAAGTGAGGACAAAGTTGAGCATCTCTTCAGAGAAAAAAGGGTTGTAAAGACAAGTGCAAAAAAAAATTTAGAACCAGAAGTGGGAACAATCTCTTACCAGTTATTAGCATTGAATTTGGCATTGATGGAAGAGATCTGAGATAGAAGTTTTCCTATAGTTGGGGATTAATTTATTAATGTATTTACCAATAAATTCTCAGGTTTACCACCTATAAGGGAAGTGGAGTTTATGATTGATCTCCTTTTAGGGACTAGTCCTATTTCCCTTTTATCTTATAGGATGAAGCCAATAAAATTAAAGGAATTGAAATTTAAGTTGTAATAGATTGAAAGAAAAGGTTTCATTTGACTGAGCACATCTTTGTAGGTAGAACCAGTCTTGTTCATCAAGAAATCAGATGGAACTCTAAGGCTGTGTGTGGATTATAATAAGCTTAACCAAGTTATGATAAAGAATTGGTATCCACTTGTACACATTTATGATCTATTTGATTAATTATGGGGAGACCGGTGGTTCTCTAAAATTGAATTTTGATCAGGATATCACTAATTATGAGTTCTAAAGGAAGATATTATGAAGACATATTTTAGAAGAAGATATGGCCACTATGAATGTGTTGTCATGCCTTTCCGTCTTACGAATACACCAGTGGTATTTATGGAATTGATGAATCATATATTTCAGAGATATCTATATTCTTTTGTTATGGTGTTTGTGTATAAAATCTTTGTGTATTCAAGGAAAAAGTATGATCATGATCAACACTTGATGATAGTGTTGTAAATATTGAGAGATCATTGTTTGTATGCCAAATTATCAAAGTGTAATTTTTGGATACAAGAGGTATGTTTTATCAGCCATGTAATTTATGAAAAATGTGTTTCTATGGATCAAGAGAAGATATAAGCTATTATCTATTGGAAACCACTGAATAATGTCTTTGATATATGAATTTTTCTTGGTCTAGCTGGTTATTACTGATGCTTTGTGTGTGACTTATCATGAATAGATTCACCTATGATAGCTTTGAAAAAGAAGGACGTTCCATTTTGATGGACTAAAGAATGCCAAAAGTCTTTTCAAGAGATGAAATTTTTTCTTACAACAACACCTATCTTGATTTTTCTAGAATTAGGACAAGAATACATGGTGTACTGTGATTCTTCGAGATCTATGTTGGGATGCGTTCTCATTCAAAGAGACCACGTGGTTGCTTATGGTTCAAGGAAATTGAGATTGCATGAGAAGAATTACCCAACACATGATTTGAAGTTAGTTATGGTTGTCTATGCCTTAAATACTTGGAATCATTATCTTTTTGATGAGAAATTTACTGTGTTTACAGATCATAAGATCTTGAAACACATTTTCTCACAATGGGATTTGAATCTGAGGAAAATGAGATAGATGGAGTATCTTTATATGTTTAACTTCTAATTTATTTATACACCGAGAAAAGGTAATTCGATGGCTGATGCATTAAGAAGAAATTCATATACACAATTGGTGAAAGAAGCTTCAGATGAGTGGCAGTTAATGTCAGTCCAAGCCGACATGCATGTCCAATGTGAAGACCATGGAAGTGTTGCTGTTTTATTTTCAGTCTCTGTGGTTCCTAATTTGGTAAATATGGTCAAAGAGGCACAAATATTTGATGCATATTTCTTGGTTATGAGTTCAAAACTCAATGGTGGGGAGACCATTGAGGGATGGAAAATTGATGGGATTTTGGTTTTGTGGTTTAGAGATTGAATTGTTGTACATATAGCTTGTTAGGAGGAACTTATTCATTCTTACCACCATTAGAGATGGTCTGTTCATCCAGGAATTCAAAATATGCATAAGGTGTTGAAGGCATAGTTTTGGTGGAGCAACATGAAAAGGAAAGTGGCAGAGTTCATTTCAAGGTTGTTAACTTGTTAGAAAGTTGAGGAAGAACATCAATGACCATATGGTATGTTTCATTATTTACCTATCCCAATGTGAAAATAGGAGTAGTTAGTGATGGATTTTGTTACAGATCTCCCTAGAATAGTTTGGAGACACTATTCCATATGGGTGATAGTTTATCAACTTACCAATTTGTCCCATTTCATTCCTATTTGTGAAACACATATGATGGAGGATCTATACAAAATATATATCCAAGAAGTGGTAAAGATACATGGCGTACTAGTTTTTATAGTCTCAGATAGAGATCTAAGGTTCAAATCTCATTTTTGGAAATCCTTATAGAAATCCCTTGGGATTCAGATGAATATGAGTACAACGTATCATCCTCAGATGGATGGGAAATCTGAAAGGATGATACAAATGTTGTAATACATGATTTAGGCTTGTGTAATGGATTTTGGTGGATCATGGGAAGAGCACGTTCCTTTGGTGGAGTTATCATATAATAACAACTATCAGTCCTCGATACAAATGGCTCATTTTGA
The DNA here is from genome assembly GCA_963277665.1 of Viscum album. NCBI lineage: Eukaryota > Viridiplantae > Streptophyta > Magnoliopsida > Santalales > Viscaceae > Viscum > Viscum album. The sequence continues at coordinate 2,125,462,471 of OY728121.1, read as the reverse complement.
AGCATTGTATGGGCTTCCTTTTTATTCTCCACTTTGTTGGGTGGAAATAGGTGAGAATTAATTAGTTGGGATGATCATTTTCTAAGAAATGGCGGAAAAGATTTAGTTGATTAGAAAGTGAATGGAGATGACCCAGAGTCGTCAGAAATCATATACAGATCAACACTGAAGACTATTGTCATTTGTGGGGAGTGATCATGTGTTCTTGAGGATCTATACATGGCTTGGACATCATCATTTTGGGAAACATGTCAAGTTATCCACTCAAAATATTATAAATTTTGAGATACTATAATGGGTTGGAGAGGTGTCATATCAATTGGTATTTCCACCATGGTTTAGTTCAGTGCACAATGTGTTTCACGTATCTCAGTTAAAAATATATCAACATGATCCTGACCATGTGATCATATGGGATCATGTTGACCTAGATCCAGATGCTTCATTGGTACAAATCATGGTGTGGATTGTGGATAAGCAAGAAAAAGTCTTTTGTGTAAAAATCATCAGTCTAGTGTGGGTTTTATGGTAACATGGTTAGATTCAAGAAGAGACTTGGGAACATGAGAAGGAAATGAAAGAGCAATGTTCAAAACTCTTTTAGGGCATTGATGTTTTTCTACTTTCTGAGGATGGAAAGACCAATGGTCTGGAGAATGTAGTTTCTCAATTTCTAGTATGTAACCCTTATATTGTGCTTTTTATATTTATAAATTATAACGGTGGATTATGGGAGAGTTGGGTGAATTTTTGATAAGTTTTTTGGGGGAAAAGGGGATGCGCATGGGATGCTCATGTTTTGTACCAATTATGTGGAAATTCTACAAAAAACTATGCACAATAGAAATTTTGAGGGAGTAGAATTGGAACGATGTGCGCACATTTAGGGAGATCGTGCGAGGAGGTCATGTGAGGGTTTATATAAGGTAACAATTAATGCAAGGTTAGGGCATGGTTTCTCTAACTGTGAAAACTAACCATGCACAAAGTTAATGTGAGATCCAAAAAATAGGATTTCACTCATTTTTCCTATAACTCCCTCATTTTTCCCCTTGGAGGTCCTAACTCTCGATTATTCTCCATTGAAGGTAGGAGAACCTCTCCCATGTGATTTTGAATCAATCCGGAGCCCTCCCTTGGTGTTTTCAAGCCCGATTCTTTTGGTAAGTGCTATTCTTCACCGTTCTTATCATGTTTTCTTAGATATTCTTAGATATACTTGTCCTCTTCTCTACGTTTCTTATATGTACGACCATTATGGGAATATATAAGATTTTGGATTCCAAATATGATGATATTTGGTATTTTTGTTGGTAGGATAAGAGATCTATTGTGGTTTTTTGGAGAATATACTCAGTTTTCTTAAGAGTTCTTCATACATTTTTAGTTCTTGTAAAAAATGCTGAGGTAGATAGCTTCACTCTCAAATCCTATTATTAGAACTAAATGTAATGGTTTTAAATTTATTCCTTTGTGTGTATTTTATTGTGAATTGGATTCTTTATTATTGCTAGAAACCCTCTTTGGTGATGGTTGTGTAAAATCTGGAAATTGTTGCTTTTGATTAAAGTGTTTGATTCTTGATTTTAAAATGAATATTTTAAAGTGGGATTTTTTCGGGAATGATGGTAAATGAATTTTATTAAAATGTTTTTTAATAAGGGGACTGATTTTATTGAGATGAAATGGGTGTTTGGAATTGGCTTGTTTAAATGGATTTCAATAAAATAATGGTTTTATTGAAATGGTTATTTGAAATGGTTTTGGAATAGTAGTGGTGTCTATGCAGATTGCATTTACAAGGCTTGGTTGGAATATGAAATTGTACTCAGTGCCAAAGGTGTAATAGAACATGGGGTATAATTATCATATGATGACATGGTAGATTGATGAGAGACCTCTCATGAGTATGGAGTTGTCATAATGAAGCATGCATAGTTGGATATATGAATAAGTGGAATGTAATGGTTATTCTAAAATGTTAGTGAGAAATGGTTTTGGTTGTTTTTATGGAAGTATGAAATGTTAGAAAATTGTTGAAATAGAACTTGTGCACTTTTTGTTTTAAATGGTTTTGAAGCTTGTTTATATTTTGTTACAAAATGTTTTAGGAAATTATTTTATTTAAACTATTTTATATAAAATTTTCTAACCTTTATTTCATAGTGGAGTGAGTAGGGAAGTTATTGGGGGAAATCCTACTAAGTTTGATACTCACACATACTTTGGAACTTTGGTGCTTTTACAGATGCTATCTTTCAAGATATGGGAAAAGGTAAAGTATCACACATATTTAGCACAGCCTCATGGTACTTGGGTTGTTTGGTGATCCTGGAGTATAGATATTATGGAGAATAGAGTCATGTGGTTGTATTGGAGTTCTTATAGTTATAATCCACTTTTTTACTTTGATAGTTTCTTTTTCTTCCACAGTAGTACACTTTTGTGTGGTTTTGTTATAGAGTTAATGAGTGAGTTACCTTGTTTTTATCATGCATCATATAATGGTTGTTGGGTTAGTGGTTTATTTATTAAAGGGTAAATCATACCCCACTTTCATTTGAAACCCTTAGGCATTTATTTATAGCCTATGGAGTCTTTGGGATGTCTCTTAAGTCCATGTAATGATTCATTGTATTCCCAAGACAATGAAAATAAGTGGGTCATTACAAATGTGTTTGATGCATTGATGAAAAGGATAATGATAGATTATTTATGATGGGGATAAAAAAGATTAAATATTATTTATTTTAAAGGGTAAATCTATAAATTTTGAAGTAATGGGAGATATATTATCTTTACCAAATAAGTGTTCAACCATCTATCCATGTGAAGATTAAAGAGGCACAAAAGGAGGATGTAGAGCTGCAAAAGAAAGTGAGAAATGGTTCAGAGTTAAAAATTGATTGTGATGGAATGATAAGGTTTAATAACCAAGTATGTTTTCTACAAATACTATTCTTGAAGAATGAACCATCAAAAAAATCATAAAGATCATCATTCTCTATTCATCTTGGAAGTACAAAGATGTATAGACACCCGAAAGAGTATTTCTGGTGAGAAAACATGAAGAGAGATATTGTGGAGTATATATGTAAATGCTCATTATTTCATAAAATTAAGGATGATAGATATAAGTGTAAAGGTATTTTACAACCATTATCTATACAAAATTGGAAATGGGAAAACATAACCATGAATTTCATTGTTAAACTACCTGAAACATATAAAGGACATAATGATATTTGGGTTGTTGTCAATAAAATTATGAAGTCAGTGCACTTAATTGATATTATAAAATATTTCTATCTTTGTCATCTGTCAAGTATTAACATTAATAAATTTTTAAGGTTACATGGTGTACCACATTATATTATATCTGATCAGGATATAAGACTTACCTATATGTTTTGGAGAATTATTTAACAAGATCTAGATATAGAGTTGTGTTTAAGTACTAATTATCATAATTAGACAAATGATCAGTCTAAGAGGACCATTGAAACCCTAGAGAATATATTTAGATCCCATTATATTTATTTCAAAGGTGGTTAGGATCAGCACCTTCCTCTAGTCAAGTTTTCTTATAACAATAGATTTCACTCAAGCATTTAGATGGATCCTTATGAATACCTCTATAGAAATAAGTATATAATTCCGAATTTTTGGGATGAAGTTATAGAAATAAAGCTATTAGGAACTTATGTAATTGAGAAAATTATATATAATTTTATATCCATTCAGCAGCACATCAAGGAATCTTTGAGTTGAAAAAAGAGTTATACTAAAAATCATTAATGAGATCTATAATTATATGCTGGCGAGATGATTTTCCTAAAAATTTATCTATGGAATAAGGTTATGATATTCGAAAATAAGATAAATATAATCCCTATGTATATCACCCCTTCAATATTCTTGATCAAATATGGATCGTAGCTTATCGCTTGGCACTCCCACAAAACCTCTCTCAAGTTTACACTATGTTCCATGTATATATCCTAAGGAAGTACATCATTGACCCTTCACATGTACTAAACATAGAGGTTATAACACTGGAGTATGATATTTACTATGAATAAAAATCGATATAAATCTTGAATCTTAGGGATAAAGTTCTGTGGAACAAGACTACTCACCTGATTAAAGTTCTTTAGAGGAATCAAAAACTTGAGGAAGCTACATGGGAACCCAAGGATGTGATGAATCAAAGATATCATCATTTTTTGTACTAGAGTGATGGAATTTTTATTTTTAAATTCATTTTAATTGGGGGGGGGTAGTAATGTAACACCGCAATATTTTATATTTATTTAATTTGAAATAAAACATGAAGTATTTTATAGATTTCATTACAGGAAACCCTGAGTCTACCTGAACAAAATAAATTAAACCCTTATAACATAGCCATTAAATTGGTTGGTTGGGATTCTAATAACCAATTTATGAAAAATATATATAAATGCTTTTATTAATGAAAACATATTTATTAGTGTATAATAAATAAGTAATCAATTTTCAATAAAGTCAATTTACGCTTCAAAAATATATTTTATTCAAAAATGGTTTTTACCACACTTTTCACATGAAATTTATAATTAATTTATAAAAAGTTTATAAATTTTAATAGAAAAAATTAATATCATTTTTAAATCAGCAGGTCAAAATTACATTGGATAAATTTTTAGGATTTTTTTTAAAAATTATTTTTCAGAGAATAGTTAAAAAATACCATTTTTTGTAAAAAATATAATTTATTTTAAAGTAAATATCCCATTATTATTTTTATTTTAATATGAAATTAAATTAATTATAATTTAATTATAAATAATATAATTAATTACATAGGAATCATCATTATACTTTATTTTTGTTTAAGTTATTTTTTTGCTTAAAAACAAATTTGTCAAAAAAATCTTTTTTACATGCATAATGTGTTTTTATATTAATAAGTTAATTTAATTTGTAAGGATTAATTTTTTAATTAATATTAAATATTAAATATTCAATATAATATTTTAGCAATCATTTTATGGTTTTTATAAAGAAATGAATGAAAGCAAATTAAATTTTACTCGTAAAAATTCATTTTTGGAAAATGGGTTTTCATTGCAGGTTGTGTGCATAATTTAAATTAAATTATGCCACTTATTTAATTTGAATAGGGAAAAATGGATTAAATATTTTTAATCATCATAATTAATATAATTTAAAAGTTTCAACTTTGGTCACAGTTAATAGTAAAAACAATAATTCTTTTACCACGGTTAAGAATAAAAAAAGTTTATCAGGGGCTTAAACCATGAGATAAGAGTAGGATTGCCAACCAAAAATATAAAATACTTAATTTTTGAAGATATTTAGACCTTATATTATACTAAATTTAAATATTTGGATATTTGTACCCACTTTCCCATGAAAGTGACCTTAAATCATTTAAATATTTTAAGACATTCCATGTGTGTCCTTCCCCTCACTTATAAAAGGGAACCTTTCCTCCTCACTTATTCACACCATTTTAAGATTATAAATTTTCCAATATCTACTCGAAAACCTTCCTCTATTCCTTCCATTTATCCTATATTTTCTAGTACTCTATTAATACTAATATTTCTAGGCTTATAGTGTAAGACAAAGTGTATCTCTTAAAGAAGAGGTATAAATATTATCCAAGCTCTTTTAATTTTATTTCTTATTACAAATCATATAAACAATTTTTATCCATAATACATGGTTAATATATTTTTATAAATATAATGATATTTATTATGATTATTTCACAACCATTTTCCACCCCTTCTCCATCAAATGAGAAATAAAAGCATCACTCGTGCGTATGTGTGGACTATCGCATCCATGTAGTGATACGATTAATTTTCCATAACCATATTTCATGGGTGGTTATAATGATAGATTTAATGTTTAAATATAAAATTTATAACATAATAATTCTTTTATAATTATATTATATTATCTACCTTCTTACCTTTTAATCCTTTGGTAAATGATAATGTCTCTTATGCATACGTGTGAACTACCACCACCACAAAGCGATGTGATTTATTTATCATTTTTTATTTACTTGGATAGTAATAAGGATATATTTAATGAAAATATATTATTTTAATGATATAATAATTATTATTTAATGGTTAATTTTCATTTATTTATTTTTTCACAAATTTAAATATGGAAACATCACTCATGTGCACGTATAGATTACCAACTCCATGAAGTGATGTAATTAATTTTTCATCACCACTTAATATAAATGGTTACACATACATATATATATATAATGAATATATATTATATTTATATCATGATTATAATTATTTAGATGAATGAACCATGATAAAAGTTCATGGAATATCACCACTGAACCAAAACATACATGAAAGATGAAGCTGTTAACACTCAAAATGATGATGATAATGAACAATTATGGATGAAAAGGTAATAATATATTATAAGTATACCACATATGATATTATAGGTATGATTATAGTTTATATATATAATTATGAAAAATATAAATTTATTATACAGGAGGTTAGAGCGCTTACGAAGCAAGATAGACTTGAGGTAAGGGTTTTACGTCCCAATCTTATTTTTATCAGAATTGTTTATGCTTAAATTATTTGATGACAAAATTTTATGATATATCTCCCTAGAATATTATATATTTTATTTTCATCTATAAATATTTTTATATTTAATTTTTTCATTTAATTTTCTACTATTTAAGTACTCAAGATACTGAATGAATATTTTTAAGGAAAACCAACCTCATTTTTCCCTTCTGTCAGGAATATTTTATTCTATGTACATATTTTCTTTAAAATGTTTTAAACAATGTTTTTAATATTATATAAATATTATTTAAATTATTTTTTTACTATATTTTACTTTCCTTACAATGTTTTAAAAGTTACCTTCTTATCTTTTTCTAAATGTGCAACTTTTTACTTTTTACCGAAAATGTGAAAGGAATTTTATTTTAACATACACCTCCTGAATGACTTTCTCTACCATAAAAAAGTGTTTTATTTAAATTTTATTTTATAATTTTGAAATTTTATTTAAAATAAAATTTATTCTTTAGTATTTGGTAAACTTTTAGATTCTAAATAACTATTTTCATATAAAAGGGGGTTTTGCTTAAAAAATGTTCTAATGATCATTTAAAGGAATTTTCATCTATAAAAACATCCATTGACGTTTATTATGATTTAATAGTGATAAAATCCAATGTTTCCATCGTTATTATTTATCTAGATAGTTTATTATTTTTATTATGAAATTATTATGAAGCCCATATCCTTTCCTCAGGTTATGATATGATGATATGATGAATTTTTTATGTTCTTGTGGTACATATATGTATTGTTTTCATTATGTGTTGGGTGGTTCCATTATAAACCAAGGGTGGGTGGATATTCTATAAACCAAGTTTTAGTGGTATTATTACATCCCTATGATTAATTGGGTAGATATGGATATCTCATGAGACAATAAGGACTTGAATGAGGAGTGAACCTAGTTCAGTAAGAGACTTTGTCTAATAAGATAGTCTTTGGAGTGAACCTTGAATAAGGAAATGATGGAATAGGGAGTGAAACTAATCAACTATGATTTTATTGGCAGTGTTTCTTGAATAAGGATATTATTTTCTATACTTATGTTCATGATAAAAACTTATGTCTTAAGCTTATGAAATGATTTCATAGATCATGATTTACTATTGATGATTCCACACTCTTATGTTTTATGTGTTTCAATTGATAAAACATTATTTCATGTTTCATTATTATGCTATGTAAATTTATGGGTACAATTTTATAATATTTAAATCATGGAGATTTGACATTCATTTAAATCCTATGGTAAGGACTATAATTTGAGGTATGATAATTATACAATTTGTATTTTGTTACATTTAGTGAAGAGTGAAAAAATTAAAGCGAGGTAGATTAAAATTGTTTTATGCATTAATGGTAAATTAAAAAAAATATAAACATAGGTTATGAGAAGAAAAATAACTTCAATATAGAAAAATAAAACTATAATATTGACTTGATTTCCTTCAGAAGTGAGGAGTTAAAGATTTTTTTCTATGTGATTCTTGAAAATTAAATCCCCTTTAAAAATTGTTTTATTTTTTTGACATCGATGTTTCAATATTTTTAGGGTGTTGTTCCTTGGTAATTATGTCAAGATTTAATGCTTGAGAAAAAGAATTATTTTATGTGGGGGGGTATTTTGATGACCTCATTTCATGCGTACATTGTTTATTTTCTCATGTTAATAATTTTATAATTTAATTGATACTTATGCCCAATTATTTATTGATTATTTAATTTATGGGATATTAATATTTTAATTGAATTCTTTGAAAAATAAAAGAAATGAAAATATATAATTATTTTTGTTGGAGGGTTATTTCTTAAGGAATTTTATTATTTTAGGTTATAAAATGGGGCCTTAAATTAACCAAGGATGAACAAAAATGCATACCATATCACAAAAAGGGGGTCAAAGTTCAATCATGGAGTGAACAGGTAGGAATGAAGGAGGATGATTCTTAGAGTCTTACATGTGGGGGAACCACGAGAGGTTGAGAGTGAGAATGAGTACTCTTACGGACTAGACTGTCCATCTAAGGGAGCATCCAATATTATTAGGCAGTTCTTGAAAGTAGAAACTTATGATATGGGATGACCAATTCCTACACAATTGTTCATCATTATAAAAAATAGTGTTTCTCCATCCAATGTACACATCTCCTCCCTCAGACACAGTATGACACTACTCACATACCTCACCAACTGCTATGTTGCCGCACCAGTCACTGGAGAACACCATTTCAGCCACTTATCAAGATCAATCTTTCCCATATGATCTATAATAAAAGAAAATAAAACCATGGGAGAACCAAAATTAAGCTCAATAAATCTATTATGTGGTCACCTTGAGAATAAATAAGTTGTTGTAGGTGATTTGTGACCTGAATAAAGTTCAGAACATGTGTTTTTTGAGAAGGTGAAAAAGAAGAAATGAAGGTTAGATTTACAACATGAATTATTGTTCATTCCTTGAATGGATCAAAGCCAAAATGAGTAGTGTAAGGGAGGGTTTTGAATTCACATGATGAACATTAATACATACTATTAATTGATTGTGCATAAAAATAGAAAGGATGAATTTAATTCATTCATTCCATGAATGTAATACATAACATGAATAGTATGTTCATAAGATAAAATATAGCTGAATGAAACTGGTGTTTTCAATTTAAAAAAGTTCATGACATGAACTATGTGATACAGATGCATGGAGTAATAGAAATAAGACATATCACATAGTGAATGGTATTAAAAAAAGTGAATGAAAATATATGAAAATACATCAGTAGATAAAAATTTGATGATTTTATATCCCTGGATAATGTGTGATATATTTTAAAGGGAGTTTAGGTAGATATTGGCAAGTGTATCACATACATATTTAAGAAGTTTTAAGTTGAGTTTAAAATTCTAAAGATATGATTGAGAGAAGATAAGGGATATATGAATTGAGATATCAATTATATATAAGTGGGACCTTTTCTTATAAATACATGAATATCATGAAATATTACAGGAGATAATAATCTAGAGATTGAAGGCTCAAGTACTGCTACTGAAGGATGGATTAATACTATTGGTTTTAGTTTCATTTATTTTTTATTTCTCCCTCATGACTATCATGAGGGGGCAATTCTCTCATTATGAGTAATTTATGGCTCGGGATTATGTTAATAGATTTTATTTTATATTTTAGTTCATGTTTGGGTTGTGTATTCCCTGATCATATTCCATTTTTTACTTTCTTATTTCATGAAAATTGATCTTAAATAAGGAATTAATTTTTAAATTGACAACTAGTTACTCTAATCCACATAGGACCATTGAATCGATTATGATGACTATAATTAAACTATATATTGAATAATCAAACAAATTAATAACACAAATTAGTTAAACATATGAAAAATAGAATTTTTGAGTTATAGATGGATCCCCAAGATCAAATAATTTATTATATTCAAATCTAAAAACAACATGGTTAAACTAATTATCACCTCATTTTACTAAATCTTAAACATGGAATTAAAAATATTGGAACATATTCTTATTTTTTGTTTTATCACCACTTCAATTTATAATTTAACTAATCATTCAATTAAATTTATAATGTTTTAGAAACCATACTAGGGATTCGACCTTGAACTTTCCACATACTTAATACATTTAGTTAGTAGTAAATAGTTTTATTTTTATTTATAAATCTCTAAATTAATTTAACCTAGATGATTTAATGATGCCCTTCAGGCCTATCGATAATATGGTCATATTTCATATAAATATATAATAATCATAACAATAGTTAATCATAACATTATATACATGTTTAAATGATAAAAAAATACACATATAACATCAGTATGCTTGGGATAACCACTCGTGTACCGTATTGGGCTTGGGCTTACCACCCATGTAACCTTGGGATTGGGATGACCTCCCATGTACCCTTTTGAGCCCATAAAATATAAATATTTCCAATAAATTAGAGGGTTATACATGACTCCACCCATATCATCCATAAAAATGTAATATATATGAAATAAATCATATACCAAATAATAAAAAAAACCTTATAAAAATGGGTTTCATATCATTTTTCAAATGGTATCGCATAAAATGACAATAAGAGTAAGATTGGTTGTTACTAAGAAATAGATCACCCAAAAAAGGTGAATTTCATAAGTTAATTTATAGGTTATTTCCTTAAACATAACTCTAAAAGAGAGATATATTTTGTAGATAAAGTAAAATGGAAGTAAAATCATAAAAATTGATTTCATAAAATATCTTTAACCCTATTATAGAAAGATGAAGTTATGAATCACTTTTAAAACAAATTCATGAAGATTATTGAAATACACCTATTATAAAATAATTTATAAAGAATTAAAAATAATGTATCCTTGAAAATGAAAACAAATATCTATATAAAAACTGGAGTGGAAGTTAATACATAAAAATATGAAAAAAACACCTTTTTAATATTTTAAAACATATTTATTGAAACCCACATTGTAAAAAGCATAATAAAACTTTATTTTAAAAAGGGTTCAAGGGAAATAATAAAATAAAATGAGTTATTACATATTTGGGTTTCAAAATAACAATTTTTTTTATGGAAATAATGAATATGGATATGTAAGAGAAATGACTATCAAAGAGGATGGTGATTATTCTTAACAATGTTACATTTTTATGAATAAAAAAGTCCATCAAAGAAGAATAATTGATGTAATGTTCCTTATAAAAGGAGTTCATGAGAAATAAATAAAAATACCTATAAAAATAATATTAAGTACAATATACTTCAATCATAATAAATATACCCAACTTATAAGAATAATGTTCAAGAATAATGATTATAAACCGATGAATGAAAACTGAGTTAACAAAAAGACTTAGGCTTTAGTAACTTTTGAATTAAAAGAACTTGAAAATGGTAAGTTGATATTGATATATAAAACCATTTAATTACATTAAATATATGAAAATTGATCCATATTTAAGTAAATAAACCACACAAAATAAAACAAGTGGTGAATATGGCATATGTCTCAAAGAATAAAAATTGAGACGAGAAAAACTTACCTTAGACATTAACGTCCACAGATGTGATTTAAAATCCTATATAATAACCACAACCATATTAATAACCCATTTTAGTACCTTATTAATATCTATTAAATTTTACAATCTTTAATTATAACTGTTAATTATACATTCATTAGCTAGTTAATGTTTATATTCATCATAAAATGTTAGTAATTTCGATTATTCCGAACATGATTTATAATGGTGAAATTGAGCCCAATTATTTGTATAAAATATCATCATTACAAGATTATTTAAGGTATTATAATATATGTTCCATAATTATTTATAAATTTCCATTATAATTCCATGAGAGTGTTGTTTATGATATGTGAATATGAAATCAATGATGAGCTTGTTTCAGGTAATTTACTAATATTAGGGGATTACTTTATAATGATTGTAAATTTTTTGATATAATTTGAAAAATATTAATGAAAAATATTAATCCTTAATATAATATAAATTTATCAAGCATATTTTTTATAATATTCCATGAAATGTTATGATGAAAAACAAAACACGTCATCCATGGTGGTGGTAGTCCACACATCTGCAAATATAACATTTTCATTTTTTTCAACATGTAGAAAGAAAGAAAGGTAGATGATTATTTATATTTTAGGAATCATAATTATTTAATAGATGTAATATTTAGTAATAAAATAAATTCTTGGAACCATCCATGTATGGTGGTGATGAAAAATGAAACATGTCGTCCATAGAGATAGTAGTCTGCACGTATGCACAAGCGACGTTTTATTTTTTTATTATTCTAGTGAATGTGAGGAAATGAAGGTAGATCATGATTTATCTTTACATAATATTAATTATTTCATAAATATAATATTTATACATTAAATAAATTATTATAATCATTCATGTGATGTGGTGATGAAAAACTAAATACATTGTTCAAGGAGGTATTAGTCTGCGCGTACGTGTGAGCGACATTTTAAAATTTTGAATGTTTTCAGGGAAGGTAGAAAATGATTATTACATAAAAATAGTAGAATTTATATATAATTATGATAATTATGTAATTAATTTATCATTGGTATAATATATTTGGAGGAATTATAAGAATAAATAAGGAATAGAAATGTAAAAGGAGTAATTAGAAATTTTCACCTAATTCCTTGGGAAAAATCCTTGAGCCTTATAAAAATAGTCTTTTGGTGAGACCATAAGATATATAAGTTTATATATAGAGTTTAAATTAATTTTATTTAGAATTTTGTTAAGGTGAAATTCTTTTGGTGTATAGAGAAGTAGGGTGGTGAAGGGATCCTTTTATAAGTGAGAGGGGGGACCGTTTTGTAAATATCCACAACTTTATATTAAAGGAATTAAATTTTCAAAGTAAAGTGGATAAAATAGTTTAAAAAAATCAATTTGGTAGTATTGTTGGTCAATAAACCTCTTTTCCATACAAATAAGGTATAATGTTTGAGAGATTTTAGGTATTTCCTCATAATTTAACTTTTACCATGACAACCCATTTTTTAACCTTAGAAACTTATTTTTATCATTAAAAATAAAACTAAACTTATTAAATAAATTTAATATAATGATAAAAAATATGAAATAATTTTTATAATATTAAATTTTAAAATGTGATAAAAATTAATTCTATAATAATTAGTGTATAACACATAGAAACATTTTTTAGAAAAAGTATAATTCAGGCTCTAAAATGTTAATCATAGGTTTTGAAATTAATAATAATATTTTAAATATATAAATTTAATTATTAAATACCTCTTTTTTTAAGAAAATTGTTTCATAGTATTTTATTTCATGCTTACATCCTGATCATGTTACAAAAGTCATGGTATTTGTAAAAATGGTATTTTGTTTCATTTTTTCTAAAAATGGTTCTTTCTTGAAAAATACCAAAAAATTAACCTAAGATAACATTATCACACTAAATAAAAAAATTAAGTTAATTTTCTCAAATTTAAATTCTAAAATTTAGTAGTTTAACTTTTAAATGAAAATATAAAATATAATGAAAAATTGTTTTTATAGGAAAATGACTTTTTAAATAATAACTATTATTATTATTTCATATAAATTACTAATTAATTTAGTACTAATAAATTATTCCTAATTAAATAAATTTTATTATCTTTTAAATTTAATATATTTAGCTTATTAAAATTAAAATTCATAGTGCATAAAAAGAATTTTGTTTATAAAAAATCATTTTTAATCATAAATGATCTTGTTAGTTATTTAGTTATACTAATTGAATTTTATTAATGAATTAGTGATAAAAGTAAAATTTATTTCCTACATATATTTAAAAATTGATTACCTCTATTTATATCCAAAAATTAAATGAATAAAATTATAACGATCACATTTAATATTTAAAAGTTTCATCTTAATAAAACGCATCACGATTCATTTTGGTTTGGTGTTTCATGTGAAGGAAGCTATTCAAAATAGTATTTAATTAAAGGAAGTTCTATACTAAAATCTCATTGTGATACAAATATAGTTTGGGAATTTTGGATAGTCTTCTAGGCCTCTAGGCCATGCAACCTTCTAGGCCTTTGTGACAATATCCTTTAAGTTCATTTAAGTGTTTCCTATCAACCCTGTTAAAAAAAGGGTATATCCCAATAATAAAAAAATAAAAAAAATAAAAAGAACTTTGGGATAAGGTTAGTTTTTATTTTATATAATTTTATATTTTAAAATTTTATTTAGCTTCCCATTTTCTTATTGAATTAGGGAACCTCATTCTGGAACGAACTCCCATAACCTCACTTTCAGAATAAGGTTATGAAGAAATGGAATGAACGATACCTGAAATGGTGTATCTAAACTATGAGGACTTGGTAATGAATCCACATACTGAATCACTACACCCCATATATATAAATTTAATAATGGAATGATAAAGTATAAAAACACTCACATAGAATGAAAAAATAGGAGATAATGTGGTTTAGGACTTTCCCTACTCAACAAAAGTAACAATTTTGTTTTATTAGAAATGGTAGATGAAAAAGAAACTTTATAAGTTAAAAGTTTTTTAAATACTGAATCACTACTCAAGAGAATATAAAAGGTGAAAAATATATTAAATAAATATAAAATATCTAGTTATCCATCATCCATTTTATAAAAAAATTATTTATAGTGATCCCAATTCCACCACCATGTGGTCTTTGTGATCAACCATACACATTGATAAAATGACAGTCAACAGGTTGTTCCTCTATGAACCGTCCCAAGTTAACCTGCTCTATCACCCGATTCGTTTTTCCACAAGGCCTGAATCATGTTACTAATTGTAATGGTCTAGGGAAAATCATTTATAGAATCACTTGAAACTATTAGTAATGATTTAACCGTTATAACATATTAATCATCCAGAAAAATCTACTAAAAAATCCAGCATGAGATATCCATTTCTTGGATATCCTTGCACAAAAAAAAATAGTTCATGTCACACTCTATCATTCACTTTACTTATTTTTTTATTTATGTATTGTTTTTTAATCTTATTATTTATTTTTAAGTTATTTTTCCTTAAAATTTTATTTTTTGATGTCGCAGTTCTAGGAACGCGGTTAGTGCATGATTAACACTAACCATGCGACCAACCGTGAAAACCCCACAATCCATTATTAGTAGAAATTTTCATAGTTGGTGAAAATTTTGTCTAATAATTTGTCTAAACCATTTATTTCTCCATGTTTCTTTATTAAGGGAAGTATATTTGGCCATGGTTTGGTAAACTACGTGGTTAATACACGCAACTTATCTAATTTTTAAATTGTTTAGTTTCCTAAAATTCCGTTACTCGAAATAATACCCAAAGTGGGGTATCCTCCCCTACCTCTCATGTGAATACTTATAAAAGGGATACTTAGGAGAATTAAACTTCCTCAACTTTGATTTTTTAGGATTATCCACTTTTATTTCAAATAGAACTGATAAAGTTTAGGTATTCTTTTTCTCTCATCCATTTATTCTTATTGTTTCCCTCCTTCCCTTTATTGTCAAACCTCTTGGCAGAACCATAGGGTGAGATCTTGACCTTATGGTCTATGTTTTTTTGTTCTTAGGGAGTTAAAATTTATTTCTAGGTCTTTTTATTTCTATAAAAAAGGTTTTTCTCCATTCACAATTCATTTAAGGTAAGTGTTTCCATACCATTGCTTTTTCTTGATACACCATGCATCCTCAAATTTCTAATTTTTTTTATTAAATTTTTCCTTTATGAGTTTATAAAGTGTTTGATAAAGGATATTAATTTATTATTTGGTTTTTAAGAATGTTAAGTATACCAGGCATTTGATAAAATTTCAAAGTGGTTTTCTTGAGTAATTTAGTTATTTAATTGATTTTATGGAAACTTAACATGTTTCAATGTGATTGATTGATTTGAGTGATAATTGTTTATATATTTTTATGGGGTTATCTTATAAACCTTGTTCTTTTCATGTGTGACTCATGATTTTGTATTTCATACTTTTATTTATTGATACATTGATGATATACATGACACACAGACAATTATTTGAATTTATGTTTGTCTTTTTATAAATTAAAGGATATTTTAAATAGTCATTGGATTTAAAACTGGGTTTACAAAGGGTTATTTTCTAAATATATTTATAAAATGAAACATTAAATTTGGTTTGGAAACTTATAGATATATTTTTAATAAATTCAATGCACCCTGAAGTTAAGCCCCATATTACCATATTATGTGAGTTTGTGAGTGGATATGATTTGTTGACACTATTGGGTGTCTTATAGATATATACTTGATATTAGAGAGTTTGAGGATGTGGTATGAGGTGATATGGATATAATGTAATGTTATGATATTTACTATTGTGATATGATTGATAAATGATAAATATTACCTCACCTCTTATCACCGTGATCAAGGGGATCTAAACCATCTTAATGAGAGATTGAGTGGAAAAATATATCTAATAATGATGAAGATTAATATATCCCCCTTATAAGGGATACATACTAACCTTATGTTTTTTCCACTAGTAAGGCTCATAAAGAGTAGTAGGGAGGTTATATACTAGGAACTTTATCGATAGGTCTACAGATGATTCCACCCGAGTAAACCTAGGATTTTCTCATTATATGTATAGAAGTTTCCCATGATTCTTCTTCCTTTATTGATTTACTTTTAAAAAAATTATTATTATTACTATACCAATTAGTATTTTCTTATATCATATTACATGTTCTTCAAATTTTACTTTTATATTCATTTTCTACCATACTCATGTCCTTTACTATTTATTGCCCTAATTTATTACTATTTTAAACCCTGGTTTGTTCTATTATTTAAATCACCTATATTATCTTACTTTGGGTTATTTCTTGTGTATTTTTAACGGTTATCTAAAAAGATAATTAAAAAATCTATGTTTTAAAAGGAATCATTTAAGAGAGATTTTAAAATGTTTCCTTAAAATATGTTTTGAGTTTTAAAAACTAGTTTTTTGGGAAAGCACATATTTTGTTTTCTTCAAAGGAGAAAAACCTATTTTTAATTATATTTAAAACAATCATCCATGGTTTGTTTTATAAAAATGAAATGTATATAATATTAATGTAATACTATTGGAATGTTATGCTTGTAACCTACTCACACCACTCGGTGTCTGTAGATTGAGTGGCCTCTTTGTATATACTTGTTTAGTTTGGGATTACTCATGGATAAAGTTGGTTTAGATTCCATACAGTGACTTTGAAGTCACATGGACATCATGTTAGGTATTTTGGTTTTTATTTTTTATAATATATGTAAAACCCATTTCATATCTCTTGTATTATGGATGTTGTCTCAACTACATTTTATTTTTATATTTATCTGAGTTTTTTTGGATGAATCTTTTTATACTTTATTTTTTTTGTATTATTTTGTATCTGATAAATTAGATTTCTTCATAGAAATCCAATGTATGAATGCATTATGAAATAATTCTAGTATAGTTTTATTGTAGGTTAATTATTTATTGGGTGATATTTTTACTTCATGAGTATGTTTTTTATGACATAAAATTAGTTTCTAGCTTGTGGGGATTGGATATTCCCTTTAAGACTTTCCATGGGGAAAATCATATGCTTGGATGAGGGGTCACCTAGGTTGGTTCGTGGAAGTTTCAATAATAATGAAACAACTAAAAAGAGTATAACACAACATTAATAAAAAATAAAAAACAATATCTTTTTATAAATATAGAGTAAACTGAGTCACAGTATCACATATATAAGATAATAAAAATAAGCAAAGGTCAGAGTAGATGATACATAAGATCCTGAAAGAAAACAAACATGAGAGGATCCCTAAAATTCTTCACACAAGACAACTCCTCATGACCCACAACCACCACCAATCACTATACCATGAAGTATGATGTAGACATCAAGAATTTACAACATTTGATTTGTATCCTTTCCCTTTACCCAATTTAGTCATAACCAAATCTTCATAAACCCAATAGATGTATATAGGGTGTGATAACAAAATACTAGTAGAAAAACACCATGAATTTGCATAATATATTTAACATTGAAAAAAATTATTACTATTCTAAAAGTATGATTCAGAAACACCATTTTTAGGATATATTTTTTGGTTTCCTAAAACAAGAAGTTATAAATACATTCCATATCTCACTATTTTTTCTAAAACTAACCAAACTTTTGAAATAAGTGATAACATGGAAAGTGAAATATAACAATATAAAATTAAAATCAAGAAAGAAACTAGAATAAAGGTGCTGCAAAAATACATAATACACACATAAGATCTTATATTTAGGTCAAGTAAACTTCAAATAAAGGTGGCAATTAGATCCTAACTTGCGGAACACCAGGAACAAATGTAAACTTGAGAGAATCATTCCCTGGTTCACCTCTTAATCTCTGCAGGTTCCAACCACTAGCTAGATCATTATCTAAACTAGGAAATAGTTAAATCACAATATTAACTAGTGTATCAATTATCCAATTACTCAAAAAATACTCAATGTTTCCCTTGTTAATCCCATACAATCTAACTCACAAAATAATGAAACATCATACAATAATTTCAAGAAACACAATAACATCAAATAAACACATAATTAAAAAGTCTTCACTTAAAACCAATTCTTAAAAATCATGGAAATATATTTTTTAAAACATTAACCCTCTAAAAATCCTTTTAAATATCATTTTGAATAAAAAATAACTTTAAATAATTTTTTCAAACACCACATGTTTATAAATATGGGATTAAAATTAAAACCAAGCAAAACCCTCATTTTGGAAAGAATAAAGATAATAACCATAAGTAAATAAAATATATTTTTCCTAATAAATATATTTCAATAATAATATGTTAATAAAAGATTTGAAAAATCTAGTGCTAAAGGTATTTCAAAGTAAATATCCATTATAAAGAGACACTTACCTTAAATCTAATGCAATCTCATTTCCTTCTCAAAATAAAACAAGAGAGGAGGAAGAGGGATACTCAAAAGACTATGGAAAATGATAAATCATTTATAAAACCATTCTTAGTTTTATCTTATCCTCAAAAAAATTTAGGTAAATATAGAAAGAATAATACAGAAGGAACATGAAAATAAGAGAAGATGGAAGAACAAATCCACAAGATAAATCAAGGTTACCTTGAAGAAACCACTATAATCCATAAGAAATCACTAAGGAGAAGCGAGGAAGATAAAAATGTGGATGGATAGGGATTCAAGGTCTTGTGAATGAGTAAACTAGGGGGGATAGGGTTAAAAATAAATGGGGGTACCAAGGTAATTTCATACTTTTTAAATAAATGGGAAAACCAAATGGTTTGGGAAATCATGCACCAACCATGCAGTTTCCATTGGATGGAACCCCCATTCATAAGATTCATTCACATGGTTTGACCACACCATTTCTCTAATTATGAAATAATCATCCATTCTACCCTTAAACATCATGCATGGACACACTTTTTTCCAAAAAGCTGTACAATTTAGAGAACTATGCTCTAACTATGTAAACTGCATTGGAATGCACCTCCCCCAACAACATGATTTGGGTACATAGTTAGAACTGACCATGAAATAAACCATGTGTCCATACCTTAAACTCCCATTTTATATAATTCCAGCCACCAAATCCCAAAACCATTAAATAATAAAATAAATAAATGAAATAACCAAAATAAATACATACTAGTGACCCCAAGTGTCATAATCCTCCCCACCATATGAATTTTTCCCTCATGAAATTCCTTAATGATCCTCATCAGAGAATACATGAGGCTATTTATTCCACACCAAGGCCTCATGATACTAGGTATCATGGTTACCACCACCAAATCGTCAACTTGAATAGACTAAAGATTTAGATTTCATACACAACACATTATCTTGGGGACCATGATATGAGAATCCTACTCATGAAAAGTGGTGTCAAGCTCTAAATCCAAGTACTCCCACTCATACATGTTATATGGGTCCAGGTGATACATATTCAACTGAGATACACAAAACTTGTTGTGAATAGAATTTATTTGGTATTAAGGCCATGTAGTATTCCAATTTACCAAGACTTTCAACAATCTAAAATGTTTCGACTTAAATTGACATCAACATACCCTAATTTTACAATGGATGATGTCCCAATCAATGAGAAACTCTAAGAAACACTTGATCACTAAAAAAATTCCAAAGGATATTAAAAATTATCATCATAATATTTTTAGTGACTTTAAGATGTAATTAATCTTTTATGAATAAACTAAATATTACAAGTCATCTCAAAAATGATGTTTGGTCCCAATAAGGATTTTTCACCCAATTTTGACCAGTAAAGTGAGAACCAACAAGGTCATACATAAAATAATTCATTGAGAGAAGTTTTTATCAATTCTTAATAACTATTATTATAATAAAATTCTACCAGTGATAAATTTTTCTCCCAAGAGATGATAAAATAAAACAAATAATCTCAGAGTATATCCTTAAGAATATGATTATCCTACTCCATCTAACCATATATCATTGGATGATAGGTCATGCTTAATTTTAGATGAGAACCCATCACTCCCTAGATACCCCTATAAAAATGGGAATTAAAGAACAAATTTTTATAATAAAAAATTAAAGGGGATATTTTTTCCTTGTAAGACTTTGGAATATTATAAGGAATATTTTTGGATCCAAGCACTAAGTCTGCATGAGATTCCGGGCCCTGGAGAGGCTCTATATTGATATAATAAAAATATTAAATATATTATGTCATGCATGCATATAATTTTAGCATAAAAGTTTTCCCCTTTATTAGGAACTCATATAAGAAATTTGAGATCACAATTATTTTTGGAATTCGAGGTTTACCCTAGGAGTGACATAAAGTTGGTTAGTGTCGGGCGTTCCATGGAAGATGTTTGTTGGTAGGCACATTTTGTAAATTAATTAAAAAATAAATTTATTTATTTTAAATGAACTAACCCTAGCCTTACTCCTTAAATATCCTATTATAGAAAATTGATAGGGTTATTTGCATAACCCTGAGATATTATAAGGAGGAGGAGTGCTTCATTGGAAAACTAAGAACATGGATTAATGAAATCGACTGAGGAGGATCATAAGATAAATAGAGAAAGTAGCAGGATCATATTCACCGCTGCTAGAAAATGCATTCTTGACTTATGATTAATCCATTACTGAGTCAGGGAACATAATTTTATAGATTTATACCCTATTTTATTTTATAATCAAGGATTTTTATATCTGCTTTATTATTATCTATGATTGATATCCTTTGCATGACCCTACCATATTTTGGTATTCTTAATCTGATTATTCCTTTCTTCCACCTTGTTTTCACCCATGTATTCCATAATTATGTAATCATTGTCTAAGATCACATCATCCTATTATGGATTGGATTCATTATTTTGCATTTCATACACCATTATTAGCATTCTTCATTGTTGGCCTATGAGGTCACTATTTGAAATTTTTGGGTTAGATTCGAGGGTGATCAAACCCCTAGATTCACAACAGATTCTTGAATGATGTGCATATAATTATTTTTCAAACAGATTGTGTGTGATGGGGGTTTATTGTGGTAGTGACATGAATCAGAGGCCAGTTATTCATTATTCATCCATGGAAGAGTCATGGTGCATCGAGATGAACCACATGGATTTTCAGTGTTTGGAATCCAACCACTAGCAATGGATCAGGCATGATCAGCCCAAGATCTATACTCAATGCTGAGTTTCATGGAGAAAATAGTGGCAGTAGAGGTGCATGAATGATATGTGAATCTTCCTACAGTTTCTAGAAAATCCCAAGTTATACAATGTGTATTCTAGGAACACACACTGTGTAGTCCCCAAGCTATAGTGGATAGGGTTTTGGGTGAAGTTATGTATCACACATAGTGTATGGCCTTTAGTTCCGTGACTCTTTTAGCCACTTGAAAAGTGTTGTGGGCCGAGTTCCATTGGCCTTAAGCATGCCTCCCTGAACACAAAAGGATTCCAACTAGAAGAAAGGGTGTAAAAAGGTGATTATGAGGAGACTATAGCATTTGGTGAATATATAATAATGGTCTAATAGATATAGTAGTGGAAGAAAAGACCAAAAAGACTTTGGACCAGTAACCTACCCATGGAGGAATCACATAATATTATAAGAAACAATAATTATAATCAATAATTCAAATTAAAACATTTACATAATTTAACATCACCAAATACCATTTGTTTCTAACAAAGAAAAACATGCATACAAGCTAGGTCATATGATACAATAACTAGAAGGGTCCTTAATGATCGACCTCAGTATATATATATATATAATCATGATGATATAGAAATAAAACAAAAATGATACTCCAAATAAGGAAAGAACCCATGGTACCTTTCCTTCCATCCCATTCTAAATAGTCTAACACTAAGGTCAATCTCCAGAGACCGAACCTTTACTTGAACGCAAATCCATAAAATCTACATGCGTACCTAAGGACCAATGTAGGGTGTGAGAAAGAATCTCAGTAGGCCACCACCAATTCAAGACTATATTACATTTTTTATTAACCAGGTTCATACTAAAAATAAGGAAACGTATCACATGAATTTAATAAACACAAGATTCACTAGTGCTCAACATCCACCAGGAAGCTATCACCTGCTTCATCCAACATTGGAATACCATAGTGGAGAGGATCCATAGCCTAATCCCAATGCATCATTGGATGTAAATCGTCATAGGTGAACCCTTAGATTCCACCTCTAATAAAACCACATAAAACCTCATGCCAATTGACACCTAATGTCCAATAAAGTAACCAACATCCTGAAGGCATGCTCCAATAATCAAATGCATGGTCCCTCATATCTCATCTCAGAAGTAACTCAATATACTTGAAGCCAAATGTTTGAGGCAAAACAATTTATGTCCTCTATGTAATATCACCATAATATCAATAGCCAACATCCAGAGGAATGAAGATTTCCATCCTACCAAAATAGTCTCGATGCAACGACCTCAAGTATGGAGAGCCTCATCCCATAACTGACAGTCTCAAAACTATCAACCGATGGCTCCTCACTATACCCATGTATTTCTATGATAAGAACCACCATCCATTTATCTAATCTACAACTACTGAAGGCCTCTACCCACATGAGTGGTCAACACCACCACATCATCTGAGTCTCATAGTGTTCACAAAACTCCAAACAATGCATTAAACAACATGGGTTAGCAGATATCACCATATAAGAACCTAAGACACGCCATTATGGAACCTCATTTCCCTTTTAACACATCACTCATCCAATGGTCAACACCATCCAATATCAAATTATCCTCACCCACAGCCTAACAACATCTTCGCCTCTTCCCAATGATAAAGTTTCTCAACTGGTGATCAACATCACCCAAATCCCTCAGTCTGAGCCCGTACTGATGATCATATTACATCAAACCAGATGTCCAATACCATCTCAATACTCATTAAAAGACATTCCAATTCCAATGGAACTTAAAAATCAATATAATTAATTTAAAACAATTAAATTTAAGTAAAAAATTATCCTGAACTAATCTATCCAGGGTCTAAGGCCTCTCACTAGGCCTCAACCATTTTTAAACTTGAAGGATCATTCCCATAGAAATATATTAACATTAGTTAATTAATTTTAAATACAACGATTAATTTGATAGGGTCTTTCTCAATCAACTCAACTATGTGCTTAAATCCACACCCCAAAAAAACTATCATCATCAGAGGTATATTTTTATATAAAATAGAGAAGAGTTCCAAAATAAAAGAATAAAATAAAACCAAAAGACCTAAGGTGGTATAAAGTAATAGAGGCCAAGAGCGTCACCTATAATCAAGTTCACCCCTTCAGGTTTCACAAGGAGACAACTGGGAAAGCAAGTGACATTAATACCCTGGTCTGCCACAACCAAAGATGCAAAGTGATCAACCACCTTGTTTCCTTCCCGCTAAGTATGGGTTATCTTAGTATTATTATCAAGGAGACATTTTCATCTACTAATGTCATATAAAATTGACCATGGAGTGATACCTTTGTCTTTCATGGAGTCACGGATGATCTTAGAATCATTCTCAACCTGAGAAAGAGCCATGTTCTCTTGCTCACATAATTGTAGTCCAGTAAGAAATGCTTTTGCTTCTGCCTGGAGTGACTTTCATGGGCCATAATATGCAGAGAAAGCCATAAGGACATGGCCTCTGGAATCCCGAACAACTCCTACCCCATGGATGTGACCTTCTTTACACGAACTGTCAACATTAAGCTTGAAGCCGGAAGTTGGAGGGTGCCACCGCACCCACTGTCTGCCAACACTTCCATTGATATGAGTATCAGGTGAAGTACTACACTGCAAACACCGCAGAGAAGGCGCCTCATGATAGTTGCTGATACCACTGACCACGTCCATGAGCAGAGATTTAATTCTAACAATAATAGATCTTCCAGAGGCGGGAATTTCTTCATACCTGGCCTTGTTTTAGGCCTGCCAAATACACCAGCAAGCTGTGTTGAGAATAATCACTCGAGCCGCCCTTTCCATTGCTGTGATGTTAGTGCTATAAAACCATTGCTTTAGATAGTTTCCCTCCAGAATATTCAGACAATGTGGCGCCTGATCCACACCATGGAAACTCCATACTTAATGTGCCCATTCACTTTCAAAAAATAAATGATTCATATCCTCCTCCTGATGACACTTGCAACAGCAGCATTTGGAGGCAATATTAACACCCAGATTCTTGATTTTTTCATCCATCGCGACTGTGTGGTTCCTTATTCTCCAGGTTAAGAAATTATACTTAGTCAGAATTCTGTTTCTCCATACAACATTGTTTTATCTGTCAGTTTTCTCTAGTTGGATAGCAGTTCTGCGAAAATACTTTTTGGTAAAAATCCCCGAAGCCGATGGAGTGAACACAGAGTGATCTGGCTCTGAGTTGGTGCTAATGAGATCAAAAAATCCTTACTATTATTTATCTAAAACCACATGAAGAAATGTTGGGTGCATTTTTGTTTCCTTGAAAGTAATCCGGGTGGTAGGACATCCTGGGAATCCAATCGTGGATCCCGCCCATTTGTGATGCCAAAAGAGAATATTTCCCTCGTGCACAATCCACCGAGAGTGCTGTTGAAGATCTGACACTAGAGGTAATAACATGGACCATAAAGGGGAACCATGTGATCTATCATTATCATTATTCTATTTGTTGGTTGAAGACATAAACTTACCCCACATAGTACGTTCTTCCACAACCTCCCAAGAAAGTTTTTCTTGCATGCATTGCAGTGTATCAGATAGGTTCTTAACATTGATCCCTCCTTCAATGACCGGTCTCGCCATCCTCTTCCAGGAAATCCAATGGTGCTTGCCTTCAGAAAAAGAATCCCATATAAAATTTTCCAAGATTTTATCAATGGCCAGGATGACCCCCTTCAACACTTTAATTGATGAAAGAGCATGGATAGGGATGCTTGAAAGGACACTGTTAATCAAGGTAATGTGTCCCCCGAATGAAAGGAAATGGTTTTTCCAGTTGAGCACTCGACTCACAATCTTGTTTATAATTCGATAAAAGTCTTTAATTCAATTTCTCCCTAGAGAAACCGGCATGCATAAATACTCCAAGGGAAAGGATCCCTTCTGCATGTTTAGCTCGCTGCACAATAGGGAAATCTGACTTGACCCACATTTCTTGGAAATGTACACAGTGATTTTGGTTCGGTTGATCACCTGACCACTCTAGAAGCAGTATTCATCCAGGACATTGCTTATAACATATACTATTCATCTATTAGCATTAATGAAAATCAGGGAGTCATCCGCAAACATTTGATGGGAAATTGTGGGTAGATTCCTTTTCTTGCGAAACTGAAGGATTTCCCCATAGAGTACCTTTATGTTGAGGAAATGGCTAAGTGTGTCTTGCATGATAATGAAAATTTTTGGGGAAAGGGGGTCACCTTGCCTAAGCCCCCGAGTAGCCTTGAAGATTCCATGGGTCTTACCCATAAAAGATACTACCAAACACGGAGAACTCACACATCTAAATAGAATATCAGTAGCCCAGACCGAGAAGCCCATGATGGATAGAACCCTGCTGATAAAACCCCATTCAATTATATCATAATCCTTTTCCATGTCCAATTTGATAGCCATGTTTGAACCGTACGTCTTGAGGCTGATATCTCTAATCATCTCATGCGCCAAAGAAATAGCACCTTGAATCGACCGTCCTTTCACAAAACCATGCTGCTCAAGCGATAGACACCGTGGAGTATGTTTGGATAGCCTCGAATTGATAATGGTGGAAAGAATATTATAAGAAAAGTTGCACATACCCACCGGACTGTAATGGTAAATGGAGGATAGATCTTTGACCTTAGGCAAAAGAATCAGCGTAGTGGCACTTGCGATCATAGGAAGGGTGCCGCCATGGAAGAAGTCCTGGATGGCCACGACTATATCCGCCTTCACCACCTCCCAAGATATCCTGTAAAAAGAACCAGGAAAACCTTCGGGTCCCAGGGCACTATCCAGGTTGAGGTTTGACATAGCTGAGAACACCTCTTCCTCCTCGGGAATGGCCTCAAAGGATGCGTTATCATCACCAGATACCTGTGTTGGAATCACATCGAACAGATCTGAGGATCCTGTGGGATAACCATTCCCCATGGCTTGTCTAGGATCTGCAAGTAAATTATTAAAGAAATCCAGCGCGCTGCTTCCGACCACATCCCTGTCATTTGAATAAGATCCATCCTAAAACCTGATATTGGGCCTAACCTTCTGACTTCTCTCCTTTAAGCATGCATGAAAAAAGGCTATGTTCTTTTCGCCTTCGCGAAGACATTTTACCCTGGATCATACCCTTGCAACAAGTTCCTGTTTAAGAATAAGTTCTGCAAGTAAATATTTCTTGTTAGACAAATCTTCAAAAAATTCCTCGTCCCAAACATCCTCAAAACTACCCTCCAGCCTTTTGACTTCCTGTTTGAGTATGTTCAAAACTCTGTCACTGGGTGGAACCCCTTTCGCCCATGAATTAAGTTTGATCTTGAGTTGCCTTAATTTGTTGTGAATAGAAACCCAGGAATGGACCTGATCCGGTTCATTCCAGACGTCATGCACGATTTGATGGAATCCAGGAATACTGGCACAGTACTCCAGAAACCTAAAACAATCCCTCCTCTCCTTCCTGACATTCAAGGAAACTAACAAGGGAGAATGATCAGGCACCCAACGTACCAGATGGTCAACCTTAGCCTCATAGTACTTGGTAATGGAATGTAAATTTTCCAAACACCGATCCAGCCGGCTCCAGCATCGCCTACTACCTTTTTGATTGTTACACCATGTGAAATGGTCCCCACAGTATCCCAAGTCCATAAGTCCCTTACCAGCCATGAAATGGGAGAAGTCGAGACTAGTATCGTGATAAAATATGCCCCTGACGTGCTTCTCCTCTGGATCAGAAATGATGTTGAAATCACCACCAACGAGCCAAGGAGAGTCCGCCGGATCAAACATGCTAAGCTCCTGCCACAGAACCTGTCTCCTTTGAACACCACATCTCCCATACACAAAAGAATAGAAGAAAGAATCATCACTACTGGAGAACCTCACTGTGATAAATTCATATCCATCTTCAACCATATCCATAGTAATCTCCTTTCCCCAGAAAATCCAGATGTGATGATTAGAGGGTTCTGCATGCATGTCCGCATGCATGCGGATTTTGTGTGTGAACTCATTGATATTTCTAGAGCTTTGTTTGTGCTCCAAAACAGCGGTGATGCCAACCTTGTGTTTCTTAATCTTTGTTGCTAAGAAATCGGTTTTAACCCAGGTCCCAAGTCTATGGGAATTCCAGATTAGAATGGGTATCATTGAAACAGGGGAAGCCTGGCTTTGGCCCAAGGCGATCTGGACTTCGTGATGCGAGAAGGTGAACCTTCTTTCACAATTATGCTCTGGGCCGTCATTCATACTCCTGCTCCTGCTGGAGAAAAAGTGCCACCTGAAGGGGTCTAGATGGTTGGGAATAAATAAATGTTTAAGAAAAATGCCCTAAAAATAGGGTAAAATCACCCACAAATATTTAGCACACCATATGGAGAGATCAAAAAAGAAAAAGTTAATAAGATTAAAAGGAATACCGATATGAATCCAACACCACTAACACATTGAGAAATATAGATTGGTTAGAGAATCTATCTCAAAAGCTAGAGGAGGAAGAAAAAGGGATGAACCCCACTAATGTGTGTGACCAAAGGAGAAAGAATGAGGAAAAAAAAGAAATAAGATAGGAGGGTATTTTGGAATTTTCACACTTTTAATGGGCCATATATTTAGCTCACACAGTTTTCCAAACCGTGAAGAAAACATGCGGATCCTCCTGATTAAGATCCAAAACTCACAAAATTGGCTCACACGGTTTATCTAAACCATTCTAAGCTCATCCATAACCATTGGTTAAGTGGAACTAAGCATGCAGTTGCGTACAGTTTTCCAAAATCATTTGGAAGCTGTGCAAATGCTTCTTCTAAAAACTAAAAATGTTCACGCATGGTCGTACACCCCCTCCTACATAGTTTACCAAACTATGCTCAGTGAATTTAGAAGGCATGCAGTTTCTCCATAGAGGCCACACGGTTTATCCAAGCTGTGCACCTTGGTCTGTACACTTATAAAAATTGGGTTTTTAGTGTCTGACCCACCTGAAACCTAACCAAATCCCCAATACATTTACCAAGCATTAAGAATCACCTAAAAATATTGTCTTGGGTCAATAGAAACTAGAATTAAGTTCCGATGAACAATAAAAGAATTGGTCTACCACCAAACTCCAAAAATTCAAAGTGGGAAAGGAATTCAACCCACTCCAAAAACCCAAGACGTTACAATATTCCCAACTTAACATATCTCATCCCCAAGTAATAAAATAAAAATTTGAGATGTTATCGAACATACTCATCTCATTAAAATTAACCCGAACTACCAAAGTCTCAAAAGGTCCTAGGAAAACTACTTCAAGGGATCCCCACCTTAGGAGTTACCAACCTCAGTCGTATCCCAACCCAAATATAAAATAAAACTGATGGTCCACTGAACATCCCCTGACTCAAGGTCCTCCTGTGACTCATCGTCACCCCTGAACCTCATTAGGTTCTCCTATATCATACCCAACACCCATCATGCCTCACATCTCATTGGATGCCTGCCTTATGTCTCTACTGCACATGAAACCTATGAGGTCCCATGTCCCATCAGATTCTCAAATCATTCTTGGTTCCTCGCACCTCAATTTAGTCCCACAAAAAACTAATTCCTAGATTCCTACACACATCAAGTCACACATCCAACAATTATCACATATAAATCATGGTGGCACACACCTCTCTCTCTCTATCGCACACACACACACACACACACACATATATATATATATAACACATCCAAATTGATCTAAACCAACTAAAAAACATCTGGTTAGTATATATAAACATCTTGTGCACATATTTCACCCAAAACAAACATGCCTCTAAAAAAGACATTCCAAAAGAAAACAAAAGGAAACATGACTATGCATACAATGTACCTTTAACCATAATCAGCTCACCATCTTGTTTTGACCCTAGAAGCTCCATGGAATGAACCTGGCTTGGTCCCTAACCTCCCGACAGTGCTGTACCAGCCACAATCCAATGATCCCACTACTGGGCCCCTATTTATCTGCCATGACCTCCATGTGTAGTAGACTCCCAACTACCAGCTCCAGGTACCACTCTTAGTTTGATCTCAAAACCTTGAGTATGCCCTGGTACCTGACTATCGGCTATCTAAGAAGGCTTCCTATATAACCTCTTGAGATTACCAACCTGACTGCATGCTTATAAATCCTTCAGCACCTGATCACACTGAGTTCTCACATCTAATAGCTGGCCACACAAGAAGTACACCACCAATGATCCACTCTGAGGTGGTCTGATTGAGTCCTTGGCCTGATTTTCATACTGGAACTCCTATTGGCCTCACTACCAACTATTAAAAGCATTGCCACTGAAATCACCTGACACCGTCACGTGATTTAAAAAAAACTAGTCCGTCAATTTTCCCTAGGTTATGGGAACTTGGTTCACTGCCTCTGAGAATGAGTCCAGCCTGAAGATGTTTACCTGCACCCATATGATGTGCCATAAACCATCCTCAAAATGCCACACCCAAGAGGTGTCATCACCCAACATACCAAGTGTGAAGAAAGAAAAATTAGTGAACATCGTTTCATAGTCCATGATAGATATGTCACCCTGATATAGTATTAATGACTCTTGATCTCTCTTTTCCTTGATCATATATAGAAAGAAGTGATCAAAGAACCTGGATTCAAAGTCCTTCAAGGATAGTCCCTCATATCATTTTCACTAAAACTTCACATCCCAACAGTGCTTAGCTGGTCCTCTGATCATGTATATATCTAGCTTCACAATTTTACCTGGGGGAGTCTCAAGCTGCTCTAAGATCATCTGCATTTCCTCGATCCAGTTCTTATCTTCTTGTGGTCGACCCTCACCCTAAAATTGTTGTGGGTTCTATGAATGAAACTCTCAAGTTAGGTATTCCATAGAAGTATCTACTACATTATCTCCACTATAAATCCCATGGATGAAACTTACTAGGCTCACTCTAAGATACTCATTAATCCACGACCTAAAAGCTTTAAAATTGAGCGGCTGCCCTGCCTATACTGGAGCTTGTACCAAAGCCTATTCATGCGACTCATACTCTTCCTGACCCTCCAGGGCCTCATACCAATATTCAAGGGTGTCAAAATATGTGTGCTACTACAACACCAAATCACCACTATCCTGAAGCTCCATTAGATCCCATCTAGGTGACATCCCACTGAATACCAATAGATAGTCAGACATCCCATATAACATATATATAACACAGATAGAGGAAAAAATACAAGGAAGTGGAATATAACTATCCTTAGTCTCCCCCATCACAATCATTTCACTCAAAATTAGGACTCTTGGATCCTTACCCACCCATATTAGAGACAAGTATCACATATACATCGGGCCATACTCATCTTGATGAACCATGTTGCCTAAATTTGATGACCTCATTGCCCATCCTGGTGATCAAAATCACCCCACATAATTGTCCCTGCATACTCCTATAAGATCTAGGCACATACATACATATATCACATATAATATAAAAATTTCATTGGGTCCACTTTCCTAGGCCTGTTGACTAAGATTCCACCAAAGAGAGGATAGGTAGGAAAACATCGCTTACCTTCCTTTGTTGAAAATTTAAACAACCCAACCCCTCTTAGTGAAATCGAAGACCCCAATGAAAATCATAATCATTTATCACAGAAAATTCACATATATGTTTAAAATATACCATTTTCTATTAAAAGCATAAACAACAACCCCCTTCCATACCGGGCCAAGGGTCTATCTCTCTTACCTTGTCATACCGGGCTAAGGCCACATATCACAATAGGTAAAAATAATATTATAAGTTCACCACTCGATGTAAAAATCATATAAAATATAAAATGAGAAAAATATAATAGAAATTACCACCCATGGTAACATGGTATGTCCCCCTTACATGGGGCCACAGGAACCCAAACATGAGTTCTAAAACAAGTTCCAAAAACATCATAATCTCTAGTCTACCATAGCATAAATAGAAAAACCAATAAATAGGTAAAATAAACTCATATGATACCATTTGTAGTGCCTCAAACTCTTTATCCATTGGAATAGTGCTATGGGCTGAGTGACACTGGCCTTAAGCGTACCTCCTCGAATGCCAAATGTAATACTTAGATGTTTGTATGAAATATTATTTTTAAATAATTTTAATTATTAAATAGCTTGAATTGTACACAATTGTGATTTTAAACAAAACTGTAAGACTCCATTAGTATAAAATGACCATTATAACCTAGCTGTTAAGTTATTAGGAATAAATATAACTAACTTATGAAAATCTATGGTCAATTCATTAGCTACTAATTATTTATGAAAAATATAAACCAATTAAATGTAAAGGAAATATTTGTATTTTGTATTAATTAATTAAGTAAATTACAATTAGTAAATGAAATTAATGAAATATATCAATTATATATTTAATAAAATATTTTTCATATTCATCGAATAGATATTTTAGTCATAGGATATGAATAAACCATATTTTATGTATAAAAACCTATTTTTTTCAAAAGGGTAATTTTACCACCTTTTAATAGAGAACCCATTTTAAATTAAAATTTTGAAACATTCATAATTTTAATATGAAAACATAAAATTATTCTTTAAAATTAGGATATAAAAATTTATTTTGGATGAATTTTTTATATTTTCTGGATAACTTTCATGTTTTAATGAATAGTAAAAATATACTAAATTTTAATTGAAATTTTTTTTTTCATCAGAATAATTCACATGGTTAAATTATATTATTGAGTGGGTTTAAAGTAAAAATAGATTATATTTTTATCAATTAATATAATTTAGTTCATTGGAAATAATTTTACATTGAATTTATATGTAGAAACATTTCAATCTTTTGTAATGTTTTAACTTTTAAAACCTGTTTTCTCATTCCCACAACAAGATTAATTTTGAAATAATTATTGAAATTTCTATGTTTTGAGTATTGAAAAATGGTTTCCAAATTGGAATCATTAGATCTAAATTATTTAAATAGTTTTCTTTTATTTTTTGGAATTATGAATGGTAACTTCATCAATTTTTATTAATACGGTAAAAAGGTAAATTAGGTAATTAAGGGTAAAAATAATATTATAAAATTATCCTAAAACTTGCCCTAATATCATGGGATGAGTTTTTTTGAACTAAATCATCATTGGGTTGAAATTATATCCTCTGGAAGCTACTTGGATGAGATTAGGACATTTAATTTATCTTATTTGAAGAATAGTTAAATACGTCTTACTCCAAATTTTATAGCTACGTAATTTTTAATATAACATTATAAAGAAATATAAATTTGACTATAAATAATAATTTTAAATATAAAATATTTTTTTTATCATTGTAATTTATATTTTATTTTAATTAATTAAATAATTACCTTAAAGTATTATACGTTGATAATGCATAAATTATTTAATTGATGAGAAATAAATAAAATATTTTTTATTAAAATGATAATAACCATTAAAAAACAAAAAGAACTGAACAAATATTATTTTTCGAGTATATCTCAACAATAATAATCCAAGTTCCAAGCAATTGACCATTTGGAGGAAAATTATAAAGATTATGACACTTATAATAGTTTTTTAAAGTGATGTTAAAGTTACCACATTCATGTTTTAATAAATATAATATTTTAATATATGATTTTCCAGAAAATATATTCAAATATAAGTATTATTATGAAATATAGAGTATTTATCTTTATTATATTATTTTTTTAATTTTTATTCAATAAATAAGTATATTAAATAATTATACAAAACTGATGTAGTAATTATTTTAGTAATAGAGATAACAAATAAATGCTATTAAAAATATTAAAATAAATATAATGTGGGATAATTAATTTATGCAATGAATTTTCCAGATGAACTTAACCTCTTATTAATATAATAAAATATGTTTTCTAAGTTAACTTCTTGTATTTATATTTTTAATAATCAATGAATTGAATAGTGTCAAAATTGACACTATTGATTGTTTATCAAAATAATGCATTATTAAATTATTTAAAAATCATAAAACATTTAAAAAATAATAATTATAATGATATAGTCTAAAGTGTTCTAATTTATTTATTTATGGTCTAATTTACATCAAATAAGTAAATATTTTACCCTTTAAATATTGAAATATTTGTTACCTTAATTAATATTAAATAGAATAACTAAGTGTTAATTAAAATGATAATGTTTAAATTGACAGAGAAACTTTTCTAAAATTTATTTTATGATTATATTACAATATTATATAATATCATATTATAAACTAGTATATTTTGGAGGTTTTTGGATGTGGTTTTATTTTATTATAAATTAATATTTTTGGAGATTTTAAAAGTGCCCCTCACCTCAATTGTAAAAGGGAACCTCCTCCCTCATTTATTCACAAATCATTGAGCCTTCAAGCTCATCTATCCCCTAAAATTTTATATTATCAACTTCCCTAGTGAAATTTTATAGGTTTTTTCTTCTATAAAGACCAAATATAGTATTTTAAGAGGAGATTTAGAGGGATCACATCGAAGATGAGGTAATCTCTTCTACCGATTCTTTCAAAACTATTTCTTCTTATACTTCCTATTAATGAGTTATTTATATTATATTGTAACAAATATAGTATAAATTAAATACTAAGATGTTATTATGACTATGTAACAACTATATTCTACCTTCTCTCCTTCATATGAAAAACGAAATCACCACGCGGGCGTACGTATGGCTTACCGTCTCTACACCGTGGTGTAATATATTTTTCACCACTAGATTACTTTTATGGGTATAATTATAGAAATAATGACTATATATGATTATTATAACATGATATGGATTTTGGATAAAAGTATATACCATCAACTTCCATACCATTTCACAATTATGGGAATGATATCGTCACTCGTGCATACATACGACCTACCATCTCCACGATGCGATGTGATTTATTCTACATGATATCCATTAAATAATGATTATATAAATTTATAAAATGTATAAATATGATATATATTATGTTGATATCATTTTTGAATGAAACAAATATGACCTAAGAAGGAGAACCATAACTTATTCAAAAAAAACATGCATAAGAAAATGAAGTAGTTAATGCCTGAATAACGAGTAATAATGAAATTTTATTAACAAACAGATGATAATATGATCATATATGATATCATAAAAATGAATATGATTATAAAATAATTCAATGACTTTATTTAAATCATTATACAGGATGTTCAGATACATATAAAAGATATTAGACCTATGTTAAGGGATAATTTCGTAATCTCATTATTATATGAGATTATTTATACATAAGTATTTAATAGGGTATATTTATCATCCATGTCCCTGTTTTTTAAATATATATTAAAAAATATTCTTTCTATTATTTTACAATTTTTTAAAGTTAATTTTACCCATTGGTGAATTTTTATTAAACGATATGAAGGGAATATTTTTTCATTTTAGATACGAGGCACTTTTTGACTTATTTGAAAAAAGTATGATAAGAATGTTTTCTTTTAATTTATATGACATGAACATATTTTTACAATTCCATAATTCCTTATTTTCCAATAAGCCCGTAACCGAGTGTTAAGGGATCCTTCTTGGCATCTAAGAGACCCAAGTTCAAAACCAAGTGGAGGTGAATTTCCAGGGAAACTATAGTAGTACTGTAGCAGGTACTTTTCGGTACTATAGTAGGTGGAACTATTCACCCAATTTGGGCCTTCATACCACTTATTTGGGCCTACGGGTCTCAAGGGCCTTCAGTTCATCAAAGGCCTTCATGCCACATGGCCTTCGAGCCACAAAAGACCATGGATTAGCCCAGTTCACACAGAGCAGGCCCCAAAAGAGGATCAGAGCAGCAAGAGTAGCATACACCAGAATAAGAGCTAACTGGATTAGAAGAATGAGAGGTTATTTCAACCTCCATTGGGACTAGGCACCATGTAACTTTGTACGGGTCAATGCTAGTCGATCATCAATGCAAGTTGGAGAGCTAAGGCGATCAATGATACATAAGATGGGGAGGGTAAGTTATTTTGGGTTGGGATTACGGGTCATGTATGGGCATGGTATGCCTATGGTCCTTCATGTCATGTATTGAGGGTCATGTCGGGCCTTGTTCCTTGTGCCTACGGGTCATGTAAGGGTTCCCCTTCAACCCTTAAAAGTGGGATTATCCATAACAAAATAAAAAAAGAAGGCCTTAGGGCCATTCGATCTTAATTCCTTATTTCCATGAATATTATTTTATAATATTTCAAGGTTATTTTCAAATTAATTTTTTTATTTTAAAATTACATGGAATTTTTAGAAAAGGAAACTTTTTTTAAGAATAAAGGATTTTTTCCTCAAGAATTAATTTCAAGTCTTCTATCAAAATTATATTCCATATAATATGGAATTATTTAATAGAGTTATGTTTCATGTATACTATCCATATTATTTATATAGTTTTATTATGTTTATTATGGAATGATATTTATGAAATAAATTTGTTTTACATGGATTATGTTATGATAGAATGATGTTTAAGAAACTAATTTTATTCCTTAGGTTATGCTATTATGAATGATTTATGTTTTTGTGGAACACGTAAGAATAAATTCATTATGAGATCGGTGGGACCTATATATCCCACCAATTCATTGGGTAAAGATTTATATCTCATTATATAGACATGGATGAAATGGGAAATGATCTCGGTTCATTAATACAAGGTTGGAATGGAATGTAAACCCAGTTTAGTAATACTGGACTGGAATAAAGAGTGAACTCAATTTAGTAGTGGACTTTGTTCGCAATGATGTTATTGGAAATGAGAGTTTACTAATATGAAATGATTTTATATGTCTATGTGTATGCCACAAATTCCATGTCATTTGTTACAACTTTTGGTAATATGTTTATTATTTCTTTATGAACTTTTATGTTTTATTCCATGACTTGATATCATGATATTTCATATGTAGGATAATATTTTCAAATATTATGTTATTATATCTTATGATTATGATATGATTTATATCTTCCTTGTTTACCCTTATTGAGCATCTAAGCTCACCCTTTCTTTTTTTTCTTTTCCCCATGTCATGAAGAAGGGTATTAAGTAAGATATTTCAAAAAGGGGTCTAGTTATGAAGAAATAAATGGGATAAAATGTAGATGTCTTATGAAACATTTTTTTTATGTTTCCAAACTTCTAAAGACACTAAAACTATATGGTCCTAGTGTGGTTTTGTTATGTTTTAATGAATATTATTCAATTTTGAAGTAATATCTATGTATGTAAAGTATGGCACGTTATAGTTGGTATCAGAGAAAAGGTATAGTTATCCTTAGGAAAATATGATGAGAAAACCTTAGTAAGAACCCTAAGGATATGTAAAAGTATAAGTTACAATCATAGTGTTTTAGAAATGATCATGAATAACTTAGGATAAAAATTAAAGTGTCCTAAATTGAAATTTTATTCTTGATCATGTGGTTTTCCCATTATGATTAGTGTTTATCACACTATGATTCTTGGTTTTACTTAATGGTTGGAACCCGAAGGAACTATGTTAATGCTGAATGCAAGGGGAAATAAAATTATTATCTTCCTAAGCAAATGAATGTTATGGGAGTTAGAATGAAAAATCTTATCATTATGCTCACACAACTTTCTCAATCTATGAATCATGAAGTACTTCCAAACTAGAAAATGAGTAAACAACATTATGTTGAGTCCTTCATGAGGCAATGTTCACCTTATTTCAGTGGGTCTTCTGATCCACTAATTGATGAACAATGGATTAGTACCACTGAAAAGATATTTTCAGTTCTCTAATGTTCATATCATGATAAAGTCATCTTGGAAGTTTATCATTTGTAAGCTTAAGTTGATCAATGGTGGAATATTATCAATAATATGAGGAAAAGAGATGAAATTGACTCTATGAAATGGGATGTGTTCAAGAACTTATTTTTCAATAAGTAATTTCCTAATATTATTCGAACAAAGACAAATAAAGAGTTCCTTGAGATTAAGAAAAAGGGTGATTAATCTGTTGGTACCTATGAAGAAAATTTTACAAGGCTTTCAAGGTGTGCTTCTGGAATTATTATCTAACCTGAGAGTAAAATTGATTGATTCTTTAGTGGCTTAAAACCAAGTCTCTGAAGGGAATTATCCATAATTTACTTCAATAGCTATAAGAAAATAGTTCAATATGCTCTCAAGGTTCAGATGGATATTGGAGTAACCCATCATTCCTATGGGTTTGATAAGAAGAGAAAAATGGAATTCAAGGGAAAATATAAAGTCCAAAATGAAAATAAGATGAATTTGACCTTATTCTAAAAGTGTGGAAATAAACATGAAGTAAATTATCTTAAATGGGTTGGAAAATGTTTTAAGTGTGGAAGATAGGGTCATCGAGCAATTGAATTTCTAATTGACAGGAAAAGAATTTTCTAATGATGTGAATAGAGAAAAGGCTAAACAGAATGAACCTCCCACACTTCAGTGCTATAAGTGAAAGGAAATGGGGAATTATTACAACCAATGCCATAATCCAAGGTCTATCAATGATGATCGACACAAATAAACTCTTAAGGACAAAGACAAAGGAAATTCACATGTGATCACTATAGATGATGTGGAGTACGATAATAAAGTGGTGAAAGGTACACTTACCATCCTCTCTAAAGTATCAAATGATTTATTTGATTCTAGATCCACCCAATCTTTTATTTCTGAATATTTTTCTAAGGTTATTTCCATATTACCTAAACAATTAGATGTTGAATTAGTTGTGAAAACTTCTAATGGCATAATTATCACATCAAAAGTTTATAATTCTTCTCCAGTTGAGGTTTGTGGGAATGTTCTTCCTAATTTTTTTGATTCTTAATTTAGTAGAATTTGATGTGGTTCTTTCCATGGAATGGATTTATCTATATGGATATCATATCAATTTACAAGGAAAGGAAG
Source organism: Viscum album (assembly GCA_963277665.1). Classification (NCBI taxonomy): domain Eukaryota; kingdom Viridiplantae; phylum Streptophyta; class Magnoliopsida; order Santalales; family Viscaceae; genus Viscum; species Viscum album. Next base: position 2,125,423,447 of record OY728121.1, on the reverse strand, counting down.
TCACATTTCATATTCCGGATCAATCTATGATCATCTATTGATGTTGGGATGAATACGACCTTCTAGTGGAAATTTATTCTATCTTATGGGTCTTGGTTCCTATAAATGATGGTTATTTATCTCAAATGGTTGGGGTGAAACTCAACATTAATAATACTCCTATTGTACGATATTTTTTTATGTCTTTACAGAATAATTTTCAGGTCTTCCACTTAATCTTGAAGTTGAGTTTTTAATAGAACTCCTACTGGGTGCTATGACTATTTCAAAGACACCTTATAAAATGGACCCAATTGAGTTGCAAAAATCATAGAAGAAACTCTAAGAGAATTTGAAAAGGGATTCATATTCTCTAGTGAATCACCTTAGGGTGAACCTGTTCTATTTGTTAAGAAGAAATATGGATCAATGAGACTCTGCATTGATTATCAAGAACATAACAAGATCACTATCAAGAACAAATACCCTATTTCCCATATTGATGACTTATTAGACCAAATATATGGAGCTCAATAATTTTTCAAGATTGATCTTCATTCAGGATATAATCAATTAAGGTTAAACAAGGATGATATACCAATTATGGCATTCAGTAAAAGGTATGGAAAATATGAATTTAGAGTGATGACTTTTGGTCTTACTAATTCCCCCACTATATTTTTGGATGTAATTAATAGAGTCTCTAGAGACCATATTGATTAGTTTTTGGTAGTATTTATAGATGATATTATTATATATTATATGATAAATTAATATCATGAAGATCACTTGAATATTGTACTAAATACTCTGATAAAGGAGAATCTTTATGAAAAATTTACCAAGGGTGAATTTTGGCTTTAGAAAGTTTCATTTTTAGGTCACATAATCTCCAAAGAGGGGATATCTATGGATCCAAAAAAACTAAAGTTATTGAACATTAGCCTAGAATAAAAATGGTAACTGATATCTAAAGTTTCATGGTTTGGATGGATATTATCAATGTTTTTTGAAATATTTTTCATGACTATCTAATCCACTAACCAAGTTGACTCAGAAAGGAGGTAATCTCATGTGGACAGAGGAATGTGAAAAGAATTTCAAAGAGCTAAAAAGAAGGTTAGCCAATGAACATGTGCTCACACTACCTTATAGTGGAGAAAGGTTTGTGATATACAATAATGAATCCAAGAAGGGGTTGGGATGTGTTATCATTCAAAATGATACTGTGATAGCTTATGAATTGCGACAATTGAAAATCCATGATCAAAATTACCCAACTCATGATTTGGAGTTAGATATAGTAATCCATTCATTAAAGATATAGAGGATTAATCTTTATGGTTAAAGGTGTGATATTTATATTGATCATAAAATTTTAAAGTATATTTTCACAAAAAAGGTGATGAATATGTGAAAAATAAGATGGTTAGAGTTGATTAAAGATTTCGACAGCTCAATACATTACCACCCTGGGAAAGCGAACAAGATGGAATATGCTTTGAGTCAAAAGGGTCATACTTACCTATCCATGATGAGGATCATAAAATATCTAATATTTTTGGATTTATGAAGGATAGATATTGAAATTTTAAAGGAAGGGGAGACGAATTATCTTTCTCAAATGAATCTTCAACCATCTATACAAATGAAGATTAAGGAGGCACAAAAGAAATATGTAGAGCTCCAAAATAAGATGTGAAATGTTCCTAAATTCAACCTTTATTATGATGGAAGAATAAGGTTTAAGAAAAATGTTTTTATTCCTCCCATACTATAACTAAAGGAGTTGCTGGATGAGGCTCATAGTTCTTAATTCTCTATTCATACTGGAAGAAAAAATATGCACATAGACTTGAAAGAGTATTTCTAGTGGGATGACATGAAAAGAGATGTTGCTAAATATGTATCTCGATGCTTGGTATGTAAGAAAGTTAAGGTTGAGAGATAAAAGTCTAAGGGTATTTTAAAACCATTACACATACCATAATTGAAATGTGAAAACATCACTATGGAATTTTTCATCGGACTTCCCAAAACATCTAAAGGACATAATGCTATCTGGGTTATAGTTGATGTTCTTATGAAGTCAGCACACTTCATTTCTATTAGATAGGATTTATCTCTTAATCAGTTATCCAGGATATATATAAAGGAAGTGGTAAGATTTCATAAACTACTTCTTTTCATTATATTAAATCGGGATCCGAGGTTTACCTCAATGTTCTGGTAAAGTCTTCACTAGGACCTGGATACAGAGTTAAGTTTCAAAACTACTTATCATCCTTACAAATATGGTCAGTTTGAGAGGAAAATTCAAACTCTAGAATATATGTTTATATCTTTCTCTATGTATTTCAAAGGTGTTTGGGATCAACACCAACCTTTGGTTGATTGTTTTACAAAAATAGCTTTCACTCCAGTATTCAGATGGATGCTTATGAATCACTCTATGGAAAAAAGTTCCAAACTCCAACTTTTTGGGATGAAGTTGTGGAATGAAATATATTAGGACCTGTTCTTTTTTATTAAATGGCAGACAAGGTCAGATCTATTCAATAACACATTAGAGCATCTTAGAATTGACAAAAAAGTTATGCTGAAAACGGATGAAAAGACCTAGAGTTTGAAGTGAGTGATAAGGTTTTTCTATGAATATATCCCTAGAAGAGAGTAATGAGATTTGAAAACAAGGTAAATCTGATCCCTGAGTATATAATTACTTTTGAAATTATTGACCGTGTTGGGAAGGTATCTTATAGATAAGTGCTTCCACCGAACCTCCATTAAGTTCATGATGTGTTCCATGTATCTATCATAAGAAAGTACATACCTGATACTTCACATGTACTAAACTCATAAGTCATACCACTGGATAAATATCTTTCTTATGAAGAACAACTGATAGAGATTTTGGATCGTAGGGAAAAAGTTCTATGAAAAAAGGCCACTTTCTTGGTTAATGTTTTATGAAAAAACCACCAATTTGAGGAAGCTAAATTGGAACTTGAGGATGTGATGAGGCAGAGGTATCCTATTCTATTTATCCCCAAGTGATGAATTTATAGGGTAAAATTCATTTTTATGGGGGTAGAATGTAACACCTGGATGTTTTTATAAAATATTTTCTTTAAATAATTTTAATTCTTCAATAGCTTGTATTTCACATAATCGTGAGTTTAAAAGAAACTGAAAGATTCAATTAGTATAAAATGACCATATAACCTATACATTAAGTTATTAGGAATAAATATAACTAACTTATGAAAATGTATGGAAAATTCATTGGCTACCAATTATTTATGAAAAATACAAACCAATTAAACGTGGGGGAATTTTTTGTATTAATAAATTAAGTGAATTACAATTAGTAAATGAAATTAATGAGATATATATATTATATATTTAATAAAATATTTTTTATATTCATCCAATATATATTTTTGTCCTAGGATATGGATAACAACTATTTTTTTGTATAAAAACCTATATTTTTCAAAAGAGTAATTTTACAACCTTTTAATGGTGAACTCATTTTAAATTAAAACTTTGACACATTAATAAGTTTTATATGAAAACATAAACCTATTATTTGAAAGCGGGATATAAAAATTTACTTTGGATTGATTTTTGATATTTTCCCGACAACTTTCAAGTTTTGATGAATAGTAAAAATATACTAAATTTTAATTGAAAACAAAATTTTTCATTAGAATAATTTATATGGTTAAATTATATTATTTAATGGTTTTAAAGTATAAATATATTATATTTTTATCAATTAGTATAATTCAGGCCACTGGAAATATTTTTATATAGAATCTAGATGTAAAAACATTTCAATCTTTTACAATGTTTTAACAATTAAAACCCGTTTTCTCATTCTAACAACGAGGTTAATTTTAAACTAATTACTGAAACATCTATTTTATTAATTATGAAAAATGGATTCCATATTTTAAATTATTAGGTCCAAATTATGTAAATATCTTTCTTTTATTTTTAGGCATTATGAATAGTAACTTCGGTAATTTTTATTAATATAGTAAAAGGGTAAATAAGGTAATTAATGGTAAAAATAAAATTATAAAATTATCCTAAAACTTGTAATAATATAAAATTTTAAGTGTTTTATACCTAAATCATACTTGGGTTGAAATGGAATCCTTTGTAATCCACTTGGATGAGATTAAGACATTTAATTTATTTTATTTAAAGAAAAGTTAAATATTTCTTACTCAAAATTTATAACTATATAATTTTTAATATAATGTTATAAAAAAGATAAATTTGACTAAAAATACTAATTTGAAATCTAATATGTTTTTATCTATCATGGGTATTTATTTTTCATTTTTATGAAATAAACAATTACCCCAAATACTTATACATTGATGATGCAGATATTATTTAATTGATGAGAAATAAATAAAATAATTTTTATTAAAATGATAATAACCATTATAAAACAAAAAAACTTTACAAAATAACATTTTTTGAGTATATATTGACCATAATCATCCAAGGGTCGAGTTATTGACCATTTTAAGCCATATGAAAAATATTATGACGCTTATAATATTTTATTTAAAGTGATGTTAAAGATTCCACATTCATGTTTTAATAAATATAATATTTTAATATAATAATTTCCAAAATATATATTTGACTATAAGTATTATTATTAAATATATATGATTTATCTTTATCATAGTATTTTATTTTTAATTTTTATTCATAAAATATGTATATTAAATAATTACACAAAATTGATGTAGTAATTAGTTTATTAATAGAGATAAAAAATATATGGTAGTAAAAATATTAAAATAAACACAATGAGGGATAATTAATATATCCAAAAAAATTTATAGATGAATTTTACCTCTTATTAATATAATATTTTTTTTGAAGTTAACTTTTCATCTTTATATTTTTAATAATCAACGAATTGAATAGTGTCAAAATTGTCACTATTGATTATTTATCAAAATAATATATTATTAAATTATTTAAAAATTATAAAACATTTTAAAATATATATAATAATTATTATATGGTATGATTTTTTCTTAATTATTTATTTATGGTGTAATTGAAATCAAATAAGTAAATATTTCTCCCTTTTAATATTGAAATATTTGTTACCTTAGTTTAAATTAAATAGAATAACTAAGGGTTAATTAAAATGATAAGGTTTAAATTTACAAAAAAAACTTTTCTAAAATTTATTAATTTATGATATTAACATATTATCTCATATTATATTTCAATATAGGGCATTTTGGAGCTTTTTAGATGTGGTTTGTTTTTATTATAAATTAATATTTTTGGATATTCCAAAAGTGACGCTCACCTCAATTATAAAAGGGCACCTCCTCCCTCATTTATTCACAACTAATTAAGCCTTCAAGATCAGATATCCCCTAAAATTTTCCATTTTTAAATTTCCTAGTGACATTATATAGGTTATATTCTTCTCAAAATACCAACTCTAGTGCTTTAAGAGGAGATTTAGAGGGAGCACGTCAAAGAAGATGTAATCTCCTCTACCAATTCTTTCAAATTTATTTCTTCTTCTACTTACTCTTCATGAGTTGTTTCTATTCTAATATAATAACTCCATTATCAATTAAATACTTATATTTTATTATTATTATGGAACAACTATATTCCACCTTATATCCATCCTATGAAAAATGAAATCACTGCGCATGTGTACGTTTGATTTACCGTCTCCAAGCTGTGGTGTAATATTTTTTTTCACCAAAACCTTAATTGGATGGGTATAATTATGGAAATAATAACTATATGTGATTATTATTACATGATATGAATTTTTTAACAAAATATATACCATGCACTTCCATACCATTTCAATATTATGGGAATCATATCGCCACTCGTGCATATGTATTAATTACCATCTCCATGATGCGATGTGATTCATTCTACATGATATCCATTAAATAATGATTATATAAATGTATATAATGTATAAATATGATGTATCTTATGTTGATATCATTTTTTAATGATATAAATATGACCTAAGAAAGATAAATAGAACTTATTCAATAAAACATGCATAAGAAAATGAAGCAGTTAATACCGAAATAACGAGTAATAATGAAATGTTTTTAAAAAATAGCTGATAATAAGATCATTTATAATATCATAAAAATTGCTATGATTCTAGAATAATTCAATGAAATTATTTAAATAATTATACATAAGTTTCAGAAACATATAAAGGATATCAGACCTAAGGTAAGAGATAATTTCACAATCTCATTATTATCTGAGATTGTTTATATGTAAGTATTTAATAGGGTATATTTATCATCAACATACATGTTTCATAAATATGTATTCCAAAATATGTATTCCTATTATTCTACAATTGTTAATGTTAATTTTATCTATTGGTGAATTTTTATTAAACAATATGAAAGGAATATTTTTTTTGTTTTTGATATGAGGTACTTTTTTACTTATTGGAAAAAATTATGAGAAAAATATTTTATTTTAACTTATAAAAAATAAAAATATTTTTATATTTTCATAATACCTTATTTCCATATATATTTTTTATAAGATTTTAAGGTTATTTTCAATGAAATTTTTTTCTTTTAAAATTGCATGCCATTTTGAGAAAAGAAAATATTTATGAAAAAGAAAGGTAATTTTCCTCAAGAATTAATTTAAAGTGTCCTATAAAAATTATTTTCCATAAAAGATAGAATTATTTAATATTTGTATGTTTCAAGTATACTATACGAATTATTTTTATGGTTTTGTTATGTTTATGATGGAATTCTATTTATGAAATATATTTGTTTTGTATGGATTATGTTATGATGGAATGATGTTTAAGAAACCCGTTTTATTCTTTGAGTTATTCTATGATGAATGATTTATGTTTTTTTGGAACACATAAGAATAATTTCCTTATAATATGGGTGAGAGCTATATCTCGCTCCAATTCTTTGGGTACAGATTTATATCTCATGAGATAGAGAGGGATGAAACGATAAATGATCTTGGTTCCTTAATACAGGGTTGGAATGAGGAGTGAACACAATTTAGTAATGGAATTTGTCAACTATAATGGTCTTGGTAATTATCCTTGACTAATATTAAATGATTTTATATGCTTATGTATTTTCCATAAGTTCCTTGTCTTATGTTATTACTTATGGTAATATGTTCATTATTTCTTTACGAACTTTTACAATTTATCCCATGAATTGATATCATGATCTTTTATATGAAATATAAGATTTTTAAATGATATATTATTATATATTTATATTATGATATGATTGATACCTAACTTGTTTACCCTTACTGAACTTCTGAGCTCACCCTTTCTTATGTTTCTTTTCCCTAGGTCATGAAGAAGGGTATTTAGTAAGATATGTCAAAAAGGGTTCAAGTTATGAGGAAATAAGTAGGAGACAATGTAGCTATCTTGTTAACTAGTTGGTTATGTTTCCAAGTTTCTAAAGACACTAAACCTATATGGTCGTGGTGTGGTTTTTTTATGATTCTAATGAATATTCTTCAATTTTGAAGTAATATCTATGTATGTGAAGTATGGTCGATTATACTAAAGGCTGCCTACTAGTAGAGAAGATGAAAAGAGGTTATAGTGGGGATAATATACTCTATGGTGATAATATAATAATGGTATAATAGATATTACAGTGGAAGAAAAGTCCAAAAAGACTATAGACTAGTAACCCACCATTGGAGGAAGCATATAGCAGTATAAGAAACAATAATAATCAACAATTCAAATTAAACTATTTTCAAAAATAAAAATCACAAATAAAATTTGTAACTACTAAAGAAAAACATTCATATAAGACAGGTCATATAATACAATTATCAGAAGTGTCTCTAATGGATAACCCCAGTATAAACATATATAAACATACTGATACAAAAATAAAACAAAAAGGAAACTCCAAATAAGGAACAAAAGCATAATCCCTTGATTTCCATCCCATGATAAAAAATATAACACTAAGGTCTATCTATTGATCCCAAATATTTACCTAAATGAAAATCCATAAAATCTATATGTGTCCTAAAGGTCCTGTGTAGGGTGTGAGAAAGAATCTCAGTAGGCCACCACCAATGTGTTCCTATCTTACATTTGTGATTTAGCATGTACATGCTAAAAATAAATAAATGCATCACCTGAATTTAATAAACACAAGATTATATGGTGCTAAAAAACCACTGGGAATCTATCACCTACTTAGACCAATGTTGTAATACTATAGTGGAGAGGATCCTTAGACTAAAACCAAGGCATACCCTAATGTAAGTTGGCTCAGGTGAACCATCAGGTTCCACCTCTAAAAAAACCACCTGAAACCTCATACCAAACAACACCTCATATCAATCAAGTAGCCAACATCCTTAAGGCACGCCCCAATAATCAAATACCTATCCCCTCAGAACTCAGCTCAGAATTAACTTCTTCGGCTTGAAGCCTGACATGTGAGGCATAGTGATATCTTCCCTCCAATTAATATCATCATCGGCTCAACATCTGACGTCCTGAGGAACAACGATATCCATCCACCCAAAATATTCCTAGACCAATGACCTAAAGTATGGTGAGCCTCATTCCCTAACTGATAGTCTCAAAACTGTCAACCAATGGCTCTTCACTATCGCCATGGATTTATATAGCAAGAACCTCTATCCATTTCCCTAAGCCACAACTATTGGAGGCCTCTACCCACATGATTGGTCAACTCCACCTCATCATATGAGTCCTACTATGTGAACATGACTCAAAATGGAATATTGGAAAGCATGGGTGAGAAAAAATAACCAAATATGAACCAAATCCACAACATTCTAGAACCTCATTCCCCTACGACCACGTCAGTCATCTAATTTTCAATACCATCCAATAACACATGAGGCTCTCCCATAGACTTATGACATCATTTCCTCATCCCAATGACCAAGCCTCTCAACTGGTGATTAGAATCACCAAAATTTCTTGGGATAATCCTATCCTAATGATAGTATCTTCTAAAACTAGATGACCAATGGAATATCAATCCTCAAGACAAGACCATCCAGTTCCCATGGAACTCAAAAATCAATATAATTAAGTTAAAACAATTCAATTTAAGTAAAAAATCATCCTAACCTAATATACCTAGGGTCTAAGGCCTCTCAATATGACTTATATATATCTAAACTTGGAGGAGAATTCCCATAGTAATCTCTTAACATCAGTTAATTAATTTAAAAGAAAACTATTAATTTTATAAGTTACATTTCAGTAATATTAATGGATCACTCAAATTCATGCCCCAAAAACAATTGTGAAATCACAAAGAAAGATTATAACCACTTACCTTATGTTGGTAGACATCCATTCATCCGATATTAGGATTTAACTTGAGCTGATTTGGAAGAAATTATCATTTTATATGAACACCCTGAAAATTGGGTAAAAAGAATCACTTGGATTTAGATCACTGTACAGAGAGGGAAAAGAAGAAAAGAGGAAAGTGGATTCAAAGGCTTACCAATATGGATCCAATTCTATAAACATATTTAGAAATGGATCTTAGATAGAGAATCTTTCTCAAAAGTTAGTAGAGGAAGAAAAATCAAGGAACCCATTTCTATGCACAATCAAAGGAGAAATAAGGAGAAGGAAAAGAAGAAATATGGAATTGTTGAATTTTGGAATTTTCAAAATTTTAATGGGTCTCAAGGTTATCTCACACAGTTTTCCAAACTGTGTGGTAACTATGTGAATTCTTATTATTTAGATCCAAAGCAGACATGGTTGGCTCATACAGTTTTTTCAAACCATGTTGAGCCTATGCATAGCCACTAGTTAAGTGGTACTAATCGTGTAGCTTTCGTATGGTTTTACCAAACCATGAAAAAGTCGGGTAAATACTTTAGCTATAAAATTCTAAGGTTCATGCATGGCCACACACCCCCTCTAACACAGTTTACCAAACCATTCTCAATACATTTTAAGGGTGCATAGATTCTCCTTTAGGCCATACTGTTTTCCCAAACCATATGCCTTAGACCGTGCACCTGGAAAACTTGGGGTTTAGGCATCCAACACACCCAAATCACAACTAAACTCCCTAATACACTTGTTGAAAATTAATAATAATATAAAAACAAGGTCTTAGGTCAAAGTAAAAAATTGAACTTAAGTTCCGATAAATGATAAATGAATTGGTCTACACACCAAACTCCTAAAATTCAAATCTTTCAAGGAATTTGACCTGCTAAAAAAACCCAAGATGTTACTAGACTATACACTCCATGTTACCCAATACTAGAATATCAGTGTGTACCCTAGTGGAATATGAGTATGGAAACATCCAAGAAAACAAGCACGACTAGTGTACATGAGCACAACCGTATACTCAGACATGACTAGGGTACCTGAACCTAACCAATGTACATGGGAATGAATAGTGTCCATGGTTATGAGATGTAAGGACATGAGAAAGCCTCGAGCATCCCAAGAATGTCATGTACCTCTTTTATGCACTATTTAGTCCCACATTTCCATCCAATGCATGTGTAGGAAAGGAAATTTTCAGGTGTCCAGGTGTGGCCTCACGCCTTATGACCCTAGGTATGTACTGTGTTCCCCCTCATGATCTTCCCCCTCATGTATCTCTTTGACTGGAAATTGGATTTGGGACTATGATTATCCTATCCTGAGAATTTTTCCATGTAGAATATAGAACAAACTTTTTTTAGCATTATAGATATGACATGATGTCTTATGAGTTTGATGTTTTTTCAGTATTCTTGGACAATAGTAGTGATCTATCATATTAATCAGAGGGGCACTGGGGTTGGAAAATCCCATATCACACCAGGTAATGGGTCCCCATAATCTTTACATAAGTAGATTTGGTACTCCCCCATACTATAATAGGGAACAATTCCTCTATTTACGGAGTGGTACTCCCCCCATCTTTAAGCTCCAACGGTGAACAGGTCCTTCACAAGAGTTAGCGCTCCCTAGGCTTTGGACCAAAGAAGAGAAGAGATGGTCCCTATAGTCAAATAATTATGAGATTGTGCATGGTGATGGGTATTTAATGCTAGACCTTTGGAGCTATAGGACGACTCAACATTCTTAGATGGGATGTGGTGATGGTGATCCCCTTTCTGTCTCACTTGGGTTTCTTTATAAGAATATATGTTGAGTTTTCATTTTCCTATTACTTATGGGTTGATATAACTATTATATATTTCTATTTCTCCTTAATTTGGTTTTGGGGCATCCTTATAGGCATGTATATACTCACCCCTATATGGGATTCGCCCATATGTGTCGTGTCTTATATAGATTACAGGTAGATCAATGGTGAATTTGGTGGAGAAAAGCAGTAATTGGGTTCACTGACCATGTTCATTTGTTAGACTTGGATATTAGGATATAGGCTCTCTTAAGTTTTCAAATTTTCCAGTTCTTTTCTAGTTTGGACCACATTTTTAGCTGGGAATGTATATTTCATCTTTATGCTTTGGTTTTTTATTATCTTAATTTGATGTATTCCCTAGAGATTATTTCATGCATGGTTATACTCTAGATATTTAAATATTTTATTATTCCTATGTACTATTTCATATAGTTGGTTGTTTTAATTCATATAGGTACATTAGGATATAGAATCCAACTTTATTTTTTCTTACTTGATTCTTATCACCAGCCCCTATACTATTAGAGGTAGGTCTGGGGTGTCTCACTCAGCTTACTATCGACTAGATGGGATTCCCTGGGTTGAGTCATGACAAAGTGGTATCAGAGTGGTTTTTATTAAGACCTGGGTTTGAAGAATTTATAAAAATGAGGTTTGGTTTAGAAACTTAGGGAAACATTGCCAAAGTGTTTCGAGTAAAGATTTTTGGTTGGGTAACCCAGTGATGGCATGACAACTGACATATCCTTTCACCTAGAATCTGACTACCTAGTTGTCAAATCGACATACCAAGACACTGGTTACAAGGGGAAAATGGTAAATGCATCATAAAGGATTGAGTTCATTTAATTTCATGTCATTTTTGAGTCAGCTTCTCATATATACTCATAAAACTATGGTACATATTGATAAGTTTTAGGATGCCTCCATGAAAACTGCTAGCCAGGATACTGATACAGGATCATGATGATGATTATTTAAGTGATGATGGCTTAGTTCAATAATCTTCTCGTGAGGTGTTTCCTCTCATAGGTCATAGAGTAGTGCCACCACATGCCAAGTAGTGTATAGTTATAGTTGTATAAGACAATGATTCATGTAGGACTAGAACATTAGGTAAGTTATAGTGATAGAGATTGATAAGGTCTCATAGCGATACAAACCATCAAGTAGTTGATGATTGGATTGAGTCGATGATCCTAGTTTTTAGGCTTGTTTTTACCCTAACCAATTAAATGGTTGCACTAGAAGGCAATCTTCCTTATGGAGCATCAGGGATATGGTAGATTTTTATCACACAAAACCATGATGAGATGATTCTCACATGTTTATACTTCTAGAATCTATTTCACAATGAGTATTACCCTTCATTATTGCACTCTATGAAAATTCAATAGATTCTCAAGCAGCATTAGGGTGATATGACAGATGAAGAGTATGTTTTGAGGATTATAAACCTCATGAATTACTACCATGATATGATCTGATATTGTTTCTTTCAAGTGAATAAGTTTGAGAAGGGACTTTATACTACTAATGGAGTACTAGAGTGGGCTCTAGTTATAGAGATCTTCCTAGAAGATGAAATTAAGGTAGTAGGATCCATTAGTAGTTGTCATGTGTATGAGTCATCCGTAGTAGATAGTAAGTGACATACATAAATGTCTTGAAATAGGAGGCATACCCTTGGATGGAACCATACATGGGGATTTTTGGTATAGGGTTCACATAGAGGATCTAGTCAGCCAAGAGTGGGAAAATGCTATACTTTTAACGTATAAGGTCACATGGATCATGATTAACCAAACCAATGTTCTTTAGAGCATAGGTAGATAGTGGATGGAAAAACATGAAAAATTAATCATTGTCATCATTGATCACCTTGGAAAGTTTAGGGTGGTCCCCAGGGAGGTGGTGTTAATTTATGAGTAATTAGAGCTCCATAGGGAGGAGATAATAGTGGAGTGCGATGGTATGAGTTACTTACTCCACCACCACTAGGTGGCCCATGTTAGTCTTAGAGAGATAATGGTCGAGGTTGTGGGAAGCTGCAGTCTAAGGGTGGATATGACCAGGATTCTTAGGAGAAAATTCAAGGTATGTTCTACGTATTTTTTACTCTTAATATAGTAACTATAGACACATGCATGTGTCATTACTTTATCTCTATATCCTTCATGTGAGATCTAGATATTCCCATTGAGACTTTATCTAAGTATCCATGGCCAGAGGTTCCTACCAGAAGTGATTATTATATATTATACACCTTTCGATAGTGTGAGTTGGAATTTGGTGGAGTGATTTTCTAATGGGATGTGTTGGTCTTCATGATGAAATCTTATAAAATTATCTTGGGGATGGAATGATTATCCATGGTGCATTCCCAAATAGGTTGTAATCATAAGAGACTTAGATGCCTTCGAACTGATGGGATGATATTATCCTTTATGGGTGAGATAGATCATTTGGTTGAGAATTTGGGTCTCATGTGTAGGAAACTATATCCCATCACCTATCAGTTAGAGAGATTATCCATTGGTAAAGCAGAATGATCTAACATTTGGATTCCTACAATATCAAAGGATTATATGGACATCTTTCTAGAATATTTCCTAGGACTACCTCCAATGTGGGAGATGTAATTTTGTATCGGATTTCACCTCAAGACCAAAAAATATCTTCTGAATCATATTAAATGGACCCTATTGAGATCCGGGAGTTGAGGGTGTAGTTAGAAGACCTTTAGGAGAAAGGTTTTATCAGACCCAGTGCGTCTCCCTGGGAAGCTCCATTTTTTTGGGGGAAAAAGGTGGATGAGATTTTGATGATTAATGTTGACTATCATCGACTTAATTAGGTAACAATAAAGAACAATTATCCCTTTCTAAGTATCGATGAACACTTTTACTAGTTAAGAGTTTTGTGTTGGTTCTCCAAGATTAATATCAGGTCTGGCTACCATTATTTGAGGTTTTATGAGGCTTATATTCTGAAGAAGGAATTTTGATGTCGCTATGGACACTATGAGTTCTTAGTGATTCCTTTCAGCTCTATTAATTCCCATGATGTGTTCATGAATCCTATGAATTGGATCTTAAAACCGTACTTGGACTGATTTGTAGTTGTCTTCATCAATGAAATACATATTTACTCTATGAAAGAGGAGGAGCATGTATATAATTTAAGGATGGTCCTATTCTTACTCAGATAGAATCAACTTTATAATAATCACTTGAATTGTTAGTTTTTGATATGTGAGGTTCATTTTATAGGGAATTTCATCTCTAATCATGGTTTAACTATGGAATCAGAAAACATTGATGTAATTATTTCTTGGGAGCCACCCAATACCATGATGGAGGTGTGGAGTTTTCTTGATTTGGCGGGGTACTAAATGAGGTTTGTTGTGGACTATTATAGGATAGAATCCCCTTTTACTGACATTATGACAAAGGGGAAACCTTTCCCCTATAATAATTATTGTTAGAGAGCCTTTGAGGAGTTGAGGATGAGATTGAACAATGCTCCTGTATTGAGATTACTAGAGGAGGGAGTCATGTTTGTAGTGTTTTTCAATACCTCTAGATCTAGGATCAATTACTTGTAGATATAGAGGTAGTAAGTGATCAATTATGGGTTGAGTTAGTTTATATCCCATGAGAAGAACTGCATGAATCATAACTTAGAGTTGGAAGTGGTAGTATTCACTCTAAATTTTTGGAGACATTATCTTATGGGTGATCATTTTTTTTGTTTACTCAGACCACCAAAGTCTTAGTTTCATCTTAACTTGAGAGATCAAAAACTAATATATAGGAACAAGATGGATTTCCTACAGGACTATGACCATGAGATAGTCTATAGCCCTGGTAAGGTCAACAAGGTGTCAAATGCCCTTATCAGGAAGTCTAATTCTCAATTTATAGAGGAGGTGTTTGAGTAGTTTTCTTTGTTGTAGATGAACCAGGTTGAGTAGAGGGGTGCATAATTTCTTCAGTACATGGTACTGACTCCTATTATTCTTCATCATGTGAGATAATCTTAGTCAGGGGACATCAATTGTGATGTTTTTTGTGATCAGATATCCTTAGAAGACTCACCAGATGTAGTTTCTGATGAAGGGGACCACACCATCCTTTTTTAGGGATGAACAATGGTTCTGATCTTGTTACGAGAGGAGGTGATGAAGGAGTTTCATACATGTCCCTTGGTTTTACATACTAGTGTGGTAAATATGTATAGGGATCTTAAAAAATAGATTTGGTGGGATGGAATGAGGTTGAGTGTTGTTGAGTTTGTCTCTTGGTGTCTCGCATGTCAACAGTTAAAGGATGAGCATTAGGTTCTAGTAGGTTTGAATCAACCCCTAGAGATCCCAGAATGATATTATGATAAAGTATTTATTGAATTTTTGATGGGTATTCTACATAAAACAATGGTAAACAAAGCTTTATAGGTAAATTTTGATCAAAACACTAAGGTGACACACTTTATTATCATATGGGAGTAGATTTTAGTTGAGAACTTGAGATAGATATACATGTGCGATATCGTTAGGTTCCATAGAATACTTGTAATGTCTTTCTCCGACTATGATTCTTAGTTCGCATCATAGTTGTGCAGAGTCCTATAGGTGGCTTTTGGGACCTAATTACAGAGGAGTACAACATTTCTCCCCCATAAGGATGGGAAGACTGAGTAGGATATCCAAGTGAAGGTGGATATACCGAGAGATTGTGTGTTGGATATTTATATGAGCTGGGAGGATCACTTTACACTGGTAGAGTTCACTTATAATAACTGCTATCATTCTATTATAGGCATGGAACATTTTGAGGACCTATATGACAGAACATGCAGTTCACCCATATGCTAGAATGATTTTGGAAATGAATCACTTGTTGGGATATAGATGGTGCAGGAAATGACTGAAAAGGTTCAGGTGATCTATGAGCATATGAGGATAACCTAGATTTGGTAAAAATCTTACAAATATAGACTCCATAGACCTTTGGAGTTCAAATAATGAGACTATGTTTTTTCTAGATTCTCCCCATGACAAGGATTATAGGGATTTAGCTAGGGAATAAAGATACCTCTGAGGTTCCTTAGTCTGTTTGAGATCCTACGGAGGGTTGGTGAGGCTGCCTACCACTTGGACATTCCCCCATAGTTTGACTGAGTGTAAGACTCCTTCCATGTGTCGTAGCTATAGAGATATGTGCATGACCCTATTCATGTTATTGATTGGGGAAATATGGACATCGAGGATGGGTCCACCTTTATGGAGTACCCAGTGGAAATTGAGGACTGACATGCGGGGATTCTTTATAGATGGAACACTCCTTTGGTTAGATTACTTTGGATGTACATGATCATGTTGGAGAGCTCCTCAGAGCATGAGGTCTAGATACGGTCTCAGTACCCCCACATTTTTACATAGATTGTGCTTCTCAAGGGGGGGGGGGATCCTTAAAGGATAGGAGAATGTAGTGAATCTTTTTTTTCCTTATAATTATTTATAGTATTATAAGGAATATTTTTAGATCTAGGCGCTGATTCATCATGATATTCTAGGGCCCGGAGAGGCTCGGTATTGATATATTAAAAATATTAATTAAATTGTATCACATGAACATATATTTTTAGAATAAATGGTTTTCCTATTTTTTGGGACCTCATATGAGAAATAAAAGACCATAATTTTTTCCATAATGTGGGTTTTACCCAATTTTTGGTATAAATTTGTCCAGTGTTGAGCATTACATGAAAGAAGATCGTTGGATAACATGTTAAGTAAATCAATTAATCAATTTATTTTATTTATTTTAAATGACCTAAAACTAGTATTCCTCCTTAAATAAAATTTTATGGAAAATCCCCAAGGTTAGCAGTATAAACCCAAGATATTAGTTCGATGAGGATAGATTCATTGTAAAACTGAGAAAGTGGATCAATGAAATTGATCTAGGAGGATTGTATAACGAATGGAGAATGTAGCGAGATATTCTTTATCACCACTGGAGAACTTGTTCTTCACCAATGATCAACTGGTTCTTGAGGTAGGGAATAGTATTTGATAGATTTAATCCCTATTTTATTTGATAAGAATCGATTTTTATATCAACTTTATTATTCTCTTTGATCGATATCCTTCACATGATCCCTATCGTATTTTGGTATTATTGATCTAATTATTCCTTTATTAAATCTTATTTTTACCATGAATTCTATAATTATGTAATCATTAGTCAAGATCAATTATTCCAATGATGTATCCATTTTGTTCTTGTGAATTTTCCCCACAATTCTTCTCATTCTTCACCATTATCCCATGGGGTCACAATTTGACATTTCTGAGTTGGATTTGAGGGCAATCTAAACCCAAATTTAGGATGAATGTGTTCGCGATTTTTGGATCACTATTTTGAAGATAAATTGTGGTGTGATGTGGGTTATGGGTGATAGAGACATGGATTAGAGGTAGTTTCTTCATGATTCATCCATGGAATAAGAGTAGTGTAATATGATGAAGCACATAAGGTTTGGGTGGCCAGAATCCTGCCACCAGCAACAGATCAGGCATAGTGAGCACTAGATCTGTACTACCCAGTGAGGTTTATAGGAGAAACAATAGTGGAAGTGGCATATAAATTATGTGTCAAGATTAATTTAGTTTTTTAAAATATTTAATTACATTATTTGTAGTTCCGGAACACATGCCTATAGTCCCCTAACTTTGACAAGTAGGGTTTTGGGTGAAGTTAAGTATCACATGCCTTGTATGGCCCAAACACACTATGTGACATAGTGATGGTGGATCGGTGTGTAACCTAGGGTTAAAAGGCATGGTAATGGCTAGGAACATGGGTACTACCATAGTAAATTGATAAAACCATGTAATCATTCACAACTTGGGTAATCAAACATGGATAGTGTACACAAGCACAACCTGTGTACATGGGCATGGGCCTAAATGAAACAGGTAGGCCTTGGGTGGCCAAGACTTATTGTGTACCACTTGTACACATTATTTAGTCCCACATGTCCAAACAATCCATGTGAATGTGAGGACACAACCATGTTTTCAGTTGAGGCAACATACCATATGACCCTAGTTACATGTCATATACCTCCCTCAAGATCTTCCACTTTGTGTATCTATTTCTTCAGAACAAGGATTTGGTCCCATGAGAAGCCTATACTAAGAATTTTTACATTTAGAACATAATGATGAACTGAATTTCAGAATCATAGATAAAACATGATGTTTTATGAGAATTCCACTTCTTTTAATAATGCTTGGATGGTATCAGTGTTTGGGATAGTTTATTAGAGAGATTTTGGGTTTGGAAACTCTTATGTCGCACCAGGGCATGGGTCCCCCATACTAATAACATAGGTAGATTTGGTACTTCCCCATACCATAGTAGGGTATAGGTCCTCTATCTATGGAGTGGTACCCCCTTGTATTCGTGCTCCGATGGTGAGTGGGTCCTCCACGAGAGTTAGTGCTCCCTTAGCTATGGAGTGCAGTAGCGAGGAGTGGGTCCCTCAACATAGATTATTATGAGATTAAACATGGAACTATGTATCTAATGTTGGACCTTTGGATATATAGGCTGAATCATCATTCTTATATGGGTTGTGAATATGGAGATCTCATTTATATCTTGTGTGGGTTTCTTTATGAGAATATATGTTGGGCTTTCATTTCCTTCTTGCATATGGGTTGATATAATTTTTGTATCTTTCTATTTCTACCATATTGGGTTTCAGGGTGTCCTACTGAGTATGTATATACTCACACCTACATGGGATGTTTCTACATGTTTCGTGTCTTATGTAGAAGATAGGCAGATTGGTGGTGACTTTGATGAAGCATAGTGGTACTTGGGTGCATTGACTGCATCCAGTGGTTGTACATTGAGATCAGAAGCTATGATCTCTTAAAATTTTCACCCATTCTCATTATATTTATGTTGGGACCTCAGTTCTAGTTGGACATGTATTTTTCCCTTTTATTATTTGGTTTTATATTAGCATACTCTGATGTATTCCCTATAAGTTACTTAATGAGTGGTTATACTCTAGATATTGTACTGTTTTATTATTACACTTCACTTTTACTTGGATATGGTTGTATTCATGAATATTGGTAAAATAGGCTAAGGCCTACCATTTTAGTTTTTACTACTTGGTACTTGTATCTAACCCCTAGCCTATTGGTGGATTCCTTGAGATGTCTCACTCATCTTACTATTGGCTAGGAGGGCCCCGATGGGTTGGGCTGTGAAAATAATGGCCAAAGTATAAGGACCCGACCTTAAAACATTACATAATATTGAATTAAATGAATAATTCACATTGAGGATCTTTTCAGGTTTAGAGTTTTAGAGAATTAGGACATAACTACTACATCTCAAAAGATTATAAAGTAGACACTTCTACTCAGTTTCCATTTTTTTCAAAAAATAAAAATTCTTGAAAAAAAAAGTCATGTCTAGTTCCATGTTTTAGACAGCATGAATTCTCCTTTTTCTCATCCTTGACCCTATTCATCTTTAAGTCCTGTGAAAAACATTTTAAAACATGGGATGAGCATAAAAATCACAGTAAGGGTTATAAAACAAAGAATGAAAACATTAGTTCATCATTTCATACATAACATAAGCTTTTTAACATACCTCATGACATCATAAGATTTATGAATAACACATAGAAAACATAAATAATAAAGGTAACTTGTGGCATCCATATCATACTTACATTGTAGTTATCACATCTACGTAGGAAGTTACATTTGGAATACCCATCCCAGTATATTACCTAAATCTCTTAGGAGAAACTTTCATGTTTACCTCCATCATGTTACCCAATGCATTGGAGAGCTATCTCCGGCTCACCCACCCTAGGTTTATCACGGAACCACCCGTATATGTAAACAATGCCCAAGAACCATAACATATTTATAACACATAAAATAAACATAAATGAAAGATAACATTTCCACATTCTAATCAAAATATATCATTTAAATATATTGACATAACAAATCCATTATCAAAAAAATATTCAATACCAAAATACATAAAATAGTATATGGTATTTATTTTCTTTCAAAAACATTTCGGTTTGTTAAGGAAGCCAAAGATCAAATAATACTCACGGTGGCGGGAAAGGTCGTTGTCACCGCTTATGTTAAAAAGAAACATTATTTTTTTTGTCGTTTAGTAAAACGATTCATAGAAAGAGATTACCTTTGAATGAAATGAAAATTAAAAGGTGTTTATAAAGTGTATAAAATAAAATCATGTATTAAAACAAAATATATCTCAATGAAAGGAGATTGAGACGAAGTCCCTTACCTCATATCCGACATGACCTATTTGTGCTTTAATCTCCTGAATAATAAACTAAAGTTAATTTATACTTGATTAATAACCCTTTTCAAGTCTATTATTCCTTTTATATCACTTATTACTATGTTATAAACATTATGTAATCATATAAGTTAATAATGGTCATTTTGTCGATATTTCGTACTTGAGTAAAAAATGAACACAATATATTTACAAGTTGTCCTTGTGGTTAATAGTCCATTATCTCTAGAATGATATTCGTTATTTAGATATCATATATATCATATATATCCAGTATATAAATGTATTTACAATAGTACATAACATTTGGAGATAAGAAATGAAATGCACCGTTCATGGAGACGGTAATCTGTACATACGCATGAACGCTACTTTCATTTCTATTTTGTATTTTAATGGAATTAAAACATAATGATACATATGTATATTATAATTCCAGTATAATATTATATATAATATCATTAACTCCATCCTTTATACATCCCATATATGGCATTAATGATTCATATCACTTTGAGGGGGTGGTAGTCCACACTTCCTCAAATGAAATTATTGCATTTACCCATAATGGAAACTATAAAGGTATGATATAAATGGAAAATACAGAAGAATAAATAAAACATAAAAATAATATATATCATATATAAATAAAGTGCCATCATAATGGCCACCATGAGATGCGGTAGGAGATAATTGAACAATCACCGTTTCATGAGGCATTAGTTTTCCATCCATAGAAACAGTATGTTCTTCACCCATTAGATGGAGGTGTGTATAAGTGTAGTTATAATACTTCTCATAAAAAAATCCTAGTATATTGATGAAATTGGTGTTGTTATAAGATAAAGGAATAAAAAGGGTTTAGGGGGTTTGAGAAGTAAAATAAAACAAAATAACTTAAGAGAATACATTACCTTTAAATCGGGTAACTCCCTTTGTTTTGAACCAAAAGGGTTTCTTGAAGTGTTTTATGCCTAAGGTAAGGCTTCTAGTATGAATATAGGGATATTGGGAGATTATTTGAGTAGAGTTTACACGATACAAAGGCTCGAGAAGTGTGAGAAATTGGTTAAAAGTGAGGGCTTTTTATGAGGGAGAGGAGGGTCTCTTTAGGAAAGTTTGAAACAATTATTTTATTATAACCTCATCTTCAGTTTGAAAAGGTCAACTAATCATTAAAGTCGAAGTTAAGATTACTCATGGTTGAAATAAAATCATCAAATAATATTTGGAAAGGTTTTGGATATTGTTTTAATATTTATAATCATATTTATTGAAATCATTTATTAATGAGGAAAATATTGCATCATTATTGTGTCATAAATAATTTAATTTATTTGATGTCAAAAAACAATAAAAAAATACCATGATGTAGGAAATATTTTTATATTTTAAATGAATATTTATAGTAAAAAAGATAACTTATATAACCCCATGTAAAAATTTATTTACTAAAAGATATTTGTTTATGTCATTTTTGTCTTTTCTTTAAATTAATTAATATTAAGTGTCATTATTACTCCCATGTGGCTCCATGGGGTCCCAAATTCAACCCAAGGATGCCCATGGTCGTCTATTTATCATCTAATAGGATTAGGATGCATGTTAGGATAATTTAATATTATTATAATATTATATTTTACCCTTATTTACTATATTTACCTTTTAATCACGGTAAATAAAATATTTACTGAAGTAAATATTTAAAATGTCTAAAAATAAAAGTTTCCTATTTACAAAATTCAGACCTACTTATTACAAATATGGAATCAATTTTTATAAATTCAAAATACATAAGTGACAGAAATTAATTTAAAATTAATTCCCGCTGTCAAAACAAAAAGTGTGTTTTTAAGAAATAATAACTATGAAAAGATTGACACTTGTTTATGTACAATTTCAAAGTGAAATTAATTTCAATGTCCAAAATTGGATTAAATAGTCAAAATATATTCTAATTACACTTTATAACTAATTAAAAATATAATCTAACCATATAAATAAATTATATCAATGGGCACTTTTGAATTAAAATATTGTATTTTTCACTATTCATTAAAAATGAACTTTATCAGAAAATACCAAAAATTTACCCAAAGTAAATTTTGATATGCCAAATCTAAATAATAATTTTATTTTTTCAAATAGAACATATAAAAATGACCAAAACTAGATTTAAAGAGGGTTCTCCATCAAAAGGCGGTAAATCGACCTTTTAAAGAATATTAGAGTATTTATGCTTAGATTCATTCACATTTTAAGCCTCTAAATTTTATTAGATAAATGTAAAAACATTTTACAAACATGTATAATCATATTTTAGTTAGTTATATTTATTCCTTCCAATAAAATGGTTAGGAATTAACTACCATTTAAAATAATAATATTATATTATTAGTGTGTAATGTAAGATTTCAAAGAAACCCGCTGTTGCATATTGGGTACGCTATCGCACATAGAATCCCCTTTAAAGTAAAATTAATATTTAATTCACAAATATTAATAAATATTCAGATGTATTATTATTTATTTACTTGGGATTTTACATCCTTCCCCCCTTTTGGGAATTGTGTCATCGCAATTTTTATTCACTTATCAAATAATTGTGGGTATTTATCCCTCATAACATTTTCAGATTCCCACGTTTCCTATTAAACCATATGGTTTTTCCAAAAAACATTTACATGAAAAATTACCTTATTCCACAAAACATTCTCTCTATGGTCAAGAATCTGGACTGGTTGTTCATCATAGGAGAGATTCTCTTCCAACTGAACTACCTCTGGGCTTAAAACATGAGATGGATATGGGACATACTTTCTCAACATTGAAACATAAAAAACATTGTGTACCTGAGATAAAATTGGGGGTAAAGCCACTCTGTACAAAACTGCTCCAACTTTCTCCAGGATTTCATAAGGTCCAATGAACCTCAGACTCAACTTTCCCTTCTTTCCAAAACACATCACACTTTTCCATGGAGAAACTTTGAGAAAGACATGATCATCTACATCGAAAGATAGATCCTTCCTCCAGTTATCCGCATAGATTTTCTGCTTGCTCTAAGCTGCTCTCATGTTCTTCTGAATAAACTGAACTTTTTATACCATCTTTTCTACCAATTATGGTCCCATTAGATTTCTTTCACCTACTTCATCCCAAAAAGCTGGAGTTCGACAATGCTTCCCATATAATCCCTAAAATGGAGTCATCTTCATACTGGAATGAAAACTGTTATTATATGAAAATTCAACCAAAGAAATATGCTGGTCCCAACTTCCCTAGTAATCCAGTGAACATGGTCATAGCATATCCTCTAAGGTTTGAATTGTTCATTCTGAATGCCCATCAAATTGAGGATGAAAAGTTGTACTAAAATTTAATTCAGTACCCAACGACTTCTGAAGTCTTCTCCAAAAGTTAGAAGTAAACCTAGGTTCATGATCAGATACAATGGAGAGGGAAACACCATGAAACTTGACTATCAATTTAACATACAACTGAGAAAGTTGATGTAGAGACAAAGTATCTAAAATAGGAAGGAAATGAGCAGATTTAGTCAATCGATCAAAAATAACTCAGATTTCATTTTTACCTCTAGATGTCTTTGGTAATACCACAACAAAGTCAATGGATATATTTTCCCATTTCCACTCTAGCACCGGTAAAGACTGAAGCATCCCTTTAGGTAACTACAGCTCTGCTTTAACCTGCTGACAAGTCAATCACTTCCCAGTAAAATCATCAATATCTCTTTTCATTCCATCCCACTAGTAATACTCCCGAATATCTCTTTACATCTTAGTACTACTAGGATGAACTGAAAATAGGGAACTATGAGCTTCACATAACAACTCATTCTTCAACTGTGAATCACAAGGCACATATAATATTTTCCCAAACCTCAAAACACAATCATTATCAATGTTAAATTCAGTAAACTTACCCTTCTAAACCAACTCTACCTTTTTCTGTAACTCACTGTCTTATTTTGATGCTCACTTAATTCTGTCTGACAGAGATGATTCCACTGACACCTGGAACAAAACAGAAGAATTTCTTGCACCAAAAACTTCTATGCCAAAGTTCATCTAATCAAAAACCAAAGGATCTCATTCCAAACGTAGCATGGTTAATGAAGTATTACTTTTTTTTGACTCAAAGAATCAGACACTTTATTTTCCTTTCCTATATGGTAATGGATCATGCAATCATAATCCTTGATTAATTCCAACCGTCTCCTATGTCTCATGTTCAATCATTTTTTAGTGAATATATACTTCAAACTTTTTTGGTTAGTATATATTTCACATTTCACTCCATAAAAATGATGCCTCCAAATTTTTAAAGAAAAAATAATAGAAGCTAATTCCAAATAATGTGTAGGGTAATTTAACTCACGAGGTTTCAATTGACGTGAAGCATAAGGAATTACCTGATCAATCTGGATAAGGAAACAACCAAGTCCTTTCAACGAAGCATCAATGTAGATAACGAACTCACTATTTTTATAAGGTAGTGCCAAAACTGGATCATTCACCAATCTTCTTTTAAATTCTTGAAAACAATCATCATATTCTTTCGTCTAGATGAGATTAACTCCTTTTTGAGTTAACTTAGTCAATGGACAAGATAACAATGTTTTTTTGAAAAACCTTCGGTAATAACCTACCAAACCAAGAAAACTATAAATCTCGGTTATATTTGTGGGTCTTGTACATTCTTCAACAACTTTTGTTTTAGTTAGACCAAAAGATATGCCATTTTTTGAAACAATGTGACCTAGGAATGAAATTTTTTGTAACCAAAACTCACACTTCCTAAATTTACCATACAATTTATTTTCTTTTAAGGTTTTTAAGACAACCCTTAAATGACTTTCATGCTCCTCTTTACTTTTAGAAAAAACCAAAATATCATCAATGAACACAACCACAAACTTACCCAAGAACTCACAGAAAATTATATTCTTAAGATCCGTGAATATAGCAAGTGCATTGGTTAACCCAAAATGAAAAACTACAAATTCATAATGGCCATGTCTAGTATGAAATGTAGTCTTCATAATGTTTTCCTCCTTTACTTTAAATTGATGGTACCCCGACCTTAGATCAATATTTGAAAAATATTAAGCTCCCTAGAGCAGATCAAACAAATCATCAATATGAGGAAAATAATACTTGTTCTTAACAGTGATGTTATTCCATGCTCTATAATCAATGCAAAGTCTCATTGAACCATCTTTTTTTAACAAATAAGACAGGATCATCCCATGGTGATGTGCTAGGTCGAATGAATTCTTTATCTAATAACTCCTTCAATTGATTTTTAACTCTAAAAGTTCAATTTGAACCATTTGATAAGGGGGTTTTGAAATTAGTTTAGCATTAGGCACTAAGTTAACAGTAAATTCAACTTCCCGATCAGGTATAATACCAGGAAAATCATCAGGAAAAACATCAAGGTACTCATTCACCATTGGAACATCATTAATCTCAACAACTCTTTTATTTTCAACAATATGTGCAAGGTAACATTCATTTCCATATTTTACTAGTTTCTCAGATTCCTCATATGTTATCAAAAGTAAGGGTTCATTCTTGTATACAAACTAAAAATGTTTCTGAAAAAAAACTTCTTTAGCTCTGCAGTCAATCTTAGCATGATAAACAGAAATCCAATCCATACCCTAAATAACATCAAACTCTATTAGAGGAAAACAATAAGGTTTGCAGGTAGATTCTTTCCGCACACAACAACATGAAGGTTCTTATATTTTCTTTTTGTCTCAATATTTCCTCCAGGTGTTTTTACCATAAGTTCCGTATTCATATCTTGAGATGGAATTTCCAATTTACTAGAACACTTCTTTAAAATGAAAGAGTGTGTAGAACCTAAATCAAACAACACATTGGCATAATCTGAACAAACAAATAGTGTACCTGATACTACTTCATTTGATGGCCCAACATATTCTAAAGTAGTTGAAAAGGATTTCACCACCCATTTTTGCTTGTAGTCAAGCTGCTTTCCCTCAGTTGAGTTCTTTGTTGGACACTCATTTTCATAATGACCCATTTCATTGCACTTAAAAAATTTTACTGACTGTAAATCATATTTTGTATTACCATTACCTTGATCTTTTTCAGTGCAATTAAGAGCCTTATGTCCCATTTTACCACATTGGTATCACTTACCAGAATTCAAAAAAAATTCCCCAGCATGTTTTTTACCACAATTTTCACAAACTGTAAACGTAAGTTTCTTACCATCAGAAATTTTTGAAGAGTTATTCCCTTTCGCCTGCCACCTCGACCTCTTATGTTATTGTTTGTTAAAGAACACCTAATCATCGACAAACTCCATTTCCACATTCTCTGCACAACGAACAATTTTTTCATAACTTTTGAACTCACAAGAAGCTAAATCCCTTCGATACTTTGGCTTTAATCCTGAGTAGAAACAATTGATTTTACTATCAAGATCTCGTATGAAATTCGCAGCATACCTTGCGAGTCGAGTGAATTTTTCTTCATAAGTAGCAACTGAGTCATCCTCCTGCCTCAATTCTAGGATTTTTTTCCATTCTAATTCGAACCACCTTAGGAAAATATTTATCAAGGAACACACCTTTGAATTCATCCCAATGAAGTGCATCAATCTCCTCACTATTCCTGATATTTTTCACCATCAGCCACCACTGATCAACTTCACCTTCAAGATGGTTAACAACAAAACTAACCTTTTGGAGTTCTGAACACCCCATGACATCAAAAATTTTCTTCAATGATTTAATAAACCCTTATGCTAGCACATGGTTAGATAATCATCTGAATGATGTGGGATGTTGCCTCATGAAATGCTCTACTATTGACATATTCCTCTGCGGTTGATCTAGCTGATCTCATGCATGGATACCACCACCATTTATAACTTGAGTCAACTGTGCCATCACTGCAAAAAACTGTTCAGTTATGATTATGACCATCTCAGGTTGCTGATTTGGAAGGTTGTCTTTCTCTTAATTTCATCCCAAAATAGCTTCCCTATTTCCTCTATGGAAGACCATTCAGAACACATAAATATCTTAGGCAAAGTGACATGAAAATCTGTAAATGCTATATCACTTCAATATTAACATAAATTAATTTATGGATATTAATTTAACGAAAACCTAACTCCTAAAGTTATCTAAACTGACCTATGATACCAACTATAATGACCCGACCTTAAAACATTACATAATATTGAATTAAATTAATAATTCACATTGAGGATATTTTCAAGTTTAGAGTTTTAGAGAATTATGACATAACTATTACATATCAAAAGATTATAAATTAGACACTTCTACTCAGTTTCCACTTTTTTTCAAAAAATAAAAACTCTTGAAAAAAAGAGTCATGTCTCGTTCCATGTTTTAGACAGCATGACTTTTCCTTGATCCCATCCTTGACCCTATTCATCTTTAAGTCCTGTGAAAAACATTTAAAAACATGGGATGATCATAAAAAGATCAGTAAGGGTTATAAAACAAAGAATAAAAACATTAGTTCATCATTTCATACATAACATAAGATCTTTAACATACCTCATGAAATCCTAATATTTATTAATAACACATAGAAAACATAAATCATAAAGGTTACTTATGGCATTCATATCATACTTACATTGTATCTACCATAGATACATATATAGTTACATTTGGAATACCCATCACAGTATATTCCCAAAATATCTTAGGAGAAACATTCATGTTTACCTCCTTCATGTTACCCAATGCATTGGAGAGCTATCTCAGGCTCACTTTCCATAGGTTTGTCACGGAACCAACCATATATGTAAAAAATTACCAAGAGCCATAACATATTCATAACACATAAAATAAACATAAAGGAAAGATAACATTTCCATATTCTAATCACAATATATCATTTAAATATATTGACATAACAAATCCATTATCAAAACCATATTCAATTCCAAAATACATAAAAGAGTATATGATATTTATTTTCTTTTAAAAACATTTCATCTTGTCAAGAATCCAAAGATCAAATAATAATCGTGGTGGTGGAAAAGGTCGTTATCATCGCTTACGTTAAAAAGAAACATTCTTTTTTTCCGTTTAGTAAAACGCTTCATAGAAAAAAAATCCCTTTGAATGAAACGAAATGTCAAAGGTGTTTATAAAGAGTATAAAATAAAATAGCATATTAAAACAAAATATGCCTCAATGAAAGGAGATTGAGACGAAGTCCCTTACCTCATGTCTGACTTGACCCATTTGTCCTTTAATCTCCTGAATAATAAACTAAAGTTAATTTCAAATTGCTTAAGAAACCTTTTCTAGTTTATTATTCCTTTTATATCACTTATTTATATTTTATAAATATTATGTAATCATTTAAGTTAATAATGGTCGTTTTGTCGATATTTGGTACTTGAGTCAAAAATGAAAACCATATATTTACAAGTTGTCCATTTGGTCAATAGTCCATTATCTACAAAATGATATTAATTATTTAGATATCATATATATATCCAGTATATACATGTATTTATAATAGTACATAACATTTGGAGATAATAAATGAAAAGCACCATTCATGGAGACGGTAAGTCGTACGTACGCATGAACACTATTTTCATTTCTATTTCATATTATAATGAAATTAAAACATAATGATACATAGGTATATAATAATTATAGTATAATATTATATATAACATCATTAACTCCATCCTTTATACATCCCACATATGGCATTAATGAGTCATATCACTTTGAGGGGGCAGTAGTCCACACTTCCTCAAATGAAATTATCGTGTTTACCCATAATGGAAACTATAAAGGTATGATATAAATGGAAAATACAGAAGCCTAAAGAAAAAATAAACATAATATATATCATATAAAAATACAGTTCCATCATAATGGCCACAATGAGAGGCGGTAGAATATAATCGAACAATCATCATTTCGTGAGGCGTTAGTTTTCCATCCAGAGAATCAATATGTTATTCACCAATTAGATGGAGGTGTGTGTAAGTGTAGTTAGAATAAATCTCATAAAAAAATCCTAGTATATTTAGGATAATAGTTTTTTTATAAAATAAATGAATAAAAATAGTTTAGGGGGATTGGAGAAGTAAAATAAAACAAAAGAACATAAGAGAAGACGTTACCTTTAAATCGGGTAACTCCCTTTGTTTTGAACTAAAAAAGTTTCTTAAAGTGTTCTATGCCTAAAGTAAGGATTCTAGGATTAAGATAGGGATCTTGGGAGATTATTAGAGAAGAGGTTTCTTGATCCAAATTCTTTAGAAGTGTGATAAATGGGTTAAAAGTGATGGCTTTTTATAAGGGAGTGGGGTGGCTCTTTAGGAAAGTTTGAAATAATTATTTTATTATAACCTCATATTCGGTTTCAAAAGGTCAAATAATCATTAAAGTATAAGTTAAGATAAATCATGGTAGAAATAAAATCATCCAATAAGAATTGGATAGGTTTTGGATATTGGTTTAATATTTATAATCTTATTTATTGAAATCATTTATTAATGTGGAAAATATTGTATCATTATTGTGTCATAAATAATTTAATTTATTTGATGTCCAAAAATAATAAAAAAATACCATGATTTAGGAAATATTTTTATCTTTCCAATGAATATTTATATTCTAAAAGATAACTTATATAACCCCATGTAAAAATTGATTTACTAAAAGATATTTGTTTATGTTATTTTTGTCTTTACTTTAAATTAATTAATATGATGTGTCATTATTACTCCCATGTGGCTCCATGGGGTCCCAAATTTAACCCAAGGATTCCCATGGTCGGATATGTATCAGGAAATATTATTAGGATACATGTTAGGGTAATTTAATATTATTATAATATTATATTTTACCCTTATTTACTATATTTAACTTTTAATCATGGTAAATAAAATATTTACTAAAGTAAATATTTAAAATGTCTAAAAATAAAAGTTACCTATTTACACAATTTGGACATACAGATTTCAAATATGGAAACCATTTTTCTAAATTCAAAACACATAAGTGGAAAAAATAAATTTAAAATTAATTCCCGCTGTAAAAAAAAGTGTGTTTTTAAGAAATAATAACTTTCAAAAAATTGACACTTGTTTGTGTTCAATTTAAAAGTGAAATTAATTCCAATGTCCAACATTGGATTAAATAGTAAAAATCTATTCTAATTAAAATTTATAACTAATTAAAAAGATAATATAACCATATAAATAAGTTAGATTAAAAGGCACTTTTGAATTAAAATACAGTATTTTTTACTATTCATTAAAAATGAACTTTATCAGAAAAATACCAAAAATTTACCCAAAGTAAATTTTGATGTCCTGAATCTAAATAATAATTTTATTTTTTCAAATAAAACATATAAAAATTACCAAAACTATATTTAAAGAGGGTTCTCCATCAAAAGGTGGTAAATCGACCTTTTAAAGAATATTTGAGTATTTATAGTTAGATTCGTTCACATTTTAAGCCTCTAACTTTTATTAGATAAATGTAAAAACATTTTACAAATATGTATAATAATATTTCAGTTATTTATATTCGTTCCCACAAATAAAATTTCTAGGTGTTAACTACCATTTAAAATAAAAATATTATATTATTAGTGTGCAATATAAGATTTCAGAGAAACCTGTTGTTGCGTATTGGGTACGCTATTGGACATAGCATCCCATTTAAAGTAAAATTAATATTTAATTCACAAATATTAATAAACATTCAAATGTATTATTCTTTATTTACTTGGGATGTTACACAAAGGCACACCACAACCTTCATAATCTATTAGATTTATAGGCATCCAATCTTTTCCACCTTATTCGACTCTCTAATAAGAATAAAGTGGGTTAAATTCATTAACCTGTTTATAATCACCCATATAACATTATTCACATTAGGATATTGAGGAAAACCATTTTTTTTGAAATTTCATCCCACTAATACACAATAATGGGAAGAGGTTTTAATTATCCTATAGGTTTCTTATTCTCAACCTTAATTCTCTTATAGTTAAGGCATCGAGATAAAAATCAATAACTTACTGTTTCATACCGGGCCACCAATACCGATGCTTAAGATCATAAAAAATCTTGGTAGCCCCAGGGTGCACCACCCAACTATAATGGTGTCCACTATAATAACCCAATATTTTAGTTTATATTTTCTTTTAAAAATAACATAATATTTGATAAAGTGTATCACATGCAATACCAAGCATAAAAAAACTGAGAAATAATATTATTTAAATACAATTGTTATAA
Organism: Viscum album; assembly: GCA_963277665.1. NCBI lineage: Eukaryota > Viridiplantae > Streptophyta > Magnoliopsida > Santalales > Viscaceae > Viscum > Viscum album. The sequence goes on along the minus strand of OY728121.1, from coordinate 2,125,391,526 downwards.
CCTAGCCATTGGGTTGGTGGGTAATAATTAAGATAACAATATTTTAATAAGTATGTGTAAAAATTTTATATAATTCAAATTTATTGATTAATGTATAATAAATAATTACTCAATTTTTAGTAAAGTCATTTTATGCCTCAAAAATACATTTTCTTCGAGAATGGTTTTAATTGCATTTTGTGCACCAATATTTTAATTAATTAATTCCACTTTTAGAAATTATATTTGAAAAAATGGAAATTATTTTTGAAATCACCATTTCATAAAATTCTTAGGATGAATTTTCTATATTTTTATGAAAATATTTATTTTTTAGGTGAATAATGAAAAATACTGATTTTAAAAAACTGTCACTTTTATGACATTATAATGATATAATAATAACATGAAAGTTTATGAAAACTTTTTTATAGTTAAAATATAAATTAAATAATTAATATATCCCATATAGAAATATAATTTTGAACTTATAGATATATTTTTAACATTTTGGAAATTTATGAAATAGTTTTTTTTCAAATAAAAACAATTTTTAGTTCTTTTATTTTAATCAACTATTTATAAGGTATTTTTTTGTATTGGTTTGGTTTGAAAGAAAAATAATATCCCTTTAATTTAAAAACATCTAGTTAATTCAATTTTAAACAATATTGTACTTTATTTTTCTATAAATTTTTTATTGTTACAAAACATTTTTCTAAAAACCATTTTGGTTGCATTTTAAAATCTTATATTAAAGTAATTTATGCTAGTTTTAGGAGTTTAATCATGAAAATTTTATTTCATATTTGAAAATATCATAATTAATATTAGGTAATAATTTTAATTTAATTTTTTGTGGTAAATAATAGTAACCATGGTAAATATTTATCACCTTGGTTAGGGGTAAAATGGGTTAAAAGGGTTAAAAATAATGGGATAAGGCTTAAAGATTATAAAATACACTTGATTAAACTCATTGGTTGGTTTTATTTCGACCTTACCATTAACATCAATGAATCTATGAAAACACAGAGACACTTTCACAATAAAATGACTTTATATTATTAAAATTTTGTAAGTAACTCCATGGGTGACTCTTCCCGAACTTATAAAAGGGAACCTCTTCTCCTCCCTTATTAAAAAAATTTGAGCCCTCTATATCATTCAATACCTACATAAAAACCTTCCTAGATTCCTTTTATTCATTCTATATCTCCTCGTATTACCCGAATACCATCCTATGAAGGATTAAGGTGCAATCTAAAGGAGGCCTCTCAAAGAAGAGGTAATAGTCTTACTCAACACTTTCAATGATTATTTCTTCTTATACTTCCTCTAAATCTATTGTATCAATAATAAAATAATTAATATAGTATCACCAATATAATGATTTGTTATAATGATTATCAAAAAACTATAAAGACCCCAACCGTAGAAGCCTAGATCCAGTGGTTACTTTATTACATTAGTACAAGATACATGTGATCACATTCCAAAGGACCAAATAGTTTAGTAGTCATAGAAAACTACATACATACTTGAATATCAAACAACATTTTAAAACATATTACACAACATCATATTTCATCATTATTATCTTTAAAATATCCTTTCATATCAATCATAGTATACTTCTTGGTGTCCTGGGGAATGGAAAACAAATAAAGGGGTGAGATCAGATACTCAGTAAGGGTTATGTATAGTGGAATATATCTTGAGTATATAATTTATAATCAATATGTTAGGTAAATAGATGAAAAAATACCATTTAATAAATAAATTTATCCTGAAGAATAATACTATAGGAATAAATGATAATCAAATAATTCTATAAAAATAATCACATGAGCTTGAAATATATCCATAGATATCATAACTATTCAAATAATCACATGTACATCAATAACCAATTTCATAATAACCGAATTAATAATTTAATACATCATAAAATTACTATCCATGACATGTGCTAAGACATACTAAACATACCATCATGACCTCATGCTAAGAAATCATTCATAAACAAGTAAGGGGTATGCTAAATACCCAAACTAGTTTGTTTTATGAGACATACCGATGCATCAAGGGGAAATCTAAAACTGGTCCCCACCCATCACCCAATAAGTCAAATTATTTTATCATATGAATAAACAATAAAACTTAATCAATATGCCTTATTAATCAATAACTGTCCATATTGAAAGAACTAGTATATGAAATGTCAACACTTTCCCTAGTGAAACCGATCATAAACCATCAAGATAAATAAGGTGGAAGAAATCATTAGATTACATCCCCATTATAAAATAATATTAATCAAAAGATATTTATATATATTAAAATAATTTTAAAATATCATTGGAATATTTCTTGAGGAAAATACCCTTTTCATTTTTAAATAAATTATTTAAATTATATTTTGAAAAAACATATTAGAAAAAACATTTTCTTTGGAAAGAACCACATAATATTTTTATAGAATATTAAAATAATTGAGAAATAATAATGGAGGTGAATTTCATTCTTGCTGTGTATATTAAAAAAGACATTCCTTTCACATTTTTGGTAAAATGTTAAAAGTAACTAGTTTAGAAAATGAAAATAATATTCCTTTTAATTTTTTTTTGTAAAAAGTAAAACATGGGTAAATTTGAATTCAACCAATCATTAGAAATTGTTAAAAAAATAGAAATTAATTTAAAGAATACATGAAGATGAATATAATGATTCTCGACCAAAGTGGAATAAATTATGTTTAAAAAAACATTTTCTTAATCATTGTAAGTACTAAAGAGAGGGAAATGGTATAATTAATTTATAATTCCATGAATAACCATAGGATAAGAAAATTAATAATATTATTTTGAGGTATATCATGAAATTTCATCATTGTAAACTTAATCATAAACAATCTTGATAAACAATGAGATTGTATCCTAAAACCCTTTCTGCTTTGATAACTTTTTAACCTTAAGCCTCATGAAATAATAACATAAAAAAATATTAAATATCAAAATCATAAGGGTTTTCATGATATATCATGTTAAAGGAGTTGTATATACATTTAATAAAATTTAATAAGTGAATAATACCAAATATGTCTCAATAGATTAAAAATTGAGAAAAAATACCTTACAAAGATCATATCATTGAAACAAGAATTAATCAATTAAGTGATTATGTGTGACAAATTTATATCCACACAAAAAAATTATAAATAAATATAATTAAATAATATTTAATTTCATAGATAACCATGAAATAACATGATCAATGTAATATAAGTATAATACAATGAATAGAAATTGAGTTAAGATACCCCTTACAAAGATCATATTATTGAATTCAGAATTAATCAATTGAGTCATTATGCACACCAATTTTTAATCAACAAAAAGTGTAAATAAAAAATAAAACAATCAAAGTTCATTTTAAGCATAATATCGGAATAATATAATCAATTAATAAGTGGTATAACCCAATGAAAGAAGATTGAGTTAAGAAACCCTTACATTTCCCTTTGTGTCGCCTCCCTTTGATTGTTCTTAAGGACTTTGTTGGAGTGGTTTATGATAATTATAGTGGATATTATATGTGGAAATAGGTTTTTAGAGATTTGTTTTGCTGTGTTTTTAGAAAAAAAATCTAATTTTAGTTGTGTGAAGAAATGTTGAAGTGAGTCCATTTTTATAGGAAAAAATCAATGGTGTTTTCACAAATTTTCAATATTTAAGGGTCATAAAGGTAATTCAAAAAAATTAAAAGTGGCACACATAAGTAACTTGAATGATATTATAGAAAACTTAATATATATATGATTCTTGATAGATTTTTTTTATAATTTTATAATTATTAAATTTAAATTTAAATCATTAAATACCATTTAATGTTTTTTGTCACTATTCAAAATACTTGATTTTATAAACATCATGACACAAATAAATTCTGAATATGATATCTTATATCATAAATTATACTTCATAAATATATATAAAATTAATGGGATACTTATACACATCTAAATATTATCATTTTTAATATTTTTAAAATTATTTATTTATTTTTTATTATAATTTTTATATACGTTGTGCCATCGTGACGTAAGTGTTTTAACTAATTATAATAATTTCAAAAATTAAAAATGAAATTTTAACATAAAATATTTTATTATAAATCATTTTTATTATTTAGATTCATAAATAAGGAATATATATTCTCATTCGTATCATGACAATATATTCAATATGTTATTTTGACTTTTCGCTCCTTGTGCGAGTATTACACCATAATTTGGATAATATTCTTGTTTTATAAGTGTAAAGTTAAAAAATATCAATAAAAAAAATACTTTATATGCGTTATTTAATAAATAATTCTTGAAAATACGTTTTCCTTCTCATTTTTAATCATTATAACACCCAATATATCTTTTCCAGTGCTGCGCAAGCACTGGGTTGGCACTGAAAATGTTTTTTATATTTTTCAAGAAATAAATTATATTTTATATGTTTTGAATTATTTTTGTATTAAATTTTTATTATATTATCATACATGTATCTTTACATAAGTTTTATAAATTTTAATATCATATTTATATTATGGTAATATCATAAAATATATTATATCTCATAAAAATTCTATTTTTTCCACTACTCATCAAAATTTTGACTTTAAACTCAAAAAAAAATAATGTAATTTGAATATAAAATTTTATAACATAAATTAATTTTAATTTTGATCCATAAAAATAATTCATGATCTTAACTTATCCAAAATAAATAAATTTATTATATTTAAATCTTTTTTCTTTGATTTCTTTACCAGCTTGTACAAGCACCACATCAAAAATGTGTAAGTGGTCTGGGTAATTATATCATATATAAAAATTAAAAATAAATTAATATAATAAATATAATATTTTCATTCTATATTTAATAATTTCTCTCATTTTTAACATATTTTAATCCTTGTTATAAAATATTAAATATATTAAAACAATGATCGTGAAATTTTGTTTTTATACTTATTTAAACAATATTTATGTCATTATCAAATAAAAATTGCATCAAGAAGAAATATTTTCTAGAATTATATGTGGATATATTAACTCCACTAATACCATAGTCTTAGAGTAGGTTTTTTTTTGTGATTTTAAAGCCTTACCCCATAGTTTTAACTAGGTTTTAACTATTTTACCCTTACTGAGGTGATAAATTTTACCATTGTTACTATTCATAATGAATAAAACTAAATGGTAAATTTTACCAGATTCTAAAATAATGATTTAAAATATGGAATTAATTTTTCAACATCTAATTCCTATAAGTTTAATAAATTAATTTTAAAATAAATTCAGAAAACTCAACGAAAAATAGTTTTTAGAAAAATGTGTTTTTAAGCCCAAAAATGAACTTATACCAAAATAAGGTATAATTTTGATTAAAATGTAATTAAATATATTGTGTATTATTAAATAACAATTATACCTTTTAATGAAAAAAATTATAGTTGTACAAAAATAGTTATTTTCACTATTTATTAAAAAATTAATCTTTTTATAAAAATATAAGCGTTTAACCCTAAACTAATTTTGATATTACAATTTTAGAAATTAAATCCTTTTTATAAAGTAAAATTTCTAAAAGTTACAAAAAATTATTTATATTTTCCATGGACATAAAATCATTTTTGAAGAAAAAGTATTTTGGAAGTATAAAATGGCTTTACTAAAAATTGGGTACTTATTTATTATTAATTAATGAATAAATTTAGATTATATAAAAACTATAAACATATTATTCATAATATGGTTGTTAATATTTATATCTTATAATTTATTGGCTATGTTATAAGAGTCATATTTGGATAATAATATTTCATAGTTTGTTTAAGCTTGATGTTGGGTAATGTATGCACTATCGAATAAGGTGTTCTTTTTAAAATCTTGGGGTGTTAAATTCTAAACACTTTAATAAACTGTATCTTTACAATTTGAATTTTTTCTTGGTAATTAGGGGTTTGACATTTTAAAATACCTATACGGAAAACCCACATCATAAAAAGGGATAATAAAGCTACCTATAGAAAATATGGAAAGGAAAATACAAAGGTTAACTGAAATAACACATAATTGTGTTTCCAAATAAGAAAACATTAGTGGGAAATGAAAATATTAACATGTAGGAAAAATTAATTTCCAAATAATGATGGATAGCGATAAAAAACCTCAATAATAAGAAAGGGAATGATCATGAGAAAGTCAATGACCAGAAAACCATAAATCAATGAGGTATGAAAAAGACTATTAATTCATAAGAAATTATGGTAATAAGATAAAATTTTTAGTTCAAGACTAGATTTTAGGAATTGAATTACCACCTAGACTAAGATCATAAGGAAATATACTTACTTAAAAAGTATAACTTAATCCTTTAATCAATTTACACCACAATATCATCTTTTTATACGAAAGATGAGTATTCATGATGAATATTTTTTAATGCTTAAAACAAAAATAAAATAAAATTCTAACAAATAAAAAATCCACAAAACGATAATAAGTTATTCCTCCTATCTTTAGACATCAACCAATACCACAATGGTTAACAAAATGTAAGAGAATATGAATAAACATTCATATTAATAAATACAAAATTAATATTCATAGCCTCGAATATAATTCCCAATGTTTAACATAAATCTTCTGATAAATAATTATCCTTAAAATTATTCAAAATATTCCTAACTATGATTAAAACCCAAAGATTAGAATAATTTTATCATATATTCTTCTAATATATACTCAAAATTTATCTCCAATTAACATAAATCACTATCAAAGTCTCCTACCAAAAATGTATATTACATCATCATATATTCTAAAAAATATCAAATCATTTCCAAAAATAGAGTCACAATAAAGTCATATATTCTTCTAAAAGATAAATAAACCTTTATTACTCAAATAATAATACATCTTAGCCAAAAGTATTTATATTTAACTTAATCTTATAATTTACCCAACATTGTGAGCTTCTTCAAAAATAACATTAGTCACATAGTCACCAAATCCCTTTTAAATACCTTGGTTATCTATATGATAAATCATACATTTAAACATCTAATAACCCTTTTAACCAAATTAACCATAATTACCTCAACATCTAATATCATCTTAAACCTAAAGGTTATCAATACCTTTAAACTTATTCCCATAAATTATTATTCCTCAAATAAACTTTTCACTAAAACACATACTAAATTCAAGGGTTTTATTACCACAAATGTATCTAAAAATACAATTAATAATATTAAACTCTCATCACATGGAACCTCTAAATGGGTATATATGACTTTAAAATTATGATAAAACTTAGATGTATCATTATAAGGAACATTAGGTTTATCTAATATCAATATGGAATATCATAGGTTTCCATAGGTTCTATTATTTTATTCATCATAATGGTTTATATAGAAAATCTGAATTAACCCAATAATACCCCTCTGGAGTGTTAAACTAGGTACGTACTAAGGGCACATTAATTGTGAAACAGAATGATGGACAATATATACTAAACCACATCTTTTTTGGATTTACAACCCATAGACTCATATGTTCTAAAACCACAACCACTTTTTTTATCCATAAGGTGATATATTTATAAGAAAACCACATAATCTTCACCTCATGAAAAATTTATTATGTTATCCCATACTTAGACTTATGTTCAAATTTAGTCATGAGGCTATGTTCCACAATCTATGTTTTCCTATATCTAGTTTACAAGGTTTCTACTAAGCTTCCTTTGATTCCAAATGTAAATATCTTGACCCTAGAAGCCCATATTCAGTGGTTACTTTATTACATTAGTTCTAGATATAAGTGATCACATACCAGATGACTGAATAGTTTTTTAGTCTTTAAAAACTAGATACATACCTGAATCCCACATTACATTTGAAAACATAAAAAAAATAATATTTTATCATTATTATTTATATAATATCCTTTAATATTAATCATAGTACACTTCATGGAATACTGGGGAAAGGAAAAAAAATAAAGGGGTGACCTTAGATTCTTAATAAGGTTTATCTACAGTAGAAGCCATCTTAAGTAAATAAGGCATAATAAATATGGTAAGGTAAATAACTGAAAACACATTATAATTAATTAATAACTTGAGTAAGAAAAATAATATGGCTAGAATAAATGATGATCAAATAATGCATATAAATAATCACATGATCTTGAAACTCTTCCTTGGATATCATAACTATTTAAATAATTATATGGACATCAATAACTTATTTCATAATTATAGAATGTATAATTCCAGATGTTATAAACTTACCATCATGGTGTTGTGCCAAGAAATACTAAATATACCATCAAGGAAACTTTATATCATCTATAGATATCTATAACTAGGCCCCACTCATCACTTAATAATTATAATACAATCATCATATGAATAAACAATAAAACTTAATCAACAATCCATAACAATCAATAACTACCCATATTTAAAGAACTAGTATATGGAATGCAAAAAATTTCCCTAGTCAAACTGATCATAAAACATATAAAGAAATAAGTTGTATAGAATCATTATATTATTTCCTCAATAAATAATAAAATTCATCAAAGTATATTGACATAGATAAAAATATTTTTACAATATCATTGGAAGATTTCTTAAGGAAAATACCATTTTCATTTTGAAATCAATTATTTAAAGTATAAAAAAATTCAAAATATTAGGAAACATATTTTATTTGAAGATAACCATAGAAACTTATAAAGGAATCTTTAAATCTTTGATTGTTCATGAAGTCAAGAAATTCTATTCATGCTGTATATGTTAAAACAAACATTCCTTTCTCATTATTGGTAAAATATTTAAAGTACCATGTATATAAAAAGACAATAATATTACTTTTAAAGCATTTTATAAAAATAAAAATATGGGTAAAAATTAATTTAAACAATAATTAAAGATTATTAAAAAACATTTTTGATAATAATTTAAAGAAAACAAGGACATGAAAAAAAGATTCCTGACCTAAGAGGAATAAAGTCTGTTTTTTTAATTTTATCAATCATTTTATATACCAAAGAGATAAAATTTTTATTATTGCTTTTAAATTACATTATTAAATAAAGGATAGGAATAATAATGATATTATTTAGTGGTATTTCACAATATTTCGTCGTCATAAACTTAATCATAACAATATTGATAAACAATGATATTGTAACATTAAACCCCAACCACTTTGGTAACTTTTGAATCATAATCCCCATTAAATAATTACATCAAATGAAACTATAAATATCATAATCTTAAGTAGATTACTGATATAACATGTCAAAGGGGTTGTATACAAACCTAATAAAAGTAACTAGGTTTATAATACCAAATATGTATCAATGGAGTGAAAATTGAGATGAGATCCCTTACAAAGATCGTATCATTGAAGTGAGAATTAACCAATGAAGTGATTATGTGTGACAAATAGAAATACCAAAAAAAAAACTAGAAATAAAAAATAAAACAATTATAGTTCATTTAACACATAACCATGACATAACATAGTCAATTAAATAGACGTATATCCCAATGAATAAAAATTGAGTTAAGAAACCCCTTATAAAGACCATATCATTGAATTGAGAATTAATCAATGGATACATTATGTGTAATAAATATAAATAAAAAACAAGTATAAATAAAAAATAAATAAATAAAAAGTCATTTTACACATAATATTGGCATAATATAATTAATGAATAAGTAATATAACCTAGTGGAAAAATATTGAGTTAAGAAAATATTACCTTTCCCTTTGTGTCACCACCCTCAGATTAATCTTAAGGACTTTATTGGAGAGATTTATGATCACCCCAGTGGCTGGTGGACATGATAATTGATGTTTAGAGAGTTATTTGGGTATTTTATTGATATAAAAACTAAAATTTAGTTGTGTGAAAAATGTTCAAGTGATTCCCTTTTTATAGGAAAAAATAAGTGGTGTTTTCATAATTTTTCAATATTTAAGGATCATAAAGGTATTTAGAAATATGCAAAGTGTCGCACATAAGACCAGTAATGATATACTCAAAAAGTTCACATTTATATGAGTTATGATATTTATTTTTTATATTTTTATAGTGATTAAAAATATGTTTTAACCATTAAAAACTATTTAAGGTCTCTATCATCACTATTCATGATACTTGAATTTATAAACATCATGAAAACTACCAATTTAAAATATAATATCTGAGATTATATCTTATCCTTACTAAATTTATATAAAATTCATGGGACACTCATTCTTATCTAAATATGATAATTTTTAATATTTTTAAAATTATTTATTTAATTGTTGTTTTCATATACGTTGTGCCATCGTGGCGTAAGTGTTTTAGATAATTATAATAATTTTAAGAATTAAAAATAAATTATCAGCAAAAAAAATTATGATAAATTATTTTTATCATTTATATTCATTTATAAGGAATATATTTTCTCATTCATATCCTCAAAACTTATTTAATATGTTATTTTTACTTTTCACACCTTGGGTAATCATTGCATAAGCATTTAGATGAGATACTAGTTATATAAATCCAATGTTTGAAAATATCAATAAAAATAGAAATTTATAAATAATATTGAATAAAAAAGTCATGTGTAGAATTTTTATTTCTCAATTATTATCATTAGGACACTAAATTTTATTTTTCCAGTGCTCTGCAAGAACTGCTTTGACAGTGAAAATGATTTTCATATTCATCATGAAATAAATACTTATTTATATGTTTTGAATTATTTTTGTATAATATTATGATTATATTATCATAATTTTACCCATAAGTTTCAAAAATTTATATATCATATTTATGTTATGATAATATCATAAAATATACTACATCTCATAAAAACTATATTTTTTTACTATTCACCAAAATTCAAATTTAAACACTCCAAGAAAAATAATAGAATTCAAATATTAAATTTTAAAACATTAATTAAATTTAATTTAGATCCATTAAAATAATTTAATACCCTAACTTATCCAAAACACATCAAATTTAATACATTTAAGTCCTTTTACTTTGATTTTTTACTAGCTTGCACAAGTACTACACTAGTGATGTGTAAGAATTCATGGTAATTATATCATTTATAAAAATTAAAAACAAATTGCTGTAATAAATATAATATTTTAACACCCAATTTTATCATTTTTTTATCATTCATAACATTTTTTAATCCTTATGATAAAATTTTATATTTTATTAAAACAAAGAGAGTGACATTTTATTTTTATGATTTACTTAAATAATATTAATTTCAATATAAAAAAATTGCATTAGGAAGAAATATTTTCAATATTTAGATGATTATGAATGGAATATACTCATATAATAGTATCAGTTCAAAATTTTTGTTGATTTAAGGTTTTACCCCGTAGTTTTAACCTAGTTTAACTTGTTTTATCTATACCAAGGTGATAAATTCTAGCTTGGTTAATATTCATGATAACCAAAAATAAAAGGGAAATATCAAAAAAAATTAATATATTGTTTCCAAATATTTTTCATAATTTTTAAGATTCAACTTATAGAGTTAAAAGGAATCTATTTTTATATAAATTCATAAAATGCAATGAAAAACAGTTTTTAGAAAATGTGTGTTTTAAGTCAAAAAATGAACTTATACTAAAATTAGGTGTAATGATGACTCAAAAAGTTAATTAATTATATTATATATAATTAAATAATAATTTTTTAGTTTTATATAAAATTAAAATCACAATGATACTTTTCAATGAAAAGAAATGGCAGTTTTAGAAAAATCAGTATTTTTTCACTATTCATTGAAAAATCAATCTTTTTAGAAAAATATGAAAATTTTAACCTAAGATATTTTGATATGATGATTAAAAAAATTATAACCTTTTTATAAAATAAAATTTATAAGAGTTTTATAAATTAATTTTATTATTTTCACATAAAAATAAATAAAAATCATTTTTGAAGAAAACATATTTTTTAAGCATAAAATGAATTTACTAAAAATTGAGTGCTTATTTATTATGGATTAATTAATACATTAAGATTATATAAAACCTTTATATATATTTTTCAAAATATTTTTATTACTATTCATACTTAATAATTTAATGGCTATGTTATAATAGTAATATTTAAATAATAATATTTCATGGTTTGTTTAATCCCGATGTTGCATGTTGTATACACAATGAAACAAAGGGTTATTTTTAAAATGAAGAGGTATTAGAAAAACCATTTTACATGCCATTTATATCCTATGTTAAAAGAAAATATTGATCATGAGTACGTACGATCGATCTTCTCCACGTATCGTGGCAAATCATTTTCATCATCATTTTACTTGGATACTTAAAAAGGTAGGATTAATTAAATTTATATAATATTTATAAAAAAATTATGATTCATGAAATATAAGATATCATATAACTTCTTACACTTCCATCCATTTTAAAATGATAATGCCCATGTGTACATGTGGACTATTTCCATAATGAAGTGATGCATTTCATTTTTTATATCCACCATACATGGATAGTTCTAAAATTATATAAAATGAATAAAAATTATATTCATGAAATTATTAAAAGTATGTACTTGATTGAACTATTTCACAACTCTTTTAGCTATAGATAATATACTTAATTAATTTTGGGGAAATTGACTAAACAACCTTAAGTGGTCGACGTAAGAAAAAACTATTCAATGAATGAGTACCAAATGATTATAAAAGGAACTTAATTAAATGAATATAGATTAAAAATATTATTAAGATATTATTTAATATTTTTAAATTAATTATACAAGATAATCAAACACGTATGACTAAGATGAGACCTAATGTAAGGGTAAATTTTTCTCATTTCCACTTCAATGCAACATATTTATATTATGAACCTAATTTAATTTATATGGTTTATATAATCCCTATTTCAAATATTACATCATGAATTACTATTTATTCATGGTACGTAAAGTTGAAAATCTTTTTTAATCCTTTAAGGGTTTTTGATTAAAAATTTATTAAATCCATAAGGGATTTTTTTACAATCCCATTTTATTTCAGGATTGTTTATATAATAGTTACTTTTGAAAAGTTATATGATCCTAATATCTTAAAAACCATATATTTTCTTTTAATCAAGTTATTTTTTGGGTTTATGTGTTTATATTCCATTTCCTCAATTATTGGATCAGGAATCAAAAAATAAGTTACATGTAAGGGATCTTTCTTTAAAAATTTATTTTAAAGTATTCCTTCCAAATATTTCTAATCCATATCCATGTTATTCAAAATGTTCCAAGAATTTTATTATTTATAAATAAAATATTATAAAAATTCATTTTCAAATAATTTTTAATTTCTTTTTGAAGGATTAAAATATCATTTTTTAAATATTTATCATATGGGTTATTTTGATGTATTTTACCTAAGTGTAAAAAGAATATTTTTAATGTATAAAACTTGAACACCTTTTCCCAACTTCATAAACATTATACATTATAAAGATTAATGTACAAGTTTCCATGGTTATTTTGAAAGAAAATATTTTCAACAATATTTAGGGAATTTTTATTTAAAATTATTTCAAAATAAATAAATACTATTTTCTTAAATGAATAATTTATTTTAAAATTTTTTATAAATATATTCTTACATGAATTTAAAACTAATTTATTTTAAAAGTATTACTTTTATTTTTTATAAATGATTGGTTTTACTATAAAACCATCATTTATGATGAATCAATGTTCTTTTATCCTCCTTTACTAATAATGGATTATACCTTTTTGAGAGCTACTGGAAAAAAGCTATTCCAATGATTTGGAACCATTCATATAGCCCCCAAACCATTTTTATTTACAATATCAATGGTTTGGGTGACTATTGGGTGATTATCAATCGGTATAGACCTATTCCAATGGTTAGACCAAACTGTTGGTATAAAATACCTATTACAACAACTTTACCACTATCCTATAACAACTTACAGGTTCATATATATCAATATATATATGCATATTTTTTAAAAATGAATTATTATTATTATGAATAAATAATGGAACCAGCTATACCAAAGGATTGACCAAATCATTGGTATATGTGTCTAGAAAAATTTAAAAAATTTCTTGTACTGGGTATTTAATCGAGTGCCTCCTTTTATTCCAACAAATTTACCACTATCTTACAAAAACTTATTTATTTATATATATATATTTATATGCATATTTTTTTAAAATGATTTATTATTATTATTATGCATAAATAATAGCACAACCTATGCCAATAGTTTGACTAAACCGTTAGTATAGGTTTCTAGAAGAAAAAAAAATCCTATACTGAGTATTGATATCAATACATTTTTCTTATTTTACATTTACTTTACCACTATCCTACAACAACTTCTATGTTCATATGTTTAAATAAATAAATAAATAAATATATATTTATAATTTTTTAAAATAAATTATTATTATTATACATAAATAATGACACCACTTATACCAATTGTTTGACTAAAACATTGGTATCAGTGTCCAGAAAAGTTACCTATACCAATGGTTTGGTCAAACTATCAGTACAAGGGTCTAGAAAAATTACCTATACCAAAAATTTGACAAAAACGCTGGTATAAGTGTCTAGTAAAATTATTTATACCAACAGTTTAACCAAAAAATTGCTATAGGTGTACTAGAAAATTACCTATACCAACAGTTTGGTCAAACTGTTGGTATAGATGGCCATATGCATAACTATACAAACAGTTTACCCAAAACATTGGTATAGGTTTCCTATACCAATATTTATTAAAACTATTGGTATAGAAACATTGGTATACCACAAATTTCTAGTAGTGATATCATTTACATTCTTTTGATCATGTACTCTATCATTATCCATTATCTATTAGACATAATTTTTTCTCATTTATGTCCATATTTTAAATATCATGGATGAAATTTAGTATCATTTATATTATTTTAATGATGCCTCAACCATATACCACTCCTATATATGAGACAAAACACGTGAGAACATTTGATAGGTATTTGATTTATACCTATCTAATTATTAATAATTATGTCTTGGTTGAGAGTCTTTGATTGTAAAATTCATGATAATTTGGTCAAGGAATTGATATTAAGTTCATGTATTTCCTGATTTATGCATTTACTTTATTGAGAATTCTGTTTCCATTTTTAATGTGATTTATTTATTGGTATTATACATGGATTTTTATTTAACTAAAGTTGTTTATTTAATAGAATGTGTTTTTATTATCCACTATGGTATATTGATTATGCCTCATTTATTCATGATATATTTGGTTTTATATAACCCTTACTGAGCATATGATCTCACCCTTTATTTGTTTTCCTTTCCCTTGGATATAAATAAGAAATCATTGGATTATTTTCAAGGATTCAATAATGTTTTTGATGTTATGTTGTATTTTTCAATGTAATATGGAAATAATATATGTATCTAGTCTCCCAATACTTCTAAATAGATCGATACTTCATGATATAGAATCATGTATCTTGTACCAATGTAATATTTTTGTGACAATTTTTGGAATTGGAGTCAGGGTGTTATAGTTGTTATGAGATTAAGTTTAATAGCAACCTTGGGAACAATATTTTAAATAAAAATAGTTAACATTAGAATTATGATAATCCTTTAAGGTACTCAATAAATTTTACCATTGTAGGGAACTTATTTTATGGGTAAATATTCATAATGTTATGATCTAGTTATGTGTGTCCCATTTTATAGAAATGAGTCCTAGATGGAGGAAGGGAAATCATGTCAACACCTATAGTCAATGTATAAATTTACCTTATGAGAAAGTAAATACATTGTGTGTTGGAGATGAAGAGATCATAGAAATATGAGGGAAAATGACTCAAGTTATGATGAATAAACTTTTCTATATGGAGCAACCCGTTGTTCTATATAATGATTCACTTATATTGGATTATATTATATGATAGAATATTTCACCTTTTAAATGAACTACTAATTTATTGGTGTCTGAACAATGGTTTAAGTATCTCAAAAAGATATTTTAGGAATTTGGAAGTAATGAGAGGGAAAAGTTTATTCTGGAAGTATAACTTTTTAGAGAGATACTGATCAATGGTACTCATTGATCCAAAATACTAAAGAATATGATAATATAGAAATTTAAGAATATAGAACTTATAAGGTGATATTTTTGAGAAATAATTTCCTCAATATAAATGAGATTAAATGGAGAGGAATTTCCTCAATTTAAATCATTAGAAAGAAGAAAGTGTTATAGAGTATGTGGATAACTTTACAACATTATTATGGAATTTTTAGACTACCTACGTAATTTGAAAAATAAGGTTGACTATTTCTTTTATAGTCTTAATCCGGTCCTTCTAAAGTCCTTAATTTAAAAAAAAGTCTACATATGATAATATGGTATCAATTTCCATTAAAACTGAAGAAAAATTCTCCAGGTCTTATATTTTATAAGGAAATCAAGATACCAAGTGGAAAATTGATCACCATAAGGGAAGAGTGAATCTTCCAAAATGTGACAATTATGGAATGAAACATCCTGGTAAATGTTTTGAGGGAATTATATTTTGTTTTAGATATAGGCGTAAAGTATATAATTATCATGAATGAAAAGGTAATAATTAAGCAACCAATATCTAGTGCTTCAACTGTAAGGAGATGTGGAAGTATGAAAACCAATTCAACAATCGTTAAGGACTATCTTGATAATTATATTTTAGTATTTATGAATGATATCTTGAGATACTATATGGGTTATAAAGAGAATGAAAGTCAATTTTTAATCATTATTGGGAATTTTATAGGAAAATGAATTATATGTGAAATTTAGTAAGTATTGATGTTGATTTTAGGATGTTTTTTTCTTAGAAATATTTTCTCCATGGATAGAACATATGTTTATCTTTATAAGATAAAAGGAAGTCAAATAATAGACCTCATGGATGAATGTAACCTTTAAAGATTTTAATTTAGGGTAACTATGGCTAAATTGAAGAATATATGGTTATGATTTAGTGGTATTTATCAATGGTAGTTTGGTATTAGAATTAAGAGAAAACATCCAAGGATTATTATAATAATATTCAATTTTATAGAAAATTTAAAAAGTGAATTTTGAAAACATGTGTTGAATGGTATCAATCACCCTAAAAATTCATTTTTATAACAATGTTATATTTTTGGGGTTATTTATTAAATAATTTATTGATGGCCTTTAAGGGTATTATCTGATATGAAAAGTTGATCCTAAGTGAAGTTTACTACATTTTTTTAGTTTATCTATGAAAAATTATGTTTTGGAATATGTGATTAGGAAATATACATATTTGAGTATATAACTATGTAAGTGATAAAGGTTTTAAAGGATTACTTTTTATGAGGGTTTATTCATATTGGATATTATTTTAGCTTGTTATAACCAGTTTTGTATTAGATAGGATAAATGAATTTTTATCTCATGGCTGGTAAAAACTTGATTTTAGTGCTTCAGACATGAAAAATTCATCATGATAATGATGATGCACATCAAAGGATGAAATCATTCTTATAAAATGTGAAGAAATCATGTAAGTAAATTTTATTATATTTTCTATCCCTATGGTAAAGTAATTTCTAAAACTCATGAAAATTGAAGATAAATCTATTTATTTTTATGTATAAATTAATACTAAATTACCAAGGTAAAGTTTTAGAAATTCATTTTCAAGTATGAGTCTTATATAGGTATATTCATAATAAGTTTCCAGGTCATAACCTAGAAATTAAATTTCAATACAAAATCTATATATGATTTTATTAATATGTTATATCAAGTTTATAAAATAAGAAATAAAATTATGAGGATAAAATTTCTATAAGTATTGGAGAATTTAATACCCCAATATGTTAGTTTATATTTTATTTTAAAATTAAAACTACATTTGGTAGCATATAACACTTGCAACACCATGTTTAAAAAAACTGTGAAATAATATTATTTAAATATGGATATTATAACCTAGTTGTTGGGTTTCCGGATTTGAATATGATAAAATACATTATAAAAATAGTTATAAGGTTTTTTATAATGTAAATGTCTGTATTAAAGCATAATAAAAAATTACTTAATTTCTATTAAAGTCATTTGATGCGTCCAAAATACATTTTCTACATAAATCATTTTTATTTAATTTTATGTGAGTATATTATAATTAATTACTATCACTTTTAAAAATTCTATTTGAAAAAAATAGATATCATTTTCTAAATCATCAATTAATAATAGGCTTAGGATTAATTTTTTATATTTTTCTGAAAAGATTTATTTTTAGGTGAAAAGTGAAAAACACCAATTTTAAAAAACAGGGACATTTATGATATTATAATTATATAATAATAACATGAAAGTTTATGAAACCTTTTTTATATAAAAAATATATATTAAATAATTAATATAATTCATATAAAAATATAATGTTGATCTTATAAATATATGATTAACATTTTGGAATTATAAGAAATTTTTTTATTCAAATGAAAACTATTTTTAGTTCTTTTATTTTAATAAAGTATTTGGAAGGTAATTTTTTTTGGTTTAGGTTTAAATAAATTTTAGTATCCTTTTATTTTAAACAATCTAATTACTTCCATTGGAATTAACATTATGTTTTATTTTTCTATAAAATAATTTTTAGGCTTAAAAAAACATTTTTCTAAAAATGGTTTTTTTTTGCGTTTTATGAACTTATATTAAAATTAATCTATACCACTTGTAGTAGTTGAATAATATAAAATTTATTACATATTTTTAATCATAATAATTAATACTATGTTATAAGTCCAACATAATTTTTGGTCTTAATGAACAATAACTGTGCTAAATATTTATCCCCTCAATTAAGGGTGAAATGGGTTAAAAATAAAGAGATAAGGATTAAATATAAAACAAAATAGTTGATTAAACACATTGGTTAGTTTTATTCATACCTAAACGTTATCATATTTTATGATATAAAAATTTGGTTCCAATTTCATAAGAAAAATACTTTATATTAATGAAATATTCTAAGTAATTCCATTTGTGTACTTCCTCTCGCTTATAAAAGGGAACATATTCTGCTCCATTATTCAAAAACTTTAAGGCCCATGAATTAGAAACTACCTTCCTAAAAACCTTCATATATTCATTCCCTTCATTCTTGATCTTGTTTTATTACCCTAATACCATCCTTATTAGTCTTAAGGTTTAAGACAAAGGAGGTTTCTCAAAGAAGAGGTAACCATCTTACTCAACTCTTTAAAAGTTTATTTCTTACACCACTTTCTATAAATATATTGTATCCATCCTAACATAATGAATCTAGTATAAAAATATACTAATATATTATTATGATTATGGAAAAACCATTTCCACCTCCTTTACATCTTATGGAAACTGAAAAAATTGCTCGTGTATATGTACGACCTACAGCCTCCACATAGTGGTGTCATTCATTTTTCATCACCATTTTAATTAGATGGTTATAAATGTGGAATTAATGAAATATATATTATATTTATTACATAAATATGATTATGGAAATAATATATATCATCTACCTTCTCACCATTTCATTAGTTAGAATATGATAACATCGCTCATGTGAACGTGTGGACTACTACATCCAAGAAGTGACGTGATTCACTTTTCTATTTCCACCATGAATAACTGATTATAATATTTTATACAGTGAATAAAAATTTTATTCACTACATTATTAAAATTATGGATATTACTTAACCATTTTATATATCTTATAACCATAGATAATATTCCAAAGTAATTTTAGAGATATTTATTGAACAACCTTAAGTGGTCAGCATAAGAAAAAACTATTAAATTAATTAATTTAACATGATTGTATAAGAACCTTAAAAAATTAAATATAAATGACAAGGGTTATTAATTAATTATTTAATAAAATTAATTTTATTATACATCAGGACTAATCACGTATGACTAAGCAGAGACCCAAGGTAAGGGTAATTTTGTCGCATCTCAACTTTAATGAGACATGTTTATATTATGCACATAATTTCATTTATAAGATATATAATGACACTCTGATATGTTTTATCATTAATTAATCTTTATTCATGGTATTTAAAGTTTCAATTCATGTTTAATCCTTTAATGAGTTTTGATTCAAAAGTAATTAAAGGTGTAAGGGGTTTCTTTGACATTGTCATTTTATTTCAATATTTTTTATGTAAAAATTTACTTTCTGGAAATTATATGTTAGTATTATCTTTAAACCCATCTACTCTATTCCCATATAGTTATTTTTAGATTTTACATATTTATATTCCATTTCTTATCCTTTTGGATTAGGAATGAAAAAGTACTTTACATGTAAGTGATTGATAAAACACAATTTTGTTGAATATTTTATTGATAATAAATTAAAATTTTCCTCACATTGTGTTAAATATATTTATTTATAAAATATTTGGGATTAGATCATTCTTTTGAAAATTTGATGAAAATTCCAGTTTTACCCTTTAAAGTATACTATAGTAATTAAGACATAATTATTTTTATATGAATTATTTGAATTTGAAATTTTGTAACTATGATCCTAACTTAATGTTATACATCTTTTGTTCATCACATTGGAGCAAAATATGTCATTTGGCTGGACTAAATGGACTATGAAGTCAAAGATGGGATGGACCCTCTAGATTGGACATCAATGTAGTGTTCGAGACATATATTTTTCATATGTGCATGGATTGGGCATAGATTTTGAGTTGATATCTAAAATACAATTTCACACAAATTATTCTACTGAAAGGATAGATAATTCATGCTTTTTGGTGGTCAAGAAGGCGGTGAATGTGGTATTAAAATATTTGGTGGAATCTCCCCATTCACACTTGAAACCACTTTTAACATATCATCCCCTCTAATCTATAAATATGTATTTTTAACATTTAGAGGGGTTTGAAAGTGAATTAGAAAGTTTAGGGAAGAGGACAAGTGGTTTCACTCTAATTCTCTAAGAAATTAAATAAGGTCATCTCTTGAAGTAAATATGCCTTCGTCGAAGCCCTTTTTTCGTGTTGTAATGTTTGTGTTTGTGTAATATAATTCTTAGTTCCACATTAATTTCTTCTCTTTCCTTCCATTTTGTTCAATTATATTATTATTTAGTCTTTCTCGTTGGGATGGAAACCAAGAGTAGAAATGATATTGGGTTATACCCTCTCTAAACCTTTCCAAACCCAATTCGTTTCTACAATGACTACACTGCCCATAGAATAGTAGGTTTCTTAGTAATCGATCTACCTATTAACTTATTCTTTCATTTTTTTTGAATCAAAGAGCTAGTGTAATTAAATTAATATTATACATGAATTGTGTTTTTAAATTATAAGGAACTAAGTAATAAATTAAACAATTAACACAAAAACACACAAGGTTGAGAATTTTTGTAAATTGTGAGAGTGAAAACTTAATCAGGAAAACAAGAACACACGGGATAAATTTGTAGAGTTAAAATAAAATCCCTAAGATCAAATAATTTTAATTTACATAGTGGTTATGTTACCTAATTCACTACTGACCATAATCTATCCTTAGAATGAAAATCAAAATTGGGTTCTGCGATTGCATGTTCCAAAGCTAGACTAGGGTTTAACTCTTTTCCTATTTGTGGTTTCGTTAACTCCTATAGGGTTTTATGGTTAGAAAATTAAGGTATAATAATTAATTAGAGATTAATTTAAATGATAATTATTTATAAGTAAGTGAATCAGTAGAGTTATATTCATTACACCTTTAAAAATATTTTCTAAAAAAACATTTTCTTATTGTGTTTTTTTAAAGAAACTTTATTTCAAGAATAAAAAAAATCAAATCTTCTTCTAGAAAACTAATTATAGTTTTATAAATTATAAAAAAACCCCATACTTTCAAATAGTGTGTTTATATTATTTTAATTTATTTTTAAAGTACCTTTATTAAGTTGTTTTAATTACCACCTCTTTAAGAGACGACCAATGTTAGCCACCCTACTGCACCTAAATAACCCCAAACTGAACATCATTTGAGAGCGCCCATGATAGTTACTTTCAAATTGGTGACATTTTTGGGGATTCAAGTAATTATTTCATCCAATTAGAGGCATTCATTTTTTTTCATTTTATTCTCTTCTCTTCTTTCTTCCTTCTTTACCCAATCTGAATTTTTCTTCTTATTTTGTTTTCTTCTTCTTCTTCTTCTTTTAGGACCATCAAATCAAACATCTAATTTTTATTTTATTGTGGTCCAATTTTATTCTTTTCATTTTGATTTTATTTATTACATGAATTAATCCTGAAGATCTCTAAGATCTTAACACTGAGATTGAACGCAACCTTAGGGCTCGAATCAGACATTCTCAGCCTATGGGAAGTTTCAACATTCAACCATTTGAAGAATTTCTACATTCTGGGAACATAGAAATTGGAAACACTTATAAATAAATATTAAAAAAAGAACCAATGGATGAAAAAATAACAATGAACTTAATTGAACCTTTCAAGAATTGGCTACACCAGACATTAATTATGAACCAAATTTCATTGCATACCCAAATCTCAAATTAGACTTTGAACTGAAATCTGGGTTAATTCACCTTCTTCCAAAGTTTCATGGATTGTATAGTGAGGTCTCAAACAAACACCTTAAAGAATTAAATGTGGTTTTCTCATCCTTGAAACTAAGAAATGAATATTAATATCAAATAAAACTAAGAGCATTGCCATTCTCACTTAATGGAACTACAAAGGATTGGATTTATTATTTACAACATGAATATGTAACATGTTGGAATGATTTAAAATGTCTTTTATTGCAGATATTTTTCCAACATCAAGGACCACTTACATTCATAAAGAGATCTAGGGGATCAAGAAAGCATAAGAGGGTATGAGTATTGGGAGTGATTCAAGAAGTTGTGTGCAAGATTCCCACATCACCAAATTAGTGAGAAACTTCTCATCCAATACTTCTATGAAGAAATCACACCTATAGAGAGAATCATGGTGGATGCCGCAGTTGGAGGGGCATTGGTCGAAAAGAAACTAATAGATGCACATGCATTTATTGGCAAGATGACACAAAACTCCCAACAATTTCTTGATCGAGGTACACCACATGTTAGAGGAGTACATCAGGTAAATCCTTACTCTATTTAAAATCATTTGATTGATACTAAGTTTGAAGAATTGACAAGTATGGTGAGGTAGATTAATTTGGGTCACAAGATATCCCAACCCACTCAGATGAGGCCATGTGGAATTTCCACTAAAATAGACCACCAAACTGATTGTTACCTCAAATTACAAGAGTCAGAGGATTGTGCATCAGTAGTCCTTGAGAGACCATATCAGCAGAAACAAAACCCACATCACAAACAGAAATATGATTCCTTTTCCCCAATATATAACCATGGGTGGAAGGATCAATTAGACATGAGGTATGGATTTGGATAACAATAAAGACCCCCCTTTTCAACAAAACTTACAACATCCTCATCCTTAACATCAGGGTTTTTAATAACCCCAAAAGAGATTTAATGCCCAAGAATAAACAAGACAACAATAAGTGACTTCTCAACCAAATGTAGATTCTAATACTGATGATCTTTTGAAATAAATTTTTCTTAATCTATAGAATGATTTTAAGAGTCATGGTTTAGAGATGAGGGAGTTGAATACTCAAATAATCCAGATTTCCACTGCCCTCCATGAACTTGTGAGTAAGAATTTTAGAAATCTACCTTCCCAATCTACTCCAAATCCCAAGGGGAAAGTCAGTTCCATCACATTGAGAAGTGGGAAGAAAATGAATGATATTTCCACACCCACCATTCCACCAAGATTAAAATCAACTCTGGAGAAGCTCCATTCAAGACCAGTTGATGAGAAACCAAAAGATAAAGACAAAGGTAAGAAAAAGATTGATGATGGCCCACATAAACCCCTTAACTTTCCAAATAGGGTTGTACAAACCGAGAACATGGATGAGGAGGCGATGAAAAAATAGGTTTTGGACACATTCAATCATGTTGAGATCAACATCCCTATACTTGAAGTGATATAGAAAATAAAAAGGTATGCCTAATTTTTAAAATAACATTGTACCAATCGAAGAGGAATCAAGGGAAATGAGAGGATAAATCATGGAAGAAATGTTTCAGCACTCATTACTCCAACTCAAGAAATTTCAAAAAACTTAAATGATCATGATACATTCACCATCCCATACACCATAGTGGAGTTACATTTTTATGATTATTTATTTGATTTAGATGATTCCCTAAATGTGATGCCTCACTCTGTATTCTCTTCTTTATAGGTTGGTGAGTTGAAGTCGACAAGACTAGTGGTTCAATTGGAGAACAGAGCTATAACATATCCAGTGG
The DNA here is from genome assembly GCA_963277665.1 of Viscum album. Classification (NCBI taxonomy): domain Eukaryota; kingdom Viridiplantae; phylum Streptophyta; class Magnoliopsida; order Santalales; family Viscaceae; genus Viscum; species Viscum album. The sequence continues at coordinate 2,125,366,976 of OY728121.1, read as the reverse complement.
GAGTGCTTGAGGATGTACTTGTTCAAGTAAGAGATATTATCTTTCCAGCAGATTTCTATTTTCTTAACATGGAGTATGATTAGGTAAGTTCTCATGATCCAATTATCTTAGGTAGGACCTTCCTAAAAACTACTAAAACAATCATAAATTTCCATGAGGGTACACTTTCCATGGAGTTTGGAGATGAAGTTTTCATATTTAATGTTATGGATTCCATGAAGTAAACCTCACAGGACAATTCTACTTTTGTTATCTCCCATTTTGAACCACCAAATAAAAACCCCATGGATTTTGATTGCCATATTATTTTGGAGATTATGAGAATTGGTTCTCATTTGATGTATTAGAGTACTTACACACCTATTTATAATGAACAATACTCTCTTAGATTTGATTTTGAAATGGATTCATATTTTGATTTTGATCATGTTCAATCTGATTATGACTTCTCTTTTGAATATTCCAGTGTATTTGATGAATTATTCTCAAATTTTGATGATTTTTATTTTGATACTAACGTTATTTGTGCACATATTTTAGTTTCTTCAATGTCCCCATCCATACATCAGCCCCATTTGTTGGAGCCCAATACATTTCCACGAAATCTCAAATACTCATACTTGTTAAGTGGTGAGAGATTAACTATTATAATTGCTAATAATATTCCTTTTGAACATGAAGAATTTTTTTTAATCTTTTTAGGGAGAACATTATAGAAATAGGGTGGACCTTGGATGAAATATCATGTATTATCCCCTCCATTTTCATGCATATGATTCTTTTGGAGGATGGGGATAAACCAATTAAGGAGCCATAAAGGAGACTCAATCCAACCATTCTGGAAGTTGTTAAAAAAAGGTTGAAAAATTACTCAAGGAAGGTATAATTTAACCCATTTCAGATTCCCAGTGGGTGAGTCATATTCAGGTTATGCCTATGAAAAGTGGCGTTACTATTGTTAAAAATGATAAAGAGGAGTTAGTTCCAATGATCATGAAAAAAATTGCCATGTGTGTATTGATTATAGGAAACTAAATCAGTCCACTCATAAGGACCATTTTCCCCTCCCATTTATTAATCGGATGCTTGAGACTCTAGCTGGGAAAGCAAATTATTATTTATTGGATGGATTTTATGGATATTTTCAAGATTTTATTTCTCTAGAGTATTTGGACAAGACAACATTCACTTGTCTATTCGGTATGTTTTCCTACTAGGGGATTCCATTTGGACTTTGAACTGCCAAAGGTACCTTCCAAAGATGCATGGTGAGTATTTTTTCTGATTTTCTTGAGACCAACATGGAGGTATTTATGGATGATTTTACAATGTATGGGTCTTCATTTGATGATTTTATCTCTAGTTTGGGAAAGGTTTTGAATTGTTGTATTGAGAAGAATTTGGTCTTGAACTTTAAAAAGTGTCCTTTTTTGTTAGAGCATGGCATTGTCTTAGGGCATGTAGTATCAAAACATGGGATATAGGTTGATAGATCTATGTTAGATATTATTTCATCCTTACCATCTCCTTCATGTGTGTGTTACGTTAGATCTTTCTTAGGGAATGTAGTATTTTATCGGTGCTTCATAAAATATTTTAGTAAGATTGCTCTTCCTATGTCATGACTCCTTCAAAAGGATTATGATTTTTTGTTTGATAATTATCACATTACTTACTTTAATAAGCTAAAGAAGTGTCTGACCACTTCACCAATCATGCATCCCCCATAGTGGGAGATTCTTTTTGAGATTATGTGTAACTCCTCTAACTTCCTGGTCAGAACTATCTTATCTCAGAGGGTGGAGGGACATTCACATGTGATTTCATATGCATTGAGGACACTGGATTCAACCCAATAAAACTAAAAAACCATAGAAAATGAGTTTCTTGCTGTCATTTTTTACTTTAGATAAATTCCATTCATATTTATTGGGCTCTAAAGTAGTTTTTCTGACCATGCGGCTCTGAGGGTACCTCTTGAAAAATATGGATGCAAAGCCTAGAATAATATGATGGATGCTCATTCTTTAAGAATTTAATATTAAGATAAAGTACAAGAAGGGGTCTAAAAACCTAGTGGTAGAACACATGAGTAGGCTTACTCACACACTAGAGGATGACACCTTGGATCAGGTGCCACTTTTGGACACTTTTCCCGATGATCTTCTTTATTCCATATCAAGTATGCATCCTTGGTATGCTTATTTAGTTAACTACCTTATTTCCTTTGAAATCCCTAAAAATTTAAAGAAACATCAAGTCTAAAAGTTAAAGAGTGAGTCAAGATTTTATTTTTGGGATGATTGATACCTATGGCGCATGTGTAGTCACCAAGTTATTAGGAGGTGTGTTCTTGATCCTGAGTTTGAGTCTGTTCTGAATTTTTGTGATGCACTTGATTGTGGTGGACAATTTGGACCCCAATAGATAGCTCAGAAAGTTTTAGACTCTGGATTATATTGGCCTAGATTATTCCATTATGCACATCTGTTTTGTAAGTCATGCTCATATTTCTAACACACATGAAACATTTCTAGGAGACATGAGATGCCTCAACAACCAATATTATTTTGTGAGATTTTTGATGTGTGGGGAATTGATTTTCTGAGTTCTTTCCAAGTTCTTTTGGTTTCTTGTACATTTTGGTTTCTGTTGATTATGTGAGAAAATGGGTTGAGGCTAAGGCCACCAGGACTGATGATTCTCAAGTTGTAGTGGATTTTTTCAAGACACAGATTTTTTGTAGGTTTTGAGTACCAAAGACCATCATGAGGGACCAAGGGACACACTTATACAATCGAAATTTTTCATCCCTCCTTCGGAAGTATGGGTTCACTCACAAAACATCAACACCATTCCACACCAAAAAAATAGCCAGGATGAGGTTTCAAATCAGGAGTTGAAACAAATTTTGGAGAAAATCGTACTACTGAATAGGAAGGATTAGAGAAAGTGATTGGATGATGCGTTATGGGCTTATATGACATCATAGAAAACTCCCATTGGTATGTCCCCATTTCAGATTTTTTTTGGAAATAATTCCATCTCCCCGTGGAAGTTGAGCATCAGGATTATTGGGATATAAAGAAATGAAACATAAATTTAGCCCAATATGGAATCCAAAGGAAGCTGAAAATTCAAGAGATTGAGGAGATTTAATTGTCTTTATATGATAACTCAAGGCTCTATAAGTAAGTATCAAAATCATGTCATGACATAATGATCCGACAAAGAGAGTTTCATGTTGGAGACAAAGTTTTACACTATAGTTCATGACTGAAGCTGATGCCCGATAAGTTGTGTTCCTACTGGTTCAGTCCTTATATTGTATCTAATGTTTTTTTGGTGCAGTGGAGATCACACAAGAGAACACTGGAAGAATCTTTACAGTCAATGTCTAACTTTTGAAGCAATACATTGATGGAATTTCTACTTATGTAGTGGATTTCATCACACTACATGACCCCATTATCACTTGATAATATCAGGTTATTCCTAACCCTTTCACTTTAATATTATTTTTCCTATTTAAAATTCTATATTTCAGGTGAACATATCATCTCATTAGTTCACATTGAGGAAAATGCAATATTTTTAGTGTGGGGGGGGGGACCTTTTATTATAGTAACTTCAATTGTTTTTCTATTTTTCCAAATAAAATTGTGTGTTATTTTTTTTAAATTTTTGTGTTTTTATGAAACTTTTGATCTGAAATAATTATCATTTCCATTTTGGAATCCATATCAATAAATGAAACAATTTATCCCATGAAACTGAGCTTAAATTAATATTGAAAATGTCTTTGTTTCAAGTTTAAATATTTAGTAATTTCAAGAAAATTATTCTGAATTTTCAATCCCATGCCACATCTCACTATCTTTATATTTCAAATCACTTTCTTATGAGTCTTCTGAGCCATTTGTTTCATATTATTTACATTTAACTCACTTCTTGAGAGAACCAAACTATGCTTGATTTAACTAGAATTCGATTTATTCCTATCAAAACTTGAGGGTCTTAGGTACTTGTGTTTTAAATGATTTATGCATTTGTTAGGTATTAAAGACAATATTTTAAAGAATCCTTTTTATAATGGCATACCATGAAAATTTAATCATTGTAGCCATTAGAATCCATGAACAACCTTTTAGGTCAACCACATTACAAGAAAATTTTCCCTATCCAACCAACTCTTGAAGTGAAATTGCATAATCTAGTTAAACTTAAGTGTGGCGGAAGATATCTTGTGTTGTGATACCAATTTTTTTGATAGTTTGGGTGGAAAATTAAATTACAAAGCGATGTGTTTTCTACTAAAAAAATCATTCTGTTGAAATATGTACCTTTCTGGAGCTTTCATGAAAAAATATATTTGAGAAGATTGCAATTTTTGTTGCTGAAATGATGAATGGTGTAAAATTTACATGATTTTTTATGATTATGGAGCCTAATTGATACTAAGGGGAGTGAGGTGGAGCAAATATTTAAGTTAAAATTAGAATAATGTAATTTATCTTCCAAAAGAGTCAATCCCTCCTCATTCAGCCTCAAAATTTTTCACATCTAAATCCTAACAACTGAAAGATACAAAACAACCCTAAAAAGTCCTCATGATAAACATATATACATTAATAACATCATGTGGTGATGTAGGATTTTATCAAGCCTATGTTTACCCTTTTATGAGTTTGGACGAGAAAGACATTAATGAAAAATTGAATTTTTTGTGATAAGTTAAGATTCAAGCGAGGTATGTATTTTGTGTGCATGGGAGGATAAATGAAGTGGAAGTAAATTGAATGATATAAATGAATAAATTGAAATAATTGTTTTTATGAGGCATGATATATTTTGTTTCTTTGTGTGGAATTGTTGGATCTCAAGGATATGTGTTTTAAAATTTGTTTTGATTTGATATTGATGTTTACTTGTCACAATTTTTTGAAATACATGATATGAGGTCTTTCCCAAGAGTGCAAAAGGGTAAGTGTGGGAGATTTCATAAAACACAATTTTTTTGAATATTTTATTGATAATAAATGACAAAATTTCCTCACATTGTGTTAAATATGTTTATTTACATAATTTTTGGGATTAGATCATTCTTTTGAAAATTTGATTAAAATTCTAGTTTTACCCTTTAAATTGCACTGTAGTAATTAAGACATAAATATTTCAATATGAATTATTTCAATTTTAAATTTTGTAACTGTGTTCCTGAATTAATGGGATAAAACTTTTTTTCTGGACATTGGAGCCAAATCATGTATTTTATTAGACTAAATGGACCATGATGTCAAAGATGGACCAAAACCTCTATATTGGACATCAATGAAGTATTTGGGCCATATCCTATTCATACTCCCATGTATTGGGCCCAAATTTTGAGAGGATATAGAAAACCCAATTTTTGATAAATTACACTGCAAGAAGAATAGCTAATTCTCACTTTTTTTTTGTGGTCAAGAAGGCAATGAAAGTGGGATTAAAATATTTGTACGAATCTTCCCATTCACACTTGAAACCACTTTTAACATAGCCTCCCATTCACTCTATAAATGTTTACTTTTCTCATTTGGAGGGGTTGGGACGTGTATTAGGATGTTTAGGGTAGAGTAGAAGTGTTTTCACTACAATTATCCATGCAATTCAATAAGGGTAGCTCTCGAAGAAAGTATCCCTTTTTCAAAACCTTCTACTTATCTGTATTGTAATATTTGTGTTTATGTAATAAACTTCTTAGTTCCACTTTACTTTATTATATTTTATTCTATTCTGTTCAATTATATTCTTATTTAATATTCTTCTTTGGGATTGAAATAAGGAGTAGAAACCATATTGGGTGATACCCTCTCTAAACCTTTGCAAATTCAATTTGTCTCTACGATGACTACCCTGCCCATGGAAGAGTAGGTCTCTTAGTAATCAAACTACCTATTAACTTCTTCATTCATTTATTTTGAATCAATGAGCTATTATAATTAAATTAATATGATCCATAAATTGAGTTTTTAAATTATAATAAACTAATTAATCAATTTAACAATTAACACAAAAACACACGAGGTCGAGAATTTGTGTAAATTGTGAGAGAACAAACTTAATCCGTAAAATAAGACCACAAAGGATAAATTTGTAGAGTTAAAATACAACCCCTAATATTAATCCATCTTCATTTCCAGAGTGGGTATGTTCCCTAATTCACCACTGAACATAAGCTATTATTAGAATGAAAATCAAAGAAGGGTGCTGCGATTGCATGTTCCAAAGATAGCCCAGGGTTTAACTCTTTTCATATTTGTGGTAAAGTTAAATCCCATAGGGTTTTAGGGTTAGAAAATTAGGGGATCACAATTAATTAAATATTAATTTAAATGATAATGATTAATAAGTAAGTGAAGAGGTAGAGTGAGATCAATTACACCTTTTAAAATATTATATAAAAATACATTTTCTTGTTGGGTCTTTTTAATCGAATTTCATTTCAAAAATAAAAACAAAAAATGAAATATTGTTTCAAAAAACTAATTCTAGTTTAATAAATGATAAAAAATCCCCATCCTTTCAAGTAGTGTGTTTATATTATTTTACTTTATTTTCAAAGTACCTTTATTAAGTTGTTTTGATTATTTCATCTTTGAGAGATGACCTAGGCCAACCACCCTGCTACACCTAAATAACCCCAAACTGAACATTATTTGAGAGCACCCACGATAGTGCCATTTAGTGATATTTCCTTAAAACCCTATTCTAAAGTATTAATTTCAAATTAGTCTAATACATTTACACACTATTAAAAACGTTCAAATAATGTTATTATTTATAAATGAAATATTTATAAAAGTCATTTTAATTACTTTTGAATTTATTTTTAAAGGATTTAAAATGAATCACTTAAAAATTCACTATTTGGGTCATTTTTTATTTTTTATTCAGAATAGAAAAAACAAATTTTTTAACATATATAGATTTATTGATTTTTCCAATTATCATAGTCATTATATATTATCAATATTATTTTAAAAGTTTCCATGGTTATTTTTAGAGAAAATATTTATCTTTTTTTGAATTTTTTTATTTAAATTGATATCAATTGTAAAGAGTATTATATTCATAAATTATTGATATTTTTTTTGAAAAGTAACTTATAACTTATTTATTTCATGAAGTCATAAGGAAGATATTTTTAATGTGTTTATTTTATTTTATTTTTTTAATGTCTAAGTCTTATTAAAAAACCTTCACTTATGATGAATAAATGGTATTCAATAAACCTTTAATAAAAATGGATTTTATGTTTTTTTTGAGACCATTCACTTTCTTGTGATCATATACTCTACCAATATCTATTATTCATTGTACATTATGTTTTTCTTCCTCATGCATATATTTTTAATATCATGGATGAAATTTAGAATCATTTATATTACTTTTATGATGTCTCAACCATATTACACTCCTATATAAAATACAAATTTAAGGAAACTTATTTAAAAAGTTCATTTACTTAGAAAATATTGATGTTATATATTCTTGATTAAATTAGAATAATTTTTAATTTATAAGTAATTTTGAGAATAAATTTCATTTGTCATTCAATATACATGAAATTCATATAAAGTGAAAGTGATTGGTGGTGCCCAATTATAGATTTCCCCTTGATGAACTAACATATCTAATGAGAAACAATTGGTGGCCACATTAGATGGGTATTTGGTTTACAACTAACCATTTATTAAGGATGATGTCTTGGTTGAGAGACTTTGATAGTAAGATTCATGATAACTTAGCTGAGGCCTTTATAAAATGTTCCCAAATGACTATATTTATGCATTAAATTTATTAATATTTTTTCCATTATCCATGATATTTATATGTTGTTATTAACTATGTATTTTCATTGAACGAAATTTGTTGATTGAATTTCATGTGTTTTAATTATCCACTTTTCTATATTTATTATGCCTTATTTTTTCATTATATATTCTATTTTATGTGACCCATAATGTACATATGAGATCACCCTTTATTTTTTTCCTCTCCCTAGGATGTGAATAAGAAATATTTAGATGATTTTTTAGGATTAAATAAATTTTTTCATGCTATATATTATTTTTATAATGTAATATGGAAATCTTGTATATATATAGTCTCCCAAGACTATTAAACTGATCAATAATTCATGGTGAGAACCCATGTATCATGTACTAATGTAATAATAAAGCACTGGATTTAGGTCAAATTAGTCAGGGTGTTATAACCACATTCCATTACTTCATACCTCAAGGACAAATGACCCCCTTTTGAAGAAAATAGAACCATCAGAAGACCAAAACCAATCACATGAGGTCTACCCACCATTTACAATTTCAGTTTTGTCACTAATAATTAGGATATGATGCCTAATTTTGAGACCAAATATTATGTTATAGATATTTTGAGAATAATATAATATTGGAGGATATTTTTAGATCCCCAAGATGAAGTTTCTATGATTTGAGATTGAATAAGTTCCTCTCGAATAAAGTTTTAATCTAGAGAAGAATGATTGGATAAGGTTGAAGTGAGTATGATTATTGTGTTTCATTTTTTTAAAATACATAAATCATATTCAATCTTACATATTTTATTAAGTTAATGTTTTTTATAAGTTTAATGGTGGTTGAAACCATTCTGAAGGTGTTTGGAACAAATTTGGAATCCTTTAATTAAATTTATTTTATTAAATCTCGTGATGAAAAAATGGACAAGCCTTTCTCATAAGTATTTTTTTGGGAGGTATAATATTTTTTTTGTTATATTACATAAGACATTTCTGTTTTACCCATATGAAATTTTATATGACATGTAAGATATTTCTGTTACATGTGAGGTATTTTTGTTATGGTTAACTGACTTTGAGCCTCTAAGATATTTGTTTCATATAAGAAAATCCAGTTATGTGTAAGATATTTATATTAAGTTTAAGAAATTATGATCCCATAATATGTTTTCTAGAAAAAATAAAATTTTTTAACACTTAAGATATTATTTCATGGTTTATGATATTAGGAATTTGTAAAATGTTGAAGATCATTTGTAGTCATATTTTTCCAAATTATCGGTAGAATTTAATTAAAGGCTAGAAGCTTTCATGTGATGATCTCGGTGTTTCATATTTCATTTTAAATTTCTTCAAGGATCATCAAATTATGTCAAAGGATAGTAAATATGATCTATATAGATTAAATTTCATGAATAAATACATTCATGATAAAATATGGAAATAGTTTGATGGTACAAAAGAAGGAAACATATCTCAAAGTTGTATGAAGATAATTTTTTGGGAGTGATTGGTGATATGATATAAAGATCCATAATAATATTATATTAACTATATATATAAATGCAGTTTTAATATGTTATTTTATGAAGTTATTATAGGTGGTGAGATAAGGACACAATAGTTTTATTATCATGGAGGTTAAAGGGGTGAGTCTTCAGGGAATTCAAATTAAAAATTATATTCGATAGCTATGAAGACAGTATTATAGAAAAGGAGTAGATCAAGAATGAATATTATTCCTGGGTATCTAGAATATATATTCATTGAAGAAGAAGAAGAAATGACTGCGTAAATATATGAACAATGAAAAAGAAGAAAAGTTGAGTTGGTTTTAAAGTTCACAAAGAGAAAGAGAGAGGTAAAGGTGTTGCTTCCATATTATTTGAAGAACCTTTCTCACAATGAATTTGAAAAAATAAGTGGTTGTATGAAATATTGGGCATGTATATTGAATATAATCCTTGTTACTAAGTAAGAAAATTATAAGTAGAAGAACTAAACATACCTAAAAACTTGATAATAGTCCAAGGAAGAAGATATATATGTTAATACTCAAACCATTTATCAATGTAAAGTGAGATATGTACTTGGGTGTAAGATTCCATGAAGTATAGTTGAGAGATATGAAAACATAATTTTTAAGGCTATAACATACTCTACTGTACTCATAGGATTATTCTAGTGGGTAGTATGATCTATGAGGACTCTATATCACACCAAGGACTAGAATTTTCACATTGATATGTGAAAATTATAAATTTATTGTGTTCCCGTATGTTTTAATGGGTTTGAGTGTGAGGAAAAAAACATCATTATACTTTAACTGGCATTATAGGTTATTTTTTAATGAAACTTAAAAATAATTAAGATCACTAAGTCTCTCCCTCTTAGTGATCTTCCATGGGTCCTGTAGGAGGTTCCATAAGTAATATCAGATATATGTTCCCATCATTCATGAATGGCTTTTTAAATATTGTATTTTGATGTATTTATAATTAATTATAAGTTGTTAATGTTTTTTATTATATTCAAGGGATAAATTAAATTCATTGAATAAAAAGAAGATTCCAATATTTTATAGGAAATGATATAATATATAGAAGGAAAGAATATTGGAAAACGTTTTATCTATCTGTTATGATTTATATGAAGCTACAAGTGATGGATTTCCCCTACATGTTTAAGGTTCTAGATAACAATGGTAAACAAGATGAATTTTGAAAATTATGGCAGTGAAAGAAATTCTAATTTTATTTCATTTTATATAGTGAGTTTACTAAATTCAATGAAATAAATATAGTAGAATCCATAAGTTACAAGATAAAAAATGTCGAAGAAGGTAAAACCGAAGTGAAGCAGGTAAATATATAGATTTATATGTTGAAATATAAAGAACTCAGGATGTATGATGATGAAACTATGGATGGATTCCTCATTAAGTGAAATGATATTGTGTAGCTGATCATAGGATTTGGTAAAAAATTAGAATATTATTAGTAGTTGAAAACGTCTTGTGCATCCTAACTAACATGTTTTATATAAAAGTATCTACTTTAGAAGATAAAGATCCAAAAAACATACCTCTTGATAACATATATATTATTTTTATATCTTATGTGATTAGGAAAGATAATGTTGTCAAAATGAAGGGGAATGATGAAAAAGAGATTTCTTTTAAATCCTTAAAACCTAAGAAGTATAAAAAGATTTCTATTAAAGAAGAAGATATAAGAAGTTCATATTTTTATTAAGATTTAAATTAGAGTTTTGATAATTTTATATCCCTTATTTCAGAAAAAATGTGAGGAGGGAAAGGAATAAATAAGGTAAATATACCATTAAAGTGTTTTAGGAGTGGAGCTATAGGGAATTTCATAGAAAACTACATAATGTCAAAAATTAAAGAATAAAATGATGAATAAGAAGAAGAAAAGTCAAGTATATTCTCTATGTAGAGAGTAATAAAATAAAAGTGTTATTCAAAATATAATTGTAAAAAGTTTTACAGATTTAAAAGGATAAAAATATGCTTTAAAGAAAGTGAAGGAAGTGAAGATGAAAATGAAGTTGGATCCTTCGATGATGAAGACAGTGAAACAATTATTATTAAAAAAGTTAATGATAAAAGTGATGAAATAAGTTATTAAAATAAATAAGAATATACTAAGACAGAGTTATTTATAAATATATAGTCAAAAGAATGTCTCTAAAAGATTTCTAAATTAGAGAAGGAGATTATAAAGTCTCAAAATTATAATAAATCCTCCAAATGGAAAGAATTTTTATTTATATAATAAAAATACAAATTACTAAAGGAGTTTAGTGATCTAAAGAATATTATTTATGATGGGAAGACTCTTAACATCTAGATAAAAATATGTGAAGGATAACAAGAAGGATTTGACTATATTCAATAGAAGTTGTTCAAAACAAAAGAAGAGTTGAACAAATTTAGATACATTTTTTGAATACCATTTCAGAAGATAGATAATGTTAAAATATGTGTGAGTCTCAAGAAGACAAAAAAATATTCCTTATAATAATTAAATAATTATGAAAATATTTTGGAAGATTCAAAGAATAATAATCAAGTCATAAATACCAAGTTTGTGGAAAATCTGGCGAGACTCAAAAATATGGAGAATCTGGGAATACTAGATTAAAGTTAAAAACTACTAAAAGTAGTGACTATAGAAATACTATGAAGAAGTCCAATATGAATAATAATATTTCAGGAGTATTGGAGTTTGTGATCAAGTACCAGCTTCTTTATACTTTATATTACCTATGCATACATAGATTTGAATACCAATAAATATATTATCACACATTGATTGTTATTATAAGAAACATTAATGTGATAATATAATATAATATCTATCACATTAATAAGTTCATAGAAAATCCCCACTATTATTAAAACCTTTAAGTTATATGATGATATTATTAAACATACATCCTATGGTCATATGAAATCATATAATGGGACACATACAATGTAGACTATTAGGTGTTGGATACTCATAAGATGAAGAGACTTCATCTCATGAAGTTTATACTTTTTAATCTCTAATATGTTAGATTATGATTACTCACTCACACTTAAGATTTCTACATGTTTATGTGTCATTGGATATTACCATTTAAAAATGCGTGTAATGATCCTTATACTTTAAGATTATTTTTAATACATATCATAAGTCATATAATCTGATGTATTGATGGAAACTATAATACCATATGTTCACACTGAATTAAGGTACATTGGTTGTGTCACAAGTGATTTTTTTAATGAATAAGTTGAGAAATTATTTTTCTCTTCCACATTTATAGAAGTTGATATCTCAACCCTTTGATAGGAGTGAAAATATCTCACTAAAATCCAAATTCATGTTGTATTAACATCTTCTTCTTGGGTACCTTTTCATGTTTTCAGAAACTAATATTAGACTTTAGGTGAACTGACCTAATTCCACTGAGGAAAAATTCTAGAGGGATGAAAACTTAGTGATTCTATTAATATTAATTAAATTATATTTGAATTTAATTATTTGAATAAATATCATTCTCCAGACCATGTCTTAATATTTATTCAGAATTTATTGAACACAAATATTCAATAATAATATTTACGGGTGAGTTAAATATTAAATAAATATTTATTTATAAACCATGAATATTATAAAAATTCATTTATTTAGTGAATTAATAATATTCATTATTCGAGGTTCAGTCAATGTGGATAAAGTTTGGACAGAGCTATCAGGTCCAAAAGGAATTATATATTAAATATCATTTAAATAAATATTAATTTATTTATTTAAAGAAACAATATTTATTTTATCTGTGATTTTAGCATGTGTCAATTAAATAATAATAATTATATTATTGTTTAGGCATGGGGTTTTCTAGAGATTAAGAGAATAATAAATGGAATATGTGAAATTAATTATTCTCTAACCTAGCTCTATAAATACCTTATTATATCATTTCCTAGGGTTAGATGTTGATGCACACAACACACCACTATAGATATTATATCAACACTAGAGAGAAAAATACTCAATAACTCCCTAAAAAATTGATATATTCCACCTTCCTCCTCTCAATAATGAGATTAAAAAAATCATTCCTTTAACCTTGAAGGATTGTGTGGTGATCAAAGGGTGTTCTACAAGATGATTGTCACCACCATGATAGGATACTAAGTACCATAAAAATTCTTCATGATCATAGGAGCATTTTAAGATCACTAATAGAGAGATCCTGATTCATATCCTCTCAAAAAATAACAATACAATTAAATGAAGGTTTAAATGATAAAAAACATATTCAAAAAAATAATTAACAAGGCTGAGGTAATTATTTATTTAAATTAATTCAAAATTTAACGTAAAAACAATCCCATATCCTTGGTTTTGGTATCTATGTCAATTAATCATTAGATTAATTCATTGGTCATTATGTTTTATTTTCATGTACATATCATATTTTTCATTGATTATGATAAAATATGAGTTTGGAATGGCATAAATAGGTGCTTCTAATTGTCTAAAACCATCAAGTGGTATCCAAGTGGTTATAATAAAATGTATAATTATTTAATTTACATATCGTTATATGCATTTAATATTGTTTTTAATTTCTTAAATTCATTATTTTTAATCAAAATTTTGAGATCTATTCTTCTATTTTTTTCTCATTCATATAACCAAAAACTAGGGTTTATAATAATCAAAGAACATCTAAAGAACCCATTGGGAGTTGGCATGATTTCTAGCTAGATAATATGGAACTACATGATGTGTAACCCTAAGGCATACATCTTGTACCCATATTCACTATACCATGACCAAGTTTCCAAAAATATGGTTGTTGGTGTGGCTTAGTACATGACGCCACTAATATGCCACATGTTGATCAAAATATTATGGCACACAATTTTCTATACTACACACTATGGAACCTGTACACACATCATATAACTTGTGTACATGTCATGTAGTCCTTTCCTTTTCATGGTAGAAAGAATGTAGTCAAAGATGAATCATGTGTTTATTACATTGTGCATGAGATAGATAGTCATGCAACATCATTGTCACGTGATGTGCAACTGGTGTACATGCCATGTACCTCATAAATATATTTGTCTGGAAAACATTCCCAGCCCCTAGGTGTGTAACATAGATATATGGTGTGTGGAATACATGATGCATCACTAGCCTATACAACATGGATCCCATACCTGTTTATAAAAAATAATTAATTATTGAATCACTCCATTAAACCTTATCAAAAAGTTCCTATTTTCCATTAATTTAAAGTACACACTATGTGTTGGGTTTTATTAAATATTAAACACTTAATTATTTTTTGTTTAAAATTAAAAACTATATTTCATTTATAGTCATTATACACTGAGTTCTCCATGTACATTAAAATAATTACACACTATGTAAATTAACACATGTCTATGTGTCATTTATTGACAATACACATCATGTACTTACATAGAATTTCATGTAGGAAAATTTTTGTATGAGTACACAATACAAGACCATAAAACACATCAAGTAATTTGAATAGGTGCACACTATGTTTCCTCTAACTACATACATTGTACTTAGATAAATTTAAAAAAAATTAATTTTTTTTAATTATATTAGATAGTAATCATAATGACCTATGTCAGTAGTTTTAATTTTCATTTTTGGAGGATTCTTTAAGGAAAAAATATATGACTGTGAACAAATTTATCAAATTTTTTTGATTTTTTAAACTGAAAAAATTAAATAGTATCTGAATTTTTGGTTGGGAAGTTATAATAATAATGATAATAATAGTGTTATTATTATTTGTGTCGAAGAAAAAAAAATGGAATTATAAATGTGTAATTAATAATTTTTTTTGGTGGAAATATTAGTTCGATGTATATTTCTGGGTGGTCAAGTAATAATGGTGATATTATTACTTATACTAAATAAATGAAATTATGCATGGTTAATAAAAATTTGTTTACTATTATACTCAATTTATGAAGGTTCTTGTTGAAATATTTATGGTGGTAATGAGGAAAAATATTTAATAATAATAAATTATTATTATTATTATTATTATTATTAAGTTGGGAAAATAATATTGGTGTCTACATATATATATATATAAATATATATATAGACACACACACACCTATGCAGGTGTATATATGTATATACAGATGTGTGTGTGTGTGTATATATCTAACATGTATATATATGGGTTAAATATATATGTATATATATAAATGTGAAAGTGTATATTTATATATGGATATATTTATATATTTATAACATGTATATATAAGGGTTAAATATATATGTGTATATATATACGTGAGTGTGTAAATATATATATATATATATATGAGTATATATATGTATATGTGGGTGTGTCTATATATATATATATATATTTTGTGTATATATATAAGGATAAATTTTAAAATATATTTAATGATGGATTAAATGTGTCAAAATGAGGAATTTATAATGAAAAAATGTAAGAGGTACATGGGGTGGAACATGGATTTATGATGAAATAGAAATAAATAAAATAAAATAAATGTGATGGATACAAGATAGAATAAATTATGGAAATAAAATGTAATTAAAAAATATTTAAAAGGAGGTAATGGGAGGTGCCTAAGGGAATATGTGCGAGAGGAATTCCTCCCAAACCTCACATCTCCCTCCATATTTATCTCCCTACCTCTGTCATAAATTATTTTATTTTATTGTTTTTTTATTTTTTATTTTTTCTCCTTCAAACTTATATCTTCGATATAGTCGATGATACTGATCGGATTGATGCACCATTGGTACCATTGGGTTCATCTTGTTGAGAAGAAATTAAAAACTATGTTTGTTTCTAAAGGTAATAAGGTATTTTATTCAAATTTAATTTAATCCTTTTTAATTATCCAAGATTTTTGTAATTATCATAAAATCTTGGTTCACTGGGTAACATCTCCTAGGGGTGAAATTGGAATCGGTTAGTGACCCTTATCATTGAAAAATAATTATACACAAGGCAGGAATCCCTTGAATTTAATGTGTATTTTTATTATAGGTTATTGGCATGATTATTGTTATGAGTGTGTATCCCAATGAGAAACCTATGATTAATTCTTGATCACATGATGTGTATGTGTGTAGCCTTTGATCTATTCTTGTATTTATTACACATGGGTTGTGATGATTATGACATTTTCTAATATAACATGATATTTAATCATTAATATGTATCCATATCATATGTACTATTATCAATATCTTCTTCTATTGAGCATGAAAGTTTGGCCTATTTGGTTGGCATGTGAGATGTGACACATATTTAGGTCAGCATTGGATGAAATGTGAGATTTGATGCATGTTTGTGACCATCGACTTGGGAGGGATGTTCTAGGACATAGGTTAATATGTACATGGAATACTCTAGCTATCTAGATGTGTCACATGGTTAGGGATATCCATATAGGAGGGATGTTATAGTCTTTAGTTGGTATGTGATATTTGATGCATGCTTAGGGCTATCCACTTGAGATGGATGTCCTAGAATTTGGGTCAATAAATACTTGAAATATCACAGTTGGGGGAGTGTGTCACATGCTTGGGGATATCCAATCAATTATAATGTGTCAGGATGGTTACCATTTTTCTACCATCATGGTGCTAAAGAATGAAGAGAGAGTATTCTAGGACCCAACATATATTGTATACTTATGTGATATATATTATTTTTTATATCTATACCTTGTTCAAGATCATGGAATGAGCTTTTAAATTTTATTCACCATTGTTAAGGTTTGTTTGTGGTGTCCTAATGAGTCTCGTAATTATACCCTACTCAGGAATTTTGGTATGCTGGTATATTTCATGACTAGGGATCCAATGAAGGGAAAGGTACCTGAGCGAGATGGTTTAGTATTTGTTGTAGGAGGACAATGAAATTGTTAGATGGAGTTCGAGTGGGACATAAAATACTATATTTATTTACTAGATTTACCCTATACCTTGGATCCTTGTTTTGTTTTGTTCATTTATTTGGAATGGAATACTACTACTACCTGGGTTATGACTGTATTTTACACTTACTCTGATTTTTTATTGATATACATTTGTTAATTATTTATACTATTCACTATAATAGAGGTTATAATATCCCCATGGTTCCAATCAAGATCCTTGATACTAGTTGGAAACCTCTTGCATATGAGGATGTGTGCTTAAGGTCATGTGACACCCTAGCTCAGACCCAGTAGTTTGGGATGGGATGTTACAAAATGGTATCAGAGATCCATGATTTACTAACTTGTATTTTCTCTTTTCCTTGAGTTGGGTTAGGGTAGATAAGATTTAGTATGGTTGGGACTCAGGAAGGTGAACTATGGCAGTGTCTAATCAGTATTTAATAGTGGACCATCATGTTTCCATAAATTGGGAATTTATGTTTTCTTCCATTTGATATTACCATAAGATTGAATTCACCTTGGATGATATACATGATGTTGATATGTGATTTATGGGTTTTGGTTCTCATTTATACATCATTATGGGCACATATCTTCACATTTCATATATACATGTTTCTTGCATTAGATAGATCCCAAATAATTAAATGCATATTGAAATTGTGATATGTGAATTGGTGCATTATTTCAATCATTATTTTATTTGATCATGTTGTATTATTTTCTTGAGTGTATATATATCACCCTGAATAACATAACAATGTTGGTAATATGGACTTAAGCCTTGAATAAATTGGATTTAACAAAATTTGGATCAGGTTATCACTTGGTATAAGTGGTGGTTTTAGTGAGTTTAAATAGATTCATAATGTAATGATTTCCTTTTTTTTAGAAAAAAATGTTTTTATTTTAATATGGAAACTCATTTAGTGGGGATTATCAGTTCAATAATATGAAGTGATTCTCAAGTATGAGAAGAAATATAGTGGAGATATTTTAAAATCCTATGTCATTAGTTTTAATTTTCGATTTATGATAATTTTTTAAAGTAAGAATATATTACTGTGAGGATATTTATCAAATTATTTTGATTTATTTGAACTGATAAAATTAACCAGTATCTGAATTTTTAGTTAGATAGTTAAAATAATAATAATAATTTTATTTATTTTTTAGTTTTTTAAAGAAAAAATTTAAAATATACATGTGTAATTAATAATTATGCTGCGATGGAAATATTGGTTGGGTGAATATTTATGGGTGGTCAAGTAATAATGTTAATATTATTACATATGCTAAATAAATGAAAATTTTCCTGGTTAATAATTTTTTTTTACAATTATCTGTAATTAATGAAGGTTATTATTGAAATATTTATGGTGGTAATGATTATATAGATTTAATAATAATAATAGAATATTATTGTTGCTATGATTATTATTAAATTGGGGAAATAATATTGGTGTGTATATATATAATGTGTGTATATATTTGGGATAAATATATATTTATACATATACATGTGTGGGTGTATATATGTATATACAGATATATATATATATATATAACATGTATACATATGGGTTAAATATATATGTGAGGGTGTGTAAATATATATATATATATATATATATATATATATATATATGCCGGTACATATATATACATGTTGTTTTATATATATAATGTGTGTTTATATATATAAGGATGACTTTTAAAATATATTTAATGATTGATTAAATGTGTTAAAATGAGAAATTTAGAAAAAAAATGTGTAAGAGATATATGGGGTGGCACATGGATTTATGATGAAAAAGAAATAAATAAAATGAAATAAGTGAGATATATATAAGATAAAATTTAAAATTGAAATAAAATAGAATTAATTTTTTTTCAAAAGAGGTAATGGGTGGAACATAAGGGAATACAATCTGAATGAATGCCTCCCAAAATTAATATATCTATCCCTCTTTCACTCCCTCCCCACTCTTCTATTTTTTTTTTAAATTTTTAATTTTTTTTCTATTTTGACTTTATATCGTCAATTTCATCATCAATAATAATAGGATTGATTCATCATCAATGACTTTGGTTTTTTCTCGATGAGCATAAATTAAAACCTAAGTTTGATTCTAAAGGCAGTGAGCTATTTTCTTTATATTTAATTTGATCATTTTTTAATTATCAAAGATAAGGATAATTCTAATAAAATCTTTGTTCACTAGGAAACATCCCTCAGGGGTGAAAATAGACTCATTTAGTGACCCTTTTCATCAAAACATCATTTCACAAAATATAGAAAACCCTTGACTTTAGCGTAATATTTTAGTACTGGTTATTAGCTTGATTATTGATGTGTGTGTGTGTGTAGCCCAATGAGAAACCTATGATTGATTCCTGATCACATGTTGTGTATGTGTGTATACTTTGGCCTATTCTTATGTTTCATGTATATGGATTTTTATTATTATCATACTACTTAATATGATGTGTTATTTGATCTACCATATGTATTTGTATAAAATGTGTTGTTCTTCCTGTCTTCTACTGTTGAGCATGCAGGTTTAGCCTATCTGCAACACCATGATATTTTAAAAGAGGAAAATAATGTTTGATAGCCTGTATGACACAGAACACAAAGATTAGAATAGAATATAACAACTTAAGACTTTATGATATATTTCTTTAAATTCAATCTCTACGGTATCTTGTAACGCACACAATGCCGAGTTTAGATGAAACAAAATAATCTATTAAAATATTATTATTTAAACATGAGCATTATAAACTTTACACTAAGATGGAGGGTATGAATAATAATAACTTAATTATGAAAAATATATGGTTTATACTTGTATAAAATAAATAAAATTGTTATCTATTGATTATAAATAAAATAAGAACCATTTTAAAGGGAAAGAAACATTTTCTGAAAAAAAGTATTTTTTTTATAAAAGTGGGTTTAGTTGCGCTTTGTGCGTATAATTTAAATTTAATCTTTACTAATTTTAGAAAATTTATTTTAAAAAATAAACTTAATTATTTAAATATTCTTCTAAAAATTATCTTTAGGTGAATTTTTTTATAATTTTCTAAAAATATTAATTTTATGATGAATAGTGAAAAATACTAATTTTTATTAAAAACTTCCTTTTCGTTTAAATTATTTAAAAATTTTATTATACTTTTAATAGATTATATACTAAAATGAGTAAAATTATATTAAAATTTAACCAATTTTGGTCATTTGAATAAATTTCATAATGAATTTTTATATTAAAAAATTCTATACATATGAGAATATTCTCTTTGGAAAACCACCCTTTTATCTAGTCTATAGTTTAATTTTAAATTGAATTTTTCCTCTTATGGGAATTGAATTTAGAAAAATGAATTCCATAATTTTAATAATAATAATTTATATTATCTAATATGGTCAACTTATTTTTTGACGATAATGAATAGAGAAAATAATAAAAATTAATTACCATGGTTAATGTAAAAATGGGTTTACCGGGGGGGGGGGTTAAACATAGAATATAATAGTTAAAAATGTACTAAAACATTTCTAAAACACATTATATAGACATATATCTACCTTATAACCTATAATGTTTCATAATGAACCATTTTGGAGGCTTGGGGAAGGAAAAAACATGGCAATCCTCTCCGCCACTTAAACAATTCCACCCATATCCTCCCTATTCACACTTAAAAAACCATTTTTATCAGAAAATAAATTTCCCAAATACCTTCTTTAATTCCATATACAAATCCTAGAGGATTTATTATGATTATTAATCCTTCCTAATAATGATTTAGTTATAAAAATAAAGAGGCTATCTGAAGATGACGTAAAATTATTAAACATGCGTATTTGTGTTATTTCTCCTTCCACATTCTAAAAACATTATTAAAATATGATTATATAATAAAAAATACTATCCTATATAATATGTTGTTACTATTTTAATTTCATAACCCAAATCCATCTACACTTCCATCAAATTGGAAATGAAACCGTTGATGGTGTATACAGCGGACTATCGCCTCACGAAGTGATATAATTCATTTTCTATCAACACCATTCAGGGGTGGATAAAATGATGGATTTAAAATATGAACATTATATTTATGAAATTAATATACTTATAAAATTTTTATATAATATATACCTTTTTACTTCCCATTCCATGGGGGATACAATAACGTCGCTTTTGTATACAGTGGACTACCGCCTCATGAAGTGTTGTGATTCACTTTTCACTTAATATTTACATAGAAAGTAGCAAGGTTAAAATTAATGAATATATGTAATATTTATTACCTAAAAATACTTCTGAAAATATAATTTTACATATAAATTCCTACCTTAAAATTGGTCAGAAAATAATAACGTCACTCATGCGTACGTTCAGATTACTGGCTCTACATAGTGATGCGAAATGTTTTTCATTTTATTTGTACATGGACAGTAATAAGTATATATTTGATTAATATAAATTATATATATGACATAATAATGACTATAGAAATATGAATTAATATTTATTTTCCTTATGTTCCATCTGTCAAGAAAAATGGAAACAACATTCATACGTATGTACAACCTACTGTCTCTATGTACAGTGTAATCCATTTTTATCTATAAATTTAATAGGTTACTCTATATATAATGAATATATATGATATTTATATCACGGTTAATATTATTTATATTATTTAACCATGATAAAATTAAAAGGAAAATAATTACCAATCTAAAACTTACATGAAAAATGAAACAATTATCACCTGAAACAATGAATTTAATAAAGAATTATTAATTAAACAGTGATAAAATACTATACGTAAATCATATATGGTATGAGATATATGATTATTTTTATGTAATATATGGATAATAAATCTATAATTATTATACAGGAGGTTCAGACACATACAAAGGAAGTTGAACCTGAGGTATGGGTTTCCCGTCTAACTTTTACTTCCTAGAGACATACACCATATTCACCACTTATTTCTTTGTGATGTGTATATAAAGACCCTTTTGAGATGTTATATCATGAAAATATTTCTCTTTATGGTATTTATAATTTAATTTTATGTTATTTCATTCATCTGTCTTAGGATTCAAAGGTTACCAAAGTGTTAAGGATTCGTATCATAATCTCATCATTATCTGGGATTGTTTTTGTTTAAGTCTCACTTGGGGGAATTATTTGATATTTTTACAATAAAATCAATTTATTTTATTCCCTCTTGGTTATTCAGGAACTTTTTCTTGTAAAAACACCATTTTCATACTCTTTGGTATTTAAAATGATTGACAAATTGGAAAACCCGACTTTATTTCTCTCTTCAGTCGAAAATCATTTTTCAGAAAAATCTATGTTTTTAAAAAATTTATTTGAAAATGTTTTTAAATTTTTTTAAATGATTTATTAAATTAATTTTTACTCATATTGCCTTTTGATTTTTTTGAAAGTAATATTCATGTAGTTTTCAAAATAAGTCACGTTTGGATTTTAATGAAATGTGAAAGGAACCATTGTTTTGACTTGTACAACATGAATTTTTTTTTCTAAAATCATGACCACTCTGTGTTTTAAAGATTATTTTACAATTTTTATAATGTTATTTTCAAATAAACATATTTTTAAAATAATTTTTGATCGTTTTTAGTAAAAATTCAATGTGAAAAGGTTGTTTTTCTAAAAAATGTTTTTAATGACATTTTATGGTATTTCTATTTATAAATGACATAAAACATTTATTGAAAATATGATCCACTACGTATATATTATATTGATATCATCCTTATTATTTCATTGGATGGTTTATTATCAGTTTGATTGAGGGTGTACAATTTTATTATAATTCACCATATTACTCTGGATGGTTTTTGATTATGTTTATTTGATTGAGGTAAGTATTAAAAATTTTTATGTTAGTTTTTAAATATAAATATTTATTTTGATTATGTTCTACCCATTTTAGGTGAGTAATGGAATCAACTTAGTAAGTGATGGGTGTTACTTTTTATAGATAGCCCCTCGATGCATCGATAGGCCTTAAAAGGAAAATCTATTGGTTAAATTAGGTGTAATTCTACCCATAAATTTAAACTATCTTGTGAAAAGTCTTAGAAGTATAATTTAGATGTCATAAATTATGCATTCCCTCATTAAGATATTAGTTATTGATTTCCATTTTATTATTCAATTAGGTATAATATCCATGTTTAATTATCAAGATTATGTGATTATTTATATGGATTTATTTGATAATCATATATTTCTTCCACATTATGATTTGTTTATTTATTAAATGGAAAGTGTTTCAGTATTTTACCTTTCCATATTTATTATTATTATTTTTTTCATTATATCCTATACTGTATTATTAACCATACTGAGCATCTGATCTTATCCATTTCTTATGCTTTATCTTCTAGAGGATATAGAGAAGTGTTTTGTGATTGATATATAGTCATACATAATGAGGAATAGTGAAATTATCAAATAGAAAACTTTTTGTATTTTATGTTTTCATTATATTTGAAAACATAAAATACACAAAGTAAATGGTGATTTAGGGACTACCCTTCTAAATTTTTGGATTTTGAATTTGTTCAGACATATTTTGGATACGTCTTAAGTTTAACTATTTATGGAATGGATTAATTTGAACTTTTGGTGTTATTGGATAGATTGTGGTAAATATTTTGGTCTTGGAAAATATATAGAGATAGTAGGAATGACTAGTCCTTATTTTATAGAGCTAATGATCTATTAAATATCAATTATCATATTTCAGGAATAAAAATTCCTATTGAAATTAATTTATTGGATTAAGATATGAAGTAGTAATTGATATAAGTACAACCAAATGATGAAATAGTAAGTATATTTTCTAGTGTTCTCTATCATAATGTTAATATAATCCCTCAAATTTAGAAAATTTATCTTGAGAAAAATGTTACCATATTAGTTTCATTTCTATTGAATTAATTGTATTTTAACTCATCACAAATTTATGGTTCTATGGTGGTTAAATTTCTCATGAACATGTTCTCTATAAATCTATATTACTCCTTGGGTGTTAATATTCTCTTCCATGTCAAAATTTTTATTTCTCAACAATATTCTTCTACTTGGAAACCAAGTAATGTGTTATTCTGGATGACCTTCATACTTTCATTTATATTTTATCAAGATGGATTTTTATTAACCCCTTTAATGATATGGGTTTAAAAAAGGAATTTTCAAATGTCAAACTCCTGATTATCTTGATCAAGATTAAATTGTGAGCACACAATTTATTTAAGGGGGGTAAAATGTAACACCCCAAGATTTTAAAAGAGGAACATAATGTTTGATATATTTTATGAAATGAAAAAACAATATTAGAATAGAATATAACACCTAATAATTTGTGATATATTTATTTAAATTCAATATCTTTAAAAACTTGTGAGTCATCAAATATCAGGTTTAAATGAAATATGATATTCTATTAAAATATTATTATTTAAACATGATCATTATAACCTAGAAATTAAGATGAAATTTATGAATAATAATAAATAAATTATGAAAATTATACGACTGGAACATATATAAAATAAATTAAATGGTTATCTATTGATCAGAAATAAAATAATAACCGTTTGAATGATAAATAAATGTTTTCTAAAAAACTATATTTTTCTAAAAGGAGGATTAGTCATGCTTTACTCATATAATATAAAACTAATTTTTATCACTTTTAGAAAATTTATTTGAAAAAATAAACTTCATTTTTAAATTATAATTTTCAAAATTATTTTTGGGTGAATTTTTGAGAATTTTCTAAAAATTTTATTTTTTGATGAATAGTGAAAAAGACATATTTTTATTAAAAACCACATTTTCATTTAAATTATTTACAAAGTTAAATTATATTTTAATTTTTTTAAACTAAAATTAGTTCAATTATATTACAATTTACCTAATTTATTTAATTAGAATAAATTTTATATTTAACTTTTATATTAAAACATTCTATACTCATGAGAAATTTCTCTTTGGAAAACCGCTCTTTGGTCACATATGTGTTTTGATTTTAAATTAAATTTGGACACTAACGTTAATTGAATTTTGAAAAATGGATTAAATATTTTGAATGATAATAATTTATATTATAAAATAAGGTCAACTTAAATTTTCACCATAATAAATAGTGAAAATTGTGAATTAATTATCACGGTTAAAATAAAAATGGGTTTACCGGGGGTTAAACTAAGAAGACGAGGGTTAAAAATGAACTAAAACATTTCCAAAACTAATTTTATAGAAAAATGTAGGCCTTATAATCTCCATGGTTCTATAATGACCCATTTTTGAGTCTTGAGTCATGAGAAAAACATGGGTATCACTTTATCTTTTAAAAAATCTATATATGTATTGTCCCCCACTTATAAAATGTCACCCCTCCTCCCCTCTTCTTAATTAAAAAACCATTTAATTTAGAATATTACTACCCATAACTTAATTACTTACAACCCCACATCATATAGTCATTATTTTTATTATAAATTTCTCATAAGAAGGCTTTAGGTATAAACCTAAAGAGCCTCTCTAAAGAAGAGGTAAAATTCTTAAATGTGCATATTTTTATTATTTCTTATTCCAGCTCCTTAAAACATTAATTAAATATTATAATATAAAGAAACCAATATATAATATATAATTATATATTATTATGTTTATTTTATAACCCATATCTATATCCAAATCTAGCAAATGGGGAATGAAATTGTCGATTGTGTGTATGGAGGACTACTGCCACGTGAATCAATGTAATTTGTTTTCTATCACCTTCTTTCAAGGATGAATATAATGAATTATTATATATATATATATGATATTTATGAAATTATTATACTTTTATAATTATTTTATCTCATATACCTTCATACTTTTCATTCTGTGGGGGATACAATAACGTTGTTTGTGTGTAAGGAGAACTACCACCTCACAAAGCGGTGTTATTATTTTCTCTTATTCATTACATAGAAGGTATTAAGGTTAAAATTGATGAATATATGTGTTATATTTGACCTAAAAAAAATCTGTAAATATAATATCACATCTAAATTCATACCTTCCAATCTGTTGGAAAATAATAATGTCACTCGTGCGTACATGTGGACAACCGCCTCCACGTAGCTATGTGAATTTTTTTACATTTTATTTATATATGGATGGTAATGAGTATGTATTTGAATAATATAAATTAAAAATATGAATTAGTAATGATTCGATAAAGTTTAATTAATATTTACTTTCCTTTCATTTTATTCATCGAGAAAAATAGAACCAACGTTCATGCATAAGTACAACCTACCATCTCCATGAATGGTGTAATCCATTTTATATCTATAACTTTAATAGATTGATATAAAAACATATATAATTAATATATAAGATATTTATATCATAGTTAAAATTTTGGATATTATGAAACCATGATTAAATTAAATGTTCCAAAATTACTAAACTAAAACATGCATAAAAAATGAATCAATTGTCATATGAAACAATGATTTTAGCAAAGAATTGTTAATAAAAAAGTGATACAAAACTATAGGTAAATAATAAATGGTATGAGATATATAATTATGGTTATGTAATAGATTTATAATAAAACTATATTTATTATACATGAAGTTTAAACACATAATATGGTGGTCAAACCTGAGGTAAGAGTTTCACATCTCCCTTTTACTTCCGTTATACATACACCATATTCACAACTTATTACATTATGTAGTGTCTATAATACCACTTTATATATGTTATATCATGAAACTATTTATATAAATGGTATTTATAGTTTCATTTTAATTTATTTCATTCATGGGGATTATGATTCAAATGTTACCAAAGTGGTAAGGGTTTATTTCACAATCTCATCATTATTTGGGATTATTTTTGTTTAAGTATACCTTAAGGAAATTATTTGAAATCTATATGTTAAACTCAATATATTTTATTATCCTCTATTTATTCATTAACATTTTCAATTAATAGTACCATATTTCACTCTTTGGTATTTAAAATTAATGAGAATTTGTTTTAAATAATTCGGGCTTTATTTCTATATCTGGTCGAAAATCCTTTTTTACTAAAATCCATGTTTTATAAGAATGTTTTAAAAAAAGTTCGTAAACTTTTAATAATTATTTATTAATGAAATTTTTGACACATTTTTACTTTTTAAAAAATGATTCTCAAGGAATCTTCATGTTGTTTTTAAAATTAGGCTTATTTTTCTTTTACCAAAAAATGTGAAATGAATCTTTATATTAATATGTACGACATAAACATAATTTTCTAGTTTCATGAATACTTAATTTTTTAAAAATTATTTAATAATTTTTCAATGGTTATTTTCAAATAAAATTATTTTCAAAATATTTTTTGCACTTGTTTTTAAATATTTTCAAAGTGAAAATGTTATTTTCCTCAAAAATGTTTTTATGATATTTTTATGGTATTTCTATTCATCACTGACAAAGACCATTTGTTTTAATTATGGTCCACTAGGGATATTTTGTATTGATATGATCCTTATTCTTTATTTGTATGGTTTATGATTATGTTTATTTGATTGAGGTAAGTATTAACAATTTATATGGTAGTTTTTCAATACGAATGATTATGTTGATTATTTTTACCCCTTTCATATGATTAATGTATTATAATTAGTAAGTGACTAGTGGGACCTAGTTATAGATAGTCCCTCAATGCATCAACAGGTCTCTTGAAAAAAACCAGTTGGCTAAATTAGAAGGGTTTCTACCCCTATATTTTAACTATCTTGTGAAAGTTCTTGAAATTATATTTTAGATGTCCAACATTATGAATTATCTTATTATGAGATTTCTTATTTATGCCCATGTGATTATTCTATTAGTTATAATATCCAGGGATATGTTGAGAGATTATGTGATTATTTATATGGATTTATTTGATCATCATTTATTTCTTCCATATATTGATCAATTTATTGAATAAATGGAATGTGTTTCAGCTGTTTACCTTTTCATATTTATTATGCATATTTATTCGGGATAGATTCCACAGTATTTTTACCCTTACCGAGTAGTTGATATCATCCCTTTATTATGTTTTATTTTCCCTAGGGTACTAGAAAGTGTTATGTGCTTTATATGAAGGGATATTATTTGAGGAATAGTGGAGTTTTCAAAGAAAAAACATCGTGTATTTTATGTTTTCAATTATAATGTTAATTTCATGTATATATATAGTTTACTAAAACAACTAAACTATTTGTTCCTTTAGGATGAAATTCCTTATATATTATGGTAATTTAATAAAATAACCCTCAGATCTGGGCTAATAGGGTGGGGGTATTTACATTATCTGGCCAACTTGTGAGATGTGAAACATGTTTAGGTCAGTGATGTACAACATGTGTGATTTGAAGAATTTTCGAGACCATCCACTCGAGAGGGATGTGCTAGACCTTGAGGCATTATGTACATGGACTACTCTAGTTGGATTCATGTGTCACATGCTTAGGGTTATCGATATAGGAGGGATGTGATCAGCTTTTTTTGACATGTGATATTTCATGAATGATTGGGGATACCCACTTGAGAGGGATGTTATATATCTTAGGTCTACATGTAATTAGACTATCCCATATGGGGTGCCACGTCACATTCTTAGGCCTATACACTCAGGGAGTATGTTTCAAGATGGATACTGATGTTCTATCAACATAGTGCTGAAAGAGGTATGTTTCTACCGACATGGTGCTAAAGTAAGTAGATCCAGTCTTCAAGGACTTGACATATGTTTTATACTTGTGTGATATATATTATTGTTCATATTTATACATTGTTTATGATCATGGAATGCACCTGTATATTTTATGAACTTATTTTAAGGGTCATTGGTGGCGTCTTATCGAGTTTTTACTCACACCATAATTGGTCATTTTGTTTCGCTTATTTATTTCATGACTAGGGATCCAAAAAAGGGAAAGGTACTTGAGGTAGACATTTGGGCAGGTGGAGTAGGAGGATATTGATGTTGCTTGATGGAGTTTGAGAAAGTCATTAGTTGTTTTTTTCTTTACTATATTTTCTTCATACCTTGTATCCTTGTTTAGTTTATTTATTTATCTATAATTCCATAATTCAACTGTATATTTCATGAATACATTTTCCACTTACTATGATTGTTCATATTTATAAATTTGTTATTTATTTCTACTACGCACTTTTATAGACAGTATAGTCTCCCCATGGTTCCACTTGGGACCCTGATAGCTAGTAAACAACCTCTAGAATATGAGCTGATGCACTTGGGGTCGTGTGGCACCCCGAACCGGACCTGATGGTTCAGGTTGGGATGTTATATGAATATCCTAGAATATTTGGATGGATGATAAGATAATTGAATTGATCAATTAATAAATATAATTAATTAAATATTGTTTTATTTTAATTTAGAATGATTTAAATGAATTCTAGTTTATTAAATATGTATTTTTTACATGAATGGATGACCATAAGATAAATTGACCGACATGTATGTTGATTTACTTTTAAATTTATTCTTTCTTGTGTTTTGAAATTATTATTGTTAAATTAAAAATATAGAACATGTGTCATCCTTTCTTATTATTATGTAAGGACCTGTATGTCCATGGTTTCTTTTATGTAAGCCCCATAACCATTCCATTGGTTCCCCTCACTTTCATCATAGTAAAATATATGTAAGCATGGAGCTCCTAGATTATTAGAGGTATTTCAAGGAGAAGCCAGGGTGAAATCAACCCAGTTGATACACATGATAAATGTGGAATGATAAATCACAAGATAAGACCAGATCATGGTCCCCAAGGTTCAATGGTTTGTTTATTGTTCACTTAATAAATGAAACAGTAGATAAATTTCATGATCATGAAACATATTTTACTCTACATTTTTCAGGTTTATTTATTTTATTGATACTTTACGATGATCATAGAAATAAAGAAATTAAATTACAAGCATGCTCATATGGAATAAAATAAAAGGGTTCTTCATAAATATTTTTTCAATACATAGTTAATAACTTAAGTAGAAATAACTTAATATTGAAAAATCATATAAAAGGGTAAAATAAAATAATTTTTGCATACTAAATAAAATCCCTAAATAAAATATTAATTAAAAAAATTCTTATATTACTTAAGTTATGAATGATACCATAGTTAAAAGTAGTTGTGTGGATAATGTTCGGGTGCCTTTCAATTATCATGGGATTTTAACTGAAGTTTTGGGTCAAATTAAATGACTAGAATCAATGGTTTACTACCAAAGTAGGACTTGGTGTTACTTAGGGTAAAGTGTTGAAGAAATACAAATAAATATTTTAGTTTTGGGGAGACCACTCAATAGGTCGTGGTGATTCAAACTCACAGTTGGAAAGACTTCCCACCTTAATAACTTCAAATAACTTTTTAGGATAAATTCTCAGTTATGAGAAGGTAAATATGGATCCTTCGCACTATAATGTCTTGATGATAAGGCATTCCTTGCGGTGAACTAACCTAGATACCAACCAAAACCAGCACTCAACTTGACCTGACATGTACCCAAAGGGTGTTCCCGATCCCCTTGAGCTGGTGGCTAGCACTCAGTTATCAAAAATAACTATAGGGAAATATTTTTCCAAACCTATGGTAGACGGAATGACATATATATATATACACAAATCAAGAATAAAACCTCAAAGAGAAAAAATGGTATTATATTCCATTGGAAAAAGGAAACAACAAAAGTTATACAACCCAAAAGAAGCTAAATGAACTCCAAGGTATGAATCTAGAAAAAAGGAGAAAACTAAATTTGAGAAACAATTATTCCATGTGATAAGAGGACAAAGTCCCACTATCTCACCACCAGCTACCCAACTCAATTGATAAAAATATCATTTCATCATTATAGAACCTTGTCTTCCCATGAAACAAAAGACATAAAAAGGTCTACGCACCACTGAAATAGTGAAAATGGTGCGAGTTAATAGGATAAGTTGGATCCCACCCAAGTATTCCATAATAAGTCTCTATACAATAATCATAACATGATTAACTTTAAAAAAATGATGAATGATAATTAGTTAAATAGTTTTTATATCAAAATAATGGTACAAATTCAACATTTTACACAATTTATATAACCAAAATAAAAATGTTTCAAATAATATCACATATATCAACATAGGTAATAAAAACTAAGTAGTATAAATCAAAATCATAGGTATCATTATTCCAAGGATCACTATAAGTAAGTATAGCTTGAATAGTCATACTCAGACAAAGAAAATTTCACACATCAAGTCTCTACACATATGAATCGAGTCTTGAGATTATAGGAACATCCCAAATAGTGAACCTCACAACAGTTTCTAACATGTTTCTAGAACAACAGGCCTTAGGAGAAGAGGAACACCCCATGAGAGAACCCCACCTTGATAGTAACAACAAAAAGACCTATCACTACTCCTTCCACCTAAGTACCAAATAATTTACATGTGATAAATCTTCCAAAACATTTAATAAAAATCCTTCTTGAAATATATTTCTCAAACCCATTTCAAAATTCTTTAAAAAAACATTTTTATTTTACCAAAATAAGGGTGAAACCCAGTTTTTTCACAAAAACCCATTTTCGAACACAAAAAAATCAAACAATAAATCATTCCATTTTATTTATAAAACAATTTATAAACTAGAGAAATCAAGTTCCATCAAACACATGCTAGAGACAAAACCACCTACCTCAAACTTGGGCCGTACATGCTCATAACTAGATCTACAACCTAAGAAGTAACACATAACAACAAATAGAGGTCCAACATAAGATTCCCACACTTTAGAATCATATTCCCTAAAAACTAAAGTCAAAAGAGAGGTTAGTTCACACATAACTCAGAGAAAATGAACCTTTTTCACCATAACTAACAAAGGACCAACCCCTAGAAGAAGGCCACACATCAAATCATGAAAGGATCAAGAATAACATCACTATAAGATTAATATATCTGAAAATATAATGCAATGGTGTGGATAAGATCAAAGACAATTAGGAAGAAGAAAGATCACTTACAAAGAGTGTAACACCCTAATTTTTTATGAATTTATTTTTTCAATAAATTAAATTTCATTAATGAATTTCATTGCATGCTACAAATATTTAAGCTTGCACTGCATAGAACACCATCTTAGCTTACATTACACCCAACACTGAGTTTTAAGAAAATAATGATATATTATTAATATAATTATTTAAACCCAACCACTATAAACTAAACATTAAAATTAGTAATATGAATAATAATAACCACTTTGAAAATATGATGGTTTTAAATAAAGACAATATATTGATAATATAATACATAATTTTTAGTAAATTCTTTATATATATTTTGAAAATACTATTTTCTAATAAAATGACTTTATGTATTTTATGAAAAATAATAAGATAAATTCTTAATAGTTTTAGAAATTAATTTGATAAAATAAACATCATTTTTAATTCATAGTTTCAAAATTATCTTAGAGTGAATTTTCGATATTATTCTAAAATGTTTCATTTTTTGATGAATAGTGAAAAATAATGAATTTTAATTGAAAAATTCCTTTTCATATAATTTATTTATATAGTAAAATTATATTTTAAATTGGTTTTAAATTATAATTAGTTCAATTATACATATATTAATCCAATTTAGTTTATTATAATCAATTTCATTTTGTAATTGAGTATAAAAATAATGTACACTTTTGAACCTTTTCACTTTAAAAACCGGCTTTCTCGACACGTCTACAAGATTAATTTTAAATTGATTTTTTACACTTATATGAATTGAAATAAAAAACATGGATTAAATATTTGGAATAATCTTAGATTATAATTTACAATAATTCCAACTTAATTTTTGACCAAAATTGTTAGGGAAAATAGTTAAAATTAATCATGGAGATAAAGAGAAAAAAAAAGTTTACCAAGGGACTAAACCTTACACTTATGTAGAAAATGGCCTAGAAACTTGTCCAAAAACTATTTAATGGACATATTTAGACCTTATATCTTCTATTATAGATATTTTTCCATTATGTTATCCATTTTACAAAGAAAATATGTTGGTTTAATTCTTTCTTTTCAAAAAGTTACAAGAAAGACACTCACCTCCCTTATATAAGGCCACCCACTCCCCCCTATATTAAGAACCTAAAATCCAGTTGGTTTGTCCAATAATAGACTAAATAAATTATCCAATACCATCCTCTAATATTATAATCCTTACTTTGGGTAGAAATAAAAACATATAAGGTCTTTGGTACAAGCCAAAATGAGATACTCGAAGAAGTGGTAATGTTCATCAATGAATGTTTTTGTTTTATTTATTCCTCAAACCCATTTAATTATTTTTAAATCATGATTTTATAATAAAATCAGTATCTTAAATATACTAATATGTTTTTATGTTATGGTTATTAACTATAACCACACACACTTTTTAACAACCCAAACTTTTTGAATGATAAATGTTTTCTAGAAATGTGTGTTATATTGTTTTTTACTCAACAAAACTAAAACCCTTTTTATAAATAAAATTTTTATTTCATCATTTCAATTTTAGGAATAGTTTTTCTTAAAAATTGTGATGGAATTTGATAATTGTTTTGGGTAAAAATTGTACTTTTCAGAGATATATAAATTATTATATTAAACTAAAGGTTTTATTAATGTGTTGGAACCAAAATTTGTGGAGATGAAACAATTCAAAAAGAGCACACTCATGCCAAAAGTGTTTCTTCATGAAGCTCCTTCGTAGAGCCCATCAGTACCATGACCATTGCAAAGATGAGAACCCCTATGCAATCTCCATAGATTAAAAGAGGCTGAAGGCTCTACGGTTACAACATAATTGACGAGGAGCTTTGCACCATGATGGGAACAAGATTTCCTCTTTGATCCCTTGGAAATTGACAAAAGCCTCTATGAGTGCTATAGAGGGAATTAAGGAGGCCTATATGTCGAGGAGGGGATGATGATTTACTTCTCATTTCTGAAAAACTTGACGTGTTCCACTTCTGATTGAAAGGCACCACGTGGATTTGCAAAGAGCTATCAGAGCTTCGCGCTACCTCTTACCTATAAATATCGCGATTCCCTCAGACCCAAAGGACAAATACCCCGAACTTTATCCTTATGAGCTCTGAAATTGCAAATCTCCCTCTGATTTATGAAACATCAAGAAAAATGAGCTCTTCAAGGTACTAGAGAATTTTTAAATACCTTTCCCTTAGCTAAAATACAACCCCTCTTTAAGCAGGGATGCCCTTCATGAAGCCCATGGGCCATCGCAAAGGAAGGAGATCCCTAAGGGAACTCAGATCTTCACCAAGCACTCATGCTTCACGAAGTACCTTCCACGAACATGTGGACCCCATGCTAAGGAAGGATCATTGTGCTTTGTGAAGTATATCACTTCACAGGGCCGTTATTTTCAAGGAATCCATGATATACGTTTTCCTACTCTGCGAAAGCCTTTTCACTTCTCGAAGCACCCTTCATATGCTTCTATACTCCACACCTAGTCTAGGCCACTCCACTTCACAAAGAATACCCCTTTGTGGAGTCTTTCCACTTTGTGGGGAACAAGAGCTTTGCAAGATCCCTTACAGTTAATTCCTTTTCATCACAAACCCTTCCCCCATACAACCCTCCTGGTTTGTACCAAGTGATTTCAAGGTCCCTTGGGTGGTGCCTCATATTGTGTTGCTTTGCCTCAGGCTTCTTCACATAGGCACACTAACAACTATTTATTATTCACATAGACACACTAATATGAGCCCCTCAATGGATCACTTTATAACACCGCATCACCATGGCATTACTAATTCCTTCCCTTTCCCATGGGTGAGTGGGTAATAGTTATGTAAGTCCTAGGTGGTGAGGAGTAAATCCACCTTGTCTGATATGTAGGAGGTTAAATTTCCAAGAACGATCGTCCTCAGTACATGATGTCAAAATGTAGCCTCTCCCCATGAAATATACACGGGGTGCCCCATCTCGGACATTGTCCACACACACTGGTCTCTACGGGAGTGACATATTCCTCACACGGAATAAGATCCTCTTTGCTGGAGTGGAATATGCCTGTGGGGAAGGGGAACAATCCCAGTGTAATCCCCTAACCGTTCTTGTGGGAGGTTGCATCCTTGATCATCCTATCATCATAGGTGTGCAGATACTAGAGGATATATGGGCACAAGGACCTTCGTTACGCCATCCCTCTCCATTTGGGCTTTATCGACATTGGGCATCCATCTTGTAGTAAGTCCCAATCTCCATCTCCCTGGGCCGGTAACCACACGTAAACCCCACTATACTACTCACAGATGCACCTTTCGCGACATGATCATTAGTTCTATACTATCTCTTATTTATCACATTGAGCATGACTCATGGGGGCTTGGAGTAAGTATCAACAGTGACATGTTCCATGGTATGCCTTAGTGTGTAATCCCCAAGTCCCCCATTCCAAACTATGTGGACTTTGATCTTTTCCCTCTCAAGGAAAGTGTAACATCCTGAGTCCGGAGCCCCTCCACTGGTGCCCCATACCCGGTTCACCACATGACCTCAAGCGCGTTTCCCTGAATTACAGAGGCTGCCGACTAGCAGTGAGGGCCTTGGTGAGTCAGTGGGGAAACTATGCCCTCATTCGGTAAGGTATACAAGGTAAGAAACAACAATAAACAGTGGAAGCAGTAAACAACATGCATAACAACAGAAACCAAACAACGGAAGCAATGCAGATATATAACAATGATGACAATAATGCAACAGGTACAAGTATCTATGGAAAACAGAAAACACAACAACGTGCTGGAATACAACTGAAACCAAGTGCAAAAGAAAAACAAAGAAATCTCCTCAGCATCGCGAGCCATGGCTCGGTCCCATACTCCCCAGCTCCTGGTGCAGTCAATATCCTGAAGTAGAAGGGTGCTTTCCCTTGTCTATACCTGCAGCAACATAGTCTTCTTGGGCCCAAAAACATGGCCCAAGAAGGGTGTGAGATACAATTCCGGTAGGAAATCACCCAAAGATTTGTGCCTAACAGTCAATGAATACATGGAAGTAATAAAACAAGAAGCAGTAAACGGAAAAGCGCAAATAACTACAATCCACAGTTAAAACAAGTATAGCAGTCAACAACAAGAAGAAAATAGGTAACCCTCTGGGTAGCTCTCATAGTCTAGCCCCTATGGTTCAACCTCAAGCAACCCTCTGGGAGGCACACACAGTCTCACCCCTCTGGTTCAGATACGTAATTAAGCATACTCTCTGGGGAAGCACTCACTGTCAATTCCCCCAATAGTCTCGTATCGTGCTAAAGGCTCTCTGAGGAAGCACTCAGCCTCAATTCCCCCTATATCCCGCGTCGTAATTAAAAGTCTCTCTGGATAATCCCTTCTGTCAATTCTCCACTTGGTCTCGCATTGTGATTTAAAAGACACTCTGGAGAAGCCCTTCCGTCAATTCTCCCTTTGGTCTGCTACTCTAGGTTCTCACAGTCCTGAGTAACTAAACATGCTCAGCGCATGTGTATCATCCAAGTAAACCTCAAGAACTACTTGTCTATCAACTAAGGATCAACAGTAAAATAAAACAATAGTTCCACTATCCTACGACTAGGCATGGCAACTGGCAAACTCCAAACAGGTAGAACAAGCATGGAAAAGCAATCTGAGCACAAACAAATTACTCTAAGCATAAGAAATAACCTCTACTAATGCAATCAATCAAATCAGGCAAGAAACAAGGGCAAAACAGGAAACACGCAATACCCCGTTCAAGGGTATTGGTGGAATTTGCACAAAATACTCAAATACTTTCTACAGAAAGGCACAAACCACCTACCTTGATCCTAAGAGATCGATATACGTGATCCTCGATGACAGATTCCCCTTAGAACAACGTAGATCTGAGAAAATGCACAAAATGTTCATCCCACAATAACTTGGAAACTAGCAGGAATCACGAAACAAGGCTAAAGTAGAATGAAGAACTCACCACTGCGATTCCAACGCAACTGACTGTGCTCAAATCGGAGAATGGACGGCAGGGCGGTCGTTCGTCGAAGATCCAGCTATACGGTCGCTCCCGGATGGTCGAAAACTGAAGAAGAAGATGAATATGGGGGTTAGACGTGACCCCGGTCCGTTTAATGAAAAAAATAAAGTACACGGTGTGTACTTTTGGAGTACATGGCGTGTACTTAAATTTTTTTGTACTCCGAAATAACCGGCCTCCACCTCAGCCTTACACACCGTGTGTGTGGCCCAGACACGGCCAACACACGGCTTCGAGCCGGGAAAGGAGTACACGACATGTACTCAGAAAGTACACGGCGTGTAATTCTGAAATTTCTAGAAAATTCATTTTTTTCTCAAAAACTACAGAAAAAAGGAAAACATACCTGAAAAGAGATCTGGGTTCTTACAAACTTCCCCCCTTAAAGAAATTCGTCCCCGAATTTCCCTAACAAGGCGGAGAAGGAGAAACCTCGAACAGCTCCGGCCACTGTGATCGTACATCGACCTCCCTCTCCCAGGTCTTGTCCTGTACTCGCTCGTGTTGCCATGACACTCGTACTAGAGGAACATACCGCCCACAGAGAACCTTTGTACTATGATCAACAACCGGATAGGATGCTCCCCGAATGACGTATCCACTTCAAGCTCGACTTCCTCGGGATGAAAGAAGTGAGATGGGTCTGAAAAGTACCGTCAGAGCTGAGAGATGTGGAAGACGTCGTGCATGGCCCGATACCTCTGAGGTAGCTGCAACCGATAGGCGACCGACCCCACTCACTCCAAGACATCAAACGGCCCGACGTACCACGGTGAAAGCTTACCCTGTCTCTGAATCCCTTTGTGTCCCAACCTCGGTGTGACACGTAGGAAGACCTGATCACCGACCTCGAACTCCAGAGGTCATCTCCGCTGATCAGCATAAGACTTCTGCCGAGACTGCACTGTAGCCATCCTCATCTGAATCAGCTCTATCTGCTCTGAAGTCTCCTGAACAAGACGAGGTCCCAACAAAGATGCCTCTCCTACCTCCAGCCAGCATAAGGGTGATCGGCATGGCCTACCGTACAGAGCCTCGTATGGAGCCATCTAGATGGTCTCCTGGAAACTGTTGTTGTAGGCGAACTCCACCAGAGGAATATGCTTCTCCCAAGAACCGCCAAAGTCAAGGATGCAAGCTCGGAGCATATCCTCAAGCACCTGGATCTTGAGATTGGACTGGCCATCAGTCTGGGGATGGTATGCTATACTCAAAAGTACCTGTGTACCCAAGGCCTTCTAAAGTCCCTGCCAGAACCGAGAGGTAAAGTGCGCATCTCTGTCTGAAACAATAGAGCGCGAAACTCCATGCAGACGAACAATCTATCTAATGTAAAGTCGTCCCAGATCATCGACACTAAAGGTCTCCTTGATCGGAAAGAAGTGAGAAACCTTCATAAGTCTGTCAGTGAAAACCCAGACAACATCGTTTCCTCAAGGTGATCTCAGCAACCCAGTTACGAAGTCCATCGCAACATCGTTCCACTTCCACTCCGGAATGGGTAACTGCTGTAAAAGGCCTGCTGGTCATTAATGCTCTGATTTCACCTGCTGACAAGTAGAACATCTCAAGACAAAACCAGCAACATCCTTCTTTATACCTGGCCACCAGTATTGACGATGAAGGTCCCGGTACATCTTGGTGACGCCAAGATGAACTGCCCAAACTGAGGAATGGAAATCCCGCATCAGCTCCTCGCGTATGTCTGATGGCACCCACACATGTCCTTGGAAACGCAAGATCTCATCCTATCCCAATGTACATCCAGGAATAGGGTCCTCTCCTGACACACTCTCCCGCAGGACTAAGCCTTATAAGTCTGATAGCTGCCTCATCCATACCCAATCAAGTAGCATGGAGGTAACGGCTACAGAAGATAGAAAAGTTTGTCCCTGTCTGTCATGCACCTCTAGATGCATCTCAGATAACAGAGCCATCAGCTGCCACTCAATACTGGCCTCCTGAACTGCCTGAATATGAGTTCTCCGGCTCAACGCATCTGCCACGGCGTTGCCATTTCCTGGCATATAGGCAATCTTGAAGTCAAAAGACTGTAGATACTCAACCCACCTATGCTGCCTCAGATTCAGATCACGCTGAGTAAAGATATACTTGAGACTCTTGTGGTCAGTGAAGACCACAAAGTGCTCTCCTAGAAGATAGTGTCTCCAACAACGCAAATCATGAATAACAACTGCCAACTCCAAATCATGCGTAGGGTAGTTCCTCTCAAGTGGCCTCAGCTGCCGAGACCCATACACAACGACTCCATCTTCCTGCATAAGCACATCTCCTAGCCCGATACCCGAATCATCACAGTAAACAGTGTAGCTCTTGCCTGGCTCTGGCAAGACTAGTATCGGTGATGACGTCAACCTCCCTTTCAGCTCCTGAAAGGCCCACTCACAAGAATCTAACCATAAGAACTTCTCCCCCTTCTTGGTCAGACCTGTCAAAGGTGCTGCTAAACGGGAAAAGTCCCGAATGAAGCATCTGTAGTATCCAGCCATCCCTAGGAAGCTTCGTAGCTCAAAAACGTTCTTTGGCTACTCCCATGAAACTACAACTCTCACTTTATCTGGGTCCACAGATACTCCTGTCTCTGAGATGACGTGACCCAAGAAGTGAATCTGATCCATCCAGAAGTGGCACTTCAAGAGTTTAGCATAAAGCCGATGCTCTCTCAGTATACTCAGAACGATCTCAAGATGGGTGGCATGGTCGTGTCGAGTGTGAGAGTACACCAAGATATCGTCAATGAAGACCACGACGAAGGAGTCCAAGTAAGGATGGAACACTCGGTTCATCAGCTCCATGAAAACTGCAGGTGCGTTCGTGAGACCGAACAACAGGACTGTATACTCGTAAAGACCGTACCTGCTCCTGAAGGCTGTCAGAAGTATATCTGATGGTCTAACGCGCAACTGATGATAACCGGACCTCAAGTCGATCTTCGAGAACACCCATTCTCCTTGAAGCTGATCGAAAATTTCATCAATACATGGCAAGGGATATCAGTTCTTGACCGTCAACTGGTTCATCTTTCGATAATCCACACAAAGCCGAAGGGTACCGTCTGCCTTCTTCGCAAGCAGAACAGGCGAACCCCAAGGAGAAGTACTGGTTCGGATGAAACCCTTAGCCTGTAGCTCCTCCAACTGCTTCTTGAGCTCCTGCAACTCAGGTGTGGCCATCCTATAGGGAGGAATGAACACCGGTGCCGCTCCTGGTACGAGCTCAATAGAGAAGTCTACCTCACGCTCCGGAGGAAAACCCAAAAAGTCCTCTGGAAAGACATCCCTGAAGCGATCCACCACTGGGGGAAAGTCCAAATGTGGAGTCCCCTGATCATCAAAATAGAGACTAGAAATCTGGGATGTCACCCCTCCTAGCCCAAGATGCTCGAGTCCCGCCCGACTCACCCGAACGTCCCATTCGCCTCTATGAAGGAAAGATTCACCTTCTGGTGAAATGAAACTGACTCTACGGAGATAACATTCAACGAATGCCTGGAAGGGAATCAACCAGTCCATGCCGAGAATGAAATCATAGCCATTCATCTCCAGGACATAGAGATCCCATAAGAAATGATACCCTGGAACCTCGAGAGGGCACTCTCTACACTGGTGTACACTAGATGTCCTTGTCCCCAAGGGTGTGTCTAGTGTCAACGAGTCAACAGAAGAAAAGATGCAGAGTCCAAGGCTCTCCACAATAGCAACAGAGAAAAAACTATGCGTATCACCAGTATCAAAAAGGGATGAAGATAAAACAGAGGCTACTAAAATAGTACCTCGAACAATAGAAGGGCCGAGATCCTACTCATGATAAGTCTGCTCCATGACGAAAGACTGACCTGCACCGCGACCTTGTGCCCCTAACTGAACACTCTGAGCTGAACCTCCCTGCTGGTGCTGAGGAACTGGTGGCTGACTACCACGGCCTCGACCTCCACCTCGTCCTGAACGGCCAGAAGAACTCCAGTTCCCTAACTGGTGAGAGACTGGAGGGGCTACTCCTGAACGAGGAGTCATGGAAGAACCCCGGTCACCTACTGCTGGGGATAAAACCAGGAAAAAATGCTGAAGGTGACCCATATTGCCGCAAGATCGGCACTCCACTGGGTCCCTCTAGCACTGCGGGCTCGTGTGCCCTGTCCGGCCACACTGATAGCATGTCACCTGGCTGCCTGATGATGCGTCTCGCTTCCTCGAATCACCACGCGTAGGCTCCCTACGACGCTTCTTACTGTCATTCGAAGGAAATCTAGCCCTGGAAGTAGAACTGCCCTGGATCGCAGCTCCAGAGTCTCTCAGATTGCACTCCGCAATCAGTGCCTGGTTGACGATGGAAGTAATGGAAGTCAGCTGGAAGATGTTCACCTGTAAGCGGATCTCCCGCCTAAGTCCATCCTCAAACTTCCTCGCCAAGAACACCCCACTCCCATCTCAGAGGGGTGTAAAACGCTACAGCTCAGTGAAACGAGAGGAATACTCCATGATAGATAGAGTACCCTGTTCTAAGCTCATGAACTCCCAGGATCGATCGGCCCTCAGGGTCTCTGGGTAGAAGTAGTCATAGAACACGTGCTGGAACTCCTCCCAAGTCATAACCTGCTGCTGACCCGCCTGTGAGATCACGTCCCACCACCTCTTGGTGGAGTCTCGGAGCATGTAGGTGGCGAGCTTGACCCGCCTCTCTGGAGGCGTCTCCAGATGCTCGAAGATAGTCAGCATGGATTCCAGCCATGACTCTGCAGCCTGAGGTCCTCCCTCCCCCGAGAACGTGGGAGGATGCTACTGCGGAAAGACCCACGCCAAGTCTGCCATAGACGAGGCAGGAGGCGGTGCTCCCTGGAAGCCCTGCATCATCCTCATGAAACCTTCCCTGAACTGCGCATCAGCACCTGCGACTGGTACGACAACTGGTGCCAAGGCTGGCTCGGCTGGGGGATCGACAAGAAGTCCCTGATCAGCCCTGTCTGGCGTCTGATCACTGCATGATGACAGACGTACGACCGAAGGACGTCTCGGAGGCATAGATCTGAAATATCAAAAGCACACCTTAGATCAAGAAAACAAGGATAGAGGAAAGAATAGCACAAATGGGAGCAGGGAAGAAGAACACACAAGATTGGAAAACACGACTACACGGCGTGTATAAAACTACACGACATGTCTACTTAAGCCACTGACATGGACGTGTACTCCTGCCCTAAAATCCGCGTACACCTCAAACTACACGGCATGTTACCAACCACAAACGACGTGTACATGAAAACTAATCCCCTGTCCGAGTCTCCTTACACGGCTAACCCACACGGTCCGACACAACCCGAGACTACAAGACGTGTTCGAAACAAACACGGCGTGCACTAGACAAGGCTTCGGTCGTCCGTGTTGTTGAGCACACGGCCATCTACATTGCTGGACCTTATACGGCTTGCTCCAAACAAGCACGACGTGCATAGGCGAAGGCAACACCGTCCCGTGTTATTCGTGACACTGAGGGGTACCTGGGCAAGAC
Source organism: Viscum album (assembly GCA_963277665.1). Lineage (NCBI taxonomy): Eukaryota > Viridiplantae > Streptophyta > Magnoliopsida > Santalales > Viscaceae > Viscum > Viscum album. Next base: position 2,125,323,902 of record OY728121.1, on the reverse strand, counting down.
TACACGGTGTGTTCCGAACAAACACGGTGTGTGGAAAGGAAGGTAACGTCTGCCCGTGTTGTTAGTGACACGACCGGGTACACGGCTCTGAACTCAGACGGCGTGTACCAATGGTACACGACGTGTTCCCAAAGTTACTTCCACGACACCGTTTTCTTCTCACACGGTCAGTGACATGTCCTGAAAACTACACGATGTGTATCCAAAAAGTACACGCCGTGTATTCTGGGTTTTTCTGGTCAGTAGCTCAGAAACTGCGCAGAATTCTAGAAACACTAAAAAATAAGGGAAGAGATGCCAAATTCCAATCCGGGAGGGCCCATAACACCTCAAGAACCAAAATTTGGCATTCATTTTAAGCAAGAAACAAAACAATAGTTTTCTAACACAAGCAGAGAATCTATCAAGCATCTATCACAACAGCATGCATAATCTACATAGAGCCCATCACAACAACATGAAATCGCTAGTGCACCCTAGATGGCATGGCAAGAATGCATGACATGTGATTTCTACAAGTTCCTATATAATTCATGAGATGGCATACCCTCATCTCATCAGGTTGCGACAAAAATATAACTGAAATATCAAAATAATAACCGCACAAGTCATGTGAATCACTCTAGGTGAAAACATATCAACCATAAAACTCAAAAACAGCAAACTGCAATTAACGAGGTAGTATGGCCTTTACCTGTACACAGGTTAGCTACTCCCGAGCATAGCTTAATACCAAGTACTGAATCCGTCCTATCCCTGGCTAAAGTCTCCAAACAATAAGGCAAGAGAAAAGAACTCATCTGATACCACTTTGTAACGTCCCGAGTCCGGAGCCCCTCCACTGGTGCCCCGTACCCGGTTCGCCACATGACCTCAAGCGCATTTCCCCGAACACCAGAGGCTACCGAATAGCAGCGAGGGCCTTGGTGAGTCGGTGGGAAAACTATGCCCTCATTCGGTAAGGTATACAAGTTAAGAAACAACAATAAACAGCGGAAGTAGTAAACAACATGCATAACAATAGAAACCAAATAGAGGAAGCAATGCATATATATAACAATGATGATAATAATGCAGCAGGTACAAGTATCTATGGAAAAAAGCAAACACAAAAACGTTATGGAATACAACTGAAACCAAGTGCAAAAGAAAAACAAAGAAAGCTCATCAGCATCGCGAGCCACGGCTCGGTCCCATGCTCCCCAGCTCTTGGTGCAGTCAATATCCTGAAGTAGAAGGGCGCTTGCCCTTGTCTATACCTGCAACAACATGGTCTGCTTGGGCCCAAAAGCATGGCCCAAACAGGGTGTGAGATACAATCCCAGTTGGCAATCAACCAAAGATTTGTGCCTAAAGGTCAATGAATACATGGAAGTAATAAAACAAGAAGCAGTAAACGGAAAAGCGCAAATAGCTACAATCCACAGTTCTAACAAGTATATCAGTCAACAATAAGAAGAAAACAGGTAACCCTCTAGGTAGCTCTCACAGTATAGCCCCTATGGTTCAACCTCTAAGTACAAGCAACCCTATGGGAGGCACACACAGTCTCACCCCTCTGGTTCAGCTACGTAATTAAGCAGACTCTCTGGGGAAGCACTCACCATCAATTCCCCCTATAGTCTCGTATCGTGCTAAAGGCTCTCTGAGGAAGCACTCAGTGTCAATTCCCCCTATATCCCGCGTCTTAATTAAAAGAATCTCTGGAGAAGCCCTTCCGTTAATTCTCTACTTGGTCTCACATCGTGATTTAAAAGACACTCTGGAGAAGCCCTTCCGTCAATTCTCCCTTTGGTCTGTTACTCTAGGTTCTCACAATCCTGAGTAACTAAACATGCTCAGCGCATGTGTATCATCCAAGTAAACCTCAAGAACTACTTCGCTATCAACTAAGTCTCAACAGTAAAATAAAGCAACAGTTCCACTATCCTACGACTAGGCATGAAAACTGGAAAACGCCAAATAGGCAGAACAAGCATGGAAATGCAATCTGAGCACAAACAAATTACTCTAATCACAAGCAAAAACCTCTACTAAAGCAATCAACCAAATCAGGCAAAAAACAAGGTCAAAACAGGAAACACACAATACCCCGTTCAAGGGTATTGGTGGAATTTGCACAAAATACTCAAAGAATTTCTACCTAAAGGCACAAACCACCTACCTTGATCCTAGGAGATCAATATACTTGAACCTCGATGATAGATTCCCCTTAGACTGATGTAGATCTGAGAAAACGCACAAAACATTCATCCCATGATAACTTGGAAACCAAGAGGAATCAAGAAACAAGGCTAAAGAAGAAGGAAGAACTCACCGCTGTGATTCCAACGCAACTGACTGTGATCGAATCGGAGAACGGACGGCGGGGCGGTCGTCCGTCGAAGATCCGGCAGTACGGTCACTCCCGGACGGTCGAAAACTTATGAAGAAGATGAATATGGGGGTTAGACGCGACCCCGGTCCGTTTAATTAAAAAAAATAAAGTACACGGCATGTACTTTTGGAGTACACAGCGTGTACTTCAATTTTTCCATACTCTGAAATAACCGGCCTCCACCTCAGCCTTACACACTGTGTGTGTGGCCCGGACACAGCCAACACACGACTTCGAGCCGGGAAAGGAGTACACGGCATGTACTCAGAAAGTACACGGTGTGTGCTTCTGAAATTTCCAGAAAATTCATTTTTTTTTCTCAAAAACTCCATAAAAAAGGAAATCATACCTGAAAAGAGATCTGGGTTCTTACAGAAAGGTATGTAGGAAGCCTCCTTGGGGTTCAAGTCCATCACCCATCGGTCGCGAACAATTTGCATTAGTTCACCCCCATCCTGCATGACGTTAAACTATACTCCCCTCAAGGGATCACTCCATAACACCACCTCACCATGGAATTACTGATTCCTTACCTTCCCCAAGGGTGAGTGGGTATTAGTTATGCAAGTCCTAGGGGGTGAGGAGTGAATCCACATCATCCGAGCTGTAGGATGTTAAGATTCCAAGAAACATCATCCTCAGTAAATGACATTAAACTATATCCTCACCCCATGTAATATACACAGGGTGCCTCACCTTGGACATTTTCCATGCCCACTGGTCTCCAAAGGAGTAAGATCTTCCTAACATAGAATGAGATACTCTTTGCTGGAGTGGCATCTGTATGCGGGGAAGGGTAACCATCCTGGTTTAAGCCCCTAGCATTTCTTGTGGGAGGTATCATATTTTCTCCTCCTCTCTTCGTTGGTGAACAAAGACTATATGAGAGATGGGCACAAGTACCTTCGTTAACCCATCCCTCTGCCATTGGGATTTATCACTATCGCACATCCATCCTAGAGTAATTCCCAATCTCCATCTCCCTGGGTGGCTAACCACACCTAATCCCTGATATACTCCTTGTAGACACACCTTTCATGATGTGATCATCAGGTCTCTACTGTCTCTTATTTCTCACACCAAGTATGACTCATGTGGGATTAGAATAAACATCAACCATGGAATCTTTCCTGGGCCGCCTTAGCATGTAATCCCCAAGCCCCTATTCCAAACATCATGGAATTTTACCTTTCCCTCTCTAGGAAAGGTATGTTGGAAGCCTCCCTGGGGTTTAAGTCAATCACCCATCAGTCCCCACCACTTTGTGTCGGTTCACCCCCATCCTGCATGAAGTTAAACAGTATTCCCCTTTTCATCCCCCATGATGCTAAATTGCGTGTATCCAAACTATGCGAGTTTTGATCCCTATCTCCTAGACATGGTATATATGAAACCTCCTTGAGGTTCAATCCCAATCTACGGTAAGGCGTTGTATTCCCCTCTGTGGGGATCCTACTCTCCAGTCCTCTACCCGAACTATAGATCAATCTCTCAGGCTACTAACCACGCATAATACCCATCATCATCTTTGGGTTGTTGTCCTCCAACCACACCCTGATCCTATGCCTCACTCCTAAGTACATGGGTTTTGATCCCTATCTTCTAGAAAGGGTACGTAGGAAGCCTCCATAAGGTTCAACCCCAAACACTGTATACATTTGAACTATGTGGGTTTTGATCCCTGTATCCTAGACATGGTATGTAGGAATCCTCCCTAAGGTTCAACGCCAAACACTGGTATATATTAGTGTCCCCTCTACTGGGACCCACATCCATGGTCCGCCCCTTTAGCGACATTAGATCAACTCTCAGGCCGCAAACCGTGTGTAATCCCCTCTCTATTCCCCACAGATGCACCTTTCACCACATGATGACAAATTCTTTATTGCCTCTTTTTTATCACACCGAGCATGAATCACATGGGCTTAGAGTAAGAATTGACCATGAAACCATCCTTGGGTCACCTTAGTGTGCTAGACCATCCCACATACAACCAAACTACATGGACTTTGATCATTTCCATTTTCAAGAATGGTATGTAAAAAGCCTCTATTTGTTTCAAGAACATCACCCATCAGTCCCAACCACTTCATGTGAGTTCACCCTCACCCTGCATGACGTTAAATGGTATGCTTTCAAAATACGTGGTTTTTGATCCCTGTCTCATGGACAGGGTACAAAGGAAGCCTCCCCAAGGTCTAACCCCAAACACTGGTAAAAATAAGTGTCCCCCTTATTGGGACCCACATCCCTGGTCCACCCTTTTGTGGCGTCAAACCAACTATCAGGCCACAAACCATGCATAACCCCCAACATGTCGCCGGGTCGATGTCCTTTGCATACACCCCAATTCCATGCCCCATCCTAAACTATATGGACATTGATTCCGTACCATAGGGATATGTAGGAAGCCTCCCTGAGGTCCAACACCATCACTCATGTCTCATCCTGGACTCTCCCTTGAGCCTTTGTGTTTTGGGAAGGTCATACCTCGACCCATATGTTATACTTCCTTCAGGTCCCATCCATGCATCCGTCCTCATGGGATGCCTCCTCAGGGGTCCCATCTCTCCACCGAACTACATGGAATTTGATTCCCCACCACAGAGATATATAGTAATCCTCCATGAGGTTCAATCCCATCACTCATGTCCCATCCTAGTATCTCCCTTGAGCCTTCGTTTTTCGGGAAGGTCATGCCCCAACCCAGAGGTTCTACTTCATTCGGGTCCCATCCATGCATCCATTCTCACAGGACACCTCCTCAGGTGCCCCATCACCTTACTGAACTATGTGGACTTTGATTCCCCTTCCATGAGGATATGTATGAATCCTTTCTAAGGTTCATGCTTGTTATCTCCATCATGTTTGTGACGGTTCCATCTCATTCATCACCCACCTCATTCAACCATCCATCATCCATCCCGATTCTTACTTGGGATGCCACATCCTGACGAGATCATGCCATTTCATTGGACAAATAACCATGCATAATCCCTTCACAATCTATAACCATCCAACCAATAGTGTCCCTCTTATGATGGGCCACTATCCATGTGTAATACACAACATGTGTCTGGGTTGTTGTCCTTTGTGTACACCCCGATTCATCACCCCTTAGAACTACATGAGTTTTGATCCCTGTCCCCTAAGAAGGGTATGTAGGAAACCCCTTGTGGTTCAATCCCACCAAATGGTAAACCCTGGAGTACCCTTAATAAGGACCCAAGAATCCTCGAATCTATCTTCATTGGATGTTTTGATCTATATATCCCGTAACCCCCTAGGTTCTCCCTCTTGGGATACACCAATCTGATCCACTCCCATTAGTGTTATGATCAGTTCGATCCATCTTTGCTAGATGCTAAACTCGCGCCATACCATGTGTCAAACATGAAAAGTTGAGGAAAACCTCAGAGACATGCCTATGGAATATAATTCCTCGCACTTGACATGGGATGCCTCAGGTTTTCATTCCCTTGAGAAAATCTATCATAAGGAGAAAAAACCTATACGCACCAGTGTTTCAGAATCCATACATGCTAGTGATTTCCAACGTGACTACTCCCCCAATCGATGGTTTCTTCCCTGACTTGACCCCTTAGAATGTCTTGACAGAATCAGTGTAATTTATTGGCATCCATGAAGAGATGGCACTAGAGAATAGTTTCATAAACAACATATTAATATTTATGTGAGACTCGGACTAGGTGATGAGTTCTGAGGAGGAATCCCCGAAAGTAGGAACCGACTTCCCATAATCCCATTTTGATCAAGGAGAAAATGTCCCTGGATAAGTGACAGATGTCATCTGCCATTGGAAAGCAGGAATGTGAGGAAATAGACAGCGTGTCCTTGACAGAGAGATGTGTACCCCAATGAAAGTTTCAGAAACAGAAATGTTGAACCCGACATGAATTTATTCTCCTCAATGTGAATATTAATAGCATTAAAGACATCCTTGGATAAGTATGTCACCAGATCTAGTTATTTGGCTCCAGGTTCGACAAAGAAAATAGTGGTCCCAACGTGAAACTCACTAGAGATTGGGGAAGTTTAATGTTGAACATCCCAGTCTACGATGTTGTCAGCGTGGATACTTCTTACCGATCATGGGAGACAGAATGACACTGGGGCACTGGATGTCGATTTCCTCCTTTCAGCACTAATGGTTGAATCTCCCTACTTTTCAAGACCCATGCTGCTATGATAGGAAATTGATCACCACCAACCCACCAATGCAAGGGATGGGGAGACACCAACACGACAATCCCACGTGGAACCATATCTCATGCGAAGGCCTCCACATCCATAGTTGTTGGGTTCCCATGACCCATCTCACCATTTGAGCTCATTCAGAGGAGGGTAATTAATGGCCTCATCTAATGGTACAAGGAAGAATGGATTATCCAAACCAGGGATATGGCCTGACAAGACCTATAGGCTTTTGTGCCTCACCATCTCCGTCGTCCCCAAGGGCCATGCAATAATCCACTACTCCCCACTCCAACCTACAATCTTTTCAGGAGCTTCCCTCAGAACGCTTTGATGACTCACTCTCTTATGGAAATGAGGTGGGGGATGTCCGGGCCAACCTAGTTTTGATCCCGTCTCAGGGACCACCAAGGAGGGATCCCACCAGGCCACATCAGTACCACCACCCGACCCCATAGGCTATGGAGTAAGTGAGTTATACACCTGCACCACCAACCCCAGTCTTGTCAACCCAACACCAACATCGGGTGCAAGCTGAGTGGAACACCCAATAAGAGGTTTCATCATCAACGACTACAGTGGTATGTGACACTTCCAACACAAACCATCAGAGCCCCGTTTATAATGAATAGGGGAAATCTTACACTCAACTCAGATCGAGTCCCCAACTACCCCATGGTTAGGTTGGGATGACTCTCTTGGTCGCCAACATAGGTATCTCTCATCGTGAGCCGACCCACGATGATGACATCTAGCACGAAGGTCCTCCCTGCGCCACTGCCAAAGAGAGTCTAGGTCCTTACCACTCCCAAGATTGGAATGGAGGTGCTCCCCATGCCACCATCAGTCTAAGCGAAGGCCTCCCCCACTACACTAACATTCAGCATGGAGGTTTCTTTCGCCCCCCATGTTTCCTAGTATGGAGTCGTTCCTCCTGTCGCAGGTTTCCTGTAACGACCTGAAATTTTGAAAAAATCTTATTTCCTAATTTCTTGTGTTATTTTTTTTATACTCAACAAAACTGTTTCATTTGATTACATGAGTATAATTAAAATGAGACTGTTGGGTTTTGACTATTATATGACCATTGGTCAATGTGACCCTGGAAACTAAACGTTTCGATTATTGTCTCTAAATACAAGTGATCTTGGTTAATTAATATAGAAAGAAGATTTGATGGCCTCACCCAGTAGTCTTGGACCGATCAAAGCCCATCTAAAAAAACTTGGGAAGGAGGTAGCACCACTGGGCTTTGCTCTGGACCAAACCCAATCCGAACTTCATTGTGTGAAGCTAGAATGGAATCGCCTTCGCGAGAATTTCAAACTGATACAAATTACTACTCGTGTGATGTTGTCTGAGCCTCCCTCAGATTCTCTCACCTTAGCACACCTTACACTTAGGTCCTATGCTGGTGTGATAAGGGGCTATGTAAGGAGACCGTAAATGCCCTGTGTAATCCTTTGTTTTAAATAAATTTTTTGATTTCTTCTTATGACGAAGTTTATGAATTTTCAAATGTCCGGATAAATATAGTATGCATATTTTTTATGAATTTTAGAAAAAGGATATTTTAAAAATGTTTATGTAAACCTTAAATAATTAAAAATGTGTAATGATTTTCAAAAAATGGTCTTCTACAATTATGTTCAGTACGAAATTTAGAATCTAATAAGATAAAATTAATTTTTGATGAATAGTAAATTATGAATAGTGATTTTGTGCTTAGGATTGCTAATGTGACCAAATGGATTAGTAATCTCACTTAAAGAAAGTATTAATATAATCTAGGAAGCTTGATTAAGTAATGTGATTCAATAAAATGGTTAAATAATGGTTTCATAAATTATTAGTCAAGTATTAGTTTTTTCGGGTGAATAGTGTTTTTTAATTAAAAATTAAATTAAAAATATTTAGAAAATTATTTTTATAAAATGGACTTTATTTTTGAACTTAGAGCATCAATATTATGTTAAGGTAATTTTTGGGGATTTTTCTGAAAACAATGAATTTTCGGTGAATAGTGTATTTATTGAAAAATTAAATTAAAAATATTTAGAAATTTATTTTTATAAAATGGAGTTCATTTTTTAAATCAAAGCATTGATATTTGGTTAAGGTGAAATTTTGTGATTTTTCTGAGAAAGTTGAATTTTCAGTGAATAGTAAAAATACAGTTTTAGGGTTTCAGTATGTTTAATGACATCATAACAATGTCATGATGATGTGATGAGATATTTTAAGGGTTGGCCGACCAATGGTGAAGAATTATTTTATTGGGGGCCCCATTTGGCCTAACTCCATGGGAAATACCATAGGAGAGCCCATGGATTTTCCAAAACCACCAATGAGGTGTCCCTTGGCCATTAATGCCTTATCCCCTCACTTTCCCTATAAATACCAAGACATCCTCTCATCTATTCGACTCCCAACTCTCCCCCAACGAAGCTATGGTCTCATTACCTCCCAAGGAGTCCTCCCAAGGTTCCCCCAAGCCCTCAAGGTCCCATACTTTGAGTTTTAATAGTTACGTTTTAAGGTAAGGGATCCTACCTTTCTCTTTCTTTTCAAGTAATCTCTTTTATGTCATATCTTTTATGCTCCATGATCTTATGTTGGAGGATGTTATTATTTATTCCTCTTACTTACCTTTTCATGTTCATATGATGATATACCCCCTCTTTCTCTCATCAATTCATTTTAAGAAAGTTTAAGTGGCGCCGTTAGGCTGCTGAATTTTTAAGGGATTCGTTCACCTTTCTCATTTTTCAAAGATCTACTTTCATGTCAAGTATTTCAAGTTCCTTTTTTATTATGTTGGGGTATGATATATATATCTATCATACTGGTATTTTATGCTCATATGATGAGAGACCCTATTTGATCTTGTCAATTCATTTTTGTTGAAGTTTAAGTGACGCCGTTAGGCTGTCGAATTTTTAAGGGATTCGTTCACCTTTCTCATTTTTCAATGATCTACTTTCATGTCAAGTATTTAAATTTCCTTTTTTATTATATTGGAGTATTTTATCTATATCCATAATACTGATCTTTTATGTTCATATAATTAGAGACCCTATTTGATCTCATCAATTCATTTTTGTTGAAGTTTAAGTGACGCCGTTAGGCTGCCGAATTTTCATAAGAGAAATCTTATTTTTGTCCTCCTTCTATGTTTTTCATTTCATATGGTATATCTTTAAAATTTCATTACCATGATCTTATACCCATTATATTATGTCCCTATACTGTTTTATGGATTATTTATGAGTGGGTGACCCATGTCCCCTCTCTTTTCAATGTTTTCTAAAACCCCGAAACATAGCCGTTATGCTGCAGAATTTCCGTCTCAAAATGTCTCTCTTATCCTAAAATTAATTTTATTAAGGGAATACTCAAAGATCTTTCTTATAAATGGGTATTAAAATATATACCAAAATGTTATATTTTAAAGTCTGGGATTACATACATGAGACCCGATTTCCCTTTCCGTGGGTTTAAAGTGACATAAAGTTCATCTCTTTAAAGCAGTTTTTAAAACGTTATGATTATGAAATGAAACCCGTTTTATTTTATGCTATATGGGTTGTTTATGAAATTATTGATGATGATATATGTGGCTCACATGATAATAAATAAAAATTAAGGGTGTGCCCTAATAGCGCTCCAATACATTGGGTAAAGACTTAATCTCTAGAGATGACCATTTTTAACGATGCCTTGGTGAATAACCTTGGTAATTTCTAATGACACCTTGGGGATGGACCTTGGTGAAACGGAAATGATTGTCAGTATTAAATGTTGTAGCCATATCATCTAGTCATGAAATGCGTTATTTTTATTATGATATGCCTCCTGATTTCTTTGTCATGCCCTAAGGTTCTTTTTCATGAAATTTTTGATGTATCTCAAGTTTATATGTTAAATGTTTCCCCTTGTTTCCCATAATGGGAATTCTGCTCACCCTTTCTTTTTATTTATGTCCCCAGGTTATGAGATGCAGTAATGAACCGAGGATGAATAGAAGGAGAATCCTTTCAAGTGTTTAAGAATAATGTTTTATGTTTTCATGTTTTAAGTTCCTGGTTTCCAAGACACTGAACCTTAAAGATCCTCGGTTTTGTAAAATGTAATGAAAAGTTATGTTATAAAAAGGCAGAATGTCATAGTTGGTATCAAATGATGGTTTAGTTATTTGTGGAAATTATGATATGAAAAATCTAGGAATAACCCTATAGAAAATTTTAAACATAGGAAATATTCTTGGTATTTTGGTGAGTATTGAGTAAGGGGTTGACAAGAAAATACATCCCTGTCTGGATACGAGCAGGTAGAGGTGGCTCTGGCACATATGTACATAGGGGTAAAACCCGAAAACACCACTTTGAGATAGACTCGAACGAGAACTGGTACATGACAACGGGCCTTGCTGCACTCTTGGTTATGACACTCCCAGGGGATATGCTTTGGTAAATTCATAAGCTTAGTATGAACCATTAATAAAGGATCGAAGATAAAATAAAATAAAGATTCACATAAGAATATATGATCATGGATAACCTATATTGGGACCTAGGGGATCACAAGTTAGGGTATACTTTCCTTCTACAAGTTTATCCTTCTATGGTTAAAGTTTCCTTTTAATGATTATTGGCTAAGTATTTAATCCCCCTAATTATACGTTCTTTTCTTAGTTAATGGCGGGAAATGGAAGAGCATGTCCCAACAACCAATGTGATAGGAAATGTGAAGATTGCCCTATTAATGTGACAAAGATGATGAAAGATCAAGTTGAACATATTATGATTATGCCAAACCAGCTATCAAAATAACAATTAATAATTGGTACCTAGTTTATTTCCCAAATTCATCAAGGAAGAAGAAGACGAAGTTTCAAGGATGTCCATCTAATAAAGTTGGTACGGGAAAGAAGACCCAATTTCCTTTATGAAAAAAGTGTGGAAAGTGGCACCCAGGAGAATGTCACAAAGGAACCATGAGATGTTTTAAGTGTGGGGTGATAGGGCATAAATTATCTAATTACTTTAAAAAAAAGGATAATATGATGAATAGAGATAAGGTTCGATCTAATGTACCTTATAAATTTCAATTTTTTAAATGTGGAGAAGTTAGACATTATCCGAGGCAATGCTCTCTTGGAATGGGTGAGAATCATGATGAGCGTCAGCAATCTTCAAGGACAAGGGAACAATGCAAGTCCTATGCTGATATGGATCTTGATGACTAATGTACATGTGACTTCTTCGCAATAATTGTCTATGTCATGTTGTATTTTAGTTCATGCTCTATGAGAATATCTTTTATGTTTTCTAAGATCATCGAGTAACTACCTAATATGACTTTATATCATTAAGGAAAACATCTATTGTTATGTAACACATGTTGATGTAGTGAAGCTGTTCTTCTAAAAAAAGGGTTATTAGGGGATTAAAAGATGATTATTATTTTGGAAGACGTTCGCTATTCTGGGACCCATATTTGATCAAGGTGAATAGATTACTACGGTAATTTATTTGAGGAGTAAATGTTGTATTATATTTTGAAGAATCGATGAATTTAAGGTAGAATTAGAGTAATTTAGGTTACTTATGGAAATGATTAACCTATCTTGGGGAAAATATGTTTAGGTTAGCTACTTTTGTTATAAGATGTTAGGAGTGATTGATATTGTTTGGAGATGAACGATGATGTTTATTTTGGAAGAATATGTTATCAAATCTTTCTTGTATTTGGGTTCCAATCTTAGTTTGGTTTATTTGGAGTAATTTTAAGGACAATTATTTATGGAATGGTCTATGATGAACTTTAGGTAGTACCATGGAACTTTGAAGATTTAAAAGTTGTTTCCCTTCCTATAAGATTCTTTCTTTTTGGATAGTTGTTTTATCTTACCCTTTCTGTTTTTGGGATAATTTTTAAAGATAGAAGAAATTGATAGTTAATATTTTGGGGATTAAATGACTCTCAAGAAGATGATTCTTGTACTTTGATAAGACCAGTTAGTTTTGAATGATCATCTTTTGGAGAAAATATTAGTTTCAGTAGAAAATTATTAAAGGATGAAACTCTACTTGAAGGTAGGTATATTTCCCCGTGTTTTATTCTATGTAGTAAATGAATTTCTCAAAACTATGAAATGGAACATAAAACAAAATGTTTTCTGTTAACGTTTTCTACTGGGAAATCAAATACCGTTTAACCCATCATATGTTTGTGATTTTCTTGTTGTTAACTTTCTCATAATCATGTTTTCTATCACTCTCCCGCAGAACATGACCCTTTGTTTTCTCCTCCATGTCCATGTTTTACTACATGGAATCCTAGTATGGGTTAACTCGGGTGACCTTTGTACTTCCCTTTCTATCTTTTAAAGTAATAGTTTTACTGACTCCTTTTACGATGTGGGACATTCAATGAAATTTCAAAACCCAATTTTAAAAATTGCAAGGACACAATTTCTTAAGGCGGGAAGATTGTAACGACCCGAAATTTTGAATAAATCCTGTTTCCTAATTTTGTGTGTTATTTTATTTTTTTATACTCAACAAAACTGTTTCATTTGATAACATGAGTATAATTAAAATGAGACCGTTGGGTTTTGACTGTTATATGACCATTGTTCAACGTGACCGCTGGAAACTAAAAGTTTCGATTATTGTCTCTAAATATAAGTGATCTTAGTTAATTAATATAGAAAGAAGATTCGATGGCCTCACCCAGTAGTCTTGGACCAATCGAAGCCCATCTAACAGAACTTGGGAAGGAGGTAGCACCACTGGGATTTGATCTGGACCAAACCCAATCTACACTTCATCGTGTGAAGCTAGAACGGAATCGCCTTCGCGAGAAGTTCAAACTGATAGAAATTACTACTCGTGTGATGTTGGCCGAGCTACCCTCAGATTCTCTCACCTTAGCACACCTTACACTTAGGTCCTATGCTGGTGTGATAAAGGGCTATGTAAGGAGACCGTAACTTCCTTGTGTAATCCTTTGTTTTAAATAAAAATTTTGATTTCTTCTTATGATGAAGTTTATGAATTTTCAAATGTCCGGATAAATACAGTATGCATATTTTTGATGAATTTTAGAAAAAAGATATTTTAAAAATGTGTATGTAAACCTTTAATAATTAAAAATGTGTAATGATTTTCAAAAAATGGTCTTCTACAATTATTTTCAGTACGAAATTTAGAATCTAATAAGATCAACTTAATTTTTGATGAATAGTAAATTATGAATAGTGATTTTATTCTTAGGATTAGTAATGTGACCAAATGGATTAGTAATCTCAATTAAGGAAAGTATTAATATAATCTAGGAACATTGATTAAGTAATGTGATTCAATAAAATGGTTAAATAACGGTTTCATAAATTTTTAGTCAAGTATTAGTTTTTTCGGGTGAATAGTGTTTTTTTAATTAAAAATTAAATTAAAAATATTTAGAAAATTAGTTTTATAAAATGGACTTTATTTTTGAACTCAGAGCATCAATATTATGTTAAGGTAATTTTTGGGAATATTTCTGAAAAAAATGAATTTTCGGTGAATAGTGTATTTATTTAAAAATTAAATTAAAAATATTTAGAAAATTATTTTTATAAAATGGAGTTTATTTTTTAAATCAGAGAATTGATAGTTGGTCAAGGTGAAATTTTGGGATTTTTCTGAGAAAGTTGAATTTTCAGTGAATAATAAAAATACAGTTTTAGGGTTTCGGTATGTTTAATGACATCATAACTGTGTCATGATGATGTGATGAGATATTTTAAGGGTTGGCTAACCAAAGGTGATGAATTATTGTATTGGGGGCCCCATGTGGCCTAACTCCATGGGAAATACCATGGGAGAGCCCATGGTTTTACCAAAACCACCAATGAGGTGTCCCTTGGCCATTAATGCTTTTCCCCCCTCACTTTTCCTATAAATGCCAAGACATCCTCTCATCCATTCGACTCCCAACTCTCCCCCAACGAAGCTCTGGTCTCATTACCTCCCAAGGAGTCCTACCAAGTTGCCCCCAAGCCCTCAAGGTCCCAACCTTTTAGTTTTAAGAGTTATGTTTTAAGGTAAAGGATCCTACCTTTCTCTTTCTTTTCAAGTAATCTCTTTTTTGTCATTTCTTTTATGCTCCATGATCTTATGTTGGAGGATGTTCTTTTATATTCCTCTTACTGCCCTTTTCATGTTCATATGATGATATACCCCATCTTTCTCTCATCAATTCATTTTAAGAAAGTTTAAGTGGCGCCGTTAGGCTGCCGAATTTTTAAGGGATTCGTTCACCTTTCTCATTTTTCAAAGATCTACTCTCATGTAAAGTATTTCAAGTTCCTTTTCTATTATGTTGGGGGTATGATATCTATATCTATCATACTGATCTTTTATGTTCATATGATGAGAGACCCTATTTCATCTCATCAATTCATTTTTTTTTGAAGTTTAAGTGACGCCGTTAGGCTGCCGAATTTTTAAGGGATTCGTTCACCTTTCTCATTTTTCAAAGATCTACTTTCATGTCAAGTATTTCAAGTTCCTTTTTTATTATATTGGGGTATGATCTCTATATCTATCATACTGATCTTTTATGTTCATATGATGAGAGACCCTATTTGATCTCGTCAATTCATTTTTGTTGAAGTTTAAGTGACGCCGTTAGGCTTCTGAATTTTCATAAGCGAAATCTTATTTTTGTCCTCCTTCTATGTTTTTCATTTCATATGGTATATCTTTAAAATTTCATTACCATGTTCTTATAACCTTTATATTATGTCCCTATACTGTTTTATGGATCATTTATGAGTGGGTGACCCATGTCCCCTCTCTTTTCAATCTTTTCTAAAACCCCGAAACATAGTCGTTATGCTGCTGAATTTCCATCTCAAAATGTCTCTCTCTTATCCTCAAATTCATTTTATTAAGTGAATACTCAAATATCTTTCTTCTAAATGGGTATTAACATATATACCAAAATTTTCTGTTTTAAAGTCTGGGATTTACATACCTGAGACCTGCTTTCCCTTTCCGTGGGTTTAGAGTGACATAAAGATCATGTCTTTAAAGCAGTTTTTAAAACGTTATGATTATGAAATGAAACCAATTTCTTTTATGATATATGGGTTGTTTATGAACTTATTGATGATGATATATGTGGCTCACATGATAATAAAGATAAATTAAGGGTGCGCCCTGATAGCGCTCCAATGCATTGGATAAAGAATTAATCTCTAGAGATGACCATTTTTAACGACGCCTTGGTGAATAACCTTGGTAATTTTTAATGACACCTTGGGGATGGAACTTGGTGAAACAGAAATGATTTTCAATATTAAATGTTTTATCCACATCTTCAAGTTATGAAATACGCTATTTTTATTATGATATTTCTCATGATTTCTTTCTCATGCCTTAAATTTATTTTTCATGACATTGTTTATGTATCTCAAGTTCACATGTTAAATGTTTCCCCTTGTTTCCCTTACTGGGCCTTCTGCTCACCCTTTCTTTTGATGTATGTCCCCAGGTTATGAGATGAAGTAATGAACCTAGGATGAACATAAGGATAATCCTTTCAAGTGTTTAAGAAGAATGTTTTGTGTTTTCATGTTTTAAGTTCCTAGTTTCCAAGAGACTAATCCTTAAAGATCCTCAATTTTGTAAAATGTAATGAAAAGTTATGTTATAAAAAAGAGGGATGTCATATTGTCGATGTCAAGATCCTCCTCACCCAGTCAACCACCAACATGGGGGTCTTCCCCATGTTATTACTAAAACAACAGAAGGTCATCCTCATCTCGGAAATCAGATAATCAAAGGTTTGGCTCACTCTCTTGGCATCAAACGCGGAGGTCTTCCCTGTGTTCTGTTTGACTAGTACGAAGACCCCTCTCATACCATAACTATTAAGGGAAACAAGCATGGATGTACTACCCATGCTCACACCAGGTCTAGTAGATGTACTAACCACTCTAAAACTTCCTGTGGGGATTCTCTTTGCACACGATCTAGTGGATTTAGAGGCCCTCCCCATGTTCCTTTTGACATTTGATCAGGTGCTCCTCGCTCCTCGACTCACCCAGTTGGAAGTCCTCTCCTCCCCAACACTAGTTCATCTGAAGTTCCTCCTTGAGATAAAAACCTACCTTGTCCTAAAAAACCATACTAGGGTAGGAGGGAGGGTCACCATCAACAAAGAAGGAATATCAAGAAGTTTCAGATTGTGATTAAACCCATCTAATTTTCAGATTCTGATGTGGAATGTGATTCGTTAATGGAACCCTCACCCCGATCTTCTGTGTTAGCGGTCGGGGCAAGAAAAGGAGTGTAAGAATCATCCTTATAGAATGTGAGGTCCAATATATTCCTACCACCCTTCAAAGATACATCCAGAAGGAGGAATATTTGGCCTTTTCCCAGGGCCTGGCCATGCAATCCCCCTTTCTTCGACATGATCATTCTCTACCTCAACCAGAGATCATATAGAGTTATTCAAGAGACCGATAAATGAAGAATGGCAGATTGAACCACCTCCAGAAACCAAAACCTTTGTGCTAGAGGCTGTGGCTGCTAGTCGGTCTTATTGGGCTGTGGTGGATTAGTCGTTGGATTCATCAGAAGACAACCCAAGATGCAATGGTTTGTCAGATCACTCACCATATTCCCCACCGTCCAATCTAATGTCTCAATGGTCCAATTCAGTGACATTACCAGTCCCTCAGCTGCCCCTAGTCAATTAATGGGGAAATCAAGGGATAAAACTCGAGTATGAGATGAGGATCTTGTGGGACATCCTTGTAGTGGATTATTTCCCAGAGATTTTCTAGCCAGTTGCTACTGCAAACATCAGTGCACCAGAATTGCTTACCCTAGAGGAAGTCATGTGCTTTCACTAAACCCTTTGGGAGATGCAATTCTGTATCCATTATCGATAGTTGTATTACCCCAAGAGTCATGATAACTTTAAAGATATTTTCCAGCAATGCCGTATGGTTGACTTGGATGCGCTCCATGTGGCCCAAATGCCCTGAGTTGCCTAGTCACTATTAGAAACTCCATCAATGATGTGTTCAAAGCTTTAAAGTGCTTCAAAATATTATCAAGGAGGATTCCCCCCACAATCAGATCTATGGTTGGGGTTAGTATGTGACCCTTAATTTTAGTTTCTTCTAGCGCCAACCCGACCTGCCAGGAAATATTGAGGATATGCCTTGAGGTATAGTAGTGGTTAACATGTCCAAACTATCAGAGAGAGAAAACAAGATAGATCTCCATGAAGAGAACATACCCCCTGGGGGAGTGCCCCACCTATTGGATTTATTGGGAAGGGTTACTTTCCAGCAAAGAAATTTATTGGGTCTTCATGTGCCTACCGAGTCATTAGCCCCCAGTCGGAATCCCAAAAAGGAAAAAGAGAATCTTGGAGTCATCAAACCCTATTACCCATCTTTCTCAGTGAAGAAGATAGAAGATGATCCTGAAAAGGCCGAATTTCATAAGAATATTGAATAATAGAAAAATATGGTCGATGACCTCCTCGATGAATGTGCTATGAAGTGGAGACTAAACTATGATAACCCTAAACCGGGATAGTAGGGGCAGGTACACACTCTCCCTAGTGAGTTGCCTCTAGGAGACCCTGACTATCCTACCCACACAGACAGGGTAGATGCTGAAGTTTATGGAAATAGGGAACGATATGAATCACCAAATCTACCCAAGTTGTGCGATAATCCTCAGGACCCATCTCAGGTTCTCCCAACCACTTCACAGGTCATTCCCCCAGCAGTCCCATAGATCATCCCGCTAGCCATTCCATGAGCTTCCAGGACTGTTTATCATGTTGAGGAACCTTCCAAAACACTAGTGGTTAGGGATGTTCTCCAAGACAAGAATCCCCACCCAGATGATCCAATGACAACGCTCATTTCCCACCTCGAGGCTTTAGAAATACGACAGGTGGTAATCCCACCTGATTAAAAGCCATATCTGGAATGGGTGGACGATATTCCAGAACCCTTGGTTTCGAAAACACTAACTTTTACCCCTTTAATGGGACGGGAGATCCTCTACATCATCTTGCCCACTTCATCTTAAGGTGTGGACCCATGCTGAGAATTCTTGTGCAGTAGGAGGCTTCCAAACTCCGGTGTTTTTTACAATCACTGGAAGGCCCCATGTTTTTCTGGTACAACCTGCTACCCATTGGTTCAGTAGCCGGTTAAGTGGATCTTTGTAGGTATTTTCTTTACCAGTTCAGTTCCATCACTCAGAAGATGAGTATTGTAGACCTATTCAAGTGCAAGTAGTGGCCTAACGAGCATGTCATGGACTTTATCACCCAGTGTAAAGGCCTCACCTACATCAGTTGCCTCATGTAGTTCTTATGAGAAGATCCACTAAGGCCGAGCCTACCGCGGTATTCCAAATAGTTTCCCCTAGGAATATGGAGTTATTATTGGTGGAGACACCTTCATAGCCTCGTCGAGGCCAACCACCTTAGGCATAACCTCCAACCTAGCAGCGCCCACCTTAGAATCAATAGGTGCCCCTGTGTAACGTATCGCTGCTACCTATTCAATATAATAAATTTCCACATATGTGACAATCTTCTCCGACCCCTAATTAGGCATAAACTCCTAAAGACCCCTTCATGGATAGAAGGATCCGAACTTACTCATTTAATGAGGCTCAGGTCTAAAATTATTTCCAAGTGCCTTAGAATAGGGAATTATACTGTTTCTGGAATACAAGAGGCTTAAAGAGGCATAGCTCACTGATCACCCCAATTGCTACCCCTACCACTAGATTTTGGGGAACAACCTCAAGCATTGATATGTGTTTAAAGACCGTCTTCAAGACCAGGTTGATAACAACATAGTTAGGTTAGGACCAGCCTCGACACATGTGGCATGTGTATTCATACAACCTGACTATAACAATAACATCAAAGGTGAGTGGCATCAGGTTCCTAACCATGGGTCTCAAAAATATAATGAATGGATGGCTCGTAAGGCATTCGACCATGCCCATGTATTATCTGTGCTCGTTTGAAATGACCTGAGCCTTCAAAAGTTTCTGTGTTACTTGCAGCCACTACTTCTGAGTCAACATCTCAATTTTCCTCTCCCCGAAAGGGAAATCATAGAAAATACAAGGAAAAAAAATGTCCTGCACCGATTCCATAGTCATCACATAATCTCAGCAATTTCATGCCCTCAGATTTGGAGAATTACCCCAGAATTCTCCCAATGATGGAGGGTACTTAAAGTGACCCCCAAGGGTATTCTTTGGTTAATACAGTGGAGATGGTAAACCCCTATATGATTCATGACGACGAGGAATGCCAGAAAGATCCTCCGAATGTTCCCAGCCAACTCTAGTGTCGATGGAGATGCGGTTTCATGAGTCGTTGGGAAGCATTGGTTGGTGCCTCCATCCAAGATGTTCATGCCACTAAAACCAAATAATAGTCTCAATGCAGAGCTCAACATGCACAACCTTCCCATCTTGTTTCACCAGATCTGCGTCCACTACTGTTTGTCTTACTTGATCAGGAAGAGCCACCATGATTGTGCTATGATTATCCACATTCCATTGTAGATTAGCCTTAGTTTTCTAGATCTCATTTGATAGTCACTCCACACATTTTTACTAGTGAGAATCGGGACATTATGATCACTAGTTGGCTTCCGATTCACCCAGAAGGGCCCGTCATACCACCTGTCATAGAACGACCTTCTATAAGTAGAAGTTCATCCTTGGCATAGAAGTATGACGTCCTTAAGCATCTTTCTAGAATTCATACAAGGCTCTCTATCCTCATGGATCTTCACATATTAGCGGATATTCATGAATCCCTTACCGAGGATTTAAGAATACCCCTTCAGTTTGATACAAAGGCTGCATCCGCAAATCCTTCCATGATAAGGTAGTAGAGAATGATGAATTTCAAACAATTATCTCTTTCTCAGAAGAATATGAAGGTTCTCCCATACTGGGGAATATCTGCCCACTATACATTACTGGCCATTTCAATGGCGTGGAGGTTCACCACTATCTTGTTGACACAGGGTCAGGGATCAACCTCTTCCTGACCCGGACACTCTGAAAGATGGATTTTTCCAAGGATGATATGAGTCCCTCTAACATGAAAAATCAAGGTTATGATAGGATAGAATAGACACCAGTTGGAAAGATCCATTTAAAGACCATTTTTGGTGGCCTTTTTTTTAGAATTGAGTTCTTGGTTGTCTCACAATACACTGCCTACAACTCATTGATGGGTATACCACGACTCCACGTACACACAGAAGTCCATTTAACATATCACCAATTACTTAAGTACTCCCTCAATGGTCGAGTAGGCATACTCCAAAGAGATGCGTCCCCCTTTTCCTCTTATGAATGCTGCTACCTGGATGTCAACTATTACAAGATCAAGGACATGTAGATTCATGCTAAAGAGGTTGAACACACTATGATTGCTATCGACCCATGGACAGACCTAGATGATGCCTACATTTTCCTAATCCACCAATTAGCGGCCACAACCCCAGACTTGGGGAAATGATTTTATTTTTCTAGAATGTGGGGAAAACACATTCCCAAGTCTAAGGGATGTCATAAGATCACCATGTATTCCTATACAAATCAGGGTCGGGTGATCCCAGATCCCTTACTCCCATAAGGTATCAGGATGTCCACCCCATGGCAAAGACAATACGTCATACTCACTTGTTTTTACAGGATGTGATAAAATGGATCAAGTAGACATACCACTATTACTTTGATACCATCAAGTGTGGCCCCTTGGGCTGAAGGCCAGAAGGGATCAATTCAACATCTTTCATTTCCATGGTTTCTATAGCACATGAGCTCCCAAATGTAGTGTCCACCCCCGCTCAGGTCGACACCATTGTCCCATCAGGATCTATCAACTAAGAAGAATTTCCTCCCACCAAGGATCCCTCTTCCATGGGTGAAGAAGAGTATTTGGAGGATGCTCCTCCCGCATTCGAAGAGGGTGTCTCTACCACAGTCAATGAATTGGTACAAGTAATCCTCGGTAACGAGATGGATCTGAAACCAACCTTGATCAGTGCCACTATGACTATCAAAGAGAAAAAAATACATGGACATTATAAAGAAGCATCGTGATGTATTTTTCTAGAGTTATGATGAGATGCTAGGACTATATACTTATGCCACCATCCACCACCTCTGTCTTCCAACAAAAAATAATAGGTTCAAAAAGACTCCCAGAAAGATGCACCCTTCTCACAGTGCCATGGTCGAGGCCAAGGTTGATGAGATCATCTGAGACAAAATTTTCAAGGAGGTTCATTACCATAGATGGTTGGATAACATTGTTCCCATCAGAAAGAAGAATGGTCATATCAGAATCTGAATTGACTTCCGAGATCTCAACCATTACTACCCAAAGGATGAATTTCCCATTCCTGCGACAGAGTTGTTGATTGATGCCACCATTGGGTTTCAAGATCTCTCCTTGATAGATGGGTATTCCCAGTATAACTAAATTTGAATGGCCCCTGAGTATGAAGAGTCTATATCCTTTAGGGAACCACAATTTACTTTATTCTACTAGATAATTCACTTCAGTCTGAAGAATTAAGGTGCCATCTATTAGCGTTACATGCATCACATATTTAAGCTTATCCTTGGGACGTTGGTGGAGTGATATGTGGAAGATCTGGTGGTCAAATCTCGCCAGTTCTAGGACCATCTCTAAGATCTTAAGAAAGTGTTCTACTTCCTCTGTTCTCACCATATGAAAATAAAACCATTGAAGTGAACCTTTAGGGTCACCTATGGAAATTTTATCATCTTTTTTTGTTAGATATAGAGGCATTGGGATAGATCCGGATAAGATGAAGGACATCAATCAGATGTCTCCTCTGAGAAACATTAAAGAGATTCAAGGATTTAAAGGCCACTTAGACTACACACGTCGATTCATCATAAATCTGGATGGGAAGTGTAATTCCTTTTCCTAGATCATGAAGAAAGGTGTCGATTATCAGTGGGATGAGGAGTGTCAAGTTGATTTGGAGGAAAATAAGAAATACCTATTAAAGTCTCTGGTCCTGATGCCATATGTTTCCAAAAATCTACTGGTCTTTTATGTGACCGCTCTAGAATGATCCCTTGGATCCCTTCTTTCCCAGAAAAACAACGAGGGAACAAAGAATAGTTTATACTATCTCAACCGCGTCCTCCTTGATACAGAGACCTAATAATCCTCTATAGAGAAGATCTACCTTATGCTGGTATTCACAGTGCAGAAATTGTGACACTACCTATAACACCATGAGATACAACTAGTGTCCTGAGTGGATCCACTTAAGTACATTCTGAACCTTCCCATGTTGATAGGTTGTCTAGATTTTTGGGTGGTGACCCTCTATCAGTTCGACATCAAGTTTTTCTCCTAGAAGGCTATTGAGGGACATGCATTCTCAGACTTCCTTGTCTCCCATCCAGCTCCCATAGACCAGTCTCTGGATCTTGATTTTCTAGATGATGTGATCCTATTAGTAGATCAAACCATTCCAGGTTGGAAAATTCAATTTGATGGTGCTTCCCAAATCCCTACTTGCAGAAGACTCAATGATCCCAGACTCAACAAAGTGGGCTTGGGTATCGTCTTCACCATGCTAGCACAAGCTGTTCTTCCATATTAATTCATGTTTTTAGAAGGTTTTACCAATAATGAGGTAGATTACTAGGCTCTCATTACTAATCTTGAGAAGACCCTTGAGATTGAGGTTCCCCACTTACAAGTGAAAGGGGAATCCAAACTAGTCATCAAATAGATCAAAGGTGACTTCGTCGTCAAAAAACTAGAGCTCGTACCACTGTTAGAACGTACCCTCTAGCTGATGGCTGAGTTCCCATCTCAACCAAAAGTTACTCATGTCCCTCATTCCCATAATAGTGAATCCAACACCTTGTCCATCCTGGCTGCATCTCTTGCAGGGCCTGACCAGGATGATTTGATTATCCATGTGTTGCATCAGAGAGTCATCGCTTATGTTACGTCAGATGATGATGGTGGCCTGCAGGTAACCCACCTTGCCAATAGTGCCTCTATTCTAGGACCCCAGCCCCCCTGGCTTAGTGTTGGATGTGACTCATGATTAGAGGTGATTAGAGGAACACTTTTATTGAGTATCTCCAACATGGTAATCTCCCAGCAGATCAAGCTGAGTGTGAGAGAATCTAATCACACGCATTGTATTTCACCCTCTAAAGTCATCCCAGTCTTGAGAAGATCCTATACAGACATGGGTTTGATGGGATTTTCCTCCTTTGTATTCAAGGAGGTGAGATTTTTTAGTTCACATAGGAGGTTCATGCTGGTTCCTGTGGGGCTCATCAGACAAGGAAGAAACTCTCTCACCAGATCCGGATATTGGGGAATTTTTGGCCCACCAAGATCCATGACTTTATTGAGTTTTACACGAGGTTCCATTCATGTCAAATATATACTATTTTTATGCATTGGAATCTAGAGCCAATACACACTACCAAGTACTCTTGGACCTTTGTGGCCTGAGGAATCAATGTCGCGGGACTAAATCCACTAGCAATAGCTTTCCAGTGCAAGTTCATCCTAACCGCTATGGATTTATTTTCATTGTGGGCAGAGGCAGTTCCGCTCAAGGAGTTCAAGGTCTATTATATCATTTAATTTGTGAGCTCTAGTATCATCTACCAATTCGGAGTACCTCATGCTGTCATGACTGATAACGACACCCACTTTCGAGCAGCCGAAATGAAGAAGTTGAATGCCATGTACAATATCTCTTCAAACCATACATCCCACTATCATGCACTAGAAAATGGTAATATCAAGGCATTCAACAAAAACCTCTCTAATATTTCACATAATATGGTTGGTTATAACAAAAATATTTGGTTGGATAAACTCCCCAATGCTCTCTAGGCTTATCGGACAATGACTCACAATTCTAGTCAGGTGACCCCATATTCTATGGTGTATGGAATGGAGGTAGTCATGCCTATAAAGATTCAATTTCCTTTGTTATTCACAACTATCTACGATCAAAAGACAATAGATAAGGTAGTAAAAACCCATTTGGATGAACATGAAGCACTCAACGAGAATAGGTTTTGTGCCCTGCACAATCTGAAGAGTCATCAGAACAAGATAGCTAAAGATTTCAACAATTTTTTTTGACTCTGCTCTTTCTGATAAGGTTACATGGTGTTGTACTTGAGAATTCCAATTATAACTAGAAATAAACCACCCAAATTAGATCCCAAGTGGGAAGTAACTTATGTCATTCAAAAGGTATACCCCAATGGCACGTACTCCCTAGTTTCCATGGTTGGTGAGCATATTACTCCTCCCACTAATGATAAATTCCTAAGGCATTATTTTGCTTAAACAGTCCCACAATACTCTAACCTGTCCCATCTTTACCACATGACATTAAAATGTGCGACCCATCCAGGCCGAAGGACATAAAACTACCGATCATTTCATCCTTCAAGATAACGAACTGTGAAATGTTATGAGCTCTAAGACCTTAAACTAAGATATCCCCGCATCCTCTTCGCATGAAGTTAAACTGAACACGATATCAAGAAATATGTGTGGTTTTATTCCCATCCTCATGGGATATGTAGAAAAATCCATTAATTTTGTCTTTGGGTCCAGCCCAGGTTCCTCTATCCTTTCTCTTGATCTCTTGGTCTGAGATCTCTTTGGGAATTACGAATAATGTGGAGTATGTGTGATTATGCCCTCATTCACATCAGGTTATTCACCATGTCGTACATGTTTCTCATTGAGGCCCCTCCTATATTTGTCCTCACCACATGATGTTAAACTACATGATACTTGCATAAGTATATATAGATTAACTTCTATCCTTATGTGATTTATAGGAAATCCTGGACATTTTTTGTCTTCGGGTCCATCCCTATTTCATGGGAACCTCGTCATCTTTCTGCCCCATGGACTGAGTACCTCAGTAGGGGGTATGTGGTGTGGTATGGGATTATTCTCTCATTCACGTCAGGTTTTCAATAGCTGCACCACGTAATCCCTTTTTAGGAGCTAGTCTCTCCTATCCTCGTCCCATGTGACGTTAAACCACAATCTTAGAACTACGTATGGCTTGATTCCCATCCTCATGGGATACATAGGAACACCCATACATTTCTTCATTGGGTTCAGCCCCATATCCTCTGATCTGTTCTGGTCCCTCATCCCAAGGTTTCTCTTCTGGAGATTCACGTGGTGTGGTGTGTACCATGTCCTCATTCACATTGGGTACGCTTTATCACACCATGCAAATTCCATATAAAACCTAATTCTTCTGTATGAGTCCAAGCCATATGACATTGAACTATGCTTCCTAGTCTCACATGAATTTAAAATATTGCATTTTAGTTGTGCAACATTATAATACATGGGTTGGTCCTATCATACGACCCTAAACTATGACATTATTGTCCGGGCTGCACGATGAAAAACAGAATTGCAATCTGGTGTCCTCACTTGAGGGGACATCATGTTTGGTATCGATCATCCACCATGCCATTATTCAATTCATATATATGGCTTGATTCCTATAGAAATGCCCAAATTATCCATCCTAGGTTTGTTGCTTCACAAAAAAAACAACTCATTCAATCTAAAGAACAAACAAGATCCATCAAATACCGCTTCTTTTGGTGTGTGGGACAAACCTATATGATAGTATTGTACTTGGAATTGGAACCCTTCCATGAAATTTTCTAGAACTATGTATGGATTTATTCCCATCATAATGGGATACATAGGAATTCTCAAGAACTATGCATCAGGCCCATCCCAACTTTTATTTTTAGTCCGTCAACCTAAAATCTCCCCTGGGAGCACATGGTGTGATATGGGCTCCTATTGTCCTCATTCACGCCAGGTTTTACAATAGCCGCACCATGTGTCTCCCTTCCTCATTTCCATTTTGGTTCAAGCTCTAAGACCTTAAAACTAAGATACAACTGTCCTTGTCACATGATATTAAACTGAATGACATTTTCTAGAACTACATATAGCTTGATTCATATCCTCATGAGATACATAGTAATGCCCAAATGTTTTGTCTTTGGGTCCAGCCTCAGGAATGTGTCATTAGATGGGAGGCCTCCCTAGTCCTCACCCACATTGGTTTTTGCTACATTTCCACCCTGCACACATTACATTAGACTAAGTCCCCTCTTAAATAAGGAGTTTTCATCCCCAGTACCCCTATCATTGGAATGGGATTTGACTCCCTCTATCTAACACATCTCATTAGAATACTCAAATGTTTCATGGAAAAGATCCCAAAGTGTGGGGTTTCACATGAACATTCCATCTTCTCATGTCCACAGTCCATGAGACCTTTATCTGAATCTCCATCTTCTTCCCAGTCTAGAGATACCCCCTAACGGCCTGGCCCCATGCCACTTGGCTCACTTACAGTCTTGGGCCAATGCCCCTGAAGATCTCAGATGAAATTTTGTGATAGGTCCAGTTTTTCGAACATGGTCAGTGGTAGACCCTAATTTGTATGTCCCCATTTCAGGATAACACGAAACAAATGATGTGTTTCGAACATGGTCTAAAACTATCCTCTATCATCACACCACTATCATTGTGATCTATATCTCAGACACCATGATTCACATATTTCCACTCCCTTATGTTTAAGTGTAATTCCAACACACTCGGTTCCCCCCACTCATTTACATGCATTAAGTAGGTGGTTCAATAGTATTGGGATGTCATTCACCAGTGTTCCATAGATCCTAATGTGTGCCTTCCTTTACCAGGAAAATCCCATCACTGATCCTTGTTTCTAAAACTGAGCTAGACTCATGTGTGATTAGTGGTATTGGTAGGATGTGTACTGGTGTGGTCTAACTACACATGCATTTCATCCCACATGACATTAAACTGCAATCTTAGAACTATGTTTGGCTTGATTCTCATTATTATGGGTTACATAGAAATTCCCAAGCATTTCACCTTAGGCCTAGCCCTAGGGTCGTTAACCCTTCTAACCCCTCATCCCCAATAACCTTACAGTCTCTATGACCTTAAACTAGGATCCTAGAGTCCGTGAAACATGAATTTAAACTGATATCCTTGGTCCATTTACTATGAATATAAAACTATGTGCAACTCCCTGATCATATGGTATTAAACTATTTCATGAATCCTCCTCACCGTATGGAGTTAAAATACATGTCTATCATCATCTTTGGCATGATGTAAAACTACAAGTCATTATAGGTCCTCACTAGAGAGGTCATGTCTGGAAGTAGGTTTGATCCTGGTTCAGACCGATGCACCAACCTAATGTGTTTTCATCACAATGGCCCAATTTCAATATTGTTGGAATCTATTTGAACAACCCATCACTCCACCCTCCATGCTTTCCATGCACTTTATTTGGATCCTCACCCTATTTCACGTCTAAAGGAACCCCTTAATAGTAAGTATGATCAGCCTATGGCTCGTCTACTATCTTGGGAAAACTTTCTGAAATACTATGGATGATATTTTGAGTCAGGCCCCGTGTTTCGAACATGGTCAGCGGTCAACCCTCATTTGTTATCCCCATTTCAGGCTAATGCAATAAGGATACTGTGTTTCGAAAAAAGTCAACAATTATCCCTCATTTTCATTCTATCCCTACAGTGTTCCAAATTATGGGTATCGTGATTCACACTTTTCACTCCCCTCAGTTCAGATTGATTCTAATGCCCCTAGAGTTGCCCTGCTCATGCACTTGATCACATTGGGAAAATGGAAATTCGACTACTATGAGAACTTCATTCTCCAGTTAGACCTCCATCTTTCTTCACAGAGATCCAGATCGGTTGTTCAGACCATAGATACTCAGATACTATTTGGAACTCTCATATTAAAATGGAAAAATGATGAGGTCATCCCTTGTTTCTCACATTAGGCATGACCCCCTTGATCTTAGGGATTAATTACTGGATATTTCACAAATATGATGAAAATGTAGAAAATCGAAATGAATAATGAAACTGATGAATAAAACCAACATAAAAAAGAAAATCATGAAAGTATGTTTATGAGTTCTCAAAAATTACAGTGCCCAATTATTGTCCCCTTCCATAAATGGGATGACCTCTTCAATGGAGCATCCCAACTCTGCCACTCTATGGCTTGTAGATTCAAGGATTTTCTATCTCTTATTAAGATCTCACTCTGCCTAGATGGAAATGAGGCATATTTCATCAGCCTCGACTTGGGCTCGATCCTCGTCATCTCGGATGATATCCATCTATTTAGAGGCTCACCTCGTCTGTTCTTCATCCTATACCAACTGAGTCTTCAGTCGCAATATGAGCCCCAATTGTTCGTCTAGGAATGATAAATACTGGTTCGACTATGCCCTCAACCGTTGGATCTCATTTTTTCCACCTTGAGTCTCTTCATGTTCATGGGCTTCATCCGCTACCAGCCCACACCAATTCCAAGATCTTGTTCCCTTATTTTCTCTACCTTGAAGTCTCAGATGAGCATATGAGGACACTGGTAATCCACTACTATAGTGCATAGTTTGCTCTGCTCGGAATGAAGCCTACCCATCTGGTCTATCCATTGTGCTTTTGGGATCTCCCCAATGAAGCGCTTGATCAACTTTCATGACTGGAGACAAACAAATTTACTATCATCTTCATCAAAAGCCACCTCATCCTAGTCCTCAAGGTCGGTGGGTTCATATGCAGGGAACACATCTAGGAAATCATTAGCAGGATCCATATCTAGTGTCTGGTTGGGTAGGTTAGGTCCCCTAACATCCGACCGATCCCCGTCATTGAAATCCACCTCAATGATTTTAGGTTCCATCCTGCTGATGGTCCCACTTGTAATCCTGAGAATTGCGGCTTGGCTAGTATGAGCGTCCACTTCCACGATCAACGGTGTTCCCCTAGGAAAAGTAGCGCTATGGGAACTGGTCATCCTTATCAATGTGGCCCACACTATTTGATGAACTATGCATATGAGAATACACAGACATCAGTTGGCCTGATTCAATGGATGAAAGTTAAAAATTCTCTGAAGCAGACTTACATATATCAAAGAGTTGTTCTCACCCCTGAGCTATAGCTGCCAGAACCCCGAGATGTGGCCCTCCATATATGGTTGGAAAATATGAGGACTATGGGAGAACCACCCTAGGTGTCACAACCTTGATAGGTGTGGTAATCTCCATTGTCGCAGATGAAGATCACTAAGCCGCATCCAATATTGTGTGGGAGTGGGTTTTTCATATGTGGAATTCTCGCATAGGTAAAATGTTAGTTGAGAAGGGATAAGCATCCAAAATAAGGATCATAGGAAATCGAATTATGGTTTTCCTTAAGAGCCCCTACAATATCTTCTAGCTCTGAGTTTGAGTTTGAAAACTGAACTTCTTCCAAGGGGCTCCCTCTACCAGCCTCTTCCCCCCAAGAGGAATCTTCTGATTCATACGGTAGGGGAAGCACTCCATAAAGTCGGTGATAGGTAACTACCGAGGGACTATTTTATTAAGAATCTCTTTGAACTAATCTATCATCATATGTGGATCACCTCTAGAGTACACGAAATCCTCCATATATACAATGTAATTCACTTTTATGATTGAGATACTGCAAAGCCGGCCCTGGTGGGACCAATCCCCAAAAAATCTGTCAAGAGATTGTTCATATGGTGCCACATCTTGGAAGGGTTGAGTAATTTTCTTTTGAAATCCCATATATCCCAACCCTCTGAGAGTGCAACATCCTTTGTCATATCTATATGGCACAACCGCTTCCCCGAAGCCTGAGTGGGTTTCCTATAGACCCCCCTCGGTGGCCTGCCCTCCGATTGAATTTGCTCTTATGGGATCGTTGGGTCCACCACTGCTTCCTGTATGTCAATTGGCACGAGCCTCACCACTACTGCAGCCCCACCACCAAGTGACATTTTTTCCACCTTTCAGCCCCATCCTAGAGGTTGATGAGGCACCACATAACTAGTAAAAATGGTCCTCCGCTTCAACATCTCCCATGGGTAGGCATCATCCCAACTATTGGAATACTCCCTCACCATCCCATAGACAACTGTGGGTGGAGGAAACTGATTCTGCATCTTTCCATCCTCCTATGTGAACATGATCCACATCTTCCTCATCACACATAGATGGTCCTTATGTAGTACTCCCAAATAGACTTATGGGATCTATCTCTTCCCGCATCAGAACTTCATCGCAAAGCGGTGTGGGGTGTACGGCACATAGAGAGGCTCACTATCAACTCACGCAACCCAAACTCCATCCTAAATGGCAAGGAGGTAGGACTGATGCTCCTCTATTCCCTATCTCTCATTAATTAACACACCTATTGGAAATGGGAATGGATGGAAGTTGAACTCTTACGCCTTCCAAACCCATTTTATCACCTGCAGCGGGGTCAACATGGTTGGGAAACTCCCCACCACATTCAAAATAGCCAGTTGTAAGTCCAACCCTAGAGGAGAAATGGGTTTTGGGTATTTTTAGGTGCCCATGTGCGCTGTTATCCACCCATATAGAAGATAGAGTGACTCGCACACCCTATGTGGCTTCTTCCCTTTAGTGATATGCCACAGTATCTTGTACAGTTTAGATAACATTGGGACCCCTAGATTGATATGATTTCTCATCGCTAACATGGATTCCATGATAAACGTGATCATCCATATTCCTATGTTCATGTCCCTTACTGGAAAAAATAGAGCCAGAAATGAGCACAAATATAAACTAAGACAACCTAACCACTAGTTATTTCTCAGTGATAACATTGAATCCCCATGTCATACACTAGTTTTCCGCCTTGAGTCGCTAGTACGAGTGTGATTTGTTGTGCTGGACCCCCTTAGGGAAAGTGAGAGGCCTCACAGGAAACTTCCCATATATAGAGGAATTCTGGAACCTTCTGAACCAAAACCTAAAGTGTCCATCCCTCATTGACTGCTTTTCCTCTCCGGGCACCAGGTCTATCAATAATTTTTCCAATGGAGACATCTACTCCATGTCCTCCCATGTATTTGTAGTGAGGAGAAACTAATCATACATCACCCCAAATATCGGGATCCCCAAGATTTTTTGGAGGTCCCAGAGATTGATACTAACCTCCCTATAGTGAAAATGGAAACTGTTGGTCCTTGATGACCACCTGCTCAGAAACTCTGGCAGCAGTTGCTTTGGCTGGTAGATGTGGAATTAGGAGGCCCATGCCACCTCATACATGACCACTCACCTGATCTATACACTAAACTTATCATCGGAGGCACATAACCAATAATCTCATTCCCAATTATCTGTTAAATTACCACCCTCACATAGATCCCACTCATCAGTCCACCCCTTCTCTGGGTTTCCCAAGGCCACCTTCAGAATGAAGTGGTACTTCATGGGAGATACCTCTGGTTGAAATTCTTTCCCATAAAAATTGTTAACATGGTTATATAACTAATCAAAATTGAAGGGTTTATAATCCTCCCAAGTATGACCTTCAGCTACCCTAAACCCCTAGTGTTTGCACGATGTAATCCCAAACCAGTAGGCTGGATCATCCATGCTTGCTTCGGGAATGAGAACATCATCCCTCCTACCAAAGCCGTATAGGTGAAACATTTTTCAGAAAGGGTAGTTCTTCTAGATGTCCAACAATAGATCCATTAGAGATTCATGGTCCAAGTGTCTCCACACACACTCCTTGATTACCAAGTTATCCACCAACTCCACCCTCCAGGTAGCATCCGCAAGGACCCCCTAGCAGCTTCTTGGTGATCCATTCCATCCCAAACTTTAGAAATTTTTTATTTTGGATCACGGAGTGTGACCGCAGAGCTCGATCACAGAGTTCGGTCACAGAGTCTAGTCACAGAGCCCTGCCACAGACATCACAGGAACAAGATACAGAGTGCACAATCGTAGAGTCTAAAGACTCTCTGTGCACTACAGAGTAAAGAAGACTCAATTCAAAAAGAATAGTCATAGAGTGTGTGGAGATACACGAATCGAGAGCGCAATCACAAAAAACCCAGAGATGAGTAAGGAAAAAATAAGGGTCCTCCTACCCTATTTATAGGAAACTAACCCCGATATTCATGGTTCACCTGGATATGGAGAACTTCGTGGCATTATCAACCCGCGCATTCCCTATCCACATCAAAACCCTGCTTTGAAAATTTTCTTCGTGACTGAACTAATTTTTTTGGCGATCTACTCTCATAATTTTAACCTTGTTTTCTCCTTAGATCCAAGTTTGTGGGGGGGGGGGATTTTTGGGGCCAAAATATGTTTAGAGGAAAAAATTCACAAAGAGAGCACTAATTCCAAAAGGATGCTTTACAAAGATCCTTCACAAAGCCCCTCAGTACCGTGGCTAGTGCAAAGCTGAGGCCCCCTCTGTGATTTACACAAAGTAAAAGAGGTAAAAGTATTTGTGGTTACGATGAAATTGACAAGGAGATTTGTATTGTGGAAAGAATTGGATTGCCTCTGTGATCCCTTGAAAATTGATGAAATCCTTCGTGAGTTCCACAGAGGGAATTAAGAAGGCCTCTACACAAATTAGGAGATTACGGTTGAATATGAAGTTATGATAAACTTGACGCGATCTTCTTCCAATCACATAGTGACACGTGGCTTCACAAAGATATGCCAGACCTTTACACCACCTCTTGCCTATAAATATCGGGCTTCCCTTAGACCCAAAGGATAGATACCCTGACCTTTTGGCTTCTAAGCTCTCAAATTGTGAAACACCCTTTTCTCTATGAAACATCAAGAAAAATGAGATCTTCAAGGTACTTGAGCATTGTGAAATACCTTTCCCTTAGCTCAAATACAACCCCTCTTCAAGAAAGGATGCCCTTCTCGAAGCCCATGAGCCATCACAAAGGAAGGATATCCCTAAGGGAACTCGAGTCTTCTCCAAGCACTCATGATTCACGAAGTACCTTCCATGAACAAGTAGACCCCATGCTAAGGAATGATCACTATACTTTATGAAGTACATAAATTCACAGTACTGTTCCTGGAAAGGAATCCATGCTTTGAGGATTCTAACATTTCATAAGCCTCTGCACTTCATAAAGCACCCTTCATATGCATCTATACCCCACACCTAGGCTTGGCCCATCCATTTCATGAAGCATACCCCTTTGTAGAGTCTTTACACTTCTTGGGGAACCATATCTTCATAAGATCCCTTTTTATGAGTCCATTTTCTTTGAAAAACCTTCTCCCATATGACCATCAAGGTTTGTATGATGTGATTTCAAGGTCCCTTGGGCGGTGCCTTATATTTCATTACTTCGCTTAAAGCTTCTTCAAATTGGCACACAGAGGACTATTGCTTCTTCGCATATCCATTCTAACATGATCCCCTTAATGTATCACTCCATAACACCACCTCACCATGGCATTATTGATGCCTTCCCTTCCCCAAGGGTGAGTGTGTATCCGTTATGTAATTCCTAGGGGGTGAGGAGTGAATCCTCATCATTTGATCTGTAGGACATTAAATACCCATGCACCATCATCCTTAGTACATGAAGATAAACTATAGCCTCACCCCGTGGAATATACATGGGGTGCCTCATCTTGGACATTTTCCATGACCACTGGTCTCTATGGGAGTGATATCTTCCTCACATGGAATGAGATATTCTTTGATGGTGTGGCATCTATCCATAGGGAAGGGTAACCATCTTGGTATAAGCCCTTAGAATTTCTTGTGGGAGGTAGTATCCTTGCTCCTCCTATCTTCTTCGGTGCACAAATACTATAGGATAGATGGGTATAGGGACCTTTTTTACCCCATCCCTCTCCCTTTGGGATTTGTCTCTATTGGGCCTCCATCCTGGAGTAAGTCCCAATCTCTATCTCCCTGGGATGCTAACCACACATAAGCCCCACTCTACTCCTTATGGACACACCATTCACGATGTGACCATTAGGTCTCTACTATCTCTTGTTTCTCATACCGAGCATGAATCACATGGGCTTAGAGTAAGTATCGACCATGGAATATTTCTTGGGCCACCTTAGTGTGTATGTCCCAAGCCCCCCAGTCCAAACATCATGGACTTTGATCTTTTCCCTCTCCAGGAAAGGTATGTAGGAAGACTCTCTAGGGTTCAAGTCCACCCATCTGTCCCAACCACTTTATGTCAGTTCACCCCCATCTTGCATGACATTAAACAGTATTCCCCTTTTCATCCTGCATGATGCTAAGCTGTGTGTATCCAAACTATATGGGTTTTTATCCCTGTCTCCTAGATAGGATATGTATGAAGCCTCCCTGAGGTTCAATCCCAATCTATAGTAAGTCGTTGTATTCCACTTTGTTGGGATCCAACTCTCTGGTCCACACTCTAGACATTAGATCAAGCTCCCGAGCTGCTAACCACACATAAGCCCCAACATCATCTTCCAGTCGCTGTCCTCCGAGCACACCCCAATCATATACTATACTCATAACTACGCGGGTTTTGATACTTTTCTCCTAGATAGGGTACGTAGGAAGCCTCCCTAATGTTCATCCACAAACATTGTATACATTCAAAATATGTGGGTTTTTATCCCTATCTCTTAGACATGGCATGTAGGAATCCTACATGAGGTTCATCCCCGAACATTGGTAACCATCGGTGTCCCCTATTCCAGGATCCAAATCCTTGGTACACCACTTTAGAGACATCAGACTAACTCTCGGGATGTGAACCAGGCATAATCCGAATTCTATTCCTCATGGACACACATTTTGCGATGTGATTGTAAGGTTTTTATTACCTCTTGTTTCTCACACTGAAGATGACTCATGTGGGATTAGAGTAAGCATCGACCATGACACCATCCTTGGGTCACCTTAGTATGCAAGCCCAACCCCCATCCAACCAAACTAAGTGGACTTTGATGCTTAAAATTTTCAAGAAAGGTATATAGAAATCCTCCCTAAGGTTCATGCCCATCACCCATTAGTCCTGACCACTTCACATCGGTTCACCCTTGTCCTGTATGACTTTAAACATTATGCTTTCAAAATATGTGGGTTTTGATACCTATCTCATGGACATGGTATGTAGGAAGCCTCCCTGAGGTCCAACCCCAAACACTGGTAAACATAGGTGTCCCCTTATAAGGACCCATATCCATGGTACACCCTTTAGTAGTGTCAGGACAACTCTCAGGATTCCAACCACACATAACCCCCAACATATTTTCAGGTTTATGTCCTTTGCGTACACCCTGATTCCATGCCCCATCCTGAACTATGTGGAGTTTTATTCCCTACCACAGGGATACACAGGAAGCCTCCTTGAGGTCCAATCCCATCACTCATGTCTCATCCCGGTCTCTCCCTTGAGCCTTTGTTTTTCGGGAAGGTCATGCCTCGATCCTAAGTTTCTACTTTCTTCAGGTCCCATCCATGTGTCTATCCTCACGGGCTGCCTCCTCAGGTGTCCCATCACACCACTGAACTACGTGGACTTTGATTCCCTACCACAAGGATGTGTTGGAAGCCTACCTGAGCCGATCACTAATGTCCCATCCCTATCTCTCCCTTGATCCTTCATGTTTTAGGGAGTTCATGCCCAAACTAGAGGTTCTACTTTATTCGGGCCCCATCCAAGCGTCCATTCTCACGGGCTGCCTCCTCAGGTGCGCCATCACCTTACTGAACTACATGGACTTTGATTCCCCTTCCATGGGGATATGTAGGATTTCTTTATTAGGTTCAATCTCATTATCACCATCATGTTCATGATGGTTCCATATCATTCATCACCCACCTCATTCAACCATCCATCATCCGTTATGATTCTTATCTAGGCCACCACATCCCAGTGATATCATGCCATTTCCTTGGGAAGCTAACCACACATAAGCACTACACAATCCATAACCATCCAACCAATATTTTACCTCTTGTGATCGACCACAATCCATGCGTAAGCCCTAGCATGTCTCAGGGTTGTTGTTCTTTAGGTACACCTCGATTCATCACCCCTTTGAACTACATGGGTTTTGATCCCTATCTTCTAGGCAGGGTATGTATGAAAAACCCTAACATTCAATCCCAACTAACGGTAAACCCTGGATTCCCATTAATAGGGACCTAAGCATCCTTAGATCCGTATTTATTGGATGTTTTGATCTACTCATGCAATAACCCCTTAGGTGATCCCTATAAGGATTAACCCATCTGATCCACTCCCATCAGTGTTTTTATTAGTTCAATCTGTCTCTGCTAGATGTTAATCTCATGGAATACCCTATGTCAAACATGGGAAGTTGAGGAAAACCTCAGAGACATGCCTATGGAATATAATTCCCTATAATTGATGTGGGATACCTTGGGCTTCCAAACCCTCAAGAATCCCTATCATAAGGGAAAGAAACCCAGATTCCCCAGTGTTTCAGCATCCAGACACACCAGCGATGTCCAATGTGACTACTCCCCCAGTCAAAGGTTGCTTCCCTGACTTGACCCCATGGAATGTCTTGACAGAAGTGGTGTAATTAACCGAAATCCATGAAGAGATGACACCAGGGAAGAGTTTCACAAATTACGTCTTAATCTTTAAGGGAGACCCAGACTAAGTGGAGAGTTCTGAGGAAGAATTGATGTAAGGAGGAACCAACATCCCATCATCCCGTTTTGATCAAGGATTAAACTTCCCTGAATAAGAGATAGATGTCGCCCGCTATTGGAAAGTGGGAATGCAGGGCAACATCCAGTGCATCATAGACAGACGGATGTACGTCCCTGTGAAAGTGTCAGAAAAATAATATTTTTTATAATTAAATAGTATTATCAAAACAATTTAATTTAATTACAAATTATAAAATATTTTTTTTCAAGTCTTGAAAATTTTACAATGCATTTTACTATGCATTTTCTGTCAGTTATTATTTTTAATAAATAAGTATTTTTATAGTTAAAAGTTAAATTTATCATATTTAGAGAATTATTATGATAAAATAAATTTAATTTTTGAAATAAGAACATTTATATTATGTTAGGTTGAATTTATGATAATTTAATAAAATACATTAGTTTTTTTGTGAATAGTAAAAAATATAGTTTGAGTTTTTCTATATGTTTAATGAAATCATAGCTATGTAATAATGATTTAATGGGTAATATAAAATAATTTTTCGAGTCTTGTGGATTAAAATAATGTAATAGGTGTCACATGTGGCCAATACCATGGGAATATACCATTGGAAATCCCATGGTTTTGCAAATAGTAGTACTAAGGTGTCCAAGGAAATTAATAAATAACTCCATCACTTTTGCTACAAATACCCACTCATTTATTCATTTAAATTAATTAAAAATTCATTATAAACTAATATTTAATATTATTACCCCCCAATAAGTCCTCCCAAGGTGTCCTCAAGACCCCAAGGTCTAGATCTTCAAGTTTTAGAAGTTACTATTCATGGTAAGGGAAATCTCAACTTCTCTTTTCCTTTTAAGTTCTCTTTTTCATGTGGTATGTATTTAAAATTTCCATACCATGTTATTATTTAAATTTTATTCTATAACTATAATGTATTAGGAGTATTTTATGAATGTGAGAGTATTTTAACATCTCTTTTTATGTTTTTCTAAAACCATGTTTTATACCCATTATGCTGTAGAATTTTCTTCACAAAATTTATCTACTTTTATGTAGAATTATTTTATTTTATTTATGTAAATACTAAAAACTTTTTATTTTCCATGGGTATTCATGAATATATAAAAATTATTTATTTTATTCTTTAATTTACATACATAAAACCCTTGTTCCCTTTCTGTGGGTTATAAATTACTTATTGATCATATTTTAAGCACTTTTTAAAACACCATGATTTTGATATGAAACATATTTCTTTTGATATTAAAGGGTTATTTATGAAATGTTTATTATGATCTATTTTGATAAAATTTATTAATACATATTAAGGGTGTTCCCTGATAGCACGCTAATGTACTGTGTAAAGAATTTAATTTCTAGAGATGACATGTTTTACAATACATTGGTGAATAAACTTGGTAATTTTTATGACACCTCAGTGGAAAACGATGGTGATATGATTATGAATGAATGAACTAAATGTTTTATACACATTTACAAGTTATGATTCTTGATATTTTTACTATTACATGTCTCTTTCTCCTTTTCTCATTCCTTTATGTATTTCCTCATGTTCTTATTAATATTAATCAAGATCACAAGTACATTTTTTCCCTTGTTTTCCCTTATTGGGACTTATGATCGCCCTTTACTTTTATGTATGTCCCTAGGTTATGAGACTCAATAAATCTACTTTGTATGAACCTTGGATAATATTTTCAAGTGGAATATAATAATGTTTTAAGTTTTCATGTATTATGTACCTTTTTTCTAAGAAATTAAACTTTAAAAGATTCTATGTTTTGTACAATGTAATGAAAAGTTATATAAAAAAATATGGGTTTTCATATTTGGTATCAGAGGAAGATTTAGTTATTTATAGAAATTAGGATTTGAAAACTTTAGGAAGAACCTCAGGTAAAATTTAAAATATATAAAAACATCTTGGTATTTTTGTGGGATATTAAGTAAGGGGTTTTCGAGCAAAGAATCCCTATCTGGATATAAACAAGTTGATGTGGATGTGGAATAGATGTATCAAGGGGAAAAACCTGAAAAAACCACTTTG
This sequence comes from Viscum album, assembly GCA_963277665.1. Lineage (NCBI taxonomy): Eukaryota > Viridiplantae > Streptophyta > Magnoliopsida > Santalales > Viscaceae > Viscum > Viscum album. The sequence continues at coordinate 2,125,284,513 of OY728121.1, read as the reverse complement.
AGCTTGACTCGATTGGAAATTGGTGCATGGAAATGGGATTTTCTACAATACTGGTTTGACACTCTTGGGCGATATGTTTGGTTAAACACATGCTTTTTACGAACCATTATGGAGGATTTATAGAAATATTAATTTTTTTAGTGAATAACATGTTTAAGAATTATGTTATATGAAATAAAAGCTCCCTTATAATTATATGATTATTAAATGAAACAAGTTTCTCACTAAGGTTTTATTCTTTTAGAAAATGGAGGGAAATAGGAGAAACCTCATAAATGGTGAGCACAATGGACCATGTGTTGATCTAATTTTGATAGAAACTAGAATGGAAACCTTCATTAGAGTGATGAATCTAATGACTTGATTTATGGGAAATAACTTGAATCAAACCGAGATACCAGATTCACCATGAGGGAAAAAACATTCCATCAAGTCCTTTATGTGTCAATGACCACCATCTTTCAATAGATCTAATAACCCATTGATTAATGAAAAATGGATAATCTCAATCGAAAATTTATTTTCCATACTTCGTTTCTCAGAAGAAGAGAATGTCACACTAGCTATGTACCGCTTAGTGGGAGAACCAAATTAGTGGTGGAAACTGATTAAAAACACAAGTCCAAGAGGGGATATTGAATCCATGAAGTGGGAAGTGTTTCGAGGAATATTCTTTAATAACTATTTCCCTCATTGAATGAGAATGAAAATGGAGAAGGAGTTCCTAGGTCTGAAATAGAGGGAAAATGAATCTGTGGGAAGCTATGAGATGAACTTCACAAAACTTTCCCGTTACACCTCTTGTTTTTTCATGGATATTAATTGGAAGGTTGTGAGATTATTCGATGGACTAAGACCTAATCTATTGAATAATATTTCCAACTGAGACTATGAAAACTATGAGGAGATCATAAGGAATGATAGGAATGTTTAACTAGAGTTTAGTGAGATACAATGATCTCAAAAATCTAATGAAAAGAAGATATAATTAGAGCCAAACTTGAGGAGGATCATTGACCATATAAGAGGAGGAAAGAAATTTAAACTCTCTACATACAACAAATGTGGGAAGAATCATTTGGGGAACTTTATGATCGGGATTTGGAAATGTTAAAAGTTTAGATGAGATGGAAATAATTCATGGAACTATCATAGTGAGGTGAATTCTCAAATTTTGAATAGTAAGAGAAAGGGAATATGGTGCATTCCCTACCTGAAGTCCAATGCTTGAAGTGTGGAAAACTTGGGAAATCTTCCAACCACTATATAAATATAAGGGAAATGGATGGGAACCACCATCAACCTCATAATATGAAAAGGGAGAAAGGATGTGATTTTGATATCATGATGGATAATGTTGAATCTCTAAATTATGAGGTGTTAAATTATCTCATTGTTCTGTCAAAACTTGCAAGTACTTTGTTTGATTCTTGTTCTACGCATTCATTTATTTCCTCCAAGTTTGAAAATAATATAGAATCAATACCTACACTAATAGAAGTATAACTATAATTAAATAATCCTATATGGATTATCCAAGCATCAATAATGTATATAAACTATAGTATTCACTTTGGCGAGAACAATCTAATCATAAATCTATTAGTCATTCCCATGATGAAATTTGAAATTATACTAGGCATGGACTAGTTATTAAAGTATAATACTATGATCAACTAAACAATAAAGGAGATATCAATAGTATTGAATGGAAAACCTATAATTGTTTTCAAAGGATATATATCTCTACCAAATTTTTGTCTTGAAGCACCATTCGTAGCCTTCTTTATGGAAATTATATGTGAATACAAAGAAGTAAATGAAATTATGTGAATAGATAATGTCCTCATCATTCAATAATACATTGAAATATTTCTGAAGGGGTTACTTAGAACTCCCCTATAAAGAGAGGTAGAGTTCTCTATTGAACTCATGCTTGGATCCAAGTGGATATCAAAGACCCCATATAGAATGGAAAATGTATAGATGGAGGAATTAAAGAAACAAATCTAAGATATTTTGTAGAAGGGGTTTATCCAACCAAATGTTTCTCCTTGAGGAGAAACTTCTATATTTTTGAAGAAGAAGGATGGATCAATGTGGTTGTTCATTTATTATAGAGAACTTAATGGGATCACAATAAATAAAAAATACCATATTCTAAGAATTGAATATTTATTTGAACCACTTCCCGGGGCTCGATTATTCTCCAAGATTGATATTTGACCTGGTTATCATCATTTGAGGGTTAAGAAAGAAGAAATTACAAATACTACCTTATGATTAAGATATGGCCATTACAATTTTGTTGTTATGCACTTCATATTGGCTAATGATCCTACTATTTTTATGGATTTGATGAATTGAGTCTTTAAGGACTACCTTGATAACTTTGTTGTAGTTTTTATTGATGATATTATGATATATTCCAAATGTCTCAAGGATTTGAGGATCATTTAAGGGGTTTATTGAAAATTATGAGGAAGGTGAGGTTATTTTTAAAGTTTAGAAAATGTGAATTTTGGTTACCAAAATTTCCTTTTCTTGGGGAACATTGTAACCAATGAAGGAATCACATTTGACCTTACAAAGACAAAGTTTGTGGTGGAGTGAACTCATCCTATTAAAATAATGGATATTTTTAGTTTCCTTGGTTTAGTAGGATATTATAGGAGGTTTGTGAAAAAAAATCATGACTTTATAATCCACTAACCAAGTTAACTCAAAAGGGGTCAAGTTCATCTGGACAAAGGAGTGTGAAGAAAGTTTCCATGATCTAACGAAGGGATTGGTTACTATAGCCATGTTAACTCTACCCTCTATTGGAGATGGATTAATTATTTTTAGCGATGACTCATTGAAAGGGATTGGGTGAGTCCTCCTGAAAAATGATAAGGTGATTTCTTATGCATCTCAACAGTTGAAGCCTCATGAGTAAAACTATCCAATGCATGACCTAGATCTATATACAGTTGTTTTTTCTATGAATATATGGAGGAACTATCTTTATGGGGAGGAATGTGATAGATACACATGCCATCAAACTTTGAAGTATATTTTCATGTTAAATTAATTTAACACGAGATAGAGGAGATGGTTGGAAATTCTTAAAGACTAAGATTGTTCAATTAATTATCATCCCATAAGAGAAAAAAATTATCTAATGCATCAAGTAAGAAAGACCCTGTTCTTCTGGAAATGATGAGGATTCAAGGGGATTCCTTGATCAAAGACTTAGTAACACTAGACATGGGAACCATAAGGAAATGGAAATCATTAACCCTATCCCAAATGATTTTTCAACCATCATTACTAGAGAAGATCAAGAAATATCAAATGGAAGATCCTTTGTTATAGAATAAAATAGAGGCTGTAAATAATGATATGTTTTCAAAGTTCAATATTGATCAATTAGGTATTCTAAACTTTCTTATAGGGCTTTGTGTTCCATCATTTCTTGAAATAAAGAAGGATTTGATGTATGAAGCTCATAGTTCTACTTTCTCTATACATCCTAGAAGCACACAAATATATAGTGACCTTCGAGATCATTATTGGTGGTATAACATGAAAATGGAGATTGTAGACTACACTATAATGTGTTTGGTGTGTCCACAAGTGAAGGTAGAGAGACAACTTCTAAAAGGGGTATTATAACCACTAACCATACTAGAATGTAAGTGGGACAATATCACTATGGACAATGTGACTGGTCACTCGAGAACTTACAAATGAAACTACATGATATGGGTTATAGTAGACCATCTCACCAAGACTCCCCATTTTATCCCTATTTGGGAATATTTAACTCTTTTCTAACCTAAAAAGATATACATGAAGGAAGTGGTAAGGTTTCATGGAGTAATACTATCTATCATATCTGATCATGATCCATGGTTCACATAAAAATTATAGAGAAGTCTTTAACATGATCTGAGTACTGAATTTAATTTCAGTACAACTTGTCATCCCCAACCTAATGACCAATATAAAAGGACTATCTAAACACTAGAGGAAATGCCAAGAACATGCCCAATGGAATTTAATGGGGGATGAGATAAACATATCCCATTATTTGAGTTCTCATACAACCAAAAAGTCCATTCAAGTATTCAAAAGTAAAACTATGAAGCTCTATATGGGAAGTGATGTGGAACTCATACTCATTGGGATGAAATTGGTGAGAGAAAGCTTCTTGGGCCTGATATTATACAAGAGATGAGAGAAAAGTTTCATGCCATCCAACAAGACATAAAGTCTGATCAGAGTCAAAATAAGAGTTATGCTAACCACCATCGAAGGGAATTAGATTTTTATGTTGGTGAAAAATTCTTCCTTTTAATTTCACCTTGGAAGAGATTCATGAGGTTTGGGAATAATGGGAATCTCAGCCCTAGGTAATTTGGCCCCTATGAAATCCTTGATCACAGAGGATCATTGGCATATCTGATTTTACTTCCTCTAAATCTAGCACAAGTTCATTATGATTTCCATGTATCTCTCTTGAGGAAGTACATACCTGAACCTTCACATGTACTGAATCTAGAGGTGGTACAATTGGAACCTGACCTATTTTATGAGGAGTAGAAAATGGAGATATTGGACCATAAAGACAAGGTTATATGAAAAAAAACTACCCACATTGTTAAATTGATTTAGAGGAACAAAAAATATGAATAATCCACATGGGAACCACATTAAATAATGAGTTATAAGTACCACTACATTTTCTCAAATGAGGGAACGAGTTGAAATTCTAGGGACAAAATTTCTTAAGGGGGGATGTAATGACCAGAACTTTTTAAATGATAAATGTTTCCTATTAATGCGTGTTATATTATTTTATACTAAAAAAACTAAATTCCTTTTTATAAGTAAAATTTTAATTTCATTATTGCCATTTTAAGTATAGTTTTACATAAAAATTGTGATGGAAATTGATAAATTGATTTTTAGGTAAAAATTGTACTTTTTAGAGAGATATATATTATTATACTAAACTAAGTATTTTTTTAATGTTTATTATTATGATATATTATTATAAAAATACTTTAATTTAATTAGAAATTATAATTTTTTTTTTCAAGTGTCGTAAATTTTTCTATGCATTTTACTATCAATTTTTCGTCTGCTATTATTTTTAATAATTGAGTATTTTTATAGTTAAAAGTTATATTTATCATATTTAGAGAATTATGATGATAAAATAAATATCATTTCTGAAATCATAACTTCAATATTAGTTTAGGGTGAATTTATGATAATTTTATAAAATACTTTAGTTTTTCATGAATAGTAAAAAATACAGTTTGAGTTTTCTGGTTTGTTTAATGACATAAAAGCTATGTAATAATGATATAATGGGTAATATAAAATTATGTTCTAATATTGTGGATTAAAATAATTTAATATTTTTCACAAGTGGCCAACACCATTAGAAAATACCATGGTCAAACCCATGGTTTTCCAAATACCACTACTAAGGCGTCCAAGGATATTAATTAAAAACTACATCAAGTTTTCTATTAACAAAACGCCCATTTATTATTTTTATTTCATTACAAATTAATTCTCCAGGAATCACTGAAATTATTACTTCCCTATGAGTCATCCCAAGGTGTTCTAAATCCCCCAAGGTCCCAATTTTCGAGTTTTAGGAGTTACTATTCAAGGTAAGGGAAATATCAACTTCAATTTTCTTTCCAAGTTATCTTTTTTATGTGGTATGTCTTTAAATTTCCATACCTTGTTATTCATTCCATTTTATTCTTTTAAATATATATTGTTAATATTATTTTATGAATGTGAGACCCTTTTCCCATCTTTTTTATTGTTTTTTATATAATGTTTCATAACTGTTATGCTACAGAATTTTCTTCTCAAATGTTTTCTATTTTTCCCAAGAAATTATTTTATTTTATTTATGTGAATACCCAAACATTTATCTTTTCCATGGGTATACAAAAATAGGTAAAAATGATTTATTTTATTCTATAATTGACATATATAAAACCCTTATTCCCTTTCCATGGGTTATAAAATACTTATTGTTCATGTTTTTAAGCACTTTTTAAAACACCATATTTTGATATGAAAGTAGTTTCTTTTATTATACAATGGTTATTTATGAAATTTTTATTATGATCTATGTGGATAACATTAATTAATAAATATGAAGGGTGCACCCTGATAGCACACTAATTCATTGGGTAAAAAATTTAATCTCTAGAGATGCCATGTTTTATGATACCTTGGTGAATAAGTTTGGTAATGTTTATTACACCTTAGTGAAAAAACTTGGTGATATGATTATTAATGAATCAATTAAATTTTGTAGCCAAATTTCCACATTGAGATTCATGATATTTTTACTATGATATGTATCTTTCTCATTTGATCATTCCTTTATGTATTTCCTCAAGTTCTTATTTATATTCTTTAAGATCACAAGTAAACTGTTTCCCTTTGTTTCCCTTACTGTGCCTTATGATCACCCTTTACTTTGATGTATTTCCCCATGTTATGAGATTAAATAAATGTACTTAGTATGAACCTTGAAGAATCTTTTCAAGTGGAATAGAAGAATGTTTTAAATTTTCAGGTATTATGTACCTTTTTCTCAAGAAACTAAACTTTAAAAGATACTATTTTTTGTATAATGTAATGAAAAGTTACGTAATAAAATTTGGGTTTTCACACACTTCTATCAAATGGGTTACATAATCATCGTTCGTGTTTATGGTGGACTACTGCCTCATGAAATGATATCATTTATTTTCCATTACCACATCTCAAGGATGGGAATAATGATGTAAAATGGTTTATATATATGATATATGTGATATTTATGATATTTATGATATTATTATTCTTTGGTAAATTTTATATCACACATACCATCATGCTTTCCATTTTGTGGGAATACGAAAACAACATCCATTTGTACTGCAGACTACCACATCAAAAAGTAGTGTGATTCAATCAATCATTATATGGAGTGTATTAAGGAATAGTTTAATAAAAATATATAATAAAAATGAATCTTTAATGATAATATATGATATATTTTTCTATCCTTCAATCTGAAAAGAAAATGGAAACATCATTCATGTTTATGTACGTCCTACCATCTCAATGAACAGTGTATTTCATTTCCTATTTATATATTTTATAGATTATTATAAATACATATATACTGAATATATTTGATATTTTTATCATGTTTATAATTCTAGATTTTATTAAATCATTGTTAATATAAGAGAATAAAAAATATAATTAATCAATGAATTTACAAAAAAAGTGGTTATTACCCGAAACGTAACTTTAACATGGAATCATTAATAAAAAGATAATAAAAGGTCATAAGAAAACCATATATGGTATGATATATATATATATATATATATATATTTATGAATACAATTCTGTAATATTTGTATAATAATCTTATATTTACCATACAATAGTTTTTAATGAGTATGACGGAAGTCAAGACTTATGGTAAGGGATTTCCCTCTCACTTTTTTACTTTCATGAGACACATGTCATATTCACCACATATTTATTTTATGTGGTGTATATACTACCCATGAATTTGTTTTATTATTGTTATACTCAAAGTTATTTTTATTTACATATCCATTTATGGATCTCTCTTTCATGGGGTTTATGATACAAAAGTTACCAAATAAGTAATATATTTTTGTCTCAATTTTACTTCTTTGAGACATGTGTTATGTTATGCACCTATATTCTTTTATAATGTGTATATAATAACCCTATGAGATGTAATATCAAGATTTTATTTTTCCTCATGATATTTTATATCCAATTTTTTTTATTACTTCCTGGGTCTTATGGTTCAATGTTACCAAAAAGGTAAATATTTTATATTTTGATCTCATCATTTATTAGGATTGTTTATGATTAAGTCTCTAATGTTGAGATATCATGATATACATCTCAATAATTCTGATTAATTTCCTTCTCCATTGGTCATTCATGATAACTTTATGTAATGTTACCATTTTCACACTCTTTAGTACTTAAGATAATTCAGAAAATGTGTTTTTAGAATATTCAACTTTATTTCTCTTTTTGGTCATAAATATATTTTCCTTCAAAACCATTTTTTCTAAATTTTTTTTCTAAAAAATGTTTTAAGACTCTATTATTATTTTTAAAATAAATTTTTACCCATGTTTCAATTTTTTTAATTTTTTTTTGAACTTAGTATTCATGGCATTTTTCAAAACAGTTCCCATTTGACTTTTATAAAAAATGTAAAAGGAATCTTCGTTTTAACATGTACAACATGAAAACAATTTATTTATGTCATGAAAAATCATTTATTAGAAACCTAATTTTTAATTTTTCAAATTTATTTTAAAATATATTTTTTCAAAATGTTTAATGTTTTAAAAAGAAATTTTAAAATTGGAAAGGATATTTTCCTCATTAAATGTTTTAAATGATCTTTCAAAATTATTTTTCATCTAAGGTGAAATCGATTGGTGTTACCTATTCCTTATCTAGGATATGATCTAAGAATACCATTCATATTATTTATCTTAATGGTTTATGATTTTATAGAATTATGTTTATGAAACCCATTTCTCTTCCATGGGTTATACCATGATAAAATGATTATGAAAGCCTCTTCTTTTCATGGGTTATTCTATGATGAAATTATTATAAAAACCATCACTCTTCTATAGGTTATGATATGATGAAATGTTTGTGATCCCATTTCATTTCATGGGTTATGATATGATAAATTTTTATGATCTTGTGTCACACATAAGTATGATTTCATTATGTGATGGGTGGGACCTATATCTCCCTCTAATGCATTGGGTACAGATTTATATCTCTTAAGATATATAGGACTACAACGAGAAGTGAAATCGGTTCTGTAAGACAGGTTTAGAATAGAAAGTGAACTCGGTTCATTAATATAGGGCTAGAATGGGGAGTGAATCTGGTTCTCTAAAGGACATTATCCACTATAATGGTCTTTTTAAAGAGCCTTGACTAATATCGAAATGAATTTCTATGCTTATTTGTATGCCAGAAATTTTATGTCTCAAGATCTCATGGATCATGTTCTTTCATTCCATTTTAAACCATGTCTTATGAAAAACCAATATTTATGTCACGAATCATGATTATGATCTTTGATATGAAGGGTATGGTTGTCAAATGTTATGATTGTGTTCTCATAACCTTATATTTATGTTATTCTTATGTATCTCCATTATTTACCTATACCGAGCAACTAAGATCACCCTTTCTTAGGTTTCCTTTCCCCAAGTTATAAAGGGGTGTATTATATCTGATATGTCTAATAAGGGTTCTAGTTTTTAAGAACATAGTGGGAGATGATGTAGTTCACTTTTTAACCAATGTTTATTTTTCCATGTTTTTGATGATAGTAAACTATTATGGTTTTCAAAGGTGTATTTATGTAATGAAAAACAATATTCTACAAAAATGATGTAATTTATATGTATGAAAATACTCGGTTGTTAAATTCAATATTAGAATAAAGGTTTAGTTAATCTTTGGAAACTAGGTTGATAAAACCTTAGTGATATCCCTAATGAAATATATATGGATAAGTATAAGGATGAGTCAAGGTATTGGAAAATGTACTAGAATTTTGGTTAAGGTTGGAGTGAGTTGTTTCCTAGAAATACAACCCATTATGGATACTAAAAGTGGATGTGTCTCTAGAATAGATTAACCTAGGGGAAACAACCTTGAAAACACAAAATTAATCTAGAATAAGTTGGGAGCTGGTGCACCACAACAGGCCTTGCTGCACACCTAGTTTGACACTCTCAGGGATACGATTTAGAAATTCACAAACTCATTATGAAACATCATGAGTGATTTAAATATAATATGGATATGAATGACCTAGGATAAACCTAAGGTTTAATATATTAAAGAAGGTGTCATAATTTAGACATCCTATAAGTGATTTTTATGATTATGTGGTTTCATACTATGGTTATTGCTTCTTTCCTTATGCTTTTTAGTTTTAGTCAATGGATGGAACCTGAAGGAACCAAATTAATTCTGAGTGATATGAACAATTAAATGATTGTACTTCCGAGAATCCAAATGTTATGGGGTATGGAATGAAATATATCATTACTATGCTCACAAAACATTCTCAATCTATAAATCATGTTGGACTTCAAAATGAAAAAGAAGGTAACAATATTCCATTGAGTCCTTCTTGAGGAAATACCCACCCTATTTTAGTGGGTTTTCTAATCACTAGTTTTTGAAGAATGGATCATTACCACTGAAAATATATTTTCTATTATCCCATGGTTGGAACATGAAAAATTCATTTTTGATGTCTAACATTAGGAAGGTGAAGCATATAAATGGTGGACTCTTTTCAAGAATATGAGGAAACAAGAATAAACTGACTCCATGGTTTGAGATGAGTTCAAGAACTTGTTTTTCAATAATTGATTTCCTTGCATTCTTCATACGAATATGGAGAAAAAGTTCCTAAAGATAAAGAAAAATTATGATCAATCTATTGGTATCTGTGGGGAAAATTATACAAGTCCTATGAGGTACGATTTTGGTATTATCATCCAATGTGAAAGTATGGTTGATCAATTCTTTAGTGGCTAAAAACAAAATTTATAAAGGGTGTTAGCCATATGGAACTTCAATATCTATGAAGATATTGTTTGATTTTCAATCAAGGTTGAAATAGAAGTTGGATTTATGTATCAATCTCATGGTTTTGATAAGAAAAAAAAAATATGGAGTTCAAAGGATTGTCTAATAACCATGTAGAAAAGAAGATGATATTTACTTTATGCTCTAAGTGTGGGAAAAAGAATATAAAAAATTTATCTAGGGGGAATAATATATGATTTAATTGTGGAAGGTAAGTTTATTGGATAATTGATTGATAAAGTGATATTAAGAACTTAACTAATAATTAAAATGGAGAGAAATATTCATAGAATATAACTCCCACACTTTAGGGATTCAAGTGTTTGGAGAATGGGAATTATGCTATCCAGTTCCCAAATGAGAGGGTTAATGATGATGATTGAAGTCAGTAACCTCTTAAGCTATGGGACAAGGAGAAATCTCATGAGATCACTATTTTTGATTAAGGTACAACAATGATGTGGTGAAAGATACACTTACCATCCACTCTAGAACTGATAATTTCTTATTTTACTATGGATCTACCCATTATATCATGTCTAAATAATTTATAAAGGTATCAAGTTTCCACCCAAACAATTAGATATGGAATTACTAATAAACATCCCTAATGGTATGATGATTACATCTCAAGTATATGATTCCTATTTGGTTGATGTTGGTGGGAATTCACTCCCCAAAAATCTTATAATTCTTCATTTGGTTGAATTTAATGTCATTTTAGGAATGTATTGGCTTTATTTGGATAAATCCCACATCAATTTCCAAGGAAGGGAAGTTTTTTTTGATATTCTTGACCAACCTATGATCATATATCAATGTAATGATAATTATAAACTTATAATAGAGATTACATCCATTTTATGTGTCTTAATTACTATTCATAAGGGATGTTTATCTTAAATGGTTAGAGAGAAACTCGACATCAATTGTATTTCTTCTGTTTGGGAATTTTTTGATGTCTTTCTAGAAGAGTTTCCTAGAATTCCACCAAAATATGAAGTTGATTTCTCAATATAACTCATACCTGACACCAAACCAATTTCAAAGACTCCCTATAGAATGGTCCCAATTGAGTTTTAGGAATTGAAGAATAAACTATGAGAAAACATTGATAAGGTATTTATTCGACCAGTTGTGTAACCTTGGTGTGCATCTGTTCTTTTTGTGGAAAAAGAAATATGGATCATCTTGACTCAACATTGATTATCAGGATCCAAACAAGATAATAATTAAGAAAAAGTATTATCACCCCCATATTGTTGACTTATTTGTTCAACTATGTGGAGATCAATACCTTTCCAAGATTGAACTTCATTTTGGATATCATTAATTTAGGGTTAATAAGGAGGATATAACCAAGATTGCATTCCATACAATGTATAGACACTATGAATATATAGTTATTCCTTATGGTCTTACTAATTCCACTTCTATATTAATGGATTTAATGAATAAAGTCTTTAGATAATACCTTGATCTATTTTTGGTAGTATTTATAGATGATATTAATATCCATTCAAAGAGAAAGTAAGATCATGAATACCACTTCATAATTCTACTAAAGACCCTAAGGAAAGAGAAACTATATGAAAAATTTAAAAAGTGTTCATTTTAGACGCAAAAAGTTTTATTTTTGGGTCACAGGATCTCAATGGAGGGTATATCAGTAGATTCATCAAATATGGAGGCTATTTAATGTTGTCATAGACCAACCACATTGATTGAGATCCATAGTTTTCTTGGTTTAGATATATATTATCTATGGTTTATGGATAATTTCTCATGGAAATTTAACCCTATGACCAAGTTAACTCCAAATGGAGCCAAGTTCCTCTGGATAGATGGATGTGAGGAAAATTTCAAGGAAATGAAGAGAAGGTTAGTCAGCGCACCTGTGCTTACATTACCTTATAGTGGATAAGGGTTTGTAATCCATAGTGATGCATCCAAAAAGGTATTGGGATGTATTATTATGAAAAATAACATGGTTATAGCTTATTCCTCACAATAATTGAAGATTCATGAGAAAAATTACCTAACTTATGATTTGTAGTTAGATGCGGTATTTTTTATTAATGTTATGGATGAATTATCTTTACAGAGAAAAGTGTGATATATATATATCAATAATAAAATTTTGAAGTATATATTCATAATGAAGGAGTTTAACATGCTCCAAAGAAGATGGTTGGAACTGATTAAGGATTATGACTGCTCAATACATTACCACCATGGGAAAGAGAACAAGGTAGAAAATTATTTGATTTGAAAGGATTATGTTTTCCTATCAATGATAAGGATCACAAAAGATCCAATATTTTTGGATTTGAAAAGGATAGATATGGAAATCTTGAATAAAGGGGAAAAATAGTATCTAGCTCAATTTAATGTTCAACAATCTATCAAAGTGAAAATTAAAGAGGCACATAAAGAAGATGTAGATATTTAGAAAAAGTTATAAATGTTAATGAGTTTAACCATGATCATGATATAATGATAAGGTTTAGGAACCATGTATATATTCCTTCCATGCAAAACTTGAATAAATATTTTTTAGAGGAATATCATAGTTCATTATTCGCTATTCAAACTAGAAGTACAAAGATGTATATAGATTTTAATGAATACTTTGGGTGGGATGAAATGAAGAGAGATATCATAGAGCTTGTATTTCAGTGATGGGCATGGAAACAAGTTAAGGATTAAAGACAAATGTCTAAGGGGATGTTTCATCCATTACGCATACCATAATGGAAATAGGATAACATCATTATGTATTTTGTAATTGGACTCCCCAAAACCTCTAAAGGGAATAATGATACATGAGTTGCAGTAAATTTCCTTACTAAGATAGAACAATTCATCAATATCATATAATACTTCTATTTGTATCAGTTTTATATGATATACATTAAGTAATTGGTAAGGTTACACGGAGTACCAAATTCCATTGTATCTGATTGGGATCCATGGTTCACCTAAATGTTATGGAAAATTATTTAGAAATCCCTTTATACGAAATTGAGTTTCAATACTACGTATCATCCCCAAACATATGGTCAATATGAAATAAAAATTCAAACCCTAGAGGATATATTGAGATCTTTTTCTATGGATTTCAAAGGTGGTTGGGATAAACAATTTCTTCAAGTTGAGTTTTCTTACAAAAAATATATTTCACTCAAGAATCCAAATGGATCATTATGAAACAATATATGGAAAGAAATATATATCCACAACATGATAAAATGAAGTTAAAGAAATAAAGCTATTATTAACTAAGATAGATAATGAAATGGAATAGAAGGTTATATCCATTCAGTATCATATCAATGAAGTTCAAAGTTGATAGAAAAGTTATGCATATAATCATCGACATGATCTATAATTTTAATTTTGTGAAAATGTATTTATAAGAATTTATCAGTGGAAGAAGGTTATGAGAATAAATAAAAAAGGGAAACTAGGCCCTAGGTATATCAGTCCCTTTGAAATTATTGATCATATAGGGTTGATAACCTATATATTGGAACTTACACCAAACCTCTCTCAAGTCCATGATGTGTTCCATGTATCTCTCCTGATGAAGTATATACTTGACCCTTCACATGTAATGAACTTTGAGGTTATACCACTAGAGACGGATCTTTCTTACGAGGAACAATTGGTGGAGATTTTGGATCATACATAGAATGTTATAAAAAGAAATACCACTCACTTGGTCAAAGTTTTTTTGGTGAAACCACCACTTTAAAGAAGCTATGTGAGAACTTTATGATATGATGAGGTAGAATTATCCTCATTGGTTTGTACTCAAATGAAAAAATTTGAGGGAAAATTTCATTTTAAGTGGGTTAGAATGTAACAACAAAAGGTTTTATAAACTTTTTTTCAAAAAAAATAAATTTCTTTGATTTCTTGCATTGTAAACTACCCCAATTTAGTCTGTGATACACAGAACACCGACTTAGCTTGCGTTACATGTGATATTGAGTTTATTTAAAAAAAATACGATATATTATTAATAAAGTTATTTAAACCCAACCATTATAATTGAGTCATTAAAATTATTAATATGAATATTAATAAATAATTTTTAAATATAATTATTTTATATAATGACAATTTATTAATAATAAAAGACAAAAGTTTTAGTAAGGCCTTTATTTGTTTTGAAAATACTATTTTCTTAATTTTTTTTTGTCTTTTGTGAACAATAATAAAATTAATTTTTGACCATTTTTGAAAATGAATTTGATAAAAAACTTAATTTTTAATTCATAATGTCAAAATTATCTTAGTGTAATTTTTTCTGGATTTTTCTGAAATGTTTCATTTTTCAATGAAAAGTGAAAAATACTGAATTTTAATTGAAAACTGCCTTTTAATATAATTACTTTATATTTTTGAATTAAATTTTAAATTTTTTAAAATTATAATTAGTTTAATTATATATCTATTAATCCAATTTAGGTCATTTGAATCAATTTCATAATGAAATTAAATATAAAAATATTGTAAAATTTTGATCTTTTTGCTTTAAAAACCCGGTTTATCGACGCATCTATGGGGTTAATTTTAAAATTATATGAATTGAATTTTTAAAAATGGGTTTAATATTTTTAATCATCATAATCTACAATTTCTAAAAATTTCAGCTTAATATTTGTCCAAAATTATTAGCAAAAATAGTTGAAATTAATTACGGTGTTTAAGAGAAAAATGAGTTTACTAAAGGACTGAACTTTAAACTTAAAACAAAATGACCTATAAACTTATAAAAAACCCATTGAATTTCCATATTTATACATTATAACTTCTAGGATCTATATTTCAATAATATTGGTGCCACTGTACATATAAATTTTTTTGGTTGAATTATCACTTTTCAAAAAACTAAAAGAGTTCCACTAACATCCCTTATAAAAGGCCACCCACACTCCCCCTCTCTTTCAAAACGAATTGGTTCAGACATGAAATACAAAAATAACATATCCACTTGAATCCTATCATATTATAATATTTAATTTGTTCATAAATCATACCAGGTAAGGCTTTTTGTGTAAACTAAAAGGGGATACCTGAAGAAGAGGTAACGTTCATCAACGAATGTTTTTCTATAATTTTTTTCTCAAAACCATTTAATTTTTTTATATCATGATTATATAATAAAATAATTATCTTAAATATTATTATATTCTTTAGTTTATTTTAAAATTTAAAACCACACACACTTTCATCAAATGGGTTACAAAATCATCATTCTTATGTACGATAAACTATAGCCTCACGAACTGCTGCCGTTCATTTTACATTAGCACCTATCATGCTTGGAAATAATGATTGAAAAATGTTTATATATGATATATATTATATTAATTATTTTTATTATTTTATTATTATTCCTTAATTTTTATATCTCACATACCTTCATGCTTTCAATTTTGTGGGAATATGATAAAGTCCTTCGCGTGTTTGACGAACTACTGCCTCGCAAAGCAATGTGATTCATTCAAGCATTACATGTAATTTATTAATGATGTATTTAATAAAAATATTTTATATATAGGATATATATATAATTATGTAATGATAATTTATCATATAATTTTATTTCCTTTAATCCGAAAATAAAGTGTAAACAACATTCATGCATACGTACGACCTACCGTCTCCATGAATGATGTATTTAATTTCTTATTTAAATATTTTATAGATTATTATAAATATATATATACTGAATATTTATTATATTTATATCATTTTTATAATTATTTATATTATTAAATCATGATTAATATAAGAGATCCAAAATTATAACTAATCAAAACATTTAAGAAAAACAAAGTGGTTATTACCCAAAATGTAACTTTAACATAGAATCGTTAATAAACCTATAATAAATGGACATAATAAAATCATAAATGGTATGATATATTCTAATATCATTATTTAATATATTTATAATAAACTTATATTTAGTATCTAAGAGTTTTGAATGAGTATGACGGAAGTCAAGACTTAAGGTAAGCAATTTATGTCTCACTTTTTACTTCTGTGAGTGATAGAGAAAATATTTTCAATTAAATTTACATTTCATTTAATTTTTTTAAAACCAAAAAAGTGTTACTCTAAGATAAATTTCTTCATTTTTATGATATTGGTGATATTTTGAGCTGAACATTAAAAATGGCCCATTTCAGATTTTTAACTATTTTTAATTATTTCATCGGTTTGTCCATAAAATATACTACACTAATCCATATTTCAATTTTTTTTCCAGATTCTAAACGTCTAGGGATTAATTTACTATTTTTATACCAAAAGCTGAATCAACCATATGGAAGCTCAAAAGAATCTCACATGTTGTCTCATGAAAACTGTTTAAAGTTCTATCAATTTTTGGTGTGGGGACCATATATAATTCATTGTGGGCCCAATTGTTGTGATATTAGGTGGGTGGATGCACAATGAGTTGTAGAACACTTTAATGAAAGAAAGGATGCGGGAATTTTCCGTTTTAAGGTTCATTAAAGCATCATAATACGAAGATTTTTGATTTCGCCTGTCTGACTTGACAAAATAAATTGTGAGAGTAAAATGGGCATAACTCTCGGATTACTTGTCCAAATACGCTGATATTTTGAGGAGAAACGCCAAAGATAATTATGAAAAACATTAAATAAAGAAAAAACGCGTGAATATGTAATTTAATGGGCCTTTAAAGCATCAAAATTCTGGGGACTAATTCTGCCTATAAAGGGAGGAGAGCTCCTCCCCCTCAAAGCATCCCATTCTCCATCCATTCCTTCAAGGCACCATGGAGGATATATCCACCGAGGGAAGACAGACAAAAAACTTCCACATTTCTTTTTAATTTATTTATTTTCTTTATTTTTGTTTTGTAATTCCTTCTTCTTCCCCTTTCAACTCTATTACGCTTCACATGGAGGGGTAAAACCTTTGAGTGATCAGGGAAGGGGGAGTTTCACTTTTGTAATGTTAGAGTTTTGTGCTTAAATATAAAATCCTCTTTTTATTTTGAATGAATTATATTATCACTATTTTCCAATTATCTTAATGTGATTGTGTTTTGAGTTTGGTGTATTCATTGTAAATATCTTTGGTTAAATACTTTTAATCTCCCCCCGCCTAGGGAAATTTGTCTCGATTGAGAAGATTTTGTTAGGTGGTGAGTGTCTAGAAATCGTTGGCACATGTGTGAAACTATTAAACTTTATCTAGATTTATAAGGAGAAACAATTCCCGATCGGGACTTGCCTTAGTTGTTTAGGTATTTTTTATGAACTTCCATGCACATAGGAGTAAGTCTCATTTGTCTATTTAACCAAGGGTGATTAATTACTCGATTGAGGAGTCTTTCATTTGTTATTTGATAGGAAGAGAGGGAATATGATCTTCATTACTATGATGACATTGAAAAAGTGAATCCTACTCTAACCCCATCACAATCTTCATCCATTAGTGTTCAACCTTTCTTTTTATTTCTAGCTCTATTTTTCAACCCAAACAATTTCAAAAACAACATTTTCTTCTTCCTTAAATTTAAGTGACAAACATAATTGTTGGAAACTCCTCTCTAGAGACAACTTAGGTTACCCAATCTACTACATTTTAACTTAGGTATTATTTTTTTTGTTACACCGCACAACAGGCACATGTCAAAACCTAGCACCATTGACGGGGAGGTTGTGCCAACAATCCATTTGTAAATAGTTGACTTTTTTTTAAATTAAAAAAAACATAAAAAATATTTTTCCATGATGTTCTCAAATGATTTTTTCCATTATTCATGGAAAAATTATCCATAAGTGAATGAAACAATTATTTACTCACCTTGGTCTATAGAGTATATGGTTTCTCTTTTTTCTCAATAGATTAGGGGAGATCAAATCCAAATCAACGAGGATAAATTCAAGGATCTCATTCAAGAACTTAAAGAGAACCTTGATTACCCAGTGTTGGAGGGATTGGAAAGTGAATTAATTGAACTCCAGGAGTATTTTTCAAAAAAAATTCAGGAAATGGTTGAGGTGCAATAAGAAGAGGAAGTTCAAACAAAAGATCAATTTCATGGACTTCGGGAAGAAATATAGGATCTGGAGAGAAAAATGGAATGACTAATTGAATACTTTCACACATCCCGAGAGAATCCTGAACCTAAACATGATCCATTAGTGGATGTAGATTCCCCTATCATACTTGATGTTCAAGATCATGGGGATACCATGATGGAATTAAAATAAGATCCATTTGTCCTTTCTCAACTATTCTTGAAGAAGATTGATGAAGAAGATGTGCCTTATGAAGTAAGTACGAGAGATCAACAAGATCTAGATGAGTTCTGGAATGAGTGTGAGGAACTACATGATACCCATGTTCCTCATAATGTAGAATATCTAACATCATTGAAGGAAGACACAACCAATGTTGTGGAATTTTAAGTGAATATTGAGGAGCCTGACTACTCGCATCCATATACTACCACTCTACCTCAAGAGGTACTTCCCATTGAAGAACCAATTGAAGCCGAGAAAACTCAGGGAGATGATCTTTTCATGAACTGATTGTATTCTAATTTTATTGAAACTAAATTGAGTATCATCTCACTTTTCTTGAAATTTTCAGATTCGACCAACACTTGTATTGCCTTGGTGGATGTGGAATAAAAGGAAGATGCGATTAAATAGGAACAGTTGGAGATCCCAAAAAATGTTGATAATTTATTGGAGGGAGTACATGGGATGATTCAAGTGGAATTTCCTGAGGAAAAAGAAAAACAAGATACTTACTTTGAAAGGGAATAATTCAATATTGATTTTTTATGCTTTAACTTTCTTTAAATATAATTATACTCAAATTTTCCCTTTTATTTCTACAATGATGCAGAACACTTTCAGCAACCACTAGATAATGAAGAAAAAGTTGTTCAATTAGAAACCACAAAAGATAAGGACTCATTCTTTGTCCAACCCCCACCAAGAAAGTTGTATTTTATTGTCCTAGTTGGGGATTTTGTGTACTATAACCATGGTGTCTTCAAAAAAAATGAATTAAGCACATGATGTAAAGAAGATGTTTTGTTGGTTCATCACAAAGAAACTCAACCCACCATCAGATTGGGGATAACCAACAGAAACTGCCCATCTAGAGGTAGTCGGAACCCAGGTCCCACTTGGGGGTTTAAACCAAGATCTACCCTTATATTCTCATTCTATTTTTACTTTTGTTTCTTTCAATAAATATCTTATTTTTTTGTTCTTTTATTAGTAGGTTTTCAGAGTGCAACACTTAGGAGCTTAACTCAATGTTTCACTGTGAATAAATATGGTTGTACCTCTCCATTATACTCAATTCTTTGTTGTGAATCAATCAAAAATTTTCTTACATGTTAAATGCATTTGAATTCACTGAGGACACTGCATCTTTTAAGTATGGGGGAGGGAACCTTTTTTGTTTAGGATTTTTATTTTGTGTTTTTTTTAAAGAATTGCGTGTTTTCATATTTTTGTGTGTTTTTAAAAATTTTGATCTTAAATGATTATCATTACCATTTTTGAAACCCATGTCAATGAGTGAACCAATCTATTCCAGGAAAAGGAGCTTAAATTAATGCTGAAATGGCGTTGTTTTGAATTGAAATATTTTGGAGTTTCCTGAAAAGTACACTGATTTTTGAAAATCAAGCCATATTTCACTATCTATATCATTGAAATCACTTTCGTGTGAGGCTTCCAAACCATTTTTGTCATATTATTTTCATTAACCTCATTTCTCGAGAGAAACAGATCATGCTTTCTTTAACCAAAATTTGATTTATTCCTTTCAAAACATGAGGGTTTTAGGAACTTGTGTTTTAAATGATTGAGTCATTTATTTGGTTTAATACCCCATTTCAAAATAATCCTTTCCATTATGGCCTACCTTATACATTAATCATTGTAGCCTCTAGTATCCATGAATATCCGGTTAGGTTAGCCACATTTCAAGCCAATTTTTCTTTATCCAACCTGCTCTTGAAGTGAAATTTTATGATCCAGTTGAACTTAAGTGTGGGGGAAGATGTCTTGTGTTTTGAAACCTCATTTGGAGAATATTTGGGTTGAAAATCAATTATTGAAGAGAAGTGTGGGCTGCTGAAAAATTATTCTGTTGAAAGCTGTGCTTTTTCTGGAGCTTTCATGATGATAGAATCTATACCTTTCTAGAGATTCCGATGTAAAAAAAGAAAGTTGTGCCTCTCTGGAGATTTCAAGAAAAATCATGTTTGAAAAGATTGAAAATTTTTCTGCTGAAATTATTAGCTAATTGAATGATGATAAAGCCTATTTTCTACAAAGGGGAAGAGAAGGAGACCATATTTGAGTGAAAATTTGAATCTTGCAATTTTTCTTCAAAAAGAGACAAGACCTCATTTTTCGGCCTCATATTTTTTTTAAAAATCTAAATCCTACCAAACGAAAGCCACAAAACAACCCTAAAAAGTCCTCATGAGAAACACATGTCCTTGAATCACATCGGGTGGATAATTAGAAATTTATCAAGCCTATGGTGACTTTTTTGTGAGTTTGGATGAGAAAATCCTTGTTGAGGATTTAAATTTGTGAGATGGGAGAAAATTCATTTGAGCTACGTGTTTTGTGTGAATGCGATAAGAAATGAAGTGGAAATATATTTAATAATCTAAAATGGAGAACTTGAAATATTTTTTTTGGATGAGGCATGATATCTTTTTGTTTCTTAGTATGGATTTGGTAGATCTCATTGGTATGTGTTTTTGGATTTGATTTGATTTGATTTTTAAATGTCCAAGAGTCCAAGTGGTAAGTGTGGGAGAATTGAAAGAGAAAATATTTTAAATTAAATTTACATTGAATTTAATTGTTTTAAACCCACAAAAGTGTTACTCTAAGATGAATTGCTTCATTTTTATGATATTGGTGTTATTTTGAGCTGAACATTAAAAATGGCCCATTTCGGATTTTTAACTATCTTAAATTATGTATGTAGTTTGGCCATAACATATCCTAAACTAATACAAAATTCAAATTTATTTTTTTTCTATATTCTACAAATCTAGGGATTCAGATACTATTTTTGGACCAAAAGCTGAATCGACCATATGGAAGTTCAAAAGAATCTCACAATTTGTCTCATGAAAACGGTTTAAATTTCTTCCGATTTTTGGTGTGGGGACCATAAATAATTTTTTGTGGGACCAATTATTGTGATGTTCAGTGGGTGGATGCGCAAGGAGTTTTAGAACATTTTTAATGAAAGGAAGGCCGTGGTAATTGACCATTTTAAGGGCCATTAAAGCATCCTAATTCGGAGGTTTTCGATTTGGCATGTCTGACAGCACAGAATAAATTTTGAGGGTAAAATGGGAATAAATCTTGGATTACTTGTACAAAACCTATGATATTTTGAGGGAAAATGCCAAAGAGAATTATGAACAACATTTAAGAAGGGAGAAACACGTGAAGGAGTCATTTAACGGGTCTACAACACGTCAACATTCTGGGGACAAATTTTGGCTATAAAAGGAGGAGAGCTCCTCCCCCTCAAAACATCTCATTCTCCATCCATTCCTTCAAGGCACCAAGGAGGAGATCGCCACCGAGGTAGGCCGGAAAAAACACTTCAACATTTCTTTTTAATTTATTTATTTTCTTTATTTTTGTTTTGTAATTCCTTCTTCTTCCCCTTTCAACTCTACTACCCTTCACATGGAGGGGTAAAACCTTTGAGTGATCGGGGAAGGGGGAGTTTCACTTTTGTAATGTAGGAGTTTTGTGATTGAATATAAAATCCTCTTTTTCTTTTGAATGACTTCTATTATCACTATTTCCCAACTATCTTAATGCGATCATGTTTTGATTTTGGTGTATTCATTTTAAATATCATTGGTTAAAGACTTTCAATCTCCCTCCACCCAGTGCAATTTTTCATGATCGAGCAGATTGTGTTAGGTAGTAAGTGTCAAGCGATCGTTGGCATATGTGTGAAACTATTAAACTTTTTCTAGAGTTATAAGTAGCAACAATTCCCGATTGAGACATGCCTTAATTTTTTAGAGATTGTTTATGAACATCCACACACATAGAAGTGAGTCTCATTTGTTTCTTTAACCAAGGGTGATTAATAACTCGATCGAGGAGTCTTTCATTTGTTATTCGAATGGAAGAGAGAGAATATGATCTTCATTACTACTATGACATTTCAAAAGTTAATCCTACCCTGACCTCATCATTCTCTTCATCCATTAGTTTTCAACCTTTCTTTTTATTGCTTTATTTACTTTTCAACCCAAACAATTTCAAAAACAACCTTTTATTCTTTCTTAAATTTAAGTGACAAACATAATTATTATGCACTCCTATCTGAATACAACTTAGTTTAACCACTATACTACATTTTAACTTAGGTATTATTTTTTTTGTCACACCCCACGATAGACACGTGTCAAAATATGGCACCGTTTCCGGGGAGGCTATGCCAACAATCCATTTGTAAATAGTTGAATTTTTTTTAAATTAAAAAAACCTAAAAAATATTTTTCCATGATGTTCTCAAATTATTTTTTCTTTTATCCATGGAGCAATTATCCACAAGTGAATGAAACAATTATTGACTCACCTTGGTCTACAGAGTATAGTGTTTTTCTTTTTGATAAAAATATCAGGGGAGCTTGAATCCAAATAAATGAGGATGAATTCAAGGATCTCATTCAAGACATTAAAGAAAACCTTGATTACCCAGTGTTGGAGGGATTGACCAGTGAATTAATTGAGCTCTAGGACTATTTTCCAAAAAAATTTCAGGAAATGGTTGAGGTGGAACAAGAAGAGAAAGTTCAAACAAAAGATCAATTGCATGTACTTCGGTAAGAAATACAGGACCTGGAGAGAAAAATGGAATGGCTAATTGAATATGTTCACAAATCCCAAGAGAATCCTGAACCTAAAATTGATCCATTAGTGGAAGTAGATTCCCCTCTCATACTTGATGTTGAAGAACCTGGGGAGACCATGATGGAATTAAAAGAAGATCTATTTTTCCCTTCTCAACCATTGTTGAAGAATATTGATGAAGAAGATGTGCCTTATGAAGTAAGTACGGGAGATCAACAAGATATAGATGAGTTCTGGAAGGTGTGTGAGGAACTAATTTATCCCCATGTTCCTCATAATTCAGAATATATAACATCATTGAAGGAAGACACCACCGATGTTGTGGAATTTGAAGTGAATATTGAGGATCCTGACTACTCGCATCCATATACTACCACTCTAATTCAAGAGGCACTTCCCATTGAAGAACTAATTGATGCCGAGGAAACTCAAGGAAATAATCTTTTCATGAACTCATTGTATTATAATTTTATTGAAACTAAATTGAGTATCATCTCCCCTTGCTTGAAATTTTCAGATTTGGCCAACACTTGTATTGCCTTGGAGGATGATGAAGAAAAGGAAGATGCGCTTAAAGAGGAACAGTTGGAGATCCCAAAAAATGTTGATCATTTATTGGAGGGAGTACATGGGATAATTCAAGTGGTATTACCTGAGGAAAAAGAGACACAATATGCTTAATTTGAAAGGGAATAATTAAATATTTATTTTTCATCATTTAACTTTGCTCAAATAGAATTATACTCAATTTTTACCTTTTATTTTTCCAATGATGCAGCTCACTTTTAGCAACCACTAGACAATGAAGAAGAAGTTGTGCAATTAGAAACCATGAAAGATGAGGACTCATTCTTTGTCCAACCCCCACCAATAAAGTTTTATTTTATTTTCCTAGTGGTGGATTTGGTGTACTATACTCATGGTGTTCTCAATAAAAAGAATGAATCACATGATGTAAAGAAGATGTTTTGTTGGTTTATCACAAAGAAACTCAACCCACAATCAGATTGGGGATAACCAACTGAAACTGCCCATCTGGAGGTAGTCAAAACCCAGGGCCCACTTGGGGGATTAAAAAAATAACTATCCTTATATTATCATTCTATTTATACTTTTGTTTATTTCAAAAAATATCTTATGTATTCTTTTTTTCTTTTATTTGTATGTTTTCAGAGTGCAACACTTAGGAGCTTAACTCAATGTTGCACTGTGAATAAATCCGGCTGTACCTCTCCTTTATACATAATTCTTTTTTGTGAATCAATCAAAAATATTCTTAAATGTTAAATCCATTTGAATTCATTGAGGGAACTGCATCATTTAAGTGTGGGGGAGGGAAACTTTGTAGGTTAAGAATTTAATTTTGTGTTTTTTTTAAATAATTGCATGTTTTCATCTTTTTGTGTATTTATTTTTCAATTTTTGGTGTGTTTTTCAAAATTTTGATCTGAAATGATTATAATTACCATTTTTGAAACTCATGTCAATGAGTGAACCAATACATTCCATGAATCTGAGCTTAAATGAATGCTGAAATGACGTTTTTTCAAGTTCAAATCTTTTAAAATTTAATGAAAAGTACACTAATTTTTGAAACTCATGCCATATTTCACTGTCTAAATAATTTAAATCACTTTCCTGTGAGGCTTCTGAACCATTTTTGTCATATTATTTTCATTGACCTCATTTATTGAGAGAACCAGAACATGCTTTCTTTAACCCGAATTTGATTTATTTCTTTCAAAACCTGAGGGTTTGAGGAACTTGTGTTTTAAATGATTGAGGTATTTATTTGGTTTAAGCCCCCATTTCAAAATAATCTCCTTCATTATTTCCTACCTTATACATTAATAATTTTATCCCCAAGTATCCATGAATAGCCTGTTAGGTTTGCCACATTACAAGCCAATTTTTCCCTATCCAACCTACTCTTGAAGTGAAATTGCATGATCTAGTTGAACTTAAGTGTGGGGGAAGCTGTCTTTTGTTGTGATAACTCATTTGGTGAATATTTGGGTGGAAAATAAATTATTAAAGAGAATTGTGGGATGCGGAAAAATTATTCTATTGAAAGATGTGCCTTTTCTGGAGCTTTCATTATGAGAGAAGCTGTGCCTTTCTGGAGCTTCCGATGCAAAAAGAAATCTCTTCCTATCTGGAGCTTTCAATGAAAATAATTTTTGAAAAGCATGAAATTTTTTATACCTAAATCCTGAGCTGATTAAATGACGATGGAGCCTATTTTCTAAAGAGGTTAAGAGAAGGAGACCATATTTGAGTGAAAATTAGAATCTTGTAATTTTGCTTCAAAAAGAGCCAAGCCCTCCTTTTTCGGCCTCATAATTTTTTTATACATCTAAATCCTACCAACCAAAAGCCACATAACAACCCTGAAAATCACTCATGAGAAACACGTGTCCTTAACTCACATCAAGTGGAGAAGTAGAAATTTATCAAGCCTATGGTGACTTTTGTGTGAGTTTGGATGAGAAAATCCTTCTTGAGCATTTACATTTGTGAGATGAGGGAAAATTCATCCGAGGTAGGTGTTTTGTGTGCATGGGATAAGAAATGAAGTGAAAATATATTAAATAATCTAAAATGGATAACTTGAAATATTTTTTTTGATGACGCATGATATCTTTTTGTTTATTAGAATGGATTTGGTAGATCTCATTGGTATGTGTTTTGGATTTGATTTGATTTGATTTTTACATGTCCAGGAGTCCAAGTGCTAAGTGTGGAGGAATTGATAGAGAAAATATTTTCAATTAAATTTACGTTGAATTTAGTTGTTTTAAACCCAAAAAAGTGTTACTCTAATATGAATTGCTTCATTTTTATGATATTGGTGTTATTTTGAGATGAACATTAAAAATAGCCCATTTTTGATTTTTAACTGTTTTAAATTATTTCTGTAGTTTGGATATAACATATTCTACAAGAATCCAAACTGCAAAATTCTTTCTTTTAAAGTTTCTAAATATACAAGGCTTCATTTACTATTTTTGTACCAAAAGCATAATCGACCATATGGAATCTCAAAAGAATCTCACAAGTTGTCTCATAAAAACTGTTTAAAGTTCTTCTAATTTTTGGTGTGGGGACCATAAATAATTATTGGTGGGCCCAATTGTTGTGATATTCAGTGGGTGGACGTGCACGTAGTTTTAGAACACCTTTCATGAATGGAAGGCTATGGGAATTGGCCTTTGTAAGGGTCATTAAAGCATCCTATTCTGAAGGTTTGTGATTTGGCGTGTCTGACTTGACAGAATAAATTTTGAGAGTAAAACAGGCATAACTCTCAGATTACTTGTCCAAATCCAATGATATTTTTAAGGAAAAATACCAAGAGAATTATGAACAACATTTAAGAAGGGAGAAACGCGTGAAGATGTAACTTATTGGGTCTAAAACTCGTCAACATTCGGGGGAAAATTATGGCTATAAAAGGAGGAGAGCTCCTCCCCCTCAAAGCATCCCATTCTCCATTCATTCATTCAAGGCACCAAGGAGGAGATTTTCACAAAGGGAGGAAAAATGCAAATATTCCACATTTCCTTTTAATTTATTTAATTTTTTATTTTTTTTGTAATGCATTCTTCTTCTCCTTTCAACTCTATTACCCTTCACATGGAGGGGTAAACCTTTGAGTGATCAGGGAAGGGGGAGTTTCACTTTTGTAATGTCAGAGTTTTTTGCTTAAATATAAAATCCTCTTTTTCTTTTGAATGACTTATATTATCACGATTTCCCAATTATCTAAATTCGATCATATTTTGAGTTTGGTGTATTCATTGTAAATAGATTTGGTTAAGGACTTTTAATCTCCGTCCGCACAATACAATTTTTCTCGATCGAGAAGATTGTGTTAGGTGGTGAGTGTCTAGCAACCGTTGGCACGTGTGTGAAACTACTACACTTTTTTCTAGAGTTACAAGGAGAAAAAATTCTCAATCGGGACTTGCCTTGGTTGTTTAAGGATTGTTTATGAACTTCCACGCATATATGAGTGAGTCTCATTAATTTCTTTAACCAAGGGTGATTAATAACTCGATCGAGAAGTCTTTCATTTGTTATTTGAAAGGAAGAGAGGGAATATGATCTTCATTAATATGATGAAATTGAAAAAGTGAATCCTACCATGACCCCTATCACTCTCTTCATCCATTGTTGTTAAACCTTTCTTTTTATTTCTTTCTTTATTTTTCAACCCAAACAATTTCGAAAACAACCTTTTCTTATTTCTTCAATTTAAGTGTCAAACATAATTATTTTGCACTCCTCTCTAGAGAAAAATTAGGTTAACCACTCTACTACATTTTAACATAGGTATTATTTGTTTTTTTCACACCCCATGACAGACACGTGTCAAAACATGGCGCCGTTTTTAGGGAGGCTGTGCGAACAATCCATTTGTAAATAGTTGACTTTTTTTTAAAATTAAAAAAAACCTAAAAAATATTTTTCCATGATTTCTCAAATGATTTTTTCTTTTATTCATGGAAAAATTATCCACAAGTGAATGAAACAATTATTGACTCACCTTGGTCTATAAAGGATAATGTTTTTCTTTTTGCTAAATAGATCAGGGGAGCTAGAATCCAGATCAATGAGGATGAATTAAAGGATCTCATTCAATACCTTAAAGAAAACCTTGATTGCCCTGTGTTGGAGGGATTGGAAAGTGAATTAATTGAACTCCAGGAGTATTTTACAAAAATTTTTCAGGAAATGGTAGAGGTGAAAAAAGAAGAGGAAGTTCAAACAAAAGATCAATTGCGTGGACTTCAGGAAGAAATACAGGACCTGGAGAGAAAAATGGAATGGCTAATTGAATAATTTCACACATACCAAGAGAATCCTGAACCTAAACTTGATTCATTAGTGGAAGTAGATTCCCAACTCAAACTTTATGTTGAATAACTTGGGGAGACCATGATGAAATTAAAAGAAGATCCATTTGTCCCTTCTCAACCATTTCTGAATAATATTGATGAAGAAGATGTTCCTTATGAAGTAAGTACTCAATATGAACAAGATCTAGATGAGTTCTGGAAGGAGTGTGAGGAACTACTTGATCCCCATGTTCCTCATAATGTAGAAGATCTAACATCATTGAAGGAAGACACCACCAATGTTGTGGAATTTTAAGTGAATTTTGAGGAGGTTGACTACTCGCATCCATATACTACCACTCTACTTCAAGAGGCAGTTCCCATTGAAGAACCAATTGAAACCCAGAAAACTCAGGGAGATGATCTTTTCATGAACTCATTGTATTCCAATTTTATTGAAACTGAATTGAGTATCATCACCCCTTGCTTGAAATTTTCAGATTCGGCCAACACCTGTATTGCCTTGGTGGATGAGGAAGAAAAAGAAGATGCACTTAAAGAGGAACAGGGGAGATCCCAAAAAATGTTGATCATTTATTGGAGGGAGTACATGGGATGATTAATGTGGCATTGCTTGAGGAAAAAGAGACACAAGATGCTTACTTTGAAATGCAAGAATTCAATACTGATTTTTCATGCTTTAACTTCGTTCAAATAGAATTATACTCAAAATTTCCATTTTATTTTTCCAATGATACATCACATGTTCAGAAACCACTAGACAATGAAGAAGATGTTGTGCAATTAGAAACCATGAAATATGAGGACTCATTCTCTGTCCAACCCCACCAAGAAAGTTGTATTTTATTGTCCTAGTGGTGGATTTGGTGTACTAGACTCATGGTGTCCTCAAGAAAAAGAATTAAGCACATGATGTAAAGAAGAAGTTTTTTTGGTCCATCAAAAAGAAACTCAACCCACCATCAGATTGTGGATAAGATTGAAACTGCCCATCTAGAGGTAGTCGAAACCTAGGGACCACTTGGTGGATTAAACCAAGATCTATTCTTCTATTCTCATTCAATTTATACTTTTGTTTCTTTCAATAAATATCTTTTGTTTTCTTTTATTCTTTTATTTGTAGGTTTTCAGAGTGCAACACTTAGGATCTTAACTCAATGTTGCACTGCGAATAAATCAAGTTGTACCTATCCTTTATACTTAATTATTTATTGTGAATCAATCAAAAATATTCTTACATGTTAAATCCATTTGAATTAACTGAGGACACTGTATCATTTAAGTGTGGGGGAGAGAACCTTTGTAGTTTGGGATTTTCATTTTGTATTTGCTTTTTTTTTTATATAAAAAATTGTGTGTTTTCATCTTTTTGTGTGTTTATTTTTCAATTTTTGTGTGTTTTTGTAAATTTTGTGCTGAAATGATTATCATTACCATTTTTGAAACCCATGTCCATGATTGAACCAATCTATTCTGTGAAATTGAGCTCAAATGAATGCTGAAATGACATTGTTTTGAGTTAAAATCTTTTGGAATTTCATGAAAAGTACACTGATTTTTGAAACTCATGCCATATTTTACTATCTATATTATTAAAATCACTTTTCTGTGAGGCTTCTGAACCATTTTTATCGTATTTTTTTCATTAACCTCATTTCATGAGAGAACCAGACCATGCTTTCTTTAACCCGAATTTGATTTATTCCTTTCAAAACATGAGGGTTTGAGGAACTTGTGTTTTAAATGATTGATAAATTTATTTGGTTTAAGCCCCCATTTCAAAATAATCCTTTTCATTATGGACTACCTTATACATTAATCATTTTATCCCCTAGTATGCCTGAATATCCTGTTAGGTTAGCCACATTACAAGCCAATTTTTCCCTATCCAACCTACTCTTGATGTGAAATTGCATGATCTAGTTGAACTTAAGTGTGGGGAAAGTTTTCTTTTGTTTTGATACATCATTTGGTGAATATTTGGGTGGAAAATCAATTATTGAAGAGAAGTATGGGCTGCTGAAAAATTATTTTGTTGAAAGATGAGCCTTTTCTGGAGCTTTCATAATGAGAGAAGCTGTGCCTTTCTATAACTTCCGATGTAAAAAGAAAGTTGTGCCTATCTAGAGCATTCAAGAAAAATCATGTTTGAAATGATTGAAATTTTTTCTATTGAAATACTGAGCTGATTGAATGATGATGGAGCCTATTTTCTACAATGGGTAAGAGAAGGAGACCATATTTGAGTGAAAATTAGAATCTTTCAATTTTTCTTCAAAAAGAGCCAAGCCCTCCTTTTTCTGCCTCAGAATTTTTGTAAACAGCTAAATACTACTTACCGAAAGCCACAAAACAACCCTGAAAATTAATAAGGAGAAACACATGTCCTTAACTCACATCGGGTGGAGAAGTAGAAATTTATCAAGCCTATGGTGACTCTTGTGTGAGTTTGGATGATAAAAGCCTTTTTGAGCATTTACATTTGTGAGATGAGAGAAAATTCATCTAAGGTAGGTGTTTTGTGTGCATGGTATAATAAATTAAGTGGAAATATATTAAATAATCTAAAATGTAGAACTTGAAATAATTGTTTTTGATGAGGCATGATATCTTTTTGTTTCTTAGTATGGATTTGGTAGATCTCATTTGTATGTGTTTTGGATTTGATTTGATTTGATTTTTACTTGTCTAGGAGTCCAAGTTCTAAGTGTGGGGGAATTGATAGATAAAATATTTTAAATTAAATTTACATTGAATTAATTGTTTTAAACCTACAAAAGTGTTACTCTAAGATTAATTGCTTCATTTTTAAGATATTGGTGTTATTTTGAGCTGAACATTAAAAATGGCCCATTTTAGATTTTTAACTATTTTAAATTATTTATGTAGTTTGTC
The DNA here is from genome assembly GCA_963277665.1 of Viscum album. NCBI lineage: Eukaryota > Viridiplantae > Streptophyta > Magnoliopsida > Santalales > Viscaceae > Viscum > Viscum album. The sequence goes on along the minus strand of OY728121.1, from coordinate 2,125,253,105 downwards.
TATAACATATTATAAACTGATCCAAATTACCAAATTATTTATTTTCCAGATTCTACACATCCAGGGATTCATTTACTATTTTTGAACCAAAATCTAAATCGACCATATGGAAGCTAAAAAGAAGCCCCCATGTTGTCTCATGAAAACTGTTTAAAGTTCTACAGATTTTTGGTTCGGGGACCATAAATAATTCTTTGTGGGACTAATTATTGTGATATTTGGTGGATGGACGTGAAAGGAGTTTTATAACATCTTTCATGAAGGGAAGTCCTTGGGAATTTTCCATTTTAAGGGTAATTAAATCATCCTAATTCAGAGGTTTTTGATTTGGCGTATCTGACTAGATAGAATAAATTGTGAGAGTAAAACGGGCATAAATCTCAGATTAATTTTCCAAATTTGCTGAGATTTTGATTGGAAACAAAAAAGGGAATTATTAACACCATTAAAGAAGGGAGATATGTGTAAATATATCATTTAATGGGTCTACAATGATTCAACTTTCAGGGGACAAATTTTGACTATAAAATGAGGATAGCTCCTCCCTCTCAAAGCATCCCATTCTACATCCATTCCTTCAAGGCACCAAGGAGGAGATCTCCACTGAGGGAGGCCGGCCAAAACTCTTCCACATTTCTTTTTAATTTATTTATTTTCTTTATTTTTGTTTTGTAATGCCTTCTTCTTCAACTTTCAATTCTATTACCCTTCATATGGAGGGGTAAAACCTTTGAGTGATTGGGGAAGGGGGAGTTTCACTTTTGTAATCTCAGAGTTTTGTGCTTAAATATAACATACTATTTTTATTTTGAATGACTTATATTATCACGATTTCCCAAATGCGATCATGTTTTGAGTTTGGTTTATTCATTGTAAATAGCTTTGGTTAAAGACTTTTAATCTCCCTCTGCCTTGTGCAATTTGTCTCGATTGAGAAGATTTTGTTAGGTGGTGAGTGTCTAGTGATCGTTGGCACGTGTGTGAAACTAGTAAACTTTTTCTAGAGTTATAAGGATCAAAAATTCCAGATCGAGACTTTCCTTAGTTTTTTAGGTATTTTTTTAGAACTTCCATGCACATAGGAGTGAGTCTCATTTATTTCTTTAACCAAGGGTGATTAATAACTCGATAACGGATTCTTTCATTTGTTATTCAAAAGAAAGAGAGGGAATATGATCTTCATTACTATGAATACATTGAAAAAGTGAATCCTACCCTATCCCCATCACTCTCTTCATCCATTAGTGTTCAACCTTTCTTTTTGTTGCTTGCTTTATTTTTCAACCCAAAAATTTTCAAAAACAACATTTTCTTCTTTCTTAGATTTAAGTGAAAAACATAATTTTTGTGCACTCTTCTCTGGATAAAACTTAGGTTAACCACTATACAACATTTTAACTTAGGTATTATTTGTTTTTGTCACACCCCACAACAGACACATGTCAATGAGACATATTTCATATTCACCACTTATTTATTTTATGTGGTTTATATAATACTCATGAATTTATTTTATTATTCTTCTATGTAACTTTATTTTTATTTATGAAAAAATTTTATTATCTCTATTTCATGGGGTTTATGATTCAAAAGTCTGGTAAGAGAATTTTGTCCCAATATTCCTTCTTTGAGATTCACGTTATGTTATGCACCTATATTCTATCACAAGGTGTATATACTTCCCCTTTGACATTTAATATCATTAATTTATTTATCCTCATGATATTTTAAATTTCATTTTATATTATTCCTTCATGGGTCTTATGATTTAATGTTACCAAGTGGTAAATATTTTATATTACAATTTCATCATTTATCGGGATTGTTGATGATTATGTCCAAATGTTTAAATATCATGATATACATCTCAATTATTCTCATGAATTTTATTCTCCGATGTTGATTCATGATATATTTATTTAATGTTACTATTTTCCACTCTTTGTTACTTAAGATAATTAAGTTTGTTTTTATGAAAATTTGAATATATTTCTCTTTTCGATAAGAAATCTATTTTCTTACAAAACCATATCTTTTAATAATGTTTTCAGATTTTTATTACTGTATTATGTTTTTTAATATAAATTTTTACCCAATTTTTACTTTCTAATTTTTTTATAGGAATATTCACATCATTTTCCGAAACAAATCTTGTTTGGATTTTGTAAAAAATGTGAAATAAATCTTTATTTTAACGTGTATGTAATGAAAGGAATTTTCAGACATCCTAAAAAATAATTTATTTGATGATTTATTTATAAGTTTTATAATTTATTTTTTAATAAAAATGGTTTTCAATTTTTTTTTATGTTTTAAAAATAAATTTTCTATGATAAAACGATATTTACCACAAGAAAAGTTAGAAATGATCTTTCAAAATTATTTTCCATCAAAGATGGATTCTTTCAGTGTTACCTATTCCATACTAGGGATGTTATCCAATAATACAATTCATATTATTTCTTTAAATGGTTTATGTTTTGATGACATGAGGTTTCTGAAACCCATTTCTCTTCCATGTGTTATTCAATGATAAAATTCTTAAGAATACTCCTTCTTTTCACATGATATGCTATTTTTAAATGATTATGAAACTTGTATCTTTTCTATAGGTTATGATATGATGAAATGTTTATAATAAAAATTTCATTTCATGGGTTACTATATGATGAATGTTTATGATCTTATGTAAAACATATGTATTATTTCATTATGTGTTGGGTGGGACCTATATCTCCCTCCATACCCATTCACATTTTGTCTGTGATTAAGTTTCCAAGGTCTATCATCAACCGGATGGAGTCCATTTTTAACTCTTTCCTTTGGGATGCTCATGGAGATGGAAGATACAGATGGGCCTCTTGGAGAAAGCTGACCAAGCCCCTAGAACTTGGTGGCATTAATGTGAGAAGTTTGGATGAGCCAGTGTTTCTCCTGCAAGGTAAGCTGGTCTGGGATGTTATTGAGTGACGGTCTCTATGGGGTCTCTTTATTAGAGGAAAGTTTGAATTCAGTATTAGGAAAAATGATAGGTATCCCTATCCTCTTTGGATCTCTCTTCATGATCATGTGTCTTTTCTCCAATAGCACTCCTAGTAGATTATAGGGAAGGGCAACGTCAACTTATGGGAGTGAAACTAGGGTGGCAGGCATCTTGGCTTCCTAGGATTACCTTCTCCTCACTTATCTTCCAGGGAGGCCTCCCTCAACCCCGCTTTCCTTAGGGCTATTCTTAACCATTCACAAGAAGATCATTTCCATGACATCTTTCTAGACGGTTCAATGGACATGTGTATTTTTAGGAGTTCCCCTTCAAGTAGATTCTCAGAAAAAGAGTATAGGAATTCCACTTCTGGGCAACCGTCCAGTGCCCCCTAGGGAAATATTCTATGGTGTAAGTATATTCCATCCAAATTCAACTTCCTTATCTGGAGAGTCCACCACAACCCCATTCTATCAGAGATGGAAATCAAAGAAAAATGGATCACTTTGGCCTCGCGATGTAGTTGCTGCTCAGACCCTAAGTAGGAAACCTCAAACCATATTTTTCTCCACAATGATTGGGCTGGCCACATTTGGAGTGTTCTTGGGGAGTTTATTGGCCCCCCAAGGGCAGCCCCTTTCCTTGAGGATTTCTTTCATCAATGGTATATCAGAGCCCCTTCCCCAAATGAGACTAACAGCAGGTCAATCCTACTTTCCATGGGCTTTTGGTGTATTTGGTAGGCCCAAAACCATGCAAGACACCTTGGGTCTTACCCCTCTCTCTACGGGTTAGCCTTTGGGAACAAGATTCTTATCTCCGACCTAGCTTATCTCCACAAGTATAATGAGGAAACATCCTCCCTTAGATGCTACACCATTAGATTATTCCCTCAAGGGAAATCTTCCTCCACGTCTTTTGGTTCTTGGGTCAGATGGTACCCTCCACCTTACTGTCTCAAACTCAACACCGATGGGGCTTTTGGACAGGGAAATATGAGGGGATATGGGGTTGTGCGAGACACTATGGGTTCAGTCATCCTTACTTTCAATGATTCTTTGGGACGAGTGATTCTTTGGTGGCTGAGGATAAGTCCATTCTCAGTGGGTTGGAGCACTGCCTCTCTAGAGCTCTCCCCATATCTATAGTGGATATGGATTCTTAAGTCATATGGAGCTCCCTTAAGGGCGAGGTTTCCCCACCTTGGAACATTATTTATCTCATTCGCAAGTGCAAGGCTCTCCTTTCCCATGATACTGAGATCCTCCACATGTGGTGCGAGGGTAACTGGTTGGAGGACTTCTTGGATTCCAGGGTGACATGTGACTCTCCTCTATTTATTTTCAATTCCCTTGGCTCCCTGCCTTCGGGCGATGCAGTTGTTACTATCGGGGATGCTATTGGCCTCCATTTTTTCAGACATCTATGACCTCTTGCTATTTTTGTGATGCTTTGTGTGGCTCTGTGGGTTTGGATGTTGGGATCTTTGTCTTGTAATCTCATGTTTTTGGTAATAAAAAATATCATTTTATGCTAAATCATACATGTAGTGTGGTTAAAACCATTGGACCCAAACCATTCACAGCATGAAACCCATTCATGATGTGAGTTTCATGATTTATAAGATATGCTGAAAAAGGAGTCTCCACAGATTAAAAATATGTTTGATAAACCTTTTCATGACATGAACTAGTTTCACAGCTTCTAAACTTCTTATGATCTTATCAAATTTATAACATTCTCTCAATAAAGGATTCATGTCACGTAACTAGTTCATGATGTGAAAGTGTCTAACAAGAATATTTTGTAGAAAAACATAAAAAATACCCCAGGTCAGACTGGACCCCAAAGGATATCCTCTTAATCATTTTATAAATTTATACTCATATACTATTAATTCAAAAAACATACATCCCTGAAATTTAGGTCATTTTCCCCAGTGAGCACTCTGCATACTTAAAAGGTCTGAAACAAACCCAAGACAAAATTGAAATGAAAATAGATATGAGAAATACCTTAAATAAGGTAAAAATATGTTACAGAATCCACACTATAATAGTTTCCTTCCATGATAAGTAAAGCGAAAGAATGGAGATCCAAAAATAGGTGAGGAAACTACTCCCTCACTAAATTTCATGCTCCCATGTCTCATGATAATATTATCTATGTCTCTATAACACTCTAAATCAATGGATATACTTCCCTTGAAAGAATTTCACCTAAGATTTAGTGATCTACATTGAATTATCTATAATAAGAACATATGGAACTAACTAAATACCTTCACAACTCAGAACATAAGAGGAATCAAGATGATATATCCTAAGCTGAGACATATGGAAAATTTCATGAGTACCTATCAAATATATTGGAAATTCCAACTAATAAGAAACCTTCACAATTAGCTCAGTGACCTCAGACATTCCAACATATATCGGAGCCAACTTCTCCTCTTTTCATTGATTATTGTGACCCAACCGAGGAGAAAATTTCAATAAAACCCAATCACCAATGGAAAAATACAAAATAAGACATCAATGATTCACATACAATTTATTCCAAGTCTATGATGTAACCAAATACTAACATATATCCCAAATCCTTGTTGATATCTCCTGAGTGAGACTCAGTCCTACCAAAGAGGCCTCAACCACCTATTCCCAACGGAGTGGTGACCTTCACGAGTGACTATAAAAATCCTCTAAGGGATAAATTATGATCGAATAGTGATAAATATTGTTATAAATAAACTCAAATAGTCCAATATGGTTATCTGGAAATCCATCAACATCTAAGGCACTAGAGCATAACAAGTCCTCTAGGATCTAAATAACATGCTCCATATAACCATCTGTATATAGATGGTATGCTATACCCAACCTGACCTAATTCCCCATCACCTCATATATACACTTATTGAACCATGAGGTAAACAAAGGATACCTTTCCAAAACAATGGAAAAAGGATCCCCATGTAAACTCATAATATCCTGCACATATAGTTTACCCAGGTCTTCAACTTTAGTGGTGTGCCTATTGAAATGAAATGAGATGACCTTTTCAACTGATCAATCACCACGTATATAGTATTCTTTCCTGGGGGGGGGGGGTCCATGGTAAACTAATAAAAAAGTTCATTGACACCTCTTCCTATTTCCAAATTGGCACTGAAAGAGGCTAGAGAAAACAAAAAGGTTTAAGATGATGTACCTTTATCTATTGGTATGTGTAATAATGGGACACATAATATTCAATGTCATGCTTCATAAATGTCCATAATAATCATCATCTCATTTCATAATACATCTTTATAGTGGATAGATTAATGGCCCATTAATATATGTGAAAGTAAAAAACCAAACTCCTCATAGATATTGATAAGAAAAACTAATCCCCATAATAGAGAATACCATCTGAAGGGAGAGACTAATCATAAACGTTCTCCACACCAAAAAGGGTTTCTTGAATTTATTTGAACTCATTATCCTACTACCGACCCTATAAAATAGACTCATGTATAGAAGATTAAAACTAATAACTGGTTAGAACCATGCCTGAAAAATCCTCTTGAGCATCTAGATGCAATTGAGTAGAGTCTTGTAAGGTTCCAATCCCACTTAGATTATAGAATAACCTATGACGGAACTTTCTTAATAAGAGAATATACAATGACATTTACCATTCATGGGGTATAGTTGATGTCAAAGTCAAACATTTTAAGGTATTCTACACACCATCTTTGTTTGAGATCCAATTATTTCTGAGAAAATATATATCTCAAACTCTTATGATTAGAAAAGACTTTGAACCTCAAATAAATGAGATAGTGCCTCCAACACTTAAGCATACATATAACCACATAAATCTATAAATCCTGAGTGTGATAATTACTTTCATGTAGACTTATCTGTTGGGATCCATGAGCCATAACCTTATCATCCTGTATAAGCACACAACTCATATTTTCACTAGAAGCATCCCAATACACCACATACCCCTTCCCATGCTCTGGTAAGATCAGAATAGGTGTTGATGTTATAATACATTTCGATACATTGAATGAATAATGATATTTCAAATCCCATTGAAATTTAAAACCGTTTATGGTAAGATCAGTCAAAGGTGACACCAAATTTTAAAAATCCTTGACGAACCATCGATTGTATCCATCAATTACAAGGAATCTCCAAAACTCAAAGTTGTTTTTTAGATCATCCCAGGACAAGAAAACCTTCACCTTCTAAGGATAAATTGATAATCCACACATATATATCATGTACCCCAATAAATTCACCTCTTGGATGAAGAAACTCCATTTAAAATGATTTACATACATACAATGACCCCTTATAATTTATAGAACCAAACTCAAGTGGTTCTCATTCTCATGATCAGATCACTAATAAACCAAAATATTATCTACAAATAGTACAAAAAAGGTGTTGATATACTCATGGAATATCTGGTTCATCAAAGCTATAAACATTATAGGAGCCTTATTATGAAAAAATATAATCAAAAGATATTCATAATGGACATACCTACTCCTAAAATCCATCTTCAATATATTAGAATTCTAAAATATAAGATAATGATAACCCAACTGAATATCAATATTTGAAAACTACTTTGGCCCCTTTAACTCATCAAACAAATAATCTATGTGTGGAAAATGATATTTATTCTTAACCATCACCTGATTAAACTTCCAATAGTCCTTACACAATCAGAGTGAACCGTCTACCTTCTTGGCGTGTAATATAGGGGATTCCCAAGGGGTAAAAATAGGGATAACAAAAAAAATCGAAATATAATCATCCAACTAAATATTGATCTCTTTAAACTCCACTGGTGCGATATAATATGAGGTTATTGAATCTAGATTCATTCTGAGAACCATTTCAATCATGAACTCTACCTCCCTCTTAGGAGGAAAACCTGGTAAGTCATCTGGAAAAATTTCAGGAAAGTCCCAAACAACTATGGGAATATTAAGAATAGAAGAAATTTCATTAGGATCAACTGATACAATAGAAAAATTACTTTTGAGCTATTGGAGGGATGTTCTTGTATGACCAAACATCAAATACCACTCTCTATAAAACACTCAAGAGCCTCCATCGACAGTGAAGAACAAGACACACCAATGATAATAGTAAATCTCCACATGGTGAGAAATAATCTAATCCATCCCATTGATGAATCGAATAGATGAAAATTGAGAATGAAGATATCCCAGACTAATTATGAATAATCCATCGATATCAAACAAGAGGGACAACAAAACCCCTACTCTTTCCTCTTCCCAATATGTGTCATTAGCTCCTTAAAAAGGACATGATTTTTATTGGGAATTTAAAAATATCCAAAAAACTGGAATAAATAACTGAGTGGGAGGCGCCAATATCAAATAAAGAAGCCACTATAGAAGTTGCAATAAAGATGGTACCTCTCAGTATTACTGGGCCCACATCAACCTCCCTCAGAAACTTATCCACTGCATGAAGGTGCTTCACTTATAAGGCCTATGGCTAGAGCCTTATAGTCCTTGAAGAATATGACTACACTAAAGTAGACTTTGGATTCAATGATCCATGACCATAAATAAGAATAGAAATATCCGGACAGAATTGTTTTGGATGGCCGTATAAACTAAAACCATTACACATCCTTTCTGGTGCCAAAAAAGAACATCAGGTGTGTCCAAAATTTCCACATTGATAGAAAGTAAAGGAAGTACTACTTACTATAACTAATGGTGTAGGGGATTCCCATTATTGAGAACTACCACCACCATCCCAGATATGCTTAGTCCACTTCCTCTTCCTTCCCTATGTGCCATTAAAGCTACTACTAGGTGGAAGAAAAGGGACAAAATATCTGTCATTGACTACCATATTCATCTTTTCCATCATATCTTTATCTACCATCTCTACATAGGTATAAATATTCAGTATAAATACATATGATATGATATCCATCTAAAAACCGTTTAGGTACTTTTGAGCATTTAACTAATTATTCTTTACTACCTCTAAATAAAAATGAACTAGTTTGTACACCAATTAGTGTATGTTGACACCAAACTCTTCCCCTGCTACAAGGAGAGGAACTCTAGATACTTTTCCATCATCAAGGAATCTAGAAATAACTGATTGAATAAGAGAGTGCTAAAACCCTTCACTTATAAGCCCATATGTTTATCCTCCTATACCATTTAATCCTACCATCACTTTTTGATACCTTCAAGTCTGAATGCTGCACACTTAACCTTGATATTGCTAGGTGTATCTAGGAATTTTAATGTCTAATTAATCTTGTCTAGATATTACTCCACCTATTGAGGTTCATTAATACCTCTAAAGGATGGTGGATTATCACATAATAACTCTTGTGATTAATCCCTTTATCCTATAGCTCCTGGATATACCTCAACAACTTCATTATTTACTTGTAATAAATTTTGGTCCATAATGTGAACTGCTCACAGAAAAGTCTCTTGAAGATTCTGATCCAAAGGAAGATTCCTTGGTGAACCATCCACTACAACCTCCTGTGGAACCAATGGAAGGAATCTTAGAAGAATATAAGTACACATTGAAAATAGAAGAGGTGATAATTTTTTTGAAAAATTTAGTTCATACCAAAAAAACCATAAGAAAAAATGATATTAAGATAAAGAACTCAAAATAGTTGACACACATCCCAAAATCCCAGGGAAACTTGAGTCCTGTCATGGAAAGAGATGGTTGGGTACTCACTGCAACCTACCCCTGAAGTCTCGAAAATACTATCCCTAGTTTAAAAACATCCTAAAACTAAGAACCAAACCTCCTCTGATACCAAACTATAATGAACTGAACCCGATACCCACCCAAACCGGCACCCAAACTGACCCATCACAAACCTGAAGGGGGTTATTGATTCCCACAGACTAGAGAATAATACCTAATCATAAAAAAACTAGAGGGGGCCATTTCTTCTATATAGAAGCATACAACATGGAATATATATATATAAACAATAAGAAGAAACAACAAAAGAGAAAAATAGAAAATATGTGCCATATAAAAAAGGAAATAGTAGAAGTGATACAACCCAAAGGTAGCCAAATAATCTTCAAGGTATGAGTCCAACAATAAAGGGAAAAACCAAAGATCATAAATAGCTACTCCATGTGATAAGCAGACAACATACTACTATATCACCACTAGTTACCCAACTTAGTTGACATAAACCTCACCACCTCATTGTGGAGATTTTACTTTCCATACATTGAAAGACATATCAAGGTATATACACCACCAATGTGGTGCATAGGGTGTGACCTAACAGGATTAGTAGTAGCCTACCCAAGTATTCCATAATAATTTATTGTAAAACAATCTAAACATGATCAAATATAAAGAAAATATGGAATGATAGTCATTTAAATAGTTTTTACATCAATAACATGGTAAAAACCCCCCTTCTCCAAAATTCATATAATCTAGGTAAAATAGTTTCAAATCATATCACATATATTAAAGTAGGTAATCAATTCCAAGTTATATAACTCAAAAGCGTAGGTAACATCGCACTAAGGATCACTACAGGTCAGCATGGATAGAAAAATCATACCCAAAAATATAAAATTGCACACATCCAGTATCTATACATATGCATCGAGTCTAGATAGAAAAGAAACACCCCATAAAGTGAACCTCCTAGCATTGTCTTATAAGTCCCTGGAACAATGGTACTAGGGAGAATAGGAGCACCTGATGAGTGAACTCCCCGATAGTATCAATAGATGAGGCCTATTGCTATACCTTACACCTAAGTAACCAAGGCTTCCCATGTGGTACATTTTCAAAACCATTTCATCAAAACCTTTCTTGGAAGAATATTAGAAAATGGATTTCATAATTCTTTGAAAAACACCCATTTTCCTTTTACCAAAACAAAAAGAAACACATATTTTCTTAAAAACACATTTCAAACATAAAAAAATCAAAAAAAAATCATTTTATTTCATTTTTAAAACAATTTATAAACCATATAAATCAAGGATCATCTAACACAAGCTAGAGATAAAACCACATACTTCAAACTCTGGTCGCAGACTCCCATAACTAGATCTAAAACCACCATATATATTTAATAACAACCGAAGAATCCCCTACCAATGATTCCCACACTTTATAATCATATTACATAATAAAAAATGTTGAAAAATAGGTTAGGACACACATACCTTAGAGAAAATACACCTGCTACACCACAACTAACAAAGGGGTAGCCCCTAGAAGAATATTACAGAATATATTTAGAAAGGATCAATAAGAACATCACCAAAACATCAATATATCAAAAAAATTAATGAAAATATGTTTCTATAATTAAAAAATGAATAATTAGAAAGATCACATACCCTAAGAGATGAAAAAAATCCACCATGAATATTGATTTCTAAATGAAATGATTTTAAAGGAGTTGAGGTTTCCAAAAAACACTTAGGTGAGCTCCTAGGTTTTGAGTTAAAAGCCTACACATCAAATAAAAAAAATCATACGTGCAACATGGTTAAAACTGTTAAACTTGAACCATTCATGATAAGAAACCCTTTCATGATGTGAACTTAATGATTTATAAGATACATTGAAAAAGGAGTGACTCAGATTAAGAATAACTATGATTGAAATTTTCATGACATGAACCGATTTCATTTCTGGTAAACCATTCACTCTATGAACCAGTTAATGACATATTACAAAGGATTCAAATCATGTAACCAGCTCAGGATATTAAAGTTTCTATGAGGTAGATTCTTTATAAAAACATATAAAAGACCCCAGGTTAACCTCGACCCCAAAATAAATCATCTTTAGCCTTTTATACATTTATACAGAGGATTAATTAATTCAAACAACATACATCCCTAAAATTTAGGTCATTTCCCCCAAAAAATATCTCCATCCTCGAAAGGTCTGAAATTAACCCAAACAAAAAGAGAAACAAAAAAGGGAGATGATAAATACCTAAAATAAGGTAACATGATATTACATTTTATGTACAATGGTGAGGGTCTTGGGACTTGATAAAATAGTGGGAGTATAATAAAAAAATTATTTTATTTCATCTCACATATTTTATTAATCCCGAAAATTACTAGTAATATAATTTTATATTACTATAGTAAAATGGAAAATTCATCAACCATGTTATAACTATAACCATTATAGAGAAATACCATATCCTTATTGGTAGTAAATTCTAAGAATGTTACATGAACATACACATTTTGTTATGATATGAAAAGAATCTTTACATGCTAGAAACCCCAAATTTTAATCCATGCACTAGATATCCAGTGTTTGATAATTTCATCTATGTATGTGGAACTCATGAAATCTAATGAGATCATGGATTCTTATAGAATGACCTAGAATATATATGATATTTATCAGTAGAGAGATTTATAGGGATGCTTTGACATCTCCTTGTCACTATTTATGAGAAAACATGGACATGGAACCCCATTTGAGCCACACATAGTCAAAATGATTGGCTAGATTGAGTGTATAGACATTCTAGAGTTTAAATTACCTAATAAATTACATACTAATCTCATCCTCACATCACTCCAAAAAAATATTCTCAATTTTTTTTGAGAATTTCAATATGAACAAAATTGATAAGAATTTATCAGATATTTTTACTCTACTTATCCAAGTTAACAAAGATACGATTAATATAAATCCTTAAAATATAATGGTGAATAATATAAAATTCTATAATAACAGCTCTAAGAAAAACACCAAGTCTAAAAATTCTTGAAAATTACCTTCTAAGAAAAAGAGGATCAAGGGGAAAGAAAGGGAACATGATTTTGTATTTTGTTTTTCAATGGTATGAAGGGATAATGGAAAAAATAACTCCACCATAATAACAAATAAAAGGAACACTTTAGTTGAATTAATTATGGACTAGAATCAATAAATTTCTATAAATTGGTTATCAGATATAGTATGTGGTTCTCACATTTGTATCCAGTTATAGGAACTAATTAGATTTAGAATAGTTTCATGAGGTGGTGTGGATATATGAGCTATTGATGGGTATATGTTCAATGAAGTTATAATTTGATATTACCACCTCACAATTCTTCCTAAAATGATCTTAGGTTTGAAAAACTACTATTATGCATCGTTAGTTACCAAAAACATTATTTTTGTGTCCAAAATTAATCCATATGGATTTATTATCAAATTTGGGAATAAATGTTTCTTCTTTTAAAAATATTACATATATTATTGTAAAATAATTCTTAATAATGGAATTTATATATTGGACTAAATGAACCAATTAATGGAAAGAGATAATTAATCTGTTTCAAATAACTCATATCACACCCAAATGTGGCATCACCACTTAGGTTGTGTAAATGAAAAGCGCATGACTAAATTAAAAAAAAGATAGATATTTAGATTATTTCAAACTAAAACCACTTGGAATATTTCATGCTTGTTTTCATGGAAAATGACCAAATATATATTTAGTGGAATAAATTGAAGGGGGAATAGATATTATATATTTGGTTCATATAGATGTGTGTGGACTATTTTCTATTGAATAAAGGGGTAGAAATTCATACTTTATAAATTTGACTGATTAATTTAGTTGATATGGATATGTCTACTTAATGAGGTATAAGTAAAATTACTATGATAAATTAAAAAAATGAAAGAATTAATTTGAGAACCAACATGGAAAGATGATATATAAACATCACTCATCCCATAATGAAGAATATATAAACTGTTTTTTCAATGTCTATCTACTAGAGTTTGAGGTTTTATATCAAATAACTTCAACTTATACACTAAAATGGAATGGTGTAAGTGAAATAAGTATCTTCAACTCTATAGATATGGTAAGATAAATGATGAGTTATGTAAGTCTTACATTATCCTTTTGGGGATACACATTATCAATAAAAACACACACACTAAAACTAGTTCCAACAAAAGAATTATATGATGTAGTATTTATTATGTAGAGTGGTAAGAAACCTTCTTTGTCACATTTACATTCTTGAGGATGTGTAGAATTTTTAAGGCCTCTTTAGGTAAAAATATATAACCCTAAGTCACTAAGTTCACCTTTATAAGAAATCCTAAAGAAACAATGGGTATTACCTATATGAATTATCAAATGAGAAGGTAATAGTTATAAGAAAATATCTATTCCTTGATAGGGATCACATATCAATAATATATAGTGGGAGTATGATAGACTTCGATAAAGTCATGGATCAAGATACACAAGAGATGGAATATGAAAATACTATAAAATTACCTTTGGAAGAGGATGTTCTAGAGAGAAAAATATTTCATGGTAGTATAAGAGATGTTATTGAAATTGAAATATATTGTTACTACTCACCAAGGATAAGAAATAATTATTATTTGGTAATAAAGGCCTTGTAACCTATAAGTAAGCATTAAGTGGAAAAGAATATTATAATTTGAAAGATTACATGAGTTCTTATATGGATTCCATGAACCAAATTTTTTTAAAGATCCTAGTAGATTTTCATGACCCAAACCACTGGGGCCTTCCTGGTAGATAGTGAGTTGAGTGTGAAACCCTAAGACCACTTCTAATAGGATAGGGGCTAGAAAACAATGTTGAGTTGCAATATCACACACACATGGAATGCCTTTTCCTAAGGTACATGTATGAATTCACACAACTCAAAATACCCATACAATTCTAAATGGTAATGTGAAATTGAAAATAAAAATGGGTGAATATAGATATATTCCACAATAGAGTACAAAAAATTATTTTAAAAAATAAAGGGCCAAATAACATACCACCATAACTGATAAAAGAGTCAAACCTGATAATAATGTGGGTAATACTCACAAATAAACAACATAGTATAACCATAGTCTTTGTACCCCAACTATGATACACCTTCTTCTGGTCCTCATAGGATTATATCATCTATATAAGACACAACTTGTGAAGGAAAAGACCATGAAGGGGTGAGTATATACAAACCCATTAGGCACCCAAAAAACCCAAAAGGGAGAAATAGAAATATTCTTTTTAACCCATAAGAAAGAGGGTAAAAAAACTAATCAAGAAAGAAATGGAGTATCTATCTCCACAACCTTGTTGCGAATGATGAGTTAGATCATCACCACCTTGGTATATCAATCATGATATTAGATATAAAAACTATTACCCCATATATACTCAGGATATACACTAAGTCTCAAAGAGTTATCAGTTATACTTCTAGACACATTATTCCGCTCAAGGCTTAATGTGTAACTTGTCCAGGATAACTAAGTCCCTGAGCCATTCTATCACTGATGGAACCCAACCGAGGAGTCATGATCATAAGTATTTCCATTAAGAATTAATTTCTAGAACTTATAATATCTTGATACATAGATAAGTTACCACACCTAGGACCACTGGGAGAAAATAAGAACCCTAATAAGAACTTCAAAGATATCGATACCCATATAGGTGATCACACCCAACTGATACCAGTATACACATTGCTAAAAGAATCACCCCACTAGTATCACCTCATTATACATCTATGATTCCCAAATGAAGGTCATCATCACGTTTTTAATGGAAAAATATGTTTCGATAGGCTACTCATAATCACCCATATGATTCATGAAGAAGGATATTTGTGAGGAAGAAGTCTCCTAGGGGAGTACCCAACATGTACTCCTTGGGAGCACAACAGCTTTCTTGAAGATAAAACTTGATCATATCCCATAATGGAACTCATAATATATAAGGAAAGTACAAAGTGTGTACATGTGGTTATCTGGCATGTAACCTCAACTAGACTCCTGGGTATTTCATCACCTACACATAGATTGGATGGCCATGCCAAAACACACGGTGTGTAAATATAGTACATGTTGTGTCCTATCATCCAGGGCATATATCTATGTCCTCTAACCCATTATCATGTACATAAAACCATTCCCTTGTATGTCTCCCATTCTCATGTGTACCTAGGGTATGGTCGTGTACTACTAAATAACCATATCCCCTTAATATAGTGTGTCTATCCATGAAATCATCCACATGGCCAAGTCCTACTACACGATGTGTACTCCTAGTGCATGATGTGTAATTCAAAAATATATTTCTTTCCCAATGGAAAGAACACATAGTTTGTTCTCCAACACTATGATCAACGTGATCAGGATTTTTGAATGAGAAATCACTATGAACCTCCCAAAACCCCCTCTTTCCACTAATTACTCAAATGTAAACCCATAAGAGATACTTAAAAGTCATAAAATGGATTTAAAACCACTAAAAATTAATATTCATGGATTTTGACATAAAAATAATAAAACATTCTACATCATAGAGAAACAACGCAGATTTCACTACTGTAAAATAAGGCTATACCCACAGTTTTGTTAAACTACGACTATATGGGTGAAGTTACAACCTATTCTCACAGTTCTCCATAAACCATGGTTATAGGGTTTGTTTCAAGACCTATACCCATGGTTCTCCAAAAACCTGTGGGTATATGTCAAACCTACACACACAATTTTCCCAAAATTGCGGGTATAGGTCATCCCTATATCTACATTTTTGGAAAACTATGGGTATACCATTCTCAAACAAGTGTGGGGTAAAAAAATTCCATGGGGAAAAATTATGGGAAAACCTATTTCCACGGTTTTCCACCTATAGCCAAAGTTTTAAAAAATATTTAAGTAAATATATATTTATATACTGATAATCATATGTAGTGCAGTGGTTAGGCACATGTAATATATAGAGGTGTTTCAGAGTTCAAATTTGGCATCAGGAATTTTTAAATCTTGTGGCCACAGTTTCGGGACCGTCACTATAGGGTTATTGTCACAATGGAATATTTAGCATACTCATATTCCCATGGTTCAAAAATGTGGGTATAACATTTTCAAACCATGGCTATATCTTAGATCTATAATGATGACTTATGCTCCCACAATTATATGAATTGTGGGTATAGGGTAATTTTCCAGTAGTGTTATGTACTGAACCATGCCTTGAAGCCACTGCACTATGATTCAGTCTCAATTTCCATCAAGGGCAAAGTCTAAAGGTACCTCCTCTCTCCCTCAATTCATCCATCATATTTGGGAGGAACTCCATACTTACTACTATATGTAGGAATCCAAATGAATTGGGGGGATATTTTACCCCTATTTATTTAATTAAATAAATTAACTTATTTAATTAATTGTCGCTTCCACCAACAGAGTCCTTCCACTAAGCGCTCGACACTGAACAACTTTATGTATCACTATGGGTAAACCCTATATTTTGAGTTTAATGGTTGTATCAAATTTATTATATGAGACTACATTTAAAATTTATTCCATTATTTCTAAAAAAATATTTGATTGTGATATAATACTTTTAATATTTTGAAAATCCCCACACCAATGCTCTCTGAGCCCTAAAATTATTCACTAACTATGTGCCTAACTCGAGAAATATTCCTAAAAATATTCCAAATCCTTATATGATAAAAATAAATTCACTAAATAAATCTTATAGTGGAAATAAATCTCGTTGGTTTAAAATGAGTATTTAGTATGAAACTGGACATTGATGGACAAGTTGGTACCTATAAGGTACATTTTTTTGGAAAAGAATTTAACCAACATCAATCCATTGACTACGATGAAACCCTTTCTTTAGTTTCAATGATTAAATCTATAATAATTATAATTTCCATAATATCTTACAAAATCGATAACATTTAGAAGATGGTTTTCAAAATAGATTTACTTAATGGGAACCTTCAAGATGATGTCTATATGAAACAAAAAGATAGGGTTATAACTAAAAAAGATTTCAATAATGTAGTAAAATTATATATTTGCATATTTTGATTAAAAAATGAATCTAGGTCATGGAACATTCACTTTTATGAAACCATAATAAAATTTAGTTTCATAAATAGTGAATGTGAGCCCTGTGTCTACAAGTGGTTTAGTGGGAGTGCAGTAATTTTCTTAATATTATATTTTGATGACATATTACTTACTGATAATGAAATACCTGTCTTACAGTATATTAATAATTGGTTAAACACATGTTTAAAGATGAAAGACTTAGTTGAATCAACATACATTCTTGGGAACAAATTTTATCCTGATAGATCTAAGAGGAAACTTGGACTAAGTATAAGAACTTACAATGATAAGATGATAAAGATATCTTGTATGGAGGAATCCAAGAGGGGATTATTTCCAATCTGACAAGGTATATATCTATCCCAGAAAATGTATCCATATAAACATGATGATGTACATAGGATAACAATGACCCCATAGAAATCTATTATTGGGTTAGTCATGTATGACATGGTGTGTACTAGGCTAGATGTTCACTATACCTTGAGTGTGGTGGGTAGATATCAAGATGACCAAGGATACCTCTATTGGATATAAGTTAAGACAATCCTAAATTAAATCACACATACTATATGTTTTATATGTGAGGATCTAGTCATCAAAGGATATACTGATTCTAGTTTCCAAATAAATAAAGATGATCAGAAATTATAATCAGGATTTATATTCACTCTCGATAGGGGTGTCATGAGCTAGAAGAGCTCAAAAAAAGTTGTGTTTGTTGATTCTATAGTAGAGAAAAATTACATTGTGGATTCTGATGCAAACAAAAAAAGTTTTTTTGATATGAAACTTTATCCAATATATTGATGTTGTTCCTAATAGTAAAGATCCTATCGCACTTTATTATAAAAATACTATAGTAGTGGATCTTACCAAGGATATAAGGTTACATTATCAAAAGAAGCATATACTTCTAAAATATCAATTTTTGAGGGATTTTACATCGAGATGGGACATCATAGTAAGAAAAGTTTCTATGAAATATAATTTGGTAGACCCATAGACTAAAGATATTTCCCAATAGAAGCATGAAAATCATGTGAGATCTTGAAGAATCAAAGTCATTAGCAGTTGGCTCTAGTTCAAGTGGGAGTCTACTGGAGTTGGTGGCCTAGAACCAAATTCTTTTTTCTTAATATTTCTTTTATATTCAAGGATTTTAATAATAATAAATATCTTAACACATATTTATTGTTCTTTAGTGTAACATTAATGTGATAAGGTCCTAAACTATATGTCACATTATAGAGGTAATAATTGATCCATGCTATATTGAGAACCTTTAAGTTTTATGATGATACTATTAAACATAAGTTCTATGGTCATATGACATTTTTTTATGGGACACATGTGATGTAGACTATCAGTTGAAAGATACTCATAAAATTACACTAATTTATCTCATGAATCTTTCACTTGGTAATATCCAAGATGTGAGATTATAAGGATACACTCACATATTGTAATTCTATATGATTACGTGTAATTGGATATTCTAGTCTATGAACTTGTGTAATCATTGTTCAACATTAATATTATTATCAATACATATCATAAGTCATGTACTTTTATGTACTGATAAAAACATAAATCTATATGTCTTTAGATAAGTAGGGCATGTTGGGTGTGTCATGGGTGACATGTTATTAGTGAACAATCTAATAAATAATTTATCCCTTCCATCTATATGTAAGTTGATATATCATCCCTTTAATTGGAATGAAACTTTTGAACTAAATTCCATGATCGTGGTGTATTAATGATTTTATTTTGGAAATTAAAATAAAGTCATATCAATAATATAGGTTGATGAAATGTGTTTGAAACCTGGTTTATGAGATATTAAGTAAAAGGGATTATATTACATAGTGATCATTCATATGTGGCTATTTCTAAAAAATACTATCTTCTTCCTATTGGGTGCCTTTATGTGCTACTAAAGCATGAAATTAGAATTTTGGTAAACCTGTCTAATGCCATTGAAGAAGAAAACTAAAGGGTCAAAAAACAAAGTTTTTTTATTTATCTTAATTAAAATCTATTTGATTTTAATTGTTTGAATAAATAATATTCTTCAGACCATGGATTAATATTTAGTCATATTTTATTGATCACAAATATTTATTCACCATATTTATGTGTAATTTAAATACTAATTAAATATTTATTCATAATACTGTGAATATTATAAATATTTATTTATTTATATAATGAATAATATCCATTATTTAAGGTGTGGTAAATGAAAAGGAAGTCCTGGCCGATTTATCAGGTCTGTAATGAATGATATATTAAAAATCATTTAAATAAATATAAAAACATTTATTAAATAAATGATATTTATTTTATCTATGAATTTTGGGCATGCCAAGTAAATAATAATAATAATAATATTATTTAGATGTGGTTTTTTCTTGAAATTAATATCACAATAAAGGGGCTATGTGTTATTAATTATTTTCCAACCTAGTTCTATAAATACCTTATTATATCATTTCCCAGGGTTATATGTTGTTGTACACAACACGCCCCTCTAGAGAATATCTTAACCCTTTAGGGAAAAATTATATTGAACTCTCTCAAGAATCAAGAGATTCCACATTCCTCCTTATTTCAAGAATACGTGAATAATAATCAATCATTAAACATCAAAGTATTTTATTGTGATAAAAAACAATGTTAAAATATTAGTACCACCATGCTAGTACCTGAAGTACTATTGGTGATTCTTTGAGATCATAGAAGCATGTGTGCATCACCACTTGAGGTATTATTCTTTAGATACTCTAAATTTAATTATAAAACAATCAAAATAATGGTCAAAATATTAACAATATTTTTTAATAAATAATTCTAAATATAGAAGTAATTTTTTATTTAAATTAATTATAAATTTAACATGAAAAATATTCTCTCTTCTTGGTTCAAATATCTATGTTAATTAATCACAAGATTAATAAATTGTTTATGATTTTTTTATATCATGTATATCTTAGATTATTTATTGATTACAACAAAAGACTTTTTTGGAATGGCATAAATAATTTATTTTGTTATAGCTATAGTTTTCAAAGAATTTAAAATAATTTGGGATCACTAAATTGATCCAAGACTGTTTACTCAAAGAAATAAGGAATATAACCTACAAATTTTAGACAAAAGGATGATGATAAAAATAAGTATATTTTATATGAATTGTATTAGTACTTTGGATACTTTAGTAATATAAAAAATATCTTTTGGCTTAACTACTAACATCATAATGTTCCTAGGAGTCTTGGGAGGAATTGTCTTTGGGAAAGTCCGTCCCTTCAAAGGAGGAAAAAACTAAAACATTTTAAAAATTCTAGAAATATTCCCCAAAATAGTTTTGAAGATCTCAAATAAGTATATGTAATATGTGAAAAACATAATCATTATGAAAATTAATGTATCATAATTTTACCATATAAGAAAAAAATATTTTTTAATACTCATAATCCTTATAGGAATAAGAGAAATGGGAAAGATAAATCTTTTATTATTTAAGTTTCACTCAAATCATCCAAAGGAGAAAGTCCATGAATCATGGATATTGGATATTCCTCTCACATGAAATGAGATTTAAAACTTTAGAAAGATATTGAAAAATTAAATATAGGATCATTGAACTTTGGAAATTATGGGTCACTAAAGGTGAAATGATTTGGTTTAACTATTATTGGGAAAGAAAATATAAAATATAAAAACACTCTTTATATTGATGGATTGAAAAAACAATGTTAAGTTATTTTCATATTTTTATTAAAAAAATTAATTTTTTTTGAAGGATAGATTACTTGTTAAGAACCTTGAATATGGAAGACAATTGAAAAGATATAAATAAAATTAAGGTATTTTTTTAGAGCTCATTTGTCCTAATGTGTGTGAGGCCATGAGGAAGCAATATAAGAATGGAGAAGTACTTAATTTTATTGGTGACATCACTTTCATTACTTGTTTTATTTTTATTTTAAAAAAATTTATAGGCCTTATTGTTTTTTTAATTTTTTCAAATAAGTACTAAAAATGAGTGTAGTTATGATCTAAAGAAGATATAGGCAAACAATGGAATTGAGTTTACAAATGTAATGTTTTCAACTTATCTAGAGATGAATTGAATATAATATAAAATTATTGTACTATATAGACCGCAACTGAATGGTTTGGTTTAATGTAAGAATGGATTTTTGGTGGAGAGGGCAAGGAAAATGTTAGTTGAGCATGACACTTAAAGATATTTTTAAAGATAATCTATTAGTGTAGTGGTTCTCTTTTAAATCCATTATTTAAATAGGTTTAATTTATATATGTACCCTTATGGGATGTATTATAAGAAGTATATATGTTTAATGTATATTCATGCATTTGTAATCCCCATTATTATCAAGGTAAAAGGTGAAAATCTTGAGAAGTTTGAAAAGTGTGGTGTCGATTGGATATTCCTAGGATATCCTACTAATGAAAGATGTTATGCCTATTATAAAAAAGAATCTTCAATTTTAGTTGATACTATTTATGTGAGGTTCCTAGAATATTCAAATAAGTAATATATATATATATAAAGAGACAAATTCCATAAGTGATGATAATGTTGTTTTTGTGAAACAACCCATTGAAATTTTAAATAAAAATGATAGTATTGAAGTTGTACGTGCTATAAATGAATATTTATCCATTTAAAGTGATGGGAAAAAACCTAATTAATATTATTAAAGGCTGAGAAGAAAAGTTCAAGTCCAATATATCATTATAGGTCAAATAAAATAGGTACAAACTTGGAGAAATTTGAGAATAATAGCTCATATTTCATTGTTCTCCCAAGTTGAATGAAAAGATGTTGAAGAAGAATTAAAGTATCAATAGTGGGTTAATGATATGAATGAAGAGTTAGAAATGATTTATAATAATGAGACTTGATATTTGGTAACCAATGTAAAATATAATAATTTCATTTGTAAAAAGTGAGTGGTCCAAAAAAATTGAATAAAAATGGTGAAGTAGTGAGAAATAAAGAAAGAGTAGTGTGTAAAGGCTATTCAATGGTTGAAGGAGTAGAGTTTAATAATACCTTAGAACTAGTTTCAAGGATTTAAACCATTATAATATTTAGTGATATTTAAGCACAATGGAAATACAATATATTAGAAATGGATGTCAAGTATGACTTTCTCAATGATGAGTTGGAATAAGAAGTCTTCATTGAGGAACTATGTGGTTTGTTTTTTATAGAAGATGAGAATTATGTTTAGAAGTTAATGAAATATTTATATGGGATTAAATAAGCCCCATGATCATTGTTTTTAAGATGTAAACCTGCTTGAATATGTTGAATTTTATATTGGGAATAATTGACACCAACCTCTAACTTAGAGATAAAAAAGAGTTATCTAACTCATTTATTATTTATACTAATGGAATCATATTTTGAGGAAATTATAAAGAATATTGATAGAAGTTTTACATTCAGAAAAAGATTCTGTTTGAAATTTACAGTCTTAGAGATATGAGAAACTTTCTTGGCCTACAAATTTCTCAAGTTGAAGATCATATTTTTCTTCTTCAAGAGAAGTATGATAAATAAATTCTTAAAAGGTTAACAATATAGGATTAAAATCATATTTCCACACCAATTTTAGTGGGAACAAAGCCTTCCAAATATGAAAAAGTAAAACGATTTGATCTAATGGAGTTTCAAAAGATTATTAGAATTTTATTGTACTTAATATATTCAACTATAGATTTGGTATATGTTGTTATAATTTCTTCCAAGTATAAAAGTTCTCTAAAAGAGTCACATTTTAGTGTGGGGATTATGATTATTAGATACATAAAATCACATGAGCCTCAGCCCAGTTGGTGAGGACTCCTTAAGTGCATCCATGAGACCTAGGTTCAAAACTAGGCGAAGGCATATTTCCTGGTTACTGTAGCAGGTTCTGTAGCAGGAATTGTAGCAATAATGTAGTAGGTACTGTAGCATGAAATATGCATGTACTTTTGCAGTTACTATAAATGGTCCTCTTTGGTACTGTAGTAGCCGAAAAAATTCATCTTGGGCCACCGATTTGGGATTGGAGTCCTTAAGACCATCAGGCCACCCGTGCCTTTGGGTTAGTAATGTGTTTGGGACACCTTTAAGGCCTTCAGGCCACCTCAAGGCCTTTGAGTCACATGATCAGTGCAGTTACTCCATATAGACTCTACAAAAAAAGGAGTAGTCCTAGAGGATGATTCATAAAAAGTGCACTCACCAGAGCAGAACCAAATGGATTTGGAAGAATAAGAGGGTTTGGATACGCCATCAGGACTAGCCTGTGCTTGCACAAGAAGCCTAGATAGATGAACATGTGAAGGTGGAGAGCTAGCATTATGATGCAGATGCTAGGGAGGGGTATTTCCTTGTAGTTATGTTCTGGTTGAAATCACTAATACCTTTGGGTCATGTAATCTATTAAGCCTACATGACATGTAATCTCTTATCCAATGTGACTTGTAAGGGTTCCCCCTCATCCATTTAAAGGGGGATTATCAAAAATAAATAAAAATGAAGGCATTTGGGCCATTCAGGCTAGATACATAAAACATAAAATTAGTTTTGTATTGAAATATAATAATAAAGGGAATATAAATATATTCAGTTACACAGATGTAGATTGGGAAGGCTGTGTTGATGATATAAGATCCACATCTATTTGATTTTTCTTCATTTGTGAGAGGTATTTTTGTTGTAATGCAAAGAAGTGGAATTTTTTGAATCTAATCACTACTGCAGATGATTATGTGACCACTAATAAAACTCAATTAATCCCGATGATAATCTCATTGGAAGATATTAAGGTTAATGTAATGTTGACACTTATATTGGGTAGTGATAATAAAATTACTATAAATTAATCAATTAATCTTGTTTAACATTCAAGAAACAAGATCATTAATATAAATTATCACTTTATAAAAGAGATTATAGAGATTAATAGAGAGTAATTAATTAAATTTAGAAAAAAAGGAGTTTATAGAGAGTAATTAATTGAATTTAGAATTTATTTATACAAAGGGGAAAATTAAAGATGTGTTCATCAAGTCATTATATAGAGAATAATTTCAAAAGTGAAGGTTTTTTAATGGGATTTCAAACTCAACCTTGTCAAGGATAAGGTAAAGTGTTTCCCCCTCTCCCATATAAACTTTGGATATTTTCGTCAAAGGGGGAGAAAATTAACTGACAATATAAATCTTCCTTTTTATTTATGTTCCTATGTTTTGTTTCAAAAGTGGGAGAATTTTTATAGGGGGTATGACAACCTTTCTCTTTATTACACACTTAAACCTGATTTTTTACATAAAATCTTTACTTGATACAACATATAATATCTAGAGGTATAGTGTATTTGGGTCTTAGGATCATTACATAATATATTATAACATAAAAAACACTACATCTTTATTGAAAACTTCCTTTACATGACCACTACATTCCTTTGTACTTAACATTGCATGGGATAACCTTATGTCATGCATAAGAAAATGGCAAGTTATAATGCCTAGTAAGGGACTAAAAATAGAATAAAATGAGTAATACAATACATTTTATACAATAGGAATATAAATGGAGCACCAGAGAAACATGAACATAAAGGCATAATAAAGCATTATAATCATAACATGGAAATGTGGAAACAACACTTAACATGGAATTAGCACGAGCCAAGGCCCATTGCACATGGAGCATGAGTAAACCATCATTGCACAAGAAGCATGAGTAAACCCTCATTTCAATTTAATTATCATGAGTCAACACTCATTGCACATGACGTATCATGATACTATACATTACCCAATGCATTGGAGTGCTATCAGGGCACACCCTACTTAAACATTTCATTTCATGCATAAGTGTGCCACATAGATCATAAAACATGGAATCAATCATCATAATTTATTACATGATAAAGGGATGTTGAATACATACATGAAGATTTATAATCAATAAATAAATGTTCATAAATGTGAATACCCTTGATCGAGAAATGGGCATTGTATTCACTACACAATGACATTGTCTTGGAAAATCGTAGTGCAATTTCAGCAGCATAACAGTGTGAAATAAGAACTCATAAAAAATGGTTGATGAGAGAGAAATGGGTGTTTGATCATATTTACATGAAATTGACAGTAAGGGGGTCATATAGATACATTTACCAACAAACATAATGGAATTTAGATGCATAATTCAAAATAATTACTTCGATGTAAAAGAGGAGAGAGAAATTTCTCATGGAATTTCAGCATGGTAACAGGTGTACATGGGATGCATTAATGAGAGATAAAGGGGTCTTTCCTCATAAAACAATAAATAGGGAAGCATGGGGGAGGTTCAAAATCACACCCCAACATTTTTAATTTAAAACAAAATGGTATAACAACTTCAATAATATTGGACAAAAATGAGAAAGGAAGAAACCCTTTACTTGGAAGTGCGATCCCAAATGCTTGGGAGAGGATTGAGAGAGGCTTCTTGGGAGCATGGGGGAACCTTGAGAGGATTCTAGAGAGAGGAGGTCATGGTTTGGTCTAACTACAAAGGCTTTGAGTGAAGAGAAAGTGGGAGCTTGGGTGGGTTTATATTGGAAAGGAGAGGGAATTCTTCATTATTTTGGTTTGGGACACCTCACATTAAACTAATCAAAACCACAAACCAGCCCATGGTTTTTTCCAATGGGTTTTTCAAAATGGGTGTGGAAAAAAATATTTTATAAGTACAATGGCCGAACTTCCTAAAATATTAGGGTTTCTTACGTGGAGGTGAGTCACACTCTCAAGGAAAATAATTTAAAAAGACAAAATGTTTTATAAGTCTTGGAGGGTCCACTAAAGCTTTTTAAAATAAATCAAACAAATCTAAAATCAAATTATTTTAATTATAAAACATATATTGGATGAAAATAATGTTTATAGTATTTTATTACATCACTATTGGGTCATTATGATGTCATAAAACACATTATATATTTAAACGGTATTGATTTTTTACCCAAAAATTAGACTGTCTAAGAAAATTATAAAAAATTCAACATTGGATAATATCAACATAATGATTCCAAAAATAAAATTCATTTTACATAAATAATTTTATAAACATGTGAATTATTACTTTTAAAATAAAAACATACATTTACTGAAAATTCATGGGTTTTGACAAAAACAACTTTCAAACCTTAATAAAAATTATAATTGAATTCATAAAGCCATATGATCATTTATATTTAATAAAAATTGATTTAATTATAATAATATTTTATTAAAATATTATTTAATTCAAAAATCCTTTAATTCATCAAAATAGATTTATTAGTTTAATATTAACTAAAAATACTATTTTTGCTTCAAAAACAATTTACAAAGTAACAATTATAAATGAATGCACATTCTTTATACAAAAATAATGTACATAGTCATAGTTCTAGGGTCTTGTTACATAACCCCTTATAACTTCCACATAAGGCTGAACGGTAAGGTGTGTGATGATGAACGAATCTTGGGGTGGCTCAGATAACATCGCTCGGGTGGTAATCTCTATTAACTTCCACTTCTCCTGTAGTCGGTTCTGGTCAAGATTAACGTGTTCAAGCTCAACTTGGGCTTGGTCAATAGAGAAGCCCGATGATGCCACCTCCTTTCTGAGCTTCAAAAAATGAGATTCGAATGGGGAAAGTCTACTGGATGGGGCCATCGCTTCCTTTGTCTGAGTAAATTTGATTTGTTAAAGCCCAATATTTATACTAATCATGTGATCACTATTCAATGGCTATATTAGAAATGGTCAAAATTCATAATGGTATTTTAAAATCCAAAAAACATAAAACCAGTGATGTTCACATTTTATATAACCATAATAAACATTTAATTAGATTAAGAGGAATTTCCATTAATGAATATTTGGGTCCTTACAATATTCTCCCCTTAAGAAATTTCACCATGGAAATTTCCTTTTCCCACTCTAAAAAATGTGGGTAACTTTGCTTCATCACTTCCTTTGATTCCCACGTTGCTTCTTCAAACTTTTTTTTTCGCCACAACACCTTGATGAGGGGAATTGCCTTATTTTGTAGGACTTTTTCCCTACGATCTAAGCTCTTCACTAGTTGCTCCTCGTAAGAAAGATCATCCTCTAGTTGTACTACCTCTGAAGATAGTACATGTGAAAGGTCTGGTATGTAATTCCTTAGGAGGGATACATGAAAAACATCATGTACTTTCTCCATGGTAGGTGGATGTGGTAGTTGATAGGCCACATCCCCAACACGATCGAGAATCTTGAAGGGGCCGATGTACCTAGGACTTAACTTACCCTTCTTTCCAAAAAACATGACCTTCTTCCATGGAGATATGCATCAAAATACCATGTGTCTGACTTTAAACTCAAGGTCTCATCGATGGTTATCTGCATAACTCTTTTGTCGACTCTGGGCTTCCTTGATATGATGCTGAATGGTTTTTACCTTCACCATTTTTTCGACCATTTCGGGTCCTAGCAGCTTATGTTCACTGACTTAATCCCAACATGCCAGTGTTCTGCACCTCTTCCCATGCAGGGCTCCATAAGGTGCCATTCAGATGCTCGAGTGGAAACTGTTATTGTAGAAGAATTAAACCAGTGTAAGATATTGGTCACACCCTCCTTTGAAGTCCATTGAACATGATCTTAACATATCCTCTAGTGTCTGAATAGTTTGATCAGATTGGCCATAAGTTTGAGGATGATAGGTCGTACTGAAGTTCAGTTCAGTATCCCGATCATGTTTAAGACTTCCAAAACTTAGAGGTGAATCTTGGAACTCGATCAGATACAATAGATTTTGGTACTCCATGTAGCCTTACCACTTCCCTAATATATATCTGTTCCAGTTGATCCAATGAGAAATCCTCCCAAATTGCAATAAAGTGTGTATAATTTGTAAGATGATCCACAACAACCCAGATTTCATTGTTGCCTTTGGATGCCTTCAGAAGTATGGTGAAAAAGTCTATGGTGATGTTCTCCCATTTCCATGATGGTATGTGCAATGGTTGCATCATCCCCTTATATTTCTACCTCTCTAACTTCACTTGATGACACACCAGGTTCTTTGATGTATACTCAGTGATATCCTTATTCATATTATCTGACCAATAATTCTCTTAGAGATATCTATACATCTTTGTGTTTCCTGGGTGAATAAAGAAATTTGATCTATATGCATCATCCAAAAGTTCCTTCTCCAACTCTGAACATGATAGAACACACAGTCTTTTCCCAAATCTCATAATTCCTTCTTCATTAAAATTAAACTCCGAGGATTTTCCTCTTCTGATAGCTTCCATTTTCTTCTGAATTCCCACATCATTCTTTTGAGCATCCTTTATCCTTTCCAAAAGAGACAATTGAGCAATCATTTGTGAAAGGATTTATGATGTTACCTTATTTATGATTCCCATGTCCATATTTATCAATTATAAGAAGATTGGATCCTTCTCAATTCTCATTTGTGATAGAATTGTTGGGTCCTTTCTACTTAGATCATCCACTACCTTGTTCGCTTTCCCACGATGGTAATGGATTTAGCAGTAATAGTCTTTGATTAGATCTAACCATCTTTGTTGGCACATGTTCAACTCTTTCTATGTGAATATATACTTGAGGATTTTGTGGTCCATATATATTTCACACTTCTCCCCAAAGATATAATGCCGCCAAATTTTTAAAGTGAAGATCACTACTGCCAAATCTAAATCACGTGTTGGATAATTCTGCTCATGAAATTTCAATTTCCTTGAAGCATAGGAAATGACTTTGTAATTTTTCATAAACACACAACCTAAGACCTTCTTCGAATCATCACTGAATACCACCAAAATTTCTCCACTTGTGGGTAAAATGAGAATGAGCACAGTGATAAGCCTCTTTTTTAACTCCTTGAAGTTTACTTCGCATTCATCACTCCAAGAAAAATTTTCTCCCTTATGAGTTAACATGGTAAGAGGGTTGGAAAATTGTGAGAAATTTATCACAAATCGTCAATAATATCCATCTAACCCTAAGAAGCTACAGATATCCATTACCGATGTTGGCCTCGACCATCCCTCAATTGCATCTGTTTTGGAGGGATCCACAGATATCCCATTGCTTGTGATGATATGGCCCAATAATGAGACCTAATTCAACCAGAACTCACACTTGCTATACTTTTCATAGATATTATCCTTTCACAAGGTCTCTAGTACAGTTCTTAGATGATCCTCGTGATCCTAAATGGTTTTGGATTATATCAAAATATCATCTATAAAGACTACCACAAATTTTTCGAGGTAACTCCTAAAGACTCTATTCATCAATTACATGAAGATTTATGGAGTATTAGTGAGTCCAAAAGGCATTACTATGAATTCATAGTGCCTATATCTTGTACGAAAAGTATTCTTGGGGATATATTCATTATTCACCCTTGATAATATCCCTACTACAAATCCACCTTAGGGAAGTATTGTGCTCCACGCAGCTGATCGAACAAGTCTTTGATTCGTGGGAGAGGATACTTGTTCTTTATCGTGATTTTGTTAAGCTGATGAAAATCGATGTAATGGAACATTGAACCATATTTCTTCTTAAATAAGAGGACTGGTGCACCCCAAGGTGAAGCACTTGGGCATATAAAACCTTTATCAAGATTCTCCTGTAATTGTTTCTTCATCTCCTCAAGCTCTACAACTGCTATTCTATATAGATTCTTGGATATTGGAAATGTACTAGGTATAATATCTATTGAGAATTCAACATCTATTCTTGGAGGAAGACCAGGCAATTCCTTGGGAAACACTTCAGCGAATTCCCTCACAGTAGGCATGTCTTCAAGGATAGTTGCCTTCTTAGACTCAATCATCTAAGCCAGAAACATGTGATAATAGGTAAATAATATTCACGCTTGAGATGTTGTAGCTAAATAAGATTCATCTTCCTACTTTAAATTTTATATAATTGGAGGTTGATTCTCCACATGGAGAGTAATTTTCCTCTCATGACAATTTATGTTGGCTCTATATAAGGAAATCCAATCCATGCCATGAATTGCATCAAATTCCACTAGAGGGAGTATAATGTGGTTATCCAGAAAATTTAATCCACAGATTATGACATGGTAGGAGTTATATTCATGGGATTCAATGATTTCCCCACTTGACTTACTCATAGACATCTTCCCTTCCACGATTTCTGGTGGTGCTGGGATTGTTCTACTTAACTTTCGGGATATAAAAGAATGCGTTGAACCAGAATCAAAAAGTACGTTTTCTATTCATGAATTAATAACTAGCGTACATGTCACCACTTCATTGTCAGGGTTCACTTCGGCAGTAGTGATGGAAAAATATTTCCCTTACTGCCTTGGAGGTTGTTGTTTCCCTTCGAAAACCCTTGGCTTAGGGAACTGATTCACAAGATTCCCTAGTTATTTGTAGTTATAGAAATGAACAGCACGTTGCATTTTGAACGGAGTGTTCCTCTCCTCTATTTTAGCCGTAGATTTTTCTTGTCAGCAGTTAACAGTTAGGTGCCCTTCTC
Source organism: Viscum album (assembly GCA_963277665.1). Lineage (NCBI taxonomy): Eukaryota > Viridiplantae > Streptophyta > Magnoliopsida > Santalales > Viscaceae > Viscum > Viscum album. The sequence goes on along the minus strand of OY728121.1, from coordinate 2,125,221,550 downwards.
TTCCACACCTAAAGCATTTCCTCGTCCCCTTCAGGCAATTTCAAGGGTACTTCATTTTGAACCTTTGGAAAGTGGGGTGCGGGATATTTTTAGCACCATTGGATTTATCCATCGGACCACCAGCATTGAATTCCACCTTATGCTTATTATCCCCATGATACCCCCGAGATTCTCCGATCTCCATTTCGACCTTGAGTTAACATCTGACAATTTCCCCATAGCTGTCAAAGCCACGGATCGCTAGTTCTTTCTGTAGGCTAGGTTTAAGCCCACCGAAGAAGCGATCAACCTTGAATTTGGGGGTAACGACAAAGACAGAGGCGTATTGGGAAAGACTTGTGATTTTTTCATTGTACGCTCTGATAGATTCTTCGTCTTTTTTTCTTGAAGTCAAGGAAGTACCTTTCCATTTAAGTCGGAGGGTGAGCAAAAAATATTTATCAAAAAACATATTCTAGAAATCCTTCCATTCCAGTTCCCCAATCTCATCCTCAGGCTTCGTATTTTTTATCAACTTCCACCATTGATCAGCTTCACCCTCTATTCGATAAGCAGTTAGGAGAATCTTCTCTTGTTCAGAACATTTAAAGATGGATAAGAGCTTTTCAATGGATTTGATCTATTGTTCGACGATTGTGGGATCAGATGATCCATTAAAAATAGATGGCCTTTGTCTCATGATGTTCTCGATAGTGACTTTTTATTTCTTAGGGGGGGGGGGGGTTGAAAGTTCCTCTTGACCCATGTTTCTATTCAAATATTGAGTTAACTGAGAGATAATCATAACAAAGTTCGTAATTCCTGCTACCATCAGATTGGGAATATCATTAGCACAGTCACCACATTGATTTTCACATTGGTTGTTAGCCCGAGTCCTCATTTTACCGGCCATTTTCTGGAATAAAAGGAATGTTAAGGGTAACACATAAAGGGTAATCCAAGGAAAAAACTGATGACTTTTAAATAACTTTTATTTACCTAACTTATGAATCCATAGGCATTAATATATGCTATTGATGATATACTTTTTAACATATATTCTTAGGGGAATTTTTTTATTCCCTTAATAAGGGTTCATAATATTCTTGTGAATTTACCAAATCATATCCCATGGGAGTGTCAGATCCAAGTGTACATCAAGGCCCATTATCGTGCACCAGTTCCCGTTCAAGTCTAGCTTAAGAAGGTGTTTTCAGGTTTTACCCGTAGGATACATCTATGTCAGAGATGCCTCTACCTGTACGTATCTAGACAGGGATGTATTTTCTTGATAAACCACTTAATCAATACTCACCAATAATTAGGGATGTTTTTATTATACTTATTCTTGTCTCTAAGACTTCCCTAAGGTTTTCTAATCCTAATCCCAAAAATAACTAAACCTATCCTCTAACACCAACTATGACAACTCGACACTTTATTACACACTTAAACCAGATTTATTACATAAAATATTCACTTTATAAAACATAGAATATCAATGGGTATAGTGTCTTTGGGGCTTAGGAACATTACATAACAACTTAGATCATAAAACACACAATAGCTTTATTGAAAAATTCCTTTACATGACCACTACATTCTTTTTTACTTAGAATTTCATGGGATAACCTGAGGACATGCATAAGAAAAGGGTGGGCTATAAAGCCCAGTAAGAGAATAAACATGGAATAACATGAGGAATACAACACATGTTAGAAAATAGACATATCAATGGAGCACAAGAGAAACATGAACATAAAGGCATAATAAAGCATGAAAATCATAACATGGAAATGTGGTAACAACACTTAACATGGAATTAGCGTGAGCCAATTCTCATTGCACATGGAGCATGAGTAAACCCTCATTTCACGTGAATCACGAGTAAACCATCGTTGTACTTGAATTAGTATGTGTCAACACTCATTTCTCATGACTTATCATGATACTATTCTTTACCCAATGCATTGGAGCACTATCAGGGAACACCCTTCTTAAACATTTCATTTCATGCATAAGTGTGATACATGGACCATAAAACATGGGATCAATCATCATCATTTATTCCATGATAAAGGGATGTGAAATAAATACATGAATCTTTATAATTGTTAAGTAAATTTGCATAAATGTGAATACCCTTGATAGGGAAATGGGCATTGTATTCACTACACAATGACATTGGCTTGGAAAATCATAGTGCAATTTCGGCAGCATAACGACGTGAAATAAAAACTCATAAAAAATGTTTGATGAGATAGAAAGGGGTGTGTCATCTAATTTACAAGAAATGGACAATAATGGGTTCATATATAAACATTTCCCAACAAACATAATGGAATTTAGATGCATAATTCAAAATAATTAATTGGATGTAAAAGAGGAGAGAGAAATCCCTCATGTAATATCGGCATGGTAATGGGTGTACATGGGAAGAATTAATGAGAGAGAAAGGGGTATCCCATCATCCAAACATAAATAGGGCAGTATGGTGGAGGTGATAAATCATACCCCAATATTTTTAATTGTAAACAAAAGGGCATAACAACTTAACAAAAATTGGAAAAAATGAGAAAGGAAGAAATCCCTTACTTGGAAGTGTGATCCCAAGGGCTTGGGAGAGACTTGAGAGATGTAACACCCCAAGCTTCCATGGTATGATTCTCTTTGAATAATACAATAGTGTGTGTTGTATGCAACTTCGAGTTATAACACACACCACAACCAATCAAACTAGCCGTTTATGAATAGTAATACCCACTTTTTGAAATTTTATAAATTTCATCTTTCAAAATGGACTTCATTTTTTGGATTTGGAATATCTAAATTAGCTTGGGGTGATTTTTTGGTATTTTTCTGAAAACATTCAATTTTTGATGAATAGTGAAAAAAACACTGAGTTATAGTTTAAAAGAGAATTTTTATTTAAATAATTATTTATTTTATTTAAATTTAATTAAGGTAAAAATAGATACATAATACCTATATAAGTTCAATGTAATTCATTGGAGTTAGTTTAGAATAATTTTATATATATATAAATTTTATTAAACTTTTCACTATCTTTTACCCACCTCCTAGGAGAATTTAAAAATTCACATAAAACATAATTTTACCGCTTCAGTGAGTGGAATTTTGAAAATATGGGAGACATGGTTAATATCAAGGAGTAAAATTTGGTGCAATAAGATAAAAATAATTTTTGGTGAATAGTAGCTTTTTTACTTTTATTTACCACAGTTAAAAGTAAATAGGGTAATTAAGGGTAAAAATGATATTAATATTACCCTAACACATGTCCTAATTCTATTGGACAAGTGTATCTTGACCAAAAACAACCTTAGGAATAAAATATTATCATCTAGGTCCACTTGGATTAGATTAGGACATTTATTATTATTTAATTCAAAGAAGAGTTAAAACAGTTAAAATCAAAGTTTAATAAATAAAACATTTTTAATATAGGGTTGTACATAAGATAAATTTGATTATAAATATTTATTAGAAATATAAAAATATTTCCTACATAATGGTATTTTATTTATAATTTTTATACATTAAATAATTTAATTTATTTACGACACAATGATGATGCAGTAATTACCTTATTAGTAAAATATTAAAATAATTGATATTATAAATATCAAAATAAATGTAATTTCAGAATTTTTATGAATTAAACTAATTTACTAGGTTAATATGACATATTATTATGGGTTATATAAATTTTATTTGAAGTAATAATGCTTTTATGAAATTATCAAAAACAAAATACCCAATAGTGTCAAAATTGACATAAAAGAGTTTTTAAAACAAATATTATATTATTAATTGATATTCTATTCCTAAAAATCTGAAGTTCGGAAAAAGGACTTATATCATGATAGGTGTATCTTTAATGGACCACTTGGGGGTATCTTGGATGTATATAGTAAGTTTATTAACTATATAATATAAAAATGCGAAGAAACATAATAAATGTCAAACTATTTAACTAAGAGTTAAATATAAATGATAAGGTTAATATAGTGACCCAAATCTACCTAAAATCTATTGGTTGAAATGATTTAGACCAATACCCACCTTAACCTTTTAATAATACACTTTTAAGACTTTATAAACCGAATATTAATTTATTATAAAATAATATTTCTAGCTTTTCCAAATGTGCCCCTCACCCCTCTTATAAAAGGGCACTTCCCCTTCTCTCTAATTTACACATTCAAAGCCTTTTGTCTCAGCTAACCACTACCACAATATTCTCTAAACTTACCTCACTTCGACCTAGAGTCCTTATTTTGATAAAAAATCCAACTGAATGAGCCCTTTTGATCAAATGAAAAGGAATAACCCAATTAAGAGGCAATGTTTTCACCGCCCTCTTTCAAGTTCCTTTCTTCTTCAAATTCTTCTTTCTTTGTTATTCCCATTCTAAAAAAATAAATATAGTATCTTCTATATACTGTGATGTTATTATATATATGGTACAACCATATTCAGTATTCTATCTATCCTTTTAATGACATGTCACCATATGTTCGTACGTACGACTTACCGTCTCCACGTCGTGGTATAATTGTTATTCAAAACATTATTATTTGGATGGGTATAATAATGATGTGTAATTAATGTAAATAATAAATATAACATGATAATGATTCTGTATATATGATATATCATCCAATTATATATTATTCTAATATCAAAATAATTATATTGTCGCTCGTGCGTACGTACGGACTACCGTCTCCACGAACGCGATGAGATTCATTCCCCATCGTATCCATTCAAGTGTAATTCTCATTTGATGATTAAAAATAAGGGTTAAGGACTTGATATAATTCTGGATATGGGTAATATACATCCCATCCATAACAAATATGGCTCACATAACAAATAATATAAAGAAAGATGACTCCGTTAACACCCGAAACGATGATAATACTAAGATATTATAAAAAAATCAATGTTAAAAGATAATATATGATATAATATTAATGTATATGATTCTTGTATAATTTATTAACAATTATTTCACCATTATACAGGAGGTTAACCTACCCTCAACCAAGGAAAAGTACAAGGTAAGGGTTTATTTCACAATCTCTTCATTATCCAAGGTTGTTTATACGAAATTATCTACTGGGACCTCTTTATCATCCACATCTATGTTTCGTAAAAACGTATTTCAAATCATTTTTAATATTTAATAGAAAATGGTTTGAAGTAATTTATACCCTTATTTGTTTTGAAAGGAATCTTTCTATCATTTTCCAAACTTGGTACTTTTTTACCTTTTTGACAAATTTATGGTAAGAATGTTTTTTAACTTATATGGCGGGTGCGGCTATTTTCTGCTGTTATAACATCACCGAAGCTTCCCTTACAAGATTATAAGAACATTTTCAAAATAAATGTTTTCTTTATGTTACTCTTAAATAATTTCAAAATATAAAGAGATATATATCTAAAAAAGGTTTTGATTTCATCTATGTCAATATCCTTTGATGGATTTTAAGTTTATTTGAAGTTGATTAATTATGATACAACACTTCCATATTGTATTGAAGGTTTTGTGATATGTTTGACTATTGATGTGCTATTTGTATACCATTCATGGTTTATGGTTAAATTATTGACATTTCGTATGCTAGTTTTAATATGAATGTTTATGTTATATTTCAACCTTTTTATATGAGGAATGTATTAGACTTAGTAAGTGACAGGTGTAGCCCACTATAGCTCCTCGATGCATCGGTAGGTCTCATGAGACAACTAGACGTGGAATTGGCCGAGGCCCTTTCCAAATTTGATTTATTGTTTTGGCCAAGGCCTTAATCATATTTAGAAGTCTTGGCCGAGGCCTTGACAAAATGTTTCAGAATGTCCGTCATTATACATTCCCTCATTATGGAAATAATATTGATGTTTCATGTGGTCATTCGACTAGTAGAATACCCATGATTATGTTTTATTATGGAATTATTTACTCAGCTAATATTATTTCCATAAAATTATTCATCTTTATTATTGGTAAAGGCATGTGGTTTCAATTATTCACCATGCTTGATATTTATGTCACTTTCCGCTATATTACTTACCCTTACTGAGCGTTTGAGCTCACCCCTTTCTTATGTTTCATTTTCCCAAGATTTGAAGAAGTCAGTTATGAGTGACCTGCAGACATAATATAGGAGGCTTGGATGTTCCTAAGGAAATATATTTGTGTTGTATTTATCTTCATGCTGTAAAGTTGAACATATGTATGAATCTTGTTTCCAATAATACTAAACTAATCGGTCTTTTGAGACATGATTTCCTTGTAATCATGCCAATGTTATGTAATAATGCACCGAATCTGGGTAACTAGGGTCGGGGCATTATAGTTGGTATCATAGGAAGTCTAGTACAATCCTTTGAAAATGGATTTAGATAAACTCTAATTAGATCACATAGCCCTAAGATAGAATTTGAGGATTAGTATAGAATAACTTCCTAGAATTTTGGTATTGTAGATATTTTGTGAGTTTTCTGAGCAATACATCCCTATCTGGATACGAGAAGGTAGAGGCGGATCTAGTACAGATGTACCTAGTGGTAAAATCCGAAAACACTGCTTTGAGCTGGACTTGAATGGGAACTGGTGCACGACAACGAGCCTTGCTGCACTCTTGGTTACGACACTCCCGGGGGATATGCTTATGATAATTCTCATTTTCTTTACAAAACATTATTAAGGGTTTATGGGTATATAATTACTCAAAGAAAACATTTTTTTATGATTATGGGTTATATCAATAAACTGTTAAATTTATGTTAAGTGTTTTAGAAGTTTGGAATTATATATTTATATTCATAAACTAATCTAGTTTATGCCATTTTTTTAGAAATGGCGCCTAGTGGAAGGAATGGAAACCATATCAATGAACGCATTCCATATAGGGATTTCCCTCCTACTCAATATATATAATTATAGCAGAGCTAGTGATGCAACTGGTGCTGAACAACTAATCACCATACTGGGATAACTCACTCCGGTTATGAATAATAAACTTACCCGTATGGAGCACCCTGATCCACAACGTGAAGGATAAATGTTTGATCTCTTCATATGGAAAAAACCACCAACATTCAATGGGAGTAAAAATACCTTAGTAGCTGGGAAATGGATAAATTCTTTAGAGAAAATATTCCATGCCTTAGGGAGTAGTGAAAGGGAAAAAGTTATCATGGCAGTTTACCGCCTCACTGGATATGCTGATCAATGGTGGTCATTGATTCAAAAAATGAAGGAATATGATGAAGTATCAAATATGGAATGGAGGGAGTTAAAAGATCTGTTTTTTGAAAAATACTTTCCTCATGGCCATCGAGCAGATATGGAAAGGCAACTTTTGAGTCTGATACAAAAGGAGGATGATAATGTCACAAATTATGAGGATAACTTTATAAGGTTAGCAAGGTATGCTGAAGATTATATATGTAACCCAAGAAGTAATATTGATCGTTTATTTTATGGGTTAAAACCTTTTCTCTGTTGAGCATTGGTCTCACAATCCTTCTCGTCATACGAAGATATTGTCTCATGTGCTATCAAGACAGAAAAAAAATTCTATAAGTCTTATAAATTTAATTCAAGGAAAGAGAAGAAGAGATATACTGAACACTATGGGAAATGAAATAAGGAAATAGGTAATAAGGGAAGAATTGAATTTCCACCTTGTGATAATTACAGAAGGAAGCACCCTGGTGCCTGTCTAAAAGGAAAAAGAGTATGATACAAGTGTGGACAGAAAGGCCATCTAGCTGGTGATTGTAAAGGAAATAAAGATGCTACCAATGTTCAATGCTACAATTGCAGGGAGATGGGAAATTATGAAAATGAATGTCCTAAGAATCAGGGAAACATACCTCAGAAAAGGCCAAGGGATCAAGGCCAAGCTTATGCTATCACTACTGTTGAGGTAGATGATCCAAAAGACGTGGTGGAAGGTAATTTAATGGTTTCCTCAAGTTTAGAAAATGATTTATTTGATTCTGGATCATCGCATTGTTTCATATCTTCCCTGTTTGATAAGAAAATTAAATATTTCTAATTTGATTTAACAAAAGATTTGTCTGTTAGAACTCCTAAGGGAAGTATCATAACAACAAATTTTTGTGAATCAGTCCCCATTAGAGCACATAAATGTTCTTTATCCACTAATCTCATCTTCATAACTATGATTGAGTTTGACATAATCCTCGGTATAGATTGGATTTCGGACCATGATGTCAAGATTTATTGTATGAATAAGGAGGTTATAATTTTTGATGATGATGATAAGGAACACCTTATCTTTAGAGAATAATTTTCACCACCTAATTTTTATCTAGATCCACCCCCAGTAGCTCAACTAAATTCAATTATCAGGGAGGAAGAGAATGAAATGACTGTGGGTGAGGAAATGAATGTTTAAACAGAGTATTTACCTATTGTGAAAGAATATGTATATGTGTTTCCAAAAGATTTTCCTGGTCATCCTCTAGAACGAGAAATTGAGTTTTCCATTGATTTAATTCCAGGTTCAAGGCCTATATCGAATACCCCTTATAGAATGGCCACTATGGAATTAGTTAAACTAAAGAAACAACTAGAGGAATTGAGTAATAAGGGATTTATTCGCCCTAGTTTTTCTCCGTGGGGAGACCCTGTCCTTTTTGTTAAAAAGAAAGATGGATATATGAGGTTATGTATCAACTATAGGGAGATAAATGTTATAACAATAAAGAACAAGTATCCCTTACCTCACATTGATTATTTATTTGATCAAATGCATGGAGCTCAATACTTTTCGAAGATTGACCTTCGATCTGGATACCATCAGTTGTGTGTGAAGAAGGAAGACATTCCGAAGACAACATTTCGAACCAGGTATAGGCATTACGAATTTACAGTAATGCCTTTTGGATTGACTAATTCACCCTATGTATTCATAGATCTAATGAATAGAGTTTTCAAGGAATATCTCGATGATTTTGTGGTGGTATTTATTGATGATATATTGGTATACTCCAAAAGCTACTAGGATCATAAAAATCACTTGTGCATTATCCTGAAGACTCTTAGAAGACATGAATTATATGGGAAGTTTAGTAAGTGTGAATTCTAGATTCAAGAGATTTCTTTTCCTGGACATATTGTCTCTAAGGATGGAATATCTGTTGATCCTTCTAATACAAGAGCAATCCAAGAATGGCCTACAACGACGAGTATAGATGAGGTATGTAGTTTTATTGGTTTAGCAGGTTATTATTGATATTTCATCCAAAACTTTGCCCGATTGGATAACCCAATAACGAAGCTCACACGTAAAGGGGTTAAATTTTTTTGGACAAAAGAGAGTAAAGAATGTTTTGAAGAACTCAAGAGAATATTAGTCAATGCTCCTATTTTGACTCTACCATCGGGAAATGACGGGTTTGTTATTTATAGTGATGCATCGAATAAAGGACATGGTTGTGTCCTTTTGCAGAATGATAGTGTTATTGCCTATGCATCATGGCAGCCAAAAATTCATGAGAAAAACTATCCTACTCATGATCTTGAGTTAGCTGCTATAATCTTTGATTTGAATATTTGGAGACACTATCTCTATGGTACAAAATGTGAGATTTATACTGATCATAAGAGTTTGAAGTATATTTTCTCACAGAAAGAACTCAACATGAGGCAAAGGAGATGGCTTGAACTACTCAAGGATTATGATTGTACGATAAACTACCACCCAGGGAATGAAAATAAGGTGGAAGATGCTTTGAGCAGAAAATATCATGGAGTTTTGAACATGATGAGAATTTAAAGGGATCCTATTTTCATGGATCTTGTGAAGATGGATATGGGAATTACCATGGAAGGTGAAACATCGATACTTTTTCAAATGGTTTCCAAACCATCTTTACTAGAAAAGATAAAGAGTTCTCAGACCAGTGATGAAGAGTTTCAAAAGAAGATTAATGATGTGAATGATGGGAGATTGAGATACTTTGTGTATGAAGAAGGAATTTTGAAATTTGGGAAGAGAATTTTTGTTCCCGATATACCTGATCTAAAAAGGGAATTGTTAGATGATTCTCATAGTTCCAATTTCTCTATACACCCTGGGAGCACCAAAATGTATAGATATTTGAAGGAACATTTTTGGTGGGACAACATGAAGAGAGAGATTACTGATTTTGTGTCAAGATGTATGATTTGTCAACAAGTGAAAGCTGGAAGGAAAAATCCTGGAGGAGTCATGCAACCTATTCCCATACAGGAGTTGAAATGGGATAATATTACAATGGACTTTATCATGGGACTACCAAACACTCCTAGAAAGAATGATGAAATATGGGTCATTGTTGATCATCTTACAAAGTCAGCACATTTTCTTGCTATAAGAGAAGATCTACCACTTGAACATCTAGAAATACTATATATTAATGAAGTTGTGAGACTTCATGGAGTACCCCTATCGATTGTTTCTGATTGTGATCCCCGTTTCACTTCAAGATTCTGGAAGAGTCTCCAGAAGGCATTGGATACTGAACTTTTTTTGAGAACTGCCTACCACCCTCAAACAGATGGACAATCAGAACGGACTATTCAAACCTTAGAAGACATGTTGAGATCATTATCACTTGACTTTCAGGGTATGTGGGATCAATATTTACCTATGGTGGAATTTTCCTATAACAATAGCTTTCATTAAAGTATTCAGATGGCACCATATGAAGAATTATATGGAAATAGATGTCACACACCAACCGATTGGGATGACGTTGGTGAGAGAAAACTCATTGGCACAGAACTGGTGGAGGAAACGATGGAAAAGGTGAAGGTAATCCAAAACAACATCAAAGCAGCTCAAAGTAGGCATAAGAGTTATGCCGATAACCGAAGGAAGGATTTGGAATTTCAAGTAGGAGATAATGTTTTCTTGAAGGTATCTCCATGGAAGGGAGTTATACGTTTCGGTAAGAAGGGTAAATTGAGTCCCAGGTACATCGGACCTTTCGAAATTCTAGAACGAATTGGGGCTATAGCTTACCGTTTGGAAATACCACCAAGTCTCTAAAAAGTTCACGATGTGTTCCAAGTATCACTATTGAGAAAATACATGCCTGACCCAACGCATGTACTCACTTAAGAGGAATTAGAACTGGAACCTGATCTGTCTTTCTGTGAATATCCCGTCAGGATTCTTGATACAAGAGAACAAGTGTTGAGAAACCAGATGACTCGTCTGCTAAAAGTTCTATGGAGAAACCATAATATGGAAGAGGCAACGTGGGAACCCGAGGAACTTATGATGAAGAACCACCCAAGTCTTTTTATGAAATAATATTCTAGAAATTTTTAGGACCAAACTATTTTAAGGAAGGGAGAATGTAACACCCCAAGCTTCCATGGTATGCTTCTCTTTGAATAATACAGTAGCGTGTGTTGTACGCAACTTCGAGTTCTAACACACACCACAACCAATCAAACTAGCCGTTATGAATAGTAATAACCACTTTTTGAAATTTTATAAATTTTATCTTTCAAAATGGACTTCATTTTTGGATTTGGGATATCGAAATTACCTTAGGGTGATTTTTTGGTAATTTTCTGAAAACATTCAATTTTTGATGAATAGTGAAAAAACACTGAGTTATAGTTTAAAACGAAATTTTTATTTAAATAATTATTTATTTTATTTAAATTTAAGTAAGTTAAAAATAGATACATAATGCCTATATAAGTTTAATGTAATTCATTGGAGTTAGTTTAGAATAATTTTAAATATATATAAATTTTATTGACCTTTTCATTGTCTTTTACCCACCTCCTAGGAGAATTTAAAAATTCACATAAAACATAATTTTACCACTTCTGTGAGTGGAATTTCAAAAATCCTAGAGACATGGTTTGTATCTATTAGTAAAATGTGGTTCAATAAGATAAAAATAATTTTTGGTGAATAGTAACTTTTTACTTTTATTTACCATAGTTAAAAGTAAATAGGGTAGTTAAGGGTAAAAATGATATTAATATTACCCTAACACATGTCCTAATTATATTAGACAAGTGTATCTCGACCAAAAAAAACATTAGGAATAAAATATTATCATTTAGGTCCACTTGGATTAGATTAGGACATTTATTATTAAATAATTCAAAGAAGAGTTAAAAGAGTTAAAATCAAAGTTTAATAACTAAAAAAATTTTAATATAGGGTTATGCATAAGATAAATTCGATTATAAATATTAATTAGAAAGATAAAAAGAGTTACTACATAATGGTATTTTATTTATAATTTTTAGACATTAAATAATTTTATTTATTTATGACACAATGATGATGTAGTAATTACATTATTAGTAAAATATTAAAATAATTTATATTATAGATATCAAAATATATGTAATTTGAGACTTTTTATGAATTAAAATAATTTTATAAGTTAATATGATATATTAGGATAAGTTATATAAATTTTATTCGAAGTAATAATGCTTTTATGAAATTATCAAAAACGAAATACCCAATAATGTCAAAATTGACATAAAAGAGTTTTTAAAAAAAATATTATGTTATTAATTGATATTATATTCCTAAAAAATATAATTTTTGGAAAAATGACTTATATCATGATAGGCGTATCATTAATGGACCACTTGGGGGTCTCTTGGATGTATATAGTACGTTTATTAACTATATAATATAAAAATTCAAAGAAACATGGTAAATGTCAAACTATTTAACTAAGAGTTAAATATAAATGATAAGATTAATATAGTGACGCAAACCTATCTAAAATATATTGGTTGAAAGTATTTCGACCCATCCCCACCTTAACCTTTAAATAATCCACTTTTGAGCCATTAAAAACCGAATATGATTTTATTATAAAATATTATTTCTAGCTTTTCCAAAGGTTCCCCTCACCCATCTTATAAAAGGGAACTCCCCCTTCTCTCTAATTTATACCTTCAAAGCCTTTTGGATCTGCCAAAACCTGCCCAAATATTCTATAAACTAACCTCAGTTCGACCTAGAGGCCTTAGTTGGATCATAAAGCCAACCTAAGAAGCCCTTTTGATCAAATCAAAAGGAAGAACCTGATTAAGAGGTATTGTTTTCACCACCCTCTTTCAAGTTCCTTTCTTCTTCAACTTCTTCTTTCTTTGTTATTCCCATTATAAAATAATAAATATAGTATCTTCTATATAATGTGATGTTATTATAAATATGGTACAACTATATTCATTATTCTATCCATCCTTTGAATGACATGTCACCATACGTGCGTACGTACGTCTTACCGTCTCCACGTCGTGGTGTAATTGTTATTCAAAACATTATTATTTTGATGGGTATAATAATGATGTGTAATTCATGTAAATAATAAATATAACATGATAATGATTCTTTATATACGATATACTATCAAATTATATATTATTTTAACATCAAAATAATGATATTGTCGCTCGTGCGTACGTACGGACTACCGTCTCCACGAACGCGAATAGATTCATTCCACAACGTATCCATTCAAGTCTAATTCTCATTTGATGATTAAAAATAATGTCTAAGGAATTGATATCATTCTAGATATGAATAATATAAATCCCATCCGTAACAAATACGGCTCACTTAACAAATAATATAAAGAAAGACGAATCCGTTAACACCCGAAACGATGATAATACTAAGATATTATTAACAAATCAATGTTAAAAGATCATATATGATATCATATTAATGTATATGATTCTTGTATAATTTAATAACACTTATTTCACCATTATAAATGAGGTTAACATACCCTCAACCAAGGAAAAGTACAAGGTAAGGGTTTATTTCATAATCTCTTCATTATCCGAGGTTGTTTATACGTAATTATCTACTGGGACCTCTTTATCATCCACATCCATGTTTCGTAAAAACATATTTCAAATAATTTTTAAACTTTAATAGAAAATGGGTTAAATTCATTTATAACCTTATGTTTTTTGAAAGGAATCTTTCTGTTGTTTTCCAAACAAGGTACTTTTTGACCTTTTCAATAAATTTATGGTAAGAATGTTTTTTAACTAATACGGCGGCTGCAGGTATTTTCCGCCGTTATAACATCGCCGAAACTTCCCTTAAAAGCTTATAATAATATTTTCAAAATAAATGTTTTCTTTATGTGACTCTTAAATGATTTCAAAATATAAATAGATATGTATCTAAAAAAAGGTTTTGATTTCATCTATGTCAACATCCTTTGATGGATTTTAAGTTTATTTGAAGTTGATTTATTATGATACAAAACTTCCATATTGTATTGAAGGTTTTGTGATATGTTTGACTGTGTATGTGCTACTTCTATACCATTCATGGTTTGTGGTTAAATTATTGAAATTTTTTATGCTAGTTTTAATACGAATATTTATGTTATATTTCAAACTTTTCATATGAGGAATGTATTGGACTTAGTAAGTGACGGGTGGAGATCGCTATAGATCCTCGATGCATCAGTAAGTCTCATGAGACAAATAGACGAGGAATTGGCCAAGCCCTTTCCGAATTTGATTTATGGTTTTGGTGGAGGCCTTAATCATATTCAGACATCTTGGCTGAGGCCTTGAAAAAATGTTTCAGAATTTCCGGTATAATACATTCCCTCATTATGGAAATAATATTGATGGTTCATGTGGTCATTCGACTAGTAGAATACCCATGATTATGTATTATTATGGAATTATTTACACATTTCATATTCTTGCTATGAAAGTATTATTTTTTATTATTGGTAAAGGTATGTGGTTTCACTTATTCACCATGATTAATATTTATGTCATTTTCCACTGTATTACTTACCCTTACTGAGCATTTGAGCTCACCCCTTTCTTATGTTTCATTTTCCCAGGATATGAAGAAGTTAGTTTTGAGTGACCTGCAGACATAATCTAGGAGGCTTGGATGTTCCTAATGAAATATATTTGTATTGTATTTCTCTTCAAGCTGTATAGTTGAACATATGTATGAATCTTGTTTCCAATAATACTAAACGGATCAGTCTTTCGAGACATGATTTTTTTGTGATGATGCCAATATTATGTAATAATACACCGACTTTGGGTAACTAGGGTCGGGGCATTACAAGAGATGCTTCTTGGGAGCTTGGGAAACCTTGGGAGGATTCTAGAGAGAGGATGGAAGGGGTTGTTCAAACTCCAAAGGCTTTGGGTGAAGAGGAAGTGGGAGCTTGGGTGGGTTTATATAGGAAATGAGAGGGAATTATTTATTATTTAGTATTGGGACACCTCACATTAAACTAATCAAAACCACAAACCATCCCATGATTTTTGCCCATGGTTTTTTTCAAAGGGGAGTGGAAAAAAATATTTTATAAGGCCAATGGCCGAACTTCTTAAAATAATAGGGTTTCTTATGTGGAGGTGAGTCACAATCATAAGGAAAATAATTTAAAAAGACAAAATGTTTAATAATTCTTGGAGGGTCCACTAAAGCTTTGTAAAATAAATAAAACAAATCTAAAATCACATTATTTTAATTATATATCATATATTGGCTGAACATAATGTTTATAGTTTTTTATTTCATCACTATTGGGTCATTATGAAGTCATAAAACACATTATATATTTAAATGGTATTTAATTTTTACCCAAAATTTGAATGTTTTAGAAAATTATGTAAAATTTACCATTTAATAATTTCAACATCCTGATTCCAAAAATAATATTAATTTTATATAAATAATTTTATAAATATGTGAATTTTTACTTTTTAAATAAAAACTTACATTTACAAAAAAATCATGGGGCTTTCATACCTTAATAAAAATTACAATTGCTTTCATAAAACTATATGATCATTTATATTTAATAAAAATTAATTTAATTATAATAATATTTTATTAAAATAGTTTTTAACTCAAAAATCCATGAATTCATCAATATATATTTATTGGTTGAATATTAACTAAAAATACTATTTATAATTTAAAAACTATTTACAAAGTAACAATAATAAAATGAAAGCACATTCTTTATACAAAAATAATGTACATATTCATATTTTTATGGTCTTGTTAAATAACCCCTTATAACACCATCATAAGACCAAAGGGTAAGGTGTGCGATGATGAAAAACTTTTGGGGTGGCTCAGATAACATCGCTCGGGTGGTTATCTCTATTAACTTCCACTTCTCCCATAGTCGGTTCCACTCAAGATTAACGCGTTCAAGCTCATCTTGGGCTTGGTCAAGAGCAAAGCCCAATGACGCCACCTCCTTTCTGAGCTCTGAAAAATGGGCTTCTTATAGGGCAATTCTACTAGATGACGCAATCGCTTCCTTTGTCTGAGTAATTTGGATTTTTAAAGCCCTATATTTATACTAATCATGTGATCACGGTTCAATGACTATATTAGAAACAGTCAAAATTCATAATGGTATTTTAAAATCTAGAAATATAAAACCAATGAAGTTGACATTTTATATAACCATAATAAACATTTAATTAGATTGAGAAGAATTTCCATTAATGAAATTTTGGGTCGTTACCAGGGGTATACATTAATTTGTGTTTCTCTTAAGGGGGGTAATGTTTTTAGAGAGAGTTATTAAAAGGAGTAAGCTATGAATTTTGAAAGGTGAATGTGTGAATAGTTTTAATAGTTTTATTGAATTTAATATAAGATTTGTTTCCACAAAAAAGTTTATTTGGAATTATATGTCATGTTGAGGATAAATCTAATGTGATGATAAAGAATTGATTGAAGATTTTTTGATTATTAGGCAAGATAAATAATTATTTATTAAAGAAAGTTTTACATAGATTTATTCTCAAGTGGTATCATTTCCTCAAGGATAAGCATGTGAATTAAGTTTGTAGAGTTCAAACATATATCACTAATTTTATGGATGACATGATATTATTATTCAAAATTAACATTTCCTACACCAACTTAACTAAAGTTGGATTAGAATTATTGAATGATGATTCTTGACTAAGTGGTTTGTGTTTGATAGTGATTTATGTTCCTTGGTAAACAATAAAACCAAAAGGGATAGATTATTAAGAATAAGAATTATGTTAAGGAGAATTTTAGAAGAAGATGATCTTGGGGGAGATTATTGAATATTTGAGATAAATATAACGTGATTTGATATTGAATATGTTATTATATAATGTGGCTTTAATCTAAAGAAGAATTACTGAAAAAGGCTGAGTGGGTAATGTTTTTGTGTCGTAATTTTTTATCAATATATAAATCATATTAAATCTTATATATTTTTTGAAGTGACAATCTCTTGGAAGTGTAAAGTTGGTTGGAATGAGTCTAAATGTGTTTGGAACAAATATGGAATCATTTGAATTTAGTCTATTTTATTGGATCTCATTATAGAAAAATGGATAACACTTTACCATAAGACTTTTTATTTATGAGTTAAAATATATTTTTTGTTTTTCACCATAAGAATTTTTTGTTCTTTCTATCTAATATTTTTCATACACATAAGATATTTCTATTATTTGTAAGATATTTCTATTAATGTAAGATATTTTTATTATGCATATTATATTTCTCATATGTATAAGATATTCTTATCCCATAAGACATTTTCTACATGTAATAAAATTCTACTACATGAAATATATTTTTGTTAGGTGAAACAAATTCTGAGATCATAATATGTTTTTAATTAATAATTAAATTTAGTTATGAATAATATATTATTCTAAGGAATATATTGGGAATTTATATAATTTTTTGGATTAGTTTCATACATATTTTTTTAGATTCTATAAATAATTTAAATAAAGGTTTGGAGCCTTGATGGGATGATCTACATGGTTCATATTGAATTTAAAATTGATTGAATAATATTTAAATTATGTTCGATGGTTCTAATGATGATCTTTATATATTAAATATCGAGAATAAAAACATTCACGATACAAGATAGAAAGAGTTTGAAGTTGAAAAACAAGGAAAATCACAATGTAGATGTATGAAGAGAAGTTATAAGGAGAGATTAGTGCATCAATAAAAAATACATTACTATATTATATTAATGATATATTTACATTTGGTTATTTTATTTTATTGAATTAAGTGATTAAATGTGTTTAGAGAAGTACATACTAGATTTATTATCATGGAGGTGAAAGAGGTGAGTCTTTAGGGAATTCAAATTCAAAAATTATCTATGATGATTACGATGACAATATAATAAAAAATAAGGACTAGATAAAGTGGGAATATTATTTATGAAAATAGTTGAATATATATTAATTAATGTTGAATAATAATTGAGTTTGTGAATATACATGCTATGAAAAAGAGGATTATTCAAGTTGGCCATAATGTTCTCAGAGAGAAAGAGAGAGGTCAAAGTGCTACTTCCATGTTATTTTCAGAACCTTTCTCATGATAAATGTTTATACATAAATGTTTTAATATAGTATTTTGCATGAAAATTAAAGATAATTGATGTTTCTATGAAAGAACAGAATAAAGATAATGACTTATCACATAGAACAACTTCATAACACTATAATTAATGAAAACATATTAGTTGTTACCTAAAATACTGATCATTGTAATGTGTGGGATGCACTTGTTTGTGGGATACAACAAATAATAGTTAAGAGACATGAAAATTAAAGTTTATATTCTATACACCACTCAATTTTACTCATGGAATTATTATAGTGGTTATTGTGATATTGGAGGAATCCATATCATACCAAGGACTAGCCTTCTCAGATCGAGAGGAGTAAGATGTAACTCTTTTGTTCTTCTTTTTGTTAGTGTCTGTTTGGGTGTGATGATAAAAAAATCATTATATATTAACATGTGGAAAAGGTAATTTAAAAATAAACATAAAAATAATTAATATAACTAATTAACCCCCATTTATTGATCACCCATATATCCAATAAGATCTTCTACACCCAACCAAGATGAATCTGATCCACATAGAAGGGTGTAAATTTCACACTAGCCAAGAATACCAAATATTCCTCATATTTCACATTAGGATTCACCTCAAAAAATAATATCATCAAGTTTGAATCCTACTATGAAACTTTCACCACCTGGGTTAGAAATCTCCAGCGCAATGCATTATCCATGACATTCCATTTTCTAAGGGTGCAAGCTCCATCCAAATAAAAAAGTCTATAGATACTCAAACCAAAGCCTCAACTAAAGATTAACATCCCCATGGGAGAATATACACTTCAAATTTTTATGATTAATATATATAATAAATTTAATAACCCAGTCACAAATAGAATAACTTGTTTTTATATTTATTAGTATTCTAAAATTAAATAGTTATTTTCATTATGTTAAGTAGTTCTTAAAATAAATAAATTCCTATATGGTTATATATTTAAAAAATTAATTTTCAAATTATATAATTTTAATTTTAAAAAAATAATTTCATTTATGAATTAAGCATGGTGAAATTATCTTTATATGAATTTTTTAATAATTTTTTGAAAAAGAATAATTTTTAAAGAATAGTTAAAAATACTACATTTTAGTTCAAAACTAATTTTTCTTCTAAATTATTTATATTTTCAGATTAATATTTTAATTATTTTTAAAGTATAATTAAATAAATTTTTTATCATTTAATTCAATATAGGTCATTGGAATCAATTTCACATTGAAATTGGATATAAAAAAATTATGAACTTTTGAATGTTTTTACTTAAAAAAACCAGTTTTCTCAATCCGTGAGCAAGAATAATTTTAAATTTATTTTCTCTAATTATGTTAATTTAATTTTGAAAAAAATACATAAAAGTTGTTAATTAGTATGAATTTTTTGGCCTAATAGGAACAACATAATTTTTGGTGAATAATAACTTTTGTATTTTTTTTACCATAGTTAAGGGAAAATCAGGTAATTAAGGGTAAAAATAACATTATTAGAATTATAAAATTACCCCTACACTTGTACTAATTTCATTGGATGAGTATTTTTATAACAACCATATATGGGTCAATTTTAGGACCACTTGGAGTCACTTGGATGAATTTTATCCATTTATAGTATTTTATTCAAAGAAAAGCCAATTTATCGAATTAAAGAATTTTTCTATACATGGATATAAGTAAATATTCATTATGAATGAATATAAATGATTATATATAACCTAATTAATTTATTTTCATGATGGTAATTTATTTTTATTTTTTATATATTAAATAATTAATGGTAATCCTTCTGCAAAGCTGATGCAGGGCTTGTGCAAGAAAAAGGAAAATAAATAAAAATGTTTTTATTAAAATTATAATAATTATTAAATATAAAATATTTTGGATAAAACTTTTTATATAAGAAAATTATGACCATTATCATGTTTTTATTTTAATTTGGGAAATTTTGTACCAACATGAAGCACTTTAAACTCATTATAATATTTTATTCAAAAGAAAATCAAGTTTTCCACACTATAAGTATTTTTATTAATGAATAAATCAATTTAATGTTATTAAAAATAATAAAATAAATATAAATTTATATTTTTCTGCTTATTTATGAATTACATAGACTATTATGATATTTATTTGATATAAATATTTTTTTTTCGAATTTGAAACTTTATTTTTATAAGTTTAAAGTCATAGTTATGAATAGTGTATAATTTGACATAAATTATTTTTCAGGAATAATATATTTTATTAAATTATCAAAAAATCCCAAAAATATTTAATATGGACAAATGGGATATTATTGTGTCTAAAATAAAATAACCTTTAGTTTTTAGGACTTTTTTGATGTCTTAAACCCTATAATAGATTTATTATATTTTAATAATTTGAATAATTTTTAAGTTACCCCTCACCTAAATTATAAAATGAGACTCTTTCCTTCAAAAATTTCATCAACATAAGCCATATATTTCGTAAAAACTCTTAAAAGATTCCTTATCCTCATAAATTTTCACGTTATAGATATTATAGTCTCACAAAAAAATCACTTCCAAGAGCCATAAGGGGGTTCTCAAAGAAACATTTTCAAGAGGTAAGATTCTTTCTTCTTCTCTTTTAAATTCTTTTTTCACGACTACCTTATCCCCACATCCTATCCAATGATTCATGAGAACTCCATTATCATATATATAATATAATTGTTTTTGTGTTTATGGAAAATTCATCATATAATCTCTCATGTTTTACTATTTATTATAGAATTGAGAATATCATTCGTGATGTGTTAATTTACTGCCCTCATGGATGATACACCTTTATATTACATTACCGCCTTCAAGGATGGTACTAGAACCTTTATTATGTTTAATTAAAAATTTATATTACATATTATTAGTTATATAATTTTCTGGATCCAATATATGAACATTATATTAAATGATATGTTATATGTTCATCATGATCTTAAAAACCTCCAAAATAAATTAAATCATTCTCATTAATGTTTTTTCTAATGAATCATCATTATATCATAAAAAATGATATATGGTATCATTTAATATTATTAAAACATTTTAATACCATTTTATTCCACTTATGGAGTTTTTATTCCATTCTAAAAGAAAATCCATAACGAACCGACCATGGATACCATGAAAAGAGTGCACCCGAAACAACAGAAATATCAAATTATTATTAAAAAATGGGTGAAATTTTGTTATAATTTGATCATATAAGGTAGTATGAACATGATTAAAGTTATTTAATAAATTAATAACACAATTTATACCATTATACATGGGTTTGAACAAGTTTTAATTAAGACAAACCCAAGGTAAGGTAATTCTTAACCCAAT
Organism: Viscum album; assembly: GCA_963277665.1. Taxonomy (NCBI): domain Eukaryota; kingdom Viridiplantae; phylum Streptophyta; class Magnoliopsida; order Santalales; family Viscaceae; genus Viscum; species Viscum album. The sequence goes on along the minus strand of OY728121.1, from coordinate 2,125,199,733 downwards.
TTCCATTCTTTAGGTTAACCTTCTAATTCATTGATTTTTTCATCCTAAGATTATTTTTGAAATAAATTTTTGATTATATTTTGTTTTATTATGTGTATTTAATGTAAATATACATATTCCAGTCATTTTATTAATTCTCTCTACAATGATATTATATTTGTAAGGGACATTTCTTAAAAAATCCTCTTAAATTTCTATTTTTTTACAAAATTCAAAAGAAATGTTTTTATGATGAAAGTATTATTATTTTATGATTATGTTTTGGTTCTTGGGAATTTTTTATAAATAATGGTTGGACCTATATATCCCTATAATTCATTGGGTATGTTTATGTTGTAGGTTGGTCGTTGTGGTTACTCCATGTGTAACTGCGGTGGAATTTTTTGAATCTAATCACTACTGAAGATGATTATGTGACCACTAGTAAAACTCAATTAATACCAATGATAATCTCATTGGAAGATATTATGGTTAATGTAATTTTGACACTTATATTGGGTAGTGATAATAAAATTACTATAAATTAATCAATTAATCTTGTTTAACAATCAAGAAATAAGATCATTAATATAAATTATCACTTTATAAAAGAGATTATAGAGGTTAATAGAGGGTAATTAATTGAATTTAGAAAAAAAGGAGTTTATAGAGAGTAATTAATTGAATTTAGAATTTATTTATACAAAGGGGAAAATTAAAGATGTGTTCATCAAGTCATTGTATAGAGAATAATTTCAAAAGTGAAGGTTTTTTAATGGGATTTCAAACTCAGCCTTGTCAAGGATAAGGTACAGCGTTTCCCACTCTCCCATATAATCTTTGGATATTTTCGTCAAAGGGGGAGAAAATTAACTGACAATATAAATATTCCTTTTTATTTATGTTCCTATGTTTTGTTTCAAAAGTGGGAGAATTTTTATAGGGGGTATGACAACCTTGATCTTTATCACACACTTAAAACTGATTTTTTACATAAAATCTTCACTTGATACAACATAGAATATCTAGATGTATAGTGTATTTTGGGCTTAGGATCATTACATAATATATTATAACATAAAAAACAATACATCTTTATTGAAAACTTCCTTTACATGACCACTACATTTCTTTGTACTTAGCATTGCATGGGACAACCTTATGACATGCATAAGAAAATGGCGAGTTATAAAGCCTAGTAAGGGACTAAAAATAGAATAAAATGAGTAATACAATACATTTTAGACAATAGGAATATCAATGGAGCACCAGAGAAACATGAACATAAAGGCATAATAAAGCATTATAATCATAACATGGAAATGTGAAACAACACTTAACATGGAATTAGCACGAGCCAAGGCCCATTGCACATGGAGCATGAGTAAACCATCATTGAACATGAAGCATGAGTAAACCCTCATTTCAATTTAATTATCATGAGTCAACACTCATTTCACATGACTTATCATGATACTATACATTACCCAATGCATTGAAGTGCTATCAGGGCACACCCTTCTTAAACATTTCATTTCATGCATAAGTGTGACACATAGATCATACAACATGGAATAAATCATCATAATTTATTACATGATAAAGGGATGTTTAATACATACATGAAGCTTTATAATAAATAAATAAATGTGCATAAATGTGAATACCCTTGATAGAGAAATGGGCATTGTATTCACTACACAATGACATTGTCTTAGAAAATCGTAGTGCAATTTCAACAGCATAACAGTGTCAAATAAGAACTCATAAAAAATGGTTGATGAGATAGAAATGGGTGTTTGATCATATTTACATGAAATAGACAGTAAGGGGGTCATATAGATACATTTCCCAACAAACATAATGGAATTTAGATGCATAATTCAAAATAATTACTTCGATGTAAAAGAGGAGAGAGAAATTTCTCACGGAATTTCAGCATGGTAACAGGTGTACATGGGATGCATTAATGAGAGATAAAGGGGTCTTTCCTCATAAAACAATAAATAGGAAAGCATGGGGGAGGTTCAAAATCACACCCCAACATTTTTAATTGAAAACAAAATGGCATAACAACTTCAATAATATTGGACAAAAATGAGAAAGGAAGAAACCCTTTACTTGGAAGTGTGATCCAAAATGCTTGGGAGAGGCTTGAGAGAGGCTTATTGGGAGCATGGGGGAACCTTGAGAGGATTATAGAGAGAGGAGTTCATGGGTTTGTATAACTACAAAGGCTTTGAGTGAAGAGAAAGTGGGAGCTTGGGTGGGTTTATATTGGAAAGGAGAGGGAATTCTTCATTATTTAGGTTTGGGACACCTCACATTAAACTAATCAAAACCACAAACCAGCCCACGGTTTTCGACAATGGGTTTTTCAAAATGGGAGTGGAAAAAAATATTTTATAATTCCAATGGCAGAAATTCCTAAAATATTAGGGTTGCTTACGTGGAGGTGAGTCACACTCTCAAGGAAATTAATTTAAAAAGAAAAAATGTTTTATAAGTCTTGGAGGGTCCACTAAAGCTTTTTAAAATAAATCAAACAAATCTAAAATAAACTTATTTTAATTATAAAACTTATATTGGCCTAACATAATGTTTATAGTATTTTATTACATCACTATTGGGTCATTATGATGTCATAAAACACATTATATATTTAAACGGTATTGAATTTTTACCCAAAAATTAGACTGTCTAAGAAAATTATAAAAAATTCAACATTGGATAATATCAACATACTAATTCCAAAAATAAAATTCATTTTACCTAAATAATTTTATAAACATGTGAATTTTTACTTTTAAAATAAAAACCTAAATTTACTGAAAATTCATGGGTTTTGACAAAAACAACTTTCAAACCTTAATAAAAATTATAATTGAATTCATAAAACCATATGATCATTTATATTTAATAAAAATTGATTTAATTATAATAATATTTTATTAAAATATTATTTAATTAAAAAATCCTTTAATTCATCAAAATAGATTTATTAGTTTAATATTAACTAAAAATACTATTTTTGCTTCAAAAACTATTTACAAAGTAACAATTATAAAATGAATGCACATTCTTTGTACATAAATAATGTACATAGTCATAGTTCTAGGGTCTTGTTACATAACCCCTTATAACTTCCACATAAGGCTGAAGGGTAAGGTGTATGATGATGAACGAATATTGGGGTGGCTCAGATAACATCGCTCGGGTGGTAATCCCTTTTAACTTCCACTTCTCCTGTAGTCAGTTCTGGTCAAGATTAACGTGTCCAAGCTCAGCTTGGGCTTGGTTAATAGAGAATCCTGATGATGCCACCTCCTTTATGAGCTTCGAAAAATGATATTCGAATGGGGAAAGTCTACTGGATGGGGCCATCACTTCCTTTTTCTGATTAAATTTGATTTGTTAAAGCCCAATATTTATACTAATCATGTGATCACTATTCAATGGCTATATTAGAAATGGTCAAAATTCATAATGGTATTTTACAATCCAAAAACATAAAACCAGTGAAGTTCACATTTTATATAACCATAATAAACATTTAATTAGATTAAGAGGAATTTCCATTAATGAATATCTGGGTCCTTACAATATTCTCCCCTTAAGAAATTTCACCATGGAAATTTCATTTTACCACTCTAAAAGATGTGGGTAACTTTGCTTCATCACTTCCTTTGATTCCCACGTCGCTTCTTCAAACTTTTTTTTTGCCAAAACACCTTGACGAGGGGCATTGTCTTATTTTGTAGTAATTTTCCCTACGATCTAAGCTCTTCACTAGTTGCTCCTCGTAAGAAAGATTATCCTCTAGTTGTACTACCTCTGAAGATAGTACATGTGAAGGGTCTGGTATGTACTTCCTTAAGAGGGATACATGAAAAACATCATGTACTTTCTCCATGGTAGGTGGATGTGGTAATTGATAGGCCACATCCCCAACACGATCGAGAATCTTAAAGGGGCCGATGTACCTAGGACTTAACTTCCCCTTATTTCCAAAACACATGACCTTCTTCCATGGAGATATGCATCAAAATACCATGTCTCTGACTTTAAACTCAAGGTCTCATCGATGGTTATCTGCATAACTCTTCTGTCGACTCTGGGATTCCATGATATGATACTGAATGGTTTTTACCTTCTCCACCATTTCTTCAACCATTTAGAGTCCTAGCAGCTTATGTTCACTGACTTAATCCCAACATTCCAGTGTTCTGCACCTCTTCCCATGCAGGGCTCCATAAGGTGCCATTCAGATGCTCAAGTGGAAACTGTTATTGTAGAAGAATTAAACCAGTGTAAGATGTTGGTCACACCCTCCTTTGAAGTCCATAGAACACGATCTTAACATATCCTCTAGTGTCTGAATAGTTTGATCAGATTGGACATCAGTTTGAGGATGATAGGTCATACTGAAGTTCAGTTCAGTATCCCGATCATATTGAAGACTTCCAAAACTTAGAGGTGAATCTTGGAACTCGATCAGATACAATATATTGTGGTACTCCATGTAGCCTTACCACTTCCCTAATATATATCTATTCTAGTTGATCCAATGAGAAATCCTCCCAAATTGCAATAAAGTGTGTATAATTTGTAAGATGATCCACAACAACCCAGATTTCATTGTTGCCTTTGGATGCCTTCAGAAGTCTGGTGAAAAAGTCTATGGTGATGTTCTCCCATTTCCATGATGGTATGGGCAATGGTTGCATCATCCCCTTATATTTCTACCTCTCTAACTTCACTTGCTGACACACCAGGTACATTGATGTATACTCAGTGATCTCCTTATTCATATTATCTGACCAATAATTCTCTTAGAGATCTCTATACATCTTTGTGTTTCCTGGGTGAATAAATAAATTTGATCTATATGCATCATCCAAAAGTTCCTTCTTCAACTCTGACCATGATGGAACACACAGTCTTTTCCCAAATCTCACAATTCCTTCTTCATTAAAATTAAACTCTGAGGATTTTCCTCTTCGGATAGCTTCCATTTTCATCTGAATTCCCACATCATTATTTTGAGCATCCTTTATCCTTTCCAAAAGAGACAATTGAGAAATAATTTGTGAAAGGATTTATGATGTTCCTTTATTTATGATTCCCGTGTCCATATTCCTCAATTATCAGAAGATTGGATCCTTCTCAATTCTCATTTGTGATAGAATTGTTGGGTCCTTTCTACTTAGATCATCCACCACCTTGTTCGCTTTCCCAAGGTGGTAATGGATTTAGTAGTAATAGTATTTGATTAGATCTAAACATCTTCATTGGAACATGTTCAACTCTTTCTATGTGAATATATACTTGAGGCTTTTGTGGTCCATATATATTTCACACTTCTCCCCAAAGAGATAATGCCACCAAATTTTTAAAGTGAAGATCACTACAGCCAAATCTAAATCATGTGTTGGATAATTCAGCTCATGAAATTTCAATTGCCTTGAAGCATAGTCAATGACTTTGTAATTTTTCATAAACACACAACCTAAGACATTCTTCGAATCATCATTGAATACCACCAAAATTTCTCCACTTGTGGGTAAAATGAGAACGAGCACAGTGATAAGCCTCTTTTTTAACTCCTTGTAGTTTTCTTCGCATTCATAACTCCAAGAAAAATTTACTCCCTTATGAGTTAACATGGTAAGAGGGTTGGACAATCGTGAGAAATTTATCAAAAATCATCAATAATTACCATCTAACCCTAAGAAGCTACAGATATCCATTACCGATGTTGGCCTCAACCATCCCTCAATTGCATCTATTTTGGAGGGATCCACAGATATCCCATTTATTGTGATGATATGGCCCAAGAATGATACCTACTTCAACCAGAACTCACACTTGCTATACTTTTCATTGATATTCTCCTTTCGCAAGGTCTCTAGTACAGTTCTTAGATGATCCTCATGATCCTACATGGTTTTGGATTATATCAGAATATCATCTATAAAGACTACCACAAATTTGTCGAGGTAACTCCTAAAGACTCTATTCATCAAGTCCATGAAGATTTATGGAGTATTAGTGAGTCCAAAAGGCATTACTATGAATTCATAGCGCCTATATCTTTTACGAAAAGTATTCTTGGGGATATATTCATTATTCACCCTTACTTGATAATATCCCGACTACCAATCCACCTTGGGGAAGTATTGTACTCCACGCAGCTGATCGAACAAGTCTTTGATTCGTGGGAGAGGATACTTGTTCTTTATCGTGATTTTTTAAGCTGATGAAAATCTATGCAAAGGCACATTGAACCATCTTTCTTCTTAAATAAGAGGACTGGTGCACCCCAAGGTGAAACACTTGGGCGTATAAAACCTTTATCAAGATTCTACTGTAGTTGTTTCTTCATCTCCTCAAGCTCTACAACTGCTATTCTATATAGATTCTTGGATATTGGAAATGTGCTAGGTATAATATCTATTGAGAATTCAACATCTATTCTTGGAGGAAGACCAGACAATTCCTTGGGAAACACTTCAGCGAATTCCTTCACAATAGGCATGTCTTAAAGGACAGTTTCCCCCTTAGACTCAATCATCTGAGCCAGAAGCATGTTCTAATAGGTAAATAATATCCATGCTTGAGATGTTGTAGCTAAATAAGATTCATCTTCCTACTTTAAATTTTATATAATTGGGGGTTGATTCTCCACATGGAGAGTAATTTTCCTCTCATGACAATTTATGTTGGCTCTATATAAGGAAATCCAATCCATGCCAAGAATTGCATCAAATTCCACTAGAGGGAGTATTATGTAGTTATCCAGAAAATTTAATCCCCAGATTATGACATGGGAGGAGTTATATTCATGGGATGCAATTATTTCCCCACTTGACGTACTCATCGACATCTTCACTTCCATGATTTCTGGTGGTGCTGGGATTGTTCTACTTAACTTTCGGGATATAAAATAATGTGTTGAACCAAAATCAAAAAGTATCTTTTCTATTAATGAATTAATAACTAGCGTACATGTCACCACTTCATTGTCAGGGTTCACTTCGGCAGTAGTGATGGAAAATGATTTCCCTTACTGCCTTGGAGGTTGTTGTTTGCCTTCAAAAACCCTTGGCTTAGGGAACTGATTCACAAGATTCCCTAGTTATTTGTAGTTGTAGAAATGAACAACACGTTTCATTTTGAACGGAGTGTTCCTATCCTCTATTTTATCTGTAGATTTTTCTTGTCAGCAGTTAACAGCTAGGTTCCCTTCTCTTCCACACCTAAAGCATTTCCTCATCCCCTTCAGAGAATTTCAAGGGTACTTCTTTTTGCACCTTTGGAAAGTGGGGTGCGGGATATTTTTAGTACCATTGGATTTATCCATCGGACCACCAGTATTGAATTCCACCTTATTCTTATTATCCCCATGATACCCCCGAGATTCTTCGATCTCCATTTCGACCTTGATGGAACATCTGACAATTTCCTCATAGTTGTCGAAGCCACGGATCGCTAGTTCTTTCTGTAGGCTAGGTTTAAGCCCACCGAAGAAGCGATCAACCTTGAATTTGGGGGTAACGACAAAGACAGAGGCGTATTGGGAAAGCCTTGTGATTTTTTCATTGTACGCTCCCATAGATTCATCATCTTTTTTTCTTGAAGTCAAGGAAGTCCCTTTCCATTTAAGTCGGAGGGTGAGCAACAAATATTTATCAAAAAACATCTTCTAGAAATCCTTCCATTCCAGTGCCCCAATCTCATCCTCAGTCTTCGTATTTTTTATCAACGTCCACCATTGATCAGCTTCACCCTCCATATGATAAGCAGTTAGGAGAACCCTCTCTTGTTCAGAACATTGAAAGATGGACAAGATCTTTTCAATGGAGTTGATCCATTGTTCGACGATTGAGGGATCAGATGATCCATTAAAAATAGATGGCATTTGTCTCATGAAGTTCTCGATAGAAACTTTTTATTTCTTAGGGGGGGTTGAAAGTTCCTCTTGACCCATGTTTCTATTCAAATATTGAGTTTACTGAGAGATAACCATAACAAAGTTCGTGATTCCCGCTACCATCAGATTGGGAATATCATTAGCACAGTCACCACATTGATCTTCACATTGGTTGTTAGCCCGAGTCCTCATTTTACCGGCCATTGGATGTAATAAAAGGAATGTTAAGGGTAACACATAAAGGGTAATCCAAGGAAAAAACTGATGACTTTTAAATAACTTTTATTTACTTAACTTATGAATCCATAGGCATCAATATATGCTATTCATGATCTACTTTCTAACATATATTCTTATGGGAATTTTTTTATTCCCTTAATAAGGGTTCATAATAAGCTTGCGAATTTACCAAATTATATCCCCTGGGAGTGTCATATCCAAGAGTACATCAAGTCCCATTATCGTGCACCAGTTCCCGTTCAAGTCTAGCTTAAGTAGGTGTTTTCGGGTTTTACCCCTAGGATACATCTATGTCAGAGATGCCTCTACCTGCACATATCTAGACAGGGATGTATTTTCTCGATAAACCACTTAATAAATACTCACCAATAATTAGGGATGTTTTTATTATACATATTATTTTCTCTAAGACTTCCCTAGGGTTTTCTAATCCTAATCCCAAAAATAACTAAACCTATCCTCTAACACCAACTATGACAACCCGACACTTTATTACACACTTAAACCAGATTTATTACATAAAATATTCACTTTATAAAACATAGAATATCAATGGGTATAGTGTCTTTGGGGCTTAGTAACATTACATAACAACTTAGAACATAAAACACACAACAAATTTATTGAAAACATCCTTTACATGACCACTACATTCTTTTTTACTTAGAATTTCATGGGATAACCTAAGGACATGCATAAGAAAAGGGTGGGCTATAAAGCCTAGTAAGAGAATAAACATGGAATAACATGAGGAATACAACACATGTTAGAAAATAGACACATCAATGGAGCATAAGAGAAACATGAACATAAAGGCATAATAAATCATGAAAATCATAACATGGAAATGTGGTAACAACACTTAACATGGAATTAGCATGAGCCAATTCTCATTGCACATGGAGCATGAGTAAACCCTCATTGCACATGAATCATGAGTAAACCATCATTATAATTGAATTAGAATGTGTCAACACTCATTGCTCATGACTTATCATGATACTATTCTTTACCCAATGCATTGGAGAACTATCAGGGAACACCCTTCTTAAACATTTCATTTCATGCATAAGTGTGATACATGGACCATACAACATGGGATCAATCATCATCATTTATTCCACGATAAAGGGATGTGAAATAAATACATGAAGCTTTATAATTGTTAAGTAAATTTTCATAAATGTGAATACCCTTGATAGATAAATGGGCATTGTATTCACTACAAAATGACATTGGCTTGGAAAATCATAGTGCAATTTCGGCAGCATAACGGCGTGAAATAAAAACTCATAATTTTTTTTGATGAGATAGAAAGGGGTGTGTCATCATATTTAAAAGAAATGGACAGTAATGGGGTCATATATAAACATTTCCCAACAAACATAATGGAATTTAGATGCAAAATTCAAAATAATTAATTGGATGTAAAAGAGGAGAGAGAAATCCCTCATGGAATATCGGCATGTTAATGGGTGTACATGGGAAGAATTAATGAGAGAGAAAGGGGTATCCCATCATCCAAACATAAATAGGGCAGTATGGTGGAGGTGATAAATCATACCCCAATATTTTTAATTGCAAACAAAAGGGCATAACAACTTAACGAAAATTAGACAAAAATGAGAAAGGAAGAAATCCCTTACTTGTAATTGTGATCCCAAGGGCTTGGGAGAGACTTGAGATATGTAACACCCCAAGCTTCCATGGTATGATTCTCTTTGAATAATACAGTAGTGTGTGTTGTACGCAACTTCGAGTTATAACACACACCACAACCAATAAAACTAGCCGTTTAGGAATAGTAATACCTACTTTTTGAAATTTTATAAATTTAATCTTTCAAAATGGACTTCATTTTTTAGATTTGGAATATTGAAATTAGCTTAGGGTGAATTTTGGGTATTTTTCTGAAAACATTCAATTTTTGATGAATAGTGAAAAAAACACTGAGTTATAGTTTAAAAGAGAATTTTTATTTAAATAATTATTTATTTTATTTAAATTTAATTAAGGTCAAAATAGATACATAATACCTATATAAGTTCAATGTAATTCATTGGAGTTATTTTAGAATAATTTTAGATATATAAAAATTTTATTAAACTTTTCACTGTCTTTTACCCACCTCCTAGGAGAATTTAAAAATTCACATAAAACATAATTTTACCGCTTCAGTGAGTGGAATTTTGAAAATATTAGAGACATGGTTAATATCAAGGAGTAAAATGTGGTTCAATAAGATAAAAATATTTTTTTTTGAATAGTAACTTTTTTACTTTTATTTACCACAGTTAAAAGTAAATAGGGTAATTAAGGGTAAAAATGATATTAATATTACCCTAACACATGTCCTAATTCTATTGGACAAGTGTATCTTGACCAAAAACAACCTTAGGAATAAAATATTATCATTTAGGTCCACTTGGATTAGATTAGGACATTTATTATTATTTAATTCAAAGAAGAGTTAAAAGAGTTAAAATCAAAGTTTAATAAATAAAACATTTTTAATATAGGGTTGTACATAAGATAAATTCGATTATAAATTTTTATTATAAATATAAAAAGATTTACTACATAATGGTATTTTATTTATAATTTTTAGAGATTAAATAATTTAATTTATTTATGACACAATGATGATGCAGTAATTACCTTATTTGTAAAATATTAAAATAAGCGATATTATAAATATGAAAATAAATTTAATTTCAGACTTTTTATGAATTAAACTAATTTAATAGGTTAATATGACATATTAGTATTGGTTATATATATTTTATTTGAAGTAATAATGCTTTTATGAAATTATCAAAAACAAAATACCCAATAGTGTCAAAATTGACATAAAAGAGTTTTTAAAACAAATATTATATTATTAATTGATATTATATTCCTAAAAATCTTATGTTCGGAAAAAGGACTTATATCATGATAGGTGTATCATTAATGGACCACTTGGGGGTATCTTGGATGTATATAGTAAGTTTATTAACTATATAATATAAAAATGCGAAGAAACATGATAACTGTCAAACTTTTTAACTAAGAGATAAATATAAATGATAAGGTTAATATAGTGACCCAAACCTATCTAAAATCTATTGGTTGAAAGGATTTCGACCAATCCCCACCTTAAACGTTTAATAATCCACTTTTAAGACTTTATAAACTGAATATTAATTTATTATAAAATAATATTTCTAGCTTTTCCAAATGTGCCCCTCACCCCTCTTATAAAAGGGCACTTCCCCTTCTCTCTAATTTACACCTTCAAAGCCTTTTGTCTCAGCTAAACACTGCCAAAATATTCTCTAAACTTACCTCACTTCGACCTAGAGTCCATATTTTGAAAAAGAATCCAATTGAATGATCCCTTTTTATCAAATCAAAAGGAAGAACCCGATTAAGAGGCAATGTTTTCACCACCCTCTTTCAAGTTACTTTATTCTTCAAATTCTTCTTTCTTTGTTATTCCCATTCTAAAAAAATAAATCTAGTATCTTCTATATACTGTGATGTTATTATAAATATGGTACAACCATGTTCAGTATTCTATCTATCCTTTTAATGACATGTCACCATACGTGCGTACGTACGACTTACCGTCTCCACGTCGTGGTATAATTGTTATTCAAAACATTATTATTTGGATGGGTATAATAAAGATGTGTAATTCATGTAAATAATAAATATAACATGATAATGATTCTGTATATATGATATAGCATCCAATTATATATTATTCTAATATCAAAATAATTATATTGTTGCTCGTGCGTACGTACGGACTACCGTCTCCACGAACGCGGTGAGATTCATTCCCCATCATATCCATTCAAGTATAATTCTCATTTGATGATTAAAAATAAGGTTTAAGGACTTGATATCATTCTGGATATGAATAATATACATCCCATCCATAACAAATATGGCTCACATAACAAAGAATATAAAGAAAGACGACTCCAATAACACCTGAAACGGTGATAATACTAAGATATTATTAAGAAATCAATGTTAAAAGATAATATATGAAATAATATAAATGTATATGATTCTTGTATAATTTATTAACAATTATTTCACCATTATACAGGAGGTTAACCTACCCTCAACCAAGGAAAAGTACAAGGTAAGGGTTTATTTCACAATCTCTTCATTATCCAAGGTTGTTTATACGTAATTATCTACTGGGACCTCTTTATCATCACCATCCATGTTTCGTAAAAACATATTTCAAATCATTTTTAATATTTAACAGAAAATGGGTTGAAGTAATTTATACCCTTATTTGTTTTTAATGGAATATTTCTGTCGTTTTCCAAACTTGGTACTTTTTTAACTTTTTGACAAATTAATGGTAAGAATGTTTTTTTAACTTATACGGTGGGTGCAGCTATTTTCTGCTGTTATAACATCACCGAAGCTTCCCTTAAAAGATTATAAGAACATTTTCAAAATAAATGTTTTCTTTATGTTACTCTTAAATGATTTCAAAATATAAAGAGATATGTATCTAAAAAAGGTTTTGATTTCATCTATGTCAACATCCTTTGATGGATTTTATGTTTATTTGAAGTTGATTTATTATGATACGAAAATTCCATATTGTATTGAAGGTTTTGTGATATGTTTGACTATTGATGTGCTATTTTTATACCATTCATGGTTTATGGTTAAATTATTGACATTTTTTATGCTAGTTTTAATATGAATGTTTATGTTATATTTCAGCCTTTTTATATGAGGAATGTATTAGACTTAGTAAGTGACGGGTGTAGCCCACTATAGCTCCTCGATGCATCGGTAGGTCTCATGAGACAACTAGATGTGGAATTGGCCGAGGCCCTTTCCAAATTTGATTTATGGTTTTGGCCGAGGCCTTAATCATATTTAGACGTCTTGGCCGAGGCCTTGACAAAATGTTTCAGAATGCCCGGTATTATACATTCCCTCATTATGGAAATAATATTGATAGTTCATGTGGTCATTCGACTAGTAGAATACCTATGATTATGTTTTATTATGGAATTATTTAATCTGCTAATATTTTTCCATAAAATTATTCATGTTTATTGTTGGTAAAGGCATGTGGTTTCAATTATTCACCGTGCTTAATATTTATGTCATTTCCCGCTATATTACTTACCCTTACTGAGCGTTTGAGCTCACCCCTTTCTTATGTTTCATTTTCCCAAGATATGAAGAAGTTAGTTATGAGTGACCTGCAGACATAATATATGAGGCTTGGATGTTCCTAATGAAATATATTTGTGTTGTATTTATCTTCAAGCTGTAAAGTTGAACATATGTATGAATCTTGTTTCCAATAATACTAAACTGATCGGTCTTTCGAGACATGATTTCCTTATAATCATGCCAACGTTATGTAATAATGCACCGACTCTGGGTAACTGGGGTCGGGGCGTTATAGTTAGTATCAGAGGAAGTTCAGTACAAACCTTTGAAACTGGATTTAGATAAACTCTAATTAGAGCACATAGCCCTAAGATAGACTTTGAGGATTAGTATAGAAGAACTTCCTAGAATTTTGGTATTGTATAGATTTTGTGAGTTTTCTAAGCAATACATCCCTATCTGGATATGAGCAGGTAGAGGCGGCTCTAGCACAGATGTACATAGTGGTAAAATCTGAAAACACCGCTTTGAGCTGGACTCGAACGAGAACTGGTGCACGACAACGAGCCTTACTGCACTCTTGGTTACGACACTCCTGAGGGATATGCTTATTATAATTCTCATTTTCTTTACAAAACATTATTAAGGGTTTATGAGTATATAATTCCTCAAAGAAAACATTTTTTTATGATTATGGGTTATATCCATAAACTGTTGAATTTATGTTAAGTGTTTTAGAAGTTTGGAATTATATATTTCTATTCATAAACTAATCTAGTTTATGCCATTTTTTTTAGAAATGGCGCCTAGTGGAAGTAATGGAAACCATATCAATGCACGCACTCCATATATGGATTTCCCTCCTACTCAATATATATAATTATGGCAGAGCTAGTGATGCAACTGGTGCTGAACAACTAATCACCATATTGGGACAACTCACTCCGGTTATGAATAATAAACTTACCCGTATGGAGCACCCTGATCCACAACGTGAAGGATCAATATTTGATCTCTTCATATGGAAAAAACCACCAACATTAAATGGGAGTAAAAATCCCTTAGTAGCTGGGCAATGGATAAATTCTTTAGAGAAAATATTCCATGGCTTGGGGAGTAGTGAAAGGGAAAAAGGTATCATGGCAGTTTACCGCCTCACTGGATATGATGATCAATGGTGGTCATTGATTCAAAACATGAAGGAATATGAAGAAGTATCAAATATGGAATGGAGGGAGTTAAAAGATCTGTTTTTTGAAAAATACTTTCCTCATGGCCATCGAGCAGATATGGAAAGGCAATTTTTGAGTCTGATACAAAAGGAGGATGATAATGTCACAAATTTTGAGGATAAATTTATAAGGTTAGAAAGGTATGCTACAGATTATATACGTAACCCAAGAAGTAATATTGATCATTTATTTTATGGGTTAAAACCTTTTCTCTGTTGAGCATTGGTCTCACAATCCTTCTCGTCATACGAAGATATTGTCTCATGTGCTATCAAGACAGAAAAAAAATTCTATAAGTCTTATAAATTTAATTCAAAGAAAGAGAAGAATAGATCTACTGAACACTATGGGAAAGGAAATACGGAAATAGGTAATAAGGGAAGAATTGAATTTCCACCTTGTGATAATTACAGAAGGAATCACCCTGGTGCCTGTCTAAAAGGAAAAAGAGTATGATACAAGTGTGGACAGAAAGGCCATCTAGCTGGTGATTGTAAAGGAAATAAGGATGCTACCAAAGTTCAGTGCTACAATTGCAGGGAGATGGGAAATTATGAAAATGAATATCCTAAGCATCAGGGAAACATACCTCAGAAAAGCCCAAGGGATCAAGGCCAAGTTTATGATATCACTACTGTTGAGGTAGATGCTCGAAAAGACGTGGTGGCAGGTAATTTAATGGTTTCCTCAAGTTTAGAAAATGATTTATTTGATTCTGGATCATCGCATTATTTCATATCTTCCTTGTTTGATAAGAAAATTAAATATTTCTAATTTGATTTAACAAAAGCGTTTTCTGTTAAAACTCCTAAGGGAAGTTTCATAACAACAAATTTTTGTGAATCAGTCCCCTTTAGAGCACATAAATGTTCTTTATCCACTGATCTCATCGTCATACCTATGATTGAGTTTGACATAATCCTCGGTATAGATTGGATTTCATACCATGATGTCAAGATTTATTGTATGAATAAGGAGGTTATAATTTTTGATGATGATGATAAGGAACACCTTATCTTTAGAGAAGAATCGTCACCACCTCATTCTTATCTAGATCCGCCCCCAGTAGCTCAACTAAATTCAATTATCAGGGAGAAAGAGAATGAAATGACTGTGGGTGAAGAAATGAATGTTTAAATAGAGGATTTACCTATTGTGAAAGAATATGTAGATGTGTTTCCAAAAGATTTTCCTAGTCATCCTCCAGAATGAGAAATTGAGTTTTCCATTGATTTAATTCCAGGTTCAAGGCCTATATCGAATACCCCTTATAGAATGGCCACTATGGAATTAGTTAAACTAAAGAAACAACTAGAGGAATTGAGTAATAAGGGATTTATTTTCCCTAGTTTTTCTCCGTGGGGAGACCCTGTCCTTTTCGTTAAAAAGAAATATGGATAGATGAGGTTATGTATCAACTACAGGGAGATCAATGTTATAACAATAAAGAACAAGTATCCCTTACCTCACATTGATGATTTATTTGATCAAATGCATGGAGCTCAATACTTTTCGAAGATTGACCTTCGATCTGGATACCATCAGTTGTCTGTGAAGAAGGAAGAAATTCCGAAGACAACATTTCGAACCAGGTACGAGCATTACGAGTTTACAGTAATGCCTTTTGGATTGACTAATTCACCCTCTGTATTCATTGATCTAATGAATATAGTTTTCAAGGAATATCTCGATGATTTTGTGGTGGTATTTATTGATGACATCTTG
The DNA here is from genome assembly GCA_963277665.1 of Viscum album. Taxonomy (NCBI): domain Eukaryota; kingdom Viridiplantae; phylum Streptophyta; class Magnoliopsida; order Santalales; family Viscaceae; genus Viscum; species Viscum album. Next base: position 2,125,183,479 of record OY728121.1, on the reverse strand, counting down.
GTATACTCCAAAAGATACTAGGATCATAAAAATCACTTATGCATTATCCTGAAGACTCTTAGAAGACATTAATTGTATGGGAAGTTTAGTAAGTGTGAATTCTAGCTTCAGGAGATTTATTTTCTTGGCCATATTGTCTCTAAGGATGGAATATCTGTTGATCCTTATAAGAAAAGAGCAATCCAAGAATTCCCTACACCAACGAGTATAGCTGAGGTATGTAGTTTTATTGGTTTAGCAGGTTATTATTGACGTTTCATCCAAAACTTTGCCCGATTGGATAACCCATTAACAAAGCTCACATATAAATGGGTTAAATTTTTTTCGACAAAAGAGAGTAAATAATGTTTTGAAGAATTGAAGAGAATATTAGTCAATGCTCCTATTTTCACTCTACCATCGGGAAATGACAGGTTTGTTATTTATAGTGATGCATCGAATAAAGGACATGGTTGTGTCCTTTTTTAGAATGATAGTGTTATTGCCTATGCATCACGGTAGCCAAAAATTCATGAGAAAAACTATCCTACTCATGATCTTGAGTTAGCTGCTGTAATCTTTGATTTGAATATTTGGAGACACTATCTCTATGGTAAAAAATGTGATATTTATACTGATCATAAGAGTTTGAAGTATATTTTCTCATAGAAATAACTCAATATGAGACAAAAGAGATGGCTTGAACTACTCAAGGATTATGACTGTATGATAAAATACCACCCGGGGAAGGAAAATAAGGTGGAAGATGTTTTGAGCAGAAAATATCATGGATTTTTGAACATGATGAGAATTTAAAGGGATCCTATTTTCATGGATCTAGTGAAGATGGATATGGGAATTACCATGGAAGGTGAAACATCGATACTTTTTCAAATGGTTGCCAACCCATCTTTACTAGAAAAGATAAAGAGTTCTCAGACCAATGATGAAGAGTTTCAAAAGAAGATTAAAGATGTGAATGATGGGAGATTGAGAGACTTTGTGTATGAAGAAGGAATTTTGAAATTTGGGAAGAGAATTTGTATTCCCGATATACCTGATCTAAAAAGGGAATTGTTAGATGATGCTCATAGTTCCAATTTCTCTATACACCCTGGGAGCACCAAAATGTATAGATATTTGAAGGAACATTTTTGGTGGGACAAAATGAAGAGGGAGATTGCTGATTTTGTGTCAAGATATATGGTTTGTCAACAAGTGAAAGTTGGGAGGAAAAATCCTGGAGGAGTCATGCAACCTATTCCCATACAGGAGTTGAAATGGGATAATATTACGATGGACTTTATCATGGGACTACCAAACACTCCTAGAAATAATGATGAAATATGGGTCATTGTTGATCGTCTTAACAAGTCAGCACATTTTCTTTCTATAAGAGAAGATCTACCACTTGAACATCTAGAAATACTATATATTAATGAAGTTGTGAGACTCCATGGAGTACCCCTATCGATTGTTTCTGATTGTGATCCCCATTTCACTTCAAGATTCTGGAAGAGTCTCCAGAAGGCATTGGATACTGTACTTTGTTTGACCACTGCCTACCACCCTCAAACAGATGGACAATCAAAACGGACTATTCAAACCTTAGAAGGCATGTTGAGATCATTATCACTTGACTTTCAGGGTATGTGGGATCAATATTTACCTATGGTGGAATTTTCCTATAACAACAGCTTCCATTCAAGTATTCAGATGGCAGCATATGAAGAATTATACGGAAATAGATGTCACACACCAACCTATTGGGATGACGTTGGTGAGAGAAAACTCATTGGAACAGAACTGGTGGAGGAAACTATGGAAAAGGTGATGGTAATCCAAAACAACATCAAAGCAGCTCAATGTAGGCATAAGAGCTATGCCGATAACCGAAGAAAGGATTTGGAATTTCAAGTAGGAGATCATGTTTTCTTGAAGGTATCTCCATGGAAGGGAGTTATACGTTTCGGTAAGAAGGGTAAATTGAGTCCCAGGTACATTAGACCTTTCGAAATTCTAGAATGAATTGGGGCTGTAGCTTACTGTTTGGAAATACCACCAAGTCTCTCCAAAGTTCACGATGTGTTCCACGTATCACTATTGAGAAAATACATGCCTGACCCAACGCATGTACTCACTTATGAGGAATTAGAACTAGAAACTGATCTGTCTTACTGCGAAGAGCCCGTCAGGATTCTTGATACAAGAGAACAAGTGTTGAGAAATTTGACGACTCGTCTGGTAAAAGTTCTATGGAGAAACCATAAGATGGAAGAGGCAATGTGGGAGCCCGAGGAACTTATGATGAAGAACCACCCAAGTATTTTTATGAAATAATATTCTAGAAATTTTTAGGACCAAACTATTTTAAGTAAGGGAGAATGTAACACCCCAATCTTCCATGGTATACTTCTCTTTGAATAATACAGTAGCGTGTGTTGTACGCAACTTCGAGTTCTAACACACACCACAACCAATCAAACTAGCCGTTATGAATATTAATACCCACTTTTTGAAATTTTATAAATTTAATCTTTCAAAATGGACTTCATTTTTGGATTTGGAATATCGAAATTAGCTTAGGGTGAATTTTTGGTATTTTTCTGAAAACATTCAATTTTTGATGAATAGTGAAAAAACACTGAGTTATAGTTTAAAAAGAAATTTTTATTTAAATAATTATTTATTTTATTTAAATTTAATTAAGGTAAAAATAGATACATAATACCTATATAAGTTCTATGTAATTCATTGTATTTAGTTTAGAATAATTTTAAATATATATAAATTTTATTGAACTTTTCACTATCTTTTACCCACCTCCTAGGAGAATTTAAAAATTCACATAAAAAATAATTTTACCACTTCTGTGAGTGTAATTTCAAAAATCCTAGATACATGGTTAATATATATTAGTAAAATGTGGTTTAATAAGATAAAAATAATTTTTGGTGAATAGTAACTTTTTACTTTTATTTACCACGGTTAAAAGTATATAGGGTAGTTAAGGGTAAAAATGATATTAATATTACCCTAACACATGTCCTAATTCTATTAGACAAGTGTATCTCGACCAAAAAAAACATTAGGAATAAAATATTATCATTTAGGTCCACTTGGATTAGATTAGGACATTTATTATTATTTAATTCAAAGAAGAGTTAAAAGAGTTAAAATCAAAGTTTAATAACTGAAAAAATTTTAATATAGGGTTATGCATAAGATAAATTATATTATAATTATTAATTAGAAAGATAAAAAGATTTCCTACATAATGGTATTTTATTTATAATTTTTAGACATTAAATAATTTTATTTATTTATGACACAATGATGATGTAGTAATTACCTTATTAGTAAAATATTAAAATAATTGATATTATAGATATCAAAATATATGTAATTTGAGACTTTTTATGAATTACACTAATTTTATAGGTTAATATGATATATTAGGATAAGTTATATAAATTTTATTCGAATTAATAATGCTTTTAAAAAATTATCAAAAACGAAATACCCAATAGTGTCAAAATTGACATAAAAGAGTTTTTAAAACAAATATTATATTATTAATTGATATTATATTCCTAAAAATCTAATGTTTGGCAAAATGACTTATATCATGATAAGTGTATCATTAATGGACAACTTGGGGATCTCTTGGATGTATATTGTAAGTTTATTAACTATATAATATAAAAATTCAAAGAAACATGGTAAATGTCAAAATATTTAACTAAGAGTTAAATATAAATGATAAGGTTAATATAGTGACCTAAACATGTCTAAAATATATTGGTTGAAAGGACTTCAACCCATCCCCACCTTAACCTTTAAATAATCCACTTTGGAGCCATTAGAAACCGAATATGATTTTATTATAAAATATTATTTCTAGCTTTTCCAAAGGTTCCCCTCACCCCTCTTATAAAAGGGAACTCCCCCTTATCTCTAATTTATACCTTCAAAGCCTTTTGGATCGGCCAAAACCTACCCAAATATTCTCTAAACTACCCTCACTTAGACCTAGAGGCCTTAGTTGGATCAGAAAGCCAGCCTAAGCATCCCTTTTGATCAAATCAAAAGGAAGAACCCGATTAAGAGGTATTGTTTTCACCACCCTCTTTCAAGTTCCTTTCTTCTTCAACTTCTTCTTTCTTTGTTATTCCCATTATAAAATAATAACTACAGTATCTTCTATATACTATGATTTTATTATAAATATGGTACTACTATATTCATTATTCTATCCATCCTTTGAATTACATTTCACCATAAGTGCATACGTACGTCTTACCGTCTCCACGTCGTGGTGTAATTGTTATTCAAAACATTATTATTTTGATGGGTATAATAATGATGTGTAATTCATGTAAATAATAAATATAACATGATAATGATTATTTATATACGATTTAACATCCAATTATATATTATTTTAACATCAAAATAATGATATTGTCGCTCGTGCGTACGTACGGACTACCATCTCCACGAACGCGAAGAGATTCATTCCACACTGTATCCATTCAAGTCTGATTATCATTTGAGGATTAAAAATAATGTTTATGGAATTGATGTCATTCTATATATGAATAATATAAATCCCATCCATAACAAATATGGCTCACTTAACAAAGAATATAAAGAAAGACGAATCTGTTAACACCCGAAACGATGATAATACTAAGATATTATTAACAAATCAATGTTAAAAGATCATATATGATATCATATTAATGTATATGATTCTTGTATAATTTAATAACACTTTTTTCACCATTATAAAGGAGGTTAACTTACCCTCAACCAAGGAAAAGTACAAGGTAAGGGTTTATTTCATAATCTCTTCATTATCCGAGGTTGTTTATACGTAATTATCTACTGGGACCTCTTTATCATCCACATCCATATTTCGTAAAAACATATTTCAAATCATTTTTAAAATTTAATAGAAAATGGGTTAAAGTAATATATAACCTTATGTGTTTTGAAAGGAATCTCTCTGTTGTTTTCCAAACAAGGTACTTTTTGACCTTTTCGAAAAATTTATGGTAAGAATGTTTTTTTAACTTATACGGCGGGTGCGGGTATTTTCCGCCATTATAACATCGCCGAAACTTCCCTTAAAAGATTATAAGAATATTTTAAAAATAAAAGTTTTCTTTATGTTACTCTTAAATGATTTCAAAATATAAAGAGATATGTCTCTAAAAAAAGGGTTTGATTTCATCTATGTCAACATCCTTTGATGTATTTTAAGTTTATTTGAAGTTGATTTATTATGATACAAAACTTACATATTGTATTAAAGGTTTTGTGATATGTTTGACTGTGTATGTGCTATTTCTATACCATTCATGGTTTATGGTTAAATTATTGACATTTCATATGCTAGTTTTAATATGAATATTTATGTTATATTTCAAACTTTTCATATGAGGAATGTATTGGACTTAGTAAGTGATGGGTGGAGCCCGCTATAGATCCTCGATGCATCAGTAGGTCTCATGAGACAAATAGACGAGAAATTGGCCGAGCCATTTCCCAATTTGATTTATGGTTTCGATGGAGGCCTTAATCATATTTAGACATCTTGGATGAGGCCTTGAAAAAATGTTTCAGAATTTCCAGCATTATACATTCCCTCATTATAGAAATAATATTGATGGTTCATGTGGTCATTCGACTAGTAGAATACCCATGATTATGTTTTATTATGGAATTATTTACACATTTCATATTATTGCTATGAAAGTATTCATTTTTATTATTGGTAAAGGTATGTGGTTTCAATTATTCACCATGATTAATATTTATGTCATTTTCCATTGTATTACTTACCATTACTGAGCATTTGAGCTCACCCCTTTCTTATGTTTCATTTTCCCATGATATGAAGAAGTTAGTTATGAGTGACCTGCAGACATAATCTAGGAGGCTTGGATGTTCCTAATGAAATATATTTGTGTTGTATTTCTCTTCAAGCTGTATAGTTGAACATATGTATGAATCTTGTTTCCAATAATACTAAACTGATCGGTCTTTCGAGATATGATTTCCTTGTGATGATGCCAATGTTATGTAATAATACACCGACTTTGGGTAACTAGGGTCGGGGCATTACAAGAGATGCTTCTTCGGAGCTTGGGAAACCTTGGGAGGATTCTATAGAGAGGATGGAAGGGGTTGTTCAAACTCCAAAGGCTTTGGGTGAAGAGGAAGTGGGAGCTTGGGTAGGTTTATATAGGAAATGAGATAGAATTATTTATTATTTAGTATTGGGACACCTCACATTAAACTAATCAAAACCACAAACCAGCCCATGATTTTTGCCCATGGATTTTTTCAAAGGGGAGTGGAAAAAAATATTTTATAAGGCCAATGGCCGAACTTCTTAAAATAATAGGGTTTCTTATGTGGAGGTGAGTCGCAATCTTAAGGAAAATAATTTAAAAAGACAAAATGTTTAATAATTCTTGGAGGGTCCACTAAAGCTTTGTAAAATAAATAAAACAAATCTAAAATCACATTATTTTAATTCTATAACATATATTAGCTGAACATAATGTTTATAGTTTTTTATTTCATCACTATTGGGTCATTATGAAGTCATAAAACACATTATATATTTAAATGGTATTTAATTTTTACCCAAAATTTGACTGTTTTAGAAAATTATGAAAAATTTACCATTTAATAATTTCAACATCCTGATTCCAAAAATAATATTAATTTTATATAAATAATTTTATTAAAATGTGAATTTTTACTTTTTAAATAAAAACTTACATTTACAAAAAATTCACGGGTTTTGACAAAAACAGCTTTCAAACCTTAATAAATATTACAATTGCTTTCATAAAACTATATGATCATTTATATTTAATAAAAATTAATTTAATTATAATAATATTTTATTAAAATAGTTTTTAATTCAAAAATCCATGAATTCATCAATATATATTTATTTGTTGAATATTAACTAAAAATACTATTTATAATTTAAAAACTATTTACAAAGTAACAATAATAAAATGAAAGAACATTATTTATACAAAAATAATGTAAATATTCATATTACTGGGGTCTTGTTAAATAACCCCTTATAATACCAGCATAAGACCAAAGGTTAAGGTGTGCGATGGTGAAAAACTTTTGGGGTGACTCAGATAACATCGCTCGGGTGGTTATCTCTATTAACTTCCACTTCTCCCATAGTCGGTTCCACTCAAGATTAATGTGTTCAAGCTCGTCTTGGGCTTGGTCAAGAACAAAGCCCAATGACGCCACCTTTTTTCCGAGCTCTGACAAATGGGCTTCGTATAGGGCAATTCTACTAGATGACGCAATCGCTTCCTTTGTCCGAGTAATTTGGATTTTTAAAGCCCTGTATTTATACTAATCATGTGATCACTGTTCAATGACTATATTAGAAACCGTCACAATTCATAATGGTAGTTTAAAATCCAGAAACATAAAACCAATGAAGTTGACATTTTATATAACCATAATAAACGTTTAATTAGATCAAGAAGAATTTCCATTAATGAAATTTTGGGTCGTTACCAGGGGTATCCATTAATTTGTGTTTCTCTTAAGGGGGATAATGTTTTTAGAGAGAGTTATTAAAAGGAGTAAGCTATGAATTTTGAAAGGTGAATGTGTGAATAGTTTTAATAGTTTTATTGAATTTAATATAAGATTTGTTTCCACAAAAAAGTTTATTTGGAATTATATGTCATGTTGAGGATAAATCTAATGTGATGATAAAGAATTGATTTAAGATTTTTTGATTATTAGGCAAGATAAATAATTATTTATTAAAGAATGGTTTACATAGATTTATTCTCAAGTGGTATCATTTCCTCAAGGATAAGCATGTGAATTAAGTTTGTAGAGTTCAAACATATATCACTAATTTTATGGATGACATGATATTATTATTCAAAATTAACATTTCCTACACCGACTTAACTAAAGTTGGATTAGAATTATTGAATGATGATTCTTGAATAAGTGGTTTGTGTTTGATAGTGATTTATGTTCCTGGGTAAACAATAAAACCAAAAGGGATAGATTATTAAGAATAAAAATTATGTTAAGGATAATTTTAGAAGAAGATGATCTTGGGGGAGATTATTGAATATTTGAGATGAAGATACTGTGATTTGATATTGAATAAGTTCTTATATAACGTGGTTTTAATCTAAAGAATAATTACTGAAAAAGGCTGAGTGGGTAAGGTTTTTTTGTTTGAATTTTTTATCAATATATAAATCATATTAAATCTTATATATTTTTTGAAGTGAAAATCTCTTGGAAGTGTAAAGTTGGTTGGAATGAGTCTAAATTTGTTTGGAACAAATATGGAATCATTTGAATTTAGTCTATTTTATTGGATCTCATTATAGAAAAATGGCCAACACTTTACTATAAGACTTTTTATTTATGAGTTAAAATATATTTTTTGTTTTTCACCATAATAATTTTTTGTTCTTTCTATCTAATATTTTTCATACACATAAGATATTTCTATTATTTGTAAGATATTTCTATTAATGTACGATATTTTTATTATGCATATTATATTTCTCATATGTATAAGATATTCTTATCCCATAAGACATTTTCTACATGTAATAAAATTCTACTACACGAAATATATTTTTTTTAGCTAAAACAGATTCTGAGATCATAATATGTTTTTAATTAATAATTAAATTTAGTTATGAATAAGATATTATTCTAAGGAATATATTGGGAATTTATATAATTTTTTGGATTAGTTTCATACATATTTTTTTAGATTCTATAAATAATTTAAATAAAGGTTTGAAGCCTTCATGGGATGATCTACATGGTTCATATTGAATTTAAAATTGATTGAATAATATTTAAATTAAGTTCGATGGTGCTAATGATGATCTGTATATATTAAATATCAATAATAAATACATTCATGTTACAAGATAGAAAGAGTTCAAAGTTGAAAAACAAGGAAAATCACAATGAAGCTGTATGAAGAGAAGTTATAAGGAGAGATTAGTGCAGCAATAAAAAAATACATTACTATATTATATTAATGATATATTTAAATTTGGTTATTTTATTTTATTAAATTAAGTGATTACATGTGGTTAGAGAAGTACATACTAGATTTATTATCATGGAGGTGAAAGAGGTGAGTCTTTAGGGAATTCAAATTCAAAAATTTTCTATGATGGTTACGATGACAATATAATAAAAAATAAGGTCTAGATAAAGTGGGAATATCATATATGAGAATAGTTGAATATATATTAATTAATGTTGAATAATAATTGAGTTTGTGAAGATACATGCTATGAAAAAGAGGATTATTCAATTTGGCCATAATGTTCTCAGAGAGAAAGAGAGAGGTCAAAGTGCTACTTCCATGTTATTTTCAGAACCTTTCTCATGATAAATGTTTATACATAAATGTTTTAATATAGTATTTTGCATGAAATTTAAAGATAATTGATGTTTCTATGAAAGAACAGAATAAGGATAATGACTTATCACATCAAACAACTTCATAACACTATAATTAATGAAAACATATTAGTTTTTACCTAAACTACTGATCATTGTAATGGTGGGATGAACTTGTTTGTGGGATACAACAAATAATAGTTAAGAGACATGAAAATTAAAGTTTCTATTCTATACCCCACTCAATTTTACTCATGGAATTATTATAGTGGTTATTGTGATATTGGAGGAATCCATATCATACCAATGAATAGCCTTCTCACATCGAGAGGAGTAAGATATAACTCTTTTGTTCTTCCTTTTGTTAGTGTCTGTTTGGGTGTGACGATAAAAAAATCATTATATATTAACATGTGGAAAAGGTAATTTAAAAATAAACATAAAAATAATTAATATAACTAATTAACCCCCTTTGAGTGATCACCCATATATCCAATAAGATCTTCTACACCCAACCGAGATGAATCTGATCCTCATAGAAGGGTGTAAATTTCACACTAGCCAAGAATACCAAATATTCCTCATATTTCACATGTAGATACACCTCAAAAAATAATATCATCAAGTTTGAATCCTACTATGAAACTTTCACCACCTGGGTTAGAAATATCCAGCACAATGCATTATCCATGACATTCCATTTTCTAAGGGTGCAAGCTCCATCCAAATAAAAAAGTCTATAGATACTCAAACCAAAGCCTCAACTAAAGATTAGAATCCCCATGGGAGAATATACACTTCAAATTTTTATGATTAGTATATATAATAAATGTAATAACCCATGAAAAAAATAGAATAACTTTTTTTTATATTTATTAGTATTCTAAAATTAAAGAGTTATTTTCATTATGTTAAGTAGTTCATTAAATAAATAACTTATTATATGATTATATATTTAAAAAATTAATTTTCAAATTATATAATTTTCATTTTAAAAACGAATTTCATTTATGAATTAAGCATGGTGAAATTATATTTATATGAATTTTTTAATAATTTTTTGAAAAAGAATAAATTTTAATGAATAGTTAAAAATACTACATTTTAGTTCAAAACTAATTTTTCTTCTAAATTAATTATATTTTAAGATTAAAAGTTTAAGTATTTTTAAAGTATAATTAAATAAATTTTTTATCATTTAATTCAATATAGGTCATTGGAATCAATTTCACATTGAAATTGGATATAAAAAAATTATGAACTTTTGAATGTTTTTACTTAAAAAAACCAGTTTTCTCGATCCGTTAGCAAGAGTAATTTTAAATTTATTTTCTATAATTATGTTAATTGAATTTTGAAAAATATATATAAAAGTTGTTAATTAGTATGAATTTTTTGGCCTAATAGAAACAACATAATGTTTGGTGAATAATAACTTTTGTATTTGTTTTACCATAGTTAAGGGAAAATCAGGTAATCAAGGGTAAAAATAACATTATTAGAATTATATATAACCCCTACACTTGTACTAATTTCATTGGATGAGTATTTTTAGAACAACCATATATGGGTCAATTTTAGGACCACTTGGAGTTTAATCCATTTATAGTATTTTATTCAAAGAAAAGCCAATTTATCGAATTAAAGAATTTTTCTAGACATGGATATAAGTAAATATTCATTATGAATGAATATAAATGATTATATATAACCTAATTAATTTATTTTCATGATGTTAATTTATTTTTATTTTTTATATATTAAATAATTAATGGTAATCCTTCTGCAAAGCTGATACAGGGCTTGTGCAAGAAAAAGGAAAATAAATAAAATGTTTTTATTAAAATTATAATAATTATTAAATGGAAAATATTTTGGATAAAACTTTTTATATAAGAAGATTATGACCATTATCATGTTTTTATTTTAATTTGGGAAATTTTGTACCAACATGAAGCACTTTAAACTCATTATAATATTTTATTGAAAAGCAAATCAAGTTGTTCACACTATAAGTATTTTTATTAATGAGTAATTCAATTTAATGATATTAAAAATAATAAAATAAATATAAATTTATATTTTTCTGCTTATTTATGAATTACATAGACTATTATGATATCTATTTGATATAAATAATTTTTTTTTCGAATTTGAAACTTTATTTTTATAAGTTTAAAGTCATAGTTATGAATAGTGTATAATTTGACATAAATTATTTTTCAGGAATAATATATTTTATTAAATTATCAAAAAATCCAAAAAATCTGTAATATGGACAAATGGGATAGTATTGTGTCTAAAATAAAATACCCTTTAGTTTTTAGGAATTTTTGGATGTCTTAAACCCTATAATAGATTTATTATATTTTAATAATTTGAATAATTTTTAAGTTACCCCTCATCTTAATTATAAAATGGGACTCTTTCCTTCACAAATTTCATCAACATAAGGCATATATTTCATAAAAACTCTTAAAATATTCCTTATCCTCATACATTTTCACATTATAGATATTACAGTCTCACAAAAAAATCACTTCCAAGAGCCATAAGGGGGTTCTTAATGAAACATTTTCAAGAGGTAAGATTCTTTCTTCTTCTCTTTTAAATTCTTTTTTCATGACTACCTTATCCCAAAATCCTATACAATGATTCATGAGAACTCCATTATCATATATATAATATAAATTTTTTTTTATGGAATATTCATCATATAATCTCTCATGTTTTCCTATTTATTATAGAATTGAGAACATCGTTCGTGATGTGTCAATTTACTGCCCTTGTGGATGATACAACTTTATATTACATTACTGCCTTCAAGGATGGTACTAGAACCTTTATTATGTTTAATTAAAAATTTATATTACATATTATTAGTTATATAATGTTCTGGATCCAATATATGAATATTATGTTAAATGATATGTTATATGTTCATCATGATCTTAAAAACCTCCAAAATAAATTAAATCATTCTCATTAATGTTTTTTCTAATGAATCATCATTATATTATAAAAAAAGATATATGGTATCATTTAATATTATTAAAACATTTTAATACCATTTTATTCCACTTATGGAGTTTTTATTCCATTCTAAAAGAAAATCCATAACGAACCGACCATGGATGCCATGAAAAGAGTGCACCCGAAACAACAGAAATATCAAATTATTATTAAAAAATGGGTGAAATTTTGTTATAATTTGATCATATAAGGTAGTACAAACATGTGTCAAGTTATTTAATAAATTAATAACACAATTTATACCATTATACATGGGTTTGAACATGTTTTAATTAAGACAAACCCAGGGTAAGGTAATTCTTAACCCAATTTCCATTCTTTAGGTTAAACTTCTAATTCATTTATTTTTTCATCCTAAGATTATTTTTGAAATACATTTTTGATTATATTTTGTTTTATTATGTGTATTTAATGTAAATATACATATTCCATTCATTTTATTAATTATCTCTACAATGATATTATATTTGTAAGGGGCATTTCTTTAAAAATCCTCTTAAATTTCTATTTTTTTACAAAATTCAAAAGAAATGTTTTTATGATGAAAGTATTATTATTTTATGATTATATTTTGGTTCTTGGGAATTTTTTATAATTAATTGTTGGACCTATATATCCCTATAATTCATTGGGTATGTTTATGTTGTAGGTTGGTCGTTGTGGTTACTCCATGTGTAACTGCGATGGTTACACCATAAGGTAGTCGTGAGGGTTACATCATAAAGTAGTTGTGAGGGTTACAAATGATATGGTAGCCAATAGGGTTAAAATATTAATTAATTAATGACCCAAGTTACATAAATGGTTTATTTATGTTTTCTATGTTTTATGGTAATCTCTTGTTTTCACAAAGTAAGTATATGATACTTTATCGGTGGGATGTACGTCTTTGTGAAAGTGTTTTCATATTTTTATAAGTATTAATGTAGTAACAATTCATTTCTATTTTATATACCTTAATGATATTTTGGTGCTTATACCAAGTTTGAATTTTTTTTCATAGTGTATAAGGATGGTAAAGAGGTATAAGGAATTCATGTTGGATGTTATGAACAATTTCATGAAATTAAAAAGTTTTATTTTGAAAAAATGGATAATATTTTCATATTATCATCATTGTATAAATGTGGTATGATATGTATGTATTATGTAATAATTATATAATACTATAATACTAAAAAGATCCTCAATGTGTAAGAAAGTATGTTCTTGACTAAAACTCAGGGTTATATTTTTTTTATGGTTGGGTCCTTGTATTTGTTATTAGAGGAAATTTTAGATATCTTTAGGGGTTATGATGATGTTAATAGAATAACATAAATGATTTTTACTCAATTATTAACTTGAAAAGGTATATAATTTTAATATTACCATGTCCCTTCATCTAAGATATGTCTGTTCAGAATGGTTTTTTGCTGAAGAAATAGGGAAGCAGAAGTAGGAAGGCACCAAGTGACTTATATATTTCGGAATCAGTAACCTAGAATGGTGGGAATTGGAATAAAGTAGTTTATGATAGTAATGGATCAGTTGATTCAGGCTATAAATGATAGTGTAATTTGTGCAAGATAACATCTTGAGCTTCCTCAAAGGAACATGACAACAATGGAACATTTTATGAGGAAGCACCCTCCTGTGTTACGTGGATCTTCTAACCCAGTTGCAGCTGAAGGGTGGATTAATTCCCTTGAAAGGATATTTGATGTCATGGGGTGATCATATAATCAAAAGTTTAGTCTTTTTTATTTACCATTTTTAAGGTGAACCTAAATACTGGTGGTCCTTGGTCTAGAATATCTGAGATAGCTTTTAGATTGATACCTTGTAATGGGATGAATTTAAGAATATTTTCCTTGAGAAATATTTTCTTAAGGTTGTTTGGATTATGATGGAAAAGAAATTATTAGAATTTAAAAAAAGTAGGAAGATTCAATGGTCGTGTATGAAGAAAAATTAACCAGATTGACAAGTTATGATCCAAATATTATTTGGGATCTTGATAGAAAAATCAATATTTTTTACTTGGGATTGAAGCTAGATTTCGATGGGATTTGGCCTCCTATGAATTCAAAATCTATGAGAAACCTGTTCGATGTACTGAGAGGGTAGACAGGGAGTTCACTGATGATCACATGTACTTTGAAAACAAGTAGAAGAAAAGGTCCATATGGAAAGCAATGGGTAAGAATCAGTCAATGAAATGTGAAGGTTAGAAGATTCAGTTTCCAATTTATGGGAATTATGGTAAAATGAACCTTGGGTAATGACTTAAAAAACCAAGAATTGATTTTGATGTGTTAGGTTTGGGCATATGGCTTGATATTTCAAAGAAAATGATCCTATGATTAATTATGATAATAAAAATTTAAAGTGTTTCAAATGTGGTGAAATATGGAATTATGAAAATACCTACCCAAAGAAAAATCAGAATGATGGTAAGAAGCCAGAATAGAAGTATAAAGTTATTTTGAGATCCTTTGTGACTACTTTAGTGGATGTTAGTCCATCCAATGAGGTGGTATCAGTTACTTTGTTTGTTTACATAGATTTTTCTAATGTTTTTTTGATATGGGGTCTACACATTCCTTTATTTCTGTGAAAGTTTCTGGTAAATTATAAATTTCACCTCATGAAATGAAATCAAACCTTATGGTGAAAACAATATGGGGAAATATAATGGAAAAATGTCATTATAAGAATATTACTATTATTTTATATGGAGATAAATTACCTAAAAACATTGTTTTTACACATCATAGAGTTTAATGTTATTCTGGGTATGGATTGGCTTTCTACTTACCATGCTACTATTGATTGTAGAGGTAATGAAGTTTTTTTATAAAGAGTTTTAGTTTCTATACAAGAATGAATTCATACCATTGATAACATATTAGAAAGCTGAGAAATTATTAAAATATGGGAATGAAATCTATCTTGCACATATTTTTGAAAAAATAAACTATTCATATTAATGATGTTCTAGTGGTAAATGAATACCTGGATGTTTTTCCTAGTGTTATACCAGATCAGTAATTTGAATTTATTATTGACTTAGTTTTAGATGCTAAGAAAATTTCCAAACCCCCTTATCATATGGCTCAATTGGAACTTCTTTAATTGAAAAAGCTATTACAGGTGTTACTTTATAAAGTTTTCATTAGTCTAAGAACATCACCAGGGGGTTCTCCTATTTTGTCCATTAAAAGAATGATAGTTCCATGAGACTTTTCATTGACTATATATTTTTGAATAACATTGCTATTAAGAATATTTTCCATTACCTCATATCGATGACTTGTTTGATCTGCTCAAGGGAGATAAATATTTTTTCAAGATTGACTTGAGATCTGAGCACCATTAGTTGAAGGTGAAAGAGAATGAAATTCCAAAAATAGTTTTTTGTACTAGATCTGGGAATTATTGGTTTGTTGTTACTCCATTTGGTTTAACAAATTTTGCTGCTATATTTATCGATCTTATGAATAAAATCTTCCATGAATATTTGAAAAACTCTTTTTTTTTTTTATTGATAATATTCAGTTTATTAAAAAATTTCTGAGGATCACGATAAACATCTAAGGGTTGTTATAAAAAAAACTTTAAGAAAATAAGTTATACAGACAATTTATAAAATGTGACTTTTGGTTAAAAAAATTTCTTTCTAAGGACAATTTGTTAATAAATATGGAATTATAGTTGATCCTTCTAAAAAAAGTGGTTGATGAATTTCCAAGACCTAAAAATGTTACAAAGATTTGTACTTTTCTTGTATTGGACGGATATTACTGACATTTATTTGAAAAAATTTCATGGTTATCTAGACCACTATGTAAGTTATCATGAAAAGGAGTTAAATTTATTTGTACAGAATAATTTAATGTTTGTTTTTGGGAACTAAAAAGAAGATTAGTGAATGCTTTAGTTTTGGAACTACCTTCTAGAAATTGTGATTTTTTCATCTATAGTGGTGCTTCATTAATGGGACTTGTTTGCGTTCTGATATAGAATAATAAGGAAATTTCTTATGCCTCAAGACAACTAAAACCTCATGAGTTAAATTATCCCACACATGATTTGGAATTATTAGATCTGGTTTTTGCTTTAAAAATTTGGAGAGATAATTTATATGGAGTCATATATGAAATATATACTGATCATAAAAGTTTGAAGTAAATATTTACTCAGAAGGAATTGAACCTGAGTAATATGAGATGGCTAGAACTGATAAAGGATTATGATTGTATGATCAATTAACATCTAGGAAAAGAAAAAAAGTTGGAAGATGCCTTGAGTTGAAAACATCATGAATAATTAACCATGTTACATTTATAAAATGACTCATTGATTAATGATTTGATGAATTTTGAATTGGAAGTTGTTGGTGCTGTAAATTCATCTATTTTGTTTTAGGTTTCAGTGCAGTTATCTCTATCAGAAAGAATCAAACAGGCACAACAGGAACGCCATGAGCTGCCGAAAAATGTATAATTGGTTTAGGAAGGTAAGTTTCCTTAATTTAATTTTGATAAATTTTATGTCTTGATATTTGGAAAAATATTATGTGTGCCTTCTAATTCCTAGTTGAATAAATAATTGTTATGTAAAGCTCATGGTTCTACATTTTCAGTACATCCTAGAAGCACTAAGATGCATATAGACCTTTAGGATAATTACTGGAGGGATGGAATAAAAATATATATTATAAATTTTAACATGAAATAAAGACATGTTAATAGGTAAAAGTAGAGAAAAAACTAACAAAAGGGATTATTCATCCTTTTCTAGTGCCGGAGTAGAAGTGGTACAATATATCCATGGACTTCATGGTGGGGATACCCAATAATCCTCATGGTAAAAATGTGATTTGGGTTATTTTTGATCAACTGAAAAAATATACACATTTATTTCCTATTCAAGACACTCTTTCTCTAGATCAACTTTATCAAATGATCCTCAATGACATTGTCAGGTTGCATGGATTTCCTCTATCCATTATATCTAATCATGATCTCAGGTTCACTTATAACTTTTGGAAAGTCCTTCATATGTCATTGGGAACAAAATTAAATTTCAGAACTTATTTTCATCCTCAATATGATGGATAGATTAGGAGAACAATTAAAAAATTAGAGGATATGATTTGACCTTGTTCAATGGATCAATAAGGAAGTTGGCATCAACATCTCTCATTAGTTGATTTTTCTTATAATAACAGTTTCCATTTTAGTATATAGATGGAAACTTTTTAGGAATTATATGGAAAGTGGTGTTGGACTCTAGAATTTTGGGATGAAGTTAGGGAAAGGAAGTTGATGATACCATAATTAGTAGGCGAGGTGGATGAGAAAGTGAAGATGATCTAGAAACACATGAGTACAACTCAAATCAGAAATGAAAGTTATGAAAAAAGGAGGAAAGAACATTCTTTTGAGATAGGTGATTAGGTTTTCATTAAAATATATCCTTGTAAAAGTGTTATGATTTTTGGTATGAAATGAAAGGTAAGTCCATGGTTCATTGTAACTTTTGAAATACTGGGGAAAGCTGGACCAATTTCCCACCAAGTAGCTTTGCCTCTCTGTTTATCTTAGGTACACAATATTTTTCATGTTACGATGCTAAGAAATTATGTGTTAGATACATCTCATGTTTTGAGCCCAGAAGAAGTTCATATTGAAGAGAACCTATCTTATGAAGAGAAACCTATTCAGAGTCTAGAACATAGATATCAAGTATTGTGGAACAAGTTAATTCCCTAGTTTAACGTTTTGTGGAGAAACCACCTAGTAGAAGAAGCAACATGGGAATTTGAAAATGATATAAGCAAAAGGTATCCTCACTTTTTTAATATATAAATAAAAATTGTGAGGATAAAATTTCTATAAGGTGGAGTTAATGTAAAAACCCAAGTAAAATATAATATTTTTTAATATATTTATTAGTATTCTTAAATTAAATAGTTCTTTTCATTATGTTAATTAATTATTAAAATAAATAATTTATTATATGGTTATTTATTTAAAAAATTAATTTTAAAATTATATAATTTTAATTTGAAAAATCTCATTTCATTTTTGAATTCATCATGTTGAAATTATCTTTGTATGTTTTTTTCAGAATTTTTTAGAAATGATTAATTTTTAATGAATAGTGAAAAATACTGCATTTTAGTTCAAAACTATTTTTTTTGTCTAAAATATTTATATTTTTAAATTTAAATTTAAATTGTTTATAAGTAATAATTAAATAATTTTTTATATTTTAATCCAATGCAGGTCATTGTAATTAATTTGACATTTAAATTGGATATAAAAACTTTATGAACTTTTGAATGTTTTTCCTTTAAAAAAATCGTTTTCTTGATCCGTAAATGAGATTAATTTTAATTTAGTTTTAACTAATTATATTAATTTAATATTGAAAAAAATAAATTCAAGGTTTTAATAATTAATAAATTTGTGGTCTAATAGAAACAACTTAATTTTTGGTGAACTGTAACTTTAGTATTTTTTACAACAGTTATGAGTAAATCAGGTAATTGTGGGTGAACATGATGTTATAAGAATTTTAAAATTACACTAACAATTTTAATAATTTAATAGGATGAGTTTTTTTACCAAGAATAAATGGGTTTATTTTATAACCACATGGATTCACTTGGATGACTCTTATCCATTTATAGTATTTTATTCAAAGAAAATCCAATTTAATAAAATAAAGAAGTTTTCTTGACATGGATATAAGTAAATACACATGGTAAAGGAATATAAATAATTATTTTGAACCTAATTAATTTATTTTCATGATGGTTATTTTTTTAAATTCTTATATTTGAAATAATTAAAATTAATGTCTGTGTAATTCTGATGTAGTTCTTGTGGAAGCATAAGAAAAATAAATAAAATGTTTTTATTAAGATTATAAGTATTATTAAATTACCCAAAATTTGGATAAAAGTTTTTATATAAGACAATTACAACCATAACCATGTTTTTATTCTAATTTAGGAAATTTTGGACCTACATTAATCACTTTAATTCCTTTATAATGTTTTATTTATAAGTAAATCATGTTGTTCACACAATAATTTTTAGTCTGTATAATATTTTAATATGAAGTTTTCCAAAAGTTTTATTTCCAAAAATAATATTATTTGGAAAGATAATAAAATTAAAATTTTCATATATTTTTTTAATTTATTGGGAATAAATAATTATCTTAATAGAATAAACAATTATTATGCCGTAATATTTTTATTAATGAATAAATCAATTTAATGATATTAAAAACAAAAAAAATTAATATTTTTTAGATAATTGATTAATTACCTAGATTAATATGATATGTAATTGATATAATTACCAATTTTAAATCTAGTTTGAAACTTTTTTTGAGATGTTTAAAGTCATTATAATGAATAGTGTGTAATTTCACATAAATTTTTTTCATGAATTTTTTTATTAAATTTTTAAAAAATAAAAAAGTAATTAATTATTTAAAATGGGATAGGATTGTGTCTAAAATTTAATCCAATTTTTTAGTACTTTTTTGAAGTCCAAAACCCTATAACAGATTTATTATATATTAATAATTTGAGTAATTCCTATGTTACCCCACACCTCTATTATAAAAGGGGACTCTTTCCTTCACAAATTTAATCACCCTATGCCATATTTTTCAGATACCCACTACCAATATCCCTTATACTCATTGATTTATACATTATGGAGCTTCTGGTATCACAAAAGGTCAATTCCAAGAGCCTTGAGGAGGTTCTCAAGGAGAAAGTTTCAAGAGGTAAGATTCTTTATACTCTTTTAAATTCTTTTTCACTTTAACCTTATCCCCACCTCCTATCCAATGATTCATAGAAACCATAGTATCATATATATAATAGATTTTTTTTGTTTTTATGTTATATTCATCATAAAATCTCTCATATTTTCCATTTTATTCTAAAAATGAGATCATTTTCCGTGATGTGTCGATTTGCCACCATCATGGATGATAAAACTTCATTTTCCATTACTTTCTTCAAGGATGGTCATAAAACAGTTATTATGGTAAAATAATTATTGATAATACATTTTATAAGTTTTATAATGTTCTAGATCCAATATATGGACATAATATTAAATGAGATATTATATTTTCGTGATGATCTTACCAACTGCCCAAATTAATTAAATCATTCTCATTAATGTTTTATCCAATGAATCATACTCATATAAAAAAATTATATATGGTATCATTTAATATTTTGAAAGCATGTTAATACCTTTTCATTCTACTTATGGAGTTTTT
Source organism: Viscum album (assembly GCA_963277665.1). NCBI lineage: Eukaryota > Viridiplantae > Streptophyta > Magnoliopsida > Santalales > Viscaceae > Viscum > Viscum album. The sequence continues at coordinate 2,125,162,701 of OY728121.1, read as the reverse complement.
CTTCCATTTGATAAGAAAATACCAAATGAACCGACCTTAGAAAACTTGAAAAGAGTGCACCCGAAACAATAAAAATATCAACATATTACTAATAAATGGGTGAGAAGTTATTATAAATTGATCAGATAAGGTAGTATAAAAATTAGTATAGTTCTTTAATAAATTAATAACACTATTTAAACCATTATATATGGGTTTGAATAAGTTTAAATTAACACTAACCTGTGGTAAGGGAATTATTAACCCAATTTTCATTCTTTGGGTTAACCTTCTACTTCATTAATTTTCTTGTGCTGGGATTATTTTTGAAATTAATTTTTGATTATATTATTTTTTATTATGTTTATTTATAGTTAATATACATATTAAATTCATTTTATTAATTCTCACATCAATGATTTTATATTTTAAGGGATTTTTCTTTAAAAATCCTCTTTTAAATTACTATTTTTTTTAAAAAAAAAATCAAAAAGAATTTTTTATGATGCATGTATTATTGTTTTATGATTATTTTATAGTTCTTAGTAATTATTTATTATTAATGGTTGGACCTATAACTCCCTTCAATGCATTGGGTATGTTTATGTTGGAGGTCAGCCATAATGGTTACTCCAAGTGTAGCTGTGATGGTTACACCATAAGGTAGCCATGAAGGTTACATAATAAGGTAGATATGGGGGTTAAAAATCATATGGTAGCCAGGATGGTTACAGTATTTAGTAAGTAATGACCCAATTTACCTAAATGGTTTATTTATTTTTTCTATGTTTTATGGGAATATCTTATTTTGACAAAATATATGATACTTAATGGGTGATATGTATGTCTTCGTGAAAATGTTTTCATATGTTTATAATTATTAATGTAATAATTGATAAATTTTCTTTTATGTCCCTCACTGAGTTTTTTATGATCATCACAAGATTTAAATTGTTTTTCAAATGGTATAAGGATGGGTAAGAGAAAGAAGGAAGTCATGTTGGTTGTTATGAAAAATTTCATGAAAAAGAATCCACGTGTTATTTTAAAGAGTTCTATTTTGAAAAAAATTGATAAAGTTTTCATAGTACCCACATTATATGATTGTGGTATGTTATGGATGTATTATGTTCTAATTCTCTAAAAATATAATCCTAAAAAGATCCTTAAGGTGTAAGAAAGTAATTTCTTGACTAAAACTCAAGGTTATGTAATGTTTTAAGGTTGATTCCTTATAGTAAACATCTCACCGAATAGGTAACTGTAAAATTTCTTAAAGGAATGAATCACCACCACTAACTCAAGGTTGTGGGTGGGGTAGTTCTTATCCGGAGGGAATAAATGGTGATATAAATACATTATAACATGATCATGTTGAATCAAAACACACACCAACCTCATATATGGTGCATCACAATATACTGAATAGCCCAATCCCAACTCAATAATATCCAAAACAGGAGATTATGTCAACCGATCCTTCAAATACTCAAAGTATATTTGATATTTCTCTTCCCTATAAAATCTAACCACATTTCAGGTCATATTTATTGATGGAGAATCCAACCTAGATAAATCCCAAAATAGACACTAATAATATCCTGATAAGGCCAATAATCTCTTGATTTTGAATACATTTTTGTAACACCCCATGCTTCCACGGTACGTTTCCCTCTGAATAATGCAATATCTTGAATTGTATGCAACTTGAAGTTTTAACACACCACGACCAATAAAACTAGCTGTTATGAATAGTAATACCCACTTTTTGAAATTTATAAATTTTATTTTTCAAAATGGACTTGATTTTTGGATTTGGAATATCAAAATTTACTTAGGGTAAATTTTTTGTATTTTTTTGAAAACTTTCAATTTTTGATAAATAGTGAAAAACACTGCATTATTGTTTAAAACCAAATTTTTATTTAAATAATTATTTATTTTATTTATGTTTATTTTATGTCAAAATTGATATACAATACCTATATTTGTTAAATTCAATTCATTGGAGTCATTTTATATTAAAATTAAATATATAAAATTTTATTGAACTTTTTACTGTCTTTTACCCACCTTCTAGGAACATTAGCAAATTTGCATAAAAAAATTATTTTACCACTTTTGTAAATTTAATTTCAAAAATCAGGGAGACACGATTGAAATTAGTAAGTATAATGTTGTTCAATAAGATGAAAATAATTTTTGGTGAATAGTAACTTTTAAATTTTATTTACCAAGGTTAAAAGTAAATAGGGTAATTAAAGGTAAAAATGATATTATTATTACCCTAACACATGATATAATTCTATTGGATAAGTGTATTTCGACTAAAAACAACCTTAGGAATAAAATATGATCCTTTTGGTGTAATGACCCGGACCCGGACATCCACCCGAACAGTGCCAAACGGGTCGGGTGTTAGGACCTTAGGCACACCTCCCCGAATTCCAAAGGCTGCCGACTAGCAGCGATGGTCCGTTAGGTATAGTGGGGAGGCTATAACCTATTGGAGGATCATAATAATGGTACTAGTTCGAGTATAAAAATAAAGATGCAGCCGAATGAAAGACTAAGCAGAGTCAAACCAGACCCGCAGAGCGGAAGCAATAAAGATAAAAAACAGCAGCGAAAAATAAAAAGAACAACATGCTGAATATCACAAGAAACTACTACTATAAACAACCAACATGCATCCATATCAAGTCATACATATCAATTTCTAATGGCGCCAATGACTAACCAACATTTGCTTTATAATAAAGTAAGCATGATGATAAAGAAAGGAAAACAAAACCAAGAAACCCCAGCTAGATATGACCTCAAGGTCCATACCATCTCCATGAAATAACTAACACAGACCAGCTCCTGAAGCTGGCATCTTTCCTGCAGGTAAATCCATAAAGTATGCATGCGTCCCAAAGGGCCTGTGGAGGGTGTGAGACAAATCTCAATAGGATACCCCCCAATGGTGTGTACCAAATATATGTGATTAAGAAGTCATGCAAGTGTAAGGAAAACTGTAAGTAGTACAATGCACAAATAAACACTAACTCCTATGGTGCTCAGCAGCCACCATGGAGTGTCACCTACTTCAGCCAATGCCGGGACCTCTTCCATGTAAACCGGCGTCATGCACCCCTTGAAACCGCGTGTCTCAAGTACCGACGTCACGAAGGCACGCCCAATAATAGTAACCCGGCACCATGTGCCTCCTGACTCATCGTGCCTCAAGTAATGACGTCCCGAAGGCACACCCAAGAATAGTAACCCGGAACCATGTGCCTCCTGAAACCTCGTGTCTCAAGTACCGACATCCCAAAGGCACGCCCAAGGATAACCTGGAGGAACATCGATGTCTACCCTCAAATCACAACGAGCCTCAGCCCCCAACCCGATAGTCTCAATGCTACACCGTGAAGGCTCCTCACCTACCACATGGCTTTCTACGGCAAGCACCCCCAACCCAAATATCCAATAGCAACTATAGGGGCCTCTAACCACACGAGTGGTCAAAACCACCTCATCACAGAGTATCTCTGTATGCACACTACTCAAAGTCCCTGGTGAGTGGTAATCACCAAAATAGTACCTAATCCACCAAAACATCTGACACCTAGTGTCCCTGTGACCATGCCGCTCAAGTCTGATGGCATCGCTATCCTAGTAACCTGAGCCATGTCCAACCTGACAGTGGTACTGCCTCAAGCCGACATCCATGACGCCCGATCCGTGGTCAAAACCACCTAAAGTAACCTGGGACAAGCCCAATCTGTGATCAGCATCACTCAAAATTAACTGGTCCAAGCCCAATACAACCCAAAGGGGTCCAGCATGTGCAATTCAACAATTGCATAAACATATCAAATTCAAATAGATCTCCTAACGACAAAACAATTTAAACAGTTGAATTGCTCCAGTAAAATGGATATAGAAAAATAGCACCGAGGTCTTGAATGCCTCTAAAAACTTATAGTTGATTTAATAAATTAAACTCAACAGTTTAACACATTAATATTTCAATTAAAACCAATTTGGCATTCCCCAGCCAAAATGAACCAATGAGCAATGGCCCCTCACCTGGCCCCGCTCACTTAAACCGGTAATAGGGCATACTCAAAGGCATCCCATAGGTCAAACAATGAATTCAATATTAAACAGTAGATAAAACAGCCCCCGCCCAAAATACCAGAAAATGCGCCGAAGGCCGCGTCACTCAAACAACCACCAAAACAAAAAATGAGGTATACACCACCTACCCGAGACTTGTATGATGCTACTCCTCCGGTAACAGCCGCCAATTCGGTCTAAAATGCGGTAAATCTACAAAATATTCAAAACCGCTCAAACCTCTATAACTTTTTCTAGAACAGAAATCAAACAAAACAGAACAAGAGGAATTGAGGCCTTATCGAGGGGGTTCCAACGCATCAATCCATGATCAAAATGGAGTTCAGACGACGATCCGGGGGAGGATTGAAGATCTGGCCGGCTTGGTTCACGAAACCAGTGGAACAAAATGGGTTCTGCCTCAAAACGAGGCTACTACCCATTTTAATGAAAAAAGGAAACTACACGGCGTGTACTTCAGGACTACTTTCCATGTATGTCATTTAACTATTCATATGACGGCTGAATTCTGCCGCCTTACTTTCCAGACCTGCCGACCTGAGTATACGTTGTGTACCTATGGGTACACAACGTGTACTTGGTTTCTCTTCTATTCCTCACCGACTTACCCACATACCACGTATATCCTTCATACATGGTTGGACTACATGGCGTGTCCAAGTAGAACACGATGTGTACTTGGTTCTACCCGGCGAATAGGCCTACACGCCATGTATAGCCGCCACACAGTCGAAGGTACACGGCGTGTTTAAAACTACATGGCGTGTAGTAATAAATTTTCTACACGGTCATCACACGACATGTACTCAGCGAGCACACGGCCGGTCACTCGCATAACATATACATGGCGTGTACTTAATGTACATGGCGTGTAGTCTGGAAATTTCCAAAAACTACCCAAATTCTCCTGTTTCCTCAGAAACCAGTAAAAAATTCAAACAGGTTCAGGATTTTGACCCGTTCTAAAAACCCCGGTTCTTAAAATATCTCCACATTAACATAGATCATCCCTGAGTTATCAAAAGAAACCCAGAGATGGCACCGTACATACCATCCCGATCAAAGTAACCCGGAATTCCCCAGTCTCAAAGGTTCCGGCTAAATTCCTCAAGAGGGATCCCCACCTTAGGAATCACCTAACCCCATCTCAACTCAACAAAAATCAAAGAAAAAAATGTTTACTAACCTGTTTTCTAGATGCATAGTCCTCCCGTGACACATCATCACCCCTGTAACCCATTGGCACTCCTTTTTCATTCCCGACACCCAACGTATCCCGCACCGCATCGGTGTCCGCCTCTACGAGGTCCTAGTGCCTAGCACCTCAAGTAACCCGCATCCTCGATGCCTTGATGCCCTCATCACCTCAATTAACCCGCATCCTTGATTCCCTTATTCCCATGGCACCTCAAGTAACCCACATCCTCGATTCCCTGATGCTACACATCTCATACATATATATATATAGAATATATCATGCACCCGATATGGTTCCAATTCCACTGACTAGCATCTAGTCAGTCCACATAGATCTTGTGCACCACGTGCACTCAAAAAAGACATGACTCTACAGGTCACGGCAAAAAGGAAACATGGAGATCACAGCCACACCGCGGTGTACCTCTAACCTTCATTGGCTCACCAGCCTGCTCGACCTCTGGTAGCTCTACAGTGTGCACCTACCCTGAAGTACGACTTCCTGATGCCTGACCTCCCTATGGTGCTGCTCCAGTCACTGGCCACTGACCCCTCAGCTGGGTTCCACCGTCTCTGTCACAACCTCTGTGCACAACTGAACCTCAACTACCCTATCTGGGTACAGAACCTGAACCAACTCCAGATACTATAGTCTGTCCTGGTCCCTACCTGCCGGCTATCTAAGAAGGCTGCCTGCAAAACCTCTCCAAATGCCCGTCCTATCCACATGCCCGTCACTCCTTCAGAGGCCTATCTCACTAAGCCCGAACATGTCTCGGCTGTCCACACTAAAAGAAAACCACCGAATAACTACCATGAGGTGGTCTAGCTGAATCCCTAGCCTGACTGCCCTGCTGGAACTCATCCCTTCCTCGTTTCCTGTTGTCCAAACCATCACCTGAAGTTGTCACCCTACCCAAGTGAGACTTATCTCTCTCGTTTCACTCGGATATGAGTGCCTGATTTACCGCCTCGGAGAAGGAACCCAGCCTGAAGATTTTCACCTAGACCTGAATGGAGTGTCGTAATCCATCCTCGAAGCGCCTCACCCTAGCCGCGTCATCGCTCACCATACTAGGTTCAAAGCGAGACAACTCTATAAAAGTATCTACGTAGTCCATGAGAGACATGTCTCCCAGACAACGACTCAAGAACTCTTGAGCTCTCTATGCCCTCAGTTTCTTCAGGTATAAGTGCTCAAAGAACCTATCCTCTATGTCCTTTCAGGCCAGTCCCTCGTGCCTACGAGCCTCAACCTGTACGTCCAACCAATGCTTCATCGGTCCTCTCATCATGTACATCGCTAGCTTGACCCTCCACCCTGGAGGAATCTCTATCTTCTCGGAAATCATCTGGATACTCTCTATCAAGTTCTCAGCCACCTATGGACCACCCTCACCCTGAAAAAGCGACAGGTGATGCGACTAGAACTCCAGCGTCAGATACGCCATAAAAGGCTCTCTTCCCTGCACGCCTCTTTCAATACCCTACAAGACGCGTACCAGGCTCGCTCGGAGTTGCTCGTCGAGCCATGACCTAAATGATGCCAAACTCAGCTGTTTTCCTTCCTGCACTAGATCCTGTCCCTGAGCCGGTCCCTGAGCCTATACCTGCAGCTCATGATCTACCTGTACTGAATCATGAACCTGATCCTGCACCAGCGGCACTGTATCCTCACTTTTCTGACACTCCATTGAGACATGTAGGAGGAACCCGCTGAATACCATAAATGGTCAGACAATCCACACACATATATATAAAAATATATTCTATGCAGATAAATAAAGTAGTAAAAGGCAGTGCATAAGAACTACCCTTACTCCCCCCTCACCGCAACCCATGCCCCACGGTATCCCGACCCGATGACCTCCTTACCCGCCCTCAACAGAGCCAAGTATCAAAAAGTACCTCGAGCCTTTCCCGTCCTAACAACTCACATTGCCTCAAACCGACAACCGAGTCGCCCAATCCTAACAGTTACACTGCCTCAACCATAGTACCTTCCTACTCTCTTAAGAGCCATACCCACATATCCTGTAACATTCAATTACATAGATATATAAAGCATGACATATCACATTGAAACAACAAGCAATTCTATCAGGAATTTCACCTTTTACATTTCAAAGCATATAATCATGGAAATTGATTATATTCACATGGTATTATCACTTCACAAAGCATATGTGTAGTTATGAAATTGAAATACCCTAAAATGTGCCTATCAAAAGCCAAGAAAAATATCCTTGTCGTAGCGGGCGAAGGTCTAATTCTCCCTTACCGCACCGGGTCAAGGGTCACATATCACAATCAATAACATTACACATAAAGTGAGCCACTGAGGTGGAAATCATATAAACTGTAATCCGAGAAAAAGCAAACAGCAATTCCCACCCGTGGAAACTAGGTCCATCCCTCGTACCAGTGGCTACAGGAACCCAAGCATAAGATAGAAACCCAGTCCCAGTAACAACCTATCTCCAATCTACCATATCCCAAATAGTAAACCAGTAGAAATAAAAAATAATCCTCAAACTCATTAGTATCCAACAAAACACTGCTACTAAATCCCTTTCAAGAACTCCTCTGATAAAAGTTTTTAACGACCTGGACCCGACCAGCCACCAGAACAGTGCCAAACGGGTTGGGTGTTACGACCTTAGGCGCACCTCCCTGAACGCCAAAGGCTACCGACTAGCAGCGAGGGTCTGTTAGGTATAGTGGGGAGGCTATACCCTCTTGTAGGATCATAATAAGGGTACTGGTCCGAGTATAAAAATAAAGATGAAACAGAATGAAAGACTAAGCAGACTAAAACCAGACCTGCAGAGCAGAAGCAATAATGATAAACAACAGTAGCATAAAATAAATAGAACAACATGATGAATATCACAAGCAAATACTACTGTAAACAACCAACATGCATCCATATCAAGTAATACATATCAATTTCTAACAGCGCCAATGGCTAACCAATAGTTTCTTCATAATTAATTAAGCATGCTGATAAAGAAAGGAAAAAAAAACCAAGAAACCCCAGCTAGGTATGAAATCGAGGTCCATAACATCTCCATGAAATAACTAACATAGCCCACCTTTTGAAGCTAGACTCTTTCCTGCACGTAAATCCATAAAGTCAGCATGCGTCCCGAAGGGCCCGTGCAGGGTGTGAGACAAATCTCAGTAGGATACCACCCAATTGGTGTGTACCAAATATATGTGTTTAAGTAGTCATGTAAGTGTAAGGAAAACTGTAAACAGTACAATTCACAAATAAACACTAACTCCTATGGTGCTCAGCAGCCACCATGGAGTGTCACCTGCTTCGGCCAACGCCAGAATCTCTGCCAAGTAACCCAACGACATGCGCCCCCTGACACCGCGTGTCTCAAGTACCGACGTCCCGAAGGCACGCCAAGAATAGTAACCCGGAACCATGTGCCTCCTGACACCTCATGTCTCAAGTACCAACATCCCGAAAGAACTCCCAAGAATAGTAACCTGGCACCATGTGCCTCCTGAAACCTCGTGTCTCAAGCACCGACGTCCCGAAGGCACGCCCAAGGATAACACGGAGGAACAACGATGTCTGCCCTCAAATCACGATGATCCTCATCCCCCCAACTCGATAGTCTCAATGCTATCCCCCGTAGGCTCATCACCTCCCATGTGGCAATCTACAGAAAGCACCCCCAACCAAAATATCTAACCTCAACTACAGGGCCTCTACCCACACGAGTGGTCAAAACCAACTCATCACGGAGTATCTCTGTGTGCACACTACTCAAAGTCCTTGGTGAGAGGTAATCACCAAAATAGTACCCTAGCCACCAAAACATATGACACATTGTATCCCTGTGACCATTATGCTCAAGTCTGATGGCATCCCCATCCTAGTAACCCGGGCCATGCCCAACCTGACAGCGGTACTGCCTCAAGACGACGTCCATGACGCCCAATCCCATGGTCAAAACCACCCAAAGTAACCCGGGCCATGCCCAACCTGTGATCAACATCACTCAAACGTAACCAGGCCAAGATCAACACAACCCAAAGGGGACCAGTATGTGCAATTAAGCAATTGCATATACATATCAAATTCAAATAGAACTCCTAACAGCGGAACAATTTAAACAGTTGAATTTATCCTGCCCAATGGCTATAGAACAAAAGCACTGAGGTGTTGAATGCCTCTAACAAATTATAACATGATTAATAAATTAAACTCAATAGTTTAACACATTAATATTTCAATTAAAACCATTTTGGCATTCCCTGGCCAAAATGCCTCGATGACCAATGGCCCCTCACCCAGCCCCACTCACGTAAACTGGTAACAGGGAATACCCAAAGGAACCCCATAGGTCCAACAAGCAATTCAATATTAAATAGTAGATAAAACAGGTCCCGCTCAAAAAACCCGAAAACGCGCTGAAGGCCGCATCACCCAAACAACCACGAAAACAGAAAATTAGGTATGCACCACCTACCTGAAACTCGTACGATGCTACTCCCCCGGTAACAACCACCAATTCGTTCTAAAATGTGGTAAATCTATAAAATATTAAAAACCTCTCAAACCCCTATAATTTTTTCTAGAATAAAAATAAAAAAACGGTTCAAGAGGAATCGAGGCCTTACCGAGGGGGTTCCAAGACATCAATCCGTGATCGAAACTGATTTTGGACGACAATACAGGGGAGGATTGAAGATCTGACCGAACTGGTTCTCAAAACCAGTGGAACAAAATGAGTTCCACCTCAAAACAAGGCTACTGGCCGTTTTAATGAAAAAAATAAACTACACGATGTGTACTTCATAACTACACACTGTGTAGGTCATTTAACTGTTCATATGACGACTAAATTATGCTACCTTACTTTCCAGACCTGACAGCATGAGTACACGACGTGTACTTGGTTTATCTTTTCTTCCTCTCTGACTTACCCACATGCCATGTATATCCTTCATACACGGTTAGACTACACGACATGTCCAAGTGGAACACGGTGTGTACCTGGTTCTACCTGGACAATAGGCCTACACGCCATGTATGGACACCAAATAGTCGGGGGCACACGACGTGTTTAAAACTACATGGCGTGTTGAGAGAAATTTTCTACACGATCATCACACAACATGTACTCGGCGAGCACACGACTGGTCACTCTCTTAACATATACATGGCGTGTACTTAATGTACACGGTGTGTAGTCTGGAAATTTCCAGAAACTGCCCAAATTCTCCTGCTTCCTCAGAAACCAGTCCAAAATTCAAACATGGTCAGGATTTTAACCCGTTCAAAAAACCTGGGTTCTTCAATTTGGTCCACTTAGATTAGATTAGGAAATTTATTAGTATTTTATTTAATGAATAGTTAAAAGTGTTAAATTCAATGTTTAATAAATAAACCATTTTTAAGATAGGATTATACATAATATAAATTAGACTATAAATATTCATTATAAAGACAAAAATATTTCCTACATAATGGTATTTTATTTATAATTTTTAGACATTAAATAATTAAATTTATTTTTGACACAATGATGATGGAGTAATTATTTTATTAATGAAAGATTAAAATTATTGATATTATAAATATCTAAATTAATGTAAATTGTGACTTATGATGAATTAAAATATTTTTATATATTAACATGACATGTTATTGTTGGTTAAATAAATTTTGTTCTAAGTGATAAAGTTGTTACAAATTTCACAAAAACAAAATTCCAAATAGTGTCAAAATTGACATAAATGAGTTTTGGAAACAAATATTATATTATTGAATGATAAAATACTACTAAAAATATAATTTTAGGAAATAGGAAATAGATAAGATTAGATATGTAAATAATTAACCAATTGGGGTTCTCTTAGATTTTTATAGTAAGTTTATTAACCATTTATTATAATAATACAAGAATACGTGGTAAAAGTTAATTTATTTAACAAAGAGTTAAATCTAAATGATAAGGTTAATATGGTGTCCTAAACCTATATAAAACGTATTGGTTGAGAGTTTTTGGACCCATACCCACCTTATCCTTGAATTAAATCATTTTTGAACTATTATAAACTAAATATGATTGTATAATAAAATAATATTTCATGTTTTTTCTAAGGTGACCCTCACCACTCTTATAAAAGGGCACTTCCCATTATCTTAATTCCACACCTCCAAATGCATTTTTCTCAGCACAAACCTGCCCAAATATCTTTACAACTACCTCAATTAGACCTATAGGCCTCAATTTGATCAAAAATCCAACCAAAGGAGCCCTTTTGATCACCTCAAAAGGAAACACTCGAAGAAGAGGTAATTATTCCATCTCCTCTTTCAAGTTCTTTTTTTACACTTCCTCTTTCTTTGTTGTTTCCATACCAAAATAATTAATCCAGTACCTTATAAATATTGTTATTTTATTATAAATATGGTTCAACCACATTCATTATTCTATCCACCCTATGAATGACAAGTCACCACACGTCCATATGTACAGCTTACCATCTACACGTCGTGGTGTAGTTTGTTATTCAAACGGTTAATTATTTGGATGGGTATAATAATGAGTATAACTGATGTAAATAATAAATATAACATTTTAATTATTATTTACATTTTATATAACATCTAATTACACATAATTTCACCATCAATATAATGATATTGTCGCTCGTGTGTACGTACAGATTACAGTCTCCACGAACGCGATGAGACTCATTCCCCATCGTAATCATTCAAGAATAATTTTCATTTGATGAATAAAAATAATTTTTATGAACTTAACATAATTCTGGATATGAATTTAATACATACCATCCATAACAAACATGACTTATGTAACAAAAAAGATAAAGGAAAACGAATCAGTTAACACCCGAAATAATGATACTACTGAAATATTATTAACAAAGAAATATTAGAATGTCATATATGATATAATATTTTTGTATGTGGTTCCTGTATAATTTAATAACAATGATTTATCTATTATAAAATATGTTAACATACCCTCAATCAAGGAAAAGTACAAGGTAAGGGATAATTCTACAATCTCTACTTTATTCGAGGTTGTTTATACATGAGTATCTACTGAGACCTCTTTATCATCCACATCCGTGTTTCTTAAAAATATATTCCAAAACATTTTTAGTATTTCCTAGAATATGGTTTAAAGTCATTTATACCCTTTTTTGAATTTTTATTAGATGTTTATAAAGAAATCCTACCATTATTTGGCAAACAAGGTCCTTTACGACCTTTTCGACAAAAAATAAGGAAAGAATGTTTTTTAACTTATATGGAGAGTGCAGATATTTTCTGCTGTTATAAAACCTTCTAATTTTCCCTTAAAATATTATAATTATATTTTCAAAATAAATTTTTTATTTTATAATTATGTTACTTTTAAATTATTTCAAAATATAAAGAGGTATTTCTTTCAAATAGTTTTCATTTCATCCATGTCAACATCTTTTAATGGATTTTAAACTTGTTTGAAGTTTATTGATTTTGATAACAATCTTTCATATTATATTGAAGGTTTTGTGATATGTTTGACTATGGATGTGTTATTTTTATACCATTCTTGGTTTATAGATAAATTATTTACATTTCGTATGCTAGTTTTAATATGAATGTTTATGTTATGTTTAAACCTTTTCATATGAGGAATGCAGTGCACTTAGTAAGTGATGGGTGGATCCCACTATAGCTCCTCAATGCATCGATAGGTATAATGATACAAACTAGTGTCTAGGCACAAGGCCTTGACAAAATCTTATTTGTTTTCTTCGCGCAAGGCCTTGAATATATGGTTATGAAGTCTGGAATTTTGCGTTCCATCATTATGAAATTGGATATTTATATTACATGTGATTATTCGACTAGTAGAATATCTATGTGAATAAGAAAATGGAATTATTTGTTTTATCATTTCCATATTATGATGAAGTTTATGTTTAAAAGGATTTTGTTTTAGTCTTATAAATTTCCTTAAATGTTTATGATTATTTATGAAAGTTTCTGCTATATTGTTATCCTTACTGAGCACCTAATCTCACCCCTTACTATGTTTTATTTTTCCTAGTATGAGAAGATGTATATTATGACTGACCTGCATGGATAGTATAAAGGATATGAATTTTCTCAAAGTAGACAATGATATTGTTTTTTTTTTCATTTTGTAATGTACTTTATAAAACTTATATATGTGTCTAGTACTTCCATTGATACTAAACTGATCAGTCTTTCAGGATTTGATCCCTTGTAATCATGCCAATGTTATGTAATAATGTACCAAATCTAAGTAACTAGGGTTGGGGCATTACACATTCCAATGTCTTTCTCAATATATTATTAGTTTAATCTTCTAAAGGTCTATATAAATTCCTTTCTATAATATCACATAACCCATTAATTTGACATACTGGATCCAGAAATCGCACTTAAAATGCTTCTCATATAATCTATGATCCATTAAAGTTCCAAAAAATATATATATGGTCCTCCAATGTCTTTTCATAAACAATATATTATCTAAAAACACTTAAAATATGGTTTTGAGATACAAGAATAAGATACAGTTCAAGAAGGCCATGAATACAACATGGGATTTTTTTGAGTAAAAATGGAATGAAAAAGTACTCATAATGCACATACCTACTGCTAAATTAGGTCTTAGGATTATCATATTCCTTTTACCTTATCTACTGGTATCCCAGAACGAGTTTGATCATATAAAACCATCTCTCTACCTTGAGTGGGTAAAAACTATCATTAATCTGAGGCAAGTGTTTGTTTTTGACGCTTTCGCCAGGGCACGCACGTCCGTCCGCCAGGGCGTGACAGGCACAACATTCTTTGTGTTGCCCCGTATTCCCACTTTCCAAAGGCATGAGACATATGCTCCTTATTCAGGGACGTCTTCTCCTTGATCGAAACAGGGATGATGGGATGCTGGTTCTTCCTTCTGTAGATTCCTCAGAACTCATCACCTAGTCCAGGTCTCCCTCATAGATTTAATACGTTGTTCATGAAACTCTTCCCAGAGCCATGTTTCCATGGATGCTGGTTAATTACACTGCATATGTTAGGACATTCCAAAGGGCCCAGTCAGGGCAGCAACCTTCAGTCGGGGGAGTAGTCATGTCGATGCATCGATAACGTGTATGAATGCTGGGGAATTGGTATCTGTCTTCTGGCCCTTATTATAGGGCTTCTCGAGGGCATGGAAGCCCGAGGCATCCTACATCGAGTGTGGGGAATCATATTCCATAGGCATGTATCTGAGGTTTTCCTCACCTTCCTATGATTAACACAGGGTATGCCACAGGTTTAACATCCAGCGGGGATGAATTGTCCTGATTAGAACACTATCTAGAGTGGATCAGATTGAGGAATCCCCCTTGAAGGGATGCCGATATCAGGGTCAGCTCGTGGGAAGCTTCCCGGATGCTGTGGAGGGGAGTGGAGTGGCGTGATCTCACCGGGATGTGGCGTCTCGGGTGAGAATCAAGATGGATGAATGAAGTGGAGGGGGATGAAATGGAACCATCGTAAGGGTGACATTGAAGTTGGTCTTGAGCCTCGAGAAGACCTCCTACGTATCCCCATGGTAGGGAATCAAAGTCTGTGTAGTTTGGGATGGTGCCGGTGAACCGACGTGAAGGTGGACTCTGGTATGATAGGTATCGTCAGTGAACCGACGTGAAGGTGGACCTTGGTCCGATGGGTATCGCTAGCGAACCGACGTGAAGGTAGGCCTCAGTCTGATGGTTATCATCAGCGAACTGACATGAAGGTGGACCTTGGTCCGATGGGTATCCTCAGGGAACCGACATGAAGGTGGACCTTGGTCCGATGGGTATCATCAGTGAACCGACGTGAAGGTGGACCTTTTTCCGATGGGTATCATCAGTGAACCGACATGAAGGTGGACCTTGGTCCGATGGGAATTGTCAGAGAACTGCCGTGAAGGTGGACCCGTGGGTCCACTGGTGGTGGGCTTGAACCTCATGAGCCTTCCTACATACCATGCCTTAACATGGATCAAAGTCCTTGTAGTTCTGGAGATGTGTAATACTATTTAACGTCATGCGGGATGGTGGTGAACCAACGTGGGTGAGGTCAGAACGACCAGGTGATGGGCTTGAACCTTACAGAGGCTTCCTACATACCATGCCTTGACATGGATCAAAGACCTCATAGTTCATAACGGTGTGTCAGCGAACCGACATGAGTGAGGACCTTGGTCTAGATGGTGTGGCGCTTACGCACTAGGCTGCCCAGGTGTTGGTGAACTGACATGAAGAGGGTCAGAGTGACCAAATGGTGGTGGGATTGAACCTTATGGAGGCTTCATATGTACCATGACTTGACATGGATCAAAGACCTCGTAGTTCATAATGGTGTGTCGGTGAACCGACGTGAGTGAGGACCTTTTTCCAGATGGTGTGGGGCTTACACACTAGGCTGCCCAGGTGTTGGTGAACTAACGTGAAGAGGGTTGGAGTGACCAACAGGTGGTGGGATTGAACCTCTGGGAGGCTTCCTACGTACCATGCCATGACGTGGATCAAATACCACATAGTTCAAAGGGCTTCGTCGGTGAACCGACGTGAAGGTGAACCTGGGGGTCCACTAGAGGAGGGCTTGATCCTCGTGAGGCTTCCTACGTACCATGCCTTGACATAGATCAAATTCCTCGTAGTTTGGGAATAATGGTGGGTGTCGGTGAACCGACGTGAAGAAAGGACCTTGGTCCGATGGGAGATGGGCTTGAACCTCAGGGAGGCTTCCTACGTACCGTGCCTTGACATGGATCAAAGTCCTCATAGTTCGGGTTGGTCGCAATGGCTTGCCGTCAGACTGGAATGTAGCTTAACGTCATGCTGGATGAGGGTGGAACCTGACGTGAAGAAATGACGGGCGGTGGGCTTGAACCTTATGGAGGCTTCCTATGTACCGTGCCTTTACATGGATCAAAGTACTCGTAGTTCAAATGGATGTGAAGTTTAATGTCATGCTGGACGGAGGCATATAGTTTAACGTCATGCTGGATGAGGTCATTGCCATGGTCGATGCTTACTCTAAGCCCACGTGAGTCTTGATCGGTGTGAGAAACAAGAGGCAGCATGGACCTGACGATCACGTCGCGAAGGGTGCGTCCGTGAGAAGTGAAGAGGGGATTACGGGTTAGGCGGCCCATGGTGCTGGGACTTACTCCAGGTTGGAGGCCCATAGTGCGGCAAAACGTAGAGGGAGAGGGATTTGGGACAAAAGATGGAAGGTGCCTCGTTCCCTATCGCACCCTCCACTGGGCTTGGTAGTGGGGTAGTACGGAGGTGCATGGGTGCTACCTTTTTCAAGAGAGGCTTGGGGGCTTACACCAAGGTGGTTTCCCTTCTCCCGTGGATATACGCCACTCTGATAAGGAGGATATCATCCCTTGTGTAGGGGGTGATCCCATCTCTGTGGAGACGAGCAGCGTAGAGAATGTACAAGACGGGGAGACCCTGCGTGTGAGGCATGGGGTCAGATCATAGTTTAACGTCATGTGTTGAGGACGAGGTGCTTGGTGGTTTAACGTCCTGTATCTCGGACGAGGTGGGTTTACTCTACATCCCTAGGACTTACATGACGGGTACCCTCTTCTCCTTGGGGGAGGAAAGGTACCGGTAAGGCCGTGGCCAAGGGGGGTCGCAGAACGAACCATCGAGGGGTCCACGTTACCATTTCTATGAGAAGAAGAAATATCCATTAGTGTGCCTATTTGAAGAAGAATTAGGCAAAGCAATGCTACGAGTGGTGTTATCCATGGGACTTTGAAATCACATCGTGCAAACCTGGAGGGTTGCACGAGAAGAGGAATTGGCAAGCAAAGGGGTGTTCTTCGCCATGTGGAGTTCCTTGGCCTTAGTATGGGGCAAGGGTGTGAATGGGAGGTGCTTCGCGAAGTGGAATAGTGTTCGCAGAGCACTGCCTCGTGAAGCAGAGGTGCCTCGTGAAGCAAGGTGATGTGAAGCAGTGTGCTTCATGATGTATAGAGACCCTGCCTTGGTATGTGGATCACTAGTATAGGATGGGTGTTTCACGAATCATAAACGATCCGCGGCAGCCCGGGTTCCCTTGGAAATCCCCTTCCTCCGTGAATTCCCTTAGGATTCGCGAAGGGAATCCCTCTCATAAGAGGGGATCAAAACGAGACATGAAGAAGGCATCTCGTGAAGCAAAAATACCTCGTAGAGCTCATGATTCCCAGGGAGAAGGGTGCTTCGCGATTCGGGAGTTGAGAAGCCGAAAGGTCAAATTGTCTGTCCGTTGGACTCAGGGGGAGCCCAGTATTTATTGGAAAGGGGCGCCGCGAAGAAGAGCTCACGCGGCGCGAAGGGGGGTTCGGTGCTTTGTGGCGGGCTCGCGAATATCAGCGCGTTCGCGGAGCGTTACTGCCTCCTGGGCTTCGCGGCGGCTGCGGTGTTCAGTGGCGCTCTGCGTCGGGGCCTTGTGAGGCAGCATGAGGGATTATTTTTCTTCCCTTATTTTCGTTCAATATTTTGGCACCAACAAATTCCCCCCTCAGACTTGGAGCTGCGGAGGGATCAAGCGTCGAAGTCTGAGGGAAAATCGCCAAACTTAGCGGTGGTTCACGATGCAGACTTGCGAAGGGGCACGCAGGGATGATAGCGGCCACGCGTTCCGGACACGCCGCGATGCTCCGCACAGGTGGGATGCGTTGAGAAGCTCTGGGATCGACGCCTATAAATAAGGGGGCTGAACTCTCTTTTGTCTTCTTGTGACTTTTGTCCTTTTGAGCTCTCGACTTCACGAAGCTCCACGTACTCCACGTCTGCTCTCTGCGAATCGAGCTTCACGGGGAATCGCGAGTCTCCGACCCTGCGACCGTGCCAAGCGACCTTCTGTTTGTTGGCCCAGGACAGCTCCACATCTTGGTTTTTCACCCGATCTTCGCGATAGATCTTCGCAAGAACCCTTCGCGATCCAACTCGAAATTTTTTCGAGTTCCGAAACCTAAATGACCCATCGAGAAGCTATGTTGGGGGGTTCTTGTAGACGCTGCCTGGAGGGATGAGATGACTAACTTTATGGGCCTTGGGGAGATGGTTTGAAGCCACTCGGACTATAATTCTTTGATAGAACTGCTATCAGAGGGTCAAAATAACTATCCGTAGTGCAAGAAGCTTCCCTTGTATGGATTCGGGCTGAGGGATGATGTCTTCATCCCCGAGGCGAGTAGGGACAAACCAGCTTGCTGGTAAAAGAGCACACCATGCCAGTGCTAGTGGTTCAGGGCGGCTGATGGCTATGCACGGGAGGACTTCACACCCGTCACCGCTGACTGTCTCTACAACCATGTGAACAATATTGATGGGAAGCCACTGCAACTGGAGACGTCCCCTCCTCTATATCGCACCATACTGAAGGCGAATTTGAAGGATTTGAATAAGGGGTGGTCCGATGAGTGGGACCTGTGCCAGGGAAAAACCTTCACCAACGACTGGGCATGGGCCTACTGGGTAGGCGCCTCATGCGAGGAGTTTGGGTCTGAGCTGAGGAGAGTGGGTTTGTATGAGGTGGCATGGGCCTCCCAATTCCACATTTTCCATCCAAAACAGCTGATTCCAGAGTTGCTGAGCAGATGGTCGTCTAGGACCAATACTTTTCACCTGCATCATGGAGAGGTGTGCATTAGTCTGTGGGATGTCCATCAGATTTCAGGGGTCCTGATCTTGGGGGCCATGTATGATGAGTTCCTCCCCGTCATGAGTGTGTGGGAGGATACAGAGTACATGCCGCGACTGGAATCGGTACTGATGGCATTGGTCCCAGGAGAGGACAAGGAAGCAGTGAGAGATATCCTCCTTAAGAAGTGGTTCGAGTGGTTCCTGAACTTCCCGAAGAATTGAGAGTTCCCTCTGAGGCCTCAAACCTGTCCGAAGGCGGCTCAACGGGGCAAGGAGAACTCGTATTGGTGGGTCTTGGAGGACAACCAATGAAAGACTTGGGGTTTCAGTGTCAGCACTGAACATCAGTCGATAGTCAGGCATGCGGCGTTCATCGTGGCCCTTATCTGCTGTTGGATCCTACCGGTGAGAGATACCAGCATGGGTGTGAGACCCAGCTCGTTTATCATGGCGTCCATGCTGGCCATGGGGCAGCGGGTCAATCTGGGGATTCCAATTCTCACCAAGCTATAAAGAATGCTGTGGCACGTTAGCAAGGGAAAGAATCTGCCAAGGATATACAGGCCCTTCCACCTTCTGTATGGGTGGATTGTGGCACAAATCATGGGGATTTATGAGTATCCAAACCCTCTCTCACCACCAGGATCAAAATTTCTCCCTTCCATTCTGAATGCGGCCGGGAGCTTCCCATTCAAACTAACCATACCGATGGTGTTGAACCAGGTGTGGAGGGTGGATGAGTTTAATATCCTCCAGTTTCCGTTCCCGACGGGGGTACTTACTGACGACGGACGGGGAACGGAAGAGCACCAGGCTTATCTCCTGGCCTTTAGATGTGGAGTTTTGGTGGCACGAGTGGATCGTGAGCCGTTCTGTGAACCGTACACCCCACATCGGTTTGTGAGGCAGTTCCGGTGCCTCCAATGGCTGACTCCGTAGGTCTACTTGGAGGTACGTCACGAGGAGCACCCGTGTGTGATGAGGCATTTGTGGATCATGTTCACACTGGAAGACGTGAAGATGTGAATTGCATTGCCACCATCCACCACCACTTTCAGATTGGTGAGGGAGTATGCCATCAGCTGGGAGGCTGTTTATCTGAGGGAGATTCTGAGGCAACCATCTATTCGGGTTGGTGATGGCGGGCCTCCTCTATCTCGAGGTTGGGGTCAGAGGGCAGCAAGGGCCTCACGCGGTGGCGGGGCTACCGCGGCGGCGAGACCCGCACCAGCTGAGGGTGTGGCAGCAGCGGCAGATCCGGTGATTCCATAAGAGCAAGGCCATATGGAGGGGCAGCTGTCGAGGGGATTCTACAGGATATCCGCTCAGGCTCCAGGGATACGGCTGCACCATATTGACATTCCACAGGATTCCATCTTCCCAGAGGCCTGGGACATTTGGGATATCAACTGGAAACACCTCAGTCTGCCTGAGATGTGGGAGCTCTTGAACCATCGTGGGATGGTTCTTCCAGGTATAGTCCCAGTCCGGGATGGTTTCACGGCATCTCCGGTGGAGGCGGAGCAATATTTGGTTGAGCTGGAGGACTACGTTAACTCCAGTGGTGTCTCACACCCAATGAAAGATCGGGTGAGGGTACTGATAGATCAGACAATTCCGCCACATCTATCAGCTGCCTATCTGAGGGAGCGCTTCCCCCTACTGGAAGAATCAAAGGGCTCTTCTCAGGAGGATGAGGTTAGCGGAGGGAGCCCGTTGGAGGAGGTCGAAGTCAGAGATCAAGACTTAGATTCTGATGATTTCGTAGAGGCTCTCGAGGTAGCATTCTGAGATTCTTTCCTCATGGTCCTTTCTCAGTTCATCATGGATTTCTTACCGATGTTTGAACCATGTAGGAGGAACTTGTACGCAGGCCTTTCTCTTGCTCCTTGGTGGGTGATGATGCCGGACCTTCAGAACCCGTTCCTACAGCTGCTTCCAGTTCTACGTCTGGTGTTGTCAGAGTACTCGAGGTGGCTCCCCCAGAATCTCCAGACCTTCCAATAGTATACGGAGGGCCACGCCTCGGGGTCCCGTCAGCATCGACTCAAGAGTAGCACCAGGAGTTCGATCTCCGTAAGTTTCCTCTACTGGATTCATTGTTGTCATATGTAGATTGTGCCAACTAATGTTTATGTCCCTCTTTGTCGTACAATTCTTCGACTGGCATGGGCTGCTACAGTAAGGCAGGTCAGGATGTCTAGTGGAATCCCTCCTAGGGGCATGACGGTGATGGCGGTGATAGTCCCCCCATCTCCCCAAGCTACAACACACACTATCATCAGCGGGACCACCAGCAGGGTCATGCCTGAGGTTATTGAGGTGGAGTCCGATGACGAGGATAAATCGGCTGACCCAAGTCCCGTCACACCTGCTCCGGTGCCAGATATCGCACCAGATTCAATGCCAGCTGCAGATCCTGCCGAGGACTTCCTGCGGGTGTATCCTGCGTACGATCCTACCAATCGCACAGACTGGGACGAAATGGCCTCCGATGAGGAAGACAACATCATAGTCCGCTGCCGATCATGGAATCTAATCACATGCTTCATCAAGGACACCCCCAAGTGCTATGGATGAACTAAATGGACTGACTTCGCTCGTGGCTGCACGTACAATGCACTGGGGGAGTGGATGCCCAACGTCCTCATACGCTCATCCGAGATCTCATGGTTGAGAAGATCCAGGAGTATGATCGCGGGCTCAGCGTGGAAAGCCAACGGAGGAAGGTGAAAAACATCAAGATGCTCCAGGAGGCTAAAAGTGAGGTCCAACAGCAGCAGACCTGGGATAATGGGCACTCAGCCTCTCTTAATACACAATCTGAGCTGATCTCACGGTTCAAGGCCTAGCTGGAAGAGGAAGAAGATCATATGAGGAATAATTCTAGAAAGATGGCTGCCATTCAGGCTAACATAGATAGGGCTAGGGTCAAGGCTGATGAACTGTGCCCCGCTACTGCGGAGGAGGAGCGAGAGCTGAGTCAGCGGCAGTAATTTCTGGACTCCATAAGTCGAAGGGTGGCGGAGCTGCAACACTCTTTTGATGGGGTCAATCCGTCCATGGGGGAAGTCGACCCCCGGGTAGTGTAACAATTAAAAACTTTTTAATGGTAATTTCGTGCTTCAATTTTTTTTTCTTTTGAATGCCGTATCATGCACGATTTCTACTGTTTGCATTGGTTCATTACATCCCTACAATGTTTGCAGGACGTTCGACGTCAATTCCCCAAGCTCCTGTGGGTCAAGCCCGATGTGAGAAATAGGAGATAGTTGCCTCATCGTCCCACCCAACATAGGAGTGGAAACTAGGCTTTGGTCATCCAGGGTTGGGATAACAAGTCCAGATTTTCAAAAAAAATTGGGGAGACCTGGCCGGAGAAGGGAGTTCTCAAAATAGCCGAATTACCGTTTCTTTAGCGTGCTTTTATGCACGAACGATGCAACACCAGGGGCGCTGAAACCTGTCCAAATGGATGGAAATGGAAAGTGTGAATTACTATACCTAAGATTCGGAACACTGTGGGGATGGCGTGACAATAAAGGAAAATCGATAACCATGGCGGAGAAATGGTATCCTTATTGCGTTAGCCTGAAATGGGGACAAAAAATGAGGGTCGACCGTTGACCATGTTCCAAACACGGGACCAGGTCGTAAATGTTGTTGATCAATCCTTCGGGACGTTGGCCCAGGATAGTAGGCAGACCCTAGGTCGAGTATCCATATTGTTAGGGGGTCCTTCAAAACATGACCAGTTTTCCAGAATGTTGGCTCATGACAGTAGGTGAGCCGATGTGGCATGAGACCAGGCCGTTAGGGGGTCCCTTAAGACATGAAAGGGGGAGAGGGTCCGAATAAGGGGCACAAAAAATGTGGAATATGGAGTGATAGTTTGTCTGAACAGAATCCAACACTCATATAATTACACCACCGTGGTGGGAGTATGCCAGATGGGCGCATCATATTGATTATGGATCCTTCCTTCTTTGGAACAAGGCCTCTCTGGCGAGGGGTCCAGCCAGGGGGCTGGAAAGGGGAAGGATAAGATTAATGATTCCTATGGGATGGACCCTAGGAAAAATACCAGGGTTTCTCTACGTATCCCATGAGGGTGGGAATCAATCCACACGTAGTTCTAGAAGCACAGTGTAACATCATAGACCAACACTGGTAGGTGAAATCTTCTTTGGCAGAGGCTCTCATGCATCCCATGATTAACACAGGGCATCCCGAACTTGCTCAGGGTAGAACCGCAGTTTAGTGTCATGCGTTGAGGACATATGGACTCCTATAGTTTAACGTCATACGATAGGACGTGGAGTGAAAGAGAAGAGCCAAGGGAGCATATGGTGTGGTAGTTATGAAACCGACATGAATGAGGACTTGGAGTCCAAATCACACCACGTCCCCCCGGAGGAAACTCTCCAGGTAGAGAGACCAAGAGTGAGGATTAGGCTGGGCCCGAAGCAGAGTGGTTGGGAATTCCTACGTACCCCCTGAGGATGGGAATCAAGCTATACGTAGTCCTAAAAGCACAGTTTAACGTCATGCGGGACGATGAGAAACCTGGCCATGTGGGTACACATCCTGCCCAAACTACTAAGCCCACGTGAGTCATGCTCGGTGTGGGAAATAAGAAGTAGTGGTGGGAAATTCCTGACACAGAAAGGGGAAGGTTAGGGTAAGGGGAAGCTCGGTGAATACCAGCCCCATGATACTAATGTGACCATGCAGCGCACCTAGATGCGCGAAGAGATAGAGCCAAATATGTTGGAATTCCACTTGAACATGAGGAAGTGGAAATGTGTGAATCATGACACTCAAAATTTGGATCACAATGAGAGTAGCGTGACGATAGAGGATAACCGTTAACCATGGTGGAAACACAGTATCCATATCATGTTATCCTATAATGGGGACAGACAAATGAGGGTTGACCGTTGACCATGTCCGAAACATGGGACCATGTCACAAATATCGTCAGAGATCCTTAGGGATGTTGGCCCGAGATGATAGGAGGGCCCTTAGGTCTGGCGTTCATGGAGATCCCTTAAGCCTAGAATCCATGTCGTCTGAGGGTCCTTTTGGATGTGAAAGAGGATGAGGATCCAAACAGCGACCACACAAAGCTTGGTCATGGGACGAGTGGAATGTCCCCATGAAAATCCCACACTCCGAGCTATTTTTCAAAATGCATATGAACATGACAACTAGGCGTATTATATAGAGGGAGAAGAGTCCTCTCCCATATAGAGGTCTTATTTTAGGGTCGTAGAATTTGTACCATCTAGGGAGTGCTCGAGTTGAGGGACCAAACATGAAAGTTAGGTTGGGCCTGCAGGGAAGTGCCCGGGCACTCCTACATATCCCATGAGGATGGGAATCGAGACATACATAGCTCTGAAGGGTGGCATGGTAAGGTACCAGTGCCAGAGAAAAAGGGGAGTGCGGGCGTGGCCCTTGTACTAAAAGAAGAGGAATTTGATAAATCTCATTTGTCCTTTAAGATGAGTGGTTTTTTGTGAAGCGACGAGCCTAGGTTAGCAAGCCCTGGTGTCACCACAAGAATCAAGCCGTGATAGGCTTTGACAAATGGCATGGAACATGACCAATACCCAACGTGATGTCCTCTACAATGAGGTCATCACAATACAGTTCTATTTTTTGTCATGCGGGCAGGACGATAATGTCACAGTTTAGGTTCATATGATAGGACCAAGCATGAATTTTAACGTCATGCAGCGTAGATATAGCAGAGACGATGCTAGGCGGGGAATGTGTATGGTGTCATGCGACACAACCGACGTGAATGAGGACATAATCCCACACCACACCATATAATCCCGTAGTCAGGGTCCTGAAGGCAGGACACTGAACTCAATCTGGACCCAAAGACAGGAGTTCTAGGCGTTCCCACGTATCCCATGAGGACGGGAATCAAGCCAGACGTATTTCTTGGGAGATCATAGTTTATGGTCTTTAGAGCTCGGACCAGGGGCGGATGACTACTTTCCAAGTAAGCACAGACCTCAGCCCAATCCCTAAGGCCACGTGAGTTAAACTCGGTGTTGGAAACAATGGGGGAAGATCCTTATCGCAATACCCGAAATAGCCAACTAGGGGGAGTCGGTGAAGAGCCCTGAAGGACACCTTTGACACGACTTTGTTCCCCCAACGTGCAAACGTGCACGAAGGAATAATACTAAGAGTTTCGAAACTCCACTTGGACATGATGAGAATGAAGAAGGATGTGAATCATGTGACCTACATTTTGGGCTTAATGGGGTTGGTGTGGCAATGGAGGATAACCATTAACCGTGGCGGAAAAACATTGTCCATATCACGTTAGCCTGAGGTGGGAATAACAAACGAGCATCGACCACTGACCATATTTGCAACGTGGGATTTTTATCGATTTTTTGTCTGAAACCCTCGGGGGCGTTGGCCCGTAACGGTAGGAGAGCCCTTGGGTGTTATATCCAGGCCATTCTTTGGGGTCCCTTCAGGTGTGAAAGATGATGGAAGCCCTGATGAAGGGATACACAAATCCTGGAAAGCTGGTGCGAACATGTCTGAGTAAAGTATGACATTCTAGGTAATAAACCAGAGTACCCTTAGGCACATTGGTGAACCGTCAGAAAGGGTTGACGAAACAACTCGGGAGGGAGAGGTACATGGCGTGGTCATTACAAGACCGGTGTGAATGAGGAAATAATCCCACATCACACCATATAATCCCCTCATGGAGGAAGAGTAGGCCAATGGGCCAAGGTGGGATGGAGGTTTTCTGAAGATGGGGATGGACCCAAAGCTTAGACATTCGGGTGGTCCTACATATCCCATAAGGATGGGAATCAAGACACACATAGTTCTGAAGGGATGCCCAGGGGGAATAATATAATAACAGGGATGTGTATGGCGTGACGGGTAATGAGAACATAATACCACACCATACCGCACAGTTCTGTAGGAAAGAATCTGGTCCAAGGGGCCTGAAAAGGCCAAGGGGCCTGAGGGTAGGCCTCGGTGAGGGAGGCCTGAGGCTGGGCCTCGGTCAGGATGGCCTGACTAACTTTTAGTTTAATGTCTTGTAGCAAGGATGGGTGCCGTGGGCCCAGAGAGGCCAAGGGGTCTGAGGTTAGGCATCGGTCAGGGAGGCCTGGCCAATTTGTAGTTTAACGTCTTGCAATGAGGACGAGGAAAGAGATAGTTGTATCTCATCCGGGGAGGTGTACAGAATGATAAGTAACTCGATGTGAAATAAGGTGTAATCCTACACCATGCCGTACATCCCTTATAAGAGAATCAGGGTCGTGGGCCCGACCGTTGGTGCCACACGGAGGGAAGTTTGTCGCTTCAGGATGGGGTAGAACGAATCACTGCACTCGATGTTTGGGACATCTTGGGGTGGACCCGAAGATCCAGGACACTATTGACCATGTTCGAAACACAGTGTCCCTATGGTGACCTGATATGGGAGAAACAAATGAGCGTCGATCGTTGACCAAATTCACAACGTGGGACTTGTATCGGCTTTTTGCTCGGAGACCCTCGGGGACGTTGGCCCGTATCGGTAGGAGAGCCCTTGGGCATTGCATACAGGCCGTTCATGGGGGTCCCTCCGGGTGAGGAAAGTGATGAAGTCCTAGTCAAGGAGTGGGTGAAGTATAGCTCTATCCATCCATGAAAGAGGTGAACATCTCCAGGGGGGACGTGCGGCCGGGTCGAGGATTGCTCGACGTGATTTGGGAAAAAGTGTGAATCCTTCCATATGTCTTGACCCGAGGGGAAGATTTTTGGATTTTGGGCTGGGACGACAGACGAAATGTCCGGGCGTTCCTACGTATCCCATTAGGATGAGAATCAAGCCATACGTAGTTCTTGAAGGCCATGCAGTTTAACGTCATGCGGTGAGGACGTGGGAGGATAGAAGAACGGGAGTGGGCACATGGTGTGACCCTTATAATCCTTGTATCAGTAGGGATAAGAAAGCCTACTCCTCGGCATGTAAGGATCCTCCAAAGAAACTATACCCAGGGGGGAAGTGAAAGAGAAGAGCTCAGGGCTGGGCTCAAGACGAGGCGCCCGAGCGTTCCTACGTATCCCATTAGGATGAGAATCAAGACACACGTAGTTCTTGAAGTGCAGTTTAATGTCATGCTGGATAAGAGATGCGTCTCATTTGGGGATATGTACGATATGGCAGGTAACCCGACGTGAATGAGGATGTATCCCACACCACACCATGCGACCCCACAAGAGAGTCTGAGTCGACGAAGGCCAAGGGGCCTGAGGCTGAGCCTCGGTCAGGGAGACCTGGCCGGCTTGCAGTTTAGTGTCTTACAGTAAGGATGGGGGCCAGGGCCCGAAGAGGCCAAGGGGCCGGAGGCTGGGCCTCAGTTAGGAGGACCAAATTGTCTTCCAGTTTAACGTCTTACAGTGAGGACGAGGGAGATCTTAGTTTAAGGTCATATAGCTCGGATCATTTTTCAGTTTATCGTCTTGCAGGACGATATCGCAGTTTCAATGTCATGTAGGACGGTGGTGTAGTTTAGGGTCATACAGGACCTTAATGTCCTGTTTAGGGTCATGCGGGATCGTGATCCATCGTTTAGGGTTGTTCGGGACCGTGAAGCGTAGTTTAGGGTCATGAGGGACCGTGATGCATAGTTTAGGGTCGTGCGATACCGTGATGCGTAGTTTAGAGTCGTGCGGGACCATGCAGTTTAAGGTCATGCAGGACCAAGGATTCATAGGCAAAGTACTGCTTCAGGAACTTGGCGTTGGTGGGAGGAGTTATGCGCTCACCATTCGTGGTCACCAAGGAGTATGCTCTATTGGGGTAAACCTTATGGATGATGTAAGGTCCTTCCCATTTGGGCTCTAGCTTGGGCGGTTTCCTACCGGGGATCATTGGCGCTCAAAGGGACAACACTAGGTCACCCTGCAGAAAATATTGAAGGCGAAACTTCTTGTTGAAGGCCCTTGCTATCTTATTTTGATGCCTTTCCAGATTGTGCTGGGTACAAAGCCTGTTCTCGTCCAGTGCTTCCAATTCAGCTAGACGAATTTCGGCCACCTCATCTGGCGCCTTCTGGTCAAAGATTGTAGTGTGTAACGATTTCATATGGATCTCAATGGGTAAGACGACCTCATCCCCATACACCAGGGAATATGGGGTCACCTGGGTGGAATTGAGAGTTGTCGTCTGATAATCCCAGAGGGCGTTGGGGAGCTTGTCCATCCAACTTTTCTTGTTCTGACCAACCATTTTCTGCAGAATGTTAGAGACGGTTTTTTTGAATGCCTCGATCTGTCCGTTTGCCTGTGCATGATAGCAGGAGGTATGGTTTGAATGGATATTGTAGTTGGCATACAATTTCTTCAGCTCGGCCGCTTGGAAGTTGGTGCCGTTATCGGTGAGGACAACATGAGGGACCCCAAACCGGTGGATGATATTGGAGCTCACAAAGTCGACGATGGAATGGGCCTTGACCACTTTGAGTGGAACTGCCTCTGCCCACTTGGAGAAGAAATCTGTAGCAGTTAAGATGAACCTACACTGGCGAGCTGTCGCCGATGGATATGGTCCCACTACATCGAGTCCCCACACCGCAAATGGCCAAGAGTACTTGGTGGAGTGGAGAGGCTCTGGCGGCCGATGCAGGAAGTTGGCATGAACTTGGCATGCATGGAATCTCTTGGAAAACTCGATACAATCATGGATCATAGAGGGCCTGATGTACCCCAACCTCTAGATTTGATGGGACAACTTTGGCCCAGCTTGGTGGGCACCACAGGAACTGGCGTGAACTTCTTGCATAACCTGAGAAATATCGACTCCTTGAATGCAATGGAGGAGAATGCCAACGAAGCTCCACTTATAGTGTATCTGCTCAAGACTGGGACCACTCTGGAGGGTAAATTGCAGTGCGCGGCATCGAATTCGGTCATGCTCGGCCCGACCGTCTGGGAGGAAACCATTTTGGAGATACTCGACAAAAGGTGCCCTCCAATCAGGAGTGGCCTCAACTGTTGTGTCTGAAGAACCTGGGACTCCTGTCGTAGAAGGTCCAGCGGTAAGATGGCTTATCCGCAGGCCGTCTTCGTCCTCTGGGGTGATGGGGGAAATGAATCTTCAGTGTGCCACATGTATGATCAAATCATCTTGATCGGGTTCTGCGAGCGACGCAGCTAAGCCGACCAAAGCGTCAGCTCGACCATTTTGTGACCGAGGGACATGGGTAACCTCTGGTTGAGAATAGAACTGGCCAATTAGACAGAGGTTTCACTCCAGTAATGGCACAATCTCTGGCTTCCTGATGACATAGTCTCCATTGAACTGCTTGATTACCAACTCGGAATCTCTTTTCACATGTAGATGGGGCACATTGATCTCGAGGGCCAACTCGAGGCTGGTGATGAAATCCTGGTACTATGACTCATTATTGGTGTAGGCTTCTGATAATAGGAATGAATACGGCAGGAAGGATTGCACCGGGGTGATGAAGATGATACCCATACCCACTCTGTTGAGCTTAGGATCATTGAGCCTCCTACCGGTGGGGCTCCGAGAGGCACCGTCGAAGTGAATTTGATAACATGAGACGACATGATCGACTGAGAGGATTGCATCATCTAGAAAATCTAGGTCTAGGGATTGATCCACAGAGGTTGGATGGGCAGCTAAAAAGTCTTCCAATGCCTATCCCTTAATGGCCTTCTGAGGCACGAACCTGATGTCAAACTGCTGGAGGATCACCGCCCACCGTGCTAGTCGGCTAGTCAATATGGGGTGGTTCCGGATGTACTTCAGTGGGTCTATCCGAGAGACCAACTATACATCATGGTGCTGCAGGTAATACCACAACTTCTGCATGGAAAACGAGCGCAAGGTAGCTCTTTTCGATAGGGGAGTACCTGATCTCCGTATTGAGAATCATGCGGTTGAGATAGTAGAGACTGTTCTCCATACCCTCGTTGTTCTTCTGGGAAAGAAGTGCGTCGAGGGACCATTACAGGGTGGTCACGTAAAGAACCAATGGCTTTCTAGAGACAAGTGGCATCAAAACCGGAGGTTGGAGTAGATACTGCTTGATTTCCTCGAAGGCAGTCCGACAATCTTCATCCCATTCGTAGGTGGAACCTTTATTCATGAGCCGGGAAAAGGGCATACACTTGCCGGCCAGATTCATGATGAATCGGCGTATATAGGCTAAGTGGCCTTGGAGACCTTGAAGTTCCCGAATATTTCTCGGGGGAGGCATTTGGATGATGGCCTTGATCTTCTCTGGGTTGATCTCAATGCCCCATTATCTAACAAAAAAGCCGAGAAACTTCCCAGAGGTGACCCCGAAGGCACACTTTAACAGGTTCATCTTCAGGTGGAGGGAATGGAGAAAACCAAACACTTTCTCAGGGTCTTTGAGATGGTCCTGGCACTAGTGAGATTTAACCACTAGATCATCCATGTAGCATTCCACCAGCATCCCGAGAATCGGCCTGAATATGCGATGCATGGCCCGCAGATAAGTGGCACCTGCGTTTTTCAGCCCGAAGGGCATAACCTGGTAACAAAAGATTCCTTGGGGAGCCCTGAAGGTAGTAGATTCCTTGTCCTCGGGGGCCTTCCGGATCTGGTTGAACCCAAAATACCCATCTATGAAAGATAGGTCTTGGAACTTAGACATGGCATCAATCAATAACTCGGTCACCAAGAAGGGAAAGTCATCCTTTGGGTAGTGGCGATTGAGATCGCGAAAGTCGATGCATACTCTGATCTGCCCATTCTTCTTCCTGACTAACAAAATGTTGGAAAGCCACTTGGGGTACTGGACTTCCTTGACGAAGTTGTCTTTGATAAGCTTGTCAACTTTGGCCTAAACCATATCACCGTGAGAAGGGTGCATCTTCCTGGGAGGCTACTTAAACCAACGATGGTTTGACAGGAGGCCCAGGCGGTGAACGACTACCTGAGGATCTAGTCCTGGCATCTCGCCATAAATTCAGGAAAACACATCACAGTGTTGTTTTAGAAAGTTTACGTACCGCTGCTGCTCCTCAGGGGACATGGCTGCACTGATCAATGTGGGTCTCAGATCTGCCTCACTACCAAGGTTCACCTGTACCAGTTCATCAACCGTGGTAGAGAAGCCTTCCTCAAAGGTAGGGGGAGCATCCTCCATATCTTCCTCTCAGCCCGTGGAGGGATTTCCTGCAAAGGGAGCTACTTCTAAGCTATCAAACCCTGACGGGAAGCTGGTACCAGCTTGGGCAGTGGTGGTCATCATATCAGGAGACCCATGCACCACTGAGACCATAGCAATGAAGGCAGTCGATCCTATCCCATCTGGCCTTCGGCCTAATGGGCCACGTTTGATGACATCAAAGTAGTGGTGACGCGTCGTCCTGAGTCGGTTGATTCCAGCTTGGTGGAAGAGACACGTATGATGTACTTCCATTTTCCTAAGCTTGACATTCCAATACCACACAGGGGTAGGAGGTTCTGGGACCACCTGAGCTTGGTTGGTGAAGGAGTACGAGGTGATTTTCCACCGTTGCTTGTACATGGGAACATTCCTTCCTTTCGGACCTGAAACAACAAAACACTACCCCATGTCGGGGGTCGTGGCCTCCAATCGATGGATCGGGAAGATGTAGACGTCATCCAGGCCTGCCCAGGGATCACTTGTGACCGGGGCGGGTTCATCCTCATTTTCTAGGATTTTCTTATCCTTTATCTTGTAATAGTCGGCGTCCAGATAGCGGGATTCAAAAGAGGCGAAAGGAGACACATCTCCGTGGAGCATGCCAACTCGACCATTGAGGGAGTATTTGAGGCATTGGTGATACGACGAAGGGACCGCTGCATGCAGATGGAGCCATGTCCTGCCCATTAATGCGTTGTAGGCGGTGTCCCGGGAGATAACCATGAACTCAGTGCTGGAAATTAAGCCATCGAACTGGGTCTTCAGGAGGATCTTGCCGAATGGGGATTTCTCGGTCATGTTGTATCCCTGGATTCTGAGGTCGGAGGGAGTTAAATCATCTTCGGATAGACCCATATTTTGTAGTGTCCGAGTCGGGATTAGGTTGATCCCAGAACCCGTTTCAATGAGCCAGTGGTGGAAATCCATGCCATTCAAGTGCCCAGTGACGTACAGTGGGAGAATATGCCCGTGTATGGGATGGTCCTCATCTTCACCGGAGAACGAGATAAATTCCTGGAATTCGGCGTTCTCAATTTCCCCAGAGTTGAAGGCTTCCACAGCTGCTACCTCCATCTCAAAATGAAGGGGGCTCCTTAGGGCCTCGACAAGTGCTTCGGGCATTTCAGATGATAGGCGAAGGGACTCAAGGATAGAAAGCCTTTCTATAATGCCGAACAGGTGCTTTAAGGCATCATACTTTCGTGCCAAACGCGAGCCTCTGCTTACAAGAGGTCGTTCTGCAGTTGGAGGTATAGTGGGTCCTGCTGGTTGAACTGGTGGCTGACTAGTACTGGGTACATCCCGCTGCCTAATAGTTGAAGCATGGAGAGTAGCCACTGGATTAGGACTGAACAACGAAGATTGGCCTGTAGCCGGGCAAGACTGACCACGATACGGACGAGGCAGCTCTGCCTGATCTATTAGCACAAACGATGGTGGAGGTAGATCTGAGGGCATCAGATGAGGTTACGTGTGCTGAGTTCTATGCTGAGCCTGCTATCTGGTTTCAGTAGCATGCACGGCCAGACTGAAAGGGCCCGCTGACGTGCCTCGATGACCGGTGTGGTTGCGGTTCTGCTTATGTTGAAGTCGGCTGGGAACGTTGGGGAGGTTCGCCTAGCGTTCCCCCTCGTCAGGAGTCATATAGGGCTTTAACAGCTCTACGGTGTTAACCGATGCGTACCCCTGGCTGTCGCTCAACAAATCATCCATCACTGGGTGGATTCTGGGAGGAATCCCCATTTCTGGGGGCATAAAGTCGCCAATAGTGCGGGATGATGACATCAGTGGTGGAGCGTGTTGCTTCTTCTTGCATCATCTTTGCTTGCCCTTTTGGGAAGAGGTCGGCTGTGATAACGACGCATAGGCACTGGATACTTCCTCCGAAGGCTCCGACTGATTCAAGAATGCCCGAATTATACCATGGTCATGGGCGACGGTCTTTCGAGCCATCCAGTCGTCGTATTTCTGGGACTCACAGCTGGGAACCTACTGCCACTCACCTTCGCTGTTGCTACCGATCTCTGACCTTACAAAGACACCCGCTACTTGTGTCGGGGTCGGGCCCAACCTGACTATGTTGTTTTCGACCTAGTCTTGAAGCCAGTCTTTAAACACATAGCATTGCTTGAGGGTGTTCCCCAGAATCCGATGATAGGGACTGTAGTTGGGGTGATCGGTGAGATTCGCCTCTGCCAGCCTTCTGCACTTGGGTAGGCGCACAATCCCTTTCTCTAGAGCACTTTGGAAGTAGCCAGGGACCTGATTCTCGTTGAACGAATAAGTCTGGTGCCTTATTTCCAGATTGGGGGCCCTGGGAGCCTGGCCCTGACGAGGGGCCGGAGGGGGTTGTCGAGGAGGTGGTACCTGATTATCTCACCTAGGTGGTGGTGGCGTATTGCATGGGGGAACCTATTGATTCTGAGGCGGTTTCTGCTGGGTAGGAGCCTGCGCTTGAGGTTGAGGACCTCTGCGGGGTTTCAGGGCTGGTGCCGCTAGCAGTAATTCTAGCTGCTTGGGGGCTTCTATTTGGGAAACCGCGGTAGGTTCAGCTCTGGAAGCCCTCCTGACTGGGATCAAAAGGGGTATGAAATGTTCCTGACTAGCCTGTTGCAGAGCCTCCTCTAGGCGCTGAGCCTTATCTGAGAAATCCTGGAACCCTCCAGGGTAGTTCTGGGTGATCAGGGATGGAAACAACTCCATTTTAATGTTCCCTACACACATTGTTAGTAATTTCTCACGAGTCAGTGGAATGTTGAAGGAGTATGTAAGCCCTTTCCACTGGGCAATGAAATCCATGACTCTCTCATCAGACCTTTGTTTGCACTTGAAGAGGTCTGTGATGCTGGTCTTTTGCGTGGTGGATCTGAACTGGTATAGGAACTGCCGGAAAAGATCCTCCCAACCGGTCAACAATCAGATAGGGAGCTGGCTGTACCAGACGAATGCGGGGCCCTCCATTGTCTACATGAAACATCGGATCTTGGCGGCTTATTGCTGGGCCGGAGTCCCCATCATGGGGAAACACCTGGAAGAAAAATGGGCCAAGTGCTGCGGAGGGTCCCTTGTCCCGTTGAAGGGAGAGAAAGTGGGGTTCCCAAAACCCAGGGGTGCGGGCATATCATCCACCCACGCGGGATATGGCTTTCCATCCGGCAGGACTACCACCTGCAGCGTTTCCAACACATCGAGGCAGGCGACGAGTGCCGCTATTAGATCATCTAGGTGGGGGTCCCTATCTTGACGGGGATCGCTAATAACAAGTGCGTTGCCGGGTTCTTTGACACAATAGCTGGCTTTATCAACTCATGGAGCGACTGGCGGAACGACCTGTGGGGCGACTAGGGGAACCCAGGATGGATTCCACAGATTGCCCCATTGTTTAGGAGGGTTTGGCGAGACGTATCGTGCCCTCTTTCCATGAGTTCTGGCTTCTGTCCTATCTACAGAAGTAGCGTGATCAGGGTTGCCCGGAGGCATCTCGCCGGGGGGAAATTGTTCCTGCCCCTGTTGCCCTGACTTGGGATTACCATAGTCAGGTCACCGCTCTGCAGCATGATCGACGAAGAGTTCTTCAACCAGCCTCTTCTTCTCAGCAAGATGTTGTCACAACACGACCTTCTTGGGATCTTCGTCCGTCTTCTGTATAGAGGCGGACGAGTCAGAGTGCTTGATAGTTCCAACGTGCTCCTTACCTTTACCAGAATTTCGACTGAGTACCAGTGACTCGGTGGGTACAGAGAGGCCTAGAAGGCTCCTCTGCTGACGGGTAACCCTCCCTGACGGGTCCATAAGTGGTGTTACACCCTCAGGGGGTAAGTCTCCATCGATAAATTCAAGCTCGTCCTCCTTGTCCACTACATCAGCCATGTGGACTGCAACCCCTCTCGGGGGCATGTACTCAATGTTTCATAACGAATCGGGATGACGTCGGATAGGTCTGAAGAGGAGAGAAGCATAGTATCCCCAGCCACGGACTTTCACATGGGGGGGGGGGTAGCTTCCCTGATGACTCTGCGGAGTACTTTGAAACTCTGAACACATTTCCGTTGAAGGGTGCTCTGGCGGCCTGGCGACTCAGGGCACTGGGCCATGGGGAATGCGGCCAAATCGATCAGGAGGCATTGCTCGCCGATTCCCTCAAAGTTCTCTCAGATATTGGGGTACACTACCTGATCATAACAAAGGCAGAAGGGTGTATCCCATAGGGTTTGGCAGAAGCAACCCATTTCATTTGGGGTAAGGGACTCCGGCGCGCAAAAGTTCGGCACTGTCGTCGGCCAGAACTTCTCTGGGAAGTGATCCACTATGAAAATGTTCCAGAAGCTCCTGGGCTCGGACTCAGGGTATGACCCTGTATTTCCCCACTCATCAACTGGAGGCGGTTGAGGGACTGATAGCGGTACCGAGGCGGACCGCTGGGACA
Source organism: Viscum album (assembly GCA_963277665.1). Lineage (NCBI taxonomy): Eukaryota > Viridiplantae > Streptophyta > Magnoliopsida > Santalales > Viscaceae > Viscum > Viscum album. The sequence continues at coordinate 2,125,127,052 of OY728121.1, read as the reverse complement.
GTAAACTGGGCGGCGGAGAATACGGCGAACGAGCTGACTGACCGCTGAATTCTGGACCATCCTCTGAAGAGTGAGGCGACCTGACCACAATATCACGATACAATGGGCTGACAGCCACAGCTTCTGGCGCAAGAATTGCAGTGAATGGAGATGGGTCTCATCGTTGCTCTGCCTCCATTGGTCCCCAAAATAGCTCTCCGTGATCTCTGGTAGAGGTAGAGGGCACTTCTGGTGATGACAGTGGCGATTGCGTGGTCAGAACCTGCGGAATCTCCACAATTTCTTCCTCCTGGACGTACTTGCAGAGAGAGACGGGAATCTGGTGGACTTTTCATTCTGGGAGAATGCGGTTGACGCGCCTTGTTCCTGCCCCAGTCCTTGACATGGAGGAGTGGGGAGAAGGTTCCATCGCTGAGTCGCATTCCGCTTTAGAATCCGAGAAACGAGCTGTTTTGACCACCACTCAGGCCTTCCCAAGACTCTTCTTGTGGCGGTGACGACCCGCTCTCCTGCCCCTAGATGGCTCTTCCGGACAGGTTTTATTCTTGACATGTAGTCTCGGAGCGGCGCTGGCGCCACGGCAGAGAGGACCCCCACTTGAGATAGCCGGGGTGCGAGGGGCATCATGGAAAATGTTAAAGGGTACATGGGGAGGACCTCCATGGATATCACCCATGTGGGAAGAACCTCTGTTGGAACTGGCAGGATCATGGGGAGGACCTCCATGCTTAGTGAGGGTGGAGCGAGGCTGACCTTCACCCCTCGAGTTTCTGGGGTGAGGAGGACCTTCTCCAGTTTCAGAGAGGACATAGGGAGGACCCCCATGCTGGAGAGGGACTGGATGGGCCATACCTTCACATCAACGGTCAGGGAAAGGAGGAGGAACTCCGTTCCCTGTATGGTGGGAGCGGGAGAGGCTTCCGCGCCGAGCGTCACTACCACGGGGTAGGTCTTCATTCGGGATGGGGGTAGCATGAGGCATACCTCCATGACGATCTTCAGAGCGGGGAAGGCCCACGCTATGTGGAATGGTGGTACGGGGAGGCCCTCCGTACGAGCTGACATCACCGCGGATTGGTTCTTGGCGATCACCGCTTGGGCCTGCAACCCTGAGAACCAACCCAACCTGCCCATGTGGCGGTTGGGGCCTCAGTCCTGGTCGGATGAAGGAGTGACTCTGCTCAGTTCATGCAGGGAATCCATGATGCACGTCGGCGGTGGCTCGGGCTACAATAGCTATTGACGGTGACGCCCCTTGACGAGCATCCTCAGCTCGGGCCTGACGCTGATGCCGGGTCAGATGAGCTGGCGCAGGTGGTGCAGGGTCATAGCCTACCTGCTCCTCTGGTGAAGTCGGACGACGGCGCTGATGTGGCTAGATGGGGGCCCTTTCCTGGAGCCCTTGGGTTGGGACTCTGACAGGGCTGAGCCAGACATCACCCGCCTCATCAGCGTAAGGCGAGGAGTCGTCGAGGTGTTCCAGGGACAGGCTCTGAAAATGATTGAACATTGGGGTGGGGAGAAGGGGATCCTTACGCGGCATTTGAGGGCGGCGTTGACAGCGGGGCCTAGATGCCTCCAGGTCCAGGCGGGCCATATCCCGAGTCGGGATGACCACTTCCTCCTTGTACCTACATAAAAGGTTGATGATCACCCTTCATTGTATGATCTCTGATGGGGAGAGGGGACGTTGGCATCCTGTATTCATAGATGTAGAGGCCGTCATGATGGTAGTAGAGCCACGCGGAGTGGTTGCGCTGTTGTTTCCCCTGACCCTGCGTTGGCGAGTGGGCTGTGATCATGTTTCCAAAGCAACAACCTGGTTCCTGGGAGGCAGGGAGATCAACTCATTAGTACTGTGAGGAAAAAGATCAACAACCAATGCCCCAGCGTCATTCCGTCCTCTGTGGTCGGTAAGAGGGATCCATGCCAACACGTTGCAGAATGAAATGTCCCACATTCTACTGCCCCAACTTCTGGTGAGTTTCACGCCAGGCCCGCTGTTTTCTTAGTAGGACCAGGCACTGGATATCTGGATCTGGTGACACGTCAATCTACTGATGTCTCGAACGTTACTAATATCCATATTGAGGAGAAGAACATCACGTCAGGTTCACCATTTCTGTTTCCGATGCTTTCACCAGGGAGTGCACGTCCGTCCGCCAGGGCACGGTAGGCGCAACTTTCTTTGTGATTCCCCGCATTCCCACCTTCCAAAGGCGGGCGACATCTGCTCCTTATTCAGGGAATTCTACTCCTTGATTGAAATCGGGATGATGGGATGTCAGTTCTTCCTTCCGTGGATTCCTCCTCAGAACTCGTCACCTAGTCCGGGTCTCCCTCATAGATTTAATACGTTGTTCATGAAACTCTTCCTAGTTCCATGTTTCCATGGATGCTGGTTAATCACACTGTATCTGTCAGGACATTCCAAAGGGTTCGGTCAGGGAAGCAACCTTAAGTCGGGGGAGTAGTCACGTCGTGGCATCGGTAACGTGTCTGAATGCTGGGGAATTGGTATCTGTCTTTTGTCCCTTATAATAGGGCTTCTCGAGGGCATGGAAGCCCGAGGCATCCCACATCGACGGCGGGGAATCATATGTCATAGGCTTGTATCTGAGGTTTTCCTCCGCTTCCTATGTTTAACACAGGGTATGCCGCAGGTTTAATGTCCAGTGGGTACAGATCGGCCTGATCAGAACACTAGATGGAGTGGATCAGATTGAGGAATCCCCCTTGAAGGGATGCCTATATTGGGATCAGCTTGTGGGAGGCTTCCCGGATGCTATGGAGGGTAGTGGAGTGGCGTGATCTCACCGAGATGTGGTGGCCCTGGTGAGAATCTAGATGGATTAATGAAGTGGAGGGGGATGAAATGGAACCATCGCAAGGGCGATAGTGATGTTGGTCTTGAGCCTCGAGGAGACCTACTACGTATCCCCATGGTAGGGAATCAAAGTCCGCATAGTTTGGGATGGTGCCGGTGAACCAACGTGAAGGTGGACCTCAATCCGATGGGTATCGTCAGCGAGGTGACGTGAAGGTGAACCTTGGTCCGATGGGTATCATCAGCGAACCGACTTGAAGCTGGACCTTGGTCTGATGGGTATCTTCATCGAACCGACGTGAAGGTGGACCTTGGTCCGATGGGTATCATCAGGGAACCGACGTGAAGGTGGACCTTGGTCCTATGGGTATCGTCAACGAACCGACATGAAGGTGGACCTTGGTCCGATGAGTATCATCAGTGAACCGACGTGAAGGTGGACCTTGTTCAGATGGGTATCATCAGCGAACCGATGTGAAGGTGGACCCATGGGTCCACTGGTTGTGGGCTTGAACTTCGTGAGGCTCCCTACGTACCATGCCATAACATGGATCAAAGTCCTCATAGTTTCGGGAGATGTGGAATATAGTTTAATGTCATGAGAGACGGGGGTGAACCGACATGAGTGAGGTCGGAACGACCGAGTGATGGGCTTGAACCTTACGGAGGCTTCCTACGTACCATGACTTGACATGGATTAAAGACCTCGTAGTTCACAATGGTGTGTCGGTGAACCGACGCGAGTGAGGACCATGGTCCAGATGGTGTGGGGATTACACACTAGGCTATCCAAGTGTTCGTGAACTGACGTGAAGAGGGTCGGAGTGACCAACAGGTGGTGGGCTTGAACCTTATGGAGGCTTCCTACGTACCATGCCTTGACATTGATAAAAGAACTCATAGTTCATAATGGTGTCTCGGCGAACCGACGCGAGTGAGGACCTTGGTCCAGATGGTGTGGGGCTTACACACTAGGCTGCCCAGGTGTTGGTGAACTGATGTGAAGAGGGTCAGAGTGACCAACATGTGGTGGGCTTGAACCTCTGAGAGGCTTCCTAAGTACCATGCTGTGACATGGATCAAAGGCCTTGTAGTTCAAAGGGATTCATCGGCGAACTGACGTGAAGGTGAACCCGGGGGTCCACTAGTGCTGGGCTTGAACCTCGTGAGGCTTCCTACGTACCATGCCTTGACATGGTTCAATGTCCTCGTAGTTCAGGAATAATGGTGGGTGTCGGCAAACCGACATGAAGAAAGGACCTTGTTCCGATGGGAGATGGGCTTGAACCTCATGGAGGCTTCCTGCGTACCGTGCCTTGACATGGATCAAAGTCCTCGTAGTTCGGGTTTGTCACAACGGCTTGCCTTCGGACTGGAATGCAGTTTAACGTCATGCTCGACGAGGGTGGAACCTGATGTGAAGAAATGATGGGCGATGGGCTTGAACCTCATGGAGGCTTCCTACGTACCATGCCTTGACATGGATCAAAGTCCTCATAGTTCAAATGGATGTGCAGTTTAACGTCATGCTGGACGGAGGCATACTGTTTAACGTCATGCTGGACGAGGGCATTTCCAGGGTCGATGCTTACTCTAAGCCCACGTGAGTCATGCTCGATGTGAGAAACAAGAGGCCGCATGGACCTGATGATCACATTGCAAAGGGTGCATCCATGAGAATAGAAGAGGGGATTATGTGTTAGGAATCCCATGGTACTGGGACATACTCCTTGATAGAGGCCCATAGTGTGGAAAAGCGCAGCGGGAGAGGGATTTGGGACTAAAGATGGAAGGTGCCATGTTCCCTATCGTTCCCTCCACTGGCCTTGGCAGTGGGAAAACATGGAGGTGCATGGGTGCTACCTTCCACAAGAGAGGCTTGGGGGCTTACACCAAGGTGGTTGCCCTTCTCCCGTGGACATACGCCACTCCGATAAGGAGGATATCATCCCTTGTGGAGGGGGTGATCCCATCTTTGTGGAGACGAGGGTAGTAAAGAATGTCTGAGATGGGGGGACCCTACGTGCGAGGCACGGGGTCAGATCACAGTTTAACATTATGTGTTGAGGATGAGGTGCTTGGAATTTTAACGTCTTGCTGCTCGGACAATGTGGGTTTACTCTGCAACCCTATGACTTACATGACTGCCCTCTGCTCCTTGGGGGAGGGAAGGTACCGGTAAGGCCGTGGTCAAGGGGGGTTACAGAACGAACCATCAAGGGGTCCATGTTAGCGTGGCTATGGAAAGAAGCAATAGCAATTAGCATTCCTATGCGAAGAAGCATTAGGCGAAGCAATGCTACGAGTGGTGTTGTCCATGGGACTTTGAAATCACACCGTGCAAACCTGGAGGGTCGCACGAGAAGGGGAATTTCCAAGAAAAGGGGTGTGGTTCGTGAAGTGGAGTGCCTTGGCCTTAACATGGGGCCGAGGTGTGAATGGGAGGTGCTTCGCGAAGTGGAATAGTGTTCTTGGAGCACTGCCTCACAAAGCAGAGGTGCCTCGCGAAGCAAGTTGCTGTGAAGCAGTGTGCTTCATGATATACAATGAACCTACCTTGGCATGTGGATCACTAGTACAGGATGGGTGTTTCACGAAGCATAAACGCTCCGTGACTGCCCGAGTTCCCTTGGGAATCCCCTTCCTCCGTGAATTCCCTTAGGCTTCGCAAAGGGCATCCCTCTTGGAAGAGGGGCTCAAAACAGGACAAGTAGAAGGCATCTCACGCAGAAAAAATACCTCATGGAGCTCATGATTCCCAAGGCGAAGGGTGCTTCGTGATTCAGGAGTTGAGAATATGAAAGTTCGGATTTTCCGTCCATTGGACTCAGGGGGAGGCCAGTATTTATAGGTAAGGGGTGATGATAAGTAGAGCTCACGCGGTGCGAACAGGGGTTCGGTGCTTCGTGGTGGGCTCGTAAATGTCACCACGTTCGTGGAGCGTTATCTCCTCAGTGTCTTCATGGCAGGCTCGCGAACGTCAGGGCGTTCGCAAATCGTTACAGCCTCCTAGGCTTCACGGCGGCCGCGGAGTTCGGCGGCGCTTCGCGTCGGGGCTTCGCGAGGCAGCGCGTGGTCTTCTTTTTCTTCCCTTCTTTGTGTTCAATATTTTGGTGCCAAAAGTGTTATTTATTCTTGATGGTCACCTGATTGATCTTTTTTTAATAAATGGAAAGTTAGAGGCTTTCATCTATCTTCATTACAAATATAACCGATGACGATCATGGTGAAATTCACAGATGAATGAAACCATTTCTCTAAATATCCTTAAACTAAAACATTAACTCTAATTTAGTTGGATTCATTCTATATGATAGAAAAGAAATTTATCTTCTAGGGAGGACATCAATAAGGAAATATACCTTCATCTAGGATAGTAAACTGGCTATCTAACATGAAATAAATCCTATATTTGAAAAATAGGTCCTTCCCTACCTGATCTTGGATACCACACACCCCTAAAGATGCGATTGTTTCCATCAGGTTAAAGAAATAGTACCCTATAATGGTAGTATTCAATATGAAGTTTATAACAGAAAATACAATTAATACTATGGATAAGGTTAAATATATCCATATCAAGAACTAAAAAATACCACACTATTTCAACATCATAAACTATCACACGACACTTAGGGAACTTGAAACCTTACACTTTTATCTTTCTCAAGGGAGTGTAATGATTCATCAAATACAAAATTAAATCAATTCAAAATCCCAAAGAACCAATAAACTTTGACGAGATAAGAGAATTAGATTCACCTGTTTCAAATAAATCGAAGTACATAAAATATGTAATAATCATTTTACCCAACACAGTCATTATCCCATCTTCATATTCCTCAAGAATATGATTAGATGTATGAAAATTCCAAAATCAAGGCACACATTGAATATTATTAATAGGATAACAATCTACCTTCATATATGGATGAGATCATACTCCCTTAGATTCATCTGAATGAACTTGAGGCCCCATGGTATAACAAGAATCAACTTTACTACTTGGAGGAGGTTGTCTGCAAAGCAGTACAAATATCCAATGTGTACATGATGATGGAGAGTCATGGGATTGTACTAGGAATCTAGTTTATTATTCCCAATTTCATATATTGGTAGAACCCCATTGCCCTACTACATAGAGGAATCATGGGAGTAGAATATTATTTACATTGGACACTCCTACCAATACCTCATCAGTGTTCCACATTCATCTGTTTGTGGCCTAATTAAGAAAGAAAACTTCCTCTTATGGAATTAGTGGCACCACCAAATACATTCATACAAGTTATATCTATCTCACCTATATAAACCTTCTTAAATACTTCAGTATAGGTCATCAGGAAGAAAATAACAATCCTTGATATAAATTCCAGTCTTAGGACCATCTTGAACAATCAATCCTTTAGAAAAGAATTTTTGAGGAGATCAAAAGTAAGGTTGACTTAGAAAACTAAATGGAATACTATAATATAGAATGAATACCCTAATACAAAGTCATGAAATCTATATATTTTACACCCTGAAATTATGTAGATAAAACTTCATATTAAATATCACCTTAAACTTAGCCCAAGTGAGATCCCCATATAGCTTGTCTTGAACGAAAGACTCCCACTATTTCTAAACTAGTCCCTCTTGAATATAGGTGACATAAATGAACTTATAGGTCTCAGGAGTCTTAATAAATCAAAAAAATTACTTGATATTTCAAATAATTCATCAAGTTACTATGTTCCTTGGTTTCTATAAAACACTAGTGGATTATGTTTTCTAAATTCCGGAGCATGAACCAACACTCAATTTTGATCTCTCTTGCATTCTTGTCCTAGATATTGGACGATTATACTTATCAACTAAATGATATTAGGGTCCATGGGAGTGTTAAACCATGGTGTGTGCTCAAAATATCACTAAATATGATTTTATGAAGACCTTATGGGAGTCATGGTCTATAAAATACAATGCATAAAACTCAATCAACTCATAATTATTCACCAAATCACATGGATAAAACATAAAACCTTACAAAATTACTCATAAACTATTAAAATTAATAAAAATAGAAACCTAAACTACAAAAGGGGTAAAAATATTAATATTTTCCATATTTTATCCATGGGAAAGGTTTGGCCTCATGGTTCGGTGAACCTTGCACCAACCATGAAAGTTCTACTGGGAAGGTGTTGATGCCTGATCACACAATTGTTTCTTGGTTTTCCAAATCATGTACCTAAACCATGAATCAATATTTTCCTTCCCATATCACCCCAAAACTAAAATTTCCAAAAAATGACTCACATGACTCCCCTAAAACACATAATAATAGAAAATTATCTCAAATCATAATGAAGCACCCAGGAACTAATTTCAAATAGAGACAAAATTCTTGTCCATTCATGGAAACTTTATGTTTAACACAAAGAAGAGTTGGACAAGAACAATTAAACACTAAACTATTGAGTTATGATGATACTAATACATACTACCATTCATCAACCCAATAATGAGATGGATTTGATACCATTTTGTAGGTAATTGGCCTGGGTCGACCTGTCTTCTCACTGGATCCATTTCCCCACAAGACCGGAAGCGTGTTCCCAATTTACACGGGCTGGAAACAAGAAATAATGATATAAAATATATACTTTGGTAAATATTTCACACTTAAAACATAGAAACCACTCCATATATTATTCCCAAAATACCAAAATGTGGTATCTATAGCTTGGACATCAATATACAAAAATAAATATTTTTAATAAAAAAATAACCAAACATAGTATAACACTACAAATTTAGAAATTCAACAATGAGATTACTTTATAAAACTAACCTAAAGTGAGTCACAACATTATATGTACTATATAATCAAAATAAGTAAAGGATAGAGAGGTTAACACAAAATAACCCAGCAATAAAAAACCATGATAGGATCCCAAAAAAGGTCCATAGAAGGAAACTACTCATAACCCATAGCCACCACCAATCACAATACCAAGAAATATGATGAAGGCATCAAGAAGTGTCATAATTTGAAACAAAACCTTTCCCTTTACATAAGTCAAAAATAATCAAGTCTTCGTACACTCAATGGATATATAAATCATGTGATGAAAAAACCTAGTAGTATACCACAATGAATCTATATAATATCATTAACATTTCAAACCATTAGTACTATTTTGAATTCATGATTTTGGAACACCATTTTTAGGAAAATAACTTTCTTTTTCCTAAAATAATAATTTATAAATCTATTCCATATCTATTTGTTTTTGTTAAAATAGAAAAAACATTATAAATAAGTAATAACATGGAAAGAAAAATATAACAAAGATAAACATCAAATAAATATCATGAAATACATTTGAAAAAAGGTTCAAAAATAATTCATCACATCAAACACACTTATGTTATAACCTTTGGGTTAATTAAACCAAAAAAATAAACGGGGTAACAAGATATTCACTTTCAAAAAACTAAGCACCTATATAAACATAACTGACTCATTCCCCTTTTTACCCTCTTGGACTCATCTAGATCCAACCCCCAGACAAAGACCATTATAAACTAGGAACTATTCATATCACTACCTAAATTATCATACGACACATACAAATACCCAAATAAATACAAGTGGTTTCCCATGTGAAAACCATACAAGACAACTCACAAAACATGTCAATTTTTTATAAACATTTCATGAAACAAAACTTCAAATAGACACATAATAAATAAAATTTCACTTAAAACTGAGGCTAAAAATCAAGGAAATATATTTCATAACACATTAGTTTTCAGAAACCCCATTTAAAAATATATTATGAACAAAAAATATCTTTTAATAATTTTAACAAACACTTCATGTGTATACAGTTGGTTTTAAAATGAAAACAAAGTAAAAGCCTCATTATTTCAAGCATAAAGACAAGAAACAAAAGGAAAGTACATAAATTATTCCTCAAAACATATTTAGGTCATAATATGATAAGAAAAAACCATGAAAAATAAAGTGCATAAGGCATTCTAATGTAAATATATATTGTGTAGAGAAACCTAATTTAAATCAGATGTAAAATCGCCTAAAATACCACAATAGTAAAGGGAAGGGGATCCTAAGAAGCCTAAAAACCAAGAGAAATCACTTATGAAATCATACCTAGTATTTTCATGGATGTATATGGAAATTTAGAAAGAAGAAAATCCAAGGAACATGAGATTTAGAGAAGTGGGATGAATAAATACACAAGATAAATAAAAGTAACCTTTAATAAGATCTCTCAAATGCACAAGAAATTAGCACGGTGAAAAGAGGAATGGATCTCCATGTATAAAGAGGGATACTTAGCCGCATGAATGCATAAAAGAGGGAAGATGAGGGTTAAAAATTGATAGGGGTAAAAAAGTAATTTTATACTTTTTAAGGAACTAGACAAACTGCATGGTTTGGGAAAACTATGCAGTTTACACTGGATATAACCCCTATGAATAAGAGTCATTCACACAACTTAGATGCATATTTTGTCCTATATGTGAGCCAATCATGCACCCTAACCTTACACATAAAACATAACAATACAATTTTCCTAGAAAGGTATACTATTTATAAAACTATGAGCCAATCATGAAAACTACTATGGAATTCCCCTCCCCCTACCACATGATTTGGGTTCATGGTAAAAATTTACAATGTATTAAAAAATGTTCCTTAACATGCAACTATCATTTACCATAATTCCTTCCACAAACTCCTAAAATATTTTTTGAATAAAATAATTAAAATAAATAATCAAAATAAACACATATCGGTGACCTAGAGTGTCATAGTTCTCATCATTAGGTAAACCTATCCTTTTGATAACCACAAATTGATGATTTGGGACCACATCCTTCTACAGTATGTAGAATTTATCACTATAGAGCATTATGCTCCACTTCTCCCACTATTCTTGGTACCTAAACATCATTTTAGAATTATTCCTTACTAAAGTTTAGTTTTAGAACTAGAAAAGAAGATTCTTAAATTTCTTAAAAATATTTCACACAAAGATTTCTTCCAAGGCTGCCGACTTCCACAATTTAATGGTCACCCTATTCTTCTATTTTCTGCTTTGATCCTCAAAAATTTCTTCATTCTAGTCATCCAAGTGCCACAGAGACACAAATATTACCTATATTTTCTAAAACATTGACCATTTTCAGTGTATATACTATATTCTTACTTATACTAATATTTTTTAAATCTAACACCCCATATTATATAAGCCTTAGGATGAAGTGGTGATTTATATTAATATATTTATTTTATGAGTGAAGCATGAGATAATTCATAAGATTTATCACACTCTAAATGTTATAGAATAACATTTTATTTCCATCCTTCCTTATGAGTTTCTACAACAAATAATTCAACCAAACCCATATATTCACAACTATTTTGATGACCACATATTACTTTTTCTTGGTAGAAAGTGTAACTAATAGATATAGCTGAGAAATCCAACTCATATTCATCTCTCTAAAGGTAAAAAAAATCAATGGTGCTCTTTTATGTATTTATATCTCCACAAAATTCCGAATAAACATAACCTTATAACCGATTTACCATTTCAAAATACTATGATAGTTCTTAAATTTATTTTAGATATCATATAATCAACCTTACCCTTTCCTAGTACTTATTTTCTAGATTCATCATGAAATTGCTAACAATTACCACTATATTCGTAATGTATAACCTAGTACGAAAGATGACACATTGAAATTATTGATAATGATTCATATGGAACTTTTCCATGTACATAGACTCATTATCTATTTTTGGTTATTTATCTTTGGATAACAAGGCATGTGAAGCCAGTGATTTAGTCACATGATTAAATAAAGACATTCTAAAAAAATTTAGGTCCTTATAGATGTACTTTAAATGAGATAAGACCAATATTATGATCTAATATCCCCTTATGATGTCCATCCCTAAAATCAACTTTATAGATACACTCTACCCTAAAGGAATTAAACTTATAGTTCTTGATTCCTAGGTGCTTTCATTATCCCATACACACTTCATTTGAGCATTAACCCCATATTTCTTTTCTGTTCCTTTAATACTTCTAGTTTTTCATGATTTTTTTCTCCACCAAATCAGTATGAAGGAATGTTGTTTTCACATTGATTTTTTTATGCCTTTTTTTTCATTTTGAACCCTTATGAGAACCATATAGAATATTGTATGATCCAAAATTTGAGAAAACGTTCACCAAAATACACATCCTACATTTATTAAAATCCTTTCCAAACTATCCTATCCTTGTACTATTTCCTACCATTCACTTCTTACTTCAACCTACAGACCACATTTCTCTACATTATTCTTTTCCTTATAATAATTTTTTTATCTCTCATATTTTATTTACATGAAAGGAATTTATCGCTTTTATCAGTTTTAACTCCTACTATTTCAAGTGGCTGAGATTTTCTAACTATTTAGGTATTTTTGGTTCTCCAACATCTATAATAATAATTAATAAAGATTATCTCAAAACCTTTTAATCGACTTTACAATCCTAGTTTACCTCCACAAAATTTCTAAAGGTTCCACTCATTGTATCTCTTCTTTTTTAAATCTTACCTGAGAATATGTAATTCTAAATAATTATATTTATTATATCAATGATGACTCTTATGGAAAATTAGTAATTCATAAACTATTTGGAACTTCCAATATTCCATTTAAATCAACATAAACATGATTAGTTGATTATTTGATCTCAACTGTATCTTCCACCAATTTCTTATCCTTCTACAGTATCTTCTCATTGAATTTAAAATTATTCATTCTAACAAGCTTCCACTTTTCACTATCCTAGTGCCTAAATCTATATTTCTCATTTTCGTACTTAATAAAGAATCATGCTCAGAAAGTTTCTCCAATTTTATCCCATTATTTAACATCAAAATGGAAATATTTGACCCTTTTAACAAATTTCAGGTTAGAAACATCAAATGGTCATCCAATCTATAGTTCCTCTTGAATATCCTCCCCTAGTGTTATATAAGGAACCTAATTTATGAGGTAAGAAACCCAATTGACTACTATTTTCATAAAACTATTTTATGAAAATGGAATATATCCATATACTCTAAGGTTTCCCATTTAGATTCTTATAAATCCACTTCGACACATAGTTTTTCTTTGTTGTCTTAAGTACAGTAACACCACAATGTCTCTTTTGTGTATTAGTTTATTTAATTTTTTATTTTCATGAAGATTTTTATCTTTTTTTTGGAATTTTTCAAGTCACATAGTTGGTAAATAGTTAAAAGTAACCATGCATACTATAAATTCCATATCCATTAGTTGATGCATAAATAAAACATGATTTATTTAATTATGTAAACTAACTATATAGGTGTCGTAACTTGATTCCAATTTCTTTAGCATGTTTTATTCTTTATCTATCTAACCATGCAACATGACCATGTATAATTTCTACGATTTTTATTTTTATTTTTATTTTTGGTTTTTTTACCCATATGTAATGGAAAACCCTTCTATCCCTCTCTTAGTCATCCAAATAAACCAATAGATCCTTATTTGAATCTTATCACATCCTATAATTGGTTATATGGTATTCCATAATGATCTTAAAGAAGGTTAGTTATGGTAAGACCTTCTTCAATCTTAATCTATATTCTCATCTTCTCATTTATTATATTTTCTCTATACTTCTCTAATTACTCCATAAAAAATATCCACAATGGTTTAATATAAAGTTAAGGATTGAATAATATTATCGATTTGGTAGTTTTGGGATTATGAAGGAATTTTTTTTTGTATGATATTCCCATAATTATCAAACCCAATTGGGTTTTACTTATCTAAGGTAGTGGTTTTTATGTAACTAATTTCATTTGACATTGCATATGGTGCTTGATTTTTCTATGTTAATTTTATAATAAATTTAAATATATATTTAGTTTTCTTGATAAAATTACAAAAGTGATATAATGGTTTCCCAGACTCTGAACTTTAACTAAAGTAGTTTCATGTGTTCTTCATTATTTTAATCTATAGCCAAAATATATGCGTGCTAAGCAATTGAGAAAAATTACATAAGATATTTTTATAGGAAAATTGATAACAAAAGAGTTATTTTTTCTTCCTATTTATTTTAAAAAGGGTAATTCATTGTTTAAATAAGAAAAATTCAATATAAGGGAGTGTTTGGTGTGTTTTAATTTTCTTTTTAGTTTTAGTGGTTGTCTATGGTGTTTTGTGATATTTATGTGTTAGTTGGGTTTATATTGATTTGATTGATGTTTTTTCAAAAGTGTTTATTCTTGAGTGATTTTTACAGGTTGATTTCATGGTTTATATTTACATATGTGTTCTGAAGGCTAGTTTGGAACGTTATAAAATGTTTTTATGACACATTAAACACTCTTGGTTTTGAGCCCCATCATGTTATTTTTATTTGCATGCTTATGAACAGTGCAAAGTGAACTTGATTATTATTTGATATAGGTATTTATGTAAAATGGGTTGTTTATAAGAAGGATGTTTGGAGGTTTGATGAGAGATCATTTAATAAGTTATATTGTTGATATGTGTTGATATCTTAATCATTTTTTTTTCTAAAACACCATTTAATTTATTTCATGGGAACCCTAGGTAACTGAGTGGGATATTGGAGAATACTACTATAATAGTTTATATTATTTCATTGGATAATGTTCCATAGAGTAGTTCATGCCTTAGATAGGGGAGTTTCCCTGATGAGTCTAATTTTGAGTAATTCAGGAGGAAACATTTATTAGTAATAGAATGTATCCTGGTAATTGGTTCCACTCGAGTATGTCTAGGATCGTCCCATTAAGACCTAGTGTTTTATCCATGATACTTATTATGTTAGTTTATAATCTCTTTTATAATATGCATGCTATTTATTCTATTATATTTCCTTATTTCTTCATTTATCTTATAATGATTACTCAGAGTTTTTACTTATGGGTTTCACTCACTGTTTCCTACACTTTATGGTTTGTTTTCCTTTCTAAATAATTTTCAAATGGTTTTTAGTGAAAGTTATAAATGGGGAAAGATATCATGTGTTTTTATTTTCATAAATCCAAAATTTCTGCATTCATGATTTTAGTGAACATTATAAATGGTATCATTACTTTATGTTTATATAAAAAGGAGTGTAACTTTCTTCAAAGGACCAAGGAATGTTATTTTTTTACTACACTCCATTCCATGGTCAAAAAAATTATATTTTAATTATATATCAAAATAGAATTATGAAATTTATTATAAATTAATTTCATGAATTCTTTATTGAAATCCTATTGGGAATGTTTATATCACACCTTTCATCCACACCTTAGTGTTTATGTAGTTCTTAAGTCTTTATGATTGTATTCTGGGTATGTTATCATGTTGGTAGTATGTATAGTTATTCATGACAATAAATTTTTTAGGATGTGTAGGTGGCCTTAGATCACTTAGAGATGACGTCATGATGGTTTGGGTATTACAATTTATTTTAAGATATTATTCTATCTACCACTATGTCCACCCATTTTATTTTGGTCTCTTTTATAATAGTGATCTGTGTACCTCTCATGATGTTTTATGTTTAAAAGAGAATTGGAATGTTTCTATTGGTTATTCCTTGTTTTGGTTGTGGTTTATTTTAAAGATGCTTATTTGTTAGGTATCAAAAGTCCAACGCATTGGTGTGACATGTAAAATTCATATTAAGAGCATGTTACTTGTTTATTTATATTCCGAGGGTGTAATAACTCTATGTGTATAGTTTTTATACCCACATTGATTTTCTCCTTCACCATGGTGACTAGGAACGTCCTTCAGGCCTTGTGGTGAGTTAACTCGGGTGATGTGGAAGGTCAACCAAGATCAGTTAAATATAAAATGGTATCAAATGCCACTTTTTATTTGGAGAGTAATGATATCTTATAAATACAACCATTGGAACTTAAGAGGTGGGTCACAAGTAAGTTCCTCATCAATACATTTCATGATGAGACTTGATTTTCCAAGGTATTGAGATGCGAATCTTGAATCTATGTTTTTTTTCTGATTAGTTTTTATATATTTTGGTATAAATTGATGTTATTTTTTTTCTAAATTGTTATTATATTGTATTTTTAGAATTTTTAGGTTTTGGGGTTAAAATAGAGGTGCATGATTACATGAAATGGATAAGAAAACCATGCACACACTTTTCACATGGTTCTGGAGACCTTCCAATGGCTATCACAGAATTGAGGAATGGTGTGACAAACCATAAAACTAATCCATTCATTGGTATAAATCCCTCTAACTCAAGTTGTTTGACCAATTCTAATTTTTAAATCATGTCTATTATATTTCACAATTATTTGAGATGAATAAAATGGTGTTTTATGTGTTTATGTAATTTTGTTGAATTATGTTTGATATCTAATGTTGCAATACTTAGTTTAATTTTATAAAGGATATGTTTTGTGTTTAAAAAGTGATTTTGACAAAGTTTTTTGATTTTATAACAAAATTTTAAAATATGTTTTTTTGAAATATTTTGAGATCTATAAAGTGTTTTAAAAGAAGAATGTGAGATTTATGGAAGGTTTTGAATGTATTAATTTCAATATTTCTTGTACTTTAGAGAGTATCTTTTAAGTATTATGTGATTATATCAAGAATCCTTATAGGTGTATCCGAAAATAAAAGTGAAATATTTATTATAATTGATTTTAAAAAACGAATTTTCTAGTTTTAAAGCTAATATAAATGTTTATAAACTCAAATTGTTTGGATTTGGAATGAAAGTGGAGTTTCAAATTTTTTTAAATTAATAAAATGGATTTTTTATTAGTTTTATAAATAAAATATAACATTTTAAAAGTGCACTTTGTTTTATAAAATATGTTTTTAGTTTCTTATGAAATTATTGTGTTATAATAATTATGTTTTTTAGGTGACATATATATATATATATATATGTGTGTGTGTGTTTGTGTGTGTGCGTGTGTGCATGTGTTAAATTCTAGTGATTTTGTGCTTTGGGTTTAATCTTTTAGCCTATATTTGGATTTTGTATTTTGAAATTTAGATATATTTTTTATAGTATTTTCTATTTTGTTTCATTTTGAGTATGCCTCCCATATTTGAATTTATGAATAATGGGAAGTCCGTTTTATAAAATGTTTCTCATAGTAGCCTTTCTCAATCCCAAAGTATGGTTTATCCATTTATTAACTATAGAAATACTCTTAAATATAGTTATGAGTCCAAGTTCATTACTAATATTTAACCACATCCAAATTTTCTTAAATAAATATTCACCTATATTACTTAGAAATCAAGGTATATGAGTGGTAATATAGTGGTTGGAAAATATTTAAGGAATATTTGATTATTTGGGAACTCTTGAAGCCTTAAAAGTGCAAGACACTGTAGAAATGTTTAAAAGACTGAGTCGAGATATGTGGGAGACTATTATTCCACTTCAGTTTTATGATGAAATGTCTTGTAATTTATTTAAGACTATGTTTATTTAGTTTCTTTATACTTAAAAAAAAATTAGAGTATTTGTTTGAATTTATGAGTCTTTGGTAGAGTGATTAAACAATAAAGAATCATACTGACCATTTCTCCAATCTAGTGTATTTATCTCTAAATATATCCTCTAATGTCTCCCAAAAATCTTAATTTTTCTATGAAGGTCTTCATATTAACCTTATATGAGATGTGTTTTAGTTTCACTTGACCTCATATGTTTATGTAGTGAGTAATACCATTTTAGTGGAATCAAATATGGCAACAAAACCAGTGACAAGTTATGGTTTTGATCCCTCTAGAATGACCTTATGTTGTGAGTAGATGAGGAAGGATGGGCCAAAGTTGGAAATTCAAGATTTTGTCGGTTAGTATTATCATTATGTGAACTAAACTCCAATAAATATGTGATATATGATATGATTTCAGTGTGGTAAACTAGGGCACTCTAATTCATCTTTTTCTAAAATCATTGAAGATATTTCATTGAATCCACCATTTGAGTCATCTTAATTTTTTTTATAAATTTAACTATTAATGGAGGAAGAAATAAATGATGTAGGATAAATTTGGGTAGTAGTTTTTATTGAGTATTACGGTATATAATATTGAATTTGGTTAGATCCTAATCGATATACCTTTTTTGTGGTATTGGTTTTAATTTATTACTTGGTGGATGCAAGTTTTTTTCCTGTCTGATTTTGACGAATTTTATTAACATGTTTTATATAATCTTATTGTATTTCATGAGTTATATTATCTTTTGATATTTAATTATTTTTAAATCCACCTTTTTTATAGTTTTTCATGTTTTTGGGAAATTTTTTATTCTCCTTTTTGCTCCTTGATTTTGGGAATGTGTTATATCTGGTAGAATTATTATTGTGATGGTGTAGTGTTGTCTATTTCGCCATTATAATTCAAACCATAAATAGTGGGTAAACCTATAAAATATCTCATCTATATAATAAATATTTATCATGTGTAGTTATTCTCTATATGAGATTGTTTTATGTTATCATCCTGTGATTAACATAAGACTCAATCATAGTTTATGTTATGTCAATTGATAAGGTACACATTGAGTGTCATCTTCATGTCAATTTCATTTGACATTATTATTTCCATTTATGGTAGGACATTATCTGATTCATATTTATATAGGTCATAAAATGAAATCAACCCTTGGATTTCTTGTTTTTTAGACACATCTTGAATCTATCTTGTGGTATTTAAAAATTATTTCCAATGACCTTTGAGATTTGTAATCAATAATATTGGTGTTGTGATATAGTGGTATTTATAATAATATAATTTCTTGGTAAATAATGTAACCTATGAAATTAATTTTTCATTATGTTTCTTCATGTTTCTTCTCACTCGTATATCTAGTTTAAGTGTAGCTATACCACCTCCTCGTATGTGATAGTTGATAAATTTAGGAGGTGGAACATTTATTTCTTGAGACGAACTGTTTGTATTATAAATACCATATTGAATCCCTATAAGGTGAACCAAAACTATAATTCATTTGAAGTTGTTTAGATCTTCTTTATTATAAATTAATCAATGAGTTTATGGTGGAAACATGGAACAATGGTGAGAATTGTGACACCCCATTTTCACTTTTGTGTATTATTTCATCTAATTATTTATTTTATTGAAATTAGTGAAGTTTAGTTTAGTCATTTTACTGGTCACTTGGTTGGTTAATAGTTATGAGAAACTATTTATAATAAATGTGAATAGTGGAAATTCTGATTGGTTTTAGTGGATCATCCCATGATCTTAGTAGTTGAAGAACCCCATAAAAGTGGTTGATCTATCACCACGAATCAATATGCAGTATGAGGAACATAAAATATAAACTGATGCTATAGTAATATTACAAGATCTATATATATTTAACTCATAGGAGGTTTTACAATGGATATCACCAAGTGGAAGCCTAAAGACTCTTACTGCTATAGGGATGACACAAGCCACTAAGATCCTCATTCATAATGACAGGACCCCTGAACACCAAAGGTGTTATAGAACCTTCTCCATGAAGATGAATGGTGAACAAGGAAGAATAAAGAGCTTTGACTAGGAATTATTACATCCATAAACACCTAACATAGGGATACCATGCCTTTATACAGGTTCCCTTCATTAATAAATGGAGTCAGTCATTGTCTGTATTCACATGGATTCCATCATGCATTACCCGTAATGCATGCCTATTAAGATGTCATAATCATTTGAATGTTTCAAATGATTATATGTAGAAAAAAACAAATCAAACAATTTAATTATAACCTAAGGTAAATCATGTTAGATACATAATAAAATCAACACACCCATATCATAATCACATTGTAACCTATGATTGAATCATCTTATTCCTTATATGATATCTGGATATTGTATTTAGTGATATACATCACATGATAATCACAGGCTATGACTCAGGGTATATATTACAACATGACATACCCATTTTATTTAATTTCCAAAAAAACTCCCATTTACACTGAAATACCAAAAATAATTTTTTTGAAAAACGTCAAATCTCATTATGAATCTATCCAAAATATTTTGGATATGATTTATCAAACTCGATTCATTTTGAAACAAACTTTTTTTCCAAATCACAATACATATCTTACGACATAATTGTGTGACCATATAGTCATTAGTATCATTGATAATATATATTAAATCCTAATTTCGTAGATGTAATCAAAGTGTGTCATCTATAAAATCATCATTGATGGTCAAGATACAAAAGGGTCTAGTGTAATCTCAATCAAATATACTCATATATATATATATGATTATGTAAACAAAAATATATATCATTTAAATTTTATTTATACCTATATAATCCTTTTCCCATGACATCAAGTGACTACTATAC
The DNA here is from genome assembly GCA_963277665.1 of Viscum album. NCBI lineage: Eukaryota > Viridiplantae > Streptophyta > Magnoliopsida > Santalales > Viscaceae > Viscum > Viscum album. The sequence goes on along the minus strand of OY728121.1, from coordinate 2,125,106,754 downwards.
ATCAAACATGTCAATATAGTATAATTCATCTCATACATTCATGATTCTCTTTAATAGTCTATCCAGTTTGAATAAGTTCATCATATTCCATTCATCCAAGAAGTTTAGAACATCATATGTCACTCAACTAAGAATCGATATGAATTTCCACAGTATAATTCAATCATAGACCCATGTGTATTTAAATAATTATGAAAGTGAAAAAATCTCATTATGGTTGAGCCAAAACCAATTACAGGATCAACAACATACACAACCACCTTTGATTAGCTAATCCTTAAGGATTATGTTAGATAGTTATCTAAGTATTAAAGTTATCATACTAGATATTTTTCTAACCTTATGTAATGGGGATTCATAATAATCATATATCCCTAAGTATATCAATGACCTTATGATATTGTAGGTGATATAATTTGGTGGTTTATCCCAGATAATAAGTCTCAACTTATTATCGCATGCATCTTTTATTTATATCACATATAAAATTGTTTTTATTTAGTATAAGATTATAATTAGACTAATATTAACATATAATCACAACTCGAAATTCTCTATGATGATCATCAATAAGGGATAACTCAAAGTCATACTTTGAGGGAATATTATCAATCTATAATTCATGTAATATAAATGCAGAACACATGAATAAATGATAATTAGAGATTTATTTTATTATAAAATAATGATTCATTTTTTAACCATTATATCCAAAATGTCATGTATCTTAAACCAAGAGATTCAACAAGCCCTCATGATTTTTTGTGCTAATAGTTTTTTAAAATAATAATGTTCATTGTTTTATGTTTCTTCCTAACAGGTCTTTACATCACCCCTGTTAATGATATATCAAATGATATAGTTTATAAAAATGACGTGTCTACTACTTTAGTGAAACTGATGTTCCATGGATTGAGAATTAACTCCATTATTTCTATAATAATTCTTGTTTGTTCCCTTAATTATTGTAACCACCCTATAATCCAAAATTAACTTCCGGATCTAAACAAATTCCTTTATATCATTTGACGCAATGATGTACTCTTCCTATATTGTTGATTCAGCTACATAGATTTTTTGGAACAATTACAACTTCTAGCTCTATCTTATAGGAAATACACAAAACCAAATTGATATCCCATATAAAATTTGTTAGATTGGAAACAAAATTTACTAAAAACTATTATAATGAGCTCATCATCCCATCCAAAGGCTATGAACATATCCATAATTCTTCTTAAGTACTTAATTATGTTTTTGTAGAAATCCAGTGAATCATACCAATATTGGATTAGTATCTACTAGTTACGATCAAATCATAAGTGACAATGGAACAGGTACTTAGAATAACATACATGATAGATCCTATAGAAGTCATATATTGAATCATATCTATCATTTTTAACTCTTTATAAGGATTTTAAATAATCATAATATTTTTTCCATACAAAACTACTAAAGAACCCCTATTAATGTTCTCCAGGCTAAAATGCCTTATCAGTTTATGAATATATGTGTTCGGACTTAGTCTGAGCAATCCATTCGATATTTATCTATAGATCTAAAAACCCAATTTGAAGGATACTTAGACGATGTATGTTATTGATAAGTGATAAATTACATTTTTATTGAATATTTTATTTATAATAAAAAACATTATTTCCTCAAATAGTGATTAATATTATTATTTATTAAATATTTGGGATTAGATCATTCTTTTTAAATTTTGATGAAAATTATGGTCTTGACCCTTTAAAGTGCATAGTAGAATTTGGCCGTAAATATTATAATATGGATTATTAGAAATTTAAATTTCATAAAATAATTATTCACTCAATAGGATAAAACTTTTATTAATACTATATGATATGGATCTTTCATTTTATTGGATTTAATGGGCCATGAAATCTAATTTATATTGGACTCATCAAATTAAACAACACTTTACCATTTAGACTATATATTTTATAAAAGGGATTGGATTGTGATATATAAAAGACCCAATTATACATAAATCATACATATTTAATTATAGTTGGTTAATGTATTTTTGAAGTTAATAAGTTGGTGATATTTAGATTAAATATATTTATCTAAATTTTCCCATTCACACTTGTAACCTCTGGTAACCCTTTCATCCCATCCCCTCTATAAATGTGTATTTTTTCTTTTTTTCGGGGTTGTTAGTGAAATAAAATATTTATGGTAGAGTATAAGTGGTTTCACTCTATTTCTACATGAATTTCAAGATGGATATCTCTTGAAGAAAGGATCCCTTCATTGAGGCCTTCATCTTATTCTCCAGGTTGTAATGTATGTATTTTTATAATAAACATTACAGTTTCTAAAATATTTATTATATTTTATTCAATTTTAATATTGTATAATTATATTATTTGGTATTTAAATAATTATTGTAAACGTTATTGGATTATACCCTTTCTAGATTTTTTTGAATGTAAATTGTTGCTATGGTGGCTACACAGACCGTGTCAGAGTAATTTTTAGAAATAATCGATCTTCCTCTAACATTTTAAATTTATTTAATTTAAATAAATGATATTAATATAATTAATTTATTATGATCCTTGGATTGAGTTTTTAATTTAAAATATTCACTCAATATATTTATAAATTTACACAGAACACATGATTTCAAGAAATGTGTGAATTGTGAGAACACAATCTTAATTGATAATGAAAAATAGAATGGGATCAATTTATATAGTTGAAATAAAATCCCAAAAAATAAATCCATCCAAATATATATAATTTTTATGTTCCCAAATTTACCAATTACTATAATCAAGACTTATAAAAATAATCAAATTAGGGAACTACGATTTTACATTCTGAAGTTATCGTAGTGTTTAATTCATTTCATATTTATGGTTGAGGTAAATTATTATAGGGTTCATGGGGTTAAAAAATCATGGGAATATAATTTAGTGGATTTTAATTTAGATGATAAATATTAATAATTAAGTAAATTTGTATAGTTTAATTGGTAATTCCTTAAAAAAATATAATTTAAAAAACATCTTGTCATTATGTTTTATCATTCATATTTCAAAAATAAAAATAAATAAATTTTACTTCCAAGATACAAATTCTTATATAAAAAACCCTTAACAAACACCAAATATTTTTTATAGTGTTTAATTTTTTTATTGAATATACATTTAATATGTTATCTTAATTACTTCCTCCATCGGGAATAATCTTGTTCATCCACTCTATTACACCAAATTACTAATAATTACACATCGTTTGAGGGTGACCATGACGTCACCTTTAAAAAATTCAACCCTTATTTTGAGCCATGAATTTTATTATAATAAATATAGGGATTTATTTAAATTTATTTATTTCTATTTTTATTTTATAAATCTTTCATATTTCCCCTCTCTCAATTTTTATTTTTTAGGGACCATCAATTGAAAACTCTTATCTTTATATTATGGTTCGTTCTTCTTTGTTTTTTTTTCTTTAATTTATGATATAAAATAATACCAAAGTTCTATTTGATCCTAAACAAAATATTGAATGTGGAAGTAGGGATTGAATCAGATGGTATCAATCTAAGGAAAGTTTTAAATATCATCAATTTAGAAAATTCCTCAATTCTGGGAACATTGATATTTAAAGAACTTATGAATCAAAAATAAAACAAAATCCAATTGATACTAATATTAATAATTAACTTGATAGAACCATTAAAGAACTGGATACACCAGACATTAACTATAAACTAACCTATATTGCATACCCAAAACTAGAATCAAACTTTGAATTAAAATATAGATTGATACATATTATTTAAATATTTAATGGCCTCTATAGAAAGGATCCAAACAAACATATAAAAGAATTTAATGTGGTTTAATCAACCCTAAAACAAAGGAATTTCTCTAAAGACACAATTAAACTAAGACAATTTCCATTCTACCTTGATTGATATGAAAAATATTTTATGTATTATTTATAACCTCAAGATGTAATATGTTGGAATGACTTGAAATGTATTTTTTTGCAGAAATTTGTTCCAGAATAAAAGGCCACTATCATTTGAAAAAATATATTAGGGATAATCAAGAACAATAAGATTTAATGTATGAGTACCAGGAGAAATTAAAGAATCTATGTACAAGATACCCATATAACCAAATCAGTGATAAAATCCTCATCCAATATTTCTATAAATACCTTACACCTATAGAGAGGTGCATGGTGGATACTGTTGCTAGAGGGGAATTTATCAAAAACACCATCTGCTGTGCATATGTTTATTGGAAATATGACACAAAACTCCCAATGTTTTTATCAAGGTACCCTACATGTTAGATAAGTACATTTGTTCAGTCCTTATATTGAGAATAATTTAGTTGATACAAAGTTGGATGAATTTACCACTATGGTGAGATAGATTTATTTGGTTAAAAAGACATCCAAACCCACTCCTACAAGTCCTTGTGGAATTTTCATTGAGACATACCACAATAAATACTATTTCCTTCCAATTTGAAGATACATAGGATTATATAACTTTATTCTCTTGGTGACTATATCATTAGAAACAATAAACACATCTATAGAGTAAGTATTATTTGTTCACAAAAAAATATAACCAAGGGTGGAAATATCACTCAAATATGAGGTATGGATATAGAAAACCATAAATACCCCCTTTTTAATAAAATATCCAATATCCTACACATTACCAAAGTGTTTTTCAATAACCCCATAAGATACTAGATTTCCAATCATCAAAAAGTGAACAAAAATGAGAGAATTATAAACAAAAGTTAAATCCTAATAATAATGATATTTTGAAACAAAATTTTCTTAATCAATAGAATGAGTTACGGAGTCAAGGTATAAAGTTGAGGGAGTTAGTGATGTAAGTGAGAAATGTTTCCACCACTCTCCTTGAACTAGGAAGTAATAACTCAAAAAATATTTTTTGACAACATACTCTAAATCCCAAGGATAATGTTAGTTCCATAACATTGAGAATTGGTAAGAAAATAACTGTTACATCTTCACTTATAATTACAATAAGATTCACCACATCTCTAGAGAATTCCCATTCAATACCAACCAATGTGAATCTAAAGGTGAAATAAAAAAGTTAAGCAAAATATTTACGACATTCATCCTAAACCCATTACATTTCCAAATAGATTTGTGAAAAACATGAATATTGATAAAGAGGTTATGTAAAAAATTAGTTTTGGATACATTCAAGTGAATTGAAATAAAAATCCCTCTAATTGAAGAAATTAAGTAAATTCAAAGTTATGCTAAGTTTTTGAATGAATTGTGAGAAAATAAAAAAAGGATTAAGGGCAATGAATAGACCGACCTTGATAAAAATGTATCTTTACTCATCACACTAGCCTTATAGATTCCTACAAGGTACAATGACCCCTAAAAATTTAATGTAACATGAACTATAGGGGAGTTAAATTTATCTGATGATTTATGTGATTTTACTCTTTTAATGCCACGAATCACTCAATTATATCTTCCTCACTGGTTGGAGAGATGAGGAAAATAACAATGGTGGTGTAATTGGAAAGTAGGTCCAAAGCATATTCGATGGGAGTTATCGAGGATATACTTATTCAAGTGAGATATAAGACCTTTCCAAAAAATTTATATGTGTTGAATGTGGATTATGATTAGGTAAGTTCCCCTGATCCCGTAATCCCATAATTCATCATAAGACCTTCCTTAAAACTACATATGAAATCATTAATGTCTATAAGGGTATATTTTCTATAGAGTTTGGAAATGAGATCACATGATTTAATATTTTTGTCTATATAGAGTACCCCTTAGGAAAACATTATGATTTCTTCATCTACCATTCTATACCTTCTGGAAATGACTCTAGAAATTTTGATTTTCAATATTTACCAAATGGGGATCATTCCATGATTATAAAGATCTTGAGTATTGGTTTGTGTTTGATGTTGTAAAAATAATTTAACACTTATTTACCCTGATCAAACCACATTCTGTTATAAATATTTTGTGAATTTTATTTATGATTGTGAGCATGAAATTTATGATCATGTAATGGTTGTTGATTTTTTAGATTGATTTATTTCATTATTCACTAATGTTGATATTTTATATTTTGACCCTGAAATTCATTATACACATATATCAGTTCCCATATCATTTTTATCAATATAAATCCACCCAAAATGGAACTCAAACAAGTCCCAATGAACTTAAAATATTCATACCAAATTAATGATGAAATATTTACTTTAATAATTGATAATAATATCCTTAAAAAATAAGAAACAAGACTTATAAATATTTTAAGGTATAATATTAATGAAATTGGGTAGACCGCAACAGATATACCTGGTTTTACCTCCCATTTTTATTCATAGTATTATTTTAGAGGATGGAGATAAACCAATTAGGAAACCAAAAAGGAGGATTAACTCCACACAAATAGGTTTTTCAAAAAAATATTTGAAAAATTACATTATCTGGGTATTATTTATCCTAAATCTGATGATCGGTGGGTCAGTCCTGCCCAGGTTGTACTAAAGAAAAATGGTTTCACTATTGTAAAAAATGAAAATGATGAATTAGTTACCATGAGTTTATAAAATATTTAGTCAGTGTGTATAGATTATAGTAAACCAAATAAATCCTATTGAAATAACAATTCCACATTTCCATTCATTGAACAAATGTTTGAAAGAATTTTCAATAGGACACACTAGTGTTTATTGGATGGTTTTTCTAGATATTTTTAGGTTTCAATTTTAACATTGGATTAGGGGAAAATGAAATTAACCTATATATTTAGTACATTTTCTAAAAAAATTATTGCATTTGGGATTTCTAATTCCCCAAACACCTTCCAATGATTCATGGAGAGTATCTTTTTTGAATTAATTTTGACTTTCATGGAGGAATTTATGGATGATTTTAAATTGTATGGTTTCTTATTTGATGAGTTTCTATTGAGTTTGGGTAATGTGTTACATCATTACATTGAAAAAAATAGTTTAAAATTTTGGGAAATGTTATTTCATGGAAAATAAAGGGATTTTCTTAGGCCATGTAGACTCAAAACATGAAATAGATATTGACAGATCTAAGGTAAAAACTATTTTCACATTTACATATCCAATATGTGTGTGTGGTGTTAAATATTTATTATGAAATAGAGGTTTATATCAATGCTTCACCATATATATTAGTAAGATTGGTCTCCCTTTAATGAGATTGAATCTAAATGTTTTTTTATTTTGTGTTTGACAATTCATTTAGGTATTCCTTTAATGTGATGAATAAAAGTATCACCACACCAATTATCATTCACCCCTACCGTGGGAGCTTCCATTTGAGCTTATGTATGATGCTTCCAACTTAAATATTGGAGTGGTCTTATCGAATAGGGTTGAGGGACATTCACATGTGATTTACTATTCTTCAATGATATTGGATTCTGCCCAATAAAACTAAAAAAACAATAAAAGGAGTTTGTTTGTATCATATTTTCTTTTGATAAACAATGTTATTATTTGTTGGGCTCTAAAGTAGTTTTATTTTTGAACCATGAAACTTTGAGGTACTTATTAAATAAGATAGATGAAAAGATCAAAATTATAATTTTATTTCTCCTTTTAAATAGATTTATATTGAGATAAAGGAAAAGAAGAGTTTAGAGAACTTGGTTGAATACCACATGAGTAGGATCAATCACACACTAGAGGATGCCACCTTGAAATAGGTACCACTTCGTGACACATTTTTTTAAGATCATCATTATACACTCTCTGGTATAAATCCTTGGTATTATAATATAGTTAATTATATTGTTTATTATGAAATAACTATGAATCTAAAGAAGCCCCAAATCCAAAAAACTGAAATGTGAGTCTGGGTATTATGTATGGGGTGATCCCTACCTATGGAACTTGTGTAGTGGCCATGTTATTAAGAAGTGTGTTCATGATCATGAGTTTGAGTCTATTATATATTTTTTTCATACGCTTTCTTTTTGTGGAAAATTTATTCCAAAATAAATTATTGGGAAATTCCTAGACTCTGGATTATGTTGGTCTAGTTTGTTCTACAATTCCCATGAGTTTGTAAAGTCATGCTCACATTTCCAACCAACTGTTAATATTTCTAAGAGACAAGAGATTCCAAAAAACCCCATATTATTCTATGAAATTGTTGATGTGTGAGGAATTAATTTTATGGGGCCATTTCCTATCTAATTATGTTTCCTGTATATACATATTTCTATTTATTATACTAGTAAATGGGTAGAGGTCAAGTCCACTGGGACTGATGATTATCATTTTGTAGTATATTTTGTTAAGGAATATATTTTTTATAGGTTTGGAATAAGAATGTATATCATCAGTGACCAAGGGTCATAATTTTTAATTGGAATTTGGGTTCCCTCATTCATAATTATTTAGTGAAAAAAAATTATACTACATACAATACCTAAAAAATGGCCAATCCAAATTTTCAAACTAGGATTTGAATTAGATATTGGAGAAAACCATGTAGATAAATGGAAAGGATTAGAGGAAATTAATAGATGACACACTTTGGGATTATAGAGTAGTGTAAAAGACTACCACTGTAATTTATATATTTTATATTTTTTTGGGGAAATCATTTAATCTCTATAGGGAAGTCGAGCACCAAGCATTTTGGGCGAAACATAGATTTAGCTAAAGTATGATATGAAATGAAGATACAACTTCAAAATCTTGAGCAGATATAATTATCATCATATTATAACTTAACGTTATATAAGTAGAGATAAAAATAAACCCATGATAATATGATAAAAAATATGGGGTTTTATGATTGAGAAAAAGTTTTTCTTCACAAATCATGACTGAAGTTGATTCTTGGTAAGTTGAATTCTAGATGGTTAAGTACTTATATTGTATTTAATATTTTTATTCATGTTGCCATGGAGGTTACACAAGAGGATATAGGAAGGGTATTTATAGTTAGTGGGAAATTTTTGAAGCAATACATTGAGGGAATACCACACATATAGTTGATTTCATCACACTATATAACCATATCATCACATGAGAACATCAAGCTATCCCTAAGACATACTGTTTAATATTATTTTTTATATTTAAAATTTTACATTTAATGTGTATATATCATCTCATAGATTCACATTTAGTAAAATGTATTATTTTATATATGGGGTAGGGGAAAAATTTGGGTTTGATTCTTTATGTTTTTTCAGTTGGGTGTGGGTTTTTGTGATATTTTTCTAAAAAACAACAAAAAAACAAAACAAAAAACACGTAATATGCTAAATTAAATTTTAATCATATATAAAATGAATGTTTAGATTTTAAAAATTCATTGATATCATTATAATCATGATAAAAGTTTCATCATTAAGGGTTAATTTTAATAAAAACGGGCTTATTCAATGATATGATTGGTTGTGTCATTATAAAACCATTTATATTTTGAAACTATTATTTGTGATAATTTTTAAGGTAAATTATGTCCTTGATTTCTCCACATAACTCTACACAAATTCATTAATTATAGAATTTTCCTACTCAATTGAAGGTATAGTCACTTTAGGTAATTTTTTCATCTTACATCAATGGTTTATCCATATAATGATTTATTTTTTAATCAATTTCATTACTATACTGAATTGATCAATGCATGTGTACCTGATATCCAACTATTGTATAAACCCACCCAAAGAAAAATAATATATATATATATACATATATATTATTAATAAATAAGGGAGTGATGAAACATAAAACATGTAGGGATATTTGGGTTGGGAGATCAAGGTTTTACTTTCTGGAATGCTTTAGTGGTGGGTCTTGAAATTTTATTGCAAAGGAATGTAGAATAGGATTAGTGGAATTAAAATTGGTAAAAATACATGTTTTACTTGACCTGAATATTCCGAATAGAGGGTATAGATATGATCTTGGAATGGTTATAATGCACACACATAAGGAATTAATGGAATATTAGACCCACAACATGTTTTTCTATGATTAGTGTCATTAATCTCACTGGATTTTGTTTTGATACAATTTTTGAGATATTGAATTTCAAATTTATTGTTATTGAATGCATCTTGAGATTATTACTTTTACTATATTTCTAATACGTATTAGGAAATTTCAACATACAAGTCTAAGTCACAATTCTCTAGAATACATGACATGTGACTTTCCCAAAGAGTTCCAAAGGGTAAGTGTGTGGGAGCTAATAAAATACGTTTTTATTGAATATTTTGTTAATAATAAACAAAATAATTTCCTCAAATTGTGGTAAATTGTTTATTTATAGAATATCTTTTATTTTATCATTAATTTTAAAATTTGATTAAAATTCCATTTTTGAACATTTAAATTGCATTATAGTATTTTCTCCATAAATATTGTTATGTGGATTATTTTAACTTAACATTTTGTTAAATAAATATTAAATAAATTGAATATTGAGGACACCACTTCACCATTTGGGCCGTATATTATACATACATGATTGGATTGGGTCAAATTTTGGAAATTATACAGAGAACTAAATTAATCACAAATAATACTTCTATAAATATAGAATGTTATTGTATTTTATAGGTCAACAAGTTCATATAAATTGGATTAAAATATTTAAATTTTCTCATTCACACTTGTAACCTCTTATAACCGTAGCCTACCCTACCCTATATAAATGTGTATGTTTTTTATTTATAGGGGTTTGGAAATGAATTAGAATATTTAGGGAATATGATAATTGTTTTCACACCATATATATAAGAATTTTAACAGGGATAGATCTTGAATCAAGGAACCCTTCATCAAAGCTTTCTATTTCTTCTTTGCATTGTAATGTTTAAATTTTCATAATAAACATCATAGTTTCTATTCTATTTATTTATTTTATTCAAATTTATCCTTATGTAATTAACTTATTTGGGATATAAATAAATTGTATAAATTTTATTTGGTTATACCCTTTCTATACATTGGTTAATGAAAATCATTTCTACGATGACTACGCCACCCATGTAAGAGTAGTTTTTATTAGTAATCAATCTACCTCTAAAATTCATTATTTATTTATTTTGAATAAATAAGATTAATATAATTTATTTAATTTGATCCATTAATTGAAAATTTTAATTTAAAATATTCTATCAAGAAATTGAATAATTGACACAAAACATGTGAGCTCGAGTAATGCATGAATTGTGAGAGTGAAATATTAATTTGTAAAAAAAACAATAATGGATTGATTTTTATTGTTCAAATATAATCCAAATACTAAATTAAACCTCATTTATGTAATGTATGTGTTCCATAATTTACCACTAACCATAATCTATATTTATAAAAAAAATAAATTTAGGGTGCTACGATCACACGCTCCAAAGCTGGCCTAGGGTATAAATAATTTCATCTTTATGGTTGAGGTAATTGTATTTGGGTTCAGGGGTTAAAAAATTAGGGGATAATAATTAAGTGTATTTTAATTTTAATGATAATTATTAATAATTAAATTAATTGGTATAGTTATATAAATTATTCCTTTTATAAATATATTCTAAAAATACCTTCAAAATGAACAATTTCTCAATTCATTTTATCAATAAACATTTAAAAATAAAAAAATATTCTTACAGAATAAATATTCTAGTGTTATAAACCTTGAAAAAACCCCAAATAATTTTTTATTTAGTTTTTTTAATTAAATGACTTTTATATGTTGTATTAAGTACATTCTTCTTAGAGAACAACTTTGTTCAACAAATATTATACACCTAAGTACTAAAAATAACTCATCAATTCAGAGCCCCAATGATATCACCTTTAAAAAATAATTTTCTAAACTAAAAATTTATAGTGTAAATTTGAGACCTTATTTTTTATAAAAAGTGTTTAATACATGTAAAATATCATAAATACCACCACACTCCCAATAATTAACTTATATACACAATAATAATCTATTTTCATAATGAAACCAAACTCTTTTATTACATCATCAAACTTGAAATTCTAACTTCGAGAGGCTTATTGAAATATATAAATGGACCTTTGAAACTTGAAAAGCTTAGTATAATTATTTGGAACTTTGATAACATTGGTTTTATCATATACACATCCTTAACTAAATCACCATTAATGATTTTTTAACATCTATTTAATATTTCTCATATTCATAATTAGCTATCACAGCTAGAAATATTTGAATGGAATTTATCATCACAATTAGTAAAAATAATTCTTCATAGATATTACCATGATTTTTAATAACCATTTTCAATGTGGAATACATTATAGGTTGACACTCTAATATAAATATAAATTTTCTTATGGAAAAACCACCCGAACCTAATGGGTCACACCCGTTTTTTTGAATCCATCAAGTTCCAAACTTGGTTAGTACACTTGGAGTCCATTTATGATTACATGGATTTTAACCATTTATCAAAATCAGGACTCTAAATGACCTATCATTAGGTATAAGTATCATCATCTATGAATATTAAATCATCCCAATTGTTTATAATAAATCCATATTTAACAGGATCTTAAAGAATCCTACTAAAATTTTGAGTTTCTTGTGTAATTTAAGTTAGTAATTCTTTAAAAACTCCTTTTGTAACTAGATAAACTTCTATGTATACAATTTTTGTTAGCATCAAACATTTTATAGTTCAACTTTCATTACACAAACTCCACAAAATATGTGTTTCCTTTCAAATAAAACACAATGTTAGGTCACACACACATTCTATTTGATAGTATTATAGAAATAATATACCTTAGTTTCTTTGGTATAACATATGAATAAATATTTATCAAAAAATGGGCCAGTTTTATTAGAATAAAAATTTCATATTAGTGATTCAGAACCGAAAATCCTCATTTTAGACAAAATAGGATGTTTCCCATAACATATCTCATATGGTGTCTTTATGATTGGTTTAGATGGAATGTAGTTAAGTAGGAATTCAAAAGTATCTATATTATACCCAAATAATGAAAAAGTATGGTCACAATATGAAATAATTGATCAAACCATATCTAATTTGGTATAATTTCTCCTCTCAGACACACCATTTCACTATAGTTCTTTAGGAGGTGTGAGTTTCAGAACACTTTCACAATATCTTAAATGATTAGTGATTTCTTGGATCAAGTATTAAACACATTGATATGATCATAGAACTTAATCCGTTTTCCTTTTTGATTATATAATTCAGAAATTATTTGATCCTTTTAAAATTTTCATACTCATGTATTGTCATAAACACATAACTATACTAAATAAAGTCACTAGTAAAGATTTTCAAGTTCCCAAATCCACCACTTTTTTGTGAAGTCATGGGTCCATATACATCACTATGTATAATATCAAATAGTCCAATATCCCTTTCACCTTCCCACTAAATATTTTTTAGATATTTTTTATAATAAATAATATTTTCCGTTATCAAATGATTCATAATAGAATGATTATAACAATCCATATCTATAGAGTCTTTGAATTTGTTTCTCATTTATATGTACAAGGAGACAATTCCAAATGTATGTGGCATTAGAATCAACCTTAAACTTCTTATTATGAATGTTATAGAAATGATTATCCATATTTATATTGTATAAAATGTTTACTTTGTTACCTATTCTATAAAACATTTAATTCATATATATAGAAAAAATATTGTACTTAATAATGAATGAAAACCATATCTTATCCAAAAATTTATATTAATAATTTTTTTTTCATTATAGGAACATAATAACATTTATCTAATTGTAGAAAAAACACCCCTGGTAGAATTATACCGTAAGTGATGAACTCAAAGAAACAACTCTTGATATATTTGTGACATATAGATATGATTAACCTTTACTCACTTCTATCATATCTCTAAGTATGTTCCTATCAAAACAAATGTGTGATGAACATGAGGTATCTAATACCCATGAGTGAGAGTTAAAAAATTGATTTCTATAAAATTTAGATTCTTATACACAAAACTATTCTCCTTGAGAACACTTATGAACCTTAGAAACCAACCTAGAATAGTTTTATAGGTCATACATATAAGAGATCTCAAAATTATAAACATGATGCATTCCATAATCTACAAAAAAATATATCTATGGGTGAGTATCTTGTTTTATATATTTTAATCAAGGAATTTTAATGAAATTACTCCTACTAAAAATTATAAACACAAATATCATATCTATTTTTTGATACAAGATCAATATTTCACAAATTAATGTGTTTACTATGGAATTAATCTCACCACATAGTTATTTAAGTGGAGTATCATCCCATTCATATCCTAAATTACTATTAGATAGTTGAGTGGATAAATCTTTAACCAAATCCATCATATGGATAAAATAAAATCTATTACTCTAGTAATATAATCTAATTAGGGTTTTCCCACTAATTTTAGCCCAAATAAAATTCCAATAATGAGAACTTAATATATTTATAGTCACCCATTACATACTTTCCCTACACAAGATAATCTAGGGGAAACCAACTTTGGTATGAGACTACTCAACTGGATAATTGATGTTCTGAAAAGTGATTCTTTAGAAGGAATATAACTCTTATTATTTTGAGGAATTTTCTTTCAAAGCCTTCCAATTTAATATATTCCTCATTCATATTAAATCCATAACTATTGAAACTCATGATATATTTTTTATCTCATTTTTTTGTGTGTATGATTTTTTTAATGATTTAGTTTCAAAATAAATATTCCATAAACCTAATTAATATGTTCAAAGCACATTAATGTGTAATTATTTATACAACCCATAGTTCTTTTACTCCCCCAAAACTATAATCCAAACCGATTTAAACATCTCCAAATTCATTCTATTCATAAGTTACATGATATTTTCATATAAGGGTTTAGAATTATTTAAAATTAGAATTCTGTACATGAGTAAGACTAAAGTAATAAATGGCCAACCCCACATTTCTAAAACAAGTAATAAGCCTTTAGGATATTGGAAAGTATGATAAAAATTACATCTACCTAGGGATATTTTACTCTAGATAAATTTTAATTCATCATCAATCTAATACAAAATATGCATAAACTATATGAAATAAATACATTCAAGATAATTACATTAACTACAAATGGAGGTCAAGGTAGATGAAAATTAAATCTTATGTTTTTGTACCTAGAATATAATGCTTGACATGAAAATTTTATAAGAATAAATTTAGCACATAAATTAAAGCATATATATTACTCACATTTCATAAAAATTGTATAAACATGAATATTAAAAAGGAATAAATAAATATATAAACTTTTTATTTATTTTATAAACATGATATTTAAATATAAAAATTTCAAATTTTATTTTGGAATGAGAATATTCTATTTTTATTTCCAAACACTTATCACTTATAAAATATTCATAAACTATATTAATTTTTAGAAAAAATAATAATTTGTTTCATTTTTGGATTATATCCTATTTCATGATAGATGAGATGAATAATCTATCATAATTTTTGAATCAATAAACACTTAAGAGAAGTATTTTCATGCAAAGGGAAAACATCACATAATAATTAACCCATATATAAGATAATTTATCACATAAAGGTAAAAACCTTATGTATTTAGAAATTATTTTTTATCAATAAATCCCAACCATCAACTATACATCCACCTCTATGGAATAGGGAAATATATTACATATCGAAAAGTTACTGCTTACATATTATTATATATTTACATTCATGGAAAGGGGAAATATATTAAGTATGGGAAATATATTATGTATTGGAAAATCTCTTATATCACTAATGGAAAATAGAGATATACCCACGGGTTTTCCCAAAACCATGGTTATAAGCACCCATATACCCACGGTTTACCCAAAAACATGGGTATATGTATTATATGGGAACCCATACCCATAGTTTTACCTAATCCCCGGGTATATGCGCCTCTATACCCACAGTTTTTCACAAACTGTGGGTATAGGATCCACCATACCAACAGTTTTGGTAAAACCGTGGGTATAGGGTAGTTTTTCGAGACCTATAACCATGGTTTAATAGAAACCATGGGAATAGGGTTTATTTTTTTAGAGTTATACCCAAGATTTTTTAAACCTTGGGTATAACTTTCTCGCCTTATGGCAGGAATTTATTGTTTTTGTGGGGCATAAATTTTTTTTCCGCAGGAACACCTATTCCCATGGCTTTCTATATATAACCACAATTTATATAAACATATATAACTAAATATATATTTCTATACCAATAATACATATAGGCTAGTGGTTAGGCGCTGGAGGAATAAAAGAGCGGTCCAAGGATCGAATCCCGCAGATGCTTATTTTTATCAAGGCTATACCCACAGTTTTAAAAACATGGGTATAGGTGAATGAAACAGTGTGATGGTGATTGAAACAGTGGACTGGACCTATACCCATAGTTTCCAAAACCATGGGTGTAGCTCTGGGGCTATCCTGACGCTTTGGGAGCCCATGGTTCCCTGAAACCTTGGCTATACCCTATACCCACAGTTTTAGGGGCTATACCCACGGTTTCAAACTGTGGGTATAGGTCAAATTTATAGTAGTGAATATTGGCCTATTATAATTGATGATATAAGCTATTTCTTCATTCTGAGTTGATATTCTTTTTTCAGAAAACCCTAGTTATAATCATAGCTTATGATATAAAATATTTTACCATATCGAAAAAAAACCACAATATGTCATTGTATATTACCTTAAAATATAATCCAATCATACACTATAACTAATAAAAATATAATTATACATTATCATATCCTATATCATAAATCCATGTAGAGTGATATGGAGAATGATATGTAGAAACACAATATTTTATTCGATGATATGGAATCACGAAGATTATGATATGAATGTTCTATAAAATATTAGTAAAATAACTTGTTGAGTAATTGATTAACATGTCTCTCATACCAATGATGAGTTTTTATTAATCATCACATGATACTGGAAGTGGAAAATACCCATAAAAGTTACAAATCTATCATCACAAATAAATATATAGTTTTAAGAATATAAAATATAACTAGAATCCATGTAAGACAACAAGATAAATATCTTTTTAAACCATAGAATATTTCATGATGGAGATCTTCAAGTTACAACCAAAGGACTCTCTCCTCTACATGGATCATAGTGGACATTGGGATCATCATTAATAATTAAAGGTCACTAAAATACCCAACGTTTTCTAGCACCTTCTCCATAGAGATAAATGTTGAATAGAGAGAGAAATAGAGCTTTGAATATGGATTATTAGTGTAACACTCACCCAATAGAGGGATCTCATAACTTTATATAGGTTCCCTTCATTAATAATGTGAGTCGAGTGGCATTTTTCATCGCATGGAAGCCACCATGTGTTACCTATAATTCATGATCATTAGGTTGTTTTAGTCATTTAAACATTTCAAATGATTATGTGGAGCCAAAAATTAATCAACCCATTGATTCATAATAAAAGGTAAACCATGTGGGGGACATGGGAGAATCCATGCACCCATATCATTATCCCATTATGTGTTATGATAAAGGAATCTATTGATTTATATGATATAATGATGTCAAAATTAATGATGTAAATCACATTAATATCACAATTTATAACATAGGATATGTCATAAAATATAAATACCCATTTTAGTGCATTTATAATAGATTCTTTATCCAGTGGTTGATTCATGGTTGTAACAAAATTCATGGAATTGTATATTATAACCATGTGTGTGTTTCAACATGAGTCTAGTTGCTATTGCATGATTGTAATATGGTTTGACTAACTGTGTAGTCTAACCATGTAAAAAGATTTTAATTTTAATTCTTTGTATTTTCTTTTACCCATTTTATTTGGGAAAATATCTTATTCCCCTATCAGTTATTCAAATCAAACTAGAGATCCTCATAAAAATCCAATCCTTTTGTATCCATGGTTCCATGGTCTTCCTTGATGATCTTCAAGAGGGGTTTTCATGGTATTCCCTTGTTCCCTATTCATTATTATTATCCTCTTATATCTTATTCAATTTTATCTATTGTTATCTTATTTCTCTAAACCTAATGGACCTGGTGTTTGAATATAAGGTGAGAGTTATATTAATCTTGGTTCTTTGGTTATTTAACACTTGTAAAGTCCATTTATTTCCAAGATTTTACCTATATTATAAATGGTTTTTGGGTTCTTATTATCTGAGTTAAGTGTTTTGTGGAATTCCTCTCATTTGAAATTTTATATGATTATTGGTATTTCTAAGATGATTTTATAACAAAGTTACATCTATATTTTGTATTCATAATGAATTTTTAAAAAAAATCTAATGCTTTTATAGTTTTTGAACTTGATCTAAAAGAATGTTTTAAGAGTTATTAATAAATGAAATATTTCCTAATTCCTATATATCATATAATATGATATGGGTATGTCCTAGGGTTTTACATTCTTGTGTAAAATGGAATGTTATGTGCCTTTGGGTATAATAGTTTATAGGATATTGTGATATTTTATAAAGGTTTCTTGGATAACTTTTATTATATGACTTAGTTTAATTGAAATTCCATGAATCATATGTACCATTTATTTTAAACTAAAATTATTTATGTAGGAAACCAAACAATAAATGTTAATGAAAAAATTTACTTCCACATTGGCTATCATTAATATAATAATTTTATTTGATTAAATGTGGGAAAGAGTGTATTCATATAATGAATGCATGAATACTCAAAGGCATTTACTCATATGTTTAATAACGTATGACTAAATGGTTTGAGTGAATAATGATAATATTCAAGTCTTATATAAAAATGAATTGCCTAGGATATTGGGGTGTGCATTCTCAATCAAGCTTTCTTCTGATTCCCTCTACCACCTGAAGATATCTTCATTCTTATTTATTTTTAACTTGAGATAATATCATATCATTATTGTAAGAGGGTATTTTCTAAACCATTTGTGCGATTCATTAAAACCTATTTATACACCTTTTAGGGAATATTATGTTGGTTATTCCTAATGATCCTTATTGAGCAAGGAATGAAGCAAGAAATCATATCTGGTGCAGGGTAAATGTTATTTATTAATAGTTTGTATGGTTTTAATTTCAATTAAATAGTGATAATTGGATTTTTTTTGTTTTTAATGGTTTTTGTAATGTTAATTAAATTTTAATCAGTTCTTAGAAACGTGATAGTGGTATCAGATCCTTACCATGCATTTTTATTCATGAAATAATGTTTAAAAATGAATAATATTAGTAATCAAATAGATGCCATATTGTGATGTTAATTAAAATTTAATCTTCTCTTAGAAACATAAAAGTGGTAAGAGAGCCCTAACAAGAATTTTTATTCATGAAATAATGTCTAAAAATGAATAATATTAATTATAATATGGATTTCATATTGTAATAAATTGAATTTGAATGAGATTTTTTTTTCAAAAAATGGTCATATAATATATGATATCATATGCTGAGATAAAAGTTTATCCTATAATATGGGATATCATAGGTAGATATTCGGTTGAGATCCATTGGCTTTTCAGATATGAAATCATATGATTGGGGATATAATATGGGTTGATAGCATTGCTTCATGTTTTAAAAAAGTTTATTCTATCACCCTTACAATATAGATGATGTCATAAGATACAAAATTTAGGTACTGATGGAGGATATCATGGGGTGGAATTATCAATCATAAAAAATGATAGATAATGAATCCAATCGCAGATTATGATATAATAGATATTATAAAATATGACATCGAATAAAAATTGATTTTTTTTTTCAAAATATTAAATTACCAATTGATTTAATAATTTAAAACATTTTTTATAGAAAAATGTATTTTGGTATGTTTGTTTTATTTATAATATTTTTATAAAGTAATTAATTATAAATAATTTAGTTAATATTTATTAAAAATTCATTAAATAAAAAATCCATAATACTAAATGTTAATATTTGATATCTTTTTCAAAATTATATGATATAACTTATAATTTAAATATAATAAGGTTATATTGAAATTATAAGGACAATTTATATAATTTTTTATAAATTAAAAAATAATCCCAAATATAAAATAAGTTTATGTTTAAAATTATGAAATATTAATAATAATTAATTTGAATTGTTCAAATTAAAATGAATTATTTTGATAAATTATTTAAACCATTATAAATGGAATTTTGATAAATTTATATGATCAATGTTAAAATAATATTAAAAATGTGATATTTAAATTATATTATTTTTTTACATAATAGAAATTAGAATATAAAAATGTTAAAATTTCATTTAATATAATATATTTCAGTAAAAAAACTATGAATGATAATATTAAGAAATTAATATTTGTGATAATTATAATATTTTTTTTATTTACCTAAATTATGGAATTTCTATAAAGTATGGATTAATTAAAATGTGTCAATAATTTATTAATTTGGGATCTATTCCTAAATAGTTTATCACTTGTTTAAATATATGAATTGTTCATTTATTTTGTTTATTCAATATATAATTCCATGTTATAAATTTTTTATATCTGTATTGCTGTAAGATTTATTTTAAAGGGTTAAATTGTTTCCATAAATTATCATTCATGCATCTAAGGAGTTACACACTTGGTATACTAATTGATTCAGTTTTTCTTCTACTGCGACTTTAGCTTATACAAGGATATGATCATAATTTGATAAGTTTATTATT
Source organism: Viscum album (assembly GCA_963277665.1). NCBI lineage: Eukaryota > Viridiplantae > Streptophyta > Magnoliopsida > Santalales > Viscaceae > Viscum > Viscum album. Next base: position 2,125,085,927 of record OY728121.1, on the reverse strand, counting down.
ATTTATACATATTGAGTGTTACAATTACAATGTGATTGGAATCTCACTTGGGTAATGTATCCACGGGTAGAGGAACTCTGGGACAAGTTGTTCATTAGCCTAGAGGTGTATGCCTTGCCTATTAAATTAAGGGTTGACTATATATCACTCCAAACTTACTCTTATAATGATTATTGATTTCATATAATTATAATCCATTACATGAAAGGGTTTAATTCACATTATGCATGGGATTCATTTGGACATGAGTGAATATAGTTATATTTTCATTTAGCTATGTAACACAAGCTATGAGTTGTGTAAATAGTTACAAATCAATATTGTTTGAACATTTTCATTTTATTTAAGGAATAAGATTCCAAATTATATAACTAAAATAATGAATACATAAAAAAAGATGAGGTAAATATCTTTTATAAAGGAAAACCCACTTTTTAAATGGATTCATAGGGAAACCTTACATGACATGTGGGTCCAAACATTATATATATCGAGGGCCTAGAGGCACAAAGACCTTAATAAATGAATGGCCCAAACAGATGGGATTGGTATTAAATGAGGTTGTAGAATCTTGTGGCCTAAATTACCTTTAAAGTTGGACAAAAATACCATCTTGTTGAATAGCACTACCTACTACAGTACACTACATTCTATAGTGCCCTGATGGTACAATATATGCTCTAGTACCCGGCTGCTACAATACATGCTTTAGTAACCTGCAAAAAATCCCCCCAAATTTGAGGATACCAGGATTTAAAACATATTATGATACAAAATTATAGGTTGAATTAAGTTTACACACATGTAAAAGTGAATTATATAATTCTAGATAGTGATTTCAAATCCCATATAAATTACTAAATGTCATATTATTTATAAATTAAACACTTTTCAAGACATCGATCATCTAACCAAATAGGTTTCGCTACAACAAGGTGCCTATATATTATATTGTTCATGGGAAGAAACAAATGGGTGAACCTAATATGATTGGTTCTCATTCATAAAATTTTAATTGGGTTAAACTTATCTAGGATACCATAATATAATTATGTTAATAGGGAAATATTTTTTTATGAATATATATGATGAATTGGGGTAAAGAGTTTTCAATTCAACTATCGAAGAGTCATATATGATATGACTGGAATTATGGTCAACCCAAATAAGTAAGTAGTGAGAGAATTTCAAATAATAAGCATTATTTTTGTGAAATATTGATCTTTTCCCACTAATGGACATGAAAAAATTTAAAATATGGTCATAATTTTAGTGGGAGCACATTTAATAGAAGTATTTATTAAATGATTGTAAAACATGATACTCATCTGATAAAATATTCTGTAATAAATATAATATAATCATAATCAAATTTTAGAATAATATTGATATCTATCATGGATAAGGAAAAACATATTGAATGTAAATTCCTTGACTGATATCAAAACTTCAGAATAGTACTCAAACAAGAAGGAAAGTCCTATATATTAGAGAAACCCTTTATATAGAAACCAACTAGGGAATCTCTTCAATAAAAGAATATATATACTAATAAAAAACATGTAAATTATTCACTATAGGTATCTAATCTTATGTTTTTGACTATTGAAACCAATTTAAAAATGAAACCCAAAAATTTGGATATATACAAGATGATAGACAATGTGGAAATTCTATATTAGAAAGAGGCCATTCATGAGTGATAAGAGGTGTCAAATACTCTCTTTACATATAATATAGTATATGGTTTATCATTATGTAATCTTGTACTTAATATTATTGCTTATATAAATGAATTGGAGATACTATGATCATATCCTATTCTTGATTTTATAATTTAATTCATTCCATAATCACTTCCAGAAAGGATCAGATAGTTCATTGTGAATTATAATATGAATTAGTTCAATAAAATTTTATTTGATCTCATAAATATGTTTAATATCGATGACAAGGAAACTAAAGGTTCCATATCAAGTGGTATGTTAACAATTCATATGTAAAAGGGTAAAATTTTTAGAGAGTAGGATAATAAGAGAGGTTATGGAGAGTACACACCACAATTTAAACTAGATAAAAAGAAAAAATATAGTTCCTTCATTATATAAATCATAGATATTAGAGAAGGAATAGCCCAAATCACTTGAAGGATTTTAGGAAACTATATGGAGATTCCATGTAATTTATTAGAGTTATAAAATTTAATTATTCTATTATATACAGTGTATGATATAAGTTTTATGTCTCACATGTGTTGTAATTTTACAAGAGTTCATAATTTATGAAATATTAATGAAAAGAGATTACATTATGAATTTGACTATTAGATAAAGGGGTTGTAACATCAAGGTGTTGAATGTAATGGACTGCATAAAGTTTTATTGGGACAAAATAAATATGTTATTATATCTATATTGTTTACTACTTATGTGATAAGAAGCGTCATTGTGAATAAATTTTTATTATCAATAAATGAGATGATTGTTTTAATACACATTATTACGAATGATCCAAATTATATAAAACTACTAAAAGGAATAAAGTATTATTTACAATATAATTCTCCAAACACATATAATACCATATATGATATGGAAGGAATAGTTTATTTTTAAATATTCCCACTAAAAGTGAAGAGAACATAAAGTTGATCCAAAAATCAATCATATGTGATATAATAATATTTTCTCCTATGTATTTTTTTATGTTCATAAAGTGTGTTTTAAAATATATAATGTATAAAATGTATCATATTATATAGAAGGTAATCTCCACTTTATCATTCTTTAATTTTGGCTTCATATATTACCTAAAGTGTAATGATAATTGACTTCTCAAAGTAAGACTTTGAGTTATACTTAAATAATGTCGGTTATGGAGTATTATAGCTTGTGATGAGATGTTAAGGTTAGAATGAGTTCTATTATTGTATAGTTATGAATAATATTCTCATGATGAAAAAAACGTGTTTTATGCCCTATATTTGGTATACTTGGGTTGTATGTTTCATATTTAATCCATATACCTAAGGTTCATGAGATACCTAGCATGAGAACCTTCATACATTGATACATTTCTTGCACAATCCTTAAGTATTAGCTAATCAAGTGTGGTTTGGTACGTTATTAATCAAGTTATTATTGGAGCTTAACCAAGATGGGATTTCTACTATCATATGGTGAGTATAAAATCATGGATCTCAATTGAGATAGACTAAAGAAATGTATGAACATAATTAGAAGGAAACTTTGATATTCTTATCTTCGTCTATGAGGGGCATGCGATGTGATTATTCTGATAGATGAATGAAAAATAATGTATTCATCAACATAGTACATTCAAATTTAGAGAATCAAGGACATGTTGGATATATGGGATCAACATACATGTGTTCCATATCAAATATATTTTTTACAAAGGTATCATCTGAAAATTCATGATTATATATGATACAACTGGTGGAATCATGTACGTAGATACATGTGTTTTATTAAGATCACGTTAGATCCATTTGTAGCTTGTGTATCATTGATTGTTTTCTATAGGATGCTCTTTCCTTACATCTATGAAATTTGGAAATCATAGTTTCTTTCAATGCTACAAAGTCTCATGGGATCACACTTTATGGTTGACCAAATGAGGATTTATTTTTTAAAAACTCTTTGAGTATCTCAAATTTTTTTTTCGGGTTTATTAAAAAGATTTTTTGGATAGATATTTATAAGGAATTTCATTCTATGTTATACTCACTAATGTTGATGATAAATTTCCAAAAAAAGGAAATTAATCAAAAAGATATATGGGTATAATTTCTCACGTTATTGTTTATTATACAAAATAAAGTGAAATGGAATAAGGTTTATATAGATTTGGTAAAATTGAGAGATTAATGGAAATATTACATAAATCCCATATATTATAGAGTATAATATGGGTATGAAATTCTCATGAAAATTTTTATGTTTAATTCCTTTGAGAAATAATGGTTTATAAAATATTGAGATATAATATCAAGGCATTATGGGCTAGTCCTCTTATATGACTCAGTTGGATTGTAATTCCATGAATCATATGGTATGATTCCTTTGGTAATTCTATGATCCAATTAGGATATCACACATTAAATATTAACATATGAATCAATTTTCATGTTTGATATCATTAATATAGAAATTTCATATGATAAAATGAGTTGGAGAGTGAATTCATATGATAAATGCATGAATAACCAAGGTTGTTTACTTATGCATTTCTTAATATATGAGTAAATTATTTTGAAGCTTGGGTAGCATATCCATGACAAATATAATGGTGTCTTGGCCTTGATATTGGTGTGTGAATTCACAATAGAGATTATAAAAAATTCCCCCTCCCAGTTGAAGCTATCTTCCACATCATTTCTTTATGACTAAAGATACTAGCATATTGAAAAGGTGGTATGGTCCTACCCAAACGCTTTGGGTGATTCGATACATTCCATGAATAATATAGAAACCGAGGCTTAACATACATGCATATTGAATCATTTTTAATAAATATTTACTGCATTATGAAATAACATGTTCAAGAACTTCATTAGTTTAGTGTCTTTGGAAACATGAAAACATACTATTATAACTTTGTAAAAGATCTTAAAAATCTATATATTGATCTCCCATTTATTAATCTTCATAATAATACCCTATATAAAACTTTTATTAATAAACAGGGGAATGGAAATGTAACACCCTGAGATTTTATGAGATATATTATTTTTAATTTCTTTGATGTATTCTATTATACAATACACCAAGATTAGCTTGTACTATACACAACACCGTATTAGCTTGCAGTATATGAAACACTATTCTTGGCTCAGGTTACACACAATTTCAAGTTCATTTTGTGGAAATTATTCTACACAACATTAAGTATAGATTCTGTTTAATGTTTAAATGAAATATGTTTTGATTATGTAATACGCAACACTAAACAGAGGTTTCACTACACGCAACCTTGACTTGGATTGCGTTACATGCAATCAAGACCTTCCTCGATAGCGTGTGTAGTACGCAATACCGAGTTTCACTAAACGAGATATTATTATAATATTATTATGAACTAGTCGTTATGAATAGTAATACCCACTTTTTGAAATTTTATAAATTTTATCTTTCAAAATGGACTTCATTTTTGGATTCAGAATATCAAAATTAGCCTAGGGTGAATTTTTGGTATTTTTATAAAAACATTCAATTTTTGATGAATATTGAAAACACTAGGTTACTATTTAAAAACCGAATTTTTATTTAAATAATTATTTATTTTAATTAAATTTATTTTAGGTCAAAATTGATACATAAAACCTATATAAGTTCAATGTAATTTATTAGATTCATTTTTTAATAATTTTAGATATATAAAAATTTTATCGAACTTTTCACTGTCTTTTAGCCACCTCCTAGGAAAATTTGAAAATTTACATAAAACATAATTTTACCGCTTATGTAAGTTGAATTTCGAAAATCTTAGAGACACGGTTAATATCAAGGAGTAAAATGTGGTTCAATAAGATAAAAATAATTTTTGGTGAATAGTAACTTTTTACTTTTATTTACCATGGTTAAAAGTAAATAGGGCAATTAAGGGTAAAAATGATATTATTCTTACCCTAATACTTGTCCTAATTCTATTGGATAAGTATAATTCGACCACAAACAACCTTAGGAATATAATATTATCATTTCGGTCCACTTGGATTAGATTAGGACATTTATTATTATTTTATTTAAAAAACCGTTAAAATAGTTAAAATCAAAGTTTAATAACTAAATCATTTTTCATATAGGTTTATACATAATATAAATTTGACTATAAATATTCATTATAAATATAAAAATATTTCCCACCTAATGGTATTTTATTGATAATTTTTAGACATTAAATAAGTTAATTTATTTATGACACAATGGTGATGCAGCAATTACCTAAATAATTAAATATTAAAATAATTGATATTATATATACCCAAATAAATTTTAATTTGAGACTTTTTATATATTAAAATAATTTTATAGTTTAATATGACATGTTTATATTTATTTAATTAACTTTGTTCGAACTAATCATGTTGATATGATTTTCACAAAAATCAATTACCAAATAGTGTCAAAATTGACATAAACTAGTTTTTAAAACAAATATTATATTATTAATTGTTATAATATTACTAAAAATCTGAGGTTCATCCAAATGACTTATATAAGGTTATATATATTAATAATGAACCACTTGGGGTTCGTTTGGCTTGTTATAGTATGTTTATTAACCATATAGTGTAAGAAAACAAGAAGACACGGTAAAAGTAAAATTATTTAACTTAGAGTTAAATATAAACTATAAGGTTAAAATAGTAGCCTAAACTTGTCTAAAACCTATTGGTTGAGAGGATGTCTACCCATACCCACTTTATCTTCTAAATAAATCAATTTGGAGCTATTATAAACCGAATATGACTTTATTATAAAATAATATTTTATGTTTTTCCAAAGGTGCCCCTCTCCTCCCTTATAAAAAGGGCACCCCTTTCCCTTTTCTCTTCACACCCTTTTGAGCCTTTAAGCTTGGCCAAAACCTGACCATTTATCTTCTCAACTTACCTAGAAAAATTTTGGAGGTTCTGGTCTTCTCAAAAGACCAACTCTAGTTCCCTAAGAATAAGTTTAAAGGAGGTGCGTTGAAGAAGAGGTAATCTCTTCTAATGATTCTTTCAAGTTTCTTTCTTCTTCAACTTCTTCTTATTTAGTTTCTTCATTATAAATTAATAACATAAGTATTACTTATATACTGATATGTTATTATAAATATGAAACAACCCCATTTCACCTTCTGTCCATTCTACGGAAAACGAAATCCCCGGGCGTGCGTACGTACGAAATACCTTCTCCACGCCGTGGTGTAATCTGTTTTTCAACCACCACCTTACTTGAATGAGAATAATGGTGTATAGAATAAATATATATGATTATTATAACATCATACTGATTCTATGATATTATATCATCCACTCCAATTACATTCAATAAATATGGGAACGATATTATCGCTCGTGCGTACGTACGGATTACCGTCTCCACGATGCGATGAGATTCATTTTCCATGTTAACAATTCATGAATGATTATAAATTATATATGACAAGTAATAATGAAATATATGACATAATAATTCTACTAGAATTATGTATATATATATTTATGCCATCTAATTAATTCCATTCAAGTCAATAAGGAAAGGAAAACAACGTTCATGCGTACGTATGGCCTACTGTCTCCATGAACGGTGTATTTAATTTCATTCATCTATCTATTATATATATATATACTGAATATATATGATATATAAATCATGATTTACATTCTGGAAGTAAGTATGTCATGATATAAGTAATAATAATATCAAGAACAACAAATCGAAACACGTACGATAAAGAAACGATTTTACCCAAAACGCCACTTTAACAAGGAATTTATAAAAGAACAGGTATTATAAAGTAATAATTGAACCATATATGATATCATAACAATGAAAATGATTCTATAATAAGTCAATAACATTATTTAAATCATTATACACGAGTTCCAGATACATACGAAGCATATCGGACATTAGGTAAGGGATAATTTTGTAATCTCAATTTTTATGAGATTGCTTATACATAAGTATTTACTAGGGTTATGTTTATTATCGATGTCCATATGTTCTCAAAATGTTTTCATAGAATGTTTAATTTTCTTCCATGTATGTTTAAATTCATTTTTACCCTTTTTTAATTTTACTACATTGTATGGAAGAAATCTTTCTTTTGTTTACCATATGAGGTATTTTTTAACTTTTCCGACAAAAGTACAAGGAGAATGTTTTTTTAACTTATACGGCATGAACAGATTTTTTTACAGTTTCATAAATCCCTATATTCATGAAAATTCCTCCACAAGATTTCATGATTATTTCCAACAAAATCCTTTTCTTTTAAAATTGCATGGAATTTTGTGAAAAGAAAATTATTTTGAAAAAGAAATGATATTTTTTTCAAGAATTCATTTCAAGTGTTTTATCAAAACTATTTTCCATATTAGATGATATTATTTAGTATGATTATGTTTCAAGTATAATGTATCTATTATTTACATGGTTTGATTCTTCTTGGGATGAAATGATATCCATTTGTTTTATATGGATTACGTTATGATGGGATGATGTTTATGAAACCCATTTTATTCTTTGGGTTATGATGAATGATGTATGATTATTTTGTGGCACAAGTAAGAATGATTTCAATATGAGATGGGTGGGACCTATATCTCCCTCTAATTCATTGGGTAAAGAATTATATCTCATGATATAGACATGGATGGAACGACATGTTAATCCGGTTTCGTGTTACAGGACTGAAATGAGGAGTGAACTCGATTCAGAAAGAGACTTTATCCACTTAGATGGTCTTGGCAGTAATGACTTGGATACTATGGAAATCATATCATGTGATTAATGGTTTTCCACAATTACATGTTTTATTACCATGCTATGTTATCATGATTGATGTCCCTTTATGATATATGCCTTACGTACTTCCAAGATTCTTGTCTTTGCTCAAGATTTTGATGTTTATATTTTATGTTCATGTTTTTTCATTCAAATTTTTATGGATTGTTTTATGTTCTATATGTTTACCCCTACTGGGCATTTGAGTTCACCCTTTTGTATGTTTTATTTTCCCCAGGATTTAAAGAAATGTTTTAGGTAAGAAAATAAAAGGGTAAGATCTTTATGGGAGATGTTGAAGATCTTTCACTTGGATTAGAAGATTATATTCCGAGTTTCCAAAGAAACTAAACTATTATGGTCCTTTAGTGTCTATTTTTGTTATGTATTAAGTATTCTGAAAAATTAATGTAATGTCCATGAATTCCAATCTTTGGGTCTCTACTATTGGTATCAGAGGAAAGGATTAGTCAACCTTTTGAAGCTGGGATGCTAAAACTTTAAGTGAGATCCCTAGAGATATTTCTAAGGTATGTCTATGGATGTCCCTATGGTTAAGTATTCATATAGGTTAGAGTCCTAGAATTATTTTGATGATCATAAATAAACTAGGGTGAACCTAAGGTGTTAGGGATTAAAGAATGTGTGATAAGTTAAACATCCCATAAGTGACGTTTAATGATTATGTGGTTCCTCGTTATTTTAACAATTTCTTACACTGTGGTTTCTGGTTTTAGTGGATGGAGGTAATGAGAAGGAATTCAGTTAACGTTTATTATGATGGACATATCGGTGATTGTGATCAAAAAAATTGTGTAATGCCTAGAGAGAAATATATTGTGATTATGACAAATCAGTCATCACAATGTATGATTAACAATGTGAACTTTGGTGGTATTCCTAGGTCATAAAATAAGAGGAAGATGGAATTTTATGCATGTTCGCATGGTGAGGAGCATAGAGAAAGGAAGATTGAGATTTCTAAATAAGGGAAGAAGAACCTTGAGGATACCTCAAATGGAGGGGAAGATGTTATCTGTGTGGAGAAAAGGGTCATAGAGTGACAGACTGTTATGGAGTTCAATGTTTTATTTATGGAGAACATGGGCATTACCCAACTCAATGCCCTGAACTATGAGGTTACTTCTAAATCAATTAAGGACTTATTCCATGAAAATAATTGAAGAGGATGGATTGAAGTGTTTATGTATTGGTATTCAAGAATAATGTTGTTGAGGTACTTTTATGGTATATTAGACTATTTTTGTATTAGTCTGATGTGGTTTTCAATAATTTTATGGTTCCGGTAACCATAAAAAGTGATTCAAATGTTTTGGAATGCAGATGATATGTGCATAATGAATGGATAAGGAGAAAATAATATGTTTGATAGTATTCATGAGCTCATAGATTATATAAGGACTAAATGATATCATGGTTTGAGTATATAGAATTTTTGGGATTTTGGTATGTGGAAAGTGTTAACATTTAACTACATTCATGTTTTCACTAAGGTTAAATGGGTATTCATTTTTCAATAGAATACATGATTAAGGACTTTGAATGTTTGGAATGTGACCAACAAGACATATCTTATGATATATGGAGATAAATGATGGTATTCACATTCCTGTTATATGACCTCTATGGTAATCTTTTTCATATTAATATGAGATTGGACAACATTATTTTGGATATGCCTAAAGATTGGAATGGATTATGTTTGACATAAGTTAGTATTGTTTAAGGCTAGAACTATTTTTGATATTATTGATGGAATGTTATAATAATGTCGTTTTAGAAAAATCACATCCTATAGGACGGGGGACAACCCATCGCGTCAGACAAGGTTGTGGGAGTCAGACCCACAACCGAAGTGCGACAAGCCTTTATCTCCTACCACTAGCCTACAGAAAGTCCCTAGTTAGTAGAAACTAGTTTTATTATATTAAGAGGGATGATAGATGAAGTATAAGTCCATTTTTGGAATCATATATGATTAACCTCACCATAGATGGACTTATGTATATTTGATAACTTTTTCTATCCTTTTGTTTGAGACATATGGAATGACCCATCATTCTATCGCATGATCCGCTAACACTTCATGGAAGACAAATTCAACTTCATTTCTTTAAGAGATGATGTGGAAATTGTTCAAGGCACAAACAACATTGAGATTATACCAAAATAAAGTATGTATTTCTTTTAATTATTCTTCAACTTTAGGGATATGATATTAAAAACCAAAAAAGTTGTCATAGTGCCCTTATATCTGATTAATTAGATGGTACCTTAGATCATCACAAATTTATTTCTTTGTGATTGTTGGATTTTTTATAGTCACGTCCTCTACCACTCTTTATCAAAAGTTGATGGTTATATTTCTCTTCCATATCCATATTTTTCACCTATGTTGTCCTATGTGGAAACCCAGTGCTGAGTTACTTTGGGTGACTATTATGATTCTATCTTCCCTTTTTAAAATGATGTTTTATTATTCCTTTTTAAGATGCGGGTTTCTATGACAGAAACTTTCAAGTAGAAAAACATTTATAACCCTGAAGAATTTCGAGGGAGAAATTCATTTTAATGGGGGTAGAATGTAACACCCTGATATTTTATGAGATATATTATTTTTAATTTCTTTGATGTATTCTATTATACACTACACCAATATTAGCTTGTACTATACACAACACGGTATTAGCTTGCAGTATACGTAACACTATTCTACACAAAATTAAGTATAGATTCTGTTTAATGTTTAATTGAAATAATTTTTGATTATGTTATACGCAACACCAAACAGATCTTTCACTACACGGAGCCTTGACTTGGCTTTCATTACACGCAATCAAGACCTTCCTCGATAGCATGGGCAGTACGCAATACGGAGTTTCACTAAATGAGATATTATTATAATATTATTATGAACTAGCCGTTATGAATAGTAATACCCAATTTTTAAAATTTTATAAATTTTATCTTTCAAAATTGACTTAATTTTTGGATTCAGAATATTAAAATTAGCATAGGGTGAATTTTTGGTATTTTTCTAAAAACATTCAATTTTTGATGAATAGAAAAAACACTAGGTTACTATTTAAAAACTGACTTTTTATTTAAATAATTATTTATTTTAATTAAATATATTTTAGGAAAAAGTTGATACATAATTCCTATATAAGTTCAATGTAATTCATTGGAGTCATTTTATAATAATTTAAGATATATAAAAATTTTATTGAACTTTTCACCGTCTTTTACCCATCTCGAAGGAGAATTTGAAAATTTACATAAAACACAATTTTACAGCTTCTATAAGTTGAATTTCGAAAATCCAAGAGACACGGTTAATATAAAGGAGTAAAATGTGGTTCAATAAGATAAAAATAATTTTTGGTGAATAGTAACTTTTTACTTTTAATTACCACAGTTAAATGTAAATAGGGTAATTAAGGGTAAAAATGATATTATTCTTACCCTAACACATGTCCTAATTCTATTGGATAAGAATAATTCAACCGAAAACAACCTTAGGAATATAATATTATCATTTTGGTTCACTTGGATTAGATTTGGACATTTATTATTATTTGATTTAAAAAAGAGTTAAAATAGTTAAAATCAAATTTTAATAACTAAATCATTTTTAATATAGCTTTATACATAAGATAAATTCAAATATAAATATTCATTAGAAATATAACAATATTTACTACCAAATGGTGTTTTATTTATAATTTTTATACATTAAATAATTTAATTTATTTATGACACAATGGTGATGCAGTAATTACCTAAATAATTAAATATTAAAATAATTGATATTATAAATACCCAAATAAATGTAATTTGAGACTTTTTATAAATTAAGCTAATTTTATAGGTTAATATGACATTTTAGTATTGATTTAATTAAATTTTTTCGAACTAATCATGCTGATATGATTTTCACAAAAATCAATTACCAAATAGTGTCAAAATTGACATAAAATAGTTTTTAAAACAAATATTTTATTATTAATTTTTATAATATTATTAAAAATATAATGTTTTTTCAAATGACTTATATAAGGTTACATATATTATTAATGAACCACTTGGTGTTTTTTTGGCTTGTTATAGTGAGTTTATTAACCATATTGTGTAAGAAAACAAGAAGACATGGTAAAAGTAAAATTTTTTAACTTAGAGTTAAATCTAAAATACAAGGTTAAAATAGTAACCTAAACTTGTATAAAAACTATTGGTTGAGAGTATTTCGACCCATACCCACTTTATATTCTAAATAAATCAATTTGGAGCTATTATAAACCGAATATGACATTATTATAAAATAATATTTTAGGTTTTTCCAAAGGTGCCCCTCTCCTCCCTTATAAAAAGGGAACCCCTTCCCTCTTCTCTTCACACCCTTTTGAGCCTTGAAGATCGGCCAAAACATGACCATTTATATTCTACACTTCCCTATAAACATTATAGAGGTTCTGGTCTTCTCAAAAGACCAACTCTAGTGCCCTAAGAAGAAGTTTAAAGGAGGTGCGTCGAAGAAGAGGTAATCTCTTCTAACAATTCATTCAAGTTTCTTTCTTCTTAAACTTATTATTCTTTAGTTGTTTAATTATAAAGTAAAAAAATCTGTATTACATATATATTAATATGTTATTATAAATATTAAACAACCCCATTTCACTTTCTATCCATCCTACGGAAAACGAAATCACGACACGTTCGTACGTACGGAATACCGTCTCCACGCTGTGGTGTAATCTGTTTTTCCACCACGATCTTACTTGGATGGGTATAATGGTGTAAAGAATAACTATATATGATTATTATAACATCATAATTATTCTATGGCATTATATCATCTACTCCAATTCCATTCAATAAATATGGTAACGATATCATCGCTCGTGCGTACGTATGGATTACCGTCTCCACAATGCGATGAGATTCATTTTCCATGTTAACAATTCAAGAGTGATTATAAAGTATATATAATAGTTAATCATGAAATATATGACATAATAATTCTACAGGATTTATGTATATATATATATGTATGTCATCTAATTAATTCCATTCAAGTCAATAAGGAATGGAAAACAACATTCATACGTACGTACGACCTACCGTCTCCATGAACGGTGTATTTCATTTCATTCATCTATATATTATATATATATATACTGAATATATATGATATATAAATCATTATTTACATTTTGGAAGTAATTAAATTATGATATAAGTAATAATAATATCAAGAACAAAAAATCGAAACACGTACGATAAGTGAAACGATTTTACCCGAAACGCTGCTTTAACATGGTATTTATAAAAGAACGGGTATTATAAAGTCATAATTGAGCCATATATGATATCATAACAATGAAAATGATTCTGTAATAAGTCATTAAAATTATTTAAATCATTATACAGGAGTTCCGGATACATACGAAGCATATCAGACATAAGGTAAGGGATAATTTTGTAATCTCATTTTTATCCGAGATTGCTTATACGTAAGTATTTACAAGGGTTATGTTTATTATCCATGTTCATATGTTCTAAAAATGTTTTCATAAAATGTTTAATTTTCATCAATGTATGTTTAAAGTCATTTTTAACCTTTTTTAATTTTACCACATCATATGGAAGGAATCTTTCTTTTGTTTACCATACGAGGTACTTTTTCACTTTTCCGACAAAAGTACGAGGAGAATGTTTTTTTAACATATACGGCATGAAGGGATTTTTTTATGGTTTCATAAAGCCTTATTTTCATGAAGATTCCTCCACAATATTTCATGATTATTTACTTGAAAATCCTTTTCTTTTAAAATTGCATGGAATTTTGTGAAAAGAAAATGATTTTGAAAAAGAAATGATATTTTCCTCAAGAATTCATTTCAGGTGTTTTATCAAAAATATTTTCTATCTTAGATGAAATTATTTAGTATGATTATGTTTCAAGTATAATGTATCTATTATTTACATGGTTTTATTCTTCTTGTGATGAAATGATATCCAATGGTTTTATATGGATTACGTTATGATGGGATGATGTTTATGAAACCCATTTTATTCTTTGGGTTATGATGAATGATGTATTATTGTTTTGCGACACAAGTAAGAATGATTTCAATATGAGATGGGTGGGACCTATATCTCCCTCCAATTCATTGGGTAAATATTTATATCTCTTGAGATAGACATGGCTAGAACGGTAAGTTAATCTGGTTCAGTGTTACAGGACTGAAATGAGTAGTGAACTCAATTCTGAAAGGGACTTTGTCCACTAAGATGGTATTGGAAGTAAAGACTTGGCTACTATGGAAATCATATCATGTGCTTAATAGTTTTCCACAATTACATGTTTTATTACCATACTATTTTATCATGATTGATGTACCTTTATGATATATGCCTTACATACTTCCAAGATTCATGTCTTTGCTCAATATTTTGATGTTTAGATTTTATGTTCAAGTTTTTTCATTCAAATGTTTATGGATTGTTTTATGTTCTCTATGTTTAGCCTTATAGGGAATTTGAGCTCAACATTTTTTATGTTTTATTTTCCCCAGGATTTAAGGAAAGGTTTTAGGTAATAAAATAAAAGTGAAAGATCTTTATGGGAGATGTTGAAGATCTTTCACCAAGATTAGAAGATTATATTCCGAGTTTCCAAAGACACTAAACTATTACGGTCCTTTGGTGTCGGTTTTTGTTATGTATTAAGTATTCCACAAAAGTAATGTAATGTACTTGTATGTAAAGCATTAGGTATCTACAGGAAACCTAATAAATGGGGATCTTAGATTCTCATTAAGGGTAAACAAGGAAGATATATAAGCAAGACATAAGAAGAAGTGTGTGAGAATGTGAGAATAAAATTAGAAAATCATACCATTCATATTATATATTATAAAAATGAATCATGACATAAATATTGGAATTTAAAAAGACATTAATCATAAGGTAATAAAGATCATAATCCATAAATCTAAACATAGGAATATGACATGGAATTATGGGAGAATCATAAGCATATAAAATGATTTATATAGTTATAAAGGATTATTTCCAAGGCCATATTAGTGGAATGAGTTCACTCACCAAACCATATTTGTAGTTAAGGTTCACTCCTAAGACAATACAAGAATACATAGTCCTTTAATGAAATAAGTTCACTCCGAGTTCTAGCCATGTCAATCTCATAAGATATAAAACTTTACCCAATGCATTGGAGGGAGATATAGGTTCCCCTATCTCATAATGAAATAATACATATGTGTTACACAAGATCATAAAAATTAATCATACAATAACCCGTGAAATGAAATGGGTATTGTAAAAATGAAATAATATCATAACCTATTAAAAATATAAAATTTTCATACTCTTTTCATCAAATCATAACATGTGAAAAGAAGTGGGTTTCATAAGAATATAACCCGTGGAAGTGAAACAAGTGTCATAGACATCATGCCATCAAAACATAAACCATTAGAAGAAAGAATATTAATGGTAACCTAGGATAATATCCCCATAAAGGGTCTAGTTACCCCAATAGATGTTATCATAGATGTAAAAAAATCAAATATCTTTTAAAAACATTTCTTGACTAAAATTTCCTTTCTTCTTTTTAAAACTCTTTTCAAAACAAATAACATTTTTCAGAAAATTTTGATTTTAAAAAATATTGGAAAACTTATAAAGGAAGATTTTAAAATAATTTAAATCCCCTTTATTGGAAAGTAATATAAAAATATCATTTTAAAATATTTTTTTTTAAATTTTTTTACAAGACATGGTTTTTAAATAAAATAGAATTCCAACCAAAGAGAGAAATAATGTTGGATTTTCTTTATAAAATTTTATTAATTATATTAAGTACCAAATAGTGTAAAATGGTACTTTTATATGAAGATATCATGAATAAACATAGGATAAAAAATTTCAAGAGATTTATTGAGATATGGATCATAATATTTCCACAATGGAATCATAATCACAAACAATCTTGAAAACAATGAGATTGTTGCAATAAACTCTTACCACTTTGGTAACTTTGAATAAAAATCCCCATGAAATAATAACAATAAAAAATATTAAAATATAATGATAAAAATAATATTCATGATATAACATTTAAAATGGTAGTATATACACCTCATAAAGGAATGTAGGTGCATAACATAACATGTGTCTCAAAGAAGTAAAATTTAGGCAAAATTACTTTATCAATTTGGTAACTTTTGAATCGTAAACCCCATAAAAGAGAGATAATAAAATGGTTATGTAAATACCAATAAATTAATGTATAATAATAATATAATACATTAATTGGTAGTATATACACCACATAAAGAAAACGAGTGGTGAATAAAGCATAAGTCTTGCTGAAATAAAAGCGAGACTAGAAATCCCCTTACTATATGAGTAACTTTTGATTCATGAGAGACATGAAAGAATAAAATCAATTGAAAATTTTAATATTATGAAATAAATTAAATTCATGATATAATATTTTATATGGTAGTACATAGTCCATAAAAAAGTAATTAAGTTCATAATAACAAAAAAGTCTCAATGGAATGTAAATTGAGATGAAACCCCTTACCTTAAGTCTTTAATTTCTATGTACACATTAAAAAAATCCAATATAATAAATACACGTTTATTATAAATCTAAAAAATAAAAATATTCTTATATATCATAAAATATATATTTTATTGTGAAATTATTTTACCCTTTTATTAAAAATTTCATGTTGAAGTTATATTTTGGGTAATATCTGGTTTGTTTTTCATATATATTTTGACTTTTTATTTTTAGTACTTTTTATTTGATCATGATTTCCTTATTTTTAGAATATAATTAAATATAGAAATATCATATATATTTAGTGTCAATTTATTTATAAAAATCTTCAAAATATAGAAATAGGAAATGAAATACACTATCCATAGAGAGAGTAGGTCATACATGTGCATGAATGATGTTTCCATTTTCTTGTTGTACTGAATGAAAGAAAGGTAAATGTTATGTGTACATATTTATTTATATATTATCATTATAGTATAATTATAATCTCATAAATATCACATATTTTTAATAAACTCATCCTTAATACATTCTGTGTAAAGTTGGAATGAATCACATCGCTTTGAGGAGATGGGAGCCCACATATCCACAAACAAGGTTATCGTTTTCCCCAAAATGGAAATCATAAAGTTATGCGTTATATAAAAATTAAATAAGAATAAATACATCATAATTATCATAATTATCATATTGTAATATCCCTACTTATTTTGAAGCTGACTTAGGCTAGATTTCAGGTACTCATTTATCCTTATATGAGTTCTTTTTGTTCTGGTTATAAGTTGGGGTGTGTTTGGGTGGAATTTTGAGAAAATTGAAATTATAGGGTCATTCATAGTTGGTGAATGATTTTACCTAACTATACACCCCAACCCAGTTAACCGTGTAGACTTGGAAAGAGGGGAATTGCACAGTTGACACATGATTGGTTAGACTATGCACCCTATTAGGGGTAACCATGCACCCCTAAAATAAAAGGTGCATGGCTTAGGTACAAATTTAGGGAAAGAGGTACTCCCCAGCCCAAATAACAGTGCATGAGAATTAATTAATCCCAAAAATTAATTTTAAAATTTCTTAAACCCTCTAATTAACCCCAAATCGACCCCTATTTGTCCCTAGGTGGTATTTCATGATTTTGGAGATCTCTAGATGAATTACAATCCTTATCAACATCAATTATTCAAAAATAAAAGCCTGAATTAAAATTCCACTCATCTCTTAGTAAGTGAATCATATCCCAGTTCTTTTCTAGTTCTTCTCCCATTCTTCTCACTTTCTTTTAGAAAATTGATACACTTTTTAGGTGAGATATAATACAATTTGTGAGATATAGATCAATGATTCAAGATATAGATATATATTTATAAGATATGGAATTATTTAATCTTGATTTATGGTTTTAGATTAGGATCCCGATCTATGTCATTGTGCTGCTCAATTATAGGGATTTCAGTTGGGTGATTGATCATCAAAAAATAGAGGTAGGTGGTCTATTATTCAAATACCATAGTATTATTATCAATTACTTGTATATGATTTTAGAATTTATTAGGTTAGTTTCAAAATTGAAAATCCTGCAATGAATTAATTAATGTGTTCATTTAAGTAATTGAGGAATTTGAGGATTTGATTGAATAATGGAAGTTGTGAAATTGGGGACAATTAAGCGACAAGTTAATTTTTGAATTGTTGAATTATGAATTAAGAATAACTATTTTTTCAATTAATTATTAGAATGTTAAGATTGATGTATTGGGATAATTAATTAAATAATTAATTATGGGATTATTTTTTATTGTGGATTTAATTATTTAATTGGTGAATTAATTGATGAAATTGTAGATATTAATTACTTTTTGAATTAATTAATGAAAATCAATGAAACCAACTAATTTATGAATTAATTGAAGGCACTTACATGATTAATTAATTATTGAAATGATTAAAATATTTGATGTGATTAATTAATTGTAGGATTAATTAATATGAGATATGTGATACATTTTAGATACATGATACATGTGAGACATGTGATACCTGTGGGATATGTGATACTTGTGACATACCTTAATGATTGAGAAAATGGGGTGTAGTACATGTAATTAATCTTTAAATACCCACAGGTTTCTATACATGGCATTCTAAAAAAAAGACATACATGTATATGTATAGGATATAGAGTGTGGCTTCAAATACCCATGATGTGTGAGATATGAACTGATGATCTAAATACTCATGGGGTGTTAGACTTGATGATCTACACCTAAGATAGTGGCATTGAGAAATGGTTATAATTATATGTATCACTAGTAGAAATTAGATTCATAGTGAAATAACATTTATTAAATGAATTTTTAATTGATAATTTGAAATGTTTCATACTCTGGTATGGGAGGAAGTAGGTATTGTGGATTGGGAATCTACAGGAACCGGGGGTTTATGTTGCTAAATAAACAACATATGATAATGATATAATTTTTTACTTATTCATTTTACTTAATTCTTTATACCACATAGTACACTTTTTATTGACTCGGTTTTTTTAGAAACCATTGGTGGTGGCCTACTGAGTTCTACTCAAAACCTACTCAGGATGCCTGATCGGTACCCAAAAAGATTTCATCGATTCTATAAAGGTCATGGGAAAAGGAATTATGTTAGATGGATGTGTCAGGATGGAGAATGGTTTAGGGAACTAGTCATGGTTAGGGACATGCTTGGGTGTTTTCAGCGTCTTCTTTTGAGTTTTAATTTTAGACACTTGAAACGTACAGTAGCATGGCATGCTTATGATTTATTTGGATATAAGATTTACTACTTTGATTATCTTTAGATAATTTTATTTCTTATGGTTATAAATTCTTCTTATATTTTTTATTATTTCCACTAGTGTATTTATCTAATAAAATTGAGGATATTCTCTCCATGATTGACTTATCAGACCCTCTCTACTCGTTGGTAACTTATGGCATACGAGGAGGTGCGCTTGAGGTCATGTGACCTACCGGCTCAGGGCATCGACAAGTGGAACCCAATCTGGGACCTTACAAAGTGGTATAAAATGATATTTTCATTTATTTTTTTCTTTTGATTTACTATTCAAGGAAAGGTAGATATGAGACTTGGAAGAGTCAAGCCATGTTAATGGGATCATGCATGGGAGTTCCAAACCCATGTATGGGGGAAACCCAAGTATCTAGGGTGGGATTGTTGTTATTGTTGTTCATTGTTACAGTTGAATAATATTTCACCTTTAGTGATACACTTTTTGTGTGATTTGATTATTTTTTA
The DNA here is from genome assembly GCA_963277665.1 of Viscum album. NCBI lineage: Eukaryota > Viridiplantae > Streptophyta > Magnoliopsida > Santalales > Viscaceae > Viscum > Viscum album. The sequence goes on along the minus strand of OY728121.1, from coordinate 2,125,065,488 downwards.
TGAAGATTGTTGAAAATTTAATAGTGGCCCAGTTTGGCATGAGGGTTGAGTTGCATGCATTATTTTAGAAACTCAAGATTATTTTGTGACATGAATAATTTTATGTACGCATGGTAAAATATGTTTTGGGTAGGTTATTAAAAATGAACTGTTTTTATTTTTTGTGAAATTGAGTTGAATAATAGTGCCTAATATGAAATTGGATATGGTAAAAATGATGAAAAATGTGAATAATTGGATGTGAAAATGAGAAACATGAATAGTGAAATGTGTTTACCCTTATTAAATAAGACCTTGGTGTAGGATGGTTAAGTGTTGTAATAATGCCTCGGTTTTGACTTTGTGGAGAGGTTTAGGGAAAATAATTGTTATTACTTGTTGTGTTTACCTCATATGCAAATGTGATAAAGTTGTTTTTTGAGTCCCATAATGTGTGTTTGCAATTGTAGAGATATGACTCCACAATGATGCCTGTTGATAGTACGACATGAGGATATGGATAGAGATTTTCCACCATCAGTGGAACCTCAGGCACCAATAGTGCCTATTAAAGAATTAGGGGAGAAATTCCAAGAGAAGTTTTCCCACTTAATATAATTAATGGAAAGTGACCCATGGAGGGTTGTGAAAAGAATGTCTGTTCTGATGAGGGAGTTTTAGTTATAGAACCCTATAACTTTTACTAGATATGGTGGACCTGAGGGAGATTAGTTCTTGATTAAGTCTATATAGACTACACTTGACCACATAAATAATCCTTATAAGAAGAGAGACAAGCTAGATACTTACATTATATGAGGATTAGTGAAGTGATAGTGAGATGTTCAGACTGAAAATAGAGATATTGGTGGTATGTTATGGAAGGAATTCTTGGAGAGGTTCTTAGATCACTTTTATCCAAAGACACTGAGGTAGGAGAGAGTAGTTGTGTTCATGAGATTGAATCAGGGGAGTAAATACATAATGGACTATGTCATATTCTTTATATATTTTCAACACTTTAATCCAGTGTTAGCAGTGGATGAGGTTACTATGGAAAATTGGTTTCGAGAAGGAATTATGTGTGAAATTAAGTCCCAGGTAAATATATTTAGGGTGATGATGTTTTTAGAAGTGGTAAATCAGACTCTCATAATAGCAGGTAACCTAAAAGAGGCATCCAATGGTGGATATGTGGTTTATTCTAGAAGATCTGGAGGTACATATTCTGAGTGAAGGGATCATCATTATGAGAACCTTATTTCAAGCATTGGGAAGAAAAGTTTCCTGTCAGAGGTATCAGTTACTCATGATCTTACTCAAGTAATTTTCCACTAGAGTGGTAGACATGGACACTTTTTTTGACATTGTCCTCTACCACCGGTGGAGTGTCAAGCCTATGAAAATATGGGTCAACTATAGAGGTTCTATAGGAACCTGAGGTTGATGGTTAGTGATAGAGGAACTAGAAATAACCAATGTGTGGGAAAGGGATCTTCTACACCATATCTATCTGGAAGTTGGAGTTCTACTGGCTAAGGCGATAGAGGTAGTGAATGTGGTACTTCTGGAAAGGATCGCCCATATCAATAGAGTACTATAACTCAGGGGAGAAAGACTGCATCACAGGGAAGAGGAGCATGATAGATACTTTCAGTGCATCCTACACTTGTGGATAGTGAGGCTAGATCATCAAAATCGAGAGGTACAATTCTTGTAGATGCTACATTATCTAGTTCTTTATTTTATACTGGTGCCTCTTATTACATTATATCTACAAGTCATTTTAATGGTTTGAGCAGGAAGGTGGAGTTTGTGAGTGGTAAAATGATGATAGATACACCATTGGGAGTACAATATATAGAAATATGTTTTTTCAAGGTATGTTCTATCAAAATTAGGAAGTATCATTTTTGGCGGGATCTCTATATCCTTGACATGTTAGGCTATGAACTAATTATGGGTATGGACTGGATATTTTCATACCAATCCCACATTGATTGTTACAATGGGATGGTGACATTTACATATCCTAAGGGTGACCATTACAATCACCATGGAGAATGGGATATCCAGGTATCCCATGTAGGGATAATTAACCAACAACTAGGAGAGATCACAACCCATGTTTCTAGTCTTTTCATATATGATAGAGGTATAAAGCATGATATATTTCCACTAGTGGTGGAAAAATTTCAAGATTTTTTTCATGAAGACTTATCAAGGTTTCCACATGAAAGAGATATGGTATTATTTATTAATATCATAATAGGGGATGATCCAGGTTATATTGCACCATTAATAATGGGATAGATAGAGCTTCAAGATCTCAAGACTCAACTGGAGGATCTGGTGGATAAAGGATTTATCTTTATGAGTATGTATCCTTGGGGTTCTCTTATATTGTTTGAAAATAAAGATGACGAGACTCTATGTCCATTCCTTGATTAACATAAGTTGGAATGGATGACTGTGAAGAAATAGTATCCTTGATCCTATATCAATGATCTATTTGACCAGTTTAGAGGATCTTGTGTGTTCTCAAAAATTGACTTGAGATTGGGATATCATCAGCTTAGAGTAAAACCTTTTGATATAATGATGAATTATTTCATAAGTAGGTATGGAATATATGAGTTTTTGATAATGTTGTTTGGGTCAATGAAGACACCAGCAGTGTTTATGGACTTGATAAACAAAATCCTCCATTCTCACCTGGACCAATTTTTGGTAGTTTCTATGGATGAAATCTTGGTGTTATCCAAGAATCATGCTGATCATTACCAACATATTTACATCATCCTAAGTACACTGCGAGAAAATTTAGTATACACCAATATATCTAAGTTTCAATTATAGATTGATCATGCACACTTCTTGGGTCACATCATCTCGGAGAAATCTTTGTGAGTGAACCCATAGAAGGTTCAAGTAGTGGTTTATTAGAAGCATAACAAGAACATTTTTGTTATCCAAATATTTTTGGGTTTATTTGGATACTACAAGAGGTTCATACTAGAATTTTCCCAATTGGAAAATGGTTAGAAACATGTGTGAATTATTTTATGTTTTTTATGAAACACTTGACATTGGCACCGATATTGATCCTACTCGAGATAGGTGAAGAGTTTATCTGGTATTGTGATGAATTTGAGATCAGAAATGGAGTAGTGTTAATGTTGGGAGATCGATTTGTGGTGTATGGATCTCGTTAGTTAAGTCCATGTGAATGTAACTACCTTATTCATGACCTTTATTTAGGAGAATTGGTTTATGGTTTGAAGTTTTGGCTAAATTATTTGTTGGGTCAGAAGTTTACAGTGTATACTAACCAAAAGATCATAAATTACATCTTCTTAAAATGATATTTGAATCTTTAAAAATGGATATGGGATGAGTATTTTTAGTCTTTTGACTTTGAGCTAGCATATATTCCTGGAAAGGGGAATAGAATTGCTGATGCTCAAAGAAGGAAGACATAGACTCGTGAAGTACATGAGTCTAGTACTGAGTGGAAGATGATGACTCTACTAGCTAAAATGCATGTGATGGTTCTAGAGAGCCAAGAGCAGATGTCTATCATATCAGTTTCAATGGCGTCTACTCTTTTGAGCAAGATAATAGGTAGGAAGTATGAGGATCTGGAGTGTTTGACCACGAGGGAAATAATTTAAGGTAGGGAGTCACCTTCCGATTGGAGCAGAGATGAGGATGAGATCATCTATGTCAAGAATCATGTAGTTGTTCCTATGAGTATATGGGTGGAGTTGATGCATGGGTTTCATGACTGAAATGGGAAGTACATCCTGGTTTTACCAAACTTTATCATGACCTACGGTGATTGTTTTGGTGGCTGGTAATGAAAAAGGAGATAACATGGTTTGCAACACAATATCCCACCTATCTGTAGGTGAAGGAAGAGCATCAATGACCTGGGGATTTTCTACAGCTATTTTCCATTCTAAAATGGAAGTGGTACAATGTGACTATAGAAATTATAGTGGGTATCCTAAGGATTCCTTGAAAGATTTATTATATTTGGTTTTTTATTGATCGACTAATGAATGAAGCACATTTCTTACCAATATGGGAAACTTTCCCAATGGATCAGTTATGAGACTTGTATGTTAGGGAGATAGACTGCATGGGGTGTCGTGGACTATAGTTTTATATCATGACTTATGTTTAACTTTTTTATTATATTAAGGATTGAAGAAGGCTCTCAATCCACATGAATTATTGAGTACAGATTTTTACCCACATAAATATGGGTAGTTGAAGTATACTTTATATATGCTTGAGGATATGCTATGGGAATGTGTTCTGGACTTCAGTATGTATTGAGAGAATCACTAGCTTTGTTGGAGTTTTATTATAAAAATATTTAGTAGGAAACTATATATATTGAACCATACAAGGTAATTTATGGTAGGCCATGAAGGTTACCTTTATGATGGATGGAGGTAGGTGAGTTTGAACTATTGGGAATGAGTCTTGTATAGGAGACTTCATAATAGGTTCATCTGATTCAGAAATGTATGGATATGTATTATAGTAGACAGAAGTTGTATGATGATAGAAATAGAAAAACCCTAGAGTTTGTAGAGGGTTATTGTTTATTCCTTAGAGTGTCTCCGATATTGTTTTACTATAGGATATAGAGACATGTAAAGTTGGCACCTGGGTTAGTTGGACCGTTTGAGGTTGTGGAGAGAATCGATCCAGTGGCATACCAATTGGATCTTCAATAGAAATATAGGGATATTAATGATGTTTTACATGTATCACAACAATAATGGAATCATACTAACCCTTCTAATGTGATCAATGTGTATGAGGATGACCTTGAGATGGATGTGTCCTCTGAGAAGCGTCTAGTATGCGTGTCAGATCGTAATGAGAAAGTGTTGTGGGGAAAACAGTCTGATAGTTCATGTATTATGGAAATACATGAATGTAAAGAGGAAAAAAATGGGACAGGGAAGAAGATATGAAAGATCAATGGCCTACCCATTTAAACTCAGAATCTAAGGGACGATCAAGAGTGCCGCTCGAGGATGATTTGTTATAAGGTGGGGAGATTATAAGATCCTAACATTTTCTGAAGTTGTCATAGGCTTTATTTTAGGTAATTATTTTTCCTTATATGATTAATTTTTGTTCAGTTTATAACTTGGTTTTTTTGTATGATATTTTGAGAAAAATGGAAATTATAGGGTTGTGCACTGTTGTCGCACGATTTTCCCTAACCAAGTGACCCTACCCAGCTAACTGTGAAACACAAGAGAGAGGGGAATTTCATGTTTGGTGCATGGTTTGTCAAAACATGCACCCTATTAGGAGTAACCATGAACCCCTAAAATAATAGGTTCATGACTTTGGATCACAATTAGGGAAAATCATGTGCCCCATCCCAACTAACAGTGCCTGAGAATTTATTAAGCTCAAAAATTAATTCTAAAATTCCTTGAACCACCTAATTAGACCAAAATGGTCTCCCATTAAACCTTAGGTGGTATTTCATGATTTTGGATCTCTCCAGATGAATTAAAAACCTTCCCAAGCCCCGTTCTTTGCGAATCAAAGCCCTGATCAAAGGTCTGATCCTCTATCAGTAAGTGAATCCTATCCCGATTCTTTTTCTATTCTTCTTCCATTCTTATTTGTTTCTTTCAATGAATAAATCATATGTTTGGTTTATATCTAATATATTTGGTTAGATATAGATCTATGATTCAAGATCTACATCTAGATTTAGAATATCTTGATTTAGGATTTTAGATCTAGATTCCAATCTATATCATTGTGTGGCTCAATTTTGGGGATTTTTGTTGGGAGATTAGTCATCAGAAAATTGAGGTAAGTGGTCTATTATTCGAATCACATAGTTTTATTTTCAATTACATGTTTTTGATTGTATAATTTTTGGGATTCATTTATCAATTTATATTCTTACATTAAATAATTAATGTGGTTAATTAATTAATTGAAAAATTTGTGGATTTGATTGAATAATGGAAATTGTGAAATTATGGATAATTAAGTGATGATGTAATTGTATAATTTTTGAAAGGTGAATTAAAAATAGTTAATTATTTAATTTATTATTAGAATATTTTTATTGATGAATAGTGATAATTAATTGAAGAATTAATTATGGGATTATTTGTGATTGTGGATTTAGTTAATTAATTGGTGAATTAATTGATGAATAACGTAGATAATTTAATTGTTGAATTAATTAATGAAATTTATGTGAATAATTAATTTATTAATTAATTTAAGGGACTAGCATGATTAATTAATTATTGAATTGATTAACAGAGTTTTTATGATTAATTAATGAAAGAATTAGTTAATATGGGATATGTGATACATGTGAGATACATGATACATGTGTGGCATGTGAGATATGTGATACATTTTATATATGTGATTAATTGAAAAAATGGGATGCATGACACATAATGATGCTCCAATTACCCTTGGGGTCCTAGACATGGAGTTTTAGACCCAAGGCATGCATGAAGATTTTTGGGGCAATAACTTAGGATCTAAATACCCATGTTGTGTGAGATATGGACTGATTCTCAAAATAATCATGAGGTGTTAGACTTGATGATCTATGGATAAGACAATGTAATTAGGATATGGGTAAAATTAGGTGTTTCATGAGTTAAAATTGGATGGGTAATGAAATCCCATTTATTAAATGAATTGTGAATTTATAATGTGAAATGTTTCAGACTCCAGTATGGGCTGAAGTAGGTATTGAGGATTGGGTGTCCATGAGAACTCGTGGGTATATGTGGTTAAATAAATAAAATATGATAAAGTGATAATAATTTACTTTTTCATTGTACTCACTTCCTTATTCAATAGAATACACTTGTTATTGACTGCATTTATTTTAGACACCATTGGTGACGGCCTAGTGAGTTGTAGTCACATCCTACATGGGTTGTCTGATGGGTACGTGAATTGATTTCATGGATGCAAAACAAGTTAAGGTAAAAGGTCCTATGTTAGATGTATGAGTTGCTATAGATCCAAGTTGAGGGAACCAGATGTTGTTTGGGACCCTCTTGCGAGTAATCAGTGTGTTCTTTTATGTTTTGATTTTAGAAACTTGACATGTACATTAGCACGATATGATTCTATTTTAGTTATATATTAGATTTTATTATTTGATTATCTTGATATATTATTATTTTTTATGGTTTTATATGATTCTTATATTGTTTATTATTTCTACTAGTGTATTACTCTGATAAAAGTTTCTATAGTCTCCCAATGATCGACTTATCAGCCCCTCACTACTAGTCGGTAGCCTCTGACGTATGGGGAGGTGCAGTTGAGGTCATGTGACCAATTGAATCGAGGTTCTCACATGCTGTTCCCATTACAAGATTTTATAGATATAAAAAAATTAATTCCATCATTATTACATACCTTTAGTTGTGGTGATGGAAGAATGAACAACATTAGTTCATGGGGCGGTAGTCTGTCGTAAAAATAGACAATAATTGCATATGTAATTTTATTAAAGTGTGTGAAGGTGTAGACAATAATATAAACAAAAAAATATCAGTATATTTATGATACTAATTTTATTTTATAATCTTTATATTAGAATAATTGATGTGGTGGATAAGTAAATAAAACAAAAATGCATGTGGATGAAAATTACCTTTTCTTTGGGTAACTCATTTTGGTTTACACCAAAGTGATTCCTTGGTCAGCTTTATACCCAAAGTGATGCTTCTAGGATTATAAGAGGTATGTTGGGAACTTATTTTGTTTGTTTTTTTATCCAAAGGTCTCTATAGTTATGAATAAGTGAGGGGGGGGGGTGAGTTCTCTTTTATAGTGGAGGAGGAGTGACATTCATGTAAATATAAAAAGGTAAAAATTATTGAGATGTATCCCTTTCATAATGTGCCTCCAATAATGGTAAATGTTCTATAAAATTTGGTATATTGTCTAAATATTTCCATATAATGGATTTTAGAAAAGTTCTTAGTACATTTGTCCCCTTAATATAATGTTTAACCACTAAGTAAACTCATTTTTACATTAATCGTTGTAAGTAATCTTAATAAATTTCACCAATATTTTTAGTAAAAATAGATTTTACCCTAATAGAAGTTATAAATTGTTATTATTAAAAATAATTATAAATTTTTACAAATTCTTGTCACATAAGTGGACGAAATTAATTAAAAAAATAATCATACCGGTGGGACGAAACAAGGGGTTTTTAAACTGAAAATGTTCAAATGTTTTAAATGTTTTTATATTTAATTTCAATGTAATGTTGATTGAAATGAACTAAATTAGATTATTATATATATATATATAATTAATCTAAATATAATTTAAAACCCATTTAAAATATAATTTCATAATATAAATAAATCAAACAAAAAGTAGTTTTCAATTAAAATTCAGTATTTTTTTACTATTGATGAAAAAATACATAAAATTTACCCAATGTAAATTAAGAAGTTATGATTTGAAAAATGAAGTTTATTTTTTAGAACAGAAATTATAAAAGTGTCTAAAATTATTTTAAAACATGTCTTCCATTAAAATGTGGAAGAACTACCTTTTAGAAAAATATAGCTTTTTATGCCAAAAATTGGATTTGTTATTATTTTTTGTGTATCAAACATACTGGATGAATGTAACAACATTTTGATGAATTTATAATATTAAATTTCATTAATATCTCTATCTAATATTTATTAATTTAATATATTAATATAAAACCCCTTTATTGTTATGTAATTTTTTATTATTAAAAACACATTCTTTATATTCAATTGGTTTTTATTTTCATTTATAATTAATTGATAACAGAAGAATTAATTTTATAAACATGTCTAAACCATGGTTTCATAATTTATTTTATCTCATTAATATCTTCCATTACAATAGCTAGGTGATAACTATACCAATATTTTAATAATAATATTAATAGTATATTTTAGTTCGGAAAAACTCAGTCATGTGTGTAATACAAGCTATCGAAGGAACTCAACAAATAATACAAACATAGTGTTGAATGTACCAAAATATAATCTATGTTTTGAGTATATTGTAATCATAATTTGGTGTTGCATATAAAGAAAGAATTAACATGGTGTAACATGCAATTCAAGCTATCAATGAATTTTAATTTATTCAAAAAATAATAATTTAGAAATACTAAGGGTGTTACATTCTACCCCCCATAAAATGAATTTCACCCTAAAAATTTGTTTGGGTCATAAAAGTTTTAATACTCAAAATTTACGTTCATAGAAAACAACATCCTAAAAAATGAATTCTAAATCTTTTTTAAAAAAAGTAATTTTGGGAACCTAACGGTTACTCAAAGTAACTCATAACTAGGTTTCCACATAGGATAACCTAGGAGGTACGAGAAAACTTGGACATGGAAGAGAAATCTAATTATCATGTTCTGATGGAGAGTAATAGAGAACATGGTAAAGATAATGTTAATGATCAGAAATCCACAAACCAATGGGGATTTAAAATAGTAATTGATATCATTAAAAATGAGGATAACAATACAAAATTTTATTTCAAGAAACTTTTTCCTAAAATTTATTATTTTTCAGGAGAAATTATACTTACTTGATTTCTTTAAAATTCTTAACAACAATCTCACCCTTGGGGTCTTCCTTGACCAAATTTCACTTCATCTATTACTCCAAGAAATTAAGGTGTATTTCGTTATTCCTAAATCACTAATAGATCATGAGATCCACAAATAGGTTGATAATTCATTTCATATGTCCTTTTTTATTATCAGGAAAAAATGATGAGCACATGTCATCCAATATGAAATAAATCCTTATATGGTGAGATAATAATATAATCAATAAAACCTCATCTAAAGTTTAACATAAAACATTCCATAAATGGATAACTTTATAACCCTTCCAAAAGAGGAAAATGTAAAACTTTATAAATATGGTCACAAATTTTTTCAAAATCAATTCAACATTGATCCCCCATATGTAATAAAGTATCTTTTTTTATCACTTCAAAAACACGTGAATACCATCATCATATATTCTATTTTAACATGGTAATTACCATATATCCTTTTGGAAAACATGCATGATTATTTATTCAAAATATTATTGGGTATATTCCTTAAATCCAAGAATGTTCTAAACTCCGTCAGTGATAGGATAATCAAATTTTTGAAAAAATGCTCAATCATTTTCAAGGTAATAATTATCGTCCAATTTAATTATTCATATCCAAAATATCTTTATTCAAAGATAATTATCTCCACATTAACAACATTTTTAGGGTCATCATTCCCCTAATAATGTGTTTTCAATGAATATCACTTTCCCATTAAATCACTTTTCTAGTTCATTAGAGCCATTGAACATATTCTTGAAAATCCTTAGTGAAAATCATAAACTGAAAAATACATATATACTTACCATTCATAAAAACTTCAATTATTACTCTTCAAAATTAATCCTTTAATAAGGCTACCTAATATTATTACTTAATACCAATTTCCTTTCACATTTCACTAGTATTCTCTTCATCATCAGCAATATAACCATTATTCGTACCACCTTACTGATTCTATTTAGAAGACTTCCACTTAAGAAATTGATTTTAATAATTCCCATTCATTACACATTTAAATCATTCAACTGTTGATAATTTATTAAGGATTCCATTATTACCATTCATTATGTTAACCAAACTTTTCATTTTCCCTTTACAGTTACATATATTTTATCCTTATTTTCCATGGTCAAAAAATATTCCTATTCTTATAAGACATTCACTTGGGTGAATATTTCCACTTTATTACCAAAATTAAAATGAAATATTCTTTCCTACATTGTCTCTATTACCCATTTTCTTAGTGAACTCTTTCCTTATCTTCTTTGATGTGTCTAATAGTTAATTAAGGTACACATTGTTAATTATGTTCCATGAAAAATTATTAGGCATGATCAGAACATCCTTCACTCTAGTGATCATCCCATTTGACTAATCATATGAAAATTTTATATCACATTCAATGTTAAGCCAGTCCATTCTAGTTCCCCCCATTGGATAAAACTAGAAAGCATATTGAGAGAAACCCTTATCAGAGAAGAAAATCAAATAATCATGAAAAATCACTTATATGATGTTGAAATTACGACACCTTATTTAATCTATGACACATTTTTTCATTAATAGTAATATTCTATTTAAATGTTTATTGTTTGTTGGTAAATAGTATTCGAATTTCCAAATAATATCCCCAGGAGTGTCAAACCATGTGTGCAGTATGGACCATTTTTGGTCACTAATCCCCGATAAATTATAGCTCAATATAGTGTTCTTATGGTTGTAACCCCTACGTAAATCTATGATAGATCCAAATACACTTATAGTATCCAGATATGGATTTAATTTCTTGAAAACCACTCTCTCAGTCCTTTACCAAAATTCTAGGATATTTTTCTAAACATTGACTTATCCACAGAATTGTCCTTAACGACACCATTAGACATATCCTTATGAATATAACTAGAGATATCACTAAAGTTTTCTCATATTTATATCCATACTTTGACTAAATATTTCCTTTGATACCAAATATAGTTACATGGGTTTATGATACATGGATATTACATCATTTTTTAAGAATATTCAGTGCATTACAAAAGTACATACCCAAGGACCATATTAGTTTAGTGTCTTTGGAAACATATAAACACAATCTTTTAATTTGGTGGAATATCTTCAAAATCTACATAAATAACTTCCCATTTAGTGCTCTTCACAAGAATAACCTATTTAAAACCAATCTTCATAACCAAGGTAAAGCAAAAATTTGAAAAGATGAAATCAGATAGTCAATAAGGTTAAAAGAGGAAGATATAAAATCCTAAAAAAATTATAATGGTATGAGAACATGATCATGAAATTATAAAATAATATCCTACATATAAAAGATTATAAAAATGAATCCTGGTATAAATATTGGTAGTTAAGAATACATGAATCATAAGGGAATTAGGAGAATAATCCATGAAAGTAGAACATAGGAATAGGATAAGTAATTGTGGGATACACATAAGAGTATGAACTGATTTCAATAGAAGTAAATGGATTATTTACAAGGACATATTATTGGAATGAGTTTACTCCCCAAACCATCTTATTAGTCAAGTTTCACTCCCAAGACCATCTTAGAAGGCATAGTTCTTTACTGATCGGATTTCACTCCTCACTCAATCCGTGTATATCTCATGAGATATAAATCATTACCCAATGCATTGTAGGTAGATATAAGAACCACCCATATCACTGTGAAATCATAAATAGGCATTCCACAAGATCATAAACATTCATCATATCATAACCAATGAAATTAAATGGGTATCATAAACATGTCATCATATCATAACCCATGGGAAATAGATAAGTTTCTTATTCATTTCATCAAAATGTAACCCTTGTAAAGAAGTGTATTTCATATGAATATAAATCACGGAAGAGAAACGGGTGTCATAGACATCATGTCATCAAATAATAAACCATTATGGGAAAGAATATGAATTTTACCGTTAGATCATATCCCTAGAAAAGAATGAGTAACACTGATGTATGTTTTCTTAGAGGGAAAAGAATTTTCATATATCTTTTAAAAACATTTCTTAATGAAAATATCTATTATTTTTTGAAAAAAAATTTTTAGAACATAAAATATTTTTAAAAACCTTTTTCTTTTAAAAAATCTTTGAAAACATGTAAGGGGATATTTTAAAACAATTTAAATCCTTTTTATTTGAAAATAACTTTAAAATATCATTTGAAAATATTTTTTAAATTTTTTTTAGAAAGCATGGTTCTGAATTTTTTTTTGACTAAAGAGATAAGTAAAATTGAATTTTCTTAAAAACATTTTCTTATTTATCTTGTCTACTAAAGAGTGGGAAACATTACCATTATATAAAGATATCATGAATTAATATAGGATAAGAAAATTCCGGAGATTTATTGAGAAATGAATCATAATATTTCATCAATGTAAGAATAATCATAACCAATACAAATAATGATGAGATTATAGAAATAAGCTCTTAAAACTTTGGTAACTTTGAATAATAATATCCAAAAAATAGTAAAATTTCAGGTAATGCCCTGAGCATAGTTGCCTAGAGCTGGTGCACTGTTTATTAAATTAAAATGATTACAAGAAATTTGTATCATGAAGGTACAAATACTTTAGTATATTTGGAAATCCAGATACATATATAATTTCAATATTATAACATGAAATAAAAAACAAAAAATAAGTTCCATTGGGAATATCCCCGACTTTAAGAATATCCATGCATGTCAAACATAATATACCTCTTCATGTCCTGGGAAAAATAAAAGATAAGTAGGGGTGGGCTTAGATGCTCAGTAAGGGTAAATAGTAAATCAGAATATATCATAAAAATAAGGATTAGGCATGGTGAATAATTTAAAACACATGCCTTTAAAAATATAAACTTGAACATAATATGGAAAGAATATGAGATGAGTAAATATCACCATAATAAAACATAATCAGGGTTATTCTACTGGTAGAATAACCACATGAAATATGAAAATATAGATTCATAATGAGGGAAATGAATATACCGAGTATTCTGAAACATACTGTCAAGACCTCATCCAAGGCATCTAAAAATGATCAACGCCTCAACCAAAACAATGTCTAAAAATGGGAAGGGCCTCATCCAAGTCCATATCTATTTGTCTCATTAGAACTATGGATGCATCGAGAGTCCATATCAAGCCCCACCCATCACTTAAAAATTCTAATGCATTCCTCATATGAAATGGGTGAATATAATCAACACATATATTCATTTTTAAACTAACAATTGAAATTTAATTAACTTTCCCCAATCATTTAACATAAGCACTGAGCATTCAGAGTAAAATGGTCAATGGTATCATGATAGAATATCCATTTTCAAACTAATAAGAAACCCTTCAATAATATATTTAATATGATATCATAAGAGACAGACCTCAATTAGGTACAATATTCAACAAGTGATGTTGACATAGATAGAGATACTTTTAAATGAATCCATAGAAAAATTCTTGAGGAAATTATCCTTAAACATTCCAAAGTGTCCCATTACAACTTGAAACATTCAAATTTTAATCCTTTATAATATCATGAGAATAAGGAGACTCTTCATATGATATACTAAAGATAAGTACATACACTACATTTAGGGAATGAGTGGTGAACAAGATATATATTTTATAAATGATAATGCGAGATAAGAAAATCCTTTTTACTTTTGAAAGAAGAGTTCTTTTGGAAAATCATTTTTATTTGACATGAAATTAGATTGTAAACATGTATATCCCGTAAAATAAAATTTAAGGACATTAAAATTATATTTTAGGAATAAATGATGTCCCACTGATGTTAAATCATGTAAAAAGAGATGAAAAGAATCTTTAGAAATAAAACATTTTAGAGCATTTTAAGGAAAGTATTAAAGAGAATTTCAAAGTTGAAAGACATGTTTGTTCTCGTAAATAAAGAAATTCTCCAAGATAATTTTTCATGATAAAATTAGTTTTTTTATAAAAATAATGGAGGCTTAAAATAGATTCTGTTGTGCACTTGAAAATGGGTAAAAATTCGAGAAGTTCCCTTGAATTGGGTTTGTTTATCGGTATACAATTTTGAATATTCCTTTTAAAACATTTAAATCCTAATAAAATAAAGAATAATTATGGTTGGTAAAAATATATTGAACATTAAAAAAGAATATATGTTGTGTACATAAGAATAAATAATAATTTAATTGAAGTAATTATAGAATAAGAGTAACCTGAATGAAAACGGAGGTTCGGGTAGAAATCCCTTACCACTTTGTAATCATTCAGTTTGTATGACAAAAATTAATAATATTCAAATGAAATATTGAAGAAAATTAAAATAAATTGATTCATTATATGATACATAAATGGTATGTATACATACACTATAAACAAGTATTAGTAGTGAATAATGAATATCTCACAAAAATGGATGTGAGATGAAGAAACCCCTTAAATTAAGTCTGATGGTGTTCTTCAATTGATCTTAATAATCAAAATAATAAAATTTAGGTTCATTAATTAATAATTACATAAAATAAAATACATGTAATTGAATTTTTATAACCTTATTAGGTTCATTCATGGATTTTTTATGGGTTAAGGTATTCAATTTCATTGTTTGGTATCATTTTCTTCCATGGTTTTCATGATCGATTTACTTATGTTCATGTATGGATAAGCATGTAGAATGATAATGGTTTCCCAGAATAGAATATGTATATTACTAGTGAATAAATAGAATATTAAAATTTTATAAAATTTGTTTGGTTATTTAGAGTGAATATGAATCATTATATAAAACTTTGATGACAATTGTTTGGGTTAATTGGTTATTTTTTATCAAAACAAACTCATTTTGATTTATAAATTAATATCATGTGTAAAAAAGGATTCCAGATCCTTAAATAAATTATAATACATATATTTTAGTTTTTTTCAACCATTAAAAGTTTTTCCTGACTAGATTTTAAGATGGTAATAGAAATTGAAAACCTGTCGTCCTTGATTGTGATAAATTAACACATCTCAGATGGTGTTTTTATTTGTAAAATAAAAGAAGGGGAAAGGAGAGATTATAATGAATTATTCCATTACCATAAAAAAATTATACTACATGTAAGGTACTAGAGTTATCATAACATTTTTAAAAAAATAGGTGAGGAAATAAAAAGAAAATAAAGGAACTTGAAATAAAAGAAATAAAAAGGGGAATTTACCTCTTGAAGTAATATTCCTTGAGAGCCTCTTTAAGGGAGAGGTATTATCTTCTTATGTGAACAAGGGATATTAGAAATGGGGGAGAATATTGGGAGTTTATATGGATAGAAATTTTAGGAGCTTCAAGTCTTATTGGTGTGAAGAGAAGAGGGAGTGAGGGGTGATTTTTATAGTGGAGGAGAGGGGTGATTTTTGAATATTTTTTCATTATTTTATTATTTCCATAAAGAAAACCAATAATATTGATTCATGTGACCCATAATAGTAATTATTGAATGTGATTTTTAACCAAGTTTTCTTTCATCAACCATATTTTTAGGAATAGTGAATTTAACTGATAATGTAGATATACAATATATTACCGTATTTTTCTATTCATAAAAAATATAATAATTTCAGAAAAATACCAAAAATTTACTCGAACTATTTTTCAAACAGTATAATTCAAAAATGAACTCCATTTTTTGAAAATAATTTCTAAATTTTATTAATTTAACATGTAAATAAAATCAAAATTTATTTAAAAAATAACAATTTTAAAACTGTAATTCACTTTACATCACTATGAAAAGTTAATAAAGGTATCATTAAATGAACATATAACCAGAAGAAAATAAAATGAAAATTTATTATTACATTTTATGAAAATAAATTTACATTTTAAATTATTAAATTAATCATAAATTTATAATTAAAATATTTAAGACTTACAAAAATACCAATACTTATTCTATGATCATTTTGTCACATAGAAGATGTATAAATTATATTTCTATATTCATGGGTGAAATTTATATTTTATTGGCCAATTTACTATTCATTAATATTCATAACGGTCAAGTTAATATTCCAAAAAAATGTAAGTTGATCCTAGGAGACTCTAAATATCTTACCTAACAAAATCATGTATGTCAGTTTTTCAAAATTCAAAACACAGAAGTCAGAAAATTTTGATTATTGGCTAGGTTATAACAAAGTTTTGTTTTATAGATACTCATGGTTTAATTAATTTAGTATTTATTTGAAAAATCATGGGGTGTTATATTCTCCCCTCTTTACAAAAATTTCATCCTCAAAATTTGAATTTGAACTTCGAATGTCAATGGTTGATACATGAAAATTTCCTTATGGGAAACCCACATCAAGAATAAGGTTAAAATATCCCCTCAATAATAGGGAAAGGTAAATGCATTAGTTACTAAAAAACTATGAATTCTAATTGGAAAATATGGTCATGGAATGATAATCAAACTATCATGTTCTGATGAAAACTGATAGAGAACATGCTTAGATTAAAGACCATTTCCACAAAACCATAAACTACAGTTTTGAAAAAATTGCATTGATATCATGAAAAAGTATGATAATAGGAAGACATTTTTATTTAAGACTATTTCATTAGATTTGAGGAATTATTCCACTCTATAAGAGTATTAATATATGTTCTTATTTCATAAACACATTCTTATCCTTAGTTTGTGTCTTGAACTATCTATACTTCATCTCTTAGAATAGGCTGCATCATGTGGAGACATTAAGCTCTAAAAACTCATACAATTATCAACCTAATCCATTTCATAAATGGTTTAACTTTCTATAATATCATGATCCAGTACTTTAGAATCATTACAATATCCATCCTTGCTATATCCATGTACATGGGGTCCTTGGGAATCCTTATTTTATTTAAAACTACATAATCTATCATGATAAATACATTTTCTACCTTATTTTCCTTTAATCAACATGAAGAGGACCTAAATTTTCACATTCCAAACATGTGAATATCATCATCATGGGTCCTCTTGAAATATGGTAATAACTCAAATTAACATAAAACATTGTTCGAAACATTCATTCATCCTTAAAAATGCTGTTGGATATATTCCTTATATACAAAAATGTTGTAAACTCCATCAATGATAGCATAGTCCACTTGTTGACAAGTCAATAATCATTTTCGAGGTAGTTAGTAGTTATCAAAATTAATAATTTCTTCATAATTATCTTAATCATCAGGAATATATTTAGGTTTGTCTTTCCCTCAACCATATGCTTTCCCAATATATTAAATTTCAATTGAGTCAGTTATCCTTGGTATAAATCATCATACAACCTCAAATATTTAATGAAATAATATTGTAGTACAATATTAATATATTCTATAATTCTTATAACTAGAACATTACTGATAAAATATTCCAATTACATGATTTTTTAAAATGAATATTAATCATTCCACTTCATCTACAGTAGTATCATGACTAGATCATTATCCAATAACATCATCTGGGGCATATTCCTTTGATTCTTGGGACATTGATTCAAATAATGTCCCATATACTTGAAGTTAAAGCATTGTACATTGAAAACCTTTTTATTTCACATAAAATCATGAAATTAGTGTCATTTTTCTCCACACTTTTAAAAAACTCTCATTCCTTTCATGAATTTTCCCGTGTGATTCTTTACACGGTTATCACGTTTAGTAAAACCCTTCTTTCACTTATTCCCTTTATCCATATTTTTTTCATCCATCCCCTTATTTTCATTCTTCCTTTCAAATCCATAGTACTCATAGAATTCTTTACATATCTTGTTAACACATGATACTATTTCCTCATATGATTATGATACTTGGGAGACTATATTACTTTTAAATTATGGATTAAGACCATATGATATATGATCCTTCTTACTATTTATATCACGTGCTTTGGGGAAATTCTCATTCCTTTTGATAAGCACCATTTATAATCAATTCCATATAATATATTAGATCATAAAATAATTAACTCTCTATAAATCTAAACATAGAATTAAATAATGCATTGTAAATCCTAGAACCATATACATCGGTTACTTTGGGGGTATAAATACTTCGTAATGGTGGGTGAAGAAAATGTGAATTATCCTAAGAATATCCACTGTGAGTGTCAAACAAGGTGCACAGTAAGTCCTGTTTTCATGTACCAAGATACCCTAGGTGAATCCCGAAACTCTTGGTCAGAGTTGTTACTCCTAGGTACATTTGTGCTAGAATAATGTCCACTTATAGTATCTAGACAGAGATTTATTTCTAGAAATATCCACATAATATATTCCTTACGAAATTATAGGATGTTAATGCATACTTATCCTCAAATAATATCTTAGGGATTTGTTCTCTAATCTACATTTTCTAAATCTAGTTTCTATATTTTCTTATAGACTACATTCGATACCAACTGTAATGCCTCAACCCCAGTTTCCCAAAGTCAGAGCATTATTTATTATATTGGAATGATTACAAGAAAGTTTTATCACAAAGGAAAGAATTTTTTAGTAGATTTGGATTACTATATACTTACATAAGTTTAATAATAAAAAATGAAATGAAAAAACAATTATTTACATTGGGAACATCCACCCCTCGAAGATTATCCTTTCATGTCAAACATAATATACCTCTTCATGTCCTAGGAAAAATGAAACATAAGAAGGGGTGAGATTAAATGCTCAATAAGGGTAAAAAATACAATATAAGATATCATAAACATAAATACTAGGCATGGTGAATAATTTAAAACACATTCCATTGAAAATATAAACATGAACACAATATGAAAAGAATATGAGATGAGTAAATATATCCATAATAAAATATAATCAAGAGTATTATACTAGTCTAATAACCACATGAACTATAAATTTATAGATTCACAATGAGCGAAATTCATATTACAGACATTCTGAAACATATCGTCATGGCCTTAGGCAAGAAATCTAAATATTATTATGGCCTCGGCCAAAACCATATCTAAAAATGGGCAAGGCCTCAGCCAAGTTCATATCTATTTGTATCATGAGACCTACCGATGCATCAAGAGGATATAGAGGACCCCAACCATCACTTACCAAGTCCAATAAATTACTAATATGAAAGGTGTGAACATAATAAAAATATATATTAATATTGAAACTAACAATTGAAATGTAAATAAATTTCCACAAACATTTAACATAAACACTAACTATTTGGAGTAAAATGGTGAATGGTATCAAGATATCATATCCATAGTTCAACTAATTTGAAACACTTGAAAAAAATATTGTAGATGATATCAAAAGATATATAACTTAATGAAGTACAATATTCAACAATGGATGTTGACATAGATGAAGAATCTTTTAAATGAGATCATTGAAAATTTATTAAGGAAATAATACTTAAACATTCCAAAGTGTCCCATTCCACCTTGAAAAATTCAAATCATAATCCCTTATAATATCATGAGTATAAGAAGACTCGTGATATGCTATACCAAATGGAATTACATACACCACATGCATGGAATGAGTGGTGAAAAAGGCTTATATTTCATAAAAGTTAATGTGAGATGAGAAAAATCCTTTTTACTTTTGAAAGAAGATTTCCATGGGAAAATCATTTGTATTTACCATGAAATCAGATTGTAAATAGGTATATCCCAAAAAATAAAATTCTTGGACATTAAAATTTTATTTTAGGCATAAATTATTTCCCATTAAAGTGAAATCATGTAAAAATAGTTCTTAAGAATCTTTATAAATAAAACATTTTAGGTCATTTTAAGGAAAGTATTAAAGAGATTTCTAAAGTGGAAAGGAATGTTTGTTCTATTAAATCCAAAAATACTCCAAAATCATTTTTCATGATAAAATTAGTGGTTTTATAAAAATAATTGTGGATTAAAATAGATTCTGGTATGCACTAGAAAATGTGAAAGAATTTGAGAATTTCCCTTTAATAGGGTTTGTTTATCTCGATAAAATTTTGAATGATCCTTTTAAAACACGTAAATACCCATACAATAAAGAGGGATTATTCTTGGTAAAAATATATAGAACATTTAAACGGAATTTATGTGTAGTATATAAGAATTAATAATAATTTCATTAATCTAAGTATCGAATAATAGTAACCTGAATGAAAATGGAGGTTCGGGTAGAAATCCCATACGACTTTGTAATGAATCAGTTTGTATGACCCAAAATTAATAATCTTTAAATGATACATTGAATACCATGAAAATATACTTATTAATGACATTATACATCAATTATCAGTATAAAAACACCATACACAAGTAATAGTAGTGAATAAAAAATATCTCACCAAAATGGAAGTGAGACGAGGAAACCCCTTACGTTATGTCTGATGGTGTTCTTAACTTGATATTAATGACATGAATAATAAAATTTAGGTTCATTATTTAATAATTATATAACCTCCCTTACGTTTAATGGATTTTTTATAACCATATTAGGTTCATTCATGTCCTTTTTATAGGTTATGAGATATGATTTCATTGTTTGGGAGCGTTTTCTTCCTTGGTTTTCATGATTAGTTTACTTATATTCATGTATAGATAAGCATGTAGAGTGAGAAGAGGTTTATAGAATAGAAATTGTATTTGATTTGTGAAAAAATAGAATAATACATGGTTATAAAATTCCTTTGGTTATTTGGAGTGATGATGAATAATTATATAAAACTTTAATGACATATGTTTGGGTTAATTGGAAGGTTTTGACCAAAAAAACTCATTTGGATTAATAAATGAATATCATGTGAAAAAAAGGATTACATAACCTTAAATAAGTTATAATTAATATATTATAGTTTGTTTAAACCATGAAAATGGTTTCATGACCATAATTGAAGATGGTAATAGAAATTGACAACCCGTCATCCTTGAATGTGATAAACTAACACATCTCAGATGGTGTTTTCATTTCAAATATA
Source organism: Viscum album (assembly GCA_963277665.1). NCBI lineage: Eukaryota > Viridiplantae > Streptophyta > Magnoliopsida > Santalales > Viscaceae > Viscum > Viscum album. The sequence goes on along the minus strand of OY728121.1, from coordinate 2,125,043,860 downwards.
AAATAAGTGGAAATGAGAGATGATGATGAATTATTCCAGTATCATAACAAAATTATAGTAAATATAAGGTACTGGAGTTGTCATAACACTTAGATGAAAAGAGGCGAGAAATGAAAATTAAAAGAATGGATCTTTAAATTAAATAAATGAAAAGACGAATTTACCTCTTGAAGTAATCTTCCTCGAGAGTGTCTTTAGGGGAGAGGTTTTGTTCTTTTTATGATACCAAGGGATTTTGGATGTGGGGAAGGATCTTGGGGAGATATTTTCACCAAACTTTGAGGATCTTCATGGCTCATAGGAGTGAAGAGAAGAGGGAGTGAGAGGTGGTTTTTATAGTGGAGGAGAGGGTGATTTTTGAATATCTTAATCATTATTTTATTATTTCCCTCAAGTCAAACAATAGTGTGGATTCATGTGACCCATAATAGTAATAAGTTCAAGTGAGTTTGAACCAAGTGTGCTTACATCATCTATATTGATAGGAATAGTGGATTTAACTGATAATGTATATATATGGTATATTATCGTATTTTATGATTCATAAAAAATTCGAGTATTTTAGAAAAATCCCCAAAATTCACCATAACCATTTTTTGATTTTTATAATTAAAAAACTTATTTAATTTTTTTAAAAAAATTAATTTTCTAAATATTATTTCTTTAATTTTTAAATAAAATCATAATTTATTCAAAAAATCAAAAAATCTAGAACTATAATTCATTTTATATCACCTTAAAAAGTTAATCAATGTTTCATAAAATTATCTTATAACCATATGAAAATAAAATAAAAATTTATGATTACATTTTATGAAAATACATTTCCATTTTAAATTATTAAATTAATTATAAAATTTTAATAAATATATTTATGACTTACAAAAATACCAATACATATGTTATTATCATTTTGTCACTTATATGATTTCAAAATTGTATTTGTACATTCATGGGTGAAATTTCTATTTTTTTGGCCAATTTACTATTCATTCAAATTCATAAGGATATGTTACTATTTGTAAGGGTCAAGTTACTATTCACCAAAAATTTAAGTTGGTCCAATCAGACACCAAATATCTTACTAAACACAACTATGTATGTCAGTTTTTCGAAATTCAAATCACAAAAGTGACAAAATTATGTTTATTGTCTAGGTTAAAATAAAGTGTTGTTTTGTAGAGACTCAGTGCTTTATGCATTCAACATTTATTTGCAAAATTTTGGGGTGTTACATTTCAGGAAGCTCAAAATATTATTTTATGAAGCAGATTCAATACAGAACATGTAAAATGGAATTATACCCATGGCATAAAAAATTTAGGTGCATAACATAACATGTGTCTCAATAAAGAAAAAGTGAGACATAATTACCTAACTGATTTTGTAAATTATGAATCATAAATCCCAGGAAAGAGAGATAATCATATGGATCTGTAAATACCCATAAAAACTAGGATAATAATAATGTAATAATTGTTTTGGTAGTATATACACCACTAAAAATAAACAAGTGGTGAATAAGGCACATGTCTCATAGAAATAAAAGTGAGACTAGAAATCCCCTTACTACATGAGTAACTTTTGAATCATGAGATACGTGAAAGAATAACATCAATTTAAACTTTTAATATCATTAAATAAATTAAATTCATGATATAACATGTTATAGGAAATTATGTTAACCATATAAAATTAATTAGGTTCATTATAACAAATAAGTCTCAATGGAATGTAAATTGAGACGAAACCCCTTTCCTTATGTCCTGAGTTTCTCCATACATGATAAAACCTATTTTATAATAAATATAATTTTATTAAAAATATAACATAGATCTATATTATTATATATATAATTTAATTATGAATTTATATTACCTGTTTACTGACCATTCAATTTTAAAGTTAGGTTTTAGGTAATATCCACTTTGTTTTTCATATATGTTTTTGACTTGTTATTTTTGGTCATTTTTATTTGATTATGATTAATTTATATAAAAAATGTAAACCATGATATAAATATAATATATATTCATTATATATATTTATAATTATCAACAAAAGATATAAATATGAAATTAAATACACCATTCATGTAAAAGAAAGACTGTACGTATGCAAAAATGTTGTTTCCATTTTCTTATTGTGTTGAATGAAATAAAGGAAAATAATATATATATATATATATATATATTATCATTAGTGTATAATTATTTTTTAATAACTATCTCATACTTTTAATAAACCCATCGTTAAAATATTCCATTTACAGCGTGATCGAATTATATCACTTTGAGGAGGTGGTAGTCAACATGTCCACAAAGGAGGTTATTGTATTGTCAAAAAATGGAAAGCACAAAGGTATGGTTTATATAATAATTAATTAAAAATAAATAGATATTAAATATAATATATATAATATATATATTATATAAAAATAGTAATTCCAACATTATTCCTAACGATGAGAGTTGGTAATGGAAGAATGAACAACATCGTTTCGCGAGTCGGTAGTCCATTGTGCACACGAATGATGATTACGTATCCCATTTTATGGGAGTGTGTGAAGGTGTGAGTCATAAAATTAACACAAAAAAATATCAGTATATTTAGGATATTTATTTTATTATATAAACTTGTTATAAGAATAATTTAATGGGTTGTAGAAGGAAATAAAACAAAAATGCACATTGATGAACATTACCTCTTCTTCGGGTTACTCCTTTCAGTTTTCACCAAAGGGATTCATTCTTTGGATTTATTCCCAAAGTGAGGATTATATTTTTAGAGGATTTAATTTGATATTTTATTGGATCTGGTTTGGGTTAAGACAAAGGTATTGACATGTGTGAAGATATGAGCAGGTGATACCCTTTTATAGTGGAGGAGGAGTGGAATTAATGTAAATATTAAAAGTTAAACACTATTGAGAGGCATACCTTGAATAAAGTGCCTCCAATAATTTCCCATGTTTTTTTAAAATTGGGGATATGGTTGAAATATGTCAATAAAATTTAATTTGGACAAGTGTCTTGGTCATTTGGCTCTATACATTAAAGTTTAATCACTATGTAAACTCGTATTTAATTTAATCACTATAATTAATTCTAATTACATTCACTAACATTTTTTGGTAAAAAATTAAGTTGGAATTTCTAGAAATTATAAATTATTATTATTATAAATATAAGATCCATTTTTCAAAATTCTAATAATAGAAGTGGTTGAAATTAATTTTAAAAATAATCCCACAGATATGACGAAACATTTGGTTTTTAAAGTGAAAATTTTCAAACTTTTAAAATGTTTTTATTTCTAATTTCAATGTGAAATTAGTTCCAATTACATAAATTGTAATAATACATCTATAATTGATCTATATATACTTTAAAACTAATTTGATCTTCAGTTTAAAATTATAAATAAATTAAGCGAAAATTAGTTTTCAGTTAAAATTCATTATTTTTTTAATGTTCATGAAAAAATACCAAAAATTCACCCAAATTATATTTTGACATTATGATTTCAAAAATAATGTTTATTTTTAAAAATAAAAATTGTTAAAGTGTCAAAAATTAGTTTTAAAACATGTCTTCCATTAAAATGTAGCAAAACTTCCTTTATGAAAAAATATAGCTTTTTTATACCTAAAATTGGATTTTGTTCTTATTTTATATCTATAAAAATTATTGGATGAATATAAAAATTTTGGTTGAATTTATAATATATAAATTTAATTAATATATCTCACTAATAGTGAGTAATTTAATTTATTTTTTAGAACACCTTTCTGGGCATAAAAAGTATTACTTTCATAAAAACACATCCATTATATTCAATTGGATTTTTTCATTTATAATTAATTCATAACCAAAGAAATAATCTTATAAAAAAGTGAAAACCATGGTTTCATAATTTAGTTAATCTTATTCAACAGTCCAATTTCTAATTTATAACTACTAAAATATTTTAATAATAATATTAATAGTATATAGTAGTTTGGTAAAACTTAGTCTTGGTCATAACACAAGATATCAAAAGAACTCGGCAAACAAGCCAAACATAGTGTTGTGTGTAACAAAATATAATGTAAGTGTTGTTTTTAGTTTAATAATAACTTGTTTTTTGTAAATCAATCATAACACGGTGCAACATGCAATGCAAGTGATCAAATGACTATAATTATTTGAAAAAAATTAATTCATAAAAACATTGGTTTTTATAGATACACCTTTGAAGGAGGAGTCTGTTGGATATTCCCAGTGATATTGATCAAGAATTAATTAAAAATAAAATCAATAGTATACTTCAAATTAATAAACATATTATTCATTAATAATTTTTATGAATTTGGTTTTATTGGAATTGTGTTCAAGGGATTTATGGTTTACAATGCTTATAAATTCATTGATTATATGTTAATAAATTCTTAGAAACCAATCAATTGGATATTTTATTATATGAAGAAATTTTTTGAATGATATATCATGACCCAACCACCCCATGACCTTTATAAAGGTGTTATTGACTTGAGATTGGTGCGTGCATTCACAAAGAGACTTTTAGCCAATTCCATCTCCCTCCTAAAGCTCTCTTCCTCCTTCTTTCTTTAAAACTCAAGGTACTAGAATATTCTAAAGGCAGGAGGGTCCTTCCGAAATATTTTGGGTGATTCAGTGTAGCCCATAGATACACATTAGTGAGAGGATTCTGTCGGATATTCCAAGTGATCTTTAATAAGAATTATTTTAAGATAATATCAATAGTATACTCCAGTGTAAGGGAAAAATTTTCATTAATAGTTTTTATAAATTTAGTTGTAATGGAATCGTGTTCATGGGATTCATGGTTTATAATTCTTTCTGCAAAGTTTATTAAATGTTAATTAGTCCTTAGAAAAATAACTTTTATTTATTTTCATATATAACAAAAACATTTGCATTCTATATCACGAACCAACCTGCTTGGTCCATATACCATGTCAACTGACACAATGGGTCTCTTATGTTGCATTGGTTGCCTTCCTAGCACACCATAGGGTATTACCCACTGGGGTCACAAATCTGACTAATGACTTCCCCCATATACTAACACATTTTATTTTCGTATTATTTTTCCCTCACTCACACAAAACTCAGGAAACTTCTTAAAAGGTCACCCATCCTGGCACTACTCCTTGCCAAGCACAGTTAAATGTGGAGTTTTAATCAAGTGCGATCTCAAAAAGAAAGTTTCACCTTATTGATGTGGTTAGTAACATTTATTATTTTAATTTTCACTTTTTATGGGGAGTTACACCCCCCAAATCACAACACCCTCATTGTGGGCCCAAAATCATAAAACAAGGCAGTACATATTCACTTCTATAAGGGTCTTAGATCTGATAAAATTCCAGAGGACATAACCTCCTTAATTCATAGAACTAGTCAACTAACCCCCAAGTATCCTATAATATCTTGGTTTCCTTCTTATAATACCACAATGTTTTACCCACTAGGTCTACTAATATGACAAATTAATATCCCTATAGTCCAACACATTTTCTTCCAGTATAAATCTTTACCAACCCATACACACCCTAGGAAGCATCTTAAGAGGTCACCCATCCTGATACTACTCTTGGAAAATAATGCGTAACGATGGTGTTCTAAATAGTTTGGATCCCAAAAATAACGGTGAACCTTCTTAACATGGGTAGTAACATTTAGCATTTTAATTATCACTTTTCCTAGTATGTTACATGAAAATTGTTTGAGAAAAACTTCATAAGATTGTTTTTAAGAAAATTGATAACCAAAGAGGTGCTTTGACTTCTAATTGATTTTTAAAAATGTTAATTAATGGTTTAAAAAACAATTTATGCTATATAAGGGAGTGTTTTTCATGTAGTAATTGTATTTGATTTTTTACTGATCATTTGTGTTTTTTGTGATATTTATGTGTTTTTTGGGTTTTATATTGATTTGAATGATTTTTTATTGAAAGCGTTGATTTTAATGATTTTAAAAGGATAATTTCACGGTTTGGTTTCATATATTTGTTATAAATTCCTATTTGTAACTTTATAATGTTTTTTTATGAAACATATAACACTCTCGGTTTTGAACCCCTTTAAGTTACGTTTCATTATAATCTTAGAATTATGTGAAATGAGCATGATGATTATTTGATATATGTGTAAATGATGGTTTTTCTATTAATTTTGTTTGTAGGAGAGTTATGGGGTTTATTTGGTATATTTTATTTTTGAAATGTGTTGATATATTGATCATTTTTTCCACACCTCCATTTAGTTTATTTCATGGGATCCTAGGGTAACCAATTAAGAGACTAGAAAATTAATCTATACTAGTTTATATTACTCCACTGGATAGTGTCCCTTAGTGTAGTCCATTCCATGGCTAGGGGAGTTCTACCTATGAGGCTAGATGAGAGTAATTCAAGTGTAATATTTTTTGGAATGCAACATAGGTTGACATTTGGTTCCACCCAAGTATGTATAGTGTATCAAACAACCCCAATTTACCCTAAACCAGATAAATCTCAGTATTAAACTTAGTTTTATCCCCCATGACTGTAAGATTTTTTTTATGAGAGGTGTGGTATGAACTTACACTATGGGGGAATAATTTACCTCAATGACATGGATTTTATAGGATAGATTTTCCTGAACATATAAAAGTAAAATATATATTGTGTTTTCCTGAATGATAAATTAAATTTTTATTCAATATCATTATATACAAGTCATATAGTAAAATAATATTCATTAGTGAATAAAATATACTAATGGACTTAGTGGTCAGAATCCTTCATGGATCACCATCGACCCATCTACAATTTCCATATAACAATAATTTCCCATTAACCAAGTACCATGGAACATACTAATGTAAAACATAAAAATAATAACAACGAGAACTATCTCCATATTCAATGGAGTATGTATATAGGGGTTGAGTATACACATACAAAGTATAAATTTCCTCAAAGGGTTATATAATAATTCTATATATTGATAAAGTGATCTTGTTATATTAAACTACGCACATGAAATCCCTATTATCACCTTTTTGAAAACAAGTAACAGGTCAACTGAAATATCTAAGTATGAATGTGAAGAAATAAATATAATCAATGAATATGGAAGTTTATCATCATATCATAAGAAAAAACCTAGGGGTCTATGGTAAAGGGAAGCTTAGGATCCTCACACTAAGTCCAATCCAAATCTATATCCATAACTAGTTCCATTCCCATAACCAACTAAACACAACCTACTAGCTAGAGTGGAATCCTTCACTAGTGGATTAATCCACTATCCAAAGAGAAATACAAAAATAACAGTGGTACAATGGTGGAACTAATCAGAGTAGCATCATTACTAGTCCATCCTATCCATAGTGAGATCATGAATGTGGGGGAGTAGGTTTGGTAGAGTGGTATCATTCCCTAGTAATAGATCCATCAATTACATAACATTATCACATGATAATCAAAATAGGGTCATTTTGACATAATCATATCACATCTGGAAAAAACAATAAATAAAATCAAACACCACAAACTCTTGAAAACCCCTCATTAAAATACATTAGTAATTTTTTATAAACACTAACACACAATTACATGAATATACTTTAAAATCCATGTTATCATTTATACGAATAGTTTATATTAATAATTTTAACTACAATAGATTCTAAAAATTATAAATATCACCTTCACCAAAAAAATTAAAAACTATAAAGAATTAAAATTTACATAAGAGAGACATTAATAGAGAAAGGGGTTATGACCATCGGTGAAAACTGTGTACATAGGTCCAATGGCTATGGTCATAGGCTACGACCATGGTCACTCAGCCTCTAGGGGATATTTCCATAAGAAACCTATGGATACCCTATTTATATGGGAACAAGACCCTATGGTCATATACCTATATCCATGAGCATTTACCATGTCCATAGCCAATGTAAAATAAAAAAAAAATCCACTAGCCTATTTTAAACCCAGAACCTATGAATTATATTTTATGGAGTTATACCAGTTTTCTCCACCATGTTTAATATATATTTTTAAGAATTATTAAATATTTATTATTATAATAATTATAATATTTATCATTCTATACAGGTCGAACTATCTTTGTGGGCATGATCGACCGAGGCCATAGACCAACACAGGAACAAGATAGTTCCATGGGAAACATAAACTAGGTGGGGGGGGGGGTTCCCTAGCAGGGGTTATATCCATGAGTACCATGGCCTATAATGTGAGGGTGTCCCATATAGAGACTATTTCTATAGGAAACATTTATCGTAGTAATAAAGGGTACCCATCATGGAACATGGCCCTGGGTGTCATGGCCTGTTGTGGTAGGGGATCCCCCAAGGGACATTTTTCAATAAGACATGTTGAATGTAGTGGTAGGGGTACCTAGAAGGTCCTATAGACATATGTGTCATGGAACATAGTGGTAGGCCCTTTTTATTCCCTCCCTACACCCTTACCACATCCACATCACCTTTCATGCATCAACATACGACTGATTCACCCTTGGATATGGACTGGTCTACCACCACAATCCATGTTTCCCATAGTGGGAGGGGGTCTTATATCCAATGTAAGTTCCTTCTTATATCTATATACCAACCTATAACCATGATTCTACAGAATGTGGCTATAGAACCCTAGTTGTATAGTAATTTTCTAATAGTGAGATTTAAAAAATGATTTTTCTAATTCATTATCTTACATAACTTATAAATAATTTATATAAATAATATATAGATTTAAATATGGAATCACTGAAGGTTATATCTATTTGGAATCTTCCATTGTCTGATTAATTAAATTTATCACCAGAAGCACCCCAAAATAGACACAACTTCATAGAACCCCATTGACTAGAAGGAATCCCTAAAACTTGATGTATCGAAATATAAGAATTTCAATGAAAGGAACCAGAAACAATTCCCTGGAACCCTGATACCCAATGTGGTATTGACATAGCCTTAAGGGTGTTCTTAGTCCCCATGGGTTGATGACTATCACCTAGAATAATACATGATAAAAGAGCGAATGAATTTTTCAAAAAATAGAAGAAGATAAAATATACAAGTCATTATGATCAACACTCCAATGAAAGAAAGTACCATAAAACAAACTGGAATAAATAATACCAAAGTAGTACAACATAAAAGTAATCAGTAGAAAGACAAACATCCCAAGACAACAATAACAACCCATGGTCCAAAGGATCAATAACTTACTCCACCTCTAAGTGGACCTTTTCTTTTTCTCAGAAATGACATTAAAAAACCAACAAGATCCTGAATGTAAAGGTAGGGTGTGATCTATAAATCCTTGTATAGTATCATCATGTATTCGATAATCAATTAAAAAACCAATAAACTAGATATACTATCAATTCAAATAAAACTAGGCATGGTATTATAATTTCAAATTTTAAACCAAAACATGATTCCATTTAAAGAGATGTAAGATATTTCAAAAATAATTTCAAACATTATTAAATGAAAATTTTATTTTAAAAAAGTATATATAAATAATTTTGAATGAATAATATAATTCAAAAATTCCATAACTTATATTGATAAAGTCAGAAAAAGCATATCAAGAAAGAACCGTGTACAACAGACTTGTGGTAAGTCACTTAATCTGGTAGTAGCATCCACACCCAACTCAATATGATCACCGATCTAGTCAGATGAGCACAAAAAAATATACCCTAATATAGAGAACTGATAATAGGAAATCTACACCCCATTAGGGGAATAGATAATGTGTAGTCATGCTGATGTTTTTAGTAACATTTGTCATCTTCAATCCATTAATTGGGAGGCAAGGTCCTAGCATTCATGTCCAAGTTAGCACTAAATACCTATGATAACATGTGATTCAACAATCAATCAGAAAAATTGGAAATTAATAATTCCAAATTATTTGAAAACATAATTTTCCAATATCAATTTGTAATATTTATTTCTATTTTCAAAACCAATTCATAAGTTTTCATCATTTCATGCCATTTCAAAGAGCTTTGCAGTTTAATAATTTTTTTCACAATAAATATCATATCATTTAATCAAAATTATTTCTAAATTAATCAATATTTTTTCATGAATTCACCCTATAATTTTTATTCCATTGAAAGTGGGGTTTTTATCAATTTTTATGTCCATTTAAAATCCACAATCAAATAATCACAATTCCATGTTTTTAAATTGATTACAAACTCCTTTCAATTTAATCTAGAAATTAAAGGATTCAATTTTAAGGGAATGAATTACATAACCACATACATTTAAATCATGGAATACTAATGCACAACACCCATAATGGAGAACACCAACGAAGGTCGAAGGTGATAAAGTTCTAGAAATGATACATCGAATCAAGATACAATAAAATAAAGTTTAGATCCATCCAACACATGATGATGCATAAAAATATAAAGAAGAAGGAAGGATATATTAAGAGAGTTTAAACTAGAGGAGATCCACTTAATGGAGATGGATTAGATCTTCCACCAGCACTTTAATTATACAATGAAGGGGTTTAGAGGAGTAGAAATAACATCTAGAGGGCCTTCCTAGAAAAGGAATTCAAGTTTGGGTAGAGTTATGAGATTAGGGATCTTAAAAGGGGTTTCAAAATTTTTTGAAACAATTTTTGGTATAAAATAATCCTAAAAACATAGTTTTCTATCCATGGCCACACTAATAAGCAAATTATGCACCCTGTCCATTCACCCCTACCCTATGGTGAATGGTTTCTATTAAATTGGTGCACTATTTGTGAAAAAATTCCTAAAATTTGAAAACTATCATAGGGTATGGTTTCTTGATTTGGAGGTTCTAGCTACACGATTTTTATAAACCAGGTGACCCCTCCAGAGGGCCATCAAAGGGTACATGGTTTTCTAGGACAAACTGGATGGTTTTTCTAACTCATGCACCAACTGTGTACATACCAAAGGGATTCCAAAATTCAAAAAATGTCACCTAAAACAACAAATGACAATTACCAACCAAGTCATGATATAAATAAGGTTCTAGGTGTACCTAAAAAGGTAATGGGATGTTACAACCACCCCACCATAAAAAAATATTGTCCCTCGAAATCATGTGAAGAAGTTTCCATATCAAAGAGATAAGGACACTACTTTCTCATAGTTTACTCATGATCCCAAGCATTATATGAATCAGAACCAAGCTACCATAGAATATGGAACAAATGTATAATCATCCCACAAAGTAACTTTATCTTAAAATCAACTATCCTGGACAGATTCTCCGTCATGGATAAATCAAGCTCACCACCAAGATCCACCAAGATCAAGATATTACACTATAAAAAAACTAGTTGCTAGTGGAAGTTTATTAGAGGTAGTTCTAAAGACTTTTGTGAAATAAATCATGTAAAAAATTATATAATATATAGGTGGTTTTGTTAAACCACCACAATAATTTTTTTTTAATTTTAAGATTTATCGATTATTTCAATTAAACCACCGATGAATATTTAGAAAACCCATATATACACCCCTCCATCCTTCAACCTGCTCCCCTATGTGACTCTAACCCTAACCCCTATACTCCAACCTCACTCTCCGCTACTTTATAGTGTCCCTCAACCCCCTCTGACCTCCCTATCCTTCTCCCCTAGTCAATGGAGACCCCTGACACCCTGTAAAATACAACCTATGACATCCCTCTCCCCTCATACGTAGAGACCCACATCCCCCTCTGACATTTGACATTTATCTCCCCCATCAGTGGTGACTCCCCTACCGATGACTTCTATGACCCAAACCCCCTATTGGCGGGCACCATCACTGGAAACCCTTTCATATAATTTTGTGTCCCAGATCCCACTTGTCAACAACTTTTTTGACCCCAAACTCCCCTACCAGCAACCTTCGTGACACCGACCTCCCTACCATGTACTTATACGACCTTGACCCTGCTTTTGGTGACCTTACTGAAATCAACCCCCATACCGGCAACTATTGTGACTCTAATCCCCTCTTATTGTAACCATCGTGACCCTAACCCCCTATCAGTGACCTTTGTGACCCCAACTCTCCCATATCCCCTTATAGAAATCATTGAATGTTTGATTGATTGAATTTTTCTAATTTTTTTAAATAAATTATATAATGTCTTATGAGATTAAGTATTTTTTATGTTTTTAATATTGGATTGAATAATTTTGTTGTTGAATTTGTGTTATGTTTAATCAAGACCCTACTACGACTCTAAGGGATGATCATATAATATGAAATTATATTTTGGTTGTCAAGAAATTTATTTATTCACTGATTCATATGGTTATATATATATATTTATTATTTTTTAAAAAATTTATTGAGGAAATCCTTGAAAATATAAATTAATGAATTTAAATATATAAATAGAAATAAAATATGTATTTGGATGATTAAAATTATGATAGTAATAAATTTTCTTTTCAAATTATAAAATTTTTACTAAAAGTATCTCTTTATGAAGAAATTATAAAATTTAATTATAGAATAATGAATGAGAGTATTAAACTAAATCTATCATTATGTAGTTGTTATTCACATAAGGTTTTATGATTCTAAATCACTATTTTATTAATATTTTTTGAATTTGTGATATATTATAATGCACAACTTTTATGTGAAAATAATTTTTTATTCCATGTACTATATTTAATTAAATAAAATTTATTTGATTCAATATCTCTTCAATGAAATATTTATTTACTTATTTTAAGTTGATGATTTATTTATTTATTTGATTATTAATTTATTATGATTTAAAATAATTTTTTGTATTATATATTTGTTTGTTATTATATTTACATGAAGGATTAAGATAATTTTTTAATGTAGTTTTATGATGTTCATCAGCAAGGTCTAAATATTCCAAAAAATGAGATTGTTTATCTCATTATCAATCTATATAATTTTTCATATAGAGCATAATGAACTTATTTATTTATCCATCATGGATGAAATGAAATGATAATTTATGTTTATCATGGAATTATTCCATTTTCATGATGAGAAAGTAATCATTTCCCTATTATTATAGTAATTCATATTGGACGATAATAATGAGGTGAATATCTATTTCATGATAAAATATTAGTATGTTTCTATGTAGGTGGAATTTATATAATTTATGTTCAAATATATCTTATATTATTAGAATGTGGTGGTAATCTAATTTATTTAATTATTGGATATTTTTGTGGGAAATAATAATTTATTTTATTTATGATTTAATATTACATTTTTGGTAAGAAAATGTTTATTACTTGATTCATCCCATTATCCTTTATAGTTTTCATGAAAGAGTCAATGAAGAAGTTGGGTGACATTTAATTTTGATTGTACCTATTTCATTATATATTCATATCATTATATTTGAATGTACATGGAGAATAAAATATAATACAAATGGATAAATTTTGGATTAATTTACCATGAAACATACCTCGATATGAAAAGGGTTTGGATGAATTTTTAGATCATGCAATTGAAAAAGGATCAGTGGATGGTAGAATAAAATGTTTGTGTCCTGGTTGTAAATTCAAGAGATGGTTGAATAGAATCAAAGTATATGAGAATTTGATATTTAATTATTTTAATGGTTTATATGTATGTTGGATTTGGAATGGCGATTAAAATTTTATGAAAAGTCAAAACAATGAAAATACTTTAAATGAAACATAGATTGTGCTGACAAAAGAGAATTCAGTTTGAAATTTGTTAAATGATGCATTTGGTTTTGTTGAATAAAATTTCCATGATTTTAATAGATCAACATAACCTTCAGTTGATTATTAGTAGGTTTATAATTCTCAAAACATCAGGGACCAAAAAGTGAGTTTCATGAATTAGTTGTAAATGGATAGAGAGAACTATGTGAAGGGTGTGCCATGTATTCAATGTTTTCTTTTCCACATAAGTTGTATCATATCAATTTTCTCGGTGGAATTAATGAAAAAGAAATTACCATAATTTCAAAGTTTTTCATGATATTTTTAGAGGATCTATGATCCTTTAATAATTATATGAGATGAATAATGTAATAAATACCCTTGTAATTGATTATACAAAGATACATGAATGCACGAATGATTAAATGATTTATTGGGGAGAAGAGTATAATAAAAATGAATGAATAATATTTCATAAAAGAAGAAATAATTTAATGAACAATAATGAGAGTATTAATCAATAAAACCCTAAGAATAAATAGAATAAGAAAAATATTGTAAAGGTATTGCATTACATTCCTCTGAAACCATGCTTGCAAAGATCATTCATATTATCTACAACTAGATATGGCATGAAGTGGCATGATTAGGATGGTAACAATGTTTTGATGAGACATCAAAAATATTCAACATCATGGAATATGTATGATTCTCTATATCCATATTTTTATTCAAATCCTAGGAATATACATTTCGGATTTTATTTTAATGGTTTTAACCATTTTAGTACATTATGTACTAATTATAGATTTTTTTAGTTGTTTTGATCCACTATAATCTACCTCCGTAGATGTGTCTGAAGAATACTTAATTTTTATATTGATTATTATTCCTTGAAGGAACGTTCCTAGAAATGACATTGATGTATACCTTCAACCTCTAATAAAAGAATTATTAGAATTATGGGATGATGTCATGGAAACATATGATGCTTCAATGAGAAACATATACAAAATATATGATACGTTAATGTGGAAAATTAGTGACTTTACTGGACTAAGAAATTTATCTGGTTAGAACACTCATAATGTTTTGTATTGTCTAGTTTTTAATTTTGATTTTGAACCTCAATGATTACATCATAGAATAAAATGGTGTTTTATGTGTCAAAATAGATTTATTGATTCTTCTTATAAATTCAGGTTTAGAAATAGATGATTCAATGGAGGTATTGAATTGGGAAAGTCACTCAAGGTGTTATCTGGTTTAGAAATATTGGTACACTTAATGAATGTCACTAAATAATTTGGAAATTGTCATCAGTTTAAAGAAGGGGGGATGTGGTATGAGGTAAAATATTTTAGGAAAACAAAATGAAAGAAAAAGAGTATATTTTTAAACTTATTTATTGGGAGCATAATATATTTTTTTATAATATTAAAGTAATGTATATTTAGACAAATGTTTGTGACAATGTAATTTTTACATTGCTTAATGAGTAAGGGAAATCAAAGGATCACCTTAATGATCACAAGGATTTGGATTCAAGGAATATAAATAATATTTTGTGTGCAAGTGATAATGGAAAGTATCCTTCATCTATTTTTACAATGAAAAATCATAAGAAAGACATATTAATTCTAAATTTAAAAAATGTAAAAGTGCCAGATAGATATTCAAGTAGCATATCAATGTGTGTTGAATTAAAACATTGGAGTTTACATGGATTGAAAATTCAGGGCCCACATATTTTGGTGGAGTTGTTGATTCCATTGGCATTTCTTAATATGTTACTTGAAAAAGTAACTCAGGTTTTACCTGATTAGTGTACCTTTTTCCAAGAGCTTTGTAGAAAGACACTAATTCTAACTAAGATTGATGAACTTAAAGAAATAATTGTTTAGAAAAATTATAATTTGAAGATGTTATTTCCATCATCATTCATCATAGTCATGATTCATTTGACTATTTATTTGGCCGAATAATCTAAACATTGTGGACCAGTACACTATTGATGGATGTATCCAATTGAGAGGTACAATGATATTATTTTTATTTTCATTAGTGAATTAAATTTTATCAAATAAATGCATAAATTTTTAATTTTTTTTTTCATCAGGTACATAGTGCAAAAACGAAATATTTTATGTTTTATATATTTTTAAATTTAATCTCTTTGATTTTGTTGAAGGAATCACCCAACTTAAACGAACAATGAAATATTATTAAAACCTAGTTGTTAAATTGGCATAAATGAATAGTATTAACAAAATCATAAAATATATATATTATATGTTTCATCTAATTTTTAACATTAACATTATGTGTTTTCTAGAAATGATATAAAAATTAATCAACTTTTACACATAAAAAGCTATATTTTTCTAAGGTCTATTTTTCTGCCTTTTGATGGTGTACTTGTTTTAAAACTAAAACATTAAATTTTTATAAATTATATTTGAAAAAAAAAATTATTATTGAAATTGGAATATCAAAATATACCTTGTTTTAATTTTTGGTATTTTCTTATATGTTCCATTTTTTGATGAACAATAAAAAATACCGCATTTCAATTGAAAACTGACTTTTAATATAAATAAATTATGATGTTAAATTATATTTTAAATTGGTTTTAATGTAAAATTAGATCAATAAAACATAAATTAATCCAATTAAGTTCATTTTCATATTTTTTTATATAGAATGAGGATATAAAAACATTTCAAGAATTTGCACATTTTCACTTTAATAACTCGTTTTCTCACCCTGTGTATGGGATTAATTTTAAATAAATTTTATCAAATTATGTGTTTTTAATTTTGAAAAATGGATTCTATATTTATAATCATAAGAGAGTTTTTTTAAATATGTCCCTTATATTTTTTTCCAATATGAATTGTAACATTAGTAATTTTAATTACCACTATTAAGGGTAAATCAGGTAATTTGGGGTAATGATAATATTATAAATATTATAAAATTACCATAAAACTTGTAAAAATTTTATTTTAAGATTAATTATTGAAAAGAATAATCCTTGGGATGATTTTATGAGCTCTTGGATCCATATGGATGACTGTAATCCATTTATGGTATTTTATTTAAAGAAAAGTCAACGATGTCATACTTTTATTTTTAACAAGTTAAGTAATTTATTATTGATTACCTATGGGATATATTCAACTATAAATATTATTTTTAAAGGTAAAATAGTTATATTCATCATGGTAATTTATTTTTAATTTTAGATAGTAAATAATTACCTTAAAGGCTCGCATAATGATGATGAAATAATTGTTTACTTAATGAAAAAAATAAAATAAATGAAATTAATTTTTTTAAAATAAATATAATTTGAGGTACATAATATAATAAATATATTTTATTGATTAAATTGGAATGTTTGGGATGCATTAAAATAGTTGGTTCCAAGATATCTTATTTTATTGATATTTTTAAAAGTGAAAGTATTGAGTAGTGTCAAAATAGACATTAATGATATTTTAAAATTAATAATATGTTATTAATGATATAAAATTCCTAAAAATATTAAATTCATCCAAATTATTGGTATAAGGTTAAAAATGTCATAAATTATCCATTTATTAGCCATTTTATATTTTATAGTAAACATGTTGACCCTCAAAAAGTAAAAATCTATGTTGTTATGATTGGACTCAAAGGGATTAAATGAGGGTTAAAAACAAAAGATAAGGGTATAACCATTACCTAAACTTATCAAAAAATTATTGGATGAGTATGAATCATCCCTTATAACCTTACGATATTTTTTTAGTTGTTTAATGGATTCTCTTCCATGAAAATTACTTATATATTATTTAAATAAAATATATTTATAATATGTCACACCCTTTGTATTTAATATCATTTATGTGTCTTACATTTGGGGGATTACCCAAGTGGTAAAAGAACCTTGTAATCCTTCATTGGACCTATGTTCAAATCTGGATGGGAGAAAATTTTCACGGGTATTATAGCAGTACTATAGAAGGCACTGTAGAAATGCGGGTACTGTAGTAGGCAGTGTAGAAGACTACTGTAGTAATAATATTATTCATCCCAAATGGGCCTCTAGGCCACTGGGCCTTTGGGACATCAAAGGGTAAGGTGACACAATCATGACGGGTTGGCAGTGATGCATTTATAATGCAAGCGGGGCCTTCAGGCCATCCAATGGTGGGCCTATGGGCCATGTGTTGGGATTCATGCACAATGGTCCTTAAGGAAAAAATCATAAATGTAATAAAGAATATAGGTGGGTGGTTAATCCCATAAGAGGCTTTAACCTAACTTTCTGGTTGTGTGAAAGTGGTGTGTGCGTGTGCGTTTGAATGTAATTGTACTTCCAAGCACCTAATATCATATAATTTCATTTATGTGTCCACCTTAGGAATAAATCAAGATATGAATGAAACTAAATGCCTATTTTGATATTAATGAAATTAATTTCATTACATAAATTATTTTTTAATTTTTAGAAATTATATAATTACCTTAAAGGATTCTTCAATGATAAAATAGTTTTTATTTAAATGAAAGAATGTAAAAACAATTTGTTTTTAAAATATTAATTTTGATATATTTTATATTATTTAATATTTCTAAAGAAATTTATATATCTATAATATATATTAGATATTTTTGAAATTATTATATTCTAATTCTTATTTTTTTATGGATGTATTTGACGTAAAATTAACTGAATAATATCAAATTTTAAAATAAAATGGAACACCCCCACCCCTCACTTGCTCACACAAATTTGAATCATCTAGCTTGACCAATTCCAAAAAATTTCAATTCTAAACATCCTCAGTTATGTTTTAATGTTTTTAGTCCTTCCAAAAGACCTACCCTTTATCATATAAGAAGATATTAAAGGAAGTACACTAGAGAATATGTAATTGTCTTTATCAACTATTTAATGTTTATTTTTTCTTCCACTTAATATACATGTGTTTTCCCATGATAAAGTAAAAAATAATGTATCATATATATTCTAATATGTTATTGTGAATATTACACAACCCTATTCCACCTTTTATCCATCCCATTAAAAATGAAATCATCATGCGTGCGTGGGTACGACTTACAATCTCCATGATGTGGTGTAATTTTTTTCATGACCACTTTATTTTGATGGGTATAATGATAGAAATAATTGATATATATTATAATTATGACATGATTATTATTATATAAAAATTAATATATCATCCACTTCCTTACCCTTTTATCATAAAGGGAATGGTAGTGTTGCTCGTGCGTCTCTATGGTCTACCATCTCCACGACGTGATGCGATTAATTTTCCATGTGAACCATTCAATAATGATTATAAAAAATATATATGATGAATAAATATGATATATAGGACCTTAATATAATTTTTTAGATGAAGTAAATATATCCTATACATAATAACCTGTACTTACACGACAAAACATTCATAGGAAAATGAATTATTTGACAACGAAAACAAGGGAAATATTGAAATATTATTAACAAATGGGTGATAAATTAAATAATAGGATTATATATGATATCATAAATATAGATATGGTTATATTATAAATTAAATAATAACATTATATAAACCATTATACAAGAGGTTAAATAATTTTCAAGTAAAGGAAATTGCAAGGTAAGAGTTTTTCTCATCTCACTTTTATTTCTATTAGACATGCCTTAATCAATACATATTTATTTTGTGTAGAGTACCACCCATTTTATATATTATATCATTAATGTCCTTATATTCATGGTGTTAAATATTTTATTTAAAAATTATTTACTTTTATGGGGATTATGATTCAAATATTTTAAAGTGGTATGAGACACTTTGGTTTAAAGTTATCTTTTTAAATTTATTATTTTCTATATGGGGAATGATTTGGACTATAAAGATAGTAGTGGGGGATGGTTATAGATATCCCCTCAATGTGTCGACATTTATCATGAGAAAAATCAGTTGTTGAAAAAATATTCATGTTTGTTTCCAAGCAGAATCAGACATGTTTCTACCGATCGACTTAAACTATATTGAGAATAGTTTTTGAAAGTATTGTGGTTCATGTGTCAGATACATGACATCAAAAAATTATGAATTTTCTTAATTCAATATTAATTTATTATTATACATTTGATTTTCACTATGAAAAAAATATATGGATGCATTTAATTCTCAGTTTTTTGATGAAATGGCTTGTGTGTTGAGTTCTATACTATTCCATGTTGATTATGAACATAGATTCATGATACTTTCCACTATACTTAACTCCTTACTAGAAATTAAATCTAACACTTATTTTGTTTCCTTTTCCTAGGTTATAAATAAGATATCTTTTAAATATTTTTCAAGTATTTTGATCATCTAATTTTGTTATGTATTATTTAGTATTTTATATTCACAATGTGAAAAAGGGAACCATGTACGTATCTAGTTTACTAGGCCTACTAAAAAATTTGGTCCTTCAGAAATAAATTCCTTATAGTAATGAAAATGTAATAAATTAAGGCATTAACTCTAAGTTACTGAGGTTTAGCACATTACAGTTGGTATCAAAGGAAGTCTATTAGAAACCTTGGGAATTAGATGTAGGAAATTATGGATTATAAATCATAACGCGAGGAATAACTTCGAGGATAAGTCTAAGTATTGGATATCATCCTACAGATTTCGTAATAAATATAGATAAACTTTTTCAAACCTATATAATTATATATTGCAGAGAATATTTCATTATTTAGATATCCTATAAATGATTCTTCAGGACTATATCACTATTATTAGTACTGGCCGTACTGTTCTCTTTGGTTTTAGTCAATGGATAGAACAAGAAGAAACTAGGTTAATTATGAATGTGATAGACAATATGTTTATAAGAAATAAAATGGTATAATTTCTAGAGTGAATAATATTGGGATTATTCTTAACCAGTTATCATTATATATGATTAACAACATTCACCTTAACTACCTCTCAGTCTCAAAAAATTTTGGAAGGATAGATTTTTTTGAGATATAGGGTGGTAAATACCATGGAGGAAAGATTATTTGGTTTCCATATATTGATAATGTGATAAGAAACACCCAATTGAATGTCCTTGAGGTATGGAAAATATTTTTTATATGTGAAAGAAGGATAAAAAGTAAGGAACTATCAAAGAAAATGAAATGTTTGGTTAACAAAGTGGATGAGAATAATGGACTTAGGTATTATCAACGATTAAATAACTAATACAAAAAAGGATTTTAAAAGAACTAGAAACCTATTTTATGAGTGCTATAAAAGAACTATAAATCATGTGGAAGATAATGGGGTGGGGTATCCCCTTTAACAGCGCTAAAAAAGTGATGATAAAGGGGACCCTTTGTCCTTGCTAAAAAAAGTGTTAATAAAGGACCCCCTATCAACCCATTTTTAGCATGGATAAAGGGAAACATTTATCGACAGTCAAAATTGCACTGATGAAGGCCTAGTTTCCTATGATGTGAAATTTATTTAATAACACACCCAACACCTGCATGCCTGCACAAAACAACACCATTACATGAACAAAGCACAAAAGAATGAATCAACACACACAATAGTTTTGCAAAACAATGATATAAACATTTACTTCAAATAATGAATAAAAACACACTACTATATATGTTTAAAATTTTTTTTATATGTTTACAATTATAATTATCCAACCCACATTTTTAAACATTAAATTTTCATTCTTTGGCATACGTGACCCCCTCTAAAAAATTGTCATCCATGGTATTTGTTTCCAAAAAAAGCATCCAAACTCAGGAAAAAATTAAACCTATATATGAAAACAAATATTATGTTAGTAATAAAATAATGAAATAAAATTATCATTAATATGAAGGAATACATTAATAAAATGCAATTTTTTTAAAAAAAAGACACAATTGGAGGTATACTGGTCACACCATGCGTCGTATTGAGGTGGTGTTGATTCATACTTGTCATAAACGACTCATAGATCATTTTTTAAAATATTAAAATAATCTGAAGTGTGGTTGTGGGAGGAAAGATTCATTACATGTGTTTTTGTGGTTATTTGACTAGGGTGTCCATAAAGTGTCCCATAGAGTCCTCCAGTGAAGTGGTTTTCTATGATTTAGTGGAATGGAATTTGCAAGAAAGTGGTGGTTCCATTGAAATAGGTAAGGTATGTAATGATATTCAATTGTGGAGGAACTGCAACAAGGAAAAAAATGTCATACCAATCATGCCAATAACCACAACACCATACAAACAAACACTCTTGCTCATAATCACAACACCATACAAACCAAACAATCACAATTTCAAATTTTACCAAGAATACCTTAATCAATTACGCTTGTTAATTCAGGGGTTATACAATAAGTTTTTTCATCCCAGGGAAATCATTCATTATCCATGTATATGTAAATTACAAATTTCAATATTCAAATGTTCAACAGGAACTAATCGACATGAAATTAATTTAGTTCACAAACAAGGACCACCACCAACCACGATTTTCAGTGGGGAATTTATCCCATAAAATTCAAAAAATAACCATAAATATCAAATCATGATCTCATGAAAATAAGAGGAATCGAATGAGTAATAAGTGAAAAATCACTGAGAAGGTTTTGCTCCATGTGCGACAGAGGTTCATTCGTTGTGGAGGAGAGGCATGTGGCAGAGGAGATTTCCAATAGAAAATAAAGCATAAAATGAGAACTCATATATTATACCTATCCCAAATAGGTACAATGAGATTTAGGAATGGGACATGTCTGGTAAAATATGTTTATTGGAAAATAGTGGGGTTTTATTTTCCATATACGATATATGCTTCCTATTTATTTAATTTTTGTGTATCTATTATTTTCCGAGATGTTCAACTTATGAATGGTACATGTTTAGTTTTTAGGAGAAATATCAATTTCAATTTACTCTAATTTTGGGGTAAAATATTCCAAATTAATTTTTTCTTTTCTACAGGAGATCATTGTTATCCCATATGGATCATGAATGCCTATTAGGTTAGTGAAAAGTCCGGTCAGTTATTGGTTATGATACCATCCTGGGCCATATCATTACATTTCCAATTGTAAATGACCGATGTCCATCTAAATATAGGATGGGGGGTTAGAAACTAATATATTCCCCAAAACCACTGGAGTTCCTATTGGGGTGGGTCCTGATAGTATCATATATGATAAATCATTTATAGATTGTACATTAGAGTAGTCACTGCTAAGGATTTCATCATTTGTATGGTAGTCATGGTTGTTGAACCTAGTGTGTAATATATATATCAGAAACTTATAGGTGATTAAAAGTTATGCGATGACTTCATTACCTATGAAAAAATATATAGTAAATATCTTACAAACCTCGCTGAATCTTAATAGGTTTGGTTTCATTCATCATATAGTTACAAGTGATGCGAAAAGTGTAAATGATATGTTGGGGGGGGGGGGGTGGGGTGAATGATGTAGGTATGTTGATAGAAACGATGATGTGGAAGTGTGTTTAAATATTCATAGTATATTTTTCATTATATTGATGTTGGTTTATGTAATTACATTTAGGTCGATTGTGTTATTTCATCACATGGTTCAATAAGAAGAGGTGAATCAAGCATCCAAGGATGTGCATCATAGACTAAAACTAGAGGCTGGGAATGTAAAAAATCTATCCTTAAGGGGTTATATATATAGAATTTGTTGAACAATGATGGTTTTGTTGTATTTAATTTGAATTAGTGATGGTTATATAAATTTGAGATTGTATTTATTCTATTTTAAACTGGAGTTATAATCCATGTTCCTATTGAGGTGAGTTTGTTTTGAGGATCAACATGATAGATGTAGATTCATTTATGGGGTGTGTATGAAGGAGCTTATAGTTTATAGAGATATTGAATATATATTGATGATTTTGGGGTTGTTTATGTTTGAATAATTATCTCATTATATGACTTGAAAAAAGATATTTTCAAGTTGATCTCATTTGAGAAAAAAATAATATTAAATTGTTTTTACATCGATAATTAGAGTTCTATAAAAATGAAACATTATCCTATTGTGTGGTATATAGATTACATTAATAATTCGTACATTATAATACTAGTTTCTTAATAAAATTAAATCATGGGTACTGGTACTATTTTTTAGGTATTTTTTCTATTAAAATACTCATGGATGTGTTGGATGCTCAATGGCATTGAGTGATGTTTCAAAGTAAATGTGTTCTATCAAGTTAAAGTGAATCATGGTATGAAGAATATGATTTTATGAAGATGGTAATGAAATAGTGGGCGAGTATACTCATATATATAGAATTCATGTATGTTCAGACCATGTTGAAAATGATCACCCTGAGTTGATATGTGAATCTTGGTGTTCCATATTTAGAACTACTATCATGATGGTGTTAATCCATTTTATAGGATATTTTTACCTCATTTAATGGAACTCATAAAATCCTTCACTCTTAATGGGTGAATACCCAAAATAAACACAAATGAATATATATAATGAAAACAATTATTTTACAAGGTTTACTATAAAGGGGTACAT
The DNA here is from genome assembly GCA_963277665.1 of Viscum album. NCBI lineage: Eukaryota > Viridiplantae > Streptophyta > Magnoliopsida > Santalales > Viscaceae > Viscum > Viscum album. The sequence goes on along the minus strand of OY728121.1, from coordinate 2,125,019,526 downwards.
ATAAGGAGAACACATCATTGATGAGTTAATGTGAAAAAAATTAGTATACTCTCCTTTAGTGGATTAAAATTTTAGTGAAAATTATTTTATAACAATGTTATTGTGAGGTGAAATGAATATCCACAATGAGATGGATGCTTTGAGGCATAATGTAAAATCACACACAACCATGAGGCACACTAAATGAAGAAAAAAAATTTAAACCTGGCAGCGGAGCCCCCCCCCCCCAAATCCCTCTTGAAAAACCAAACCCACACCGGAAAAATTTCCAATGAAACAAAGACCACTTCTACATAAACATGTCCTAACGGGCCTTTACACCAAGGATTTACCAAAATGTTCCCAAGTGCCATTTTATTCCATGTTAAAACACACAAAGCATATGAAATTTCCTAACGGGTCCTTGAGTTTCAAACACACACACACCCAAACATTTCACAATTTCCAAAATGTACAATATCATTTACAAACACACACCATGTCATTTCCATAAAAAATCCACTAAAACTCTAAAATGAAGAAAACTTTATAAAAAACCAAAAAAATGTATCAACAACTATACAGACAAACCAAACAATTTGTAAACAATTATATAAAAAAACCAACCAGTTTATAAACAATTTTATAACAAGCTGACCAGTTTATGAAAAAACATTTTGGAGGCCAAAAAAATTATAAATAAATTTATAAGAAACGCAAACAGTTTACTAGAAATTCTATGAAGAAATCATACAATTTATAAACAATTTCATAAATGGGAAAACAATATATAAATAATTTTTTATAAAAAACCAAATAGTTCATTTAGAATTTTATAAACCGAACAAACAAATTACAAAAACTAGAAAACACCATAATATACTATTCAAGGGTAATAAGAAGGAGCTTGTAATGTTTAAAACATTATCAAGAAAACATTTTATATCCACTGAACACAATTTCCATAAGAATACATTAACATAAAAACGGAAAAATACTTCAAAAACTATTTTTAAAAAAACCATCTAACATGAAAACACTATAGATGATTAACCAAGTGTATTGAGAAGCTTTGAATCAAGCTAATGATTTAATTAAAAACATTCAATCATCAAATGGGATTAATCAGAAAGGAAAATGCTGATTCACCTACCTCAGAGGTGCGCAAATTCGACAATAATTCAATAGAAGGAAGAAAAAGACATCGCGGACCCTCCACACACACTAAAATCCAAAAGAAACACATCACACCTAAATCCTAACCCTAAGGGTTCATCCAAAAACTACACACCCTATGAAAACTAGGGAAACCGCAATAGAGACTCATCACGGTGAATCCATGCGCTGTAGAGGTGGATTCCGAGATGGTCATTGGATGAGGAGGGCGTGCCGGAGTAGGTCTGGTGGACATGGGGGCCTCATAAGGAGGAGTAGGAGAAAGATATAGAGGAGGAGGTGGCAGAAACAATGTCAGAGGAGGATGAGTCAGCGGCCGCCGAGGAGGAGGAGGAGGCAGCAAAGACGGAGGAAGAGGCAGCAACGGCAGAGGGGTCGCAGCGGAGGACAGATCAACAGCGCAGGGGTCAGCTTCCATGAAGGCTGGAAGGGTATGAGGGAGGAGGAGCTTGTTTGGGTTCTTTTATAAAACACGATGGAACCTTTTTCAGATCAAGTTAAAAGCACTGATAAAGGTATGTTTTATCAGTTCTAAAATTAAAAGAGCTAATAAAACATACCTTAATCAACGCTTTGTTAGCACTGATAAAAGTCATATTTATCAGTGCCAAAATTATAGCGCTCATAGAGGTACAATTTTAATAAATTATATATATTATTATATATTTATTAAAAATGAATTATTGGATAAATATATATATATATATATATATTAATAATTATAACTATAAATAAATAAATATTTATTTATACTTATAAAATTATAATTTAAGTATTTATAAAATTATAAGTAATATACTTATTATATTTATAATCATATAAATATATAAAATAAATATATTAATTATACATATTTAAAATATTATAGATATATATAACTATATTTATTCTAATTTTATAAATATTTAAATGAAATATATCTTTATTTATAAATATAATTATAAATAAATATATATTTATTTAGTTAAATAATTATAACGTTATAATTACTTTACATATCTAATATTTACAATTTCTTTTTAATATATATAATTAATATATTTATTATAATTTTAAAATTATTTAACTATATATGTATTTATTTATAACTATAAATAACTTTTTTATTTATTTATCAACATTCGTAAAAATATTTATAAAAATATTTATAAATACACATTCATTTAATTATATATAACATATTATATATGAAATAATAAATCTATTTTTTATAAATTAATATTTATTTAAATAAATATAAATCTATATGTTTTTATTTATAAATATTTTTATATATTTGTAAATATATCTATTTAATTATATATTTATAACTTTATACGTAGTATAATAAATATATTTATTTTAATTTTATAACTATTTACACACTCACAGATATATATATATTTATATATATATAGTTATAATTATAACTACAAATAATATATATTTATAAATATTTGTATATAATTGTTAATATATATATATATTTATAAAATTATAAAATTATATGTATAATTTTACAATTATTTATATATATAGTTATAATTATAATTAAAAACATATTTTTAATTTTATAAGTACATTTTTTAGAACATAAATAGTTCATATGGGTAACATTATGAATTAATCAATATACCACATCAATGGACAATGTGATGTAATGTATAAATGAACATCCATGCATGATACATAATATATATGCATGATCAATATATTTGTTGATCAAATTCACTGGAAAACACATATATATTCAATAATTCTAATTTTATATATATATATATATTAAAAAGTATTACATATTTATAAATAAAATAAATAAAATAAATAAATTTAATATAAAAAATATAAAAAATATAATGAATTAATCTAATAAATATAATAAGTTAATCTAATAAATCTAATAAATATAAATCTATTAAATCCATAACAAATCTAATAAATCTAATGAACTTAATAAATATAATAAATATAATAAATATAATAAATATAATAAATATAATTAATATAATTAATATAATTAATATAATTAATATAATAAATATATATATTATTTAATGTAATTTATTATAATCTTATAATTATATAGTTATATATATAATTATAATCTTAGAAATAATTTTTTCAATTAAGTAATTATATATATATTTTTGAATAATTAAAAACAATATTAACTATAAACATGCGTTTTTATTTAATTTATAGAAATACATTTCAATTTTGTATATAAAATAATAATTTTATATAAATTAATAATATTTTTTATTAATAACTTTTATCAGTTCTATTATTAGCGCTGATAAAGGGTACATTTATCAGCGCTTTGAGCTAGTGCTGATAATGTAACACCCCGAGCTTCCACGATACGCTTCTCATTCAATAATACAATAGCTTGCATTGTACGCAACTTCGAGTTCTAAAACATCGCGACAAATCAAACTAGCCGTTATGAATAGTAATAACCACTTTTTAAAATTATAGAAATTTTATATTTCAAAATGGACTTCATTTTTGTATTCGTAATATCGAAATTAGCCTATGTTGAATTTTTGGTATTTTTCTGAGAACTTCTAATTTTTTATGAATAGTGAAAAATACTTAAAACAACTTTTTTAATCAAAATAATTTATAGTGATAAGTTATTCTATTGAGTGGATTTAATGTATAATTAGAATATATTTTTACAATTTTATCCAATGGTGGTCATTAGAATTAATTTGACATTGAAATTGGACATAAACAATTGCCAATCTTTTGATATAAATTGTTTCTTAAAAACACGCTATTTGTCGTAACAGCGGGAATTAATTATAAAATTAATTAATGCAACTTATATGTTTGGAATTTTGTAAAATAGACATCATTTTTGAATTCGGAATATCAATTATAGCTTAGGGTGAAATTTTGGCCTTATTCTGAAAAACTTCAATTTTTGATGAATAGTGAAACCACTAAGTGGTTGTTAAATAACTGATTTTTCGTTTAAATGAAATATTACCACTTCTGTGATTTGATTTTCAAAAATCCGACATACATGGTTGTCATTAAGAAGTAAAATGTGGTTCAATGGGATAAAAATAATTTTTTGGTGAATAGTAACTTATTAAGTTCTTAATCGCGATTAGTGGTAATTAGGGTAGTTTAAGGTATAAATAATACTTTAATAATATTAAATGACCTAGACACATGTCCCAACCTCATTGGTTGTGTCATGGCCGACCAAGACAAGCCATGGCCTAACTTGGGGACCCCATGGATCCACTTTTGTAGGGAAATGACATAAATTAGTTTTTATTTAATGTTAAACTGAAAATGACACTAACATAAATTGTTCTACTAAAACAATTTTTAATTGGGGTTATACAAGTCCAAATTTTGATTATAAATAGTCATTGGAAAGCTAAAAAGATTTCCTACATCATAGTATTTGTTTTATAATTTTTAGACATTAAATAAATTAAAGTATTTATGACACAATAATGATGCAGCGATGACATCATTATTTGACGATTTAAATAAAATGAGAAGATAATGCAAAATCCGAGGCTTACACTTGTCCAAAGCCTATTGGATGAAGATATTTCGAAACCTTATCACCTTAGCCTCGAATTATATAGATGTGGGACCTTTAGAATCCGAAAAGCATTTTGAAATAATGTAACATTTCATTACTTTCCAAAAGTGCCCCTCCTCTCCACTTATAAAAGGCCCCCACCTCTCCCACCTTATTCACACCTTCAAGCCATTTGGCTCGGCCAACCTCTGCCCAAATACTCTCCCAACATCCCTCCCTTACTCCTAGAAGCCTCACTTTGGGCAGAACTCTTCCCAAGGAAGCCTTTAGCTCAAATCAAAAAGAGTTACCCGATTTTGAGGTAATGTCTTTTATAATGTTGCTTTGTTTTATTTTTCTTCTCCAACCCCCTAAATTCTTTTTATTTATTTCTTTTGTAACAACACCAGTATCCTCAATATACTAGGATGTTGTTATAAGAAGGATTCGAGCTACACTTACACACACCTACATCTAATGGTTAAAGAACATACGGTTTCCGTGGATGGCGAAATTCTGCCTCACGAAGCGATGATTGTTCAACACTCATATAACACCTTCAAAGGTGGCCATTAAGATGTCACTATTTCTATATATGATATATAATATGTTTTTGTTTTACTTATGCTTCTGTATTTCTCATTTATGGCATACTTTATTATTTCCATTATGGGTAAAACGCGATAATTTCATTTTAGGAAGTGCGGACTACCGCCCCCTCAAAGTGATTTGAATCGTAAATGCCATATGTGGGATGTATAAAGGATGGAGTAAATGGTATTATACACTATATTATACTGGAATTATATTATACATTTATATCATTATGATTTAGTTCCATTAAATATGAAATTGAAATGAAAGTAGCGTTCATGCGTACGTACGGCTTACCGTCTCCATGAACGGTGCATTTCATTTCTTACCTCTAAATGTTACGTAATATTATAAATGAATGTATATACTGGATATATAAGACATATATGACATCTAAATTATGAATATAATTCTGGATATAATGGATATTTCACCACATTAACAACTTGTAATCATAAGAAGTTTATTTTTGACTCAAGTACCAAAGATCGACAAAACGACCGTTATTAACTTAAATAATTACATAATGATCATATCATTGTAATAAGTGATATAATAAGGATAATGAAATTGAGAATGGTTCTTAATAAGGAATATATTAACTCTAGTTTATTATTCAGGAGGTTAAAGAACGGTTGAGTCAAGTCGGACACAAGGTAAGGGAACTTCTTAACCCAACTTCCATTCTTTGGGTTAATCTCCTACTTTCAAATTATGTCATGATATTATTATGTCTTATTTTGTATTTTTACTTTCTTTATGTGTACCTATAGTGAATACACATAATATATCTATTTTATTTTAAAAATGATCTTTTTAAGGACTTCGTCTCAATCTCCTTTCATTGAGGCATATTTGGTTTTATACACAACTTTCTTTTATACGGTGTATAAACCCCTTTGACTTTTAAGTTTATTCAAAAGGAATCTTTTTATACGAAGCATTTTACTAAACGACAAAAAGGGAATGTTTTTCATTCCGTACTTATGCGGCGACAACGACTTCTCCGCCGCCGTGAACATTATTTGAGTTTCGGCTTCCTTTACAAGCCATACCTTTTTTTAAAAAGAAAAATAAATACAATGTTTTAACATTCTTTTATTTTGGTATTGAAAATGGTTTTGAAAGCGTTTTATTATATCAATGTTTTGTATTGATATCTTGTGATTGAAATGTGGAAATGTTATGTTTCCTTTATGCATTGTTTATGTGATATGATTATGTTATGGTTTATGATATGTTTAAACCTATTCATATGAGGAATGCATTGGACTTAATAAGTGACGGGTGGAGCCCGCTATAGCTCCTCGATGCATCGGCAGGTCTCATGAGACAAACCAGTGTCTTGGCACAAGGCCTTGACAAAATATTATTTGTGGTCTTGGCACGAGGCCTTGACTACGTGGTTAAGATAGTCTGGCATTATGCATTCCATCATTATGAAAGTGGTTATTGATATTTCATGTGATTATTCGACCAGTAGAATATCCATGTGAAGAAGAGAATGGCATTATCTCATTTTACTTTTGCCATATTATGTTGAAGTTCATGTTTAAAAGGCTTTTGTTTTAGTTATACATTGCCTTAAATGTTAATGTTTATTTATGAAAGCTTCCGCATTATTGTTATCCTTACTGAGCATCTGAGCTCACCCCTTTCAATGTTTTAATATTTTCCAGGATGTGAAGAAGTATTTTATGAATGACCTGCAGGGATAGTCAGAAGAGGATATGAGTGTGGACTATGGAGACTTTGTTATTGTAGTTTTTCACTTTTTGATGTAATGAAAGACTTATGAATGTATCTAGTGTTTCCAAGGCTACTAAACTAATCGGTCTTTCGAGACTTGATCTTTTGTGATCATGCCAATGTTACGAAGTAATGCACCGACTCTGGGTAGCTGGGGTCGGGGCGTTACAGTTGGTATCAGAGGCAGTTTAGTACTAACCTTGGAAGCTAGATGTAGATAAACTCTGATTAGAACGCATAGCCCAAAGATAGGCTTCGAGGATTAGTATAGAAGAACTTCCTAGAATTTTGGTATTATAGAGATGATATGAGTTTTCCGAGCAATACATCCCTGTCTGGATACGAGCAGGTAGAGGCGGCTCTGGCACAGATGTACCTAGGGGTAAAACCCGAAAACACCGCTTTGAGCTAGACTCGAACGGGAACTGGAGCACGACAACGGGCCTTGCTGCACTCTTGGTTACGACACTCCCGGGGGATACGCTTAGGATAATTCTCATTTTCTTTACAAACCACTATGAACGGTTATGAGTATATACTTCCTCAAATAAAACCTTTTTATGATTATGGATTATATCCATAAATAGTTCAATTTATGTTAAGTATTTTACAAGTATGGAATTATGTATTTTGATTCATAAACTAATCTAGTTTATGCCATTGTTTAGAAATGGCGCCTAGTAGAAGGAATGGAAACTGTATCAATGCACGAACTCCGTGTAGGGATTGCCCTCCTGCTCAAGATAATTATTGTGGACCTGAAGATACAACTGGTGCTGATCAACTTATTACCATACTGGGACAACTCACGCAGGTTATGAATAACAACCTTACTCGTATGGAGCACCCTGATCCGCAACGTGGAGGATCAATGCTAGACCGTTTCATGAGGCAACAACCGCCAACCTTCAATGGGAGTACAAATCCTACAGTAGCTGAGCAATGGATAAATTCCTTAGAGAAAATATTCCATGCCTTGGGGAGTAGTGAAAGGGAGAAGGTTGTCATGGCAGTTTACCGCCTCACTGGAGATGCCGATCAATGGTGGTCACTAATTCAAAACACAAAGGAAGATGATGAATTAACAAACATGGAATGGCAGGAGTTCAAAGAACTGTTCTTAGAAAAATACTTACCTCGAGACCATCGAGCGGATATGGAAAGGCAATTTTTGAGTCTGAGACAAAAGGAGGATGAGAATGTCGCAAAGTATGAGGCTAACTTTACAAGGTTAGCGAGGCATGCTGCAGATTATATACGTAACCCAAGAAGTAAGATTGATCGTTTCTTTGATGGGTTAAAACCATTTCTCCGTCGAGCTCTAGTGTCACAATCTTTCTCAACATACGAAGATATAGCCTCATGTGATATCAAGACAGAAAAGGAATTCTATAAGTCTTATGACAACAAAGTAAAGCAAGAGAAGAAGAGAACGGTGGAACAAGAGACAGATAAAGGGAAAAAGGGAAAGAAAGAGGCTGTCAAAGTTGAATGCTACAATTGTAGAGAAATGGGTCATTATGCAAATGAATGTCCTAAGCGTCAAGGAAACTTAACTCAGAAAAGGCCAAGGGATCAAGGACAATCTTATGCTATTACTACAGTTGAAGCAGAATAACTAATGTATTGGTGCTTTTGGACTCATGGATTATATTCTGGTTATTAGAATAATGTGATCTATATAAGGATTGTACTGCAGTACTTGTTGGTTTCAGTAAGGTTTTAATATGATGAAGGTAATTATATTTTTAGTATGTGACAATAAAAGAAACTTTACTTTGTTTGGGGAATCTGATAAATTGATTTTGGAATTAAGAGAACTTTTAGAGAAAGTCTGGACAGAGGTATTTTGGATAACTATAAAGGTTGGAGTGGATTAAGTTGATTTTTGGATAGTATGGTTTAAAGTTAAAAAATTTATGAAGATTATTTTTTTTGGAGTATTATAACACTATAGTTTTAGGAAAAGGACAACCTGCAGGGTGGGGCATAAACCGTCGCGTCGGACAAAGCTGTAGGAATCGAACCCACAATCAAAGTGCGACAGGCCTTTATTTCCTACCACTAGCCTACAGGAAGTCCCTGGTTATTACAAAATAGTTTTACTAATCTAAATGGTATGTGTTAATATTTGGAACCTTATACAATTAGGATAAAAAGAATATTTTTGAGTTCCGTTACCATTTGGAGTAAAAGATGGGTTTGTGGCAAAAATTTATTAACGAATGAAAGTATACATAACAAGTATGTATATTCCCTTACGTTCTTAGTAAATCTCCTAAATAAATTCCTCAACATTATAAAAGGCAACTTAAAACAAAAATGTTGTCGGTTAACTTTTCCAACTAGGGATTCAATGACCGTTTAACCAATCACAAGTTTGTGATTTTCTTGTGGTTAAACTTTCTCCTAATCCTGTTTTCTATAACTCCCCATCAGACCTTGATGGTTTGTTTCTCCTCCATATCCATATTTTCATAGAATCCTATAATGGGCTATATCGGGTGACCTTTGTACTTATCCTGCTTTCTTTTAATGTTATATATTTATTAACCTTATTTTCGATGTGGGTTTTCCTCAAAGGTATTTTCTCTTTTCAACCTTGTATTTTCCAAGAAAAATTTCAAATTGCGAGGACGCAATTTATTGAAGGAGGGGAGAATGTAACACCCCGAGCTTCCACGATACGCTTCTCATTCAATAATACAATAGCTTGCATTGTACGCAACTTCGAGTTCTAAAACATCGCGACAAATCAAACTAGCCGTTATGAATAGTAATAACCACTTTTTAAAATTATAGAAATTTTATATTTCAAAATGGACTTCATTTTTGTATTCGTAATATCGAAATTAGCCTATGTTGAATTTTTGGTATTTTTCTGAGAACTTCTAATTTTTTATGAATAGTGAAAAATACTTAAAACAACTTTTTTAATCAAAATAATTTATAGTGATAAGTTATACTATTGAGTGGATTTAATGTATAATTAGAATATATTTTTACAATTTTATCCAATGGTGGTCATTAGAATTAATTTGACATTGAAATTGGACATAAACAATTGCCAATCTTTTGATATAAATTGTTTCTTAAAAACACGCTATTTGTCGTAACAGCGGGAATTAATTATAAAATTAATTAATGCAACTTATATGTTTGGAATTTTGTAAAATAGACATCATTTTTGAATTCGGAATATCAATTATAGCTTAGGGTGAAATTTTGGCCTTATTCTGAAAAACTTCAATTTTTGATGAATAGTGAAACCACTAAGTGGTTGTTAAATAACTGATTTTTCGTTTAAATGAAATATTACCACTTCTGTGATTTGATTTTCAAAAATCCGACATACATGGTTGTCATTAAGAAGTAAAATGTGGTTCAATGGGATAAAAATAATTTTTTGGTGAATAGTAACTTATTAAGTTCTTAATCGCGATTAGTGGTAATTAGGGTAGTTTAAGGTATAAATAATACTTTAATAATATTAAATGACCTAGACACATGTCCCAACCTCATTGGTTGTGTCATGGCCGACCAAGACAAGCCATGGCCTAACTTGGGGACCCCATGGATCCACTTTTGTAGGGAAATGACATAAATTAGTTTTTATTTAATGTTAAAGTGAAAATGACACTAACATAAATTGTTCTACTAAAACAATTTTTAATTGGGGTTATACAAGTCCAAATTTTGATTATAAATAGTCATTGGAAAGCTAAAAAGATTTCCTACATCATAGTATTTGTTTTATAATTTTTAGACATTAAATAATCTAAAGTATTTATGACATAATAATGATGCAGCGATGACATCATTATTTGACGATTTAAATAAAATGAGAAGATAATGCAAAATCCGAGGCTTACACTTGTCCAAAGCCTATTGGATGAAGATATTTCGAAACCTTATCACCTTAGCCTCGAATTATATAGATGTGGGACCTTTAGAATCCGAAAAGCATTTTGAAATAATGTAACATTTCATTACTTTCCAAAAGTGCCCCTCCTCTCCACTTATAAAAGGCCCCCACCTCTCCCACCTTATTCACACCTTCAAGCCATTTGGCTCGGCCAACCTCTGCCCAAATACTCTCCCAACATCCCTCCCTTACTCCTAGAAGCCTCACTTTGGGCAGAACTCTTCCCAAGGAAGCCTTTAGCTCAAATCAAAAAGAGTTACCCGATTTTGAGGTAATGTCTTTTATAATGTTGCTTTGTTTTATTTTTCTTCTCCAACCCCCTAAATTCTTTTTATTTATTTCTTTTGTAACAACACCAGTATCCTCAATATACTAGGATGTTGTTATAAGAAGGATTCGAGCTACACTTACACACACCTACATCTAATGGTTAAAGAACATACGGTTTCCGTGGATGGCGAAATTCTGCCTCACGAAGCGATGATTGTTCAACACTCATATAACACCTTCAAAGGTGGCCATTAAGATGTCACTATTTCTATATATGATATATAATATGTTTTTGTTTTACTTATGCTTCTGTATTTCTCATTTATGGCATACTTTATTATTTCCATTATGGGTAAAACGCGATAATTTCATTTTAGGAAGTGCGGACTACCGCCCCCTCAAAGTGATTTGAATCGTAAATGCCATATGTGGGATGTATAAAGGATGGAGTAAATGGTATTATACACTATATTATACTGGAATTATATTATACATTTATATCATTATGATTTAGTTCCATTAAATATGAAATTGAAATGAAAGTAGCGTTCATGCGTACGTACGGCTTACCGTCTCCATGAACGGTGCATTTCATTTCTTACCTCTAAATGTTACGTAATATTATAAATGAATGTATATACTGGATATATAAGACATATATGACATCTAAATTATGAATATAATTCTGGATATAATGGATATTTCACCACATTAACAACTTGTAATCATAAGAAGTTTATTTTTGACTCAAGTACCAAAGATCGACAAAACGACCGTTATTAACTTAAATAATTACATAATGATCATATCATTGTAATAAGTGATATAATAAGGATAATGAAATTGAGAATGGTTCTTAATAAGGAATATATTAACTCTAGTTTATTATTCAGGAGGTTAAAGAACGGTTGAGTCAAGTCGGACACAAGGTAAGGGAACTTCTTAACCCAACTTCCATTCTTTGGGTTAATCTCCTACTTTCAAATTATGTCATGATATTATTATGTATTATTTTGTATTTTTACTTTCTTTATGTGTACCTATAGTGAATACACATAATATATCTATTTTATTTTAAAAATGATCTTTTTAAGGACTTCGTCTCAATCTCCTTTCATTGAGGCATATTTGGTTTTATACACAACTTTCTTTTATACGGTGTATAAACCCCTTTGACTTTTAAGTTTATTCAAAAGGAATCTTTTTATACGAAGCATTTTACTAAACGACAAAAAGGGAATGTTTTTCATTCCGTACTTATGCGGCGACAACGACTTCTCCGCCGCCGTGAACATTATTTGAGTTTCGGCTTCCTTTACAAGCCATACCTTTTTTTAAAAAGAAAAATAAATACAATGTTTTAACATTCTTTTATTTTGGTATTGAAAATGGTTTTGAAAGCATTTTATTATATCAATGTTTTGTATTGATATCTTGTGATTGAAATGTGGAAATGTTATGTTTCCTTTATGCATTGTTTATGTGATATGATTATGTTATGGTTTATGATATGTTTAAACCTATTCATATGAGGAATGCATTGGACTTAATAAGTGACGGGTGGAGCCCGCTATAGCTCCTCGATGCATCGGCAGGTCTCATGAGACAAACCAGTGTCTTGGCACAAGGCCTTGACAAAATATTATTTGTGGTCTTGGCACGAGGCCTTGACTACGTGGTTAAGATAGTCTGGCATTATGCATTCCATCATTATGAAAGTGGTTATTGATATTTCATGTGATTATTCGACCAGTAGAATATCCATGTGAAGAAGAGAATGACATTATCTCATTTTACTTTTGCCATATTATGTTGAAGTTCATGTTTAAAAGGCTTTTGTTTTAGTTATACATTGCCTTAAATGTTAATGTTTATTTATGAAAGCTTCCGCATTATTGTTATCCTTACTGAGCATCTGAGCTCACCCCTTTCAATGTTTTAATATTTTCCAGGATGTGAAGAAGTATTTTATGAATGACCTGCAGGGATAGTCAGAAGAGGATATGAGTGTGGACTATGGAGACTTTGTTATTGTAGTTTTTCACTTTTTGATGTAATGAAAGACTTATGAATGTATCTAGTGTTTCCAAGGCTACTAAACTAATCGGTCTTTCGAGACTTGATCTTTTGTGATCATGCCAATGTTACGAAGTAATGCACCGACTCTGGGTAGCTGGGGTCGGGGCGTTACAGATAAAGGCCCACCCCTTTATCAGCGCTTTCTGCTTAGCGCTGATAAAAGGCAACGATTCCCTAGCCCCATTTTGTGGTAGTGAATGTTTTGAAAATACATTTCCTAGGATGATATATCATGAAGTTAAACAGCAATGTTATATTACTAATGATGAAGAAACCAAAAATCACATATGAAAGGAAGGAGGTACTGAGGAATGAGAAGATGAAGCATAGTTAATGGTTTAGGAATGGAGTGGAATGATTAATGTTCTTGGTAATTGGATTCATGAATTATTTTATCAATGATGATCTAGATATATAAAAATTGTACTAAAATACTTATTCTTTAAGGATTTACAAGCTGATATTTAGTTATACTGGAAACTAAGAAAAGTGACTATTTGACAAGTTGATCAGTTGGAAAACACATGATTGGGGGACGATAACCCCTAATATATTCTTTATGATGAGAAAATAATGAAAAATTGAAGTTTATGGGAAAGTATTTGTGGCCATGAAAGTGGATAGTGATTTTATGTTTTATATTATCTTTGTTGGGTTTACTACATGTTTATATTTTATGAATATATTCTACAACCCAAGATTTTATTTTTGGATGCATGCATGTTTTCATTAAGGTTTTAAGGTGATCAGGGTATTCATATATTCGGTATGTGAAAATAATATCTAAATTATATTTCTAGGTAAAATTTAATATTAAGTAGATTTTGGAAATTTAGTCACATTCTTTATAAATTTTTGGTGTTTGAATTTGGACTGGCATATTTTGGATAAATCTTAAAATTAACTACTTCTGAAATGGATTAAGTAGAAAATTGGAATTGTTAAAGTGTGATTTATTAAATTGGATATCATGTGATAAAAATTCTAGTTTTAGTAAACATTTAGTGGTCGAAGGAACGACTTTTGAATCTTATGAATTGTTAAAAGTGATTTAGGCATAACAATTAATCTTGAATATCCATCTACGGGGGTATGAAATGAAGTGAAAATAGATCAAATCACAACCAAAGGATGATATTATAATCATTACATGGTAAGAAACCATGTAAGTTTATTATCTCATGTTATTATATGAAGACTAAAAGAGTCCCTCAACTCTAGGAAAATATTTTGGAAAAAAAATTATTCGTTTAATTTTATATCTGAGAAATCAATTGTCTTGTAACCGATCACAAATTTATAGTTTTGTGATGATTATATCTTTAATGACCATGTCCTCTATCACATTACATCACAAAATGACAGCTATATTTCTATTACATGTCCATTTTTACACTTCCTAATAATGTTCTCCTACCGAGAATCCTAATTTTTTGGTGACCTTTACATTTCACTTTCCCTCTTATTAAGACAATGTTTTAATAACCCTATCTAGGATCTGGGTTTCCTTAAAAGGAATTCTCATGTATCAAACTTTGAATTTTTAAGTGAAATTTAAAATTTATAGGATGAAATTTATAGAATGAAGGGTGATTTTAACACCCCAAGATTTTATGGTATGTCTCTTTTTAAATTTAATCTGTTCGATGGCATACGTTGCACACAACACCCATCTTAAACAAATGATGAAATATTATTATAACATTTTTTTTAAATTGAAGGGAATGAATATTATTATCCAAAATATTAATTTTATATATAATATTTTCAATATATTGTTGGCATTCTTCTTATGTGTTTTGTAGACAAGATATAAAAAAATCAACTTTTATGCCTAAAAAACTATATTTTTTTAAAGGCAATTTCCCTTCCTTTTGATGGAAAACTTGCTCTAGAACTAAATTTTTACATTTTTATAAATTTTATTTGACAAAACAAAAATTCATTTTGGAAATAGGAAAATAAAAATTTACTTTGGATTAATTTTTGATATTTTTCGGATATGTTTCATTTTTTGATGAATAGTAAAAAATAATACATTTTAATTGAAAACCAACTTTTCATAGAAATAATTTATGATGGTAAATTATATATTAAATTGAATTTAATGTAATATTACATCAATAATATATCTATTAATCCAATGGAGGTCATTATAATCTTTTTTATTTTGAATTTGGATATAAAAACATTTCAAACTATTGTACATTTTCACTTTAAAATTCAATTTTCTCACCTTGTCTATGAGATTAATTTTAAATTAATTTTATCCAATTATGTGTTTTGAATTTTTAAAAATAGATTAAATATTTTTTATTAGAAGTTCCAAATTTATTAAAAAGGTCCCTATTATTTATTTCCAATATAAATAGTAACTTTAGTCATTTTAATTACCACGGTTAATGGTAAATCGTGTAATTAATGTTAATCATAATATTATAAATATTATAAAATTACACTAAAACTTGTCTTCATTTTATTTTATTATTTATTATCAACAAAAATCATCGCTGGGTTGATTTTATGTGATCTTGGAGAAACTTGGATAAATTTAACCCATTTATACTATTTTATTTTATAGAAAAGTAAAATATGTCATAATTTTGTTTTTAACAGGTTAAATATTATAATATTGGGTTTCCTAGGGGATATATGTGATTATAAATAGTGTTTTAAATATAAAATATTTATCTTAATAATGGTAATTTATTTTAAATTTTATGGAATAAATAATTATGTTAAAGGCTAACATAATGTTGATGTAGTATTTTTTTAATTAACGAAAATACCAAATAAATGATATTTAAAATATTAAAATAAATATTATTTTTGATACTTAATATTATTCATGAATTTTATATCTAAAATTTATATGTTATTATTTTATTAAAAGAGTCATTTTTTATATATCTTGTTTTATATATATTTTTAAAAGTCAAAGTAACAAATAGTGTCAAAATAGGCATTAATGATATTTAAAAATAAATAATATTTTATTAAATGATATAAAATCCCTAAAAATATTAAATTAGTCCCAATAATTGGTATAAAATTAAAAATTTCTTAAATTTTCCATTTATTTTTCTTTTGTCATTTTATAGTAACAATATTGATTGTCAAAGAGTAAAAAAATAGGATGTCACAATAAGAGTTAATGGGGTTAAATAATGTTTAAAACTAAAAGATAAGGGTCTAACCATGACTTAAATTGTCCAAAAATTATTATATTATGATTATTATAGCATTATCACATTAATATATAATTTTAGTTGTTTAATATATACTTTTCAATGTAAATTACTTAAAAATTATTCAAATCAATGATTGTTACCAAATGTCACTCCCTTTGTATTTAATATCATTTATGTGTCCACCTAGGAAAAAAATAAATTTATGAATGAAACTAAATATATATTTTGATCTTAATTTAATTAGTTTCATTATATAAATGTATTTTTAATTATTATAAGTTATATAATTACCTTAAATTCTTCTCGAATTCTATAATAATATTTATTTAATTAACAAAAAATAAAATAATTGATTTTAAAAATATTTATTTTGATATATTTTGGATGAGTTGATAGGTATAAAAGATTTTAATGATCTATAAGATATATTAGAGATGTTTTAAATCATTATATTCAAATTCCCACTTTTTATTGTTGTATTTGAAGACAAATTAAATGAATAGTATCAAATTTGACAGAAATGATATTATATTGAATTAATATTTTATTAAATTATTTGAAAATAACAAAAATGTTAAATAATCACATAGGGGATAATATGTGGTTTAAATTTTTTTACCTACTCATTTATATACCATTTTAGAGTTGTTGAATCTATAATAACCATATTAAATTTTAAAATTTCGAGTATTTCTGAAAGTGCCCCTCACCCCAATTATAAAAGGGAACCTCCTACATCACTTCATCAAACCAATTTGAGCCATATAAATGAAACAAAACCAAAAAAAATTTACTTCTCAACATACATAGTTAAGTTCTAGATGTTTTAGTCCTTCCAAAAGACCTACCCTAGATCACATAAGAAGAGATTAAAGAATGTCCGCTGAAGAAGAGGTAATCGTCTTTATCAACTCTTTCAAGTATGTTTGTTCTTCCACTTCCTCTACATTTTAATTTTACATGATAAAGTAATAAATGTAGTATAATATATATTCTGAGAAGTTTTTATGATTATGTTACAATAATATTATACCTTTTATCCATCATACAAAAAACAAAAGTACAACTTGTACATATGTACAACGTACTGTCTCCACGTTGTGGTGTGATTTGTTTTCATAACTACTTTAATTGGATGGGTATAATGATGGAAATAATGGAAATATATTATAATTATGACATGATTAGGTTTATATAAAAAATAATATACCATCCACTTCCTTACCCTTTAACCGTTAAGGGAACGATATCGTCATTTGTGCCTACGTACGACCTACCATCTCCAAAACATGATGTGATTCATTTTCCATGCTCACCATTCATGAATAATTAAAAAAAGTATATAATGAAAAATATAAAATCAATGACCTTAATATAATTCGGTATACTATATAACTATATCCTATTCACAAGAACCGGGACTTACATGACAAAACATGCATAAGAAAAGGAAGTAGTTAACACCTGAAATATGGGTAATAATGATATTTCACTGACAAATGGGTGATAAAATGAAATAAGAGGGTCATGTATGATATCAAAAATATGTATATAGTCTTTTATAAACTAATAATATGCTTTAAACCATTATATATGAGGTTAAATCATGTTCAACTAAAGGAAAGTGCAAGGTAAGGGGTTTTCTCGTCTCACTTTTATTTCAGTGAGTTATTCCTTATTCACTACTTATTTATTTTGAGTGGTATACTACCCCTTTTACATATCATATCATGAATCTCTTAGTCTTTAGGGTATTAAATGTTTCATTTTATAATTATTTACTTTTATGAGGCTTATGATTTAAATATTTCAAAGTGGCATGGGATACTTTGATTTAAAAATATATTTTTAAATCGATTATTCAATATACGAGGAATGTTTTCTATTGGAAGACATGGGTGTGGCCTAGTTATAGATTGACCCTAAAAACACCCATTGGTTTCATGATACAAATCAGTAGGAAATAAACCCTTAACATATATTTCCAAGCATAATCAGATGGATCCTACCCATAGAATTATATTATCTTGAGAATAGGTCTTAATGGTATAATGGTTCATGCTTCAGATACATGACATCAAATATTTAAGAATTTCCTTTATTCAGCATTTAGTTATTATTATATCAGATATTTAAGCTATGAAAAAAATCTATGGATGCATTTCATTCTCAGTTTATTGATTAAATGTCATGCGTGTTCAGGTATCTACCATTCCATGTTGATTATTATCATTGATTCATGATAATTTCCATTATGCATAACCCCTTAATGATCATTTAATATCACCATTATTGTCACAAACCATCCCGGGTTGACCATAAACTGGTCACCCGAGTCGGCCCGTGACAAGGCCCGAGAGGCATTACCAATCCACTCGGGCTTGCGGCAAGTGCCAAGGGCATCAACAGAGTGACGATGGGAATGATTTTTCCCAATATAAATAAACAGAATCAGTGGAAAATAAAAATAATAAAAAAACATACCAAAGATAAATAAACCTAACATAACAACTAAGCAAGAACTGAAACGAAAAACTAACCAGACCTGATGACCACTAAACTCCACATGACCCCACATGTCACTCTCTGATCCCAAGACTCAACACCAACCATGGCGATCGAGATCAAATTGAAACATGAAGCTAAAACTAAGAAAAAGAATGAAGTATAGGCATGAGTATTTAAACATAGTATGTGTACCCAAGTAATCGATTCCAAAATGCATATCCTTTAAACAAAAGAATCATGAATTTTAATTTTTAACTACGACATATAAAATCAAGGATTTCTACATGTTACTCAAAAGAAAAGTATGAGTCATTGCCCTTATTAATTTCTCAATACCCAAATCAATCTTTTAGTGAGACATTAGAATTTTCAATGGGAATGTATTACTTATATTTTCAGATTTGTACAAATAGGATTAAACACTTTCATTTGAAAACAATTTTTAGAAACCCAATCAAAACCATTTTACCACTTTCCAAGGAAAAAAATATACAAAAATGCACAAAAGAAATCACACAGCAAGGGAAATGTAGGTACACATATATGCATCATATTCACTACTGTATGAAAAAAAATCCGAGTAGACATTAGAGAACCCATGAGATCAGGAATAATAAAAAAGTCACCAATACATGAGACCTCATCTTTGTTGACATGTCACACACGATGAAATCAAAACTCCCAATACGCTTGACCATCCTTTCTCAGGAAGGATGAGGGAAAAATACAATAGTAATAAACCCAATATATCCACCTACAATGGGCAACTGGTTAGTACCATAACCTACCATTGCAGAAATCATTCTCATAATATTCTATCAATATGATAGGTTCCCATGTCTCTTGTATTTAGAAAGGGGGTGGGCCTACCGATGCCATCCGATCATCCAATCACAGTATATATAATAAAAAAACACAACATGCAACACCCGAGTCACCCCACAGAATATGTCCCTCGCCTTTCTACCATTGATCCCAGGGAAGTCATATAAAGAGAACCCCCATAACATATAACTCAACCAAATTAAAGGGACCACATCCTAGGAGAGATTTCATGAAAAAACTAGTTTTACAAAAGTGCCAACCGGGCCTCACATAATTTTCACATGCCAAACCATTTCTTATGAATCACACGCACACCACTTTGAAAACCAGAAATACAATTTGAAACCCATTTAAGAAACCCAAACCATAATTGTAAATATTAAACCTGTTCACAAAGGCCAAAGGGTCATTTCATGAGGAAATTAATGTGAAAACACAATCAAATCATTTACTGCCACACATTACAAGAAATAACCGCTCCAATTCAAGGATGACAATTTACTAAAAGTTCTATATCAATAATTAATATTAGAACTTGGTGTGAACATCAAGAAATAAATTATTCTAAAATTTAAAGGAAAATGCATAGGGAAACCAACCTCAACAAGGGAGCGGACCAAGACAAACAACTTAGAACCCGACGCCTTTGAAGAAGACCGCCCCACAATTGCGCACACATACACCCCTATATATATATACCCCTTAATCAAGAACACATATTCCCTACTCCATGAGGGAATATGTTCAAGGAGGATTTATATATATATTTAGGTATATGTACCTATGTATGTGTGTACAACCCCTCAAGAAGACCCCGAACAAACTATTTGACCCCAAAGAGAATCGAATATTACCAAAAACTCTAAATAAAATTGACACAATATAAAAAAAAGGGTGGAAGCAATCCACCAAAGCTATGGGCCAAGCCCCCTTGTAAAACATTACTTAAACTAAGACCATTTGAAGACTTGACCCACCATTTAAAACCATATAGAATTGATATTGAAAAATACAAATTATGATCGCATGTAAAATATTTCATTTTCCTTCAAAAAATCTTTCCAAAATCATACACACCTTAAGTGCCCTTAAAACAAGGCTCATGCCCACCAAACAACCCTAAAAAACATTCTCATTAAACGCCACACCAAGACACTCAAACAAAACATAACCAATTTTTGATACAAAACTGAACCCAATACATGAATATGTCAAACCCTTCAAAAATTCATTTCACATCACTCAAACAATATAATAAGCCATTTAAACATTTTATAAAAACCCATTCAAGAAGAAAAATAATATTTTACACCTAATGTACTCACACTTTCCCAACCAATTACCTAGAAATCCCCTTTTAATAATTTAAAAAATCTAAAATTCATACGTAAAAATACACAACAAGGAATACATGCCAAAACTACTCTCTTATTCAATAAAAACTCATTTTGAACCAAAAAATCCCTCAAGTGCCATTGAAAATATAATTTTCACATTGAAAATATGGCATAAAACAGTTTTCCAGAAATATTACAATACAATATCACAACACATAGTTATTTATTTTTCAAAAAATCATTTCCAACCCAAAAACATGTTAAAACCCTAACAATTCACACTTCGCACTACCCAAATAACATTTACAACATATTAAAATTAACTAAACAATTAAGTGGGTAAAATAAATCAACCTAAAACAACGGCAGATGAACTAGAATGGACCGAAGTGCATTGTATTTAATGGTCGATGACAAAATCCATATGAGGAAGACCCGAAATACCCACAACGCACCCTAAAAAGGGAATAAATCATCAAAACCCGGTCAACCCATGTCCTAGGGTTCAGACAAGAAAAAACTCGAAGGAAAAAATACTTACCGAAGGAGGTGTCGATGAGTTGCGAAAGGTGAGAAGGCCACCGACAGGAGAAGGCTGCAGAAAGGGTTGTTCTCTTAGAGGAGGGAGTGAGGTTGGCGGTCCGGGAGGGAGGGGGTCGGCGTCGCGAGGCTAGGGGGAATGGGAGGGGGTCGGTCACATAGAGCGTTGGAAAGGGGCGGGGAAGGGTTGGCCATGCAGTAGGGGAAAGTGAAGGGTTATATTATTATTTTTTAATTTAATTAATTATATTTTAATTTTAATTTAATTGATTTAATAAAAAACGAAAAAGAAAACTCAAAAATCAATATAATTTAATTGAAACTCATGAATAAATAAAATACTTGTGAAAGTCAGGTAGGGGTTTGACAATTATCACCACCATGACACTTTCTGCCCAAGAAAGTCCCAAGAGATTCAATTAATCAAAATCAAAGCACAGATGATTTAAATCCAAGGGAAAAAAGAAAAATCAAAGACCAAAGAACCAATAATCACTTTCATTCAGATCTCGGAACCACAGATTCCCAAAAAGAAACTACGAGTCCACCCTCAAAAGAAGCCACACATCCAAGGAAGACATCACATAAGACTACAATGTTCGAACAACAATGAAGAGATGATGATGAAGACTCACTCTCTTCTAAACACAATCCAACAAGGAACAACCCAACCCCTAACACAAAAAAAACCAACGAAGAAACCAGTCATGACTTATTCGGGATCTTTGCGAGAATCGATTACACAACCCACTATCCCATCCTACTAACTACTATGGCCAGAGTTGAGCAGAGCGAAAACAAGGAAATTCTTATCCAAGAACACCTCGAAGATAGATCCATAACAAGTTCATCCTATGGTGGTCTCCCCACCATATTAGGATTCCATAAAACCACTGTTTTTGCAAGCCAAAAATAATTATCAAATCCTATCAAAAACTAGGAAAACATGTATGAAACAAAACATGGGACAACAAGCACCACCATTCTATATCAACAACATTAAAAACACTACAAAGTAATTCACATTAAAACAAATATCCAAAAGAACACGCAACACCATTCTTCAAACCCAAAATAGGACAACATCACAAATTACATTAATTAGAGAAACAAAATCTTTCACAACAAAAGAAGATTCCGATTGAGCTTGTGCCAGTGCTAAATTCATCCAACTAAGAAAAAAGGATCTCCAAGGGAGTGGATCTGTACCCATGTCACTTCCTGGTGTCGCCTTGGAAGATCCATTGAAAATGACCTAAACAACCACAGGTATTACAGATCTTAGGTGCTTCCCAACATGGAAACTTCTTATGCCTGACTTCCCACACTGAAAACACAACCAATACTTTCTCTCAGATGAATCTAGTGAGGTAGAAAACAAAAACCTTTTTGTGACTCTTCTAAACTGGACATACACTTCTAAATCAGCATCGACTTGAACAACCCACCTCACGACTTCTTCATAATCATAAGGGAATGAAGGTAGAACTAGGAGGAATTTTGATCCGAGATCCCTCTCAAAGAATCAGGCTTTCAGAAATTCATCCTCAAAAAGGTTTGGGAGATACGTCACTAGCTCGGTGAATCTCTTAGCATACTCCAACACTATTTAATTTCCCTACTCAAGATCGTAAAACCTTGAACCCATTAGTGTCTTCACATCATCGGGAAAGTATTACTGGATGAACAAGGATTTATAGCATTCCCATGAAAAATTCTTCTACGGTTCGGCCTGAAGAACAGATTCACGTAACATCCCAAAAAAATAAGGAATATTAAATTTTCATATTTATTAATATTTTTGAATTAAATATTAATTCTATTTTAAAGGGAACTCTATGTTCAATGGCATACCTGATACACAACAATGAGTTTCTGTGAAATCTTATGTAGCACACTAATAATATAATATTATTATTTTAAATGGGGTTTAACTCCTAGCCATTATATTCGAAGGAATGAATAGAACTAACTATTATATGATGATACATGTTTTTTTGAGGATTTTTAAATTTATCCAATAAAATTTAGAGGCTTAAAATAAGTAAAGAATTCAATTTTAAGCATAAATACTCTAATATTCCGTAAAAGGTGGATTTACCACCTTTTAATGGTGAACCCTATTTAAATCTAGTTCTTTTCAATTTTATATGTTCTATTTGAAAAAAAATTAAATTCTAATCTAGAATCAGGGCACCAAAATTTACTTTGGATGAAATTTTGGTATTTTTCTTATAAAGTTCATTTTTAATGAATAGTGAAAAATACTGTATTTTAATTCAAAAGTGCTTTTTAATATAATTTATTTGTATCGTTATATTATATTTTTAATTGGTTTTAAAGTTTATTTAGAAGATATTTTTACCCTTTTATCTAGTATCAGTCATGGAAATTAATTTCATTTTAAAATAGGACATAAACAGGTGTCAATCTTTTGATAGTTAGTATTTCTTAAAAACACACTATTTGTTTTAACATCAGGAATTAATTTTAAATTAATTTCTACCAATTATGTGTTTTGAATTTGGAAAAATGGATTCCATATTAGGAATTATTAGGTCGAAATTTTGTAAATATGTATCTTTTATTTTTAGACATTTTAAATATTTACTTTAGTAAATATTGTATTTACCATGAATGAAGGGTAAATATAATAAATAAGGGTAAAATATAATATTATAATAACATTAAATTACCCTAACATGTGTCCTAAACCTATTTTATGATACATATCCGACCATGGGAATCCTTGGGTCTAATTGGGGACCCCATGGAGCCACATGGGCGTAATAATGACATTTTATATTAATTAATTTAAAGTTAAAACAAAAATGACATAAACAGATATCTTTTAGTAAATAAATTTTTATATTGGGTTATATAAGTTATCATTTAGACTATAAATATTATTTGGAAATATAAAAAGATTTACTACATCATGGTATATTATTTATAACTTTTTGACATCATATAAATTCAATTATTTATGACACAATAATGAAGCAATATTTACCTCATTAATAAATACTTTAAATAAATAAGATTATAAATATTAAAATAATTTCCAAAACCTATCCAATTCTTATTGGATTATTTTATTTCTACCATGAGTAATCTTAACTATGATATTAACTAATATTTGATCTTTTTAAACCGAATATGAGGTTATAATAAAATTATTGTTGCAAACATTCCTAAAGAGCCCCTTCTCTCCCTTATAAAAAGCCCTCACTTATAGCACATTTCTCACACTTACCAAGCCTTTGTCTCGTGAAAAATCTACTCCAATAATCTACCTAGATCCCTAGTTTCATACTAGAAGCCTTAACCTAGGAAGAAAACACTTAAAGAAACCCATTTGGTTAAATCCAAGTGGATTTACCTGATTTAAAGGTAACATCTTCTCTTAAGTTGTTTTGTTTTATTTTACTTCTCAAACCCCTAAACACTTTTTATTACTTTATTTTAAAACAACACCAGTATCCTAAATATAGTAGGATTTTGATATGATAAGGATTATAAATACACTTATAGAAACCTCCATCTAATGGGTGAATAACATTATGTTCCTATGGATGTGAAACTAACACCTCACGAAGCGATGATTGTTCAACTATCTCCTACCGCCTCTCATGGTGGAATTTATGATGAAACTGTATTTATATATGATATATATTATTTTTTGTTTTTTTATATGCTTATATATTTTTTATTTACAAACATAACTTTATTCCTTCGAATATTTGTAGACATGATAATTTCATTTGACGAAATGCGGACTACCTTCCCCTCAAGGTGATATGATTCGTTCATGATATACATGGAATGTATTAAGATGGAGTTAATGAAATTATGTAACATATATATAATATTATATTATACTGTAATTATAATATAACTATGTATCATTAAGTTTTTATTCCATTAAATATTTAATAGAAATGAAAGTAGCGTTCATGCGTACGTACGGCTTATCGTCTCCATGAATGGTGTATTTCATTACTTATCTCCAAATGTTATGTAATATTATAAATAAATAAATAAATAAATAAATATGTATATATATAAACTGGATATTTATGATATATATGATTTCTAAATCATTAATATCATTCTGGAGATAATGGAGTTTTGACCACATGGACAAATTGTAATTATAACAAGTTCATTTAAACTCAAATTATGAACAATGACAAAATGTCCGATATGAACTCAAATAATTAACTAACTACTATTACAAGGTAATAAGTGATATAAAAGTAATATTAACAATTAAAAATGATATTAATTAAGTATAAATTTACTTAAGTGTATTATTCAGGAAGAACATGGAACAAACGGGTCAAGTTGGACACGAGGTAAGGGATTTCTTATATCAATTTTAATTCCGTGAGATTTCCATTGTTCACCACTTATTTATTGAATGTGGTGTATTTTTTACTTACATTTGATATATATTATCATGATTATATTTATATTCATGGTATTCTATTATTCATTTGGTTGTTATTAACTTTTTCTCATACGACTCGATTGATTACAACGTGGTAAGGGTTTTTTTGTTCCTTTCTCATTTTGTCCAATTTTCTAAATGTTGTTACGCCCTTTTAATTTAAATTATAAGTCTTGGGGTATGGTTTTTCACCTCCAAAATACTGAAATTTATATTTTTGGATGATAGGATACCCTTTTCTCTGTCATTAAATGCCTCCCATGTACACCCATTACTATATCAAAATTACGAAAGGAATTTCCCTCTCCTCTTTTTCATTTAAGAAATTATTTTTTATCATGACTCTAAATTCCATTACAATTATTGGGAAATGTATCTATATGACCCCCTTACTTTCCATTTCATGTACATATGATGATACACCCCTTTATCTCTCATCAATCATTTTTATGAATGTTTACGTCACGCCGTTACGCTGCAGAAATTGTACCGATTTTCCTAGCCAATGTTATTGTATAGTGAATACCATGCCCATTTCTCTATCAAGGGTATTCACATTTATGCACATTTAATTATTGATTATAATTTATCATGTATTAATTCCACATTCCTTTATCATGGAATAAATTATTATGTTTTATAAATCCATGTTATATGATCCATGTGGCACACTTATGCATGAAATGAAATGTTTAAGAAGGGTGCACCCTTATAGCGCTCCGATGCATTGGGTAAAGTATAGTATCATGATACATCATGTGAAATGGGTGTTTACTCATGATAATTCTAGTGAAATGAGGATTTACTCGTGATTAATGCGAAATGAGGATTTACTCATGCTCCATGTGCAATGAGACTTGGCTCGTGCTAATTCCATGTTAAGTGTTGTTGCCACATTTCCATGTTATGATTATCATGTTTTATGATGCCTTTATTTTTATATTCTATTGTGCTCTAATGATATTCATATTGTCTAACATTTATTTTATTCCTCATTTTACTCCATGTTTATTCCCTTACCGGGCTTTATAGCTCACCCTTTTCTTATATATTTCCACATGTTATCCCATACAATTCTAAGTAAGAGGGAATGTAGAGGTCATGTAAAGGATGTTTTCAATAAAGATGTTG
This sequence comes from Viscum album, assembly GCA_963277665.1. Classification (NCBI taxonomy): domain Eukaryota; kingdom Viridiplantae; phylum Streptophyta; class Magnoliopsida; order Santalales; family Viscaceae; genus Viscum; species Viscum album. The sequence continues at coordinate 2,124,992,240 of OY728121.1, read as the reverse complement.
TAATCCACATTTTAAGTTGTTATTTAATGATCTGAATCCCCAAAGACACTAGACATCTCGATCTTCTATATTGTATCAAGTGAAGTTTATGTAATAAATTCTGTTTAATTGTGTAATAAAAAGCAGGGTTGTCATAGTTGATATCAGAGGATAGGTTTAGTTATTTTTTGGATTAGGATTGGGAAACCCTAGTAAATCCTTAGAGACAAGACTATGTATAATAAAAAAATCCCTAAGTTTTGGTGGGTATTGAGTAAGTGGATTATCAAACAGATACACCCCTGTACGGATACGAGCAGGACGATCTTAATGTATTGGGATAAAAATGAATGGTATAAGAAATAATTTAAGGTTAAAAATTGTTATGGTTATTTTTTTTTTATTAAAAGGAAAACACACAGACCATGTGACAACCCTTCGCATCTGACAAAGCTGTGGGAATCGAACCCACAACCAAAGTGCGATTGGGTTTTATCGCCTACCACTGGCCTACGTGAAGTCACTGGTTAGTATGAATTATTCCTTTTAGTTAAATGATTTTATGGATCAATAATAATTTGATTTTGGGAACTTATGTTTTAAGAAATGGATATCCTTAGTATAGGAAAATGATTTGGTGATTAAACGATAAAGGTTATTTTGGAATATGTTTTTTCATTTGGAATACTATATTCCTAAGAAAAATAAGATACTATAGGATTTAAATTGTGGAGGAATGGTTGAATTTTTTTATAAGAAGCTATGTATTTGTTGTGGAAATATGATGATTTGGGTTATTTCTGGAAAATGATTAACCTACTATAGAGAATATGTGATTAGGTTAATTAGACTTTAGTATGTGACTTTAAGAGTAGTCGATGATATTTGGAGATAAATGTTAAGATTTATTGCGGAAGACTATGTGATTAAATCCTACTGAGTTTAGGGTTTCAATATTAGTTTGGAGTACTTTGGAGAATTTTAAGGACAATTGTGTATTGAATGGTCTTTCTATAACTTTGTGTACTTTTTGTTGAATTTTTGAGATTAAAAGTAGTATAAGTTTTTATAAAGGATTATCCTTTTTGGGGATTATAGGATCTCGTACTAACCATTTTGGTTTTAGTTGATGTCTAAAGACAAGGGAAATATATAGTTATTCTTTTGTTGATTATGTGATTTTGTAGAAGAGGATTCTTGTGCTTTAATGTGACCAAGTCTTTTTAAATGCTCATTGTTTGTAGAAAATAATAGTTTTTGGTTGAAACTTATTAAAGGAATAAAATGTACATGAAGGTAAGTATATTTCCTCATGTTTTTATTCTATGTAGTAAATGAATTACTCAAATTATTAAAATTAACGTAAAAAAACGTTGTTGGTTTAGGTTTCCGACTTAGTGATCAAGTACCATTTAACATATCATAAGTTTGTGATTTTATTGTGGTTAACTTTCTCCTAATCATGTTTTCTATCACTTTCCATCAGAACATGACCGTTTGTTTTCTCTTCCATATCCATGTTTTCTTACATGTAATCCTAGTATCGGTTAACTCGGGTGACCTTTGTACTTATCTTTTTTTTAATAAAATGATAGTTTTATTGACTCTTTTTCTGATGTGGGACTTTCAATGAAGTTTCCAAGCCCAATTTTAAAATTGTGAGGACACAATTTTCAATAGGGGGAAGAATGTAACATCCCAAAAAAATAAATAACATTAAATTTTCATATTTATTAATATTTTAGAATTAAATATTAATTCTATTTTAAATGGAATGCTATGTTCGACGGCGTACCCGATACGCAATAATGGGTTTCTTGGAAATCTTACGTTGCACACTAATAATATAATATTATTATCTTAAATGGTAGTTAACGCCTAGACGTTGTAATGATGGGAATGAATAGAACTAACTTCAATATGATGACACATTCTTGTTGTATATTTTTATATTTATCCAATAAAATTTAGAGGCTTAAAATAAGTAAAGAATTCAATTTTAAGCATTAATACTCTAATATTCACTAAAAGGTCGATTTACCACCTTTTTATGGAGAGCCCTCTTTAAATATAGTTTTTGTCACTTTTATATGTTTTATTTGACAAAATAAAATTCCAATTTAGAATCGGGACACCAAAATTTACTTTGGAAGAAATTTTGGTATTTTTCATATAAAGGTCATGTTTTAATGAATAGAGAAAAATACTGTATTTTAATTCAAAAGTTCCTTTTAATATAATTTATTTATATGGTTATATTATCTTTATAATTTGTTTTAATGTTTAATTATAATATATTTTTACCATTTAATCATGTTTTGGTCATTGGAAGTAATTTCATTTTGAAATTGGACATAAACAGGTGTCAATCTTTTGATAGTTATTATTTCTTAAAAACACACTATTTGTTTTAACAGCAGGAATTAATTTTAAATTAATTTCTGCCACTTCTATGTTTTGAATTTTGAAAATTGGATTCCAAATTTGGAATAAGTAGGTCCAAAATGTGTAAATAAGTATCTTCTATTTTTAGACATTTTAAATATTTACTTTAGTAAGTATTTTATTTACCATGATTAAAGGGTAAATATAGTAAATAAGGGTAAAATATAATATTATAATAAAATTGAATTACCCTAAAATGTGTCCTAATTATATTGGCTGATACATATCCGACCATTACTACAATAATCTCAAAATATCCCTCAATTAATCCTAGAATACTTAACTTAGGAAGAAAACACTTCAAGTAACCCATTTGGTTGAAACCAAAGTGAGTTACCCGATTTAAAGGTAACGTCTTCTCTTAAGTTGTTTTGTTTTATTTTACTTCCCCAACCCCTAAACACATTTTATTCATTTATTTTATAAAGAAATAATATCCAAAATATACTAGGTTGTTTTTATTAGAAGTATTATAAATACACTTACACACAACTACATCTAACGGGTGAATAACATACTGTTTCTGTGAATGGAAAACAAACACCTCACAAAGCGATGATGGTTCAATTATCTCATACCGGCTCTCATGGTGGACTTTATGATAAAACTGTATTTATATATGATATATATTATGTTTTATTTTTTTATATGCTTCTATAATTTTTATTTACATACATACCTTTATGCCTTCCAATATGTGCAAACACGATAATTTCATTTGACGATGTGCAGACTACCGCCCCCCTCAAGGTGGTATGATTCATTCATGACATACATGGAATGTATAAATATGGAGTTATGGAAATTATGTAACATATATATCATATGATATTATACTTTAATTATAATATACTTATGTATCATTAAGCTTTCATTCCATTAAATATTTAATAGAAATTAAACTAGTGTTCATGCGTACGTACGACATACCATCTCCATGAACGGTGCATTTCATTATTTATCTCCATATGTTATGTACTATTATAAAAAAATAAATATATATATAGATATATACACTAGATATATATTATATATATGATATCTATATCATTAATATTATTCTAGAGATAATGGAGTTTTGACCACATGGACAAACTATAATTATAATAAGTTCATTTTTAACTCAATTTCTGAACAATGACGAAATGTCTGATATGAACTAAAATAATTAACTAAATAATATTACAAGGTAATAAGTGATATTAAATTAATAAAAAAATTAAAAAATTTACGAATAAAGTATAAATTAACTTAAGTTTATTATTCAGGAAGAACATGGAACATACGAGTCTAGTTGGACACGAGGTAAGGGATTTCTTTTCTCGCTTTTAATTCTGAGAGATTTCCATTGTTAACAACTTATTTATTGCATGTAGTGTGTTTTGTACTGAAATTTGATATATATTATGTTGATTCTATTTATATTCATGATATTCCATGATTAATTTGGTGGTTATTTTCTTTTTCTCATACGACTCGATTGATTACAACGTGGTAAGGGTTTTTTCTTCCTTTCTCATTTTTGTCTAATTTTTTTAATGTTGTTATTCCATTTTAATTTAAATTATAAATGTTGGGGATTGGTTTTTAAACTCCCACATACTTCCATTCTTATGTTTAAATAATGGGATACCCCTTTCTCTCTCATTAAATTCCTCCCATGTACACCCGTTACTATGCCGAAATTACAAAAGGAATTTCTCTCTCCTCTTTTACATTCAAGAAATTATTTTGTATCATGAATATAAATTCCATTAAAATTGTTGGGACATGTATATATATGACCCATTTACTTTCCATTTCATGTATATATGATGAGACACCCCTTTCTCTCTCATCAACCAAATTTATGAATTCTTACGTCACACCGTTATGCTGCCGAAATTGCACCGATTTTCCTACCCAATGTAATTGTTTAGTGAATACCATGCCCATTTCTCTATCAAGGGTATTCACCATTATGAATGTTTAATTATTGATTATAAAGTCTCATGTATTAATTCCACATTCCGTTATCATTGAATAACTGATTATGTTTTATGAATCCATGTTATATGATCCATGTGGCACATATATGAATGAAATGAAATGTTTAAGAAGGGTGCTCCCTTATAGCGATCCAATGAATTGGGTAAGGTATAGTATGATGATAAGTCATGTGCAATGGGTGTTTACTCATGATAATTAATGTTCAAAGTGGTTTTACTCATTCCTCATGTGCAATGAGGATTTAATCATGCTCCATGTGTAATGAACCTTTGCTCATGCTAATTACATGTTAAGTGTTATTGCCACATTTCCATGTTATGATAATCATGCTTTATCATGCATTTATGTTTATGCTTATATTGTTCTCCAATTATATTCCTATTATATAACATGTATTTTATTCATCATGTTACTCCATGTTTATTCCCTTACTGGGATTTATATATCACCCTTTTCTTATGTATGTCCCCAAGTTATCCCATACAATGCTAAGTACAAGGGAATGTAGTGGTCATATAATGGAAGTTTTCAATAAAGATTTTTTATTTCATGTTTTAAGTTTTTATGTATTGATACTTAGCACCAAATACACTAGACCTCTCGATCTTATATATTGTATCAAGTGATATTTATGTAATAAATTATGTTTAATTGTGTAATAAAAAAGAAGGGTTGTCATAGTTGATATCAGAGGATAGGTTTAGTTATTTTTGGGATTAGGATTAGAAAACCCTAGTAAATACTTAGAGACAAGACTATGTATAATAAAAACAACCCTATGTTTTGGTGGGTATTGAGTAAGTGGATTATCAAATAAATACATCCCCGTCTGGATACGAGCAGAATGATCTTAATGTGTTGGGATGAAAATAAAAGGTATAAGAAAACCTTTAATTTTAAAACATGTTAGGGTTATTTTTTTGTTTTATAAAAAGGACCACATGAAGACCATGTGATAACCCTTCGCGTTGGACAAAGTTTTTGGAATCGAACCCACAACCAAAGTGTGATTGGGTTTTATCGCCTATCATCAGCCTACATGTAGTCCCTAGTTAGTATGACTTATTATTTTTAGTTAAATGATTTTATGGATCAAGAATAAGGTGATTTTTTGAACTTATGTTTTATAAAATTTATATCCTTAGTATAGGAAAATGATTTGGTGATTAAATGATAATGGTTATTTTGGAAGATGTTTTCTCTTTTGGAATACTATATGCCTATGAAAAATAAAATACTGTAAGATTTCAATTGTGGAGGAATGGTTGAATTTTTTTATAAGAATCTATGTATTTATTGTGGACATATAATGATTTGGGTTATTTCTGGAAAACGATTAACCTACCATAGTGAATATGTGATTAGGTTAATTACACTTTAGTATGTGACTTTAAGTGTAGTTGATGATATTTTTAGATAAATGTTAAGATTTATTGTGGAAGACTATGTGATTAAATCCTTCTGAGTATTTGGTTTCAATCTTAGTTTGAATTATTTTAGAGAGTTTTAAGGACGATTGTGTATTGAATGGTCTTTCTGGAACTTTGGGTACTTTTTGTTGAATTTTGGAGATAAAAAGTAGTATTTATTTTTATAAAAAATTATCCTTTTTGAGGAGTATATGATATCATACTAACCATTTTGGTTTTAGTAGATGTATAAGGATAAGGAAAATATATAGTTATTCTTTTGTGGATTATGTGATTCTATAGAAGAAGATTCTTGTGATTTGATGTGACCAAGTCTTTTTGAATGCTCATTGTTTAGATAAAAGATTAGTTTTTGGTAGAAACTTATTAAAGGAAGGAACTCTACATGAAGGTAAGTATATTTTGTTATGTTTTTATTCTATGTAGTAAATTAATTCCTCAAATTATGAAAAGGAACGTAAAAAAAAGTTTTTGGTTTACGTTTCCGACTGGATGACTAAAGACCATTTAACACATCATAAGTTTGTGATTTTATTGTGGTTGACTTTCTCCTAATCATGTTCTCTATCACTCTCCATCAGAACATGACCGTTTGTTTTTTCTTCCATATCTATGTTTTCTTAAATGGAATCCTAGTATCGGTTAACTAGGGTGACCATTGTTCTTCTATTTCTTTCTAATAAAGTGATAGTTTTACTTACTCTTTTTCCGATGTGAGACTTAAGTTTCCAAGCCCAATTTTAAAAATGTGAGGACACAATTTTCAAAAGGGGGAAGAATATGACATCCCATAAAAATAAAGAATTTTACATTTTCATATTTATTAATATTTGAGAATTAAATATTAATTCTATTTTAAAGGTAATTCTATGTTCGACGACGTACCCTATATGCAATAATGAGTTTCTTTGAAATCTTATGTTGCACACTAATAATATAATATTATTATTTTAAATGGTAGTTAAATCCAAGCCGTTGTATTGGTAGTAATGAATAGAAATAACTACAATATGATGATACATGTTTGTTGAATATTTTTACAGTTATGCAATAAAAGTTAAAGGCTTAAAATAAGTAAAGAATTTGATTTTAAGCATAAATACTCTAATATTCACTAAAAAGTCTATTTACCACCTTTTAATGGAGAACCCTCTTTAAATCTAGTTTTTGTCACTTTTATATGTTCTATTTGACAAAATAAAATTCTACTTTAGAATTGGGACACCAAAATTTACTTTGGATGAAATTTTGGTATTTTTATTATAATGTTCATTTTTTAATTAATAGTGAAAAATACTATATTTTAATTCAAAAGTTCCTTTTAATATAATTTATTTATATGGTTAGATTATCTTTTTAATTGGGTTTAATGTTTAATTAGGATATATTTTTACCATTTAATCTATTTTTGGTCATTTTAAGTAATTTCATTTTGAAATTGGACATAAACAGGTGTCAATCTTTTAATAGTTATTATTTCTTAAAAACACTCTATTTGTTTTAATAGTGGGAATTAATTTTAAATTAATTTCTCCAATTATATGTTTTGAATTTGGAAAAATGGATTCCATATTTAGAATCAGTAGGTCTAAAGTGTGTATATAGGTATCTTTTATTTTTAGACATTTTAAATATTTACTTTAGTAAATATTTTATTTACCATGATTAAAGAGTAAATACAGTAAATAAGGGTAAAATATAATATTATAATAACACTAAATTATACTAACATGTGTCCTAATCTTATTAGCTGACATATATCTGACCATGGGAATCCTTGGGTTGAATTGGGGACCCCATGGAGCCACATGGGAGTAATAATGACATTTTATATTAATTAATTTAAAGTAAAGACAAAAATGACATAAACAAATATCTTTTAGTAAATAAATTTTTATATAGGGTTATATAAGTTATCATTTTGACTATAAATATTATTTGGAAAGATAAAAATATTTACTACATCATGGTATTTGTTTTATAATTTTTGGACATCATATAAATAAATTTATTTATGACACAATAATGATGCAATATTTACCTCATTAATAAATGATTTAAATAAATAAGATTATAAATATTAAAACAATATCCAAAACCTGTCCAATTATTATTGGATTATTTTATTTCGATCATGACTCATCTTAAATGTGATATTAAAGAATAGATGACCTTTTTAAACCTAAGATGAGGTTATAATAAAATTATTGTTTCAAACTTTCCTGAAGATCCCCTTCTCTCGCTTATAAAAATCCCTATCTTCTAACCTATTTCTCACACTTCTCAAGACTTTGGCTCATGAAAAATCTACTCCAATAAGCTCCCAATATCCCATGATTCATAATATAGTTCTTACCTTAGTCATAAAACACTTCAAAAATCCCATTTGGTTCATTCCAAGGGGAGTTACCCTATTTAAAGGTAACGTCTTCTCTTAAGTTCTTTTGTTTTATTTTACTTCTCCAACCCCTAAAAACTTTTTATTAATTTCTTTTATAATAACAAAAAAATACTCAATATAATAGGATGTTCTTATGAGAATTATTATAACTACACTTACACACACCTCCATCTAATGGGTGAACAAAATACTGTTTCTATGGATGGAAAAATAACACCTCACGAAGTAATGATTGTTCAATTATCTCCTACTCCCTCTAATGGTGGCCTTTATGATGAAACTGAATTTATATATGATATATATTATGTTTTGTTTTTTTATATTCTTCTATAATTTTTATTTATAGACTTACCTTTATTTCTTCCAATATGTTTAAACATGATAATTTCATTTAACGAGGTGTGGACTACCACCCCCTCAAGGTGATATGACTCGTTCATGACATACATGGAATGTATAAAGATGGACTAAATGAAATTATGTGACATATATATCATATGAAATTATACTGTAATTATAATATACCTATGTATCATTAAATTTTCATTCCATTAAATATTTAATAGAAATAAAAGTTGTGTTCCTGCATACGTACGACTTTCTGTCTCCATGAACGGTGCATTTCATTACTTATATCCATATTTTATGTACTATTATAAATAAATATATATATATATATATATAATGGATATATATTATTTATATTTTATCTAAATAATTAATATGATTTTGGAGATAATGGAGTTTTGACCACATGGACAAATTGTAATTATAACAAGTCCATTTTTAACTCAAATTCTGAACAATGACAAAATGTCCGATATGAACTCAAATAATTAACTAAATACTATTTCAAGGTAATAAGTGATATAAAAGTAATAATAAACATTAAAAATTTTGTGAATCAAGTATAAATTAACTTAATTTTATTATTCAGGAAGAACATGGAACATACGAGTCAAGTTGGACACGAGGTAAGGGATTTCTTATCTCACTTTTAATTCCGTGAGATTTCTATTGTTCATCACTAATTTATTTAATGTGGTGTATTTTGTAATGACATTTGATATATATTATCTTTATTATATTTATATTCATGTTATTTTGTGTTTAATTTGGTGGTTATTAATTTTTTCTCATACGACTTGATTGATTACAACATGGTAAGGGTTTTTTCTTCCTTTCTTATTTTTGTCCATTTTTTTAATGTTATTATGACCATTTAATTTCAATTATAAAAAGTTGGGGTATGGTTTTTCACCTCCCAAATACTTTCCTATTTATGTTTTAATGATGTGAGACTCCTCCCTCTATCATTAAATTCCTCCCATGTACACCTGTTACTATGCTGAAATTTCGAAAAGAATTTCTCTCTCCTCTTTTATATTCAAGAAATTATTTTGTATAATGACTCTAAATTCCATTACAATTGTTGGGACATGTATCTATATGAACCCCTTACTGTCCATTTCATGTACATATGATGATACACCCCTTTAAATCTCATCAAAAATTTTTATGAATTCTTACGTCACGCCGTTACGCTGAAGAAATTGCACTGATTTTCTTAGCCAATGTCATTGTGTAGTGAATACAATGCCCATTTCTCTATCAAGGGTATTCAACTTTATTCACATTTACTTATTGATTATAATGTTTCATGTATTAATTCCACATTCCTTTATCATGGAATAAATGATTATTTTTTATGAATCCATGTTATATGATCTATGTGGCACACTTATGCATGAAATGAAATGTTTAAGAAGGGCGCACCCTTATAGTGCTCCAATGCATTGGGAAAAGTATAGTATCATGATATGTCATCTGTAATGGGTGTTTACTCATTCTAATTAAAGTGAAACATGGTTTTACAGGTGATTCATGTGTAATGTTGATTTACTCATGCTCCGTGTGTAATGAGCCTTGGCTCATGCTAATTCCATGTTAAGTGTTGTTGCCGCATTTTTATGTTATGATTATCATGATTTATAATTACATTATGTTTATTATTCTATTGTGATCAAATGATATTCCTATTGTCTAACATGTATTGTATTCCTCATGTTACTCCATGTTTATTCCCTTACTGGGCTTTATAGCTCACCTTTTTCTAATGTATGTCCTCAAATTGTCATATACAATGATATGTACGAGGGAATATAGTGGTCATGTAAAGGATGTTTTCAATAAATATGTTGTATTTCATGTTTTATGTTGTTATGTAATGATCAAAATCCCCAAATAAACTATACCTCTCTATCTTCTATATTGTATCAAGTGAAGTTTATGTAATAAATTATGTTTAATTGTTTAATAAAAAAGTAGGGTTGTCATAATTCCCACCATTCCTGACATAGGCCTTCCAATGTGAAGGTGGAAAGATAAAACTTCAGAGGTTTTTGAAATTCAGGCCGAACAATGATCTATTTGATATTTCACAGCCATTCCTCAGCTTTCCCTGGTTCCAGCTGCCCAAGAAAATGAGGAGGGTTCGACTCTCAGAACCTCTGGACAAACTCCTGATATTTAGAACCACTAGGATCTATATCTAAAAAGGACTAACCAAATGCCTAAAGCACGATATGATCAACTTAAAGGCACTCGGTGAAAGAACTACCCGTAGATACTTCTAAAAATCCCTTAGAACTTAGTGGGGATGAAACCTAAAAATTGGAAGCACGAAACCAAATCAAAACATATCATAAATCAAAATTCCACATATCATTTTTAAATCAAAAAACCAAATTCGAAACCTAATTTTAATTGCACCCCAAACAAACCAAATCCAATTTCCCAAAAAGGAAAACACCAAGCACAAAAAAGAGACAATATCACGCACTCACGCATTTTAAAACATTTAAATCCCCCTTTTTGAAGAACATTTTTAGAAAACCTTACAAGCCTTACGAAACAATCAACCACTATTGGAATTCCCTTTAGAATCACATATATACACTCTTGTGATAGCTCAAGCTCTCTCCCATACATACCAATAACCATCCACTCACCACATACATACATCAATATACATATATGTGAGCACCTATAGAAATACCAAGAGTCAGATAAAAGAAACGTTATCAATTTCAAAACCACTTAAAAAATACCTCAAAAATTTTAATACTACACATCATCATCAATGAAAAATATTTTCTAATTATATATTCACTTTCCAATACCACATTCCACAAAACCTTTCAAAAACATCCAAACCATTTTCCAAAATAACCCACATTTTCAAACAACCCATTTCACTCACAAATGATTCAATGTTTTGGTTTTGGAAATCCCATTTTGACTAGACAGTAATCATTTTTTCAAAAAAAACATCATTTTAAAATCTAAACAAGAAACCCCAAAACCATCCCAGCCAATATTAATTACAATTGAAAGAAACCTACCATTCAACAGGTCAAAAATACCAAAATCAAAAAAGGATCCAAAACAATGTACTAGGGGAAACTAGTGTATATGGGTGACTTGGACATATGGTTGGTGTCCATATGCCAATCAAACCACTATCATGGAGAGTCCTTCAGGACCACGTCCCTGGATCCACCTGTCTTTCTAGGCCGTTTATGCTCACTAAGACACCATGCTCGACTATCATTTCATTTCCCCAAATAACAAGCAACCCCCAAGAACCAAATAAACCAAGACAACCTGACTTCCCATGGTAACTCAAGGTTCGACCCAGAAAGTGTTTGCCAGACACTCCCCAGATTCTTCACCCCAAGCTCTAACAGTCCTACTCCATCTAAATTCACAACCCAAATAACAAAGGGTGGTCTGAAAGCTAGGTCCTATATAGAACCAACTACCTCTGATACCATTTTGTCACAAACCAACCCGAGTTGACCATGAACCTTTCACCTGAGTCAGCACGCAACAAGGCCCGAGAGGCGTTATTTATCCTTAAGGGCTAGCGATAAGCTCCAAGGGAATTAACAGAGTTATGATGGGAATGATTTCGCCTAATATAAATAAACAGAAGCAGAGGAAAAAATATTAATAACAAAGCAGCCCAAAAATAAATAAACTGAACAGAATAACTAAGAAAGAACTGAAAAGAAAAAAAAAACCGGACCTGATGACCACTAAACTCCACGTGACCCCAATATTCACTATCCGATACCAAGAATCAACACCACCCACATCGATCAAGATCAAACTGAAACCTGCACCCAAGACTAAGAAAAAAATAAAGTATAAGTGTGAGTATTTAAACTCTGTAGGTGTGACCAAGTAATACATTCCCAAATGCATTTCCTTTATATAAAAGAATCATAAATTTCAGGTTTGAACTAAAACATATAAAATTAAGGCTTCTTATGTGTTACTCAAATGAAAAGTAAGAGTCATTTCCTTTATTCATTTCTCAAAACCCAAATCAATCTTTTAGTGAGACATTAGAATCATCAAAGGGAAGGTGTTGCTTATATTTTCATATTTGATCCAATAGGATTAAACACTTTCATTTGAAAACCATTTTTAGATACCTAATCAAAACCAGTTTACCACTTTCCATGGAAAACAATATACCAAAATGCACAATAAAAATCCCATAGAAAGGGAAATGTTGGTATACATATAAGCATCATAATCCCTACTGTAAGAAACAAAATCCTAGTAGACATAGGTGAACCCAGGAGATTGAGAATAATCCAGAAGACAACAATACACGAGACCTCATCCTCGTTGACATTTCACACACGATGAAATCAAAACACCCAATATGCTCGACCATCCTTTCTCAGGCATGCAGAGGGAAAAAAACCCATAGTAATAAACACAATATATCCACCTACTATGGGCCACTGGTCAGTACCATAACTTACCAGTGCATCAATCATTCTCAGAATATTCTCTCAATATGGTAGGTTCCTATGTCTCTTGTATTTAGAAAGGGGGTGGGCCTACCGATTCCATCCGAACATCCAATCACAGTATATATAATAATAAATCACAAAAGGCAACACCTGAGTCACACAAAGGAATATGTCCCTCTTCTTTCTACCATTGATCATAGGGAAGTCTGACATAGTGGACCCCCATAACATATAACTCAAAATAATCAAAGGGACCACATTTGAGGGGAGTTTTCTTGAGATAACTAGTTTTACAAAAGTTCTAACCAGGCGTCACATGATTTTCACATGGAAAACCATTTCTTAAGAATCACATGTACACCAAGTTGAAAACAAGAAATACAATTTGAAACCCATTTAAGAAACCCAAACCATAATTTTAAATCTAAAACATTTTCAAAAAGGCCAATGGGTCATTTCATCCAGAAATTAATGTGAAAACATAATCAAACCATTTACTGCAACACATTACAAGAAATAACCACTCTAATTCATGGAAGAAAATTTAATAGCTATCTTATATCAATAATTAATATTTGAACAAGGTGTGAATAGCAAGAAATAAATGATTCTTAAATTTAAAGGAAAATGCATAGGGAAACCTACCTCAAAAAGGGAGCAGACCAAGATGAACAAATCATCACCAGACACCTTTGACGAAGACTGCCCCACAATTTCACACACATACACCCCTATATATATACCCCTTAATCCAGCACACATATTCCCCACGCAATGAGGGAATATGTGCAAGGAGGATATATATATATATATATAGGTATATATACTTATGTATGTGTGTACAACCACTCAAGAAGACCCTGAACAATCTATTTACCCCCAAAGAGAATCTAAGATTACAAAAAACTATAAATAAAATTGAAACAATATAAAAATAGGGTGGAATTAATCAACCAATTCTATGGGCCAAGCCCCCATGTAAAAATTTACCTAAACCAAACCATTTGAAAACATGACTCACCATTCAAAACCATCTACAATTGATATTGAAAAACAAAAATTTAGTCCACATGTCAAATATTTCATTTTCCTTCAAAAAATCTTTCCAAAATCATCGGCACCTTATGTGCACTTAAAATAAGGCTCACGCCCACCAAACAACCCTGAAAAACATTCTCATGAAACGCCACACCACGACACTTACACATAACATAACTAATTTTCGATACAAAATCTGAACCCAATACACGAGCATGTCAAACCCTTCAAAAATGCTTTTCACATCACACAAAAAATATAATAAGAAATTTACACATTTTATAAAAACCCTTTCAAGAAGCAAAACAAGATTTTACACCTAAAGTACAGACACTTTCCCAACCAATTCCACATAAACCCCATTTTAATAATTAAACAAATCTAAAATTCATACGTAAAAATACATGACAAGGAATACATACCAAAACTACCCCCTTCATCAATAAAAACTCAATTTTAACCAAAATGCACCTGATGTGCCACTGAAAATATAATTTTCACATTGAAAATAAGGCATAAAACACTTTTCAAGAAACATTACAATACATATCACAACACATAGTTATTTATTTTTCAAAAACTTATTTCCAACCCCAAAACATTTTAAAAACCTACCAATTCACACTTCTCACTACCCAAATAACATTTATGACACATTAAAATTAACTAAACAATTAAGAGGGTAAAATAAGTCAACCTAAAACAACTGCGAATGAACCAGAATGGACTGAAGTGCTTTTCCTTCGATGGAGGACGATGAAACCTGCATGAGGAAGACCCAAAAGTCCCATAACACACCCTAAAATGGGAAGAAATCATTAAAACAAGGTCACCCCATGACCTAGGGTTCAGACGAGACAAAAATAGAAAGAAAAAAATACCTACTGAAAGAGGTGTTGATGAGTCGTGCAAGGTGAGGAGGTCGCCATCCGGAGAAGTTTGTAGATAGGATGGTTCACCTGGAGGATGGATTGAGGTCAGCGGTCCAGGAGGGAGGGGGTTGGCGTCGCGAGGAGAGGGAGAATGGGCAGGGGTCAGCCGTGTCGAGCATGGAAAGGGGGTGACGAAGGGTTGGCCACGTGGTAGGGGAAAGGGAAGGGTTAGATTTAGGTTTTTTAATTTAATTACTTCAATTTTAATTTTAATTAAATTGATTTAATAAAAAAAATAAAAAGAAAACTCAAAAATCAATAAAATTTAATTGAAACTCTAGAATAAATAAAATACCCGCAAAAGTCGGGTCGGGGTGTGACACTTATTTTGATTCCATTTCCCATGTTATGAAAAGAGATCTATGAAATACTTTTCAAGGTCTTTGAACATTTATTTTAGGTATGCATTATGTTTTATTTCCAATTATCAATGTAAAAAGGGAACCATGTATGTATGTAGTTTACCAAGACATCTAAACTATTCGGTCCTTAAGGATGAAATTCCTTGTAATCATCCCAATTTAACAATATAAGGCACTAGATCCTAGTTACTATAGTTTGAACAATTACAATTGGGTAATTTGAAATCATATTTGAGTAGAAAAGATCAACTAGAAGGGTCTATTACTAAAGGTTACATAGACAAAGAGTTCTTGACCTTATTATCTAGGTATTTAGATGTGATTGATACTAGATTCAATCATTATGGACATGTTAAAGAAATCTACACTAATTCTACTTTTGAAAACCATTATTTGGTATGTCAATCTATTGGATGGAAAATTATAATGTGGTGAAATTTTACACTGACTGAATTGGAGTTTCTACAAGCACATAGATATGTGATACTCAATAGTGTTATTACTGATCCACTTATTGAAGAATTATGACTAAAAACAAAGAGGTGACTAAGGGGTCAAGCTCAAAATGAGATGGAAATAAAAAAATATATTATTAAGGGTTTTTTTGAATTCTTCTCCCATTTTTTAAGTATACACTCATATTCAATTTTTTTACGTGCAGTTATTTAATCTATGTTAAAAGTAACACCTTAAATATTTTTTTCAGGATAATAAATATTGACAATAGAGATGAAATATCAAATGATTTGAGGTTTTTGGCTCAAGATCCTATAAGTCAAGATAATATATTTGATGCCAAAAATATTCATGGATATAGGTTTCATAAAATTTATCATGAATATGACTTGGAAACTCAAAATAGTGGTGTATTTACACTTATAGAGTTGGGATACTATGTGAAGATTAATGATATAATTGAATTAATATAACATGACCAATTTTTAGTTTTAAGTTATCTTATAAAAATAGAAGTTGGCCAACATTGATAAGGGGTATAATTAATGATTATTTATATTTTACTTATGTAAAATTCTCTCCATTTATCCATACTAGTGAGTATGTAGATCATGATCCATTTATCTTGGATTCAAAAGAGAAGATGGTTTATTATATATATAATTAAATACATGAATATTGGAGTGTTGTTTTACTCTTAAAGCATATAGGATTATATGATATGTTTGATGAATATATGTTGGTGCTTTGTGACAGTGAACCTCATCAACCGCAAAACATTGAACAATTTTTCTTGAAAATATCAAAATAGTAAAACTTATAATAGAGGGCTAAAATTAAGGACCCCTAACAATGGAGGTTCCTAACAATGAAAATAATGAATATGAATATAATTGAATGTATAAATTGGTAAATAAAATATATTGGAATTTTTTCATTTAAAAGTGTTTCATACATATATAAATTTCTTTATTTTTCCTTTCTCTTTATAAAAATATTTTTGTTTTTAATATTTTGAACCTTTAATATACCAAAACCATTTGAATTATAGGAATGAAGAGAATGAAAAAACTTTAGGATCTTAGTGGATTAGTATCTCAGAGCAAGCCACCACTACCATCAGTTTCTGTAGATTTGAGTGATTTAATTGTACCCAAGACTACTAGAAAGCAAGAAGTTTCCCAATATGTATTTAGTATCACACCACCTGATTCACCCATGGTTATGGAGTAGTTGGTTACCACTCCATCTAGGATATATTGGTGAGTTACCATTACTGGTATGTATGTCATTTTTCATAAAAGACTATATATTTGATTAATTGTTTAAAGAATTTTTAAAATGCATAATGACAACCATGGAAGGGATAAAAATATTAACACATAATATGTATGTTAGTTACAGAAATTCAATATTATCATTCAATTTTATGAGTTTGTGGAGCCTACTGGTGACACTGCCAAGATATATGGGAAAATTCTTGGGTAGATTGTTCTCAAGATGTTGAAAATTCTCACTAAATATAATGATTAGAGGAATATTCCTACATCTTTGAAAAATAAGGTCTTTGATACACAATTAAAGTTAATATTAATTTTATATTCCTTGATAATTAATTTATAATACATGATTAATATTTTCTAATAATTTATATAATGTTTTTTATTTCTTGATGTTTTTTCATTTTGATGTCCCTGAATCCATTTCACAACCATGGAATTTGAAAACTTTGGGCAATAAAATTATATATTTTAAATAGATATTATGGAATAAGTTTAATGACATGTCTTTGAGATCATGAGAGATGTATGAGAAATTTCTTGAAAGTATTTATCATGAGAAATGAAAGCCCTTTATCGATATTAAGAGAGATACAACTCATGAGGTAATTTCACATTTTACAGTATCTTAATAACATAAACATAATTAAATTATAATTTTAATAAATTTTGCTATTTTTTGTAGGAATTATAAAAAAATTACTATGGATGGGGATAAGAAATTCATTCCTCACATCACTAGGTTTCAGTGTTTTTCAATCAAAATAAAAATTTGGATTTATATTTTATAAATTATTATTTATACCATTTTATTATATGTAAAGGTTTTTTATAACTTATTTATATTTTTTATAGGATAATGAATTATGCCACTTTGTTGGCTGAACAAATATGCAGTTTAAAGTGAATAGGAAACCAGATGGAAGTTTTCTAAATAACACTACCAAAGAGGTTGGAGTGTGTAATTTTCATTACCATTCCATGTATTTTCATTACTATAAAAACATAATAATGAAAAATATATTATAAAAACTATTAATGCTTAAAACAAATTAAATGAGACCCACTACATTGATCAAATGAGGCCAATTTGGCATCGTTTGATACATCTACCCGACCAAAATCAACGGTGTTTAGGGACTGTTTGTTGTTATATTATATTTTTCATTATTAAATTTTTATAGTAATGAAATAATAATAAACAATAATGAAAAATTTAATAATTAGATAATATTATGATGTTAAAATATTTTAAATAATAATTGTTAATAATTTTTATTAACCATCTAAAATTCAAGACGCCTGGGATGAAAACACTTGACAATCATCATTAGTTCCACAGAACGATACATTTGTAATATGTTTAGGGAAGGATTATACTAGAAGTGTATGGGTGATGGGTTCTAGGCATACTTCGTCTGATTTCATTGGTAGGGAATCTCCATTCATTACTACTACACTTGGTGGGGGTTCGAGTAGTGTCATAGATTAGGAATCACAGATATAAATTGCAGTATTGAGAGAAAAAGATTAATAACATGACTCTTATAATAAAACAAAATATCAGTGGCGGTTGACACTAGAAAATGATTTAGTTTTTCTATTTCAATAGATTTTCGGCATGATCCCTAAGGGTATTTTTAGCCTTATGTCTCATCTCGTCGAGGAAAATTCTAATTCTATAGATCATTCAAAAATTTTCAAAGAACACATACAACATCCATAAATGAAACTAAAATGAAAATTTTATATAGAAAACACACATTTCAAGTCATATCAACCACATGTTGTGTCATATTGATGTGTGGTTTATTTAATCATTTTAAAAAATGAATTATAGGTTGTTATCCATATGTTTTAAAACAATTCAATCTTTTTTTCTTGGTTTTGAATCAATAAACACCTCTTAAAGGTACATGAGCCTTTAAAAACATGTGTCAGAAGGTCAAAACTAGGAAAACGGTATTAGATGTCCATGAGATCATAGGAAAATGATGATAAATTTATTTTTGTAATTTAGGTACCTAAAACATTTCATTAAGGGTTATGGTTATCTTGGTATGGCTGTAAAAAAATTCATTGTTTAAAACACTAAAACATTCATGTAATGGTCAAAACCATAGAAAATGAAAAAATATAGACGTTAAATAATCGGAAAACAACCTTTTTTCATATGTATTCATAGAAAACACATTAATATGATGTGCGGTGTGGTCAGGATGACTTGGTAAACACTTCTTAAAGGGTATTAAAGTCTTTAAAAATATACGTGAGCAGGTCAGAAAGTGTAAAAGGTTATCAGATTTTCCTAAAATCACTGGGAAATGTCTGTAGAATAAATTTTGAAATTTAGGATCCAACAAATCATCATTATGAGTTATGTTTTTTCCGATATGGATGTAAAGGAGTTTTTTAGTGTTTTAAAACACTAAAACGTGTGTGGAATGGTAAAAATAATAACAAAAGACCTCATATTTATGTGAGATCATGGGACATGCACCATTGAGTTATTTTTGAAATGTATGCATAGATAACTCATAAATTCAATGTGTAGTGTTGTAAAAATAACTTGGTAAACAATTCTTAAAGGTACAAAATCATTTAAAAACATGCTGGGGGGGGTCAAAACTATTAAAATAACGTCATATTTCCCAAAAATTAGTGTAAAATTATCATTGATTGAGTTGTAAAATGTAAGAACCTAGGGATCCTTATTATTAGTTACTATTTTACCAAGATGGATGTAAAAATCTTTTTAGGGTTTTAAGACACTAAAACATGTGTTGAATAGTCAAAACCATAAAAAACAACCTCATATTGATGTAAAATCATGGAAGAATTACTACTGTGTTATTTTTGATGTGTATACATAGACAACGTGCTAATCTGACATGTCATGTGGTCAAAATATCTCTTTAAATAGTTTATAAAGGTATAAATGCCTTTAAAAACATGTTTCAGTGGGTAAAAAATAGGAAAACAATGTTATATTTCCTTAAAATTAGTGGAAAATGACCAAATATTGAATTATGAAAGCCCGGAACTAACAAAATGCCATTCTGAATTATAGTTTTCTTGAGATGGAAATAAATGCGGTTTCAGTGTTTCAAAATAATAAAACATGTTGGTAATGGACAAAACCATATAACAAACATCATATTGATTTATATTGAGTTGAAATCAGTGTATAACTTCCATTGAGTTATTTTCGATGTGTACACATAGACAACATGTTAATCTGATGTGTGGTGTGGTCAAAATGACTCAGTAAACAAATATTAAATATAAAAGGCCTTTAAAACATGTTTTAGGTGGTCAAAATTAGGAAAAAACAACGTATTTCTATTAAATCCGAGATAAATGACCATATTTTTAAAGTTTAAATTTATGAAATTACACCACATCATTCTGGGTTATGTTTTCTCAGGATGATCGTAAATTAATTTTTAGTGTTTTAAAACACTAAAACGTACGTAGAATGGTACAAACCATATAAAAAACCTCATATTAAAATGTAATCATGGTAAAACCACCATTGTGTTATTCTTGATGTGTATACACAGACAACACATCAATATGACACATTGTGTGGTCAGAATAGTTTGGTGAACACCTCTTAATTGTACAAAATTCTATAAAAACATGTGTCTGGGGGGAAACCTAGTTTAATGATTTTTTATTTCTATAAAATCATAAAAAAAATGAATATATATTAATTATTTAATTGTAGGAATTGATGACATGTCATTCTGAGTTATGGTATTCCCTAGATGGTTGTAAACACGTTTTTTGTGTTTTCAAACACTAAAAAATGCATGGAATGGTCAAAACCATAGAAAAAAACTTATATTGATGTAGAATCATGGTAAAACCACCATTGATTTATTTTTTATCTGTATATGTAGAAAAAAATGTCAATTTGCTGTGTGGTGTGGTTTTAATGACTTCATAAACACTTTTAAATGGTATAGATGCCTTTAAAAACATGTATCAGGGGGTCTATACCAGGAAAATGATGTTCAATTACATTTAAATTAGATAAATATGGCGGCATATTTAATTTTGAAATATATGAATTGACGATACATCATTCTGAGTTATAGTTTTCTTGGGATGATCATAAATGCTTTTTTAGTGTTTTGAAATGCTAAAATGTGCGAGGAATGGTAAAAAAATAGAAACAACCTCATATTTATGTGTAATCATGATAAAATTGTTTTTGTGTTATTTTTAATGTGTATATGTAGAAAAAGAGTCAATATGACATGCAGTGTAGTCATAATGACTCAGTAAATACTTCTTAATGGTACAAAAGCCTTTAAAAACATGTGTCGAGAATTCAAAAATAGGAAAACGATGTATGATTTCCCTAAAATTAGAGTATAATGACTATATATTGAATTATGAAATTTATTAACAAAAAACACATCATCTAGAGTTACAGTTTTTTTCAGGATGAATGTAAATGAGATTTTAGTGCTTTAAAACACTAAAACGTGTGTAGAACAGTCAAAAAATATAAAACATACTCATATTTACATATGATCATGTGAAAACCACCATTTTTTAATTTTAAATATTTTCATACATGGAACATGTCAATTGGACACGCGGTGTGGTTGGAATAACTTGGTAAACACTTATTAAAGGTACAAAATCCTTTAAAAACATTTATTAGGGGGGGGGGGTCAAAACTATGAAAATGATGCCATATTTCCTTAAAATCAAAGGAAAATGACAGTTGATTGAATTGAGAAATGTTGTAACTAGCTTCATGTCGTTATGAGTTATGGTTTTCCTAGGATGGTCGTAAAGGGGTTTTTACTATTTTAAAACACTAAAACGTGTGTAGAATGGTCAAAACCCTATAAAATGACCTTATATTGACATGAACTCATAATAAAAATACCATTGTGTTATTTTGGAAATATAGGACTTGATATGATTTCAAAATAAAAAAAACATTATTAAGTAAATTTCTAGCACACTAATCATGGATTTAAAAATTAATTAGAAAATTTACTTATCCATATTCAGTTTCAAGTGCTGAATCATATCTTAAATAGGAATATTTATATTTTCAAATTGTTTTTCATTATATATTTTATTTTTTTAGGCTAAAATTTTCTTCTCTTCGATTAAAAAAATAAAATATTTTATGTGCAACATTCTGAATATATTCTTTGTCTTTTCCCTTCAACATTTTTTTCTTAAATGTTATAGTTTTCTTTGTAGGTTATATATGATGATAATTGGTATAAGGTTAACCATTTTGATCCACAAAATTCTTTAGAATGAATTCATGATAGTTCTTAGTTTTTGTGGTATGTTAAAATTTTATCAATCATTCTACTATAATTATGATTTATTATGTTTAGTTTTAATTTTTGTTTTTTCATAGTTGATGAGATTATGTGGTCAGTTTTAATTGATGAGATAATGTTGAGGCAGAAAGATTCATGGGATTTCATGATATTTATGTATATTAGGAATGGTTTTTTTGTTAGAACGATTATATATATATATATATATTGATGACCGAGGAGTTGGTTGATCGGTGTATGGGTTGACTGAGACCGAGGTTATGCTGATTGTAGATGTCGGAATATATGACTATAGATGTATGACATATGTATGATGGGTTTATCTTACATGTATGTTTTAGTTTATTTCATGTTAGTTTTTTTTATATTTACATTTTTTATTAAATATTTTACAAAAACATCCAATTGTAATATTTATGAGAGGTTTTTTGTTACCAACACTAAGTAAATTAATTAAAATTATGTTTAGTCATGGTTACCCTTAACTACTGCTACCCCAAACCATTTCTAATCAATTAAGAGGTAGTTAGTTTCATGTAAATTATTTTTTACCCTGAGTATTTTTTTAAAAAAACTGCCGCTAAATAAGCATGAAACCATCTCTAAATTCCCCCAAAATGACACATATCAAAACCATTATGAAATTAAATAAATCATTTCTAAATGAAAAGATACCATGTAATACATGATTGTTTTGTTAAATGATACTCTATTATGAGTTTTTGGTTTAATCCATAGCTAGTTCGAGAAATAATCACCGGTAAGGCCTTTTTTTGTTGTGTGAGATGTCTTAGAATGTTACTTTTGATGTTTTCATACATGGAATACATTTTTTACCGACATTAACTCTACTGGAAGTGATAAATGGTAATTAACTTTTCACACCCACTCAATAACATCAAATGGTCCCAAATATTAAGGATTAAACTACACTTTCCTCCCAATATATCAGTGACCCAACCGAGGTGAAACTATGAAGAACCATTGGTCACCAACAATGAATTATAATGGTTGATGATGATGATCAACATAGGATTTTTACTGACTCTATGTCATCAACATTCTTTGATGAATCAACTAAATCATTGCTTTCATCTCTTGAACCAAGATCGGTCTGACCAAAAAAATTTCACCCATATTCGGCCAATGCAATGGATATTTACACGACCTTCCATAAAAGGCCTCAAAAGGATCCATTCTAATCATAGACTGATAACTATTTCTATAATAAAACTCAAGCCATCCCAAATATTAATCTGAAGCTCCATCAAAATCGAGGGCGTAGGTATGAAAAATTACCTCAATAGTCTATATATCCCTCTCTATCTGAACATCCATATGTTGATGGTATGTCATACTCAAGCAATCCTAAGATCCCATCACCTCCTAAAGCTCTGACAAAAAATGATAGGTAAAACAAGAATCTCTATTAAAGACTATATCAGATGTAACTCTATGAAAATGAATAATATCTTTCAAATAGATATATCCCAACTCCTAAAATCTTTTTTTATCTCTGATGGGTATGAAATGAGCTAATTTGGTCAACCTATCGATCAAAACCCATATCACATTCTTCTTTCTTGTGGTATGAGGAAACCCATCTACAAAGTCTATAGAATTTTCATCCCACTTTCTAGTTAGAACTGGAAGTGGATTAAGCAAACCCAAATGTCATTGTTTTTTAGCCTTGATCTATTTGCAATTTTAACAATTTGAAACAAGGTGAGTGATGTCTTTTCTCATATATAGCCACCAGAATCATAGCCGCATCTCATAAAACATATTTTTGTTTTATGGGTGCACAAACCATTATGAAATATGGAAATCACCCATTACTTCTTTCCTCTTGGATGAAGGAACTAAAAACCAATTCTGAAGACATAGAATACTCTCTATAGATAAATACCACTCAATAACAGTCTCCATACCATATATAGAGTCCTTAATTCTATGGAATTTTCGATCAAGTTTCTGCTCATGGAGAATCCTCTTAAAAAGAGAGGAGGTGAAATAAACACTAGCCAATACAAACATGGACTCATCCAAAAAACATAAATGAAACTAGGAAAAAATATCAATAAAATTATACTCCTCATATGATTCTTTCATATCCTTATTTAGAAGTTTCATTCTCAAAGTCTCAGTGATGATATTCCCTTTCCCTGGGTTATAGGAAATATCAAAATCGTAAGACTGTTGGTTTTCCACCCAACACCTATGGAGGAGATTCAAATATTTTTAGAGAATATATAACTCAAGCTATTATGGTTAGAATAAATGGTAAATGTTTCTTTGAAATGTTAATGTTGTAAAATCTTAAGTGCATGTGTCATGACAGCAAGTTCAAGGTCAAGATTCAAACAATTATTTTCATATAACCAATTTTTTTGAGAACCATACTCTACCATATAATCACTCTATATAAAAACACATCCTAAACCCGAACCTGAAGCATAAAAAAGACCACATAGACCTGATCAGCCTCTCTAAGTGTAAACACTAGTGAAAATATAAAATTATTCCTTAAATCTATAAAATAAATCTAAAATTTATCATCCTAAAAAAATTAACTGCTTTCTCCGTGAGATTAGTCATCAAAGAAATCAACTTTGATAAATCCTTTACAAACTAGAGATAATAACTTTGTAAAACAAAGAATCTTAGAATCACAAAAAAATATTTGGTTGTTCCCTTATCATAACAGCTTTCAAATTCACATGATCAACTGAGATACAATGTTTTAAGACCATGTGTCCCACAAACTTCACTTCTCCAATTCATAAATCACATTTTGATATCTTGGAATAACATTTCTGACTTATTAGTGTTTCTAATACTACTCTTAGATGATGCACATGATACTACTCAAAATAATAGTAAACCTAGATATCATCAACAAATGCCACCAAAAAATTATTAATATAGCCATTGAATATCATATTAATCAAATCCATAATGACTACTAGAGGATTATTTAATCCATAAGGTATTAAAAGATACTCATAATGTCCATACCTACTCTGGAAGGCCATTTTCTGAATATCGTATTCATTTATTCTCAACTAGTTATAACTTGATCAAACCTAAATCATTGAGAAACAATTTTCCCATTCAAATATTCATATATATCATCAATCCATGGAAACAAATTCTTTTTCTTTACCGAAACTCATTTTAGATTTTGGTAATCAAAACATAAGTTAAGTGTTCCATTAAATTTCTTAAAAAAAGAACACACCCTGCCCAAGGTGACATGCTCAAGTATATGTAGCCTAGTGGACTCCTCATGTGTTAATCATGTGTTAATGATAACAAATACTATATATTATTTTAAGCTTGTTAATACTGTTTAATCTATCTCAAATCATGTGTACATTTGGTTGGTTTTTGTATGCTTTAAATAAACCTATCCAAGATCTTATGTGATATGTTTTATTATTATAAACTACTTTTAATTTGTATTATAATGAATTTAATAGATAAATGATTAAGTATAATCCATTATAATAATATCACTATTTAAGTCTATATACATAAATTAGGATAAGTCTGAGAAACTATGAGTCTTCCACTGGTTGTGTTTTTTTTGGAAAAGGAACAAGACACCGTGACTAAACATTGTGACCCAAACACCATGACCCAAACACTATGACCTAGAAACCATGACCCAGACACCATGACCTAGAAACTATGACCTTACACCATGACCCAAACACCGTGACTAGACACTAAAACCAGTTTCGGATCTGTTGAAGTATGTGACACCAGTTCCTTGCTGAGACACCATTTGAAGTTTGGAAAAGGACCAGACACCACGATCCTAACACCGCATCTATACTACCAGTTCCTGATCTCTATACAACAATTCCATCATAAATGTCTCAGAAATCAAAGGAAAACAAGGAGACATCATTTCATGAAGACACCATTTCATAAAGACACCATTTCCAGATAGACTGTTACACCATTATTTAATCCATTTTGTTGTTTTTAAATTTAATTTCCAATGGTATATTTAAGTATTTTAAATTCACTGACATAATTAATATTTATTTATAGACAAGTCACCAGACAATATGAGGTACAAGGTTCAGAATACATGCATCATGTCAGCTCCAACACATGCACTCAATGAATAAAAAGAGAAGTGTGGCCCAAAACAAAAGCGTGTGATAACAAAGAAGCACAAGCATTATTGAGAAAAGGGCCAACACATGCAACTTAATACATCTGAAGAAAACATGAATAATTCATTGGTATACCATAGATCAGAGTTGATCACATCTTCACAATACTAACTCCATGAAGAACACAATCCAGATCTAACTAGAAACTAGAGTAATTAACTTTTGATATTCTGTTTGTCACAAGAGGACTTGATTCCTACTACTGCATCATCCTAGAAGTTTAGGGCTACATAGAATAACACTCAAAGCATTTCTAACGTCATCTCATCATTTTTTCTCTATTGTGTATTATTTTTAGCTTTCGAGAAGTGTGTGTGTGTCTGTATAAAAACAAGGCAATTTATCTTACATTAAACTGGGGGATACAAGATACCCTTCCTCTCATATCTTTTTACACCTATTTACTCCCACAGATAAGTGTGTAAGAGGTACCTATGTGACCTATTAGTTTATACCCACGAAGAACTGTGGAAGAGGTCGTGTGACCTGGACAGTCTTATAAAATATTTTTTTACCCCAATCCAGGGTGTGAATCAAGTTTATTAATATAAACTATGTGGTGACAGGTGATCACTAAGTGGAGTGGAGTAGGTCTTAGCTTGAGACTAAACCACTTGTTTTATATCCACTATGTTTTTTAATTTAGCTTTCACTGTTTTACTGTATAATTAAGAAATCACTAAATTTACGTTGATAGTTAATCTTGGAAAGATGTTATATTTTTTTTCCTTATTAGAATAGCTTCAAAAGTAATATTAATAACTGATATTAATATTAATAATAATTAATCAATCTTCTAAGAAGTTATTTAAATAGTCAAACATTTATAACCGTATTACTTTGATTAATTGGGATGTATTTATTTTTATCAGGGAACCTTTTAAGAATAATTTTCAAATAGATTTTTTTTATAGATACTCAATTCAATCCCCTCTTTAGTACTCTACTCTGACCAACATTTGGTATCAGAGGAGTTTTTTATTCCTGTTAAGACTTTGTTTTTTACCCTATTAAACTGTAATTTTAGTTGTACTTTAAAGATCTGTAAATTTCTATAAATTCTAAACTTATAGATCTTTCAATGTATTTCATTATTACAGATAATAGACTAGAATTTGCTGCAAAAAACAGACCACCATTCATTAATGGAACCAATTATTCCCAATGGAATATTAAAATTAAAATGCATTTAGAAATTATGGGTTTTGAAATTTGGTATTCAATTAAAGATGAGTATAAGATTCCTCCAACTGAATGAATCACATGGGATGACCCAAACAAGACTAACTGCAATAACAATTGAAAATTCATGAATTATTTATATTTACCTTTAAGAGATGAGTAATTTAATATAATTTCTGCATGTAAAACTGCACATGAAATTTCGGATACTTTCTCTGTTTCACATGAAGGAACTTTTAGTGTGAAAAAATTATACTTAATATACATACTATTAAATATGATAACATTAAAATGAAACCTGATGTTCCTATTTCTGACATGTATCTCAGGTTCAATGAAATTTTCAACACAATGATTTCTCTTGGAAGAGAAGTTACTACCAAAGAAAAAATTATGAGAATTATCAAATGTTTTCAAGATAGATAGAGAGGAACCTCTATCTCTGTTAGAGAATCATGAGATATTAGAAAGTTACTTGTAAAAGGAACCGTTGGGAAACTAATGATATATAAAGATGATGTGAAAGTAAAAAAGGAAGAGGAGGATAAACCCAAAAGAAAGTCTATTCCATTTAAGACCACCACCTCTAAACACCAAGTGAAAGGGAAATTGGAAGTCTCTGTAGAATGTTTATGTAGTGAACAATCATCACCAGACAGTGACGAGGACATGGATCAATCAACTAGATGTTTTAAGATATTTTACAAGAATAACAAATTTTTCATAAAGCCTAACTTTAAGGGAATATATGATAAAAAAGTAAGATAGAAGAGAGATTTCATAAGAAGTGACAAGTATGATGAGATAGTATGCTATGAATGTAAGAAAAAGGGACATATAAACGTTAATTGTCCCAAGAAAGAGTAAAAAAAGAAATATGAGGAAAAATATAGAAAGTATAATAAGGAAATCAAAGCTACATGGAGTGCTTCTAAGGACAGTTCAAGTGACTGAGAATATTCACACAATGAATAGGCTAACAAAGACAATATGTGTTTTATGAAAAACACATCTGAGGTAACTCTGGAATCCACTGTACACAATTCCAATTATTATGGAGATTAAAGTGACTATAAAAATATGCCTAATGAATAAATGTTTGAGTTTTGTTATATACTTGAGGCAACATGCAATGAACAAAAAGATAAATACAACTATTTAAAGAAACAACATGCTATTACCTCAACTGTTAAATATGAACTTACTATAGAATGAGGGAAAATGCTCAATTACTCAATGAAAACAATGAAATAAAGCTATCTAATGAGAAATTTAAAAAGGACCTTGAAAGGTTTACTAATAGTAAAGGTACATTGGTTCAAATGCTAGGTAAACAGATTTTTCCTAAATATACTAATGGTACTAGATATCAACCCAGTTAATGAAATTTTAGAAGAACTAATTTTTCCTCTAAGTCTAGGAAAATCAACTTTACTCCTAGTTCTAGAAAACATTCAGCTGGTTCATGTTATGATACACTCTCTACTATTTCAAGCTTTTCTAGACCAAATAAATTTTATTTTTCAATAAATGTTTACAATTATTATAGGAAACCTATGAGGAATATGCGAGTTCCTAAAGCACTAGTCACTAATATCACTATAACCAAACAAATATGGGTACAAAAATATGTTTTTATTTCAGTATTTTGTTAGAATGATGCTTAAAGAGATCCTGTAAAAGATTATGGTACTTAGATAGTGGGTGTTCAAGACACATGATAGGATACTAATCATGCTTCAATAATTTTATAAAAATTGATGGTGGACATGTCACCTTTGGTGATAAAGCCAATGGAAAGATCATTGGACTTGGCCAAATCAGTAATTCTAACTCAGTTTTAATTTCCAAAGTACTTTTTTTGATGGATTGAAATATAATCTACTTACTATTTCAAAACTATGTGATGATGGATTTAATGATAAATTTGAAAATGATGCTTGCAATGTTTTCAATTATGAAAATGAATGTGTTTTTTTTTGCATTAAGAAATGAAAATGTATACTCTGTTAACATAGATTGTTTAGTTTTTAAAAATTCATCATGTTTAAGTGTATTTCACCAATAATCTAGGCTTTGGTATCCGATACAAGGAAACTGTAATATTCACTCTCCTATAAAGTTAACTAGAAAGAATTTAGTCAATGGCCAACCCAAACTTGAGTTTCCAAATGATAAATTGTGTAATCCTTGTCAAATGGGAAATCAACACAACTATTTCCTTCAAACCAAAGAAAGAAGTGTCAACTTATCAACCTCTTGAACTGGTTCACATGGATTTTTTTGGACCATATAGAGCTTCTAGTTTAAATGGGAATCACTATGTTTATGTTCTTGTAGATGAATTTTCAATATATACTTGGACTTTATTTTTGGCTCACAAAAGTGAATCCTTATCTCATTTTACCAAATATTCCAAAACTATAAGAACTCTTAGTGGACATAGAATTAAAACCTTAAGAAGTGATCATGGTATTGAGTTTGAAAATAAAGAGTTTGAATATTTTTCTCACAAAATGGATATAGTCATACTTTATCTTCCCCTAGAACACCTCAACAGAATGGAGATATAGAAAGAAGAAATAGAACATTGTAAGAGATTGTTAGAACCGTGCTCAGTGAATATGACTTACCTATTTATTTTTGGGATGAAGCTTTAAAA
Organism: Viscum album; assembly: GCA_963277665.1. Classification (NCBI taxonomy): domain Eukaryota; kingdom Viridiplantae; phylum Streptophyta; class Magnoliopsida; order Santalales; family Viscaceae; genus Viscum; species Viscum album. Next base: position 2,124,961,738 of record OY728121.1, on the reverse strand, counting down.
ACAACATTCTATATTATTAATAAATTTTTGATTAGACCCATTCTTAAAATATCTCTATATAATTTATGGAACAATAGAAAAACCAAAGTAAGATACTTGAATGTTTTTGTTTACAAAGCCTATATCCTTAATACTATGGAAAATCTTGAAAAAATTTCATCCAGGAGTGATGAAGGAATATTTCTAGGATATTCAATCTCATGTAAATAAAATATAGTGTTTAATAAAATAACTAAATGGGTGGAATAATCTATTCATGTCAAATTTGATGAAACAGATCCACATGAGGCTAAGTCCTCTCTAGAGAACCTGTAGGATGTTGTATCAAATCTGGAAATTAATTCAAAATTCTCTAATCATCCTATAATGGAATCTATGAAAACATGTAGTTCTGGAAATTCTTTATATTCAATTCATAATGAACCCAAACCTATTGAAGAACCTGAAATCACTAGTCCTTTTTTATAGAGATGTTAGAACTCTTAAGAGCCATCCTTTAGATGTTATTGTAGGAGATTTATATAAAGGAACTAAAAGTATAGAATCTCTTAGAAATTAGGTTGAACCTCAAGTCTTATTATCACAACATGAACCTAAAAACATTAATGATGCTATCAATGTTAAATTTTGGGTGATGGCTATGCAAGAAGAGCATAATCAGTTTAAAAGGATACAATTTTGGAAACATGTTGATAGACCCAAAGAAACATTCACCATATGCACAAAGTGGGTGTTTATAAATAATGTAGATGAAGCTAGTAACATAGTTAGAAACAAGGATAGATTGGTTTCACAGAGCTATAGTTAGGAAGAAGGAATTGACTATGAGTAGAATTTTGCAACAGTATCTAGACTTAAATCTATTAGAATTCTACTTTCTTATGCCACACATCTGAATTTCAAACTATATCAAATGGATGTTAAGAGTGCAATATTAAATGGGTATATAGCTAAGTATGTATTTGTTGAGAAACCCCATGGTTTTACAAATCGTCATTTTCCAAATCAAATTTTTAAACAATCAAAATTATTGTATGTTTTAAAACAATCTCCAAGAGCTTGGTATGATAAATTAAGTATTTTTATTATTTCAAAAGGTTTTACCAAAGGAATACTCGATCCTAACCTTTTTATAAAACTAAATTCCAAGGATGTTTTAGTAGTTAAAATTTATGTTGATTACATTAACTTTGTATCTTCAAGAAATTCTTTATGTATTGAATTTTATAAAATGATGCAAAATGAATTTGAAATTAGTTTAATGGGGGAACATGAATTCTTTATTGGATTTCAAATAATTCAAAATAATAGTGGTATTGTTTAAAAAAATGAAAATATACTAGAGATATTCTAAAATTCTTTGGATTGGATGGAACTAAATGTAGCGACACTCCAATGAGTACTACTTGTAAGTTGGATCTTGAGGAAGATGGAAAATATGTTGATCAAACCACTTATAGGGGAATGATTGTATGTCTACTGTACTTAACTGCTAGCTGACTTGAACTTATGTTTAGTGTATGTATGTGTTTTCATTTTCAAGAAAACCCTATGGAATCTAATTTAAATGATATTAAGATAATTTTCAAATACCTCAAGCATACACCCAATCTAGGACTGCTCTATCCCAGGGGAAAATCATTTGAGTTGGTTAGTTATTATGATGTGGACTTTAGTGGTTGTAAGTTAAATAGAAAAAGTACCTCTAGAACATGTCACTTTTTAGGCATGTCCCTAGTGTCATGATGTATTAAGAAACAAAACTCTGTTGCATTATCTACTGCAGAAGCTGAATACATAGCTTCTGGTAATTTTTGTGCATAAATTTTTTTTATGAAACACAGATTACTAGATTATGGTTATCAATTCAGGAATTTACCTATAAATTATGACAATAAAAGTTCTATTAAAATCTGGAAAAATCATGTTTCACACTCTAGGACAAAACATATTGATGTAAGAGATCACGTTTTGAGAGATCGTTATCAAAACGGTGATATCACTTTGGAATTCATTGGAATTTAATATCATCTTTCTTAAAAATTCACCAAACCATTAAATTATTAAAGAATAGATTACATCATCCATGAACTGGGAATGATAAATATTAAGTTGTAAGTATACTGTTTTAGAGCTTACTGTTTCACAGTTTACGGTTTCACAAGTCACTGTCTTATGTTTACTATCTAAACGCGAACCTTTTTATAGTTTACTATCTTAAAAGATTCTATTTCATTATTATGGTCTCACATTTATTATCTATCGGTTACTGTCTAAAATAATACGGTTAAATAGTTTAGAAATCACATAGTTATGGTCTCACCATGAAATCTAGTTATGGTCTCACCGTAAAAGTCTGTTACGGTCTCACTGTAAAGACTCTTTATCAATTTATTTACATACTATAACCTGTATCATGGTAATTAATTATTTTATTCTTTTTTTATTTCTCGACCTTTTTATTTTGCAATGCTTGGTGTCCCTAAATGATAAAAATGAACAAAGTTTCACTCATTTTTTCACCTGAGCTCTCTTCTCTCAAAACGTAACCCCTTCTTCATCCATTCTCTCTCTCTCTCTCTCGAACCTTCATTGAATTCCTAGAATGAAATTCACATCATCATAAACCCCTGAGAAGTACAGATCAAATAAGAATATGAAAATTGCATTGAAGATAGTGCTCGAAGGTCTGTTGAATCTGAACCTGGTGAACATAATAGTGGTACCTGAAAAGGAAATTTTACCTAAGTGGATTATATCAAGTAATTAATTAGTATTGAATATACTAAAAGAGAAAGGATGGTTTTATTGGTTTATAATGGAGGATAATACAATATACCCAAAGCTAGTTGTACAGTTTTATCAGTTCGTTCAATTCTGTTTTGATATAGAAGATGGTTTTATTGAAAGTAGTTGGATCAATGGCCAAAGATGTACCTTTTATTTGAGGTTATGGGATGCTTGCCTAAGGATACCTCATGAGGGTATTTTTGAGGACTACCTATGAGGTCATCCTCCTCCAGGTGATTTCATTATTTTAGATGAATCTTTTAGAAGCATAACAGGGAATGAAACAAGGAGAAGAGCTATTTTTTTCTGATCTAGATGGTGAAACCAGACTTTTATTTAAGTTGGTTCAGAATCTGATTACCCCAGAAAAGGATACATTGCTACTCCCATGTACTAGATTTATTTTTGATACATATTATGAATAATTTACACAAGATAAAACTATGTAAGTATGTTATACTCCATATGCGTGAGTTAAAAAATACAACCTCAAAGTAAACCTCCATGTTATACTTAAGGTTAATCTCAGTTGTGCTTCATGAAAAAGGGTTTGTTGAACTAGATGAATAAGTCATTAAGGACTATGAATTTTTTATTTCAAATGTTACATTCAAGAGAATGAAAATCAGTTGGAATCCATGGAGAAAAGCATGGGTAGAAGATAATGATAGGATCTATGAAAATTTCAACTCGGTTGATCACTCTTCATGAACTAATGAAATTACTAATCCTAGGTTGGTACCATTTGAAATAATTGACTATTTTGATGAGGAGTTATAAGAAGAGGTTGATGAACCTTCATGGAACACTGTCATGGATGAGAAAGATAGTGAACCTGTTCTACAAGATATAACTGAGAAATAAATACCTTTCTCTGAAGATATTGTTGATCTAGAAGAAGAACATACCTCTAGAGATGAATCTTTTTCTGTTGAAAAAGAAAAGGATGTTCTGGAAGAATTTTTAGAAGAAGATCTATCTCTTGAGAAAGAAGATTCTCTTGAGGAACACCTAGAGGAACAAGATATTCTTGAAATTATCCCATCTTCTGAAGATATAATGAATAAAGCATTTCAATTAGCTAGAAATTAAATGGGTGAGGATATTGGGGTCGAAATCTTGGAATTAGATCAAGGATCTAAATCTCTTAGTCCTAAGAAAGATTCACTAGTTGAGGGGAAAAAATACCCAAATCTAGAAAGTGCTGAAGTTCCAAATCTGGTTGATTCAAGCTCTATGGATACATGGTATAAATTTCCTAGATATTTTGATGTGAATGATTCCCAAGAAGCCTCAGTTAAAGTTATAGAACTGTCTACTGTGTTTCAATTGAAATTAGTATTTTCTCTTGATGTTAAAGATTCAAAATAACCTGATACTGTCTCAGCCCCTATTCTTGAACCTTCACTATAACCTTCAAACTTGGTGAGTGAGGATGATTTTAAAGCATTTATAACTACCCAATTGGATAGGGTTGAAAGGATCATGAATACTCAACCTACTCCTGTGACAACCTGAGTGAAAGAGGCGTTTCACTATTGATAAAGAAGATTATTTGGCAGATTCACCCAAAAATGCTTTATGAAATTCTAGAAGGTAGAGTTGAGAATAAACAGCTCAATGATGAAGTGATGTCTCTCATAGGTATGGTTGATGCTATGAAGAGAGTGAAGAAGTCATGACCCAAACCTGTTGCTCATCCAGTTGAGGATGTTGGTAGTTATATTTCATATGATGTAGCCTTCTTTATTCAAACTAACCTTACTTCCTTAGTTAACAAGGTGGCTGAAGGAAGCATACAAATTGTTCATGATATTCATGATCTTGTTATTGGACATAACCAATTGACTGATGAGTATAAGAGACATCTCCAGAAAGTTCTGAATCATATGATGTCTCTTACTTTAGATTTTAGAACTGCTAGTGCCTCTGAACAATCATCTCAACCCTCCATGGACTGTGATCTTCTCAAAAAATTTGTCAAAGAAGAACATCAATCTATGAATAGTGTCTTGTACAAAGAGTCTCTATCTGTGGTTATCTGGAATAGTGATATAGTTCTTGATTTAGTGAGAATTAATTCCAAGATTTACAATGATGCTCAGAAGGAAATTACTAAGAAGTTGGAATTCTACGTCAATAAGATCTTCTCTAAGAATGATATAACAAGCCACTTCACATAACATGTAGAAATTATGAAGATACATCCTATCACTGAAACTTTCAAAACTCAGGTCCAGAAGCTCAAATATTTTACTCCTTTGTTGGAAATGTTCATGGAGAACAAGGATGACTTTGAGAAAGCGATGCAGTATTGTGGTGAGATTATTTCGGACTTAATCAAGCTTTTGAGGCTTTATCTTCATGTGTAGAGCACTGATATTGTGGCTCATGTGGCTAGACCCTTGAGACTTGGTTTTCTTACCTTCTCATCCTTTACCCACGCCTCTAATTCTATATATGTCTCTCAGGCTCTGTGTCATATCAGACCTGTTATCCTTGACCAACAATTGCCTCAGTCTTCCACTAGACCTACCTTAGCCCCCTATGTTTTTTAAATACGCCCTTTACCTTCTCTTTCAGTTGTTTAACTTCCTTCTTCCACTTCTACATCTACTCCTATGGCTTCTTGTGATGCTTCTGCCATGGGAAAAGACAAGATAACCGATGCTTAAGAAAAGTTACTACTATGTTTTTATAGGTATGTTGTTGTATTTTTGTTTCCTACTATTTGTAATGAAACCTTTTTATCCATATAATGCATTGTGATCTTTTATTTTCTCCACTCTTATTTATCTTAGTACACTTTTTGATAATCTCAAAAGGGGTAGAGACATGCACACTAAGGGAGATACACATTCACTAAGAATAGATATATCATTCACATGATTTTTGATCATTAGAAAGGGGGAGATTGTTGGACTCCTCATTTGTTAATCATGTTTTAATGATCACAAATCCTATGAATTATATAAATCTTGTTAATACAATTTAATCTGTCTCAAATAATGTGTAAAGATGGTTAGTTTCTTTATGATTTAAATAAACCTATCCAAGATCTTAAGTGCTATATTTGATTATTGTAAACTACTTTTAATTTGTATTATAATGAATTTCCTTGATAAATGACTAAGTCTAATCCATTCTATAAATATCTCTATTTATGTCTATATATAGATATTTGGATGTGTCTAAGAAACTGTGAGACTGCCACCAGTTGTGTTTTTCTGGCAAAGGAACAAGAAAACATGACCCGACACCGTGACCCATACACAATGACCCATAAACCATGACCCAGACACCATGACCGAGACACCGTGACCCAGACACTGTGACCCCGACACCGTGACCCATTCACCGTGACCAGAAACCATGACCTAGACACTATTACTAGACACCAAAACCAGTTTCATATCTATTGATGTCTGTGACACCGGTTCCTTACTAAGACACCATTTGAAGTTTGGCATAGGACCAGACACTGTGATCCTAACACCACATTTGTGATACCAGTTCCTAATATCCATAAAACTATTCCATTATAACTGTCTCACCACTCAATGACAAATAAGGATAAACCATTTCATGAAGACACCATTTCATGAAGACACCATTTCATAAAGACACTCTTTCCAGACAGACTGTGGCACCATTCTATAATCTCTTTTTTCATTTTCCAGTTTAATTTCTAATGGTCATATTTGATTCTTTTAAATGCACTCACATAATTATTATTTCTTTGTAGACATTTCACCTGATATTAAGAGGTAAGAGGTGTAGAATACATGAATCATGTCTAATCAAACACATGAACTCAATGAATAAAAAGAGAAGTGTTGCCCAGAAATAGAAGCGCATAATAACAAAGAAGCATGAGCACTCTTGAGAAAAGGGACAACACATTCAACTCAATACATATGAAGAACACAAAAAGAACTCATTGGGATACCATAGATAATATTTGAGCACATATTCACAATAACAACTCCACAATGAAAATGAGCCATATCTATCTAGAAACCATAGCACATGACTTGCAATACCCAGTTTCTCACAAGAGGTCTTGATTCCTACAACTGCTTCATCCTAGAAGTTTAGATAAGCATATAATAAAACATAGAGAACTTCTAACCTCATCTCATAATTTTTTCGCTGTTGTGTATTGTTTTTATCTTTTCAGTTGTGTATGTGTGTGTCTATATAAAAACATGAACTGTCTTCTACATTAAACTGGAGGATACAAGATATCCTTCCTATCATATCTTTTTACACCTGTTTACTCCTAAGGATAATCATGGAAGAGTTCCCTGTGTGACCTATTATATTACACCCATGAAGAACTACAGAAGACGTCGTATGACCTAGATAGTCTTGTGAAGTTTTTTTTACCCCGATCCAGAGTGTGGATCATGTTTGTTAATAAAAACTTCTTAGTGGTAGGTGATCACCAAGTGGAGTGGATTAGGTCCCAGCTCAAGACTAAACCACTTGTTTTATATCTAATGTGTTGGTTAATTTAGTTTTCTAGGTTTTACTATATAATTCCGAAATCAAAAAATTTACTTCGATAGTTAATATAGGAAATAAGTAAAATATGTTTTTCCTTATTATAATAGCTTCAAAAGCAATATTAATAACTAATATTAAGATTTCTGAGAATTAATCAGTCTTCTGAGAAGTTATATAAATAGTCAAACTTTTATAACCGTATTAATTTGATTTAATGGGATGTATTTATTTTTATTGGAGAACATTTTAAGAATAACTTTCAAAAAGAAATTTTTATAGATACTCAGTTCACCCCCCTCTTGAGTACTCTACTCTAACCAATATAGCCTTTATCTAACATATCATCCAATAGAGTCTTGAAATATTTAATTTTAGCTGGTTCCATGAAGTTAGAAGGAATGGATACTGGTTGAGTACCAGGAAATAAATTAATTGAAAATTTTACCTCTCTTACTAGTGTAAACTAGAAAATCAGAAGGAAAAACAATGGGAAACATAATGAAAACGTTATGGATAACATCAATCAAAGATTCCCGATCTAGATAAACAGTAGACACTGATATTAATTTTACAAACTCTGGTTAAGAAGGTCCAGATCTACTCGAACATGGGTCCTATTCTCCCAAAAATTTAAAACACACCCCATCAAGCATGGTAACAGAGTTGTGTCAAAGATTTTAGTTAATTCAAGCCTTATTAGAAATAATTCAATCTATCTGGAAAATTAAATCTAGAGCTGTCATGTCAAGAATTAGAAAATCATAACAAACAGAATATTTGATAAAGGGAAGACATAAGAAGAATAATAAATCCCATGATCTCTATTCATTTTGAGGGGTTTAGTAATATCCATCATATAAGAAAAAGGCTCTGTATGAAGATTTAGTAGGTTCTCAATACAAGTTGATATAAATGAATCAGATGCACTAGAATAAAATAAATATGTCACTAAAGATGATCCTATAGTGATATTACTTCTCATTGTCTCAGGACCTATTTCAACTTACTTTGGATACTCTTCCACTATGTGAATAATATTCATTCTGGATGCCTATGTTTAGAATCCCTTTGTTCATGAAGAAACCGATTTCACCATAGATGTTTTAGGAGCTAATGAGCCAATGAAACTGCATAGATAATAAAATAAATGTCATAATTTCTATAGGTATTATGAGTGACCAAAATAACTACATAACTTTAGTGACTTAGTAAAAGAACTTCTCAAATTCATAGTCTTGCTGCATTGGAAGCAAGTCAAAGGGACTTTGATAGGCACTACGAGATGTCTAGACGACACCTACTCTTAAGAAACACTATGAGAATCATCATGATTCCTCTTAACTTTAATGGAACTCACACAAAATACACTAATATAAATATGAACCCCCATCAACTTAGACTTACTATCTAGATCAAGATCAACCATTAGTGCCCTATCAAGCATGTCAACATAATAATTGAGCTTCAGTAAGAAAAACTGGGAACAAATATCAGGCCAGAGACCCATATAGAACTATCGAGTATTCATCTTCCCATTCGATACAATTTCATTGAAAAATTCATAGGCTCATTAATGTGGTTTGCAAAATCTCTCATAGTCTTATTAGCCTATTAGAGTCTAAAAAATACCATAGCCTTAGCTAATAATATAGACTTTAGAAAGAACTCATCCATGAAAATAACAATAAAGTTATTCCAATAAAAACCCACATTTTTATTCATTTTCACCATCAAATCCTACCATCTCTTGATAGTTTCCTGTAGCTTGAATGTGACATATTTAATCTTAATCAAATCCATATTTTCTAATAAATAAAAAAGAAACTCTATCTTTCTCAAATGATCCTCAGCATCTTGATGATCCTTGAATGGGAACGGGTGCAGGTTATTATTCTAGAGATTGGACATCATGTGAAATATTCTCTATAAGATACTGGTCCATGGGAGGATCCAAATTTGGTTCACAGTAGCTTCCTCCCATGGCCTATTCAAACATCTTATTAGAGGAATGATGCTACAAAACATCAATAAACAACACTGAAGACATCAAAAGATTATTGAGATTAATAACTGAAACAAGAAGAACCAGAACAATTAATCCCATTAGGTAAGATATCAAGATTTTGATTTCAACCTATCTAAATAAAAAGCAGGTAAAATACTTTAATTATAACAAATTATTCTTCAATATTCCTTTACCAAACCTCCCATGGTCACTTAAGGCTCATTATGATGAGATCTGGCCAAGAACTCACATGTAACTACATACCAAGTCAATAAAAGATATTCCAAAATGCAAACTTGCTTCACTTAAAGATGATAAACCTAAAAATTTATAACACTTTTTCATGAACCATCATGGATTCCCTAGCACCTTGATACCAAATTCAGCATGGAAATAGATCGAAAGGTGTTCTCAATCCCTATGGGTCAGTTACTAAAACATGTAATCACCTAAGATAAAATGGGGGTTGAATTTTGCAAAAAAATAGAAGAATATAAAATATACAAGTCAGTATAGTCAAAACTCTAATGGGAGAAAGTACCAAAAAACAAATAGCTATAAAAACCCCAAATATGTACTTCATCAAACTACTCAACAAAAAGATGAACATTCCATGAGGACAAAAACAACCCATGGTCCAAAGGATCAAGAACATCCACCACCTACAAGTAGCGCTTTACTTTTTCTCAGACATACCATTAGAAATTCTATATGTTCTCTAAGGAAAAGGTAGTCTATGAGATAAAAATCTCAGAGGGGTCTCACCAAGTATTCTTTAATCAATAAAAAACCATTAACTAGATATACTATAAATTCAAATAAAACTGGGAATGGTTTTACATTTTCATATTAAAAAAACATGATTTTATTTAAATAGATAGATGATATATCAAAAAAACATTTAAATAGGATTAAATGAACATTTTATATAAAATATATCTCATAAATATTTTTCCGTGAATACAATTGTTAAAAAATTCAATGACATGTATGATCAAGTCAAACAACTAATAAAAATCATGCATCATGTACAAAATCCTTATAGTAGGTCAGTTTATTATGTAATAGGATCCTAACACAACTCATAGAGATCACAGATTTAGTTAGGTGTGCACAAAAAAATACACCCCAATATGGGGAACCCATTATCGAAAGTCTATTCCACATTAGGGGAACCCATAGTTGGAAATCACACTAGGATTGTTTTAGTAATAGTTTTCATCATCAATCCATTTCTAGGGAGTCAAGTTCCATGAATGCTTGTCCCAGTTAACCCTAACTACCTAGGATAATATTTTCTTACAAAATAAATCAATAAAATTTTAAATTAATCCTTTAAAATCATTTTAAAACAAAACTTCCCAATTTCAATTTTAAATAGGCCATTCACTTTTCAAAACCAAATAGATGGTTTTCATCATTTCATGACATTTGAAATAACTTTTTAATTCAATCCTTTTTCTTAAAATCGACACAAAATCATTTAATCAAAATTATTTCCAAATAAATCCATTATTTTTCAAAAAACCACCCCATAATTTCAATTCCATTGAAATTGGGGTTCTATCAATTTCAACACCACTTTCAAATAAAGAATCAAATCATTATAATTTAATGGTTTTAAATCAATTAAAAATAATTTCAATATAATATAGAAAATCAAGGTTTCAATTTTATAGAAAATAGTTATGGAACCACCTACCTTTAAATCATGGAATTCTAAAGAAGAACACCTTCAATAGGGAATTCCAATGAAGATTAAATGCGAAGGATCTAGAAACCAAAAATTGAATTATTATCCAATAAAATGGAGTTCAGATCAATCCAAAATGTAATGATCCATAAAAAACAAAGGATGAAGGAAGGAGATATCAGGAGAGATTAAATGATAGGAGATCGATATATAGGTGAGGGATCAAATCTTCCATTGACAATTTTATTTGTAAAAGGACGGGTTTGGACAATCCAAAATCACCACTAGAGATCCTTACTAGCCAAGGAATTAGTGTTATGGTTGAGTTAGGATATTAGGGATCTAAAATAGGGGATAAATAATTTTTATATCATTTTTTTGAATAAAATAATCCTACATGCATGGTTTTCAGGGGAGGCCCACAAAGTCAGACAAACCGTGCTCCCATACTATGTGCCCATACTCTAGGGTGAACAATTTACCCTAAGTGAGAATTTTTTTTTTCAAAATATGCACCAACCATTCAAACCATGACTATTAGAGGTTGCATGATTTGGAGGGTTTGGCTGTATGGTTTGTATAAATCATGAACCCCCTCCAGAGCACCATCAAATGGTGCATAATTTTCTAGGCCAAACTATATGGTTTTACCTAAGCATGAACCAACCCAGAATAACCCAATTGGCTTCCAAAATTCTCAAAATGCATCAAATAAAAAACCTAAGACAATACCTATACAAAGAGTGATCAAAATAAGGGTCTAGAAGTACCGAAAAACAAGTAAAGGGATGTTTCATTCAACACAACCTACTCAATGCACCATGTCAACCATGAACACACTCTATAAAACCCATGACTCATATAGCAATCAAGAATGAAAAACTAGTAATGAATGAAAAATTTGGTTTAGATGGTTCAATAATGAGTTCTACATCCATTAGAGAAGTCTACATTCATTTTCATTGTTATTGAAAGATACAAGGGATTACTATCATAATCAGGAATACTAATATCAAACAACCATAGAATTTGAGTCACAACACAACTAAAAATTTCTTATCAGGTGGTCCCACCCCACTTTTGTAGTGGGTCCCAATAATTTATTCTGTTACACCAAACTTTGAATTTTTTTAATGTCCCACCATGGAACTATGTTGACTATTGATGAAATATAGATTTACATGGATCAAGCATCATCATCTTGTGAAAAATGAATCACAACCCAATAGTCACCACCAAACTAAAAATAAGGTCTTTTCATTAACTTCTATTTAAAATATTTTGGGAATCATTCCACTAAACACCCCATATGATGATATTGTCTTCTGATTACACATATTTCCCTGAAGCTATCTATTATTTTGGCACTGACTAGACTAAGAGTAACTACTAGAACTCATCATTTCAGCAGATTAAATTGGGCCTTGAACATACCTCACATAAAAAAATATCCCAATTGAATACTTCTTCAAGGAAAAGGAAACCCTAAAACACTTTATAATTCCCATTTATCTTATAAAGCGACAAAAATTAGTGCTCTATACCACAATACACTCACCCAAGTCCCTCTAAGGCATACTATTGAGTTGGAATTTCTTAGAATAATTATTTTTGAATATGCCCACTAGATTCTAATTTATGTCTTTTCTTTGTTACTCCAACAAATTTTACTATATAAAATTATAGATAATGTGATATTTTATGTTTATGCATTACATTTTTGTAAAAAACACATGATTCTGAACTAAGTGAATTTCACACTAACAATGACAGAACAACACCCCACCCTCTTGGAATCTTCTGAGTTCCCCCTAAAAGTTCTTTAAACATATTATTTACTTTACTAAATATTTATATTTTATTTACTCATCTTCAATTATAGAAAAATAAATAACATGTTATAGCTTTGGAATACAGTTAACTATTCTTCCTTCATAGGTGAATGCACAACCTATAGTTATCTTGTAGGTGTCTTCATCACCAAAAAAGTATGTATCAGTATATTCTTGAAATAGATTATCTATCTTAAAGAAAAATGTTATATATTTTGAACCCTCTAAGTACCAAATGATCCATTTCATAGCTTCTTAGTGTTCCCTTCCCACAATTGACATAAAATGGATCACCACTCACACTTCAAATGAAATGTCCAGTCGAGTACATATCATGACATATATCATTCTATATACTGTTGATGAAAATATAACATTCAACATATACTAGACCTCATATTATCTTTTAGGCACATTCTCTATGGAAAACAAGAAGTGTACAGTCTATGGATTTGACATTAGATAACATCCAGACATACCAAACTTCTTGATTACCTTCTAGATGTTGTCTCTTTGATATATAACCAATATGTAATATTCCCTATCTCTCTCCAGTATTAATCACTATTTTTTTTCCTAACCTATATATTTCATAATGAATCTTTCAAACAACACATGATTCATATCTTGAAACATAATTTTTTTGATCCATCCATAAACGTTTCATCCACGTACAAAATAACTATAACAAAACTTCTATAATTTATGCCTTTTGGTTATAACTATGATCCACATTAATTCTAGTCAAAACTTCCTTATCCATGAAAGCATCAAAGTTTTGATTCTAATATCTTGGAACATACTTTACACTATATAAAATCCTCTTCAATATTTACCCTAAGTACCCATTCAAATATTTCTTTAAAATCATCATTTTCTTCATGTGAATCTCTTCCTAAAATTTACTATGAAGAAAGGTTGTATTTACATACATCTATTATAAGTATGTATGAAAAAAATATACCAAATTTAACACCATCCTTATCATATAATTCTGAAATAATAGTGATAAAATTTCTAAGAAACCAATCCCTTACATATATTAGAAACCTTTTACCATCAACTATTCCTTATAACAATTCTTATCATCAGCTTCATGATTTCATAAAAAAACCCATTTGTTCTCAAATTTTGTTTTTACCTATAGTAAAATATCCAGATACCATGTTTCATTGGATTCAAAAAACTAATTTTTTTTATTCCATTTTTAAATTATACATTTAGAGTCACTGATGGTCATTAATTTTATGAGATTTTGGGTTCTGTACCATCCATTAAAATTGGGAAGTTCATTTCACCCCAAAACTCCAAACTAGTTTTATTACATTGGTATATCTACAGACTTCATCTTATGGTACTACTCATTCTATTACTTTATCTTTTAGTCTATATCTTCCAAATATCTATCTTGTGCATCAAAAATTCTAGATCATTCAAAAAAATATTCATTGGGTCTATCTACAAGAATTTTAGTTCTTCCATCTAAAATAAATAGAAATTGTGTTCTTATGTTGTACCCACATAGTTCAACTTGGACTTGATTAGTTGATTAAATACTCTCTAATTCTTCTTCAACCAAGTCTAGGTCCTTACATGTGACATTCTCATTGAATATAACATCTTAAACCTTAATTATCTTTTATTGATCATTATTATAGAGTAGAAAACCAAAATTTTCATAATTATACTCCATAAGAAAACATTATTGGGAATTTTAATTTTGTTTTTATTGGTCCTTGTAATTTATATAGATATAGGAAAAGATATTAAAAAATTGTAAGTGGATAAATTCCAATTTTTTATAGATCATAGTTGTTCCATAAGTTCCCATCCCATTACAGATGAAATTTTTTTATCAATAAGGTGTATTTCTGTTTGAATTTAATCTAAACAAATTACTTTAGTAATTACTAAGTAAAAATACATGCTCTATTAAATCATTATTAATATCTAGTTCATTCACTTTACCACACTATTCTACTATGGTGTCTTGAGTAGAGTCTTCTCTAGCCCGATAGAATTCTTCTAAATTGTGTTCAGGAAGTAAATTTTATTATAGTCTCCACCATTGTTGAATATTAGGCACTTTAACATATGATCAATTTTCCCCTCCACCATGGAATTCCATTTAATGATTGTTTCAAAGAAACAAGGCTTCTGATTTAGAATGTAAACCCATACATTTTGTGTGTAAAAATCTATAAAATTGATAATGTAAAGTGATCCTCCATGATATTAGATTGGGGAAATCCCCAAAACATATGAGAGAAGTAGTTCTAACTTATATTCTTTGGGATTCATACCAATTAGGTATAATAGAACCATATTATTCTTCTTGAGTATATAACTATACAAAATTATAATTTCATTATGATTAATCTTCATCAAACCCTTTTTCTCAAGAACCTTTATGTTCTTCTAACAGAGATGTTTGAGTTGAAAATACACAAACTATAGAATTTAAAATATTAGGACCCAACCTTAAAACATTAAATAACCTCGAATTAAATGACTAATTCACATTGAGGATCTTTTCATGTTTATATTTTTAGAGAATTAGGCCATAACTATTACATATCAACATGAAAATTACACGTAGACACTACTACTCAGTATACATTTTTTTATAAAATAAAAGATCATAAAATGAAACATGTTTAGTTCCATGTTTTATACAACATGACTTTCCATGATCCCATCCTTGAACCTATTCATCATTAAGTCCTATGGAAAACATATAAAAAACATGGGATGAGCATAAAAATCTCAGTAACGGTTACAAAATAAGGAAATGAAACATTAACCCATCTATAAAAACAAATCAATGAAACTTACTTTTCAATCATAACATACCTCATGAAATCATAATATTTATGAATAACACATATAAATAATAAATCATAAAGGTAACTTGTGGCATCCATATCATACTTACATTGAAGCTATCACAGGTATGTAGGGAGTTAAGTTTGGAATACCCATCAAAGTATATTACCTAAATCTCTTTGGAGAAACAATAACATTTACCTCCATCATGTTACCCAATGCTTTGGAGAGCTATCTCGGGCTCACCCACCCTAGGTTTATCACGGAACCACCTGTATACTTAAAAAATTCCAAATAACTATAAAATAATCAAAACAAATAACACAAGAATAAAGTAAATATAACATTTCCCCATTCCAATCACAATATATCAAATCAAGATATTGAAATAAACAATTATTTATAAAACCATTTTCAAAACCCTTTAAAACATTTAATAAAGAGATTTTCGAATCAAAGAGTCCCATACAACATTGAAGCTTTTAAATTAATTATCTTTTAAAAACATTAATGTCAATATTAATGAATCCTAAAAAACATTTTGAAAACATGGATATTAATGAAAAATATTTAGAAAAATGAATCTTTAAAACATTCAAAATGATATTTTAGTTAAAGAGTTTTTAACAAAATGATAGATGCTTGAATACAAATAATTGAGGAATAACATTTAACAAGAACATTATAATATCATGAGAATAAAGGTATTTATGATATAATATGCCAAATGATAGTATATACACCATATAAGAGTGAATTTGTTTTTAACAACAATGAAGTCTTAATGGAATGTAAATTGAGATGAAATCCCTTATAAAAACTGTATCCTTTAACTAAAGATAAATAAATTACATAATAATGTGTGAAAAATATAAATACACTCAATATGATTGGATATACAGTGTAAATCAATCACAGGACATTCACACATGTTCTTTTTAAGAAAAAACCAATGACTTGGATTTTTAACTCAATGAATGGAAATTCAGTTAAAATTACTCGTATCAAGTTCATATAGATGAATTGAGAATTTATCAATGGAGTGATTGTGTGTATCAAAAGTATATACAAAAAATGGGGCAGTGGAAATTAAATAATAAATAAATAAACAGTAATTCCACACATAATCATAGCATGACATAATTAAGAATTAGAAGATTAACCTAAGGAATGTAAATTGGGTTAAAAATTTCCCTTACCGATTTGGTAACATACGAAAAATACACCACATGAAAGAAGGATCATAAAATCAAGATGTAAATACACATATATTAAAGTATATTACAAAAATAATACAATCATGGGCATTACATACACCACACAAAAGGAAATACTGGAAAATATAGCATGAATTTCACGGGAATAAAAAGCGAGATGAAACCCCTTTACCACGTCGTAATCAATTGAGTCGTATGACCAAAACATAATAACATCCAGATGAATCACATAAAGCCATGAATATAAATATAATCATGAAAATATATATATAATGGATGTAAAAAATACACCAGATTCAATGAATAAGTGGTGAACAATGGAAATCTCACAGAATTAAAAGTGAGATAAGAAACCCCTTACCTCGTGTCCGAATTGACCCGTTCATACTTTAATCTCAAAAATAATAAGCTAAAGTTAATTTATACATTATTAAGAACCTTTTCAAGTTTATTTTTCATTTTATATATCTTATTACCAAGTTATAAACATTATACAATAATTTAAGTTAGTAATGGTTGTTTGGTCGATATTTGGTACTTGAGTCAAAAATGAACTTCTTATAATTACAAGTTGTTCATGTGGTCAAATATCAATTATATATAGAATGATATTAATGATTTAGATATCATATATATCATATATATCCATTATATTTATGTATTTATATTATTAAATAAAATTTGGAGATAAGAAATGAAATGCACCGTTCATGTAGATGGTAAGCCGTACGTACGCATGAACACTACTTTCATTTCAATTTTATATTTAATGGAATGAAATATTAATGATACATAGGTATATTATAATTCCAGTATAATATAATATGATATATATGTTACATAATTTTATAAACTCCATGATTTATACGTTCCATGTATGTCATTAACGAATCATATCTCGTTGAGGGGGAGGTAGTCCACACTTCCTGAAATGAAATTATCTCATTTACACATATTGGAAATCATAAAGGTATGTTTGTAAATAAAAATTATAGAATCATTGAGAAAACACAAAAAGAATATATATCATATATAAATATAGTTCCATCATAATGACCACCATGAGAGGTGGTAGGAGATAATTGAATAATCACCATTTTGTGAGGCAGTAGTTCGCCGTCCATAGAAACTGCTTGTTTTTTTACCATTAGATGTCGGTGTGTGTAAGTTTAGTTCGAATTAATATCATAAAAACAACCTATTATAATTAGTATACTAGTTTATTTATAAAATAATGTAATAAAAAGAGTTTATGGGGTTGGAGAAGTTAAATAAAACGAAAGAACTTAAGAGAAAACGTTACCTTTAAATCAGGTATCTCCCTTTGGTTTGAACCAAAAGGATTAATTTAATTCCTTCTGCCTAAAGTAAGTATTCTAAGAGGGTGATAGGGATGTAGATAGATTAATTGGGAAGATTTTGGATGATCCAAGGGTCTTGAGAAGTGTGAAGATTGGGTTTTAAGTGAGGGATTTTTATAAGGGGGAGGAGGGGCTCTTTAGGAATGTTTTGAAAATATTATTTTATTATATAATGATTTCCGGTTTCTAAAGGTCCAAAACTTATTAAAGTATAAGATACGATGTATCATGTTCTAAATAAAATCATAAAATAATAATATTACCGGTTTTGGATATTTTTTTAATCTTTATAATCTTATTTATTTAAATCATTCATTAATGAGGTAAACACTACATCATTATTGGGTCATAAATTTTTTTATTTATTTTTTTTCTAAAAATTAAAAAAAATAGCATGATGTTGGAAATAGTTTTTTCTTTAAAAGGAATATTTATATTCAAATCAGTAACTTATATAAACCTATTTATGAATTGATTTAATGAAAGATATATTTTAAAGTAATTTTTGTATTTACAGTAAATTAATTAATATAAAGTGTCATTGTCACTCCCAAGTGGCTCCATGGGTTCCCAAAATAGAGCCAAGGATGCCCATGGTCAGAAATTTATCAAAAAAAAAAGGATTAGGACACATCTTAGGGTAATTTAATTTTATTATAATAATATTTTGTTACCCTTATTTACCAGATTTACCCTCTAACCATGGTAAATAAATTTTTTTAATGAAGTAAATATTCATAATGTCTAAAAATAAAAGTGAACTATTTACACAATTTGGACCACCTAATTTCAAATATGGAATCCATTTTTCCAAATTCAAAAATAGATGTGGTAGAAATTATTTTAAAATTGATTCCCACTGTCAAAACAACAAGCGTGTTTTTAAGAAATAATAACTATCAAAATATTGACACTTATTTATGCCCAATTTCAAATATAAATTACATTAAATGACAAAATTGGATTGAATAGTAAAAAATAATATAATTACACTTTAAAACCTATTAAAAAAGTAATATAACCAAATAAATAAAATAGATAAAAAGGATGTTTTGAATTAAAATATAGTATTTTTCACTATTCATAAAAATGATTTTTTTCAAAAACATACAAAAAATTTACCCAATGTAAATTTTGATGTCCCTATTCTAAAAAAGAATTTTATTTTTTCAAATAGAAAATATAAAAGTGACCAAAACTATATTTAAAAAGGGTTCTCCATTAAAAGGTGGTAAATTAACCTCTTATTGAATATTAGTGTATTTATTCTTAAAGTCAGATTCTTTCTTATTGTAAGCCTCTAATTTTTTTTGGATAAAAGTAAAAACATTTTATAAACATATTTAATCATAATGTGGTTATTTTTGTTCATTACCACCAATATAATGTCTATGCGTTAACAACCATTTAAAATGATAATATTATATTAATATTTTATAGTATAACTTAACGTTGAGTGCAACGAAAGTTTTCAATGAAACCTGTTGTTGCATATCAAGTTTTCCATCAAGAATAGCATCCAATTTAAGATAAAATTAATATCTAATTCAGAAAATTTAATAAAAAAAAGATATATTCATAATTTACCTGGGATGTTACATACTTCCCCCTTTTGGGAATTACGTCCTCTTAATTTGAAAATTGGGCTTGGAAACTTCATTGAAAGTTCCACATTGGAAAAATAGAAAATATAAATATCCCTTTAAAAAATAAAGAGAACTACAAATGTCACCTGAGATAGCCCACACTAGGATTACAATTAAGAAAACATGTATTTTTAAGAGAAAAAAACCATCAAGGTTTGATGGAGAGTGGTAAAAAACTTTATTAGAGAAAGTTAACCACAAGAAAGTCACTAACTTGTGATGGGTTGAACGATATTTGATTCCCTAGTAGAAAAAGTTAACAAAAAATGTTTTTTAAGTTAATTTTCATAAAGTTGAGGAATTTATTTATGAGATTAACTAAAAACATAAGGAAACATACTTACTCGTAATGTAGACTTTCATCCTTTATTAAATTTCTACCACAAACTCATATTTTCTCCAAACTATGAGTATTTAAACTAACTTGGTCGCATTAAAATTGCTAGAATCCACTTCTATATTATAAAATAATACAAAGAAGATAAACTATATATTTCCCCTTTCTTTAGACATCAACTAAAACCAAAACATTTAGTACAAGACCAGATAATCCCCAAAAAAGGATAATAATTTATAAAAAGAAAAACTACTCTTATTCTCCAAAAAATTTCAAAAAATTCCCAAAGTTCAACAAAGACCATTCAATAAAAAAAATATCCATAAATATTTTTTATGTAATCCAAACTAAGATTGAAACAAAAATCATAGAAGGATTTAATAACATAGTCTTCCATGATAAATCTTAACATTTATCTCCAAATAACATTAGTAACTCTTAAATTATCATACTAAAAAGTAATTAACCTAATCACATATCTTCCATGATAGGTTAATAATTTCCATAAATAAACCAAATCATCATATGTCCACAATAAAAACATAGATTCTTCCAAAATAAATATTCAAACATTACCCCATAAATGATATCCCAGAGTATTCTATTTCCCTTAAGCATATAATGTTTCCAAAAGAGAAAACATATTCTAAAAAAACCTTTATCACTTAATCACCAAATAATTTTTCTATATTAAGGATACCAATTTGATAAAACATAAGTTCCCAAAATCAACTTATTCTTGATCCAAAAAATCATTTATCTTAAAAGAATTAGTCATACTAACTAGGGACTTCACATAGGATAGTGGTAGGTGATGAAACCTTATCGGCCTTCAGTTGTGGGTTCTATTACTATGGCTTTGCTAGAGGCGATGGGTTTTCACCCATCGTATGGGTTGTCTTTTTTATAAAACTAAAAAATAACCCTAACTTTTTTTAATCTCAAAGGTTTTATTATACCTTTCATTTTCATCCCAATACATTAAGACATCAATAGATAAATTCATAAAGCCTTATATATATTGTCCTTTTTTCTTATTTCACCTTTATATGATAAAATAAAAATATTCCTAATATAAATAACGACATACCTTCATCATGGTGTTAATATGGTTTCATCATCAACTTTTTCACGTAGGTAGAAGGTCTATGCATTGCAATAATGATTTAGAGATCCATCAAAATATTTTCTTCCTTCATCAAAATTCAAATTGTACAACATGGGTCATATGGGTGTTCAGAGAAAAATAGTTTCAGAAAATAATCTTGTATGACATATAACTTCTAAAAATTTGATAAAACATGATTTTTATAAAATATTCGGACCGAGTTTGAGTTGAAACATTCAATAAATTGTCCGCTTAAAATACAAAAAGTATGCACTGAGAGAATATATTTTAAAGGAAAATATAAATAGGTTTTGAAAGGGTTTACTTCTTCACCACCTTTTTCAAAATCATAATATACTTCAAAATCCAGTGATAAGGTAAAATATTTAAAAATTCCTTGATAAAATTTACCTTTCCTGAATGTATGAAAATATTGAGAAAATAAGATTTGATTAAATACAACCCATGATCCATGATGATATAGTGGTATAGTGGAGGAGTTTGATATCCTAACAACTGCTTACAAGTGAGTTGTATGCTATAAAAAGTTTTACAATCATCTAAACAAGTCTTTGTAACAATTAATGCAAGCATGTAATTAGGAAGAGAAAATAATGTTGTTTGAGATCCTCATCATTCAATTTTTAACTGAAATTCCTTGATCTGAAAAATTTATAAAACATGGATTTAACTAAAATAATAAACATAGGGACTAAACTTGTGTTTAAATAAAACTCATAATCCCTAAAGTGTTCTAAACCGACCTCTGATACCAAAAATAAGGATCCAACCTTAAAACATTACATAATATTGAATTAAATGAATAATTCATGTTGAGGATCATTTTAGGTTTAGAGTTTTAGATAATTGGGCCATAACTATTACACATCAACATGAAAATTATATGTATACACTACTACTCATTTTTCCATTTTTTTCAAAAAATAAAAAATCATAAAAAGAAGCATATCTAGTTCTATGTTTTAGACAACTTGAATTTTCCATGATCCCATGATTGACCCTATTCATCTTTAAGTCCCATAGAAAACATTTCAAAAAATTGGGATGGGAATAAAAATCTTAGTAAGGGTTACAAAATAAGGAAAGGATATATTAACCCATAAATAAATACAAATCAATGAATCCATACTTTTCAATCATAAAAGACCTCTTGAAATCATAAGATTTATGAATAACACATAGAAATAAAAATTCATAAAGGTAACCTGTGGCATATATATCCTACTTAAATTTTAGCCCTCAAAACTAAATAGGGAGTTACATTTGGAATACCAATCATAGTATATTACCTAAATCTCTTAGGAGAAACTTTAATGTTTACCACTGTCACATTACCGAATTCATTTGAGAGCTATCTCGGGCTCACCCACACAAGGTTTATCAAGGAAACACTCATATACGTAAAAAATTCCAAATAACCATAACAAATCATAACAAATAACATAATCATAAATTAAAGATAAAATATCCAAATTCCAATCACAATATATCAAATCAAGATATTAAAATAAAAATTTCCTTATCAAACCATTTAAAACATTTAATATAGAGATTTTTTAATCAAGGTGTCCCATACCACTTTGATGATTTTAAATGAATTGTCATTTGAAAAAATTAATGTCCATATAAATAAATCCTAAAAACCATTTTTAAAACATGGTCATAAGGATAAATATTTAGAAGAATAAATCTTTAAAATATTTAAAATGATATTTCAGTTAAAGAGTTTTTAACAAAATGAGAGACGCTTGAATACAAATAATTGAGGAATAACATTTAATAAGGACTTAATAATATCTTGATAATAAAGGTATTCATGATATAATATTCCAAAGGATAATATATACACCATATAAGAGTGAATTGGTGAATAACAACAATGAAGTCTCAATGGAATGCAAATTGAGACGAAATCCCTTATAAAAATCGTATCCTCAGATTAAGGATAAATAAATTTAATAATAATGTGTGAAAAAATTAAATACAATCAATATTATTAGATATTATGTTTCAATAAATCAGATCACATTAACACATGTTCCTTTTAAGACAAAACCAATGACTTGGATGTTTAACTCAATGTATGGAAAGTGAGTTAAAATTACTCTTATCAAGTTTATATCGATGAATTGAGAATTTATAAATGGAGGGATTATGTTTATAAAAAGTATATTAACAAAAAGTGGAGTGGAAATTACAGCATAATCCAATAAACAATTATTCCACACATAATCATAGCATGACATAATTAAGAACTAGAATATTAACCCAAGGAATGGAAATTGGGTTAAAAAGTTACCTTTCCAATTTGGTAACATACGAAACATACACCACATTAAATAAGGATAATACAATGAATATTTAAATAACCATATATTAAAGTATATTACACAAATAATAAAATCATGGGAAGTACTTACACTAAACAAAAAAATAGTTTAAATATGGCATGAATCTCACAAGAATAAAGTGAGATGAAACCCACTTACCACGTTGTAATCAATCGAGACATATGACCAAAAGTTAATAAACACCAAATGAATCAAAAAATACCATGAATATAAATATAATCTTAAAAATATATATCAAATGTCAGTACACAATATTCCACATCTAATAAATAAGGGATGAATAAGGGAATCTCACTACATTAAAAGTGAGATAAGAAACCCTTACCTCTTGTCCGACTTGACCCGTTCATTATTTAATCACTTGAATAATAAGCTAAAGTTAACTTATACTTTCTTAAGAAACATTTTCAAGTTTATTTTTTCTTTTATATCACTTATTACTAGGTTATAAATAGTATGCAATCATTCAAGTTAATTATGGCCATTTTTTCGATATTTGGTACTTGAGTCAAAAATGAACTTCTTATAATTACAATTTGTTCATGTGGTCAAAATTACATTATCTCTAGAATGATATTCATGATTTAGATATCATATATATCATATATATCCATAATATATATGTATTTATAATATTATATAACATTCGGATATAAGAAATGAAATGTACCGTTAATGGAGATGGTAAGCTGTATGTACGCATTAACACTACTTTATTTTCTATTTCATAATTAATGGAATGAAAAATTAATGATACATAGGTATATTTTAATTATATTGTAATATAATATGATATATATGATACATAATTTCATTAAATCTATCCTTTATACATTCCATGTATGTCATGAACGAATCATATCACCTTGAGGGGGCAGTAGTCCACACTTCCTCAATTGAAATTATCGTATTTACACTTATTGGAAAACATAAAGGTATATTTATAAATAAAAATTACTGAATCATAGGGAAAACATAAACATAATATATATCATATATAAATATAGTTCCATCATAATGGACCCCATGGGAGGCGGTAGGAGATAATTGAACAATCATCATTTTGTGAGGCAGTAGTTCCCCGTCCACAAAAATAGTATGTTCTATAACAATTAGATGAAGGTGTGTGTAAGGGTAGTTCGAAACCATATCATAAAAAAACCTATTATATTTAGTATACTAGTGTTTTTATGAAATAAATTAATAAAAAGAGTTTATGGGGTTGGAGAAGAAAAATAAAACAATAGAACTTAAGAGAAAATGTTACCTTTAAATCAGGTCTCTCCCTTTGGTTTGAACCAAAGGATTTATTTAATTTCATTTTTCCTAGAGTAAGGATTCTAGGATGAGGATAGGGATGTAGGGAGAATAATTGGGAAGATATGGGATGATCCAAAGGTCTTGAGAAGTTTAAGTAATGGGTTAGAAGTGAGGCTATTTATAAGGGGGAGGATGGGCTCTTTAAGAATGTTTAAAAATATTATTTTATTATATAATTATTTTTGGATTCTAAAGGTCCAAAAATTATTAAAGTCGAAGATAAAATGGCTCATGTTCTAAATAAAATCATAAATTAAGAATTTTATAGGTTTTGGATAATTTTTTAATAATTATAATCGTATTTATTTAAATCATTCATTAATGAGGTAAACACTGCATCATTATTGTGTCATAAATATTTTTATATATTTTATGTATAAAAATTATAAAAAATATATCATGATGTATGAAATAGTTTTATATTTAAAATTAATATTTATTTTCTAAAGGATAACTTATATTTCCCCTTGTATGAATTGATTTACTAAAATATATATTTTTTTCTCATTTTGTCTTTACTTTAAATTAATTATTATAAAGTGTCATTATCACTCCCAAGTGGATCCATGGGGTCCCCAAATCGACCCAAGGATTCCCATGGTCGGAAATGTATAAACAAATAGGATTAGGACACATGTTAGGGTAATTTAATATTATTATAATAATATTTTCATATCCTTTTTACCAGATTTACCCTTTAACCATGGAAATTAACATTTTTTAATGAAGTAAATATTCATAATGTCTAAAAATAAAATTTAACTATTTACAAAATTTGGAACTCCTAAATAAAAATATGGAATAAATTTTTCCAAAGTCAAAACATATAAGTGGCACAAATTAATTTAAAATTAATTCCCGCAGTTAAAAAAAGCATGTTTTTATGAAATAATAACTATTAAAAGACTGACACTTATTTATTTCCATTTTAAAATTGAAATTACTTTAAATGAAAAAAATTGGATTAAATTGTAATTTTTTTTATAATTAAACTTAAAAACCAATTAAAAATATCATATAACCATATAAATAAATTATATTAAAAGGATGTTTTGAATTAAAATACAGTATTTTTCACTATCCTAAAAAATGATTTTTTTTCAGAAAAATACCAAAAATTTACCCGAAATAAATTTTGATTTGACGATTCCAAAGAAGAATTTTATTTTGTCAAATAGAACATATAATAGTGACCAAAACTATATTTAAATAGGATTCACCATCGAATGGCGGTAAATCGACCTTTTAATGAATAGTAATGTATTTTGGCTTAAAATCAGATTATTTATTATTTTAAGCCTCTAAAATTTTTTGGCTAAAATTTAAAACATTTATGAAAAATATTTAATCATAATATGGTTATTTTTGTTCATTCCTGCCAAAACAATGACTATGCTTTAACTACCATTTAAAATGATAATATTATATTAATAGTTTTTAGTATAAGTCAACATTTTTTGCAACGTAAGTTTTCAATGAAACCCGTTGTTTCGTACAAGGTATTTCATCAAGAATAACATCCCCTATAAGGTAAAATTACTATTTAATTCAAAAATTTTAATAAATATATAAAAGATATATTCTTTATTTACCTGGGATGTTACATCCTTCCCCCCTTTTGAGAATTGCGTCCTCTAAATTTTAAAATTGGTATTGGAAACTTCATGGAAAGTTCCAAATTGGAAAAATAGTCAATATAAATATCAATTTAAAATAAATAAAGAGATATACAATGGTCACCCATGATATCCCATACTATGATTACATGAAGGAAAAAATGGATATGGAAGAGAAAAAAACTATCATGGTTTGACGGAGTGTGGTAAAAAACACGATTACAAGAAAGTTAACCATAAGAAAATCACAAACATGTGATGGGTTAAATGGTATTTGATTCCCTAGTAGGAAAAGTTAACAGACAATGTTTTTGTTTTAAGTTACTTTTCATAAAGTTGAGGAATATATTTATGAGCTTAACTAAAAACATAAGGAAATATACTTACTAGTAATGTAGAATTTCATCCTTTACTAAATATATAAAACAAACTCATATTTTCTCCAAAAGAGGAGTATTTAAACTGAATTGGTCCCATTAAAAGCTCTAGAATCCGCTTCTATATTATTAGATAATACACAAAAGATGAACTATATATTTCCCCTATCTTTAGACATCAACCAAAACCAAAATGTTTAGTACAAGACCAGATAATCCCCAAAAAAGGATAATACTTTATAAAAAGGAAAACTACTCTTAATCTACAAAAATTTTAAAACAATACCCAAAGTTCAACAAAACCATTAAATAAAAAAATTTCCATAATTTTTTTTGAAGTAATCCAAACTATGATTGAAACCAAAATCTTATAAGGATTTAATCACATAGTCATCCATGATCAATCATAACATTTATCTCCAAATAACATCAGTTACTCTTAAAGTCTCATACTAAAAAGTAATTAACCTAATCACATATTCTCCCTGATAGGTTAATCATTTCTATAAATAAACCAAATCGTCACATTTCCTCAATAGAAACAAAGATTCTTCAAAAATAAAATTTCAACCATTACTCCACAAATGAGATCCCATATTGTTCTATTTCCCTTAAGCATAAAATGTTTCCAAAAGAGAAAAAATCTTCTAAAATAACATTTATCACTTAATCACCCAATCATTTTACTATATTAAGGATATCCATTTGATAAAACATAACTTCCCAAAATCAACTTATTATTGATCCATAAAATCATTTAACTTAAAAGAATAATTCATACTAACTAGGGACTTCATGTAGGATAGTGGTAGGTGATGCACCCTTGTATCCCTTTAGTTATGGGTTTTATTTCTGTGTCTTTGCTATATGTGAAGGGTTGTCACCCATCTTATGGGTTTTCCTTTTTATAAAACTCAAAAATAACCCTAACATTTTTTTAATCTCAAAAGTTTTATTATACCATTCATTTTTATCCCAATACGTTAAGACCTCAATATATAAATTCATGAAGCTGTATATATATTTTCCTTTTTTCTTATTTCACCTCTATATGTTAAAATAAAACAAGTCATAATAGAATGAAAAAATGCTTTCAACATGGTTTCCATAAGGTTTCATCGTCATCTTTTTCACGTAGTTAGAAGGTCCATGCATTGCAACAATGATTTAGAGATCCTTAAAAATATTTTCTTCCTTCATTCAAATTCACTTTTTACAACATTGGTCATATGGGTGGTCATAGAAAAACAGTTTCGGAAAATAATCATGTATGATATATAATTTCTAAACAATTGATAAAACATGATTTTTATAAAATAGTCGGACCGAGTTTGAGTTGAAACTTTCAATAAATTTTCCTCTTAAAATACCATAAGTATGTGCTGAGAGACTATAATGTAAAGGAAAATATATATAGGTTATACAAGGGTCTCCTTCTCCATCACCTTTCTCAAAATCATAATATGCTTCAAAATCCAGTGATAAGGTCAAATATTTAAAAATGACTTGATAAAATTTAGCTTTCTTGAAAATATGAAAATATTGAGAAAATAGGATTTTATTAAATAAAAACCATGATCTAGGACGATATCATGGTATAGTGGAGGTGTTTGATATCTCAAAAAACTACTTTCAAGTGATTTGTATGCTATAAAAAGTTTTACAATCATTTGAACAAGTCCTTGCAATAAATATTGGAATCCTGTCATCAGGAAGAGATGGGAATATTATTTGAGATCCTACTCCTTCCATTTGTAATCGATTTTCCAAGATCTAAAAAATTTATAAAATTAGGATTTAATTGAAATAAAAGACATAGGGACTAAAATTGTGTTTAACTAAAACTCATAATCCCTAAAGTTTGTCTAAACCGACCTCTGATACCAACTATAATGACCCAACCTTAAAACATTACATAATCTTGAATTAAATGAATAATTCACCCTGAGGATCTTTTTAGGTTTAGAGTTTTATAGAATTTTCCCATAATTATTACATATCAATATGAATATTACATGTAGACAATACTACTCATTATCCATTTTTTTTTCAAAAAATAAAAAATCTAAAAAAGAAACATGTCTAATTAAAAGTTTTAGACAACCTGACTTTTAATTGATCCCATCCTGGACCCTATTCATATTTAAGTCATGTGGAAAACATTTCAAAAACATGGGATGAGCATAAAAATCCCAGTAAGGGTTACAAAATGAGGAAATGAAACATTAACCCATCAATAAATACAAATCAATGAAACCATACTTTTCCATCATAACATACCTCATGAAATCATTAGATTTAGGAATAACACATAGAAATCATAAATCATAAAGGTAACTTGTGGCATCCATATCATACTTACATTTTAGCTATCATAGCAACATAGGGAGTTTAATTTTGAATACCAATCAGAGTATATTCCCTAAATCTCTTAGGAAAAACTTTAACGTTTACTTCGGTCACGTTACCCAATGAATTTGGGAGCTATGTTGGGCTCACCCACACAAGGTTTATCACGAAACCAACCGTATACGTAAACAATGACAAATAACCATAAAATAATCATAACACATAACATAAGCATAAAGGAAAGAAAAAATTTCAATATTCCAATCACAAAATATCAAATCAAGATATTGAAATAAACAATGCTTTATCAAACCATTTTCAAAACCATTTAGAACATTTTGTAATAATATTTTTTAATCAAAGTGTCCCATACCACTTTGAAGCTTTTAAATGAATTATCATTTGAAAAAATTAATGTCCGTATAAATAAATCCTAATAACTATTTTGGAAACCTGGACATTAATGGGAAATATTTAAAAGAATAAATCTTTAAAAAATTTAAAACAATATTTTAGTTAAAGAGTTTTTAACAAAATTAGAGA
This sequence comes from Viscum album, assembly GCA_963277665.1. Taxonomy (NCBI): domain Eukaryota; kingdom Viridiplantae; phylum Streptophyta; class Magnoliopsida; order Santalales; family Viscaceae; genus Viscum; species Viscum album. The sequence goes on along the minus strand of OY728121.1, from coordinate 2,124,931,837 downwards.
TGCTTGAATACAAATAATTGAGGAATAAAATTTAATAATAACATTATAATATCATGAGAATAAAGGAATTTGTGATATAATATGCAAAAGGACAGTATATATAGCATATAAGAGTGAATTGGTGCATAAAAATAATGAAGTCTCAATGGAATATAAATTGAGATGAAATCCCTTATAAAGACTGTATCCTCGGATTAAGGATAAATAAATTACATAATAATGAGTTAAAAATATAAATACACTCAATATGATTGGATATTCAGTTTAAATAAATCAGAGGACATTAAAAAATGTTCCTTTTAAGATAAAACCAATGAAGTGGAATTTAAAAAAATGGAGTGATTATGTGTATCAAAACAATATCATATATATCCTGTATATATCCCGTATAAAGACTGTATCTCTAGAATGATATTCATGATTTATATGTCTTATATATCATATATAACCCGTATATATATGTATTTATAATATTACATAAAATTTGGAGATAAGAAATTAAATGCACCGTTCATGGAGATGGTTAGCCGTACGTACACATGAACACTACATTAATTTATATTTCATATTTAATGGAATGAATACTTAATTATACATAAGTATATTATAATTACAGTGTAATATAATATGTTATATATGTTACATAATTTCATTAACTCTATATTTTATAAATTCCATGTATGTCATGAACGAATCATATCACCTTGAGGGGGCAGGAGTCCGCACTTCCTCAAATGAAATTATCGTATTTACAGTTATAGGAAAGCATAAAGGTGTGTTTGTAGATAAAAATTAAAGAATAATTGAGAAAATATAAAAATAATATATATCATATATAAATAAATTTCCATCATAATGGCCACCATGAGAGGTCATAGGAGATAATTGAACAATTATCATTCTGTGAGACATTAGATCACCATCCACAAAAATAGTATGTTCTTTAACCATTAGATGGAGGTGTGTGTAAGGGTAGTTAGAATCCTCCCCATAAAAAAACCTAGTATATTTAGGATACTATTTTGTTTATAAAATAAAGGAATAAAAATAGTTTATTGGGTTGTAGAAGTAAAATAAAATAAAATAACTTAAGATAAAACGTTACCTTCAAATTGGGTATCTCCCTTTGGTTTGAACCAAAATGATTAATTTAATTTCCCTCTTCCTAAGGGAAGGAGTCTAAGAAGAGTATAGGGATGTAGAGAGATTAATTGGGAAGATTTTGGACGATCCAAGGGGCTTTAGAATTTTTAACAATGGGTTAGAAGTGAGGGCTTTTTATAAGGGTGGGAGGAGTTCTTTAGGAATAGTTAAAAATATTATTTTATTATATAATGATATTCAGTTTTTAAAAGTCCAAAACTTATTAAAGTTTAAGATAAGATTTCTTATGTTCTAAATAAATTCATTTAATAATAATTGGATAGGTTTTGAATATTTTTTTAATCTTTATAATCTTATTTATTAAAATCATTAATTAATGAGGTAAGCACTGCATCATTATTATGTCAAAAATATTTTTGTTTATTTTACGTCTAAAAATTATAAAACAAGTATCATAATGTAGGAAATTTTTTTATATTTAAAATTAATATTTATAGTCGAAGAGATAACTTATATAACCCCATGTATGAAATGATTTACTAAAAGATATATTTTTAAGTCATTTTTTGTCTTTACTTTAAATTAATTAATACCAAGTGTCATTATCTCTCCCAAGTGGCTCCATGGGGTCCCAAAATCAATCCAATAATGCCAATGGTCGGAAATGTATAAAAATATAGGATTAGTACACATTTTAGGGTAATTTAATATTATTATAATAATATTGTTTTACCCTTATTTACCGATTTTCCTTTTAACCATGGTAAATAAATATTTTTAGTGAAGTAAATATTCATAAAATCTGAAAATAAATGTTAAATATTTACACAATTTGGACCTCCTGATTCAAAATATGGAATAAATTTTTTCAAATTCAAAAAACATAAGTGGAATAAGTTAATTTAAAATTAATTCCCGCTATCAAAACAAAAAGCATGTTTTTAAGAAATAATAACTATCAAGAGACTGACACTGATTTATGTCCAATTTCATATTAAAATTACTTCCAATGACCCATGTTAACTTAAATAGTAAAAACATAACATAATTACACTTTAAAACCAATTAATAATATAATCTAACATTATAAATAAATTTTCTTAAAAGCCAGTTTTGAATTAAAATACTGTATTTTCACTATTCATAAAAAAATTATTTTTTTTCAGAAAAATACCAAAAAATTACACAAAGTAAATTTTGATTCCCCTATTCTAAATAAGAATTTTATTTGGTAAAATAGAACATATATAAGTGACAGAAACTATATTTAAAGAAGGTTCTCCATCAAAAGGCGGTAAATCGACCTTTTAATGAATAATAGATTATTTATGCTTAAAATCAGATTATTTATTATTTTAACCTCAATAATTTATTGGGTAAAAGTAAAAACATTTAATTAAAACATTTAATCATAATAGGGTTTGTTTTTTTCATTCCCTCAAATAAAACGACTATGCATTTACTACCATTTAAAATGACTATATTATATTAATATTTTTCAGTATAACTCAACATTGCGTGCAACGTAAGTTTTCAATGAAACTTGTTATTGTGTATCAGGTATTCCATCTATAATATAATCCACATTAAGGAAAAATTAATATTTAATTGAAAATTTTTAATAAGTATGAAAAATATATATTCTTTATTTACCTTGGATGTTACATCATTCCCCCCTTTTGGGAATTGTGTCCTCTCAATTTTAAAATTGGCCTTGGAAACATCATTGAATATTCCTAATTGGAAAAAGAGTCAATATAAATATCACTTTAAAATTAAGAAATAGAAATACAATGGTCACCCAAGATATCCCATACTAAAATTCTATGTAGGAAAACATGGATATGGAAGAGAAAAAACCATCAAGGTTTGATGGAGAGAGGTAGAAAATATGATTAGGAGAAAGTTAACCATAAGAAAATCACAAGCATGTGATGGGTTAAATGGTATTTGATTCCCCTATAGGAAAAGGTAACGAACAATGTTTTTATTTTATGTTAGTTTTCATAATGTTGAAGAATTTTTTTATGAGCTTAACTAAAAACATAAGGAAACATACTTACTGGTCATGTATACTTTCATCCATTACAAATTTTATACCACAAACTCATCTTTTCTTCAAATGATGAGTATTTAAACTGACTTGGTCACATTAAAAGCACTAGAATCAACTTCTATATTATCAGATAATACAAAAAATATGACTATATATTTCCCATATCTTTAAACATCAACGAAGACCAGAAAGTTTAGTACAAGACCAGATAATCCCTAAAATAGGATAATACTTTATAAAAAGAAAAACTATGCTAAATCTTCAATTTTTTTCAAGAAATACCCAAAGTTAAACAAAGACCATTAAATAAACAAATGTCCATAAAATTCTTCAAAGTAATATAAACTGATATTGATACCAAAATGTTAGAAGTATTTAATCACATGGTCTTCCATGATAAATATTAACATTTATCTCAAAATAACATCAGTTACTATTAAAGTCTCATACTAAAAAGTAATTAACCTAATCACATATTCACCAGGATAGGTTAGTAATTTCCATAAATAATCCAAATCATCATATGTACACAATAAAAACATAGATTCTTCTAAAATAAAACTTCAACCATTACTTCACAAAAGAGATCCAATATTATTCAATTTCCCTTAATCATATAATGTTTCCAAAAGAGAAAACATCTTCTAAAATAATCTTTCTCACTTAATCACCAAATCATTTTCCTATATTAAGGATATCCATTTTATGAAACATAAGTTCCAAAAATAAACTTATTCTTGATCCATAAAATCATTTGACTTAAAAGAATAAGTCATACTAACTAGGGACTTCACATATGATAGTGGCATGTGATGCTCCCTTATCGCCCTTCGGTTGTGGGTTTGATTCCTATGGCTTTTCCAAATGAGACGAGATGTCACCCATATTACGAGTTTTAATTTTTATAAAACTCAAATATATCCCTAACATTTTTAACCTCAAAGGATTTATTATACCTTTCATTTTCATCCCAATACATTTAGACCTCAACATCTAAATTTTTAAATCCTTATATATATTTTCCTTTTTTCTTATTTCACCTCCATATGTAAAAATAAAACTATCTCTAAGAGAAATAACAACATACCTTCATCATGGTTTCCATATGGTTTCATCTTCATCTTTTTCACGTATGTAGAAGGTCTATCCATTGCAACAATGATTTAAAGATCCTTCAAAATCATTTGCTTCCTTCATCCAAATACAACTTGTACAACTTGAGTCATATGGGTGTTCGCAGAAAAATAGATTCAAAAAATAATCATGTATGACATATAGTTTCAAACCATTGGATAAAACATGATTTTTATAAAACAGTCGGACCGTGTTTGAGTTGAAACTTTAAATCAATTGTCCCCTTGAAATACCATAAGTATATGCTGAGAGACTATATTGTAAAAGAAAATATAAAAAGGTTGTGCAATTATCGTATTTACACATATTAGAAAGAATAAAGGTATGTTTGTAAAAAAAATTACAGAATAATGGAGAAAAAATAAAAAAAACATCATATATAAATATATTTCCATCATAATGGACACCATGAGAGGTGGTAGTTGATAATTGAACAATCATCGTTTTGTGAGGCAATAGTTCACCTTCCACAGAAACAGTGTGTTATTTAACCATTAGATAAAGTTGTGTGTAAGTTTAGTTCAAATAATTATAATAAAAATAACCTAGTATATTTAAGATACTAGTGTTGTTATAAAATAAAGGAATAAAAATAGTTTATGGGGTTGGAGAAGTAAAATAAATCAAAGAACATCCGATAAAACCTTACCTTTAAATCAAGTATCTTCCTTTGGTTTGAACCAAAATGTTTAATTAAATTTCCTTATACCTATGGGATAGATTCTATGAGGAGTATAGGGATGTTGGTAGCTTAATTGGGTGGAATTTGGAAAATACAAGGGGCTTGATAAGTGTGAAGAATGAGTTTGAAGTGATGGATTTTTATAAGTGGGGGAGGGGATCTTTAAGAATGTTTAAAAATATTATTTTATTAAATATTTATTTTCGGTTTCTAAAGGTCCAAAACTTATTAAAGTTTAAGATAAGATGACTCAAGTTAGAAATAAAATCACCCAATAATAATTGGATATGATTTGGATATTTTTTTAATATTTATAATCTTATTTATTTTAATCATTCATTAATGAGGTAAACACTACATCATTATTGTATCATAAATATTTTTATTTATATGGTGTCTAAAAATAATAAAAAAATACCAGGATGTAGAAAATATTTTTAGATTTAAAATTAATATTTATAGTCAAAGAGATAAATTATATTACCCAATGTAAGAATTTATTTACTAAAAGATATATGTTTAAGTTATTTTTGTTTTTACATTAAAATAATTAATATAAAGTGTCATTATCACTCCCATGTGGCTCTATGGGGTCCCAAAATCAAACTGAGGATGCCTGTGGTTGAAATTTATCAACCAATATGGTTAGGATACATATTAGGATAATTTAATATTATTATAGTAATATTTTTTCACCCTTATTTACTAGATTTACCCTTTAACCATGGTAAATAAATCTTTTTACTGAAGTAAATATTCATAATGTCTAAAAATAAAAGCCAAGTATTTATATAATTTGGACCTCCTAATTCTAAATATGGAATCAATTTTTCCAAATTCAAAACACAGAAGTGTTATAAATTAATTTATAATTGAGTCCCGTAGTCAAAACAAAATGTTTGTTTTTAGGAAATAATAAATATCAAAAGATTGAATATTATTTATGTCCAATTTCAGAGGGAATTTACTTCTATTGGCCAAAATTGGATTAAATAGTAAAATAATATAATATAATTACAATTTAAAATAAATTAAATATATAATATAACCTTATAAAAAAATTATATTAAAAGGTTGTTTGGAATTAAAATGCAGAATTTTCACTTTAAAAAAATGAATTCTATTATAAAAATACCAAAAATTTACCCAAAGTAAATTTTGATGTACTCCTTCCAAATAAAAATTTTATTTTGTCAAATAGAACATATAAAAGTGACAAAAAAATAGATTTAAAGAGGGTTATCCATCAAAAGGCAGTAAATTGACTTTTTAATGAATATTAGAGTATTTATGTTTAAAATCAGATTATTTATTTTTTTAAGCCTCTAAAATTTATTGGATAAATGTAAAAACAATTAAGAAACATATTTAATAATAATATAGTTAGTTTTTTTCATTCTCGCCCATGAAATTTCTATGCATTAACTACTATTTTAAATAATAATATCATGTTAATATTTTTCAGTATAATTCAACATTGTGTGCAACGTAAGTTTTGAATGAAACCTATTGTTGCATATCAGGTATTCCATTGAGAATAGCATCCCGTTTAAGGTAAAATTAATATTTAATTCAAAAATTTAAATAAATATAAAAAAATATTCCTTATTTACAGGTGAAGTTACCTTAAAAGTTGTGTATAATAAAATATTGGTCTTTTTGATCTTCTAGTTGAATTTTGGGTCTCGAATATTACTTCTTAGGCCTCTAACAAGGATCCTTAAGTCAACTTTCCAACTTTATTGGTGAATCTAGTACCATAGCTTTATTCATTAAACTAATCTACATAAATTAAATTCTTTCATAGTCCGATTATAGTGAATATATCTGAACATTCATAAATATTACTTTGATCATATGGTTAAATTAATACATCTTGTGAATATTCACATAACCTGAGGACCTAAAGGTTTTGTGACTTAGAGAATAACTACATAAATATATTATTTTATAATACCTTTTTAAATTTCTTCAAAATTATAATCCTATATAACCTATTATTGACATATCATATGATATAATCATATTCATAACCCGAGGAATGGAAACATGAGAAATTATTTGGGATATATTGCTCAATTTAGAAAACTTATCAACTAATCAAAATCATTCAATCATAAAAATGAGGGAAAACAAGAAAAATATAACATAAATGGATCAAGGGATCATAAGAGACAATCATAAAAGTATATTTATCATTATGGATCAGGGAATAGAATCAAAAGACCCAATATAGTCATAAAAATTGGCTTAGGAGCATATAAATAAATCCAAAAAAACATGAAAACATAACATAAGGAAGAAGAATATATCTTGAACATATAATATCATAAATATTTTTCATATCTTAAAAATTAAGAATATATTTGAAAAAAATAGTGAGATAAAAAATAGAATAAGTAAACATATTATAGTAGATCAGTCACTACTGCATGATTCCCACAACAATTGGAGTAGTCATCCCTACCTAATTCCTAGAGTAGAATGGGCATCACTACTTGATTCCCATAGTGAAGTGAGAATTCAATAATCAATTATCATACTAATCTAATGAGATATGAAACCATAAGCAATGCATTGGAGGGAAATATAGGTCCCCACACATGATCATCCATATATATGAGTTCCACTTAAAACCAAATTATCATATATAACCCATGGAATGAAAATGGGTTTAATCAATTTTTCAAATGGTATCAGATAAAAAACTGATCATTTGACACTAAAAACATGATCAACCAAAAAGAGAGTTATAAAGGGAACATATTTGATGATTTCTATAAAATTACTTTTTCAGAGAACACTCTTTTGAAAATGGAAGAGAAATCACAAAAGGGGTTTTTTATTAAAAATAATTTCTTATTATCACCTTAAAAATATGTGATTTTAAAGTAACTTTTCAAAAACCATTTTTTGAAGATGCAGAGAAAACTTATTAAAACATTAATTAAAAAAAGTTACAATAAATATACCTCGATAATAAATAAAACATATATCAAAATTTGAATTAGAAGGTTTGAATATAAGATCATGGTGAGGAAAATCCTTTTAAATATATTAAAAATGCCTTTATTAAAAACCAAATCATTAAAATGTTGAAGAAACCTTTGGTTAAAAATGAATAAAGGGGACTATAATTTGAGATAAAAAACTGTGTATCTAATAGGGAAAAAATAACATTTTTGGGAAGTAAAAACATAGATATGATGAAAAACTCATTAAAATATATGTGAATTATTATTAACAAAATTACATTTTTTTAGGAAAAAATAGGTTTATCAAGGAAGAATAATTTGGTATAAAACATTATTTACCTATATAATAAGATTTAAATACAATATATCAACATTATATGTTAGGATAATTCAATCATGAAAGATTATAATTGTAGTAGAGTGATTATTACTCAATAAAAATATCTGAGTCATGAAAAACACTTAATTTAAGTCATGAATTCAACTAATGATATTGAATATAATGTATGAAAAAAATAAAAATATTAATCATCAATTTTATAACCTTATTAATATCTATAAACATTTATAAACTTCATTTATATTGGAACCCTTGAATTATATTAGACTTGGGTATTCAAAACCTGAATATGAAAAATTAAGGAATTATTTTTGCTACATGATGGGTGTCCAAAAGGATTATGGAATGAGTTTAATGAGTGGGAAAGGTAGTATCAAATTAATAAGAAACCATTTTGATAGTAAATTATGGATTATGAACATGTGGAATCATAATAAAATGGAAATAACAATTCTTATAGCAGAGGAAGTGATTAAATTTAAAAGAGGGATAGAATTAAGGATTGATTTTGGCAGCATGGAGACTATACAAAAGGTATTATGAAATGGGATTAATGATATAGAAGGATAATATATCATAATTAGGTAATAATTTTAATATTAAATTTAACAACCCAAGATCTTATGGTATGTCTCTTTAAAAATTTATCATCTTCTATAGTTTATGCTTCATGAAACAACGAGTATAAAACCACAATATACTATTAAATATGACCATTGGAATAGTAATGTGACCATTAGGAATATTAATATGACCAATAGAATAGTAAATTAACCCATTAAATTATAAATTAAATTTAGGTATCTTATAAATGAAAATATAGTAAATTTATATCATGGAATAAGTAAATAAATGTTTTAAAAATGATAAATTAAGTGTTTATATTTTTGTAAGTCATAAATATTTATTTTCAATTTTATAATTAATATCATGATTTAAAAGAAAATATATTTTCATAAAATAGACTCAAAAATTAGTTTTTTTCTTATGATAATAATATAATTTTATGAGACGTTAATTAAAATTTCAATGTGTCATAAAACCAGTTATAAATTTAAAATCGATATTTTTATAATAAATGATGTTTTTAAATAAAAAATAATTTTATCATATTTAAAAAAACTATTTTCATAATATGGAGTTCATTTTTTAACTCTACATGTTGATAAATTGTAAGGGTGAATTTTTTGGATTTTTCTAAAATATTTGAATTTTTGGAAAATTGTGAAATATTATAATTTACTATATATATAAATTTTGTGTTAAATAAACTATTCCTTGAGTCATAAATAATGTAATTATTATAATCTTGAACTATACATATCTCTTTAATATATTTATTCATGGAATCATCCATATTTCTTTTCTGGAGCCGAAATAGTAAACCAATGAATAAAAAACACCCATCTCCCCCACTATAAATACCCCCTATCACCACCTCATATGCTCATACCTATTAATAATTGAATCTTAACCAATTTATACATAATAATATTCCACACATCTATAATTTTTTCCCAACAAATATCCAAATAAAATTTCTCTAAGGCTGTTCTCAACAGGAAAAATTCAAGAGTTAAAATACTCTTTCACTTTATTTTATTTTCAAAATATTTTCTTTTATTATTTTATCTTCACATCATCTATCTAAAAATTATTGATAAATACGGTATCTTATATACATTTTATTTTTATTATGTCAACATAAAATTCACAATCAAGACTCTTCTCATGTTTCTTTTATTCTAAAAAATTAAATCATTGTTTGTGAGGTGCCAATTTACCGACTTCATGGATGACATGTTTCCTTTTTTCAATTCCACCATCAAGGCTAGTGATAAATCCATTTTTATGGTTAAAATATTGTAATATATGTATTATAGCTTATTTAATGTTCTGGAACTAGTATATATACATAATATTAATTAATGAATCAAAACTAGTTTGTGATGATTAAAAAACAGAAACAATTATATAAACTATTATCACAAAAATCTTATCAAATGATTCATCCTCACACAAAATAACAAAATGAATTATATAAAAATTAAATATTCTTTATTTTCATTAATAATATATAATTTAAATTCCAGATAACCATCCCATTTTACATGATCTTTTATAAATGTTTAAAATTGAATAAATCATGAAAACAAAGGAAAAGAACACTCCCAAACTACAGAATTAAGTATTATAAATAAAAAAAGAATATAAATTAACATAATAAATATATAATAAATAAAATAAATGTTAATTAGGTTTTTAACTAATTTATTACTGAATATAATTTCATTATCCAGGACTTTAAGTACAAGTGAAAAATGCTTTTGGAAATAGGGTAAGTGTTTCTCCCTAAACCTCCATCTTTCATTCAGGTTATGCTTTGTCTCTCTTTACCCCAATGTAAATATTCATTATTTTAATATAATTATTATAAATTATATTTATAATTTAAAAAATCATGTATCCAGATCATTTCATCTTTATTAGATGTTGTAATACAAGTTTTATAAGGTTCTCTTTTCCATTCCTCCCGTTAAGCAAGCCCTGTTAAACAATACTTCCCAATTCCTTAACCATTTTCATGTACACTCTATAATATGTTTTAAGCTACCAATATTTTTATAAAATTAATATTTGTATCATTAAAAACTATCTTAGTTCATTTCTGGTTTAATGCAAACAATTAATCCTTTATTTCTTTAAAGAATATTTTATATTTTTTCTTAAACTGCACTAAAGTGGCTAATTTCTAAAGACTCATTTTAAATGTTTTCACTTCGGTTGGAAATAATTTATGCATTACATATAATTTATTTTTAATAAAAAATTATTTTATGGGATAAAAATGATTATAATATGATTTTATACAAAATTATTTTCCAAAATAACTCTTCTTTCCAATGTAAAAAATGGTATTTGTCTCAATAATTACTCGATGACTTTATTAGATTATTTTCATATATTTGAACTCCCTATATTTAATATTATGATTAATAGGGATTGATATTCTATGAAATCATCCACCATATTTTATTAAATGGTTATTGATCAGTTTGACTGTGGATGTTCTATCTTGATACTGTTCACAATATTTCTCATAATGCTTAGTCATTATGTTTACTGAGTAGGGAAAAATTTTAACATTTCATATTTATAATTTGTTTATTTGTAAACCCATTCATATGAGGAATGAATTAGTCTTATTAAGTGATGGACGGGGCCCACTATATCCCCTTTATGTATTGGTAGGTCTCATGATACAAAACAGATATAGACTTAGTCAAGTCCTTGCCCATTTTTTTAAATATGGATTTGGTTGAGGCCTTAACCTTTTATTTTTATATGTATTGGAGGAGGAATCAACAATATGTTTCATATTTACATCATAATTAATTAAATCATTATGATATTAGTAATTTATAATTCATGTGATTATTTTACTAGTATAAAATCCATGATTGAGCTTCTTTCTCACGTGATTATTTTTTGAATTATTTAATCAGATTTTATTCTTACCATATTTTTTTCAAGATTATGTTTTAATTGAATTTTTTCAGTTATTAACAATGCCTTATTATATATGTTTCATTAATTTTTTTCTTACCCTTACTGAGCATATGAGATAACCCATTTTTTATGTTTTATTTTTCCCTACGATAAAAATATGTGTATTATGAATGATCTGTAGGGATAATCTAGGAGTTTATTGGTGTTCCCAATGGAGTTTCTATATTTTTTTTACTTCCAAGTTATAATGTGAAACTTATGTAAGTATTTAGTCTTCCAAATCTACTATTATATTTGTTCCTTTAGGATGAGACCTATTTTTCATATTACGAATGTAATTAACTAAGGCTCCAGCTCCAAGCAACTAGGGCCAATGTGTTCACATTTGTACATATTCCAAAGATCAATATTGATCGATTCTTTGATGGGTGAAAACCATTCTTCCAAATGTCACTAGTCTCCCAAAATTTCTCCCCATATGAATATATAGTCTCATTTTCTATAAATATAAAGAAAAAATTCTCTATGTATTATAAATTTAAGGGAAAATAATATAAGAAGAGGGAGGCGGAGAAAAGAATGGATAAAGGGAAGAATAAAAAAGGGAATTTTCTAACTTATGATACTTATGGAAGGAAACACCACGGGTACTACTTAAATAGAAAAGGAGTTTTCTATATGTGTGGTGAGAAATCCCATCATGCTTATAATTTCAAGGTAAAAAAATAAGATACCTATATTCAATACTACAATTATAGGGATACGGGACACTGTGAAAATGATTGTTTGAAATATCAAGGAAGCTTTCCTAAAAAAATTCCATGAGATGAAGGACAAGCTTGTTCCATCACAATAGCTGAGTTTGAAGTTCATAATTATTTTTTGGTATGTATTTTAATAATATCCTCAAATTAATCTAAATATTTATTTGATTTTGAATCATCTAATTCTTTTATATCATCCTTGTTTACTTAAAAAATTAGATATTTCCAATTCACCTTAACAAGGTAAATTTAGGTAAAGAACCATAGTTGAAACCTTATTATGAAAAATATGTGTCGAGAAGTTCCTATTATGACACATAAACATTCTATAATTATTGATTTTATTATCACACCTATGGTTGATTTTGATATAATCTTTGTTATGGATTATATTTCAAAATATAGTGAAAATAATTATTGTGAAGAGAAATAAATTATGATTTATGGTGAAGGTATTGAATTTCCAATTTTTATAGGGGATACTACATAATATTATTCATATATGGATCCACCTCTAATAGATCTTTGAAATGATATTAATGGGTAATAATAGAAAAAATCATATATGGATGTGGAAATAAATCTTTATATGGATGATGTACCTATTACGAAAGAATACATTGATGTATTTCCAAAATATTTACTGAGACATACTTTAGAGTGGGGATTTGAGTTCTCTATTGATTTAATCCCTGATGAAAGGCTAATATGAAATATTCCATATAGAATGGACACTATATAATTAGTGGAGTTGAAGAAATAAATTGAGGATATGAGTGATAATGGATTTATTCAACCCAGTGTTTCTCTATCGGGATCCCCTATCCTTTTTTTTCAAGAAGAATCATGGATACATGAGGCCTTTCATCAACTACAGAGAAATCGATGCTATTAAAATAAAGAACAAGTATCCTATACCTCCCATTAATGATTTATTTGATCAAATTCACATAGATAAATATTTTTCAAAGATTGAACTTTGATATGAATTTCATAAATTTCATGCAATGAAGGAAGATATTATAAATACATCATTCCAAACTAGGTATGGATATTTAGTGTTTAAATTAATTTCATTTTGATTTACTAATACACCCCCTATTTTTATGGATCATATGAATAGAGTGTTCAAGTAATATATTGAATATGTTTTGAATATTTATTTATATATTACAAAATCTATGAGGACTATGGGAACCACTTGGGTATTGTTCTGGAGACTCTTAGAAGGAAAGAGTTATATGAAAAGTTTAGAAAGTGTGAATTCTAGATTGAAAATGTTTATTTTCTTTTCCATATTTTCTCTATGGATGGAATCTCAGTTGATAACGTGAAAAAAAGAATGTTCAGGAATAGCCTATACTAATGAACATAGTTGAGGTATATAGTTTCATTGGTTTAGTAAGTTACTATCTGCTTTTCATTCATAATTTTTCCCAATTAGTGAACCCGCTAACCAAGATTACTTGTAAAGGGGTTAAGTTCGTATGGAAAAAAGAATGTGAATATTGTTTTGAATAGTGGAAGGGGATATTATTGAATACCCTGTTCTTAAATATTCCATCGAGAAATGGTGGATTTGTGATTTATAGTGATGAATCAAAGAAAGGATTTGGTTGTGTGATTTTGTATAATGATAATGTCATGTCCCATGCATCATGGTAGTCAGAAACTCATGAGCAGAACTATCCAACTCATGATCTTGAGTTAGAAGATGTAATATTTTCACCAAAGATATGGAGACACTATCTCTATGGTGAAAGATGTGAGATATATGCATATCATATGAGTTTGAAATATATCATATCATTGAAAGAACTCAACCTGATGAAAAGAGAATGGCTTGAAATAATCAAGGATTATGATTGTTCAATACACTATCACCCATGGAAGGAAAATAATGTAGAATATGAATTGAGCATGAATTATCTTGAAGTTATAAAAAAATAAGGATAGAAATAGATCTTATATCCATTTATATAGTGGATATAGATATGGAAATTATCAATAAAGTTGTAGAATCACTAATTTTTTAATTTGTTTCTCAACCATATTTATTTGAAATTATTAAAATTTATCAGTATGAAGACGAAAATTTTTAATGGAAAATTAATGCTGTGAATGATGGGAAGTTGGAAGACTTCAAGTATGAGGATGGAATTATGAAATTTGGGAATATGTTTTCTGGTCCATATATACCTAATATAAAAAGGAAATTATTGGATATTTTCATAGCTCAAATTTCTCTATACACCCTAATAGCAATAAGATGTATAGAGATTTGAAGGATGGTTTTTGGTGGTATAATATGAATTGAAAATTGAAAATTATGTATCAAAATGTTTAGTATGTCAATAGGTGAAGGATAAAAGACAATTTCCTAGAGGATTTGTGCAACATATGACTATTACAACATGGAAATGGGATGAAATTAAAAGGGATTTATTTATTGGATTACCAAAAACTCTAAGAAAGAATGATGAAATATGGGAAATTTTTTATTGACATACCAAATCTGCACATTTACACATTATAATAGAGGATTTTCTACTGGTGCTCCTTGAACGAATCTAAATTAATGATGTTGTAAAACTTCAAGGATGACATATTTCAATCATGTCAGGTCATGATCCCTGATTTAAATTAAAATTTTGGAAACGTCTTTAGGAATATTTGGATATTGAGCTTTATTAGAGCATTGATTATCACCCTCAAATAGACTTATGATCATAAAGGACTATTAAAACATTATATGGAAAGTTCATATCATGATCACTTGAATTTCAAGGTATGTGGGATCAATTTTTACCTTTGCTAGAGTTTTTATACAATAATATTTTCCATTCAAGTATTTGAATGGAACTATATGATGTAGTGTATCAAAAGAGATGTTGTAGACCAACTTGTTGGGATGAAGTTTGTGAAATAAATCCTATAGGACCGGAGCTTGGGGAGGAAATGACAACAATGTTACATACTATCCAAACACATATGAAATCAGAACAAAGATGGAAAAAGTGATATGCCGATAACCAGAGGAAATATTTGGAGTTTCAAGTAGGATATCATGTCTTTTTGAAATTATCTCCAGGTAATTATGTCATATTGTTCAATAATAAAGGGAAAATGATCCCTAGGTATATTAGACCTTTTGAAATTATAGATAGAATCATATATTTAGATTATCTTTTCACAATCCCACCCATCCTTTCAAAATTACACAATGTGTTCCACATCTATTTATCAAGGAAGAACATGCCAGACTGAACCCATGTTGTAACTTCTAAAGGAATATAATTAGATCCTTAATTATCTTACTATGATGAGCGTATCCAGATTCTGTACACTAGAGAGTAGGTGTTATGGAATCAGATGACTCGACTAGTAATGGTACTTTGGAAAAATCATAAAATTAAATAGGCAACGTGGGAACTAGAAGAAATTATGATGAAGAAAAACCCAAATCAATTTTTGAGGTCACACTCTAGAAATTTTGAAGATGAAAATTTTGTTAAAGGGTACAATTTAACACCCTGAGATCTTATGGTATTCCACTTTTAAAATTTATCATCTTCAATAGTTTTTTCTTCACACAACACCATATCTAAAATTGTAATATACAAATCAATATGACTATTGGAATAGTAATGTGACCATTATGATTAGTAATATAATGAATAGAATATTAACTCCACTCATTAAATCATAAATAAAAATTATTTTTCTTATTAATTAAAATATGGTATATTTATATCATAGAATTAGTAAATGAATGCTTCAAAAATGATAAATTTAGTGTTTGTAATTTTGTAGGTCAGAAATATTTAATTAGAATTTTATAATTAATATTATGATTTAAAATAAAATATATTTTCCTAAAATACACTCATAAATTACTATTATTTGTCTTATTATTATAATAAAATATTACGTGACTGTAATTAAATTTTCAAAGTGTCATATAACCAATTATAATTTTAAATTCGACATTTTTTGAATAAATGATGATTTCAAATGAAAATTAAAATTATCATATAAATAAAATTATTTTTATAAAATGGATTTAAATTTTTAATTCTAAAAAAAAAATTAGAGTGAATTTTTAAAAATTTTCAAAAATAGTTGAATTTTTGGTGAATAGTGAAATACGTTAATTTGCGGTATATATAGATTATAAGTTAAATAAACTATTCGTTGAGTCATCACAGATGTAAGAAAAATAATATAGAACTATACTTATATATTTTCTATATTTAGTCATATAATCATCACTATTTATTTCCTTGAGAAAAAAATAATAAACTAATGAATAAAATAATCAAAAATCACATCTCTCCTACACTATAAAAATCACCCCTCACCACCTCTTCTCCTCACACATCTTAAGCCTTGAATATTGTTTAATTTCATCCCAATACTCTTCCAAATACTCTTTTCCATGTCTAGGCGATTCTCATCCCAACAAAAGACCAAAATCAATTTCCACAAGTAGGTTCTAAAGTAAAAGAAGTCAGTAGTAAAAATCCTCTTTCGCTTTATTTATTTTCTTTTCACTTTCTTTTCTTTTATAATAAACTACTCACCTAAACTATCAAAACATGAATGATAACTCTATTATATTATATATATTGTAATTTTATTATGTAAATTTAATATCCATCATCAAGACTATTCTCCTGTTCATTTTATTCTAAAAATGAAGACCTCGTCCTGAGGTGCCGATTTACAATCTCCTTGGATAACGTGTTTTTGTTTTTCAAATATGCCTTCAAGGATGGTAATAAAATCATTTTTATGGTTAAAATAGATTATAATATATTTATTACATCTTATTTAATTTTCTATAAATAGTATATATTCAAAATATTAATTAATTAAACAAAACTAGTTTGCGATGATCAAAAAACCGACAAAAATAATCTAAACGATTATCACTAACATATTATCTAATGATTCATCCACACCTAAAATAACCAAATGAATTATATAACCACTTAATATTATAAATTTTCATTAATAAAATATAATTTTAATTCCGGATAACTATTATCACTATAAATTAGCTTTCATACGTGTATACAAGTGAACCAATCAAGAAAACAAGGAAAAAACACTCCCAAATGGAAGAATTAAATATTATAACTCATCCAAAAGGCTATAAATTGACATAATGATTTTATAATAAATCAATTAAATTTTAGTTGAGTTATTAAATATTTTTATAATTAATCTAATTTCATTATCCTGAGTGTTATGTATAAGTGCAGAATGCTTTCAGACCTAAGGTAAGGGTTTCTCCCCAAACCTATATTTTTCACTCGGGTTGCACTTTCTCTCTCTTTACCCCAGATTAATTCATCGTTATTTTTATATAATTATTATAAATTATATGTATATTTTACTAAATCATGTATCTATATCAGTATATCTTTCTTTTATGAGAGAATACATGTTTTAGAAGGTTCCATTTTCAATTTCCCTGGATAAGAAAGCCCTATTAAATGTCACTTCCCAATTCCATACCCATTTTAAGCGCACTCCATAATTATTTTTAATCTTCAAATATTTTTCAAAAATACCTCTTTTTATCATGAAAATATATCTATGTTTATTTTTGGTTTTATGCAAAAAATTAATCATTGTCTGCTTTAGAGACTTTTTTATTCTTTCTCTTAAACCACACTAAAGTGGCTCATTTCTAAAGACTCTTTCTATATGTTTTTGCTTCAGTTGAAAAAAATTTATGTATTCAATATAATTTATTTTTTATTCCATTTTATTTTATTGTATAAAAAAGTTTAAAATATGATTTTATAGAAAATATTTTCCAAAATAACACTTCATTCAATAGTAAAAAGGGTATTTCTCTCAAGAATTCCAAGATTACTTTATTAGAGTATTTTTTGTCAATTTCAACACCATGCATTGAATATTATGCATAATTGGTATTTATACATTATGATATCATCCAAAATATTTTATTAAATAGTTTAGGATCAGTTTTACTATGGATCTGCTTTCTTGATACCATTCACCTTATAACTCAGAATGGTTAGTGATTATGTTTACTGATTGGAGAATGTTATTAAAATTTCATATGTATATGTTGTTTATGATTCAACCCATTTACAAAAGCAATGAATTATACTTAGTATGTGATTGGTGGGCCCTGATATAGCTCCTCAATGTATTGATATGTCTCATGAGAAAAATAGATATGGAATTGATCGAGGCCTTTTCCATTTGTTTTCAGATATGGATTTGTCTAAGGCCTTAACCATTTATTTTTAGATATCTTATTCAAGGCCTTGAAGGTATATTTAAAATGTACAATATAATTTATTCTCTCGTTATGATATTATTAACTGATAATCCATTTGATTATATGACTAGTAAAATATCCATGGTTATGTTTCTTTCTCATGTGATTATTTATGACATTATTTAATAAGACTTTTCCCATCAAATTTTTCTCATGATTATATTTTAATGGAATGTGTTTTTATTTATTCACCATGCCTTCTTATTTGTGTTATATTTTTATGTATTTCTTACCCTTACTGAGACTCTGATGTCACCCCTTTCTTATGTTTTATTTTTCTCTATGATGTGATGATTTGTATTTTGAATGACTTCCTAAGATAATATGACTATTTATGGGTGTTCCCAATTAAGTTTAATTTTTATTTACCTTTCAAGTTATAATTTAAAACTTTTGTAAGTATCTGGTAAACCAAATCTACTAAACTATTAGCATCATTGAGATGTGATCT
This sequence comes from Viscum album, assembly GCA_963277665.1. NCBI lineage: Eukaryota > Viridiplantae > Streptophyta > Magnoliopsida > Santalales > Viscaceae > Viscum > Viscum album. Next base: position 2,124,912,499 of record OY728121.1, on the reverse strand, counting down.
ATTGGTTATAGTACCAATGTAATTATATAAGTCATTGGCTTTGGGATATTTGGGCCAGGGTATTTATAGTAAATGATTTATTAGGAAAACATATAAGAATAATCATATGGAAATAAAAAGGGATTATAAAAAAATAAGCACTTGAATCAAAAGGAGGAGGAGAACCTTTACCTTTCTAAGATACATATTAAATCTTACAAGGACTCCTTATAACCTTAAGAACTCGTTAGGATGTTTTTAGATAGGAATAGGTAATTAAAATTCATTATCGATTCATTTTTGGAAAATATGGATGATATAATGGGTAAGAGTGATCTCCTTTTATAGTTTAATAATAGGGGCTTTTCCATGAAAATTAATGTTAGGTAAAGGGTAAGAATGATATCAGAGGAGATTCGGTTGGTTTGGTGAGTTGTGTGAATTTTTAAGGGAAATGGTATGTGAGACATGTGGGTGTGACTTTTATGACTAAAAAGTGTTTCAAGAATGTTTAAAGGACCCTTTAATTAATAAAAAATCAAGACACTACATTTATCCATTTTTAACCTTATTAATCTTGATAAAAAAATAATTCATTATAATTATTTTATTACTAAAAAATAAGATGACCTTTATTCCAAAATATGGATGTTATAAATTTGAACATGGGATCAATTTAACCAAATTAAAATTTTAATGATAAGGAAATTAACTTTTAAATTAAAAAATATAATATGTTGAAAACCTATTTTTGTAGAAAAAAATTATTTTTAATAATTAAGTGTTCTTAATATTATTTAACATTCCTTACCAATTAGATTACTGTTAATTAATTTTTATATATTTATATATTTATATATGTCATATTTTAATTTTAATTTAATTTAGATACATTTAATTTAATAAGAATACATAGTATTTTAGAAGGAAACTTTGATTGAAAAATAACCGATTAATCACAGTAGGTAATTTTTAACTAAGGAAACATAATAATTATGCCTAAAAATTAAGTGGTAATTATTATAAAATTTTGAAAAAATATTTTGAATTTGAAATCAATTAATTCTGATATAATTTCTAAAATATTTAAAAAATTACATTAATATTTTAAATTTATAATGTATTTAAATTTTTTTAGAAAAATATTACTTTAGCTGTAAAATATGATATATAAGTTTTTAAAAGATAATAAATATTTTAAAATTCATAATTTGAATTATGAAATAAATATTTTTTATAAAAAATGTTTCATAATTTTCTAAGGCACACTTATATAATAATAATGGTATAAAATTTTTCATATCAGTAAAAATGGGATATTGGACTGTTCACCTAAATAAAATATTTTCAGAAAAATATTTAAAATTTATACTAGGATGATATTTAAATGATAAATGAAAAAATAAATATAATTTTTTCATGTTTAAAACCTAATATTTAAAAATTATATTTTTAATTGAGAACATAAAATATAGCGGAAAAATATTTTCATAGGAAAATGACTTTTAGTATATTGACTATTTTATTTTCTAAAAATTAGTAATTTATGTAGTACTATCTTTCTATTAATGAAGTCAATATATATTTTCATTATTTAATCGTAATAAACTTAGTTCCCTGAAATAGAATTATAATTACCATAAAATACATTTTTGAGAAAAAATGAACTTTTGAAAAGTATATAAATTCTTGATATATCTATACATACTAATATTTTATTACATGTTGATATAATCATAATTTCAACTTACATGAACCCTTATGACCTCAATGTAAGACTAAGCATCACATAAGATCTAGTTGTAGTTTCTAGTTGTGGTTCAGCTTGCATTGATCTTGTGGCAATTCCATGGGCTTCAACTTCTCTCATATGTGATTTTTGTCAAACTGTAATTAATTGAGTTCAACTTGGGATTTTTCCAAGGAAACCCCTAGGGATCCTAACTCTCTTATGATATCATAAAAATGGGACTCGTAAGGAGTAATTATAATTCCATGTGCCATTTCATCATTCTTATTTAATTTTGTAGAATGGATACTTAACTTTATACCAATTAATTTAACGGATAAGTTTTAATGGACATATTTAATAATCAGAATATATCAATCTTTTCCCTTTTAGTTCGGTATAGTGTGTGAAACATTCTATTTAATATTATATTTACATAAGGATAATATACAATGAAATATATGTTCATTTCACCCAATAAGTTTCCAAATTTGTTCAACTTAAATAATCTTTCATTATTTATATAAATATTAACATTACCTTTTCCCATTAATTCCTGGGACTCATCATCTACCATGTTCATTTTTAATTTATTTTAAACTCATAGATGACCATAAATACCTACTCTACCATTTAGTGAAATGATGTAATCGATTCAATCACTAGTGACTCCATTATAATGTTGTCACTCAATAGAAAGTTACTACATCCCTCAGCTATATTCATGAAATTTGATTGTATAGATACTATCATTATGAATGTTTCCCAATGACGCACAAAATTTTATTAAAATTTTCTCAATTCCCACGCTACCAACATGTAGATCCGTGATTATTCAAATTTCCTTGGCTCATATATCTGGACTTATCTTCTAAAGTTCTTATTTTAGATGGGTTCCCCCTTACTTTGGGATTTAGCATTGTTATATACTCTTCTTGATTCTACCTCCATCTGAGTTATTCATTCAATATTATGTTCATTAAATCCTTAAACACCAATTCAAATTTATAATAGGAATTGATAACTTCCACTACCATTTCATCCCAATTTTCTGGAAATGATGAATGTAGTAGGAGAGAAGAAATATCATTTCCAAACATCACGTTCACTAATTTGAGTTCCCCTCAGATAATGTAAAATTCAATCACATGATCCACCATAGTTATACCTTCCAATAGTATTATGGTTAACTACCATCAAATAATAAACACATTATTAAGTGTCATAGAGTTTTCATACATGTTTTTCTGGGACTTAATCAAATAAATAATGGAATTAACTTCCTTGGTTTTAATGTTTATGTTCTAATCCAATGATACCCAAAGAAACCCAATATATTTTTTGTCCATCCATTCCAATTATTACTGATCCACCTTCTCTATATTCACTTCCATTAATGGGATATACAAATAATTTTTAATGTGAAATTACACCTTCACTTTCATTTTGATTTTTTGGTAAGATTTTGAGTTTCAAATTATCCTACTAAATCATATGTGATGATGAATTATGTGAGATTTAGTGGAGGATGAATGTTTCCCCTATATTTTCTTCACACATGCCACCCCCAGGAAACATTAAAGAGATATTTTACCACTTTTAACTAAACACTTAATAATAATAATAATAATAATAACAATAACTGAACGAACATGAGGCAATTAGAAAAGGAAACAACTCACACACCCCTAGGCTAGTAAGTCCATTCCACACCCTTCTCCAATGGTTCATCCACTCCACAACTGGCCTAATAAAATTTTAATAGTATGTAGTCCCTATATTTGATGTCCCAAAGGAACCCTCATCATGGCCTGAAGAATCAATGTTGTGTTCCCACTATATCACTCATGTTGTATTGCATTATCTCCCTACCACTATTGTGGATCTATAAAAATAATACAAATTTATAATAATATATATTTTCTTTAAATATAATAAACACCCAAAAACCAAATATATATAATTTTTAAGAAATAAAAAAGAAATATATTTTTATTATAATGTATTTATATCCTAAATTACATAAAATATTAATTGATCATTTAAAAAAAATGAACATACCATTAATCCGTAGGACAATATCATGACCCATATAATAATGTATGAAACATTAATTGTGTGTGAAATATATTTGAAAATTTTAAGTTTTAATTTTTTTTTTAAAATTTCCTTTTATTTAGTTTATTAAAATGATTATTAAAAGGTGGGTGTCACATCTAGGATCATCCCATTATGGCCCAGTGAATTTTCAATCACGCTTACTATGTTATTTTATATTCTTACTGGTAGTCCATGTGGTATGTATTCTTTTACATTTATTTATTTCCATATTGATTTTATGATGTTTACTTGGAGTTTTTTTTGTGTATTTCTCTTGGTGTTTCTTCCATTTTATATTTTGGTTTCCTTTCTAACTAATTATCAAATGGTTTTCTGAAAATAGGTATAAATGGGGAAATACATTCCTTTGATTTATTTATATAAATTAAGAATTACTTATTTAATTAATTCATTAAATCTTATAAGTAAACTCATTATTTTTTTTGTTTATATAATAAGGTGTGGCACTTTAATTAATGTAACATGGAAAGAATTTTTTTAATACACTCCCCTTCATAGATGAAAAACAAAATTCTAATTTTAGTTCAATATAAAATTTATGAAATGAATTATAAAAATAATTACATGAACATTGAAGAAATCTTACTAGGTATAATTACTCACACAATACATATACCCCCAATTTTGATGTAATTATAAAGAATTTTTGTAGGTATTTTGGGTTTGTTATCTTATTAGTAAGATGCATTTTTATTCACGTTAATGGAGGATTTGGGGCGTGTAGGTGACCTCAAGTCATTAGGTGATTACTTCACAGTGGTATGGGTATTATGGTTTGTCTCAAGATGTTATTATATTAGAGACTATAGTTGTACAATGTTATTTTAGTTTCCACTATATTAATAATTTTTATGTACCACTCCTTGTTTTTTATTTTAAAAAGTGAGTTAGAATTTTTATATTGGTTATGCCTTATTTGGGTTGGACTATATTTTACAAATTATTATTTCTTATGCATGGTAGTCCAATATATGGGTGTTCCATGCCATATTCTTGGTAAGATTCTTATACATGTTTATTTATATTCAGAGTGTGGAATCAATAAAAATTGTATTTTGGATTCCTTCAATGATTTTATCTCTTCCTCGGTGATCGGGAATGTGCATTGGGCCCTGTGTAGATTTTAATTCGGTGTCATTAATATTTAAATAAGGTTGGTTTGTTATATTTATAATTTATTATTTATGAAACCCTAATTCTGAAATTCCTTCCAAAACATCATTTATTGAATAAGGACAGATGTTATGGAGTTTTTCAACAGTCAATTACAACATTTATATGAAAGAATTAGGCTTTAATGTCTATTGTAAAGTCATATTGATCATGAACAGATGTTTTGAATCACATAAAAGTGGAAAAATGAAGCCACTCACACACAAGATAAATAATTTACGTGGTTTGGAACATTATCCAACTTCATGGGAGAGAAACTGCTACTCTTTATTACTAAATGGGGAAATGGTTACATTATTTCAATTAAATATATAACAAGTGATCCCATTAGTATTATTTATATATGTTCACAACTAATAGATATGGTTCTACCACTATCTAGTCTATAAAGATGCTTCCCACTAATTACTAAACTATGCGAGAAACCCTCTATCCTGTAAATTCTACCATATGATGCATCGTCTAAAATTTCTAAAACATAAAGAATAATGAGATCCAGAAATTCATATCCATCTTACGAATCTTAAATAATCTTTTTAAAATTACATACCATCCTTATATATCCATGAAAGTTAATACTACATGAGTTAATTTCTCCTTCTATACTCTAGCATTTTGATCTCATAGTTATACTGCCAAAGAAACTTTCACTTAAAGTATTTTTGTTTTTACATACTATATCTTAATATAGTTCCAAAATATATCCTCTAGAAAAACTCTTCCAAAAAGATACAAGGTATTTATTGAAAAGAACTTCTCATGAAAACCTAATAATCCCCACTTGTGAATTTTTTTTCTCAGATTCACCACCATTACTTTGGATAACTTATGTATTCTATCAAACATTATTCTTTGTGAAATAATCAGGGACTATATAACCATTTTTCATAGTTACCCAAGTCCCAATAAAGCATATAATTTCATCAGACTTTCCGAAACCAGGAACTTTGAGTAGTATATCGGTGATGTTTTGACTTCCTTCTATCTTTTATAGCTCTATAAATCCTTGCTCCACCATCTTTTATATAAATTGATCTTTTATTTGAATGTTTTTATCTTGAGTGAAACACTAAATTCATTGAAAGATGAATTAAACTATGAATATCACTAAATTAAAATTTTATTCCCTTTATTTCATTCAATCTCCTTCAACAACCTCTTCAATAATATCAACTCTTTCCTTACTCCATTTATAGCATTATACTATGCTTTTGTGGTTGAAAATGAATCTATTGATTTGAGTCTTAACATCCTATGTATTAAATTTCCTCCACAGGTAAACACAAAGTCTAACTTATATATAGGTTTGCCTGCATATCTTTCAATGTCCACATCAACATACCCCTGCAATAGATCATCTATTTAGAAGAATTAATCTATTTATTTTTAACCTTTAAGGTACCATAGAATCCACTTCACTACTTCCTAGTTCTCCTTTCTCATATTTTCTGTGAATCTACAAACCACTCTCAAAACTTTAGAAATTTATGAATTTTTATGAATAATTGAATACATAAAACATACAACCACTAATGAATAAGGAATCATTACCATGTATTAGGCCTCATTTTCCATTCATGGTTTCATCTCTTTAGATAGTTTGAAATGTATGGCTAATGGGATAAAGAGAGGTTTGGATTCAAACATTTTGAACCAATCCAATATCTTTTGAATGTACAAAATTTAGGACACTATAAATGTTTCATGATTACAATGCCTCTCAATCCCTATCCCCAATATCTATTTGGCTTCACCAAGATTATTTATATCAAACCTTCTAGACTGCTCAGCCTTTAGCTCTTCAATCCATTTAATTTCTAGTCCCGCCAAGATAATTTCATCCCTACATAAGAGAAGTATGATAAATCTATCATCCTAAAACACCTTATGGTAGCAGTATTATTCTCATTATACTAGGTGAACATATGTTACACCATAAAGAAATCGAACATCTGGTTCTATTACCTCAGTGCTTGCTTTATCCCATGAATACTCCATTTATGTTTTTATACCATGTTACTTCTAGATTCATGTAATACTTGTTGGTTCTTCATATTAAATTAATCTAAGTCTCTATATAGATTATTATTTTAACATATAACCATTCAACATAAAATCCCACTTCTATAACCATTAAAGCGTTGTCTGAATCATTGATTATTTATCAACTGGAGAGAAGATTTCATTAAATTCCACTCCTTCCTTCCGTTAAAATCCTTTCACAACATACCTTTCCATGTACATATTTATTTAATTTTATTATTCCAATAACTAGTAGGACCACTTGTTATACAATTGCTTCTTTCCTAGTGTATGTTTTAAACGATACCAATTTCTAGAAGAATGCAAGGAGTCATCTACTCTTTCATCCCAAAATCTCACTATTTTTCATCTCTAAGACTTTCCACCTCATTTAGGAATTCAATATCCCAACCATAAATTATACATAGGTAATTTAAGTCATACACACATTTTTTTATAATTATAATAACTATTATAGACCCCCTCAACAACCGAGATTGTGCTACCTCTCGTAATACTCTTTCTGAAACTCCTCTCTATGTTTTCATATAATGTGAGATTTTTGGTACATCTGAAATTGTATGAAAATATGGAATATGACCTCCATAAAAAACTCCACCTTATAATTTATCATATTATTTTAAAACAATATTTATTACACAAAAAAATAGAACATTTCGAATTCAATTCAGATGAACCTCAACATGTGAAATTTATTTGTTTTTATTTATATATTTTTCTGGGTTCTGATTCTTTCATTGGATAACATTATAGATGAAAACATGTTTGATTCTAATAATCATTTACAGATAATTATACCAATTCTAAAATCCAAATAATTCATTTCCATAACCTTTAAATAAATATTATTGGGAATTTTCTTCTAATTTACCCTCTTTTAGCATCGAAATGGAAAAATAAAATACCCCAAAAAAAAATAAGACATCAAAATTTATTATGGTCCACAACTATTTATGAATATCTTTCCATATTAGAGTAAAAAGAATCATGTTGATGAGATATTTCATTCAATTCATAGATTCCACAAAAAATTATTTAGGAATAATAAAGTGAATCATCACGCTTTTCACTATCTCACATAACACATATTTCAACCCCTATGACGCTCCATTTTTTCTAGAGTTTCAAGTACAATCTTCTAAAAAGAATTCCCTTCTCCTAGAAAATTCACCAGAACTCCATGATTTTTTATTTCTGACTATTATCGAACCTTAAGAACCTATGATTTAAACCATACTATATTTCCGGCATGAATATTCATCGAATTATGGTTGAAAATATATTATATTTGTTCTTGATGAAGAAAATCCACAACTTCTGCATCACATCTTCAGTTCTGTGGGATTGAACCTATATTGGTCCCTATACATCTATATACACTAGCTCAAACTTTTGTTTCTTCATTGTTCTTCCATATGTATTAAAATAAACCATCGTTTTCTTCCCTACTAGTCACTCATCGCATGTTTCATACTCTATATGGTCATGTTTTATCATTCCATTTACATCCAAGATCTTCATCCCTTTCTCAACTAAGTGTCCCAGAAGATCATTCAACAAATTTGAAATTCAAAATGTTTTTGTTTAGAAATGTGTTGTATATTTTAAACTCCTAGTAAGATAAAAATTATTTCCTACGATCCATTGAACAACTCCGTATAACTATATGATAACTCGTATTCTCCTTCCAAAAAACTCATATAGAAACCTGCATCATCTAGTTGAATAATAAAGATTAAAATTTTACTTATCCATAGTATTTTGGAAACCCCTTATAACTCCAACATGTATCATCCCTTTATTTGAAAATTGAGAAAAAATTCTCCAACAATCATAAGATTTTCTGTGTCTATAATATTTACCTAGATGAATATTTCAAAAAAAATAATTTTTCATACACCCTCTCTCAAAATTTTATTGAAATATTTCCCTAAAACAAATGACCAATTCCACCAATAGATTTGAGAAACTTAGTAATAAATTTATTTTTTCCTCATCCATGATATTTATAGAATAAATTATACATATATACATTCATAATTTAATATATTGACCCTAAAATATTTTTACAGGGTCCCATTCTTTCCACAATTCTAGCATCTGGGTCCAATCCTAGTTAAATACCATAAAATATTCTCCATTTTCTCCTTCCCATTATTTTAAATTCAGTATTACTTTTAATTAGAATGATCCCTACTTCTAGTATTTTAATTTATTCTATCCACACTCTAGACTTATTTTTTCATAATCTCCTCATTTAGGATAATATCTAGGATCTCATTAAATACAATTTCATTCTTTTTAATGGTGTTACTAATGGTAGTGACCATCAAATTATGAGATTTTTGAAGTGATGATTAAGGGAATAAGGCCCATAAACATTCAATGAACTCTATATTCATTGACTTTGGTTGGCCTAAATCATGTTAAATTCATTAAAACAATCAACTAGAAACCTTCTTTCTGACATCCTCATGTCAAAAAATCATCACAGCATGTGCACTTTATTCATTTTGGGAGGATTTTTATACATGCTCACAAGATTTTCCATATGTTATTTAGTTTTTTTCATATCTTCATTATTAGAGTACACATTATAGTCAAACATCATCCAAAAAACCCCAAGTACTTTTTTATAAATACTTTACCATTCTTCTTTGTCAATTTCATTGGTTTGAATCCTTTTAACACAATCACAAAGTTCGTATGGTGTATAAAATATTCAATCTACATTCTATAAAATCCAATGATTGAACTGTTTAACTTCTAAATCCTGACCTTTATTTTTATTAATTTCATTCCTTAAAAATTAGTAAGTTCCCACTAAAATGAAAAATTCCATGGAAAGAATTATCAAAAGATTATAAACAAGTTTTGATACTCTTTGTGGTGCTTGAATCTACAATTCTAAATTCTAAAAGTGCTTCTTATTGGATTTTGTTCCCCAGAACAAAAATCTATATAATTTATGATTACCTATATCTGTTTTTTTGAATATAAATAATGAACTTATCACATCATGATTGTCCTTCAATGTGAAATATTTTGTAATAATTTCCTAATAGTGATTATCTTACTAAAATGTTATAGGAGTTACCCACTATAATGAGAAAATAAGAAGTCCCATGATAGTATTTTGGAATATATGTTCTATATATGGATGATATCATTTGATGGGACATAAATAATATAGGTTATCAGTGGTGTATACACATGGAACTTTGAGACACTACCTCATGGTGTACATCCTTAGTAATTTTCAGAGTAGGAGATTATGAGAACATGGCCCACCAGTAGGAAATCCATAAATATATATAATTTGATATTGCTATATATAGATGTATGATTGGATACTTATAAATTAAAATTATTATTATATAACAATAGTCACATAATTTTATGTACTCATAAAAACTACGATGTTATATATCACACCTCGACCTAACACTACACATTAATTTTATTTATTTTTGAGACCATGTTTATGTATTTATTTCCTTTTTGTTTTTTCTCTCTAAAATTTATAATTTTTCTGTATTAAGATCTGTTTAAAAAGTAAGGGCAAATGGGTTTCTAAACTATATAGAAATCATGTGACAAATTTTGTAACTTTCTAGATCCAACCATACATATGGTTTATGGTTTTCAAATTGTGTGGCCTATCTGTGTGATGTGATCCAGAATACCAATATAGGACACATGGTTGGGGCATGTTTTTCTAAACCACGTGACCTAACTATGAAGAATCTCTATATTTTAAAAAAATGAAACCAATCTTTTTCCCTTAAAAAATTAAAAGCACCAAAAAGGGATTCTCCCCTTGAACTCCTCCCTTGGCTGTAATGACCTAGCGCCTACAGGGATTCCCATGATTCATACCACCTCATTCATACGACCTCATGTCCTTTCTATTTCTACTTTTATTTCCTGGTGTGATTGTCTCAAGTGGTTTTTTCTCTTCCTCTATCACCCACTTCCTCCTCTTTATCTTCCTCACTACGGTGTGAGTTCATCCAAACCCTAGGGTTTTATTATTGTCTGATTTTTATGGTATTCTATGTGGACCTGGTTTGTTCTCATCACATTAGGATCTTTATAATTGATCAAGATGGGTTTAGGTATCACACATTAAGTAAATATAGTTTTTATTCAATTTGATATTGGTTTCCAAATGAGCAATCCTTTAAATTTAGAACCATGATTTCTTACATGTCTTATTTTGTTTTTCACTATATTATGAAATAAATGTGTTATAGAAAATTATTATGATGAGTGGATTTTACCTATTTCAAGTTTAACTTGTTTTACTTTTCTTTATCCTTGTTTTTTTGTTAGAAATAATGTTTGAAATATGTATTAAAAGGAAATGTGGTTTTGGTACCTTGTCTGATTTTCCTTTAATTCCATAGAAAATTTTTCATTATTTAAAAGTTCCCATGGTGGTATCTAATATGTTAATTTATTAAAAGTGACTTATAAATATATTCATATGTATATATATTTTGTTATCAGATTTTTATATATTCATACATGGTTTGATGAATATGTTCATTGAGGAGAGGGGTGATTATATAAAAATATATAAGTTCATGTGTGTGTATGCGAAAATATTGATTTTTGGGACATGAAATCATTAGACTGAAAGTGGTTTTGTGAATTAAGGATTTTTATTTTAAATTATGAGGCATGATTGGAAATTTTAGATGGGTCATTAAAATGAAAACCCCTCTTAATTCATGACCCTTGTATTGGAAATGTGTTGTGTGTGATAAATGTGTGATATGTATTGTATTGTCGATAATGGGGATTTTCTATTGTCTGTTTCTAATGGAAAAGGTAAAGTGGATACACTTCAAAGAGAGTTTAGAGATGAGAAAGTGGATTGTTTGATTTAATTTAAATTGTATAATATGTGTGTATATGATAGATTTATAAAACTCACCTCCATTTTTACATCATGGGAAGCCTTGGGTAGTTAGGAGGTATCTCAAGGTACACATGTTTCCTTAGTTTAGTATTACAGTCTAACTAGTAGACCAGAGATATACTTGTTCTTTTTGAGGGATATGCCCCTCGATTGAACAGGTGAGGGTGGAATTGAGTGTTAGGGTGAGTTTATTGTCAATAAATATTACCATTAGAGAGTTATTATGTGACTATTTATGGTTATGTACTAGTTCATCTGGAATAACACCTAATATCACATGGAAATTATTTTACATGTACGCTACTTTCTAATGTTCTTGTATCACTATCATAAAATAATTTTCCTCTTACACCTTCTTAATAGAAACCTTGGTTTATAAAAAATTTCCTCTAATAAAATTTTTATTGAAAAATACTTCATTCATTAGAAACTATTTATGAAATAAAAATGGGAAATGTTTTTTTAAAGCATATCCTACTGGTTATTTTGAAAGATTATAAAACCCTATTTTTTATGTTAAATTTTAAAACTTGAGAAAAATAAATTTCTGTTTAATTGTGAGGCATAGAGTGTTGATTCACTTTTGGAATTATTACTAAGAATATTGTTTCTCAAACCTATGTTATCATTTTCATTATTCGGTTTAGTTTTCTTCAAATCATTCATGGAGTGAGCATGATTCTGTGGTCAGTGGTTACACTTGAGGTCACATGGTAGTATGTCTAGTTATATATTAAATTTAGGATTCCATTTTTAACTTTATTAATTATTTTTTTATTTTTTTTTATTTTTTTTTCATTGTAAAAATGGTTTCCAATTGAGTTATGATGGGTTCCCAACACTAGTTTCCATCTCAAGAGGGTTGGGACCGCCTCTCATGCCTTATTGTGGGCCGTCTTGGGAACCTGTCTCAAGGTTGAGCCAAGTGGATTAATAAAAAGATCGAATCAGATTATGTTAGTGTTTTTTAATTAGTGTTTTATGGTAGTATGGATATGGGATTTTCAGAACTCAAGTGGTTAGTCATAGATAGGTTCTTGATCACCATTTACTAAAATGGACACTTGAATTTCTCGAATGGTTCATGATGTTTGTGTATTGAATACAAGATTTGGTCTCATTTGTTTCAAGGTTTATTTATTTATTTTAGTTTTTATGACTGACATTGATAATTTATGGGTCGTTTCGATAAAATAAAAAATCTTGGTGTGATTTTTTAATGTAATTAGTGGGTGAATGGTTATAGTACCCAATCTAGAAAAAAATGTGTGTATTTTGTAGCTCCCTCTATTGACCTCCAGTGAGCTTCACATTATTGGTGCACGATAATACAAATCATGTGGGAAAAACATGTATTGATTCTTTCCTATAATTTATTTATTTTGATTCTTTTGGTGATGAATTGTTTTTATTCATTCATTTTGTTGGTTTACATTTTTCTTGGAGTTTCTGTTGAATTTTAAAACGATGTTTGGTTTATCAAAGATTTTTTTCCAAAATAAAGTCCTTGGATTATTTTTAATGAAAGATAAAATTGATTTAGATTTTTAAATGCCTGGGAAAATAGGGAATGAAATTTGAATTGAGAATTTATAAATGTTTTCTTTTGGTAACAAAAGGAAGTTTGGATTTTCTTGGGTTTTTCTAAAGGAATAATTTGAAATGTGACCCTTCATATTCCTTATAAACATTCAGATATATATATATATATATCTGTGTGTGTGTGTGATAATTATGGATGTGTATGTGTTTGTATATTTTTATATATGTGGGTGTAAGTATGTATGTATGTGATGTTCAATGAGTACCATTGTTTAGTTCTCAATTTCATAAGTCTGGTTTGGACATAAAAAATGGTTTAAAAAGGTAATTTTATCATTTTTATGAGTGATTAGTTGTTTGATGATTCCTTTTTTAAGGATTTATTGTTTTATTATGTCAAGAGATTTATTAAAGTGGTGTTTTGCATTTGGTTATTGACTTTTATTTGAGATGTGTAGTTTTGGGTTTGTGTTGTGTGTTGATTTGGTTCTACGTTTTTTGTTTTAGGGTACTCCACCATTAAGCTCTAAGTAATATTGAAGAGGATCTATGGGTGGTTATTCTACAACATGTTTTTTGGTTATTCAAGTATCATCCTAGTCATTTGGTTAATCTGTTCGGGACATGGAACGAAGTGTTCTTCAACCAACACCTTAATGGCATGAATTTTTCTAGAAGTTCCAAGAGTCAAACCTTCCTCATTTTTTCGAGAAGTCGGGGACATGGAAAGTCATGTATTGGTTGCAAAGAAGTGAGGATATCTTTTTTAAAAATTTTATTCCAAAGTCTCTTAATAACATTTTTCCACCATCATTCTAGAAGTCCTTAATTAGATGTGATTTAATTATACTCTTTAGACTAATACACAAAGAGACCATTCATGGGAAAGCTTCAAGGATTTTTTTCATCTTGTTGTACTTCTATGAATATGTAAGGATGTAAAAGATTTTATAATTGTATAGTTTCCAACATGGTGACTCAATAGTGTTGGTGTACACTAAGAGTTTCACTATGTTGGTGTTGTTTCTTCTAGAACTAGTCAAAGATGAATCCTTAAAGGCTTAGTACTCTAGAAAGTTCATATAGACAAAACTTTTTCTAGTAATGTCTTCACTCAATCTCAACACTTATAAACATGCGATGAAGAAGGGTGTTTAGGATGGATCTTTCTTGGTTGGAGAGACAAATATTTTTGATGTATCACCTATCCCTAGGAGTTTTGGTAGAAATTCTTATAAAGGTAAGGGGAAGAAAGTTGTGTAATGACTATTTGAAAGTTGTATAAAAAAGCATTGCATTTCATCTCACTAGATTTGTCTCGGAGTAACCTATGGGTGTGTCGTCATTGTGGTAATTCTGGGTATAAGAAGTCTACATACAAAGAATCAAAAAAGTATGATCATACATGTGGTCATTTTTTACCTATAAATACTTTTCAGGGGTATTTCTAGGAAGATATGTAGTTCTAGATCCATTCCCTTGAATAATTTTTTAGCTTAGTTAGAGTAGGAAAATGTTGATGCGTGCTCAATATATAGTTTCTTTTTGTTGTAAATTATTATTTTTACAATCACTGTATCTTTTGGTGTCACTTTAATTGGGATTTGAGATTTTTTTGAATCCTGTCAGATTTTAATTTTGATCGAAATGTATTTTGGGAAATTCTGAATCTTGTTGCTATGAAAAGTTGGTGCTTCTCATGCCTTATTTTATTCCTCATATCTAGGAATTTCTCTAGGACATGTCAATTTGTTTCATATTAGGAAATCAGTGTTTTATAAGAGTCCTAAAATGGTGGGGATACCACCATAAAAGGGGCTCATGGTGAATATGGTCTTCAAGTCTTCTTGATGGGGTAATTCTCTACCCTATCCCACCCAACCCTGATTAGTTTATTTATTGATTTAGATGTCAATGGTTGGGGTGTTCCTTATTTTGGGGTTTTTTTTGAAATATGAGTATTTTTATATTTATAGCTTCAAATAAAGTTGTAATTTGTCCTTTCTTAGTATAATGATCAATATATTTAAGACTTTATAGGTGAAGAAAGTGTCATGGTGGGGAGAATTGTCACACATCGACTCGAAAATACTTATTAGTGTTATTTATTTTTTAGTTCCTATTAATTTATTTTTCCTTTCAGGTATTTATTATTCAAAATTTAGGGTTTTAGGGTATGCATATAATGTCACACGATTAATGCATACAATTTTTCAAACCATGCAATAACTTACAAAATTTTATAGAGCCAACCACCTGGATGGTACATAGTTGGAAAAATTGTGTGTCCTACCCATGTGTGGGGCTCCAGAAGCCCAGTACAGGACAGATGGTTAGTGCACTATTTTTCAAAAAATACAATGAAACCATGCATCATATGAATATTTCAGAAAAATGTAATGAATATCATCCCTTTAGTTATTAAAATCCCTAAAAGAAGTTTCTCCCCTTACTCTCTTCCCATTTCCTTCATGACTCACCCCCCAAGGGGATTCCCCTTTCTCACACCACCCCCTTCCTATGGAATCCTCTCCTCCAAGTTTCTCCCCTCTTATCTTAGTGATATCATCTTAGGTGATTATTTGTCCTCCTTTACTACCTTATTATTTCTCCATCTTCTCTTCCTCACTACAGTGTGAGGTCATCCAAATCATAGAATTTTCTTAAGGTCTATTTTTTGTTTTATTTATGACTAATTTTTCCTCTCATCTTACAGGGATCTTTGGACTCAATTGATATGGGTTTTCGTAATTTACATCAAAGGCATAAAGTTATTATTATATTTGAGGTAAGTTACCTTATAGTTAAGCCTTTAAATTAAAAAACATGATTTCTTGAGTGTTTTATTGTGTTTTTAAATATATTATTAAATAAATGAATTATATAAAAAGATTGTGATAGGTGGAGTAGGCATTTTTCATTTTTATCATGTTTTAATATGCTTTGGAATTGGGATTTCTATAATATATCATGTTTTAAATTTTTTTTGAAAGGAAATGGTGTTTTGGCCTGCCGAATGGTTTTTATTAAAGTCCAAATAATATTTTTCATTCTTTTAAGGTAATAAAGGTGATTTATAATCTTTTAATTTATTAAAAGTGACTTATACACATATTAAAATTTATATATATGGGTATCATCTTTGTACATATTCAAACAGGGCTGGGTGGATATGTACATCAGGATAAGGGTTATGAATATATATATATATATAAATATCTAAGTTCATATGTGTGTAAGTGTAAAGAGTGATTTTGGGAATTGAATTCTTTGGACTAATTTGTTTCTAAGTGAATCATTTTTCTTTTAAATAACGAGGCCTGGTTGGCACTTTGAGTTGTTTCAATAAAATTAAACTCTGTATTAAGGCATTCCCCTTTAATTGGAAATGTGGTGTGTGTTCTAAGTTTATGATATTCAATGTGTGCCTATTAAAGGGGATTTTATATTATTTCTATATCATGGAAGATGAAAAGGGGTTTATCTTAAAAAGTAATTTATAGGTGAGAAATTGGATATTTTATTTTAGTGAAAATTGTATGATATGAATATATATGATAGATTAATAAAATTATCCTCAATTTTTATGTGTTGGGAATCCTTAGTTTGTTTTTAGGGAGATATACATACACATTATGTACTAGTTTAGTATTACTCTCTAACTAGTGGCCCTGATATAGACTTATTCTACTTGTAGGATATTCCCCTCGGTTGAACTTGAGAGGGTAGCATTGAGTGTTAGGGTGAGTTGAATATAGAAAATAAGTGTTGATAATTAATGATTATGGGAATTTTTATGGATTTATCCTATATTTTTGTGACTAGATCCTAAGATACCATGATGCTTATTTTACATGTATCTTACTTTCCCCTATTCTTGTATCACTTTATAAATTGATTTCACTATTATAGATTTCTATTAGATACCTTGATTTATAAAATGATTCTAGTTATAAATGGTTTATTATAAAATAATTCATTCTTTAGAAAATGTTTTGGAAATAAAATGGGAAATGGTTTTCTGATGTTTAGCCTACACCCTTTTTTAAAATATTGTAAACCCAAATTTTTATATGTTATATTTTCAAATGTTCAAAAAATAAATTTTTCTTTAAAGTTATGGAATGGGTGTGGTTTTCCATTAGGAATCCATACTGAGCATATTAATTATCACACATGAATTATAATTTTTATTTTTAGGTTTATATGGCTTTAGATCACTCATGGAGCAAGCATAATTCTACAGTTAATGGTCTCTTATGAGGTCACATGGAGGTATGTCTGGTTATCTATTTTGTTTCCACTACAAATGTTCCCTTTATTTACTTTTCATTTGGGTTTATCAATTGTTACATGGGGTAAATCTTTACCAATTGAATTATAATTTATTCTCAGCATGAGTTTCTAGACTCAGAGGATTGGGAACACCTCTTGGTCCTTGTTTCGGGCCATATTGGGTGCTTGGCTTGGGTTTACCTTGTTTGGTTCATGAAATTATATGTTTGTCGGAAGAATCATACGTTGGACATGTCATAAGTGATACTAAATTAATGAATAATATGAAAATATATTTAACTTTTCAATTATTTAAATGAATTTGATATATCATAACCTTTGATTGGAATGGAATAGACTTGTTAAATTCATGGTCGTAGTATTCTGTGGAAAGGTTCATTGTCAGAAATTTAAATAAAGAAACATCAAGCATAGATGCTGATCAAACTTGTATGAAACCTACATGATTATAGATATCAGGATAGAGGGATTATATTACACATTGAACATTTTTTTGAGGTTGTAGATTATCATGGCATTTACTCCTTCCTTTATGGATACCTTGGCATGTTTTTAGAAATTAACCATGGAATTTAGGCAGTTTTGCCTAATGTTACTAAGAAATGGGCCTAGAGGATCTCTCACTAAGTGTACCAAGGATCCTGATTAATTTCTATTTTGATTTTATAAAGTTATAATACACATTATTCCCACTTCATTGATGAGTAATCATTCATTGTTTTTTTATCTCCATGATTTTATCACAAGTTATTCAATAGAATATAAATGTGAGTTAAATATTAATAAAAATTTATTTACAATATTTTTTGAATCTAATTTTTATTATATTTTTCTATTCAAAATGAAATAATATTTATTTATTAAAAAAATATCCATTATTAAATGTTTGATAAATATTAAGGAGGATAAATGGATTGAGTTTAATGGTCTAGTTGTAACTGATATATTAAATATCATTTAAATAAATATTAATTTTTTTTACAATTGATATTTATTTGTATTTAATATTTCTCATGTCAATAAAATAATAATATAGTTTATATTATTATTAGATATAGATTTCACTAAGTATTAATTAATTGGATAAGGTACTATGTGAAACTACCAACCATAATATTCTTCTATAAATACACGATTATATCTATTTCCAAGGTTAACCACTATTTGTGCATATTAAATATAAGACATAAGTCTCGAAATACCTAAGAGAAAAACCTATCAAGAACACACTTGAGAAATAGAGATTCAATCCTCCTCCACTCTTCTAAGCCTTTGATAAAACCTAAAGAATATTTTATCCATGAATAGATCCTTGTTTTGATCCGTGATGGACAATACAAGTGACTAGGACCAACCTTACTAGCACCTGGTGATTCTAAGATGATATTATGAGATTTTGGAGCAAGAGTAGATCACCTCTAGATGGATTATCACCTTAGATCTTGTGGCACAATGATGGTATGGTGAGTGTATTCATCCACATCATCAACACAAAATAATTCCAGGACAATGTAATTATAAATCTATCTATAAATTAATTCAAATTTATATATGATGATCCTAACTTCTTAGTTCCGACATTGAAAATTAAATTAAACATTGAATTAGTTCCATTTGTCACAAAATTCCTCATCATGTATATATCAGATTCTTCAGTGATTCTAAAAAATCCTCAATTGGTTATGCCCAATAGTGTACTCCTCTAATCCCTAAATCTCCACTTCGATAACTTCACTTATGGAATATGGTCAAACACTTTTTTGTTCGACAACACCCAATTACAAAATCCATATGAATGAACTAGTATCCAGAATCATTTATTGAATCACCTTGATCACAATAAAACATTCTGAAATGCACACAAGTATGATAATGGAAAAAATCACATACAACACATATGGTTTATGTGGTTTGGAACATAATCCTACTACGTGAGAGAAAAACTATTTCTCCTCCTTACAATTTATGTAAACAGATTACAATATTTGAAATAGATATAAAACAAGTGATGTAATAAGTACCATTTATAAAATATACTAACTGATAGATATTTTTGAAACACCCTCTATCTGTATACATGATTCCCAACATCCTCTAATCTAAATAGGAATCCATCCATCCATCTAAATACACTAGATGTTTCCCTTCTATAAATTTCTAAAATTCATTTAAAAAAGTGATCGAATATTACATATCTCTATAATGACTCTTATGCAAACATTGTAAATGGCCATGATATCCCTACATAACCATTAGAGTCAATCCTATGTGACTCAGTTTCTCTTTCTTCACTCCTTCATCTAGATCTGGTAGTCATTCTTACACAACTACTTGCACTTCCATATTTCTAATTTTTACAACCTATGGCTTATCTAATTCTCTATTATATCCTCTAGAAATAATACTCCAAAGATATATAATGACTTTTCCAAAAAAAACCCTCTCACAGTAAGCTAACATGGTATTCTCAAACCGGATTCCTTTATTCCACCAAAACTAATGAAACTCTTTTCTTCCATACTCACATACATTGTCAGGCCTTAAGAACATATGATGTAAACTGAATTACTTTTCCCTCATAAAACTCAATGTGATAAATGTTCTGAAAACCCTATAATTTTGAATAAATAAAAATACCCACACATTTCGTGATGTATCATTTTTATGGTAACATTTTATAATAAACATTAATGATAATGAACTCGAGCTTCCCCCCAATCATCCATCTGAACAATATTTCACTTCTAATCCTTTGGGTTCCTTAACTTTGAAACAAATGGTACCTTTATTTCATAACAAGGAAAAAATATCACATTTTATTTAATCAATTTATCTGATCATAAATACACCATTATATTACAGTACTCATATATTCTTCTCAATAATGTGCCAAATATGGAAATGACAGAACATTGAGATTTCAAAACATGATGTTAATTTCTCCATCTGACGTTCCCATTAGATGTAATATTCCATCTTTAAAACATTTGGACACAACCATGAAACCTAATGAGATTTTCCATACTCTATCTATGATGTTTTAATGAAAACCACATCCATATAATCATACTATAAAGATTAGGTTCATTAATAACCCTAGTATTTTCCAAACTCCTTATACCATCATCAAGATTCTTTTTGAGATCCAGACTTTAACATCACCATTTACCACGATATCAAGGTTTTCATCATCCACAATATGAAACATCTCAAACCTTATATATAAATAGTTTTATATGAACACTCACGTAGGTATAGAGTGAAATGACTCCCCAAAAAAAAAATAATCCATGAATCTAATAGATCTTTTATAATTAGAAGAAAACAAATTTCCTTGCCAACTATGGTTTTTGTGGAACTTATAGAAGAAAAACTTCTTCAATTAACCATATGGTCAATGAAATCATTCTTCACATTACCCTTATATCCAAAATTATAGCATATGGGTTTAATACTGTCACGACCCTTCCTCAGGGCATGTGCCGTGACTACCCCAAGCCCGCCTTCCATAGGCCAGGGGATGGTGACTAGCACCAAAGGCATAAATCCCTAAGCTGGGATGGTATTGCCTTTATGAAAGTAAAACTACACAACAGAGTACGCAACAGGATGTAAACACTATGTAAAACAGAATACAAATAGTGTGATGGAAAGTAAATGGGCCAGTATACTAACCCAACTGAACAACAAGTACATGTAAAGGGAAAAATAGATGAAAGTAAATAGCAGCTCCTGGATCATCCTCTAGGGATTCCTACCTAAAGGGTAGGTACATATGGCCACCTCAGAACCCACGTTTGTCAGTCTCCACCATGTGCTGACTCGTCGCAAAGTCCACCTCCGGGTACCATCCAGTCGTGGCACTCTCGGCCTCTGTCAGCACTGTCTGTCGTCTGCATCCAACACAATGAGGTGCGTGCATAGCCTATGTAGGGGTGAGTATAACGATACTCAGTAAGGATCCCGAGACCCTCAAGGTCTCACCAATAATCCACAAAGGATAAACCATAGTATAAAGATACAATCACAAAGTATCAACCAACCCTACTTAGGTATTTTCCCATACATATACCTATGTTACCCATCACAGTCTGGCTCAAACTCTTGATCCAAAGCACAAACCATTCCACAAAGGAAGTTAGTAAATCACCACATTGATAATGGTTGAAAGACATGACTCAGATCACATAGGTATACAACTCATGATGAGGGGTAGAGATGATTAGATGTAGCCTCTAATTCATCTCCTCTGATGAACCCACATAGGATCCTAGAACAATATCCGTGCTGTCAAACCCACATAGTATCCTGGAACAGAAGTCATCATGGTTGAACCCACGTATGATCCTGGTACAAAAGTCACTACTATCGAACCCATGGAGGATCCCAGTACAGGAGTCGTCACTGTTGAACCCACGTAGGATCCTGGTACAGAAGTCGCTATTGTCAAACCCACAGAGGATCCCGGTACAAAAGTCGTCACTGTCAAACCCACATAGGATCCTGGTATAGAAGTCGCTACTGTCGAACCCACAGAGGATCCTGGTACAGAAGTCATCAATGTCAAACCCATGTAGGACCCTGGTACATAAGTTGTCACTGTCGAACCCACAGAGGATCCTAGAATAGTAGTTGGTCCACGTAGGATCCTATAATCTCGGTCACATCCAGCCATAGGGTTCCCACACATAGCACGCTCGAATCCTAGAGGGTCTTCTCTTCAAGCCATGTGTTAATACATCAAATATCACAAAGTCCTGAATTTATGTATCCAGTAGTTCAACCTCATCAAAAGGAACCCAACGCGAGAGACAGTGTGTCCATCGGACGCCCGATTTGTTAGTTATTGGAATTTATGTTCCAGGGCCCCGGTTGGTTTTTAGGCTCAAACCAACCAGAACATACTACAACTACATCTGAACCTCAAGAAGAGTATTTCAAAAGAAGTGTCTCATCAAAATAAATCCAACTTAGTTGACAACACGTGAATCAGACGTCCGGTCCTTAAGTTATAAGGGTTTCCACTCTGAGGGCCCGGTTGGTTTTAGGATCAAACCAACCCGGCCATACCAATAATTTTCCAAACCCATGATTGTGATATTCTGAGTCGACCGACTCGATCCAAGGAATCCAACGCAACATACGATGCATCAATCTGAGGTTCGTAGCTCATGTTATGGGTGAAAAACCGAATGTTGTCTGAAGAGTGGGGTCTCGGTCCGGTCTGACTCGGCCCATCCCGCCTTGGGTCAGCCCGGTAGGGTGCGGCCGGGCCCACATGTAGGCGGCCCAGCTCGATGGACATCCACGGCTCGACCAGCTGGCCGAGCGGATTGGGGGGGGGGGGGGCGGTTTCACGAAACGACGGTGCCAGTTGGCGCCGCCTGTCCTCCCTGGAACACACAGATGCGGGTTCCGCTCTGCCGTCGTGGCTCGTGCCGCAACGGCCTTCCAGCAGTGGCACGCGAGGGGTGCCGCTGCCCATAGGCAGCCGCCAGCGCCTCCGGCGCCGTCGTGATGGTGACCTGCGCTGCCACGATCTTCCACGGGCCACCAGAGTCATTCCAGGAATCTGTTTTAGATCCCGTCTATGCCTACAGCCTCCTCAGGTCCCGCTCTTCACTAAGACGGCCGCAAATCAATGTTTCCATTACATTCATCCATCTCCCAACAAACTGCACATCAAGAACGATAAGGTGGAGGGTTCATACTTTTTTGTTAGCCCGTGCCCTCCGCGTTAGAGGCTCAAACAATAACTCAACATAAAATCACCCAAGTACGAGGGTATAATACACATTTAAAAAATTATACAAAAACCCCTACCTCGAATCAAGGTTCATTCGTTGTAGATGAAGTCGCGTGGAGGCGGCGTCAATTCGCTGACGTCGAGGAAGAAGGAGCCTTGTATGGCACATCATCGGTGTTCCTTGCGGGAGGCTCCTTCTCGTTTGGCTTGGCCGAAGATCGAAGGAAAAGTTCTTCGTTCTTCAAAGGTTCTTCGTTGGAAGGATAAATCTATTCTATCTCCAGCCTTTCCAAGGATTATGCCAACCATAAAAGAAATATAGGTGATCTCTATTAATATGTTTTTACAACAACACATGGTTGTGTTTAATTAAATGAGGTGACTCATTTAATTAATTCTTAGGAATGGTTCAAAATTCAAATCTATGAGGAGGTGGGGAGTCCCATTTAATAAGGAGGGGTGTCAAATTAATTAAGGGGTGTTAATGGGGATTTTCAAGGGGATTTAAAGAGGTTTGTGTTCGTGTTGGCCCCACCACACAATATCCTCTCATGGGTGGTTATGTGGGGTGTGGGACCCGCCTCCAACTCCTCTCTGGAGAAAATAACTAACCCTTAACAAAACTTATGTAACACATAATTTTTCTTAAAATTATAAAGAATCCCCAACATTAACCTTCAACCTGTACAAAACGCAATTGCGGTAAAGGACCAATTAAGTGAATACTGGAGCTACGAGTTCATCAGTGTCCTCAGATTTCAATTCCGAGCACCAGTTCAAAAGATAGAAAAACCTACACGTACGTTTACTGAACGTACCCGAAGAAAATTATAGAAATTGATTTCGGGCACACCGGGCCACGGAATCAGGCACCATCAGAAACTGCAGACTCATAAAATTACAAAGAATTAAGAAAAATTTTCCTTGAAATTTTCAGTTCTTTAAAAATACATTACAATTTCCCTTATATCCTTTCCTTAAACTTTTCATATTTCTTTCAACTTTTTCATTGAGAAAAATTTACTCCACCTTCTAATACAATCATAGTTTCAAAAGGTAATTAGAATTTCTTCTGCCCCATATATTTATTTATAATGTGTTCATGAACAACCTAAAACAATAATTTTTTCTTAAAACTATATTTTATAAAAATAGTGAAAATTTCATACCATGATTTCAAAAGTTATAAAATAAAAATCAGAGCCTACACTGTCCCCTCTAACTTTAATTTTAATAATTCTAGCCGAATCTAGATCATGTTAATGTCATTTTTATTCTATAAAGATAATATAAAAAATGTGATGACTATATATATAATATTATATGATATAATCATTTCATAATGTACAATATGCATGAAAACCATGTTATTTCATTTTATATGATATATGGATATCATATTACTGATACATAACCTAGTCAGATTATACAACTTGGTTACAACATATGATTCATCAGGACATCAAATGAAAAGTATTATTAATTGGGTTATCGTCCAAAAGGGATATCATTTATTATTAATATTTCATAAGATGAAATACTACAAGTTTTAATAATGTATTCATGTGATCAATGTATGAATGACTGAAGTTCTACCCATACATTTCTTAATGCATGAGTAAATATTGCAGTGACTTTAGAATGTCATGAGGTCAATATTACGAGGCTTTTTCCATAAACATGGTTTTTGGAACCAAATTTCAGTCCCTGTTCCATTTCTCCCTGAGATCTCATCCTTCTCCATACTTATCTTCAATGAGATACAAGAATATCATTGTTTAAAGGATGGGTTTTCCCATGTGATGAGTGATTATTTTCAACCAATGGACACACCACAGATGAGGGAATCTAGTGGCTACCTCTAAATATTATACATAAAGAAAATGAATTGATATAGTATAAAAAACCAGCCCTGATGAAACATACATGAGTTTTTTATTTTATATATAACATGGTCTTGTTTTATGCATGGTAGATCTTGGGATGAAGTTTCCAATTGATTTCTTTATCCTAAAAAAGTTTTATTTCATCATTATAAATCCTTTAGTGGTATCAATGCTTCACTATGTGTTGTGATTCATGAAATCAAGTTGAAAATGAAGAATATTTGTGTAAGAAACTGGTTCTTGTTTCTGAGGTACGAGCTTCTTCATTTCTCTTTTCCTTAAGTGTTTTTGAGAAAATATGGAAAATGGGAAAAATCCTAAATTTTGGAAGTACACATCGTGTACTTTTTCCCCACGCCGTGTACTTTTGGCCGTGTAGGGATGAGTACACGGGGTGTGTAGCCATGTCGGCGACAAAGGGTGTAGGGACCGACTACATGCCGTGTAGTGGTACTTTACACGCCGTGTAGTCAGTCGGCAGGCCCAAACAGTAAGGTGGTGGAGCAAACACCAGCTGGGCAATCGTACACGCTGTGTACTTAGGAGTACATGCCATGTACTCATGTCGATGGATGAATAGTGTGGCGGTGCCGCACGAGGAATAATTAAATAAAGGGAGTACATGCCGTGTTCTTGGAAGTACATGCCGTGTACTTTGTTTTTTTCGCTTAAATTGGGATGTAGCTTCCTTTGTTCACAAGGAAGTCTTAGAACAGAAGAGGGAGCTCAGGAGGGACAACCAAACCTTTGAAGATCCACTAGGTGTTCGTCTGGAATCCGTTTCCGCCTCAGATGATCTCGTTGGAACCGCACGGGTAAGCCATATCTTCTCCTAGCGTGATGTTTACCAATTATTCTCCTAACAGAAGTTATTTTAGGTTAAGCGAGTTTCTTTCATCGTCAGATCTATGTCGTTCTTGGCCGTTTCGTGAATCGGCGTTCGTGTATAGTGCTCATTGGTGTTTAAGGTAGGTGGCTTGGTGTTTAGTTTTCCAACTTCAATGTGTTTTTTGAGTTTTTGTGCCACGAACTCATGTTGGGGTGTCGTGTGGCTGAGGTCATTGCTATATTAAACACCTAGAGTTGATTAGGATTTTACTTATGATATTAAAATGCTAGTTGGGATCATTGCTTGGATCCGGAACCACACCCGAAGGGTGTGTTCGACTGTTTAGCCGTTTGGACAAGATACCTGAGGGTATGCCTTTATAGTAGTAATTGTAGAATTTCCATGAGAGGAATTTCTTGTAACTGCTTGTTTACCTGTTGGGCATGGACCAGTTACCTATTTAGCCAGAGGGCATTGTTGTGGTTAGCCTGCGGGAACTGTACTGTATTAGCCTAAGGGCAACATTCTATTTCACCTGAGGGAAACATTTCGTGCCTGAGGGCTTGACTTCTGTGCCTAAGGGCGACACTTTCTACGCCTGAGGAAAAATTCTATTATGCCTGAGGGCTATACCTGTGGGTTGGATTCTACTTACCTGAAGATAAGGTTTTTCTTGTCTGAGGACGTGGACTGTTTACTTAGAAATGCACTATGGTGATTTCTAAAATTTAATGGATTAAATGAATAATAAAATGGTAATTTAATTGTTATGTTAGTTACTTTTTAGTACTACTTACTTTATTTCATTTTACTATTGCACACTGTTGTTGCATGCTTACACATAGTTGGGCACAAGCCTGTGGTGGGTACCTGCTGAGATATATTTCTCACACCCTATTTGTGTCATGCTTTTAGGCCCAAATAGATTACGTTTCTGCAGGTGTAGATAGGGACAAGAGTCCGTATATGGGTATATGATTGATGCTGAGGAGTAGGAGGTCATGGGACTGAGCCTAGGCTCGTGATGCCGCTACCAGCTGTTTTGCATAGTATCGTTGTATTCTGATTTTTTTGTACTGTATTGATGTATAACATGTTCCGGCTGTTTTCTTAGAACTTGAGACATGTATCATCATTATTTATATATTGTTGGTTGTATCCACTGCAGTTGTTAATTTCAGTTGTGTATGTTTTACTGCTTCCGCTGTTTGTTGTATGTTTTATTTCGTATTCTACTGCGGTACACATGAACAAATGAGGGCATAGTTTCCCCACTATTAGACCTGGTCCTTCACTGCTAGTCGGCATCCTCTAGTATTTGGGGAAATCCTCTTGATCTCACGTGGCGAACCGGGTTCGGGGCACCCGTTGAGTGGCACCCAGAACCGGGACGTTACAAAGTGGTATCAAAGGAGTTGTTTTCTTTGACTTACTATATGGAGCCGTAGTTAGGGATAGGAAGACCGGTAGTTGGTAATACTCTGTGCCCGAGCGTAGCTAACCCGCATACAGGGAAAAACCAGTCTACCTCATATTTTTCAATTTTCTGATTTTTCCAGTTTTAAAGTTGATATGTTTTCACCGTTGGGTGACGCACTTGAGATTATGTTGTTATAATTTATCTATGGGTTTAATTTAGTTGTAACCCACTGATATGAGGGTATTCCATCTCATTCATCATTTAAGAACATGCTAGAAATCACATTCCATGCATAGTTTCATTCCATGTTGTTGCATTATAAATTTCATGTTGTTGTGATTGTTGATGTGCTAGAAAAGCATGCTGTTGTGATAGCTTCTTGATAATTACCTTCTACGTGATAGGGTAAGTTTATTTAATCCTGTTGATAGAATGGACACCAAACATTGGTTTGTAGGGAGTATGGGCCCTCACTGACCGGACTATCATGGATCATTAGATGGTTATTTTGTTATAACACAGATAAGATGTCAAACTTTGATTCGTGGGGAGTATGGCCCCTCAAAGGTCATAATTTGACACTTAGGTGTTGGTTTTCGATATTTTCTAGGTTTCGGGGATGTTTCCGAGTCATAATATTAGGAAACCCAGTATACACTCCGTGTTGTATTTTAAACACGCCTTGTATGGCCTTCTGTTTGGGAAGAAAAATGAACTTTTTAAGTACACGCCGTGTACTATGAGTATATGTCATGTAGTCTCTTCCTGTGTCACAAACCGTGAGGGTGGCGACATAGGGAAGGGAATACTTGGTTAAAAACATGCCCTGTACCAAATGTACACACCATGTAGTTGTCACCTGGAGTCCAGCCGTGTAACTAACAACAGGGGTCGGTGAACTCCTTCACAAGACATGCCGTGTCAATAATGTACACGCCGTGTAGTGTGTCCTGGGGACTCAACCGTGTAACTAACAACACGGGCCGATGTCACCTCTCCTTGAACACGCCGTGTACCAATGGGACACGCCATGTAGTCTTGTCTGAGGAAAGACCATTTAGACATAGACGTGTGACGGGAAAATGGGGTGGTGTACACGCTGTGTGCGGGTGTAACACGCCGTGTAGTGTCAAGCCAAGTAGTCGGCCATGTCACAGATGACACAGGCAGTTGGAAATAACACCATACACGCCGTGTATATGAAATACACGCCGTGTAGTTTTTGTTCAAATGGGAGTCGTGTGGATTAACCGTGTAGAAGGACCCGGGCAGGGGAAGGGAAGCCAAGTACACGCTGTGTAGTCAGAATACATGTCATGTAGTCTTGTTTTGAAAATATTGAAATGCCTTATTCCTCCGGTTCCCTTTTGGGTTTCTTCATTTTTGGTCTTTGATAATCTTGAATCTAAGGAGTGCTTTTGACCTTGCAGTGTCATGCCGCATAGACGACCACACGTTTTTTGCCAGGAGAGAGGAAACGAGAATACTCCAGAGATGGTGGGCCATGGGCTACCAATAGATCTTACAGCAGAGCCGGATGCAGCGCCAACTGTTATACCAGACACAAGTGTAGAGGCACAGTTCCGCGAGGCTTTATGCGGTTCATGCTGACCTTTCAGGGAGCACCGTCGGCTGCCATATCTATGGATGAACTTACGCGTATATTCCAGAAGCAGCACCCGCTGATGTTTTCAGGGGATGGAAGACCATAGGCTGTGGAGTCTTGTTTGGGGTCGATGCAGACTATTTTCTAGCATCTTGAGACGCCTCCAGGGTGGAGGGTCAAGCTCACTACATACATGCTGCGTGATTCCGCCAAGAGGTGGTGGGATGTTACCACCCCGTCAGAGCATCACAGAGACATGGCGTGGGATGATTTTCAGGTCGTCTTCTATGACTTCTTCTTTCCCAAGATGCTGAGGGTAGACAGAGCTCGAGATTTCATGAATCTGCAGTAGGGTTCCATGTCGGTGACGAACTATTCTGCTCGTTTCACCGAGCTTCAGCGCTTTTCACCTGTGCTGGTGGGTGTCGAGACGTTGAGGGCCAGACCTTTTGAGGATGGTCTTCATTATGACATCCTAGAACTGGGGAATGTTTTCAGGTTTCATACTATACATGATATTTTGAATCAGGCACTGATTACCGAGAGGAACCGGGGGGGATCAAGTGGTTTGGGCCAGGGTGGTTCGTCACCAATTCCTGGTACTCTTTCTGTTGGCAAGAGGAAGAGACAGATGGAATTCTCTCAGGGCAGTAGTACCAACCAAGTAGTTTCTTCAGGTGGCCCGGTCAGGTGCTACCTGTGTGGTAGAGAGGGGCACAAGAGACCCAGTGTCCACGAGACCTAGTGGAGTTCTGAGTTTGCGACAAGATGGGTCATCTTCAGCGCTTTTGCAGGGAATTTCTACCGGTAGCTAGTGAGAGGGGTTCTGTGCAGAATCCGCATGCGGAAGCAGGACCAGTGGCTTCATACCAGTCCAGACTCTGGAATACATCCAGGCGTGCAGGTAGAGACGGTGGTCATGGCCGTTGTAGCCAAACACCAGGATCTCAAAGGTAGGAGTTTCAGTAGACACAGAGAAGGTGAGAGTAGTAGTTTCCTGGGAGCAGCCGAAGAACGTTTTTGAGATACGGAGTTTCTTAGGGTGGTAAGGTTACTACAAACACTTCATACTGGACTTCTCCCACTTAGCAATGCCATTGAAGGGTCTGACTAATAAGGGTGTGAAGTTCGTTTGGTCGAAAGCTTGCGAGGCAGCCTTTCAGGACCTGAAAGGAAGGTTGGCATCAACACCGATCCTGATACACCCAGAGCAGGGGAAGAGCTAGACAGTTTACTATGATGCATCAGGTATTGGGCTGGGAGCTGTGTTGATGCAGGGTGATCGAGTTGTTGCGTATGTGTCTCAAAAGTTGAGGCCACATGAGAGGAATTACCCGACGCATGATCTCGGGTTGGCTGTAGTTGTTCATGCATTGCGCTGTTGGAGACATTATCTACTGGGAGAACATTTTGTGGTGTTCACAGACCACAAAAGTCTCAATTACATCTTTAATCAGTGTGACTTGAATCTGAGGCAGCGAAGGTGGGTTGAATACCTTCAGTCCTTCGATTTGGAGCATGCCTATACACCTATTAAAGGTAATGAAGTAGCTGATGCATTGGGTAGGAAGACTCAGATACAGGTAGTACAGGAGGCCAGTGGTGAGTGGCAGCTCATGGAATTGTTCTCTGAGAGGCATCTAGAGGTGCACGATAGTCATGGGCAGACTTTTATTTCCTCTTTAGCTGTGACTTCTACCCTCCTGGATAGAGTTAGGATGAGACAACTATCAGATTCATAAGGCCTAGTTATACGAGATTCGGTGGCAAGTAAGAACCCTCCTCCTGGTTGGACGATAGGCGTTGATAAGGTTTTGAATTTCCAGGGATGAGTGTGGGTTCCAGGGGATATACGCGAGGAGCTGATGCGAGAGTTTCATGCTTCAGCTTGGGAAGTTCATCCCGGGGTTACCAAGATGTACCTTGACCTGAGAAGTCCGTACTGGTGGTCGGGTATGAAGAGAGATATAGCTAGTTTTGTTATGAGGTGTTCCACCTATCAGCAGGTGAATGCGGAGCATCAGAGACTAGCCGAACTTTTAAATTAGTTACCCACTCCAGAGTTGAAATGGGACGATGTCACGATGGATTTTGTGACTGGATTGCTGAGGTCACCTAGAGGCAATGACGCCGTGTGGGTTGTTGTGGACAGACTCATGAAGGTATATCAGTTTTTTCGGATCAAGGAGACCTTCGGTGTTGAAGAGCTCAGAAGGCAATATATCCGATAGATTGTGCATCTTCAGGGGGTCCCTCATTCTATAGTTTCAGATAGGGACGCCCGTTTTACGTTTCATTTCTGGAAGAGTTTTCAGAAGGCACTGGGTACACAGGTGCTTCTGAGCACAACTTCCCACCCTCAGACTGATGGCCAGTCAGAGCGTACGATACAGGTTCTTGACGACATGTTGTGAGCATGCGTCCTATACTTTGGGGGCTATTAGTAGAATCATATACCCTTAGACGAGTTTTTCTATAACAATAGTTTCTAGGAGACTATTGAGATGACACCATACGATGCTTTAAATGGTAGGCCATGCCGATCACCGTTGTGCTGGTTAAAGGCAG
Source organism: Viscum album (assembly GCA_963277665.1). NCBI lineage: Eukaryota > Viridiplantae > Streptophyta > Magnoliopsida > Santalales > Viscaceae > Viscum > Viscum album. Next base: position 2,124,880,634 of record OY728121.1, on the reverse strand, counting down.
GTGAGGCAGCTTTACTGGGACCACGTCTCATAAAGAAGACTTCTAAGCCGGTCTAATTGATTAAGAAGCAGATGGCTACCACACAGTCTCGTCAGAAGTCATATTCCGATCGTTGCATATGACCCCTGGAGTTCATTGTCGGGGATCATGTTTTCTTGCGTGTTTCGCTGAGGCTGTGACACAAGCGGATCAAGAGACTGGGTAAACTATCACTGCGTTATGTGGGGCTATTTGAGATTCTGGAGAGGTTCGGGCTAGTTGACTATCGGTTGCGGTTACCGCAGTGGTATCGAGCCATGCACGATGTCTTCCATGTATCTCAGTAGTGTCGCTATCATTCAGACCCATCTCACACCTTTTAGCCAGAGGAGGTTGAGCTTTAGATGGATGCGTCCTTTGAGGAGGATCTGATTCGTATTGTTGACAGTAGCACGAAGGTTCTTCGATGCTGGTCAGTTCCTCTCGTATGGGTGTTATGGCAGCATGGCTGAGTGCAAGACAAAACCTAGGAGCGGGAGACCAACGTACATGATCAGTGGCCAGATTTGTTCACAGCTATATCTTCACCACCCTTGGAGGGGAAATTCGGGGACAAATTTCTATAAGGGGGGAATTTTATAAGAACATGGTTCTAGTTTCTGAGGTACGTACTTCTTCTTTTCTCTTTTCCATAAGTGTTTTTGAGAAAATATGGAAAATGGGGAAAATCCTAAATTTTGGAAGTACACGTCGTGTAATTTTGGCCGTGTAGGGATGAGTACATGGGGTGTGTAGATATGTCGACGACAAAGGGTGTAGGGACCAACTACATGACATGTAGTGGTACTTTACACGCCGTGTAGTCAGTCGGTAGGCCAAAACAGTATAGCGGTGGAGTAAATGCCAGCTGGGCGACAGTACACGCCGTGTACTCATGAGTACATGTCGTGTACTAAGGAAACGGATGAACAGTGTGGCGGTGCCGCCAGGGGAATAGTTAAATGAAGGGAGTACATGCCATGTACTTTGAAGTACACACAGTGTACTTTGTTTTTTCGCTTAAAATGGGTTGTAGCCTCCCCTGTTAATAGGGAAGGCTTAGAATGGGAGAGGGAGCTCGGGAGGGATGGACAAACCTTTGAAGATCCGCCGGGTGATCGTCTGGAAACTATTTCCTCCTCGGAATATCTCGTTGGAACTACACGGGTAAGCCCTCTCTTCTCCTAGCATGATACTTACCAATTCTTCTTCTAACAGATGTTATTTGAGGTTAAGTGAGTTTCTTTCTTCGTCATATCTATGTCATTCTTGGGCATTTCTTGGATCGACGTTCCTATATAGCGCTCGTTGGCATTTATGGTAGGTGGCTTGGTGTTTAGTTTTCCAATTGCCGTGTGTTTTGTGCGTTTTTGTGCCACAAATCCATGTTGGGGTGTCGTGTGGCTGAGGCCATTGCTATATTAAACACCTAGAGTTGATTAGTTATTTAATTATGATATTAAAATGCTAGTTGGGATTGTTTCATGGATCTGGAACCACCTTGGGGGTGTGTTCCACTGTTTAGCCATTTGGACAGGATACTCGAGGGTATGCCTTTACAGTAGTAATTGTAGAATTGCCTTGAGAGGAATTTCTTGTTACTTCTTGTTTACCTGTTGGGCATGGAACGATTACCTGTTTAGCCTGAGGGCGTTGTTGTGATTAGCCTGCGGGAACTGTACTGTATTAGCCTGAGGGTGATGTTCTATTTCGCCTATTGGGAACCTTTTGTGCCTGAGGGCTTGACTTCTATGCTTGAGGGTGACACTTTCTACACCTGAGGGAAAATTCTGTTACACCAGAGGGCTATACCTGCGGGTTGGATTCTACTTACCAGAGGGTAAGGTTTTTCTTGTCTGAGGACGTGGACTATTTACATAGAAATGCACTGTGATGATTTCTTATATTTAATGGATTAAATGAATAATAAAATGGAAAATTAATTGTTAATTTAGTTACTTTTTAGTACTTCTTACTTTATTGCATTTTAATATTGCACACTGTTGTAGCATGATTACACGCAGTTGGGCATGATCCTTTGGTGGGTGCCTACTGAGATATATTTCTCACACCCTGTTTGGGTCATGATTTTCGACCCAAAAAGATTATGTTGTTGTAGGTGTAGATGGGGGAAAGATTCCCTATACAGATACAGGATTTTTGTTGAGGAGTAGGAGGGCATGGGACCAAGCCTAGGCTCACGATACTGCTGCCAGCTGTTTTTCTTAGAATTGTTGTCTTCTGCTTTTGTTGTATTGTATTGATGTATAACATGCTCTAGATGTTTTCTTAGAACTTGAGTCATGTAGCATCATTAATTATATACTGTTGGTTGTATCCATTGCAGTTTTTTTTCTTCAGTTTTGTATGTTTTACTGCTTCCGCTATTCGTTGTATGTTTTATTTCATATTCCGCTACGCTAAACTTTGTCAAATGAGGGCATAGTTTCCCCACTATCAGGCCTGGGCCCTTGCTACTAGTCAAAAGCCTCTGGCGTTTGGGGAAATGTTCTTTAGGTCACGTGGCGAACCGGGTTCGGGGCACCCATTGAGTGGCACCTAGAACCGGGACGTTACAATTTGATATTTTATTGTAGTTGTATTCTATAACATAAAAATGTTATTTTTTATGTGGATGGTTTTATGACATGTTATTTTTTAATCCATGATATAATTATTCTAAATAATATTGAATATCATAGGAAACAACACGATTTAGTTCTTCTAGTTTTTCATGTATCATATCGTATGTTATGAAGAATTATAGTGTATGATGGTGTTGAAATGAAGCTGAAAAATAAAGAATCATATCATAATAGAAATATGATGCATATCATAAATGATGATGGATAGAGGCTAGAAAGTTCTATGTGCTTTCTATGTTTTTATTATATTGGGATATTAGTAAGTCATGATTGTCTTCGGTTAATATTATAGAGGTTGTTAAAAAAATGAGTTATTCCAAGGTAGACTTCCCAAATTATCATAATCTATATTATCTATCATCAAATATAAAAACACTAAAGGGTATTTTTGTAGTGTGACATATTAATCATAGCTTACGTTTCCCAATATAACATAGAAAATAAAAAAATATAAAATTTTAATTTTTTTAAAATTTCAATTATAAATTGAATTAAATAATTTAATTTTTTTTATAAATTGTGGAAAATTTATTTTAGGATATTTAACTAATTTATGAAAAAAATATAATTTAATTTATTATAAAATTTTTATAACTTATTTATTATTTTTTTTAGAAAAAAATTATTCAATAAAATTTCATAATATTAATTGTTAATATTTAATAACTTTTGAATTATATGGCATGAATTATATTTTGGATATAATGTTCTTACATATAAATTATATTATATTTTATAAAGTGTTTATAAATAATAAAATCATATTAAAATATAAACATTTTTTAAAATAAATTATGATTTATTCATAATATTTAATTTGATTTGTTCAAATTAGAGCCTTATTTGAGAAATTTTTTCAAACTATATCTGATGATGTTTTGATAATTGATATGTTTAACGTTTAAATAATACTAAAAATGTGATATTTAGATTATGTAAATTGTTTTCATAAAAAATTAAAATATACAGTGTTTATATTTAATTTAATATCATATATTTAGTGTTAAATTCCATGTAAATAATAAAATGGAAGGATTTATATGAAAAATAAATATAAAATATTTATATATATTTAATTTAGGAATTTTCATAATGGATGGTTAAATTATAATGTGTTTATAATTCCTTTATTTATGAATTGTTTATAAATTTATTATCACAAGCATAAATATATGAATTATTTATTTATTTAGTTCATCCCATTTTTTATTATTCTTGAATATAATTTTTATATTATGAAAGGATCTATGATTTAGTTTAATGTGTTAAATTGATTCTATAAATTTTAATAAATGCATCAATGTTGTTACATTCTAATTGATTTAGTTTTTTTCTACCATGACTTTGGGTTCTACTAGGTTATGTGTTTTAATTGAGAAGTTAATTATGATTTATACATATTAGGTGTTAGAATTATAATGGGATTGAAATATCACTTGGGAAAGGTATCCCTAATTAGAGGGACTTTGGGGGTCAATATTAGGACTAGGTTGACCCAAACCATCCTAAGAGGGGGGGGGGGGGGTGAATTATGGTGCACACCGATTAACTAATTTTCTCCTCCTTTTGTTTGTCTAAACCATATGGGTCTTCTTTCATGTAAGTATGAACAAATTCAATATCTCATGATCTCACTCTAATCACGTCAAATAATAAATATATATGTATACTTTAATGTATGCACAAAACACAAAGATTTTACTTAGTTCACCACTAGGGGATAATACAAAGTGCATACACATGGTGATGTACCGGTGTGCTAGAATCCACTATACTCACTTTTTATGGATGTGTGTTTTTAGGCCACTATCACTCCATACCAAGGTGCACTTCTATTACAAGGATCATGAAATATAAAAGTTCTAAAGGAATAAATAACAATGGTAGGGGGTGAGCTAGTTGTTAAATTTTTATAATATTCAATTCGTTTCATAAATTCAACCCCTACAATCTATTACAATTTAATTACTTATCAAATTTTTGTAAATAATAATGTGTTCAAATTTAGGAAAGAAGGTAATGAACCCAAGATTTACAAGTTTCATCCTTAGTATGAGAACCTATATCCTTTCCATAGCCACTATTTCAGTTCTATGGACATCCACTATTATCAAGAAGTGAATATGACTTTTTCCAACTTCCATTATACACATTATATCTCTTAATAAGTATGATTATACGGACACCCGTGAATGCATTCTTATAAAAAAATTGAGATAAACAAAATAATAATGAATTTTTTAAAAAATCTCCACAATTGCTTAGTCCAAATCCTGAGTCCGATTGGGCTGGATCTGATTTTGTCAATAGGATAATGCTAGATATGATTTTCTCAATACAATGATGTTGGATCCGATTTCCTCAATAAAATGATGCTGGATCCAATTTTCTCAAAACAATGATATTGGATCTGATTCTCTCAAAATAATGACGTTGGATATGATTTTCTACAAACAATTAGACTCGATAAAATTCTATGAAATGATGGACTCAATATGATGAACTCATTCTTCAATATGAAAAACTCAAACTCTACTAGAATGATCAATACAATTCTTCCTCAATCAAATGTAAAATTTAAATTCAAATTCTCCCATGCTCCACCTTTTTCACTTGTCTGAATGTTTTAAATAGATGAATAATCAGAGAATATATTTATAGGAAACTTAAAAAAAAAGTGGGAAACTTGAAAAATTTCCCCACTTCCTCAAATTTCAAAACTCTTCTAATATCTTGCATTAAAACATGAACTTTGACTTATTCTATTCTACTTAGATTTCTTTGAAATTTATAAAAAATTGAATTTCATGATTGACTTCTTCAACAATTTAGTTCTTTGTCAGTTCATTATGATATGTTTATCTCTCAGCTCATTATGATATGTTTTTTTCATAGTACTATATATTCAGGATGAATACTTCAATAAGATTTCCTCTATTTGAAAATCCTTGTTTGAAAATTTGAGGATGAAAATCTCAATAAGACAATCCGACCATGAACATCTCAATACGATTATCCCAGTATGAAAATCATAGTATGAAAATCTTATTATGAAAATTTGAGAATGAAATATATTAATATAAAAATCTCAATTAAACAAATCCCAATATGTAAAAATTAATAGGAATATCTGAGTACGAAAATCTGAGCATGAAAATCTGATTATGAAACTCCCAGTATGATTTATTTCTTCGATAGGTTCACCTATATATTTTTCTGTCCCTTCTCCTAATGATGGAAATATCATTTTTCAACTCTGAAATTCTTCATACCTCTCCACCATTTCTTGAAAATCTTTTATCGTGAGAGTTTTAATGAATTGTGATAACTTCCTAATCATCAAATCATCGTATGATCTTTTTCGAAAAGTATGAAAATTTTCTAACTACGTACATCAAATTATTATTTCAAAACTCTTAAGAAATGATAATAATTATTTATATTGTAGCTTATGTCTTATCAACTTCTTTCCTTCTAACTCAGCAACATCATTATTTCTCTGATTATGAAAAAAAACTTACAAAAACCATAAATTCTACCTCCTATTATTTTAAATCCATTGAATTTCAATGTCAAGTCTGTGGTCCTAAATACGATAATGTGTCTAATAAAAAAAATCTTCATGAATTATCCAATGTTTGGTGCAGCTCAATATGAATACCTAGGTATTGAAACTTGTGTCTACAAAACAACCTAATTATGATAGATTTGGTCTGATTCCCAAATAAGAAAAAAACAATCTTTAACAAAAAGGTTAGTTTTCAACAAATGAAAAAAAAATTCAAAACAATTTAAACATAAATATTAATCAATATTCTCCTCATTTTTATTTTTTAACAACCCTTTGTAATAACCTTTTCGTCTCCCGTAATTTTTTCACAACACAAATTTTGTAATCAACTCATGTTTTTGACTTTTATCAAAACTTATCCTTTATCAAAAGAGAGTTTACCCCACTATAATACTCGATAAAGTAATATATTTATGAAATTACATCCCTAATAGGAATGTAGGTTTTGTATCCCAATAAATATAACACCTCCCCGCTTTTCTTTTCTCTCACCCATTATTTCTTTTCCCACTTTATTTTTCTTCCCCATTTTTTGGAAACCACAACTTCAGATTTATAAAAGAATGATAAGTAAAATTTCTGACAAAGTATATAGTTGTTACTTTATATCCACCATTTTCAAAATAATCCAAAGCATATTGGGGGTTATTCCTTATGAGGTTTACAAAGACATGAGAGGAGGCTGAATATGAACTTGCAGCCTAAATTTTGAAAACCATTCTTTTTGAATTTCTTTTTCAAATATATCAGCAATATGATAATTTTTTGAAATGTATTCCAGCCAAACATCTATAGAATAAAATTATTGTTTTATAAAGTGAAACATTATATCAATTTGTTTTTATATTTAATGTTGGACATGATTCATAGAAATAACAATTTCACTCTGATTGTCACAATGTATCTTCAATAATTTAGAAACTTTTATATTCAAATCTTCCAGCTAAACTTTCAGACAAAATTTTTGTATACAATCTTGAGTAGATGAAACATTTTTGGATTTAGCAATGCTTAATGTTACTGAAATTTGTTTCTTACTATGCCAACTCACACATCATCCACCCAAGAAAAATGTTCCTCCAGAGGTTGATTTTATATCATTATAATATCTGTCCCAATCAACATCAGTATAACCATGGAATTTCATCTCACTATTTCTTTTTTTATGAAAACCCTTATGAATTTGGTCCTTTTCCATATATTATAATTCTCTTTTCTTCCAACTTATTTGATTCATTAAAATTACTTTGATACCTATAAAAAAATGTTACAACATAAACAATATCATGCCTCGAGGTTGTAAGGTAAGGAAGACTTCCTATTATCTTCTAAAAGACTTTATGATTCACAATTATTCTAGATTCATCTTTAATCAACATTTTTCTCAATGAAATAGGAGTTTAATATTTTATTTATTCTACCATCCCATAATTTTTAAAAAATTCCCTAGCATACTTTTCATGAGATAATAAAATGTATTTTTCCTTTTGAGGAACTTGTCAGTCAAGGAATATAGTTAATCCTCCCAATATAGACATTTTAAAATTATTCTTCATTTCCTCGATAATTTTTTTACAAACATATTCTATTTCCAAAAAAAATATCTTCCACATAAACAATTAAAATTAGTGTTCCAGAGTCAACATCTTACAAATATAAGTTTCTATCAACTTTTCCTTCAGAAAAGTTCAATATTATCAAATTTTTTTGAAGGTTATAATACCGAGAATGTGGAGCTTTTTCCATCCCATAAAAATAATTCTTCAATTTACAAAAATTGTTTTCATCCCCATAATGTAAAAACCCACAAGGTTGTTCAATGTAAACATCTTCCTAAATCTTACCATTTAAGAGCACTGAATTTACATTTATATGAGGAAATTTGAATTTACAATGCACGACTAGTGAAAGAAACATTTTGATTCTTTATAATCTTTCAACTGGGAAAAATTTTCATCAAAATCCACACCTTCCACCTATTAAATGACTTTACAAACAAGTCTACCTATTTTTCATGAATCTTATCCATGTTTATTTAACTTTTTTATGTTAACCCACATGGTTCCATAAACATTTTTATTTACTTTCCATGAAACAAGTTTCCATGTTTCATTTTCCTCAATCTAATAAAATCATTCATTCATAGAATCCTGCCATTATTTGTGTTGAATATATTATGTAACTAATTCTAGTTCATATTTTATGATAAGTGAAGTCTGATTATCTTATCCCAATATTCTTTTTGTCTGAATTAGAGCCTTAGTATTCCCAATAATGTTTTTCGATTCAACATGTTTTTTAAGGAAGGAAATTTCAGTGTTTTGTTCCGAACTAAAAATTCCTCATCACACAATTCTTCTGAATCTTGATAAGGATGTTTTGAATTACTTTCACTATTGATGTAATTATCTAGTTTATCTTCATCAACATTCTCAAAAATATTTATGAATGAAATTTATTTTTCAATTACCTTCACATCATATGAGCCCACCCACATATGTAAATTTTTTTTCCAACATTTTTAACTTCTTCTATTTGGTGAATAACCTATAAAACTTCCTTCCTCATTTTTATCATCAAAGATTTCAAAATTTGGAATTGTGATTTTGAGGAAAATAGACATCCAAAAACATTGAATTATCTCAGTTTAGGTTTTTTGTTATACCACATTTCACGAGGAGTCATGTTAGTTTTGAGTATCAACAAGATAAATTTTTAACATGTGCAGCAGTAATAAAAACATCACTCCAATATAATTTTTAAATATTGTATTTAGCTTACATTATTGTTCCCATTTTCACAAAGATTATATTCATTCCTTATGCTACTCCATTTTGTTGTGGAGTATAGGAAGCACTATACTAATGTTTGATACCATGATTTCTACAATAAGTTTCAAAATTATTGTTTGTGAATTTGGTACTATAATCTATTGTCAACTTCTTTATGGAAACCCTCATTTCTTTAACATCATCCTTTCTAGAAAATTTGAACATTTTAATAGCCTCTGAATTTTTCTTCATAAACATGTTGTTTTTTATATGAGTTTAATCACCAATAAAAGCGATAAAGTGTAAATATTATGTTGTTGAATGATGTCCCATCAGTCCATATAAATCATAATAAATAAGTATAAGTTGTGTCATAGATTTAATCTCAACTCTTTTATGACTTTTGTTAGTCATATTCCATTTTTTGATACATTAAAATCATTATCTTCTCTTATTTTTAATTCTTGATTTTTTTGAATAACATAAACTTTAGAAAGATTGTTCATACATTTCATTCCAAGGTGCCCAAGTATTTGGTTCCATAATTTGTTTTCATCTTCTGCACTCAAATAACAAGAGTGATTGTATTCTCATATTTGGAAGATATTCCCACCGGTTCTTTCTCCTTTTGTAATAACATTTCCATAATTCAAACTTTTGATGATAGAAAAATAGTTTTTAATAACATCTTCTTTTACATCATCAAAAATTTTAGTTGTACAATATTTGTTATTTTTTAGACCATCAACAAATAAAACATCCTTAGATTTCAATCTTCCAGCTTCAATCTTAGCCATTTTGATTCCTATGATTTTTAAGGAAATATCATTACCAAAGGTAATAGATCCTCCATCATGACTCTAAACATGTTTCACAATTTTTATATCACCTTTAGTATGTGGAGAATAACCTCTACCATATATCAATGGTTTGTTTCTTATAATTTATTTTAAATTTTTCTCAATAGAAAAATATATTTCCTCAACTCTCTTCTTTTTATCTTCCTTTTCATTTCTATAATAAGAATAATTTTTTGTATTGAGTTTCAAATATTTTTTGGCATGATTAAAAGCATTATCAAATATTCAAAAAAAATCTTCTTTAAATTCTAATTTATTTCCTGTTGACAAGTTCATAACATTTTAATAATTCACTTTTCCATCTTTCTATAAGTTAAGAAATTTACTCATTCTACTTTCACTATTTCTTCCACTTTTCCCAAAACTTCTTCCAAGTAAGGATATGATGTTCCATAAATTAAAATACATATGCCCAAGGATTCCACAACACCAACAATAATCATATAATGTTGATTTTCTATTGAAATAATATCTATTTCTATTGAAACATTATTGAGGTTGGTAACATCTTTCAGATCCACCATACTAAAGACATGGACCATCTTTTCATTTAAGAGATTTATCTATTTTTGTAGATTTGATAATATTATCACTTCCTTTATCCACCAAATATTTCACAATACTTCTTCCAAATCATGATATTTTAAAAGAATCATATGAAATATTTTTTTTGTTAAGATAATATTTCACTTGATTCATGTATTGGGCCTTCTCAGCAACTTTAGAAGTCTCATCTTTAACTTCTAAATAATTGTTGAGGTTTTTATTCATCTTCCTCAAGGTACTTTCATACTCAAGAAGTTTTTATTGAAACTTATTAACTTATTCTTCCTTATATTCCATCTTCTAACTAAGATCTTTAATCATATTCCCTTGTTCATTAATTCTATGATTGTAACTTAAAACCTCCTTGATGTATTCTTCCTCAAACTTGATAACATCATATCTTCCATCAGCAACTTCTTAAAAATCATTCTCCATAACTCTAATTTATTTTTTGAGTGCTTAGTTTTTCTCAATACACCCATCAATTTTTATTCTCATTTGATACACTCTATAAGAAGCTTCACCACCATCTTCACTATCTGAGGAATATTTTGTTTTTTTAGATTTTAAAATAAAGGTTATGATTTTTTTCAAAATTTTATTCCTTAGAAGATTTGTTTTTAGTTGAGTCAGTTTCAACATTATTACTCAACAAAAGAATTCTTTCCCATTAAACATAATATATTTTTTGGAAAACTTTTATTCTTTTTCATTTTTGTTCCACTTCATCCATTGAGGGTTTTCGTTGGAATCATCTCGATATTGTCCATCTTTCTTCGTGGTGAAATTCATAGAAAAGTTTACGATTCCACCACACTCACAAATTTTGAGATGATTTTACCTCTATACATTCATCTTCATCTTCTATAGTTTTTAGAGATAAGAGTTCTCATCTTATCATTCCATTCACCATCCTCTTTATCTTCAGACTCAAAAGGATCTGTTTCTTAGATATTATGGAATTTCATCATTCTTATAGATTTTAAATAAATTAATCCTTCCATATTATTTTTAAACATTTTATATTTTCTCATTTCATAGGAAATAACAATGTTATGAAATTCATCAAGAGTTAAATAGTCCTTATTTTCTAAAGATGAAATTTTAGAGTCAAAATTGTCTAGAAAGATTCTCTTAAGTTTCTTCCTAATTGTAGAATCTTACAAGACATATCAGAATCCTGTGATGTTTAAAACAGTTTCTTTTAATCTTGTGAAGTATTCAATTTTTTTTTCTTCATCTATCATTCTGATTTCTTTATACAAACTATTCCATATCTGTAGCTTTACTTACTTAATTTTACTATTCCCTTCGAAAACAATTTCCATCTTGTCCCATATAATTTTTGAAGTATTGAGACCCATAAAATTTTAATAAAGACTCTATAAGAAGTACATAATGATGTCATTTCTAGCCTTTCCATCAACTTCTATATATCTATTATTATTAAACGTCATAGTATAATCTTTATCAATAGGTGGAAAACCAACAATAGTTACATCAACAACTTCCAATCCAACAGATAAGAGATAGGGAATTATCTTATTTTTCCATCCACGATAATGTTTTCAATAATTCATAGTAATTACTCTACTATTAATAGAATTCATATTATCCATGATAAATATTCAACAAGTGAACCTACCTCTGATACTAATTAATGTTCCAAAGTATTAACTAACAATTGAGATGGGGGGGTGAATTAATTGTTATCTTTTTATAAGTTCAAATTCTTTTAAATAACACAACCCCTATAACCAATTGTGATTTATTTCTTTATTATATTTTAGTAAATACTCATGCATGAAAAAGATGGAAATCAAGTAAAGAACACAATATTTACATGATTCTACTTCAGTATGAGAACCTATATCATTTCCATAGCCACACTCGTGGAACTATAGAAATCCACAATTACGAAGCAGTGAATCAAAAATGTTTCAACTACTATTAGATTCCTTCTATCTCCTGAAAGGAATTATTATACAAAATCATTTCATCTGACAATGTTTTCTTATAAAACTTTAATCCAAACAAAAAGAATAAATAATTTTTTAAAAACAATCCACAATCATTCAGTTCGAATCCTCAGTCTAATTTAGCTGGATCTAATTTTCTCAATACTATAATGTTGGATCCAATTTTCTCAATACGATGGTGTTGGATCCAATTTTTTTAATATAATGATGCTAGATCTGATTTTCTCAAAACCATGATGTTAAATCTGATTCTCTCAAGACAATGATGCTAGATCCGATTTAAAAAAAAACAATGAACTTGGATATGATTCTTAGAAACAATGGAATTAATATAATGAAATCATTATTCAATATGAAAAACTCAACCTCTACTAGAATGCTCAATATAATTCTTCTCAAATAAGATGGGAAATTACATGTTAAATTCTCTTGGAGTCTGCATTTTGTGTATGTGTGAATGTTTCAAATGTACTAACTATCTGAGACAGTCTTGATAGGAAACTAAAAAAACAGAATAGGGTAGCTCCTAAAAATTCCCCTCTTATTAAAATTTCAAAACTCCTCAAATAAATTTCATTTGAACTTCATCTTTGACTTATTCAATTCTCCTTAGATTTCTGCAAGATTTAAAAAAAAATTAATTTCATGTTTGACTTCATTAGCTCATTTAATATTTCTCATATCATTATGATTTGTTTCTTTCTTAGATCATTACAATATATTTCTTTCTGAGTATGAAATATTTGTTGTGAATACTTTACAAAGACATCATCAGTATGAAAATCCAAGTTTGAAAATCTGAGTTTGAAAATTTGAGTTTGAAAATCTTAGTAAGATTTTCCCAATATGAAAATCCTAGTATGAAAATATCATTATAGAAATTTGAGTACAAAAACTATTAGTATGAGAATCTCATTAAGGAAATCCGATTATGAAAACTTCATTATTAAAATCTGAGTATGAAAATATAATTATGAAAATATATATATGAAACTCCCAGTATGATTTATTTCTTCCTCAAGCTCAGTAAATTATTTTTCTTTATCATCTCATTGCAATGTAATTTCCATTACGATGGAAATATCATTTTTCAACTATGAAATTCATCCAACATTTCCACCATTTATTCAAAAGATTTTATCACGAGAGTTTTCATGATTTGTGGAAACTTCTTGATTAGTAAATCATCATATGAATTGTTTTTAGAAAGTATGAAAATTTAACTTTTGAAATAACAATATACTTTCAAAACTCTTTATCAAGAATAATACTTCTTCCTACAATAACTTCTATCCCATTATATTATTTAATTTTAAATTAAAAACTTCATTCTTTCTTTGATTACAGAAAAAAACATCCTGAAAGCCATAAATTCTACCTCAGAATATTTTTTTCTAATAAATTTTAATGTCATGTCGATGGGATTGAATATGATAATGTGTATAATCAACAAATTCATCTTCCAAACATATTCTCTGTTTGGTTAATCTCAATACGAAAACCTGGATATAGAAACTTGTGTCTAGAAAACAACCTCATTATGATAGTCTAGGTTCGATTCCAAAATAAAAAAGCATTCTTCACCAAAAAGGTTAGGTGTTAAAAAATACAATAAACATTGTTAAAACAATTTAACCACAAGGGTTCATCAAAGACACTCTTTAAATCCTAAGGAAAATCCTATTTCTCCTCCATACATTTCATTGTTTAATACATGGATGGTTTATATATTTGAGTATCATTAAGGTATTTCCATGTATATCATGAGATAATACTTGTATACAGACTCCAGATTTTATCCTCCTTTAAAATATGCTTTTCTACACTCTTTTTATTCAGTGTCATATGAGATTAACTAATCAATGTGAATGTTGGGTCTGTGTCTTCCAATATATTTAAACATCAACACTTCTTCACCAAATGATGATATTTCGAAACAAAAATTATCTTATTACAATATATAATCTCCTTAATCTAGAAATAACAATTATACTCTCTCTTCTCCTTCCCTATTCTCTTCAAGAAACTGATATGAAACTATGTCCATTCTTCTCTTATTATCCTCAGAACTAGATATATCAATTTGATAAAGTTCTATATTACTATTATTATTTAATAAAATATTTCAATATAATCAAATTCTCTTATTTTAAGATCCTATAATATAGTTCCTCTTTTTAAATATTTGATACATTCCTCATCCTCTTCTTGAATCGCTGAAAGCATTTCTAATAAGCTTCCATGAATCCAACCCTATAAGGTTGGTGTTAAATATCCTTCCAAAAACTCTCTATGATGATACTGGGTATACAAAATGATTTAATGTGGTTATAAATGTTTATTAAAATCCAATTCCACTCTTCATATCTCATGTGAAATATATTCCTTTTAAACTCTACATGAATTTTCCAAATTTTATGGATACCATCTTGTCATAGAATTATTTCCTCCACCATGACATGATATTCTCTTTATTCAACTCGAGTATGAATTTTTATTTTTCATCAGGAAATGATGTTTTTTTAAACTCAAGATCCAAAAAATCTTTTTAATTAATTATTTTTAATTAATTGAACATTGTAGTGTGAAAATCATAATCTTCTCTATTCTTTAAATATGTTACAACATGAGATTCGGTATCATGATGTCAAAAATCCACCCAAATCAAAAAAGAAGGCTAAAAAATCGTGGATCTTACTTCTTTTCCATGATATGATGTCACAATGTGATTCATTTAACAACAATGCACTCTTTTTATCATAGTGTACAAAAACATTAGGTATTCTCTATAACTACCCATTATTTTTTTATTAAAATTCCTCTTGATCTAATTAAATGTCTTATTAGGTAAAATGG
The DNA here is from genome assembly GCA_963277665.1 of Viscum album. Classification (NCBI taxonomy): domain Eukaryota; kingdom Viridiplantae; phylum Streptophyta; class Magnoliopsida; order Santalales; family Viscaceae; genus Viscum; species Viscum album. The sequence continues at coordinate 2,124,865,388 of OY728121.1, read as the reverse complement.
TTATATAAAATATGAAAGTCTTTGGTTTTATGTTTTTGGACTTCAAAATACCGTTATGAATTGTTACCATTGATAATATATCCATTGAACATTGATCACATGATTAGTATACATATATGGATTTACAAATCCAATTTACTCAGAAAAAGGAAGCGATGGCCTCATCCAATAGAATTTATCCATACAAAGCCCATTTTTCGGTTCTTGTAAAGGAGTTGGAATCACTAGTATACGCTCTTGACCATGTCCAAGATGAGCATCACATCGCTGAGATTGAATAGAACCGCCTATAGGAGAAGTGGATGTTAATAGAGATTACGACCTGAGCAATGTTATCTGAGCCTCCCCAAGAGTCTGTCACCACTACACACCCTACCCTTAGGTATTATGCAGATGTTATAAGGGGTTATGTAACAATACCCTAGAAATATGATTATGTGCATTATTTTTGTATAGAATAGACAATATACTTTCATTTTATTATAGTTACTTCATATATAGTTTTTAAAGAAAAAACTGTATTTTTAGTTAATATTCAATCAATATATCTATTTTAATGAATTAATCGATTTTTTAATTAAATAATATTTTTATAAAATATTATTACTAAATTACTTCTTATTAAATATAAATTCTCATATAATTTTTATGAATACAATTGTATTTTTTTTATGGTTTGAAAGTAGTTTTTGTCAAAACCAATGAATTATCGATAAATGTCAGTTTTTATTATAAAAGTAAAAAATTGACATATTAAAAAAATTATTTATATAAAATGAATTTTAATTTTTTAATTAAGAAATTTAAATTTTCCAACAGTGAATTTTGCAAAATTTTTTGAGACAGTTGGATTTTTGGGTAAAAATTAAATACCGTTTAAATATATAATATGCTTTATGAAAACATAATGACCCCATAGTGATATAATATAATACTATAAAAGGTATTTCCGGCCAATATATGTTTTAATTTTTTGAAATGTGATTTTATTTTTGTTTGATTAATTTATGGTGCCTTAGTGGACCCTCCAACACTTATATAACATTTTTAGTTTTTAAAATTATTTTCTTGACAGTGACTCACCTCCATATAAGCAAGACTAATATTTTTATTTTTTCGTCCATTGGTCTTATAAAATAATTTTTTTCCACTCCCCTCAGGAAAAATCATTTTTCCAAAACCATGGTTTGGTTTTAGGTTTTTATTAGTTTAATGTGTAGTGTCCAAAACCAAAATAATAAATACTTCCCTCTCTTTTCCTATATAAACCCACCAAGATCCCACTAATATTCACTTAAAACCTTATGAGCACGTCCCTAATATACCCTCGTCTCTCTAGTATCCTCCCAAGTTTCCCTAATATCTCAAGAAGCCTCTATCAAGCCTCCCCCATGCCTTTGTATCACACTTCCAAGTAAGGGATTTCTTCCTTTCTCATTTTTATCCAAATTTCATTATGTTTTTATACCCTTTTGTTTTCAATTAAAAATGTTGGGGTATGATTTCTCACCTCACCTATACTTCCCTCCAATTTTTTGAATTATGAGAGACCCCTTTATCTCTCATTAATTCCTTCCAAGTACACTCGTTACCATGCCAAAATTTGGTAATAGATTTCCCTCTCCTCATTTAAATTCAAGTAATTATTTTGTTTTATGGATATAAATTACATTAAATATTTTGGTACATGTATCTATATGACCCAATTACAGTTCATTTAATTTAAATATGATGAGACACCCCTTTCCCTCTCATCAACCATTTTTATGAATTCTTATGTCTCACCGTTATGCTGCCGAAATTGCACCACGATTTTCTAAGCCAAAGTCATTGTGTATGGAATACAATGCCCATTTATCTATAAAATGGTATTCAACTTTATGCACATTTAGATATTGATTATATAGTTTCATTAATTAATCTCAAGTTCTTTTATTTCGTAATAAAGGAGGATGTTTACTGAATCCAGGTTATATGATCCATGTGGCCCACTTATGCTTGAAATGAAATGATTAGGAAGGGTGTGCCCTGATAGCGCTCCAATGAATTGGGTAAAGATCAGTATCATGATATGTCAAGTAAAATCGGGGTTTACTCATTGTAATTCATGTGAAATGAGGTTTTACTCATACCCCATGTGTAAGGATCGTTGTCTCGTTCTAATAGCATGTTAAATGTTGATGCCGCATTTCCATGTTATGATAATCATGCTATATCATTCCTTTATGATCATGTTTATATTATGCTCCATTGATATGACTATTGCCTAAAATGTATTGTATTTTTCATGTTATTCCTTGTTTACTCCACCAATAGTCTTTATATCTCACCCCTTTCTTATCAATGTCCTCAGGTTATCCAATTCAATGCTAAGTATGAATGAATGTTGTCATGTAAAAGAAGATTTCAATAAAGATGTTGGGTTTTTTGTTCTATGTTGTTATGTAATGTTCATAATTTTCCAATACACTAGACCTCTAAATCCATAGAGGTTTATTAAGGGATAATTTGTTAAATAAATCATGATTAAGGGTGTAATAGAGAGTAGGGTTGTTATACATGGTATTAGAGTATATGTTTAGTTATATCTGGGATTAGGATTAGAAAACCCTAGTGAAAGAATTAGGGATAAGAATAAGTATAATAAAACATCCCTAAATTTTTGTGAGTATTGATTATGTGGTTTATTAAGAAAATAAATCCCTCTCTAGATATGAGCAGGTAGAGGCGGATCTAGCACAAATGTATCTAGGGGTAAACCTAAAAATCACTGCTTTGAGATAAACTCAAACGAGATCTAGTGCACAACTACGAGCCTTGCTGCACTCTTGGTTATGACACTCCTATTGGATATGATTTTTTAATTTCATAATCTTAGTATGAACCATTTTTAAGGTAATAAACAATGCCTCTATGAATATATGTTGGGAACTAGATCATGGATAACATAGATTGATGCCTTTAAATTCATAAGATAAGGAAATAAAAGTAATTTATATGTTATCCCTTTTTGTATTTTGATTCCCCTTTATGTATTACCCATAAATTTACTTTTATTCTAGCCAATGGATAGTAATAGAAGGACTCGAGCTAAAAACCGATGTGACAATCAATGTGATGACTGTTCTAATGAGATTTCCAATCCGATGGGAGAAGTAATCAAATAATTTGTCACAATTACTCTCTCAGTTAACTCATGTTTAGAATAGAAACATAATTCAATAATAATGTTCAACCCCCCCCCCCCAATAAAGAACAAGATACAATCGAGAGATTCACGAGACAAAGGCCTCCCATGTTTAATGGATCATCTGATCCCTCAATTTGCAAAAAATGGATCAACACCATTGAGAAGATCTTCTCCATCCATCATTTTTATAAATAAGAGAAGTTACTACTGGCTGCTTATCATATGGAGGGTGAAGCCTATCAATGGTGGAAATTGATAAAAAAACGATTCCTGAGGAGGAGATTGAGTCATTGGAATGGAAGGATTTATGGAAATAGTTTTTTGATAAATATTTTCCTTGTACCCTCCGACTTAAGATGGACGGGGACTTCCTTTACCTCAAGAAAAACGATGACTAATCCATCAGAGTGTATGAGGAAAACTTAACAAGGCTTGCATGATACACATCTATCTTTTTTTTACCCCTGAATGAATTGTTGTCCGCTTCTTTGGTAGGATAAAACCTATCCTACAGAATGCCCTATCGATTCGCGACTTCGAGAGCTATGAGGTAATTGTCTGATGTGCCCTAAAGGTCGAAATGGAGATTGGAAAATATCAGGGGTATCAAGGGGATACAAAGTTTATGCTTAACATTAATTATAGTAGTCCAATTGATAAATACAGTGGTGGTAAGAAAACACAGCACCCCACCTGCCAAAGGTGTGGAAAGAATCACCCTAGAAATTACATGAAGGAGAGGAGGAAATGATTTAGCTGTTGAAGAGAAGGGAAGATGGCCATTAACTGCTGACAAGAAAAACCCACAGCTACGATAGAGGATTGGAATGCTCAATTCGACCCTCAACGTGTTGTTCATTTCTTCAACTTCAAATAACTTGGGAACTTTGCAAATAAGTTCCCTAAAACAAAGAATTTTAGAGGAAACCAACAACTACAAAGGTATCATGGGAGCGATTCTCCTCTCACTACCTCCAAATTGAACCCCGAAAACAAATTGGTGATAGGTATGCTATTTATTAATTCCATAATAGTGAAAATAATTAATGATTCTAGTTCTACTCATTCTTTTTCATCCCGAAAGTTTAGTATAACAATCCTAAAACCACCAGAAATCATGGAAGTAAAGATGTTGGTGAGAACGAAAAATTGGGAAATCATTTCATCCTATGAATATCACTCCCCCTATCATAATTTTTGGATTTAACTTCCTAGAGAACCTCATATTACTCCCTCTGGTGGAATTTGAGGAAAGTCTTGGCATGGATTGGCTTTCCTTATATAGATTCATCATAAATTTCCATGAGAGGAAATCACTCTCCATATAGAGAATTGGCACCTCATTCTGTACAAGTGCATGGAAGAGGATGAATATTTTTTAGAAATATCATCTCAAGAATGGATATTACTACCCTGTGAGCATGAATATCTATCATAGAATATTGAGTCTAGGGAAGAAACCATCCTTGAAGACATTCTTATTGTGAGGGGATTTGCTAAAGTGTTTCCCAATGAATTTCTTAGTCTTCCTCCTAGAAGAGATGTTTAATTCTAAATTGATCTTATACCTATGACATTTCTAATATCCAAGAGTCCATATAGAATAGCTATTTTGGAGCATGAGTAGTTGAAGAAACAAATATAGAAGAATATGGATAAAGGGTTTATATGCCCAAGTCCTTCACCAAGGGGTGCACCAGTCCTCTTTGTCAAGAATACGGATGGGTCAATATGCCTTTTCAGTGATTATCATGAGATAATCAAAATCATGATAACAAAGTATCATTTGCCCCAAAATGGTGACTTTTTCAATGAGATACATGGATCACAATACTTTTTCGTGGTGGATCTGCGGTTGGGATATTACCATGTAAGGGTGAAGAAGGAGGATATCTGCAAGACTGGTTTTCGTATACAGTACAACCACTATTAATTTATAGTAATTCCATTCAGACTCACTAATGCTTCATAAATCTTCATATACATAATGAATAAAGTCTTTATAGATTACCTCGAATTTTTTTTGGTATTATTTATAGAATATATTCTAATATACTCGATAACTAAGGGGTAACATGAGGAGAATCTAAGCAATTTACTGGAGACCTTACGAAAGGAGAAGATCTATGCAAAGTACAAAAAGTGTGAGTTATGGTTGAAGGAGGTCTCATTCATGGGTCATATCATCACAAGAAATGGGACATCTATGGATCCCTCGAAGACAATTTCAATTTAGGGATGGATGAAGCCAACATTGGTAATAGATATCCATAACTTCCTAGGGTTAGATGGATATTATCACCGATTTTTGGGAAATTTCTCATGATTGTACAACCCTCTTACCAAGCTAACTTGGAAGGGAGTAAAGTTTTCTTGGAGTGATGAATGAGAAGAGAGCTTCAAGGAGTTAAAAATAGGATTATCATTGTGCCCATGCTCACACTACCCACAAGTGGATAACTTTATGTGGTATTTAGTGATGCTTCAAATAAAGGCATGGGCTATGTGGTGATGCAAAATGAAAAACTCATTGCCTATGGTTCAAGGAAATTGATAGTTCATGGGAAAAACTATCCAACACATGATCTGGAGTTTGTTGTAGTAATATTTGATTTTAAAGGTTGGCGACATTACCTCTTTTGGGAGAATTGTGAAATATAGACGGATCATAAAATCCTCTTGTATGTATACAAAGATGTGACAACGAAGATGGTTAGAGATAATAAAAATATATGACTAGTCAATCCATTACCACCCTGGGAATGAGAACATGGTGGAATATTCTCAAAGTATAAAGGACCCAATAATTCAATCATTGATAATAATTTAAAAGGATCCAATCTTCTTATATTTGATGAAGACGGACATGGGAATCATATGGAAGGGAATATAATCAATCCTTTCCCAATTGATTACTCAACCGTCTCTTTTAAAAAGGTTAAAGGATGCTCAAAAGGATGATGTAGGAATTCAGAAGAAAGTGGAAACTATCATAAAAGGGAAATATTTGGAGTTCAATGTTAACGACAAATGAATTGTGATATTTGGGTCATGACTGTGTTTTCCATAAAGTCTATAGTTAAAGAAAGAACTTTTGGATGATGTACATAGTTCGTATTTCTCTTTTAACCCCAGAAACATAAAGTTGTATTGAGATCCCCGAGAGAATTATTGGTGGGATAACATAAATAAAGATATCATTGAGTATACATCAGAGTTACAAATATGTCATCAAGTGAAGGATGAGAGGAATATTTCTAAAGGGATGATGTAACCGTTACCCATACCATCTTGGAAATTGGAGAACATCAACATGGAATTTGTCACAGGAATTCAAAATACATCTAAAGGAAACAATCTTTTTTGGGTTGTTGTGGATCTTCTTACTAATAATTCACACTTCATTGCAATTTGAGAGGATTTTTTATTGGATAAACTGGAACAGACATATATTAGACAAGTGGTAAGGCTTCATGGAGTACCACTATCTATTGTATCTGATTGAGATCCAAGATTCACCTATAAGTTCCGGAAGAGTCTTCAACATTATCTGAATAGTGATATGAGCTTTAGTACGACTTATCATCCTCAAACGGATGGAAAATCTAAGAGGACTATCCAAACACTTGAGTACATGTTAATAGAATGATCAATAGACTTAAAAGGAGGATGGGATCAACATATTCATCTGGTAGAGTTCTCTTACAACAACAGTTTCCACTCAAGCATCCAAATTTTTCCTTATGAAGCCATTTATGGGAAGAGGTGCATAACACCGGCATGCTGAGATGAATTTGGGGAGTGAAAATTCTTAAGTCCATAAATGGTCAATAAAATGGTCAAGAAGGTTAAGACTATCCTACAACACATTAAAGTTTCTCAGAGTCAACAAAAGAGCTATGATAATAATCGTCGATGAGACCTAGAGTTTAATGTTAGAGACATGGAATTCCTCTTCATATCACTATGGAAGAGAGATATGAAATTTGGGAAGAAGAGAAAGCTTAGTTCAAGGAACATCGGCCCTTTTGAGATCATTGATTGTATTAGAGCAGTGGCCCATCAACTTGCACTCCCTCCAAACCAATCTCAAGTACATGTTGTATTCCATGTATCACTCTTGAGGGAGTACATACCCAACACATCACATGTACTCAATCCAGAGTTGGTACTATTTGAGAATGACCTCTCTTATGAAGGGATGGTGGTGAAGATCTTATATCATAGGGAAAAATTTATTAGAAATAAAAAAATGCCCCTCATGAAAGTGTTGTGGAGAAACCACATGTTTGAAGAAGCACCGTGGGAACTAGAGGAAGTGATGAGGTAGAGTTACCAACATCTGTTTTAGTGTGAGAAAAGTAAATTTTGGGGGATAAATTTCTTAAGGGGGGAAGATTGTAAGGACCAGAACTTTTATTAAGGAAAATTCCTCTCGATCTAATTAAATGTATTATTAGGTAAAATGAATATATAAAATATTCAATTTTTTGGTTTTATGGTTTTGGATTTACAAATACCATTAATAATTGTTACCATTAATAATATAGTCATTCAACATTGATCACATGATTAGTATAAATACAGGGCTTTAAAAAAATCCTATTTACTCAGAAAAAGGAAGCGATGAATTCATCCAGTAGAATTGATCAATAAAAATTCCATTTGTTGAAGCTTAGAAAGTAGGTGGTGTCACTAGTCTTCGCTCTTGACCAAGCCCAAGTGGAGCTTCAACACATTATTCTTGAACATAACCACCTACAGGAGAAGTGTTTGTTAATAGATATGACAAACCGAGTGATGTTATCTGATCCTCCCCAAGAGTCTGTCACCATCAAACACCTTACCCATAGGTCTTATGAAGTTGTTAAAAGGGGTTATGTGACAATACCATATCACTATGATTATATGTATAATTTTTTATTGAATAAATAATATAAATTCATTTTATTATTGTTACATTATAAATAGTTTTTAAAGCACAAATAGTATTTTTTTACTTAATATTAAATTAAGAAATATATTTTGACAAAATAATGGATTTTTGAATTAAATAATATTTTAATAAAATATTATTACTAAATTACATTTTATTAAATATAAATTATCATATAATTTTTATAAATATAATTTTTATTTTTATTATGGTTTGAAAGCTGTTTTTGTCAAAACCCTAGAATTTCTTATAAATGTCTGTTTTTATTTAAAAAGAAAAAAATTCACATATTTAGAAAATTATTTTGATAAAATGAATATTATTTTTGGAATCATGATGTCTAAATTATCCAACAATGAATTTTTCATAATTTTACGAGACAGTTGAATTTTTGAGTAAAAATTAAATACCGGTTAAATATATAATGTGTATTATGGAATCAAAATGACCCAATAGTAATATAATAAAATACTAAAAAATGGTTTTTTGGTCAATATATTTTTTGACTTTAAAAATGTGATTTTTAATTTGTTTGATTAATTTTATGGTGCCTTAGTGGACCGTCCAAGACTTGTAAAACATTTTAATGTTTTAAAATTATTTTATTGAGAGTGTGAATCACCTCCAAAAAAGAAAGTCTAATATTTTAATAAGCTTATCCATTTTAATTATAAAATAATTTTTGACACACCCATTTGGAAAAAAAACATGGGAATAAACCATGGGTTGGTTTGTGGTTTATATTAGTTTTATGTGTAGTGTCCAAAACCTAAATAATAAAGAATTCCTTATACTTTCCTATATAAATCCACCCAAGCTCCCACTTTTCTTAACTAAAAACCCCTGGAGCACATTCTTACTCTTCCCACAACTCTCTAGTTTCCTCTCAAGGTTTCCAAGCTCCCAAGAAGCATCTCTAAAGCCTCTCCAAATCCTTTGTATCACATATCCAAGTAAGGGATATCTTCCTTTCTCATTTTGTTCAAATTTCATTATGTTGTTATACGATTTTTCATTCAATTAAAAATGTTGGGGTTTGATTTTATACCTCCCCTATAATTCCATACTTACGTTTTAATGATTATAGACCCATTTATCTCTCATTAATGCCTCCAATGTACACCGATAACTTGGCTGAAATTTCATAAGGGATTTCTCCCTCCTCATTTAAATTCAAGAAATTATTTTGTTTTATGAATAAAAATGTCATTACATATGTTGGGACATATATCTGTATGACCCATTTACTTTAAATTTTATGTGAATATTATGAGACACCCATTTATCTGTCATCAACCTTTTTTATGAATTCTTATGTCACGTCGTTATGCTGCTGAAATTGTACCATAAGTTTCCAAGAAAAATTCATTATGTAGTGAATACCATTCCCTTTTCTCAATCAAGAGTATTCAATTTTAAGAAAATTTACTTATTTATTATAGTGTTTCGTTTATTAGTTACACATTCCTTTATATTGGAGTAAATGAATATGTTTATTGAATCCATGTTATATGATCCATGTGACACACTTATGCATGAAATGAAATGATTAAGAAGGGTTCACCCTGATAGCACTCTAATGTATTGGGTAAATATTATTATCATGATATATCAAGTGAAATTAGGGTTTACTACTGATGATTCATGTTTAATGAGAGTTTAATCATGATTCATGTTCAATGATGCTTGGATCATGCTAATATCATGATAAATGTGGATTCCACATTTCCATGTTATGATAATCATGTTATGTCATGCCTTTATGTTCATGTTTCTCTTATACTCCATTGATATTCCTATTTCCTAACATGTATTATATTCTCAATTTTAGGAATTTTTTACTCCCTTGCTAGGATTTATATCTCACCCGTTTCTTATGAATGTCTTCATGTTATCCTATGAAATGCTAAGTACGAAGGAATGTTGTCATGTAAAATAAGTTTTCAATAATGATGTTGGGTTTTAGTGTAAAGACCTGTAAATTTCAAGTAAATTTTTTTCTTAAATTCTTTTGGATTTTACGAGTACACAGTTTCTAACAACACCTGATTCTGAGTCCCGGTGTGCCCGAAATCAATTTCCAAAGTTTATCTCAAGTATGTTCAGTAAATGAATGAGCGGGATTTTTCTATATTTTGAACTGGTTCCCGGAATTGAAATCCGAGGGCACCGGTGAACTCACAGCGCTGATAATTTCTTAATAGGACGTTTACCGAAGATGTGTTTTCACAGGAGAAGACATTAATTTTTGTGGATTAATTGAGGGGTGAATAAAATTGTAGAACAATTTTATTTTTATATCTTAAGTGGTTATAACCTACATGGGGAAGTTAAGGTGGGACCCACTAACATCCTAACTACCCATGTAAGGATAAATGGGAGGTGGGGCCCACACAAGCCCCAACCCTTCAAATTTCCATAACTCTCATAAACCCCCCTTTAAAACTTGTTAACTCCCTTTAATGAAGTAACTCCCCCTCTCCCCCTCTTTATTTCATGCCAACACACACATTAATTAATTAATTGAAACTCTTCATTAATTAATTAAGTGTTTGAATTTTGTAAATTTGAATGCATGGAATGATTTAATAAAATAAGGTAAGACTTATTTGATTTTTGGGTTTGGCATGTTGTGTTGAGATTTTGGGGAGAGAGCTCCAGTTTTATTTGAAGAACTTCATCCTCAACGAAGAACATCAACTATTCCATGAAGAACATCGACTCAGCGACCCCGGTTTCTCTTTCCTCTTCTTCCTCCGCGATTAGGGAGGAGACACTAACGCGGGAACTCTCCAAAGATGTCATGCCTTTCAAACTCCTCTCTGTGACAAAAAGGGGAGATTCCACTTCCTCCACGGATGCTCTCTGTCAATGTCTATGAACCCTCATCCTACGATGCCAATTCTCATCATCTTTTGTTGATATCGGGGGTGATGATTCAATTTTATTGAGAATAAAATTGTTCGTTGTGTTTCATGAACCTTGTGCATTACTGGACATGTGATACCGTCTAACGCGGGGTGCACAACCCGAATGAACACGGCCCGAAAACCCTCCATTGGAACTTTATTCCTTTGGAATTGGAAACTGGAGGCGGAGGAAAAACACGGCACCATCGCCCCATACCAGGATCGTGACGAAGGGAACCAGTGTCGTTGTGCCGGTTTTGCAGAACGAACTACTGCCCGCAACACGGGCCGGTTCGGCGGAAGAACCTGTCGGCCCGTCGGGCAAAGTGGAGCCACTGCACCAGGAGGGCGCCGTGTTAGAGGACCGGCCGGACCGCGGCGCAAGGAGGGCGTCGCGCTGAAGAATGGCGGCCCGCCCATGCGGGCCGCGTGCACTGAAGATCGGCCAGTTTGGGGAAGGGCGGCGCCACCGGGCGGCACCGGTGTAGAAGACCCCCCCCTTGGAGCCCACTCGGCTTCGGCCGAGCTGCTCGGCCAGCCGGGCCGCACCGGGCCAGGCCGCGCCGGGCCGGGCCGGTCCGGACCGCGCCACTTGGGCCGAGCCAGGCCACTTCGGGTCGGGTCGCGTCCCTTCGGGCCGACTTAAGAATTTCCTTCAGACCGGTCTGACACCCCTTCTAGGTCGGACACGTCAAACTGGGTCAACCCGACCTGTCAGCCCACTTGGCTAAATGGGTCGGGCCTGTTAATCACTTAAAAGGAGTTAACTTAAAGACCATGCGTCCGATCGAGGCGCCGTCTGTGGATCTATGACTCTTTCGACGAGACAATAATTTTGTGATACTATGAGTGAGTTTCAGATGATTTCGGATATCGGCTGGGTAAGAAATGAGCATATTTCTAATTGGACCCCTCAGACGGAAGAACCTATATCTCTCAGATCGGGCGTCCGATTGATGCGATGTCTATTGCGTTGAGATATTTTTGACGAGATGGAACTTTGGGATATATCAACTCCATAATTTGTGATAGTTTATGTATTAACCCTCTTGGCTCGTGGAGCGGACCCTCCTGGAATCGAGCATGCTGTGTGTAGGAACCCTAGAGCTAGCTGCGACTGTGACGATGATGATGACTATACTTGGATCATACGTGGGTTCGGCAGTGAGGATGACTGTACTTGGATCCTACGTGGGTTCGGCAGTGAGGACAACTTTACATCGATCCTACATGGGTTCGACAACGATGGTTACTGTACTAGGATCCTACGTGGGTTCAGCAGTGAGGACTTATGTACTTGGATCCTACGTGGGTTCGGCATGGGGGATGATTCAGAGGCTACATATATCATCTCCACCCCTCTTCGTGAGTAGTATACATATTTGAGCTGAGTTTGACTTTCAATCAATATCACCGATATGATTGACTTTCTTTCCTGTGTAGATTGAGTTGTGCTTTCCTTTGTGGACTGGGTTATCCTTGGGCTCGTGAGTTGGAGTTGAACTGGAATTGATTAATTAGCAATATGTATGGGAATATACCTCAGTAGAGTTGGTTGATACTTCCTGTTTGTATCTTTTTTTGTGGTTTATCCTTTGTGGATTCTAGGAGACCATCGAGGGTCTCGAGGTCCCTACTGAGTATTGTATACTCACCCCTACATGGGCTATGCCCACACTACATGGTGTTGGTTGTAGACGATGGACAACACTAATTTTGGTTGAGGCTTGAGGAGTGGGACGGTATCCGGAGGTGGACTATCATGCAGGACGTACATGGAGCGGACGTCCAGACCCGAGGAGCTAAGGAGACCATCTGTACCCACCCTTCAGGTGGGATAGCCATAGGATGACTTTGTGGTTGCTGATTTACTTTACTACTACTGTACTTTCTTTTTAGTTGTACTGTACTTTTAGTTGGGTTTGTATTCTGGCCCATTAACTTTTCCACACTTACTTTTGTATTCAGTTTACTTAGTGTTTACTTCAGATTTTATTCTCTTTTGTGTTTGTTTAATTATAAAGACAATGCCTTCCCTTTTATCGGGATTTACGACTATGGTACTAGTCGCCAGCCCCTAGCCTATGGGTGGCGGGATTGGGGTAGTCATGGCACGGGCCCCGAGGATGGGTCGTGACAAATTGGTATCAGAGGAGTCAGTTCTACCATAGAACTCAGGACTTTGATAATTTATTCTCTGTGAAGCAATAATGTTTAGATTATTGAGTGTGGTTATCAGTCCAGGGAGTCCAATTTTGGTGCAGCAACCGATGTATCCATACACCAGGACCCTGACTTCTGATTTTCGACTCAGTGCACGAAAAAATTTATTGCATGTGTGTTTCAAAAGTTTTCTTAGTGATTACTTTGTGTCAGCTCACCAGGTATACTGTATTTACCGTGGTGCAAATGTTTCTTTTCAGGATGACCCCATGATGGCAGCCAGCTAGGGTTCCTAGTTACATGCGAGATGGAAAACCACCGAGCGATGAGGCCTCGGTGCAGCCCCATTACAGTGGAGGCACCAGCGGTACCTCTACCCTCTGGGCCACCGATACCACCAGCCCCAGCAGTGGAGAGTGCACGCCGCCCGAGTGCACTGCACGAGTTTTAGCGATAGAGGCCTCCCAGGTTCCACGGAGAGACGAACCCTTAGGCAGTTGAGGATTGGCTGGAGGCTATTGTTTGAGTCTTCATATTGGTAGGGACACAAGAAGATCTTATGGTGATCCTTGCCACCAGTCTCCGGCATACAGCAGCAGGAAGATGGTGGAGCCTGATGCTCCAGGTGCACGACGAGGCATCACTACTATGGACGGACATCGAGAGCCTCTGCCGCTCGGAGTTCATTCCATCCACCCTTCGTGCGGTGCGCATCCAGGAGTTACTACAGCTGCGGCTGGGCAGCATGATATTAGCCCAGTACATGGCGAGATCCACCGAACTCTCACGCTACTCCACGGACATGGTGTGGGACCCATTCTTCCGGGCCTGGACCTTTGACAAAGGACTGAGGCATGAGATCAGGGCTTCGATGATCTCCCTCAGCATTCCGACACAGGCAGGAGTACTAGAGTGAGCCCTTATTATTGAGATCTTCTTTATTGAGTCTACACTAGTAGCGAGGCCTATCGCGGGGCAACATGTAGCGGAGTCTTCTACAGCCGGTAGTAGACAAATGTCATAGAGGTCTAAGAGGATTAGGCCATCAGGTGGGCGACCTCAAGATACATGTTCAGATGTTCCAGGCACACACAGTAGATCCAGTCATACGAGAGGCAGGCAGTGCTACGCATGCAGCGGGCAGGGCCACATGGCTTGTGACTGCCCAACCCGCCATGAAGAGGAGAAATAGACAGTTGAGGGACCACCCAGGCAAAGGCAGAGGTTCGACCGTGGTGGTCCCCAGGGAGTAGGCGGATGAGGCAGAGGAGCTGGCCGAGCAGCGAGTGGTGGGGGAGGCTTTGAGGATCTACCACAACCACCACCTGGAGGTCTACCCCGACCACAGGGAGCTGGAGGACAGAGGAAGGCTCTTCTTCTGGTAGTGGAGGCTTACGACCACGGTGCACCTAAGATGATTCAAGGTACTATCTATGTCTGCTCCACCCTTACTGTTGTTCTTATAGACACAGTAGGGAGTCATTATTTTATTAATACTGCCCTTGTTTGGAGCTCAGAGATTCCGATGGAGCTGTTGGCTCGATCCTTACGGCTAGAGATTCCAACGGGAGTAGACTCAATGATTACACAGTAGTTTCGGTAGTGTGAGCTTACTTTAGGAGGTGAGAGCTTTGGATGGGATATTCTTGTAGTGGCATCAAGGCCTTACGGCGTCATCTTGGGCATGGATTGGTTGTCTACAGTCCAAGCTCAGATCGACTGTATTAGGCGTAAATTGCGGTGTGTTCGCATAGATGGGAGCAGGTTCACCTTCATCGGCGAGAAGGGAGCCTTTACAGCGCAGGATAGACTTACGCAGAGGAGAGGGCAGTCGTTCACACATTAGTTGGCTAGTCTCATCCTTAGAGTAGTTGATGTGCGGAGTCTGAGTTTTCCTATTGTGGTGGATCACTATACAGACATTTTTTCTGACGATGTTCCAGGACTACCTCCTCATAGAGAGGTAGATTTATACATTGACCTATACCATAGGACGACACTGATATCTACTCAAGCATATCGGATGGCTCCCGCTGAGCTTCGTGAGCTATAGGTACAACTGGAGGACTTACTGTGCAAGGGATTCATCCGGCCTAGTGTTTCACCCTGGGATTCTCTGATTTTATTCACCATGAAGGCGGATGGGAGCTTACAACTATGTGTCGACTACCGTCTCTTGAACCAGGTGACCGTGAAGAACAAGTATCCACTTATGAGGATTGAAGACCTCTTTGATAAGCTCAAGGGAGCACGATGGTTCTTGAAGATAGACCTCAGGTCAGGCTATCATCAGCTCAGAGTTCGAGATGAGGATGTGCAGAAGATGGCCTTCAAGTGTCGGTATGGCCACTATGAGTTCTTGTTTATGACTTTCGGTATATCCAACGCTCTAACAGTGTTTATGAGTCTCATGAGCAGGATCTTTTAGCCCTACCTCGATTGATTTTTCCTAGTCTTCATCGACGACATACTGATTTACTCAACTACTGAGGAAGAGCATGCCTACCACTTACGGGTTGTACTAGACACGCTCCGAGAGCACCCGATTTATGGTAAGCTCTCAAAGTGTCAGTTCTGGATTCGAGAGTTCCACTTCTTGGGGAACGTCATATCTGAGGCGGGATTTGCGGTGGATCCTACGAAGATTGAGGCAGTAATTTCTTGGAAGCCTCCCAGGAGTGTGACAGAGGAGCAGAGTTTCCTAGGTCTGGCTGGGTATTACCAGAGATTTTCGCCAGACTTCTCCAGAGTTTCAGCACCACATTCAGCTTTAGCGAAAAAGGGGAAACCCTTTGTGTGGTTAGATATATGTCAGCAGAGTTTTCAGGAGCTATGATAGAGATTGACTAGTGCACCCATCTTGAGGCTACCAGAGGAGGGCGTAGGGTACGTTGTATACTGCAATGCATCAGGGACAGGACTCAGGTGTTTCTTGATGCAGGAATGGGTGGTGATCGCTTATGGTTCATGACAGTTGAGTCGGCACGAGTAGGACTATGCTACGCATGATATTGAGTTAGCAGTAGTGGTCTTTTCCTTTAAGATGTTGCGGCTCTATCTGATGGGAAAGCGCTTTACAGTCTATTTTGACCACCAGAGTATCATGTACATCTTCTCACAGAAGGACCTGAACTTGAGATAGTGGAGATGGCTCGAGTTCCTCCAGGACTATGACTTTGAGATAGTCTATAATCCTAGAATGGGGAAAATGGTAGCTGATGACCTCAGCAGGAGATCGGGCATTCAGCTACTTGGATAGGCAACAGAGGAACTAGCCACATTGCAGATATCCTTCATGGAGAGAGATGTTGTAGCCTTTCTACAGTCACTCACAGTCACTCCTCCACTACTACATCGGGTTAGAGAGGCACAATGTTAGGATGTTGACTATTAGACCTGACAGGCTCAGATTTCCATAGGGCAGGCGCCTGATGGATTTTTTGAAGGAGAAGAGCATGTCATCATCTTTTGGAGAAGTACCATGGTACCAGTTTCATTACAGGAGGAGGTGCTGAGGGCGTTTCACACTTCCCCTTTGGTGGTACATCCTGAAGTAGAGAAGATGTACCAGGATCTCAGACGATAGCACTGGTGGCTGGGTATGAAGAAGGTTGTGGCAGAGTTCATTTCATGATGTCTCACCTACCAGCAGGTGAAGGCGGAGCACCAGGTACCGGTAGGTTTGGTACAGCCCCAAGAGGTCCCAGAGTGGAAGTGGGACGAGATATCCACGGATTTCGTGATAGGGCTCCCACGTACTTATAGATAACATGACTCCATCTGGGTGATTGTCGACCGAATCCCCAAGTTGCGATACTGGAAATATGACCTTTCCCAATGCTTCTATACCAACGGTTCGTAAAAACCGTTCTTATAGGTTCCCTTTCCCAACAGTTTGGCTAAACCATTGGGAAATCCCACTTTGAGGCCACCTTTCCCAATGGTTCTCCAAACCGTTGGGAAAGGGTATGGATTTCCCAACGGTTTGGAAAAACCTTTGGGAAAGCCCACATTGTGGCCACCTTTCCCAACGGTTTTGGAAAACTATTGGGATTTGTATACCCTTTCCCAACGGTTTGGACAAACTGTTGGGAAAAGTCCACTTTGTGAACATCTTTCCCAACAGTTTGGCCAAAACTGTTGGGAAAGGGTATACTTATCCCAACGGTTTCACAAAACGTTGGGAAAGGTCCCCCACAAATCAACATCCAGGTTCAAAATATATACCAACGGTTGTAAAACCGTTGGTATATATCCTTTGATTTTTTATCATTTACTCTTACCCAGAACATTATATAAATCATAATTTAAAATCATTATGAGAATACAAATATATATTTATGTAATTATATTCACAAAAGTCATTTTAGGTTAGTGGTTAAGTCGCTGAATAATATACTTGGGGTCTTGGGATTAAATCCCAATGAATGTTTTTTTTGAAATAAATATACCAACAGTTCCATAACCGTTGGTATAGATTTTCATATTAATTATACCAATAGTTTTCAAAACCTTTGGGATAGGTCTATGCCAACGGTTTTGGGAAAACCATTGGTATATACATATCCCAACGACTTACTTGGAAACGGTTCTCCAAACCGTTGTTATAGGTTAGTTTTCCAGTAGTGTCGGCCCACATCCTACCCATCAGAGAGTAGGGATCAGTGCAGAGCATAGGATGCCTCTACATTCAAGAGATCGTATAGATTCATGGTGTACCATCGTCTATAGTCTCCGATTGAGACACTCGCTTTACTTCCCAACTTTGGAAGGGGTTTCAAGATGTGTTTGGGATGTAGCTACGCTTGAGCACCGCCTTTCATCCTTACACGGATAGCCAGATAGAGTGGATCATTTAGAAACTCGAGGACATGCTCCATGCATGCGTCCTTGACTTTGGTCACAGTTGGAAGGATCACCTACCCTTGGTGGATTTTTTGTACAACAACAACTACCACTCCACCATCAGGATGGCACTATACAAGTCATTGTAGGGTCAACCATGTAGATCACCTCTGTGCTGGACTGACCCTGGGGAGTCAGCACTCGTAGGACCAGAGATGGTACATGCTATGATGAAGAAGGTGCATATCATCCAGGAGTAGATGAGGACAACACAGAGCAGTCAGAAATCGTATGCTGACAGGAGGCGGGGACCACTAGAGTTTGAGGATGGAGATCACGTTTTCTTATGGGTCTCACCTCGACGTGGATTATGGAGATTTGGCAGGGGCGACAAGTTATCTCCACTCTTCATCGGACCATTCCAGGTCCTCAACAGGGTAGGCGAGGTGGCTTACCACCTGGCTCTTCCACCTCAGTTGCACCGAGTGCACGAAGTCTTCCACGTATCTCAGCTGAGGAGATACGTGAATGACCTGACACATATCATCGACCACGGGGAGCTAGAAATCGATGACGAGGAGAAATTTGCGGAGGTCCCAGTGCAGATCGAATATTGACAGGATCGGGTCCTACGTGGATAGTCAATTCCTCTTGTGCTCATTCGTTGGCAGCACGGGAACCTCCAGGAGAGCACATGGGAGCGGGAGGCTCAGATGCGTGCACAATACCCTCTTTGGTTTTCCTAGTTTATGATGTAGCTTTATGGGGATGTAAATCCCTGAGGTGGGAGTAATATAAAGACCCGTAAATTTCAGGATATTTTTTTCTTAAATTCTTTTGGATTTTACGAGTACGCAGTTTTTGACGGCACCTGATTACGAGGCCCGGTGTTCCCATAATCACTTTTCGATGTTTAGCTCGGGTACGTTCAGTAAACGAATGAGTGATATTTTTCTATCTTTTAAACTGGTGCTCGGAATTGAAATCTGAGGGCACTAGTGAACTTGCAGTGGTGGTAATTTCTTAAGAGGACCTTTACCGAAGATGCGTTTGCACGAGAGAAGATGTTAATTTCTGTGGATTAAATGAGAGGTGAATAAAATTGTGGAACAATTTTATTTTTATATCTTATGTGGTTATAATCTACATGGGGAAGTTAGGGTGGGACCCACTAACATCCTAAATACCCATGTGAGGATAAATGTGAGGTGGGGCCCACACAGGCCCCAACCCTTCACATTTCCATAACTCTCATAAACTCCCATTTAAAACATGTTAACTCCCTTTAATTAAGTAACTCCCCCTCTCTCCCTCTTTATTGCATGCCAACACACACATTAATTAATTATTTGAAACTCTTCATTAATTAATTAAGGGTTTGAATTTTGTAAATTTTAATGCAAGGAATGATTAATAAAATAAGAGAAGCCTTATTTTATTTTTGAGGTTAGCATTTTGTGTTGAGATTTTGGGGAGAGAGCTCTAGTTTTATTTGAAGAACTTCGTCCTCAACAAATAACGTCACCTCTTCGACGAATACCATCGACTCGGCAACCCCGGTTTCTCCGTCCTCTTCTTCCTCCATGACAAGGGAGGAGACACTGACGTAGGAACTCTCCAACAATGTCACGTCTTTCAATCTTCTCTCCGTGAAAAAAAGGGGAGATGCCACTTCCTCCTCGGATGCTCTCCATCGACCTCTACGAACCCTCATCCCGCGACACCGACGCTCGTCATCTTTTCCTGAGGTAGGGTGTGGTGATTCAATTTTATTGAGAATAAAATTGTTCGTTGTGTTTCATGAACCTTGTGAATTCTTGGCCATGTGATACCGTCTAATGTGGAGGGCGCATGCCGAATGAACACGGCCCGACAACCCTCTGCTGGAACTTTATTTCTTTGGAATTGGAAACCGGAGGTGGAGGAAAAACACGGAGCCATCGTGCCATGCTAGGATCATGATGAAGGGAACTGGCGCCATCATGCCAGTTGTACGGAATGAACCGTAGCCTGCAACGCGGGCCGGTCCGGCGGAAGAACCAGTCGGCCCGTCGGTCGGCCCGGTGAAGTGGAGTCGCGGCGCCAGGAGGGTTCCGCGTTAGAGGACTGGTTGGCCCGTTGGATGGCCGGGCAGAGCCAGACCGTGGTGCCAGGAGGGTTCCACGCTGAGGAATGGCGGGCCACCCATGCGGGCCACTTGCGCTGAAGATCGGCTAGTCTAGCTGGCTGGTTCAGGGAAGGGCGGCCCCGCCTGGCGCCACCGGTGCAGAAGACCGGGGGGTCCCCCCTGGAGCCCGCTCATCTTCGGTCGAGCCAGCCGAGCCGCTCACCCAGTTGGGCCACGCTAGGACGGGCCGAGCTGGGCTGCGCCGGGCCGGGCCGAGCTGGGACGCACTGGGCCGGGACGAGCCGGGTTGCACCTCGCCGGGCCGGACCGTGCCACTCGGGCCGGGCCGCGCCACTTCGGGCCAGGCCGCGTCACTTCGGGCTGACTTGATTATTCCCTTCGGACCGGTCTGACACCCCTGCTGGGTCAGACCCATCAAAATAGGTCAACCCGACCCGTCAGCCCACTGTGCTAAACGGGTCGAGCCCGTTAATCACTTAAATGGGGTTAACTTAAAGACCGCACGTCCGATCGACACGCCGTCTATGGTACTAGGACTCTTTCAACGAGATGGTAATTTTTCAATACTATAAGTGAGTTACAGATGATTTTGGATATTGGCCGAGTTAGAAACGAGCATATTTCTAATTGGGCCCCTAGAATAAAAAAGCCTATATCTCTCAGACAAGGCATCCGATTGACATGCCTGCTATTGCGTTGAGTTCCTTTTGATGAGACGGAACTTCGAGATACATAAACTCCAGAATTTGTGACAGCTGATGTATCGACCCTCTTGGATCGTGGAGCGGACCATCCTGGAATCGAGCGTGCTATGTGCGGGAACCCTAGAGCAGGCTGCGACTACGATGACGATGAGGACTGTACATGGATCCTACATGGGTTCGGCAATGAGGATGACTGTACTTGGATCCTACGTGGGTTTTTTAGCGAGGACGACTGTTCATGGATCCTACATGGGTTCGGAAATGATGGTTACTGTACTAGGATCCTACATGGGTTCGACAGCGACGACTTCTGTACTTGGATCCTACGTCGGTTCGAAAGGGGAGATGATTCAAAGGCTACGTCTATCATATCCACCCCTCTTCGTGAGTATTATACCTATGTGAGCTGAGTCTTGGCATTCAATCAATATCACTGATATGATTGACTTTCTTTCCTGTGTGGATTGGGTTGTGCTTTCTTGTGTGGAATGGGTTGTACTTGGGCTCGTGAGTAGGAGACGAACTGGAATTGATGACTTAGGTATATGTATGGGCATATACCTTAGTAGAGTTGGTTGATACATCCTATTTCTATATTCCCATTTTGTTTTATCCTTTGTGGATTCTGGGAGACCTTCGAGGGTCTCGGGGTCCATACTGGGTATTGTATACTCACCCATGCACGGGTTATGCCCGCACTACGTGGTGTTGGTTGCAGACGACGAACAATGTTGATCGTGGCTGAGGCCTGAGTAGTGGGACGGTATCTGGAGGTGGACTATCAGGCGGGATGTACAAGGAGTGGATGTGGACCAGAGGAGCTGATGAGACCATCTGTACCCACCCTTCAGGTGGGATAGCTGGAGGAAAACTCAGTGGTTGGTGATTTACTTTACTGCTGCTGTACTTTCTTTTCATTTGTACTGTACTTTCAGTTGGGTTTGTATTCTGGCCCATTTTCATTTCAACACTTACTTTTTTATTCAGTGTACTTAGTGTTTACATCAGCTTGCATTCTCTATTATGTTTGTTTATGTATAGAGGCAATGCCTTCCCTTTTATCGGGATTTACACCTTTGGTTCTAGTCGCCACCCCTGGCCTATGGGAGGCGGGCTTGGGGTAGTCACGACACGGTCCCCGAGGATGGTTCATGAAATTTAGGTTCCAATTTGTTATAAAATGTTCCTAATTTCACAATAAACTGGACCTATTGATCCTCAAAGTTGTCTTCAGTTCATGTTTATGTTATAAATCATGTTTAATTGTGTAATAAATAGTAGGGTTGTAATTTTCTCAAACTCTAAGATTAGTATGGTATAACTCTCCTTCACATCATAGACATCTCCATATTTGCGGTACCATAAAAATTCTCCCCTATAACTCCATGATGTGGTCAATAGGTCCCTGCTTGATAGAGGGTTTCAAATATTTCCAATGTAAGAATCATTATGTTTCGTAAATGACCTTCATGCATGAAACCATGAAATATCACAATGTTCTTTTACACAAAGCCATATTTTAAAACATTGAATTCATAGTATAGGCAAAGATACTATAGTGTAACTAAATCTTGTTGTTATAAATAACAATGGTAAAATCCGTATGAATCCAAATAAATTCCTTACTCATCCCCAATAAAATCCTTACATACAATTGGACTCTATCACTTTTTGGAGTTAAAATCTATTCATAATTTTTCCCATGACTTCATGATGTAGATAGATCTTATGCGATATATTCTACAGATCGATTAATATTATATACCAAGCACTTTCCCACATTTTATAAATATTTTTAAATTTACTTTTATGTACCATAATTTTTTAAAATTCAATAAACTTAATACACATGGAATGATTCTTCTCTCTGCATCATGAGTTGGGAAAAATTCCGAAACATTATTCAATAGTTATTCACTCAAATATATTATGTATATTCCCAAAGGATATTACAAATCTTTATGGAGATTCAATGCCTTTTAAAAATTTCAAGATCCATACTTCTAGGACTTTCAACTCCCAAACACCTGTAAAAATAGCTAGATTAGATTCTAGACTATCATCAGTTAGAATAACTTCCTGGGTATCTACTCTTCTAGATCATACTCATCCAAAGATACCTCTAAATCGTTAAAGGGATTATCCTCTTCCATGATAAATTATGTAAGATAAATATTATAAAAAATTAAATTCCCTACAAACTCTATAACTTGTTTGTCAATTTTATGCATTCAATAACTTCAACAATCATTGTCAGCAAATCCAATACAAAAAATTATGGTTACATAATCTTACTCCTTTTGAATTTGTTAACAATAATACCATAATTCTTTATTCACCTTTCAACTCTGTAATACATCACAAAACACTGTGTGTACTTATGGTGAATTATACTCACACCCCTTTGTTAATAAAGTGAAAAGGTTTTAACATTACCAGATAGTTATTTTAAATCATACTACCCCTTTGTGTTTATCTATATTTTCTTTAAATTTCTCTCCCCCTCTATCTTTGAACTTCATAGGGTACCATCTTAGAACTAACCACCCCTCCCCCCTTCACCCATAAAAGTCTGAATTGGATTTTTAATGAGCTCTACAAGAGACTTATTGTGGAAATATGATTCATATTAACTTATAAAAAACATATATATAGAGTTTTTAATATTATTTATTCATAGATCCCTTGATCAGCCCACATGATTCCACCATTTTATAAACTAACACCCTTGGGATGTGATGGGGTGGAGTTTAGTGGTTTCTTCATTGACACTCCTTGTGTGAGAGTGTTTTTATTTTTATGTGCTCTTGAAATGTAGAGTTATGTGTTGTGTTTTCATGCAATTATAGCTTAGAACATGGAATTTTTTTATGGTTTAATTCTATTCATAGTTAAGGTTCATGGTTAGATGGAAATCATGTGGCCTACCGTAACACCCTAATATTCCATGATACACTTATTTCTAAATAATTCAATAGCTTTGGCTACAACCTATCTAACTAGCAATTTAAAAAGAAGTTAAGGATAGTAAAAACCAAATTATAAAATTTATATGTTATATAATTAATCAAATGTTTTTAAAACAATAAAAACTATTTTATAGATATAAGATACGAATTAATCTAATCTTACACATTTAAAGGATATTTTTTTCTAAAAACAATTTTATCACCATGTAATGGAAAATAAATTTTACATCCAATATTTTAAACTTTTAAAAATTAAATTTTATAGAATAAACGTTTTATTTGGAAGGGAGACACCAAAATTTATTTTGGATAATTTTTTGGTGTAGTTATGGAAACATTCTTATAGAAATGAATAGTAAAAAATACATCATTTTAATTCAAAACTATTTTTTCATCTATTTTATTTATATTATTAGATTATCATTTAAATTTAATTTAAATTATAATTAGATTATTTTTTTATTTAATCAAATTTTGGTCAATATAAGTAATTCCACTTTAAAATTTGATATAAAAACATGTCACTCTTTTGATGGTTTTTACTTTTAAAAAACCCATTTTCTCGTTTTGTGAGTAAGGATTATTTTTAAATTAATTACTGAATCTTATGTGTTTTAAATTTTGAAAAATGGATTTCCAATTTGGAATAATTGTGTCCAAATTATGTTAAGAGGTTAATTTTATTTTTTAGATATTATTAAAAGTAAATTTCATAATTTTTTTATTTCTGTTGCTAAGGATAAATTAGGTAATTAATGGTAAACATAATATTATCAAATTACCCTAACTCTTGTGAAAATCCTATTTTATGACTAAATTATACCATTACTATCTATTTTTATAAATGGAATAATTTAATGTACAATTTTACATTAATATTATTAAAATCAATGGATGTGACAAAATGTCATACTATCATTACTTATAAGTATAATAATTTTGATATAGAGATAAACAATAAAAAACTTTGATAATAAATATTATATGGAATTATGATATTATTATATAAATCATATTAGTTTATTTATAATGTTTAAATATTAAATAATAACCACTAATGAAGAAACAATAGTAATGGAAAAATTATTTTATTTATAGAAATATCAAATTAATAATATAAAAATATAAAACTAAATATAATTTGACATAATTAATGAAATACAAGAATTTAATAGATAACATCAAAGTTTTAGTTAAGTATTTTAAGTATTGGTTCGAAGTTATCATTTTTGTTTGATATTTTTTGAAAAGAAAATATTGAATAGTATCAAAATGGACATAAATGATACATTAAAATAAATAACATTTTACTAAATGTAATAAAATTCATAAAAATATAAGGTTCAACCAACTAACTAGGATAATGTTAAATATTTAATAAATGATATAATTGGTGTTCTTTTTTCATTTTATCGTCACTATATTAACACTATATTATAAAAAGACAGGTCAACATGGTTACAGTTAAACTGTTTAACTAAGGGTTAAATCCAAAATATAAGGTTAATTTTGTAACCTAAACTTTTCTAAAACACATTGGTTTATAGGATTTAGACCCATGAACATATTATACTAAAACAAACTCACTTAGGATCTATTTTAAATCAAAAATAAAATTATAATATACTAATATATTTGGACTTTCCAAAATTTCCCTCCACTCTCTTATAAAAGATAACCTCTCATATTTTATTCACACCTCTAAATCCCTTTGTCTCGACTTACCCTTGACCAATTATCCTCCCAAATTCCATAAATTCATCCTAGAGACCATAATTTTGTCATAAATTCAACTTAAGGAGTCTTTTTGGGAAAATCAAATGGAAAAACTCGAAGAAGAGCAGGTTAATGAACCCTCGACTAATGGAAAGTACAAGTTAAAGATTAATTTCACAATCTAATTATTATCTGAGGTTGTTTTACAAAAATATCTACTAATAAATCTTTATCACTTATGGATATGTTTCTTAAAATTTATTTCAAAATATTATCAAAAAAAATTAATGTAATTTTTACCCATGTTTAACTTTTTATAAAACATTTTGAAAGGAATCTTTCTGTCGTTTCCCAAACAAGTTACTTTATATATTTTATGACAAATTAAGGAAATAATGTTTTTTAACTTATATAGAGTGAACATATATTTTATGCTATTATGAATCCTTACCATTTTGAATATTCCTTTACAATCATAGAGGTCATTTTCCAAAGAAATGTTTTATTTTATAATTGTGTGACTTTTAAAGGATTTCATAGTAAAAAAGGAATGTTTCTCTCAAAGAGTTTTAATGGTTTTATTAGATTATTTTCATCTATTTCAATATACATTGTTGAATATTATGCTTAATTGAGTTTTATTTATTATGATACAATCTTCTATCTTGTAATGAAGGTTTTATGATAGGTTTTATTGTGAATGTTCTATTTTGATACCATTCATGGTTTAAGGATAAAGTATTAACATTTCATATGCTAGTTTTAATATAAATGTTTATGTGATGTTTCACCCTTTTCATATGGGGAATGCATTTGATTAGTTAGTGATGAGAGATGCCTGATATATCCCGTCGAGGAATCAGTAGGTCTCATGAGACAAACTAGTTTAGGTTTTTACACGTTTATGGATGGTCTTGGCATGCATCCTTTATAGTATGATTATGATGGCCGACATTATACATTCCCTCAATGTGAGATTAGTTATTTATATTACATGTGATTATTCAACTAGTATAATACCCTTGAGAATGTTTAAATGGAATTATTTTATTTATTCTTTCCATTATATGTTAAAGATTATGTTTAAAAGGATTTTGTTTCAATTTTATATATTTCCTTTAATGTTTATGCTTATTTATGATATATTCCACTATATTGATTATCCTTATTGAGCATCCGAGATCACCGATTTCTTATGTTTCATTTTTTCCTAGGATGAGAAGAAGTATATAATGATTAACCTTAAGGGATAGTCTAAGGGATATAAGTTTTTCAAAGAAGATAATATGTTGGTATTCATTTCATTATGTAATGTAAAACTTATGTTTGTATCTAGTTATTCCAACTATACTAAACTAATCGGTCCTTTAGAATTTTATTTTTATGACCATGATAATGTAAAAAAATAATTCAATGACTTTGGAAAAAACTAGGGTTGGGGAGTTATAGTTGGTATAAGAGGAAGTTTAGTAAAAACCCTGGAAACTATATTTAGAAAACACTATAATTAGGGGACCTTACCCTTAGATAGACTTTGAAGACAAGTTTAGAAAATAATCCTAAAAATTTAATTAATGTAGACATTATGTGGGTATTCCTAGTAAATACATCCATATATAGATACTATAGGTGGATGTGGTTTTGGAATATATGTACCTATATGTAATAGATCTGACACAGTGTTCAGAGATTGACTCAGGGTAACCTAGTACACAACAACATTCCTTAACAAAACCTAGTTTGACACACCCAAGGGTTCTTCTTAAGACAATTAACATGTTTTTTGAAAACCGTTATAAATGATTTTAAAGTAAATTTGTCCCCAATGAAACCATGTTTGTGATTATGAGATTAGATATGCATAATATTTTTAATTTATGTTACATATTTTTAAATTATGCATTATGATTCATAACGTAATCTAGTGAATGAATTTGTTTAGAAATGGTGCATAGTGGAAGAAATGGAAATCTAATCAACTCACGTAATCCAAGTAGGGATTTCCCTCTTATGCAAGTAAATTATATTAATGTAGGATTTGTGACTAGTTATGAACAACTTATTACTATACTAGGACAACTTACTTAGGTTATGAATTATAACCTTACCCATATAGAGCAGCCTAATCAATAAAGTATATATTCAATGTTAGATCAATTCATGAGAAAAAACCTCCAAAATTAAATTAAACGACAAATCAATTTTTTAGATGAATAATGAATAAGTTCACTGGAAAAAATATTTCTTGATTTAGGGAGTAACAAAATGGAAAAAGTTGTTATGGTGGTCTTTAGTCTATACAGATATTAATATCATTGGGGGTTATTAATTCCAAACAACAATGAGGATGAAGAGGTATCAAATATGGAATGAGGGAATTTAAAGAACTCCTCCTATAAAAATTATTTCCTCGTGATCTATCAGTAGATATTGATATTAAATTTATAAGTTTGAGGAAGAAGGAGGATAAGAATGTTGCAAAGTATGAGTCTATCTTCTCATGGTTAGAAAGGAATGATGCATACTACATACGTAACCCATGAATTAAGATGGATTGGTTATTTGATAGGTTTAAACCATACCTCTGATGGGCATTGGTCTCAAAATCTTTCTCATCATACAAAGATGTAGTCTCATGTGCTATCAAGACAACACGGTAATTAACTAAGTATTTGGAATTTAAAGTAAATAAACAAAAGAAGAGGGTCGCTGAACACTCTAAAAAAGGAAATAAAGGGAAGAATCCAAAAAGTTGACTTTACACCCTGTAGTAATTGTGTGAAGAAATAGCCCAGTACTTGCCTAAAGGGGAAGAGGGTTTATTACAAGAGTGGAGAAAGCGTCCACCAAGCTCACAACTGAATGGGAAAGAAAGAAGAAACCAATTTTTAATGATACAATTTTAAGGAGATGGGACATTATGAAAATGATTGTCCTAAGCATGGAGGAAAATTTCCCCAGAAAATTCCAAGGGATCAAGGCCAAGATTTTGTAAACAAAATTGTTGAGTTTGAAGTTCCAAATGATGTTATGGCAGGTACTTCAATCATTTCATCAAATTTAGACAAGGATTTATTTGATTTTGGATCCTCACATTTCTTTATATCTTCCCAGTTTCTTTAAAAATTTTATATTTCCAATTCACATTAACAAGGGAGTTGTTAGTAAAAACCCATAAGTGATGTCTCATTACAACAAATATGTGTCAGGTAGTTCCCATTATGGAATATAAATGTTCTTTATCTGTTGACTTTATCATCATACATATGGTAAAATTTGATAGAATCCTATATATGGATAGGCTATCAAAATATGTTGTGAAAATTTACTATAAGAAAAAGGAAGTTATGATTTGTGATGAAGATGTATATTCCATTATCTTTAGAGTATAAACATCATCATCTTATTCTTATCTAGATACACCCCCTGTAGTACTTCGGAATGAAATTCTTGGGGATGAAGAGAAGACAAAACCTACTAATCATCAAATTGAGGATGTTCATATTGTACAAGAATACGTTGATGTATTTACAGAGGATTTACCTGGACATACTCTAGAAAGGGAGGTTGGATTTTCAATTGATTTAATTCCTGATGAAAGGCCAGTATCCAAAACTCCCTATAGAATGGACATTGTATAATTAGTATAGTTGAATAAAAAATAGAGGCGATGAGTAGTAAGGGATTTATTTTCCCAAGTGTTTATCTATGGGGATCCCCAGTTATTTTTTTAATAACAAATATGAATAAATGAAAATGTGCATTGACTATAGATAAATCAACACAAATACATTAATGAAAAAGTATCCTATTCCTGGAATTTATGATTTGTTTTTTAATCTTCTTGGAGCTCAATATTTTTAAAATATTGAACTTCATTTTTGATATCACCAATTGTGTGTAAATAAGGATGATATTCCAAATATATAATTCCAAACAAGGTATGAGAATTACGAGTTTACAGTAGTTCCATTTTGACTGACTAATCCACCCTTTATCTTCATGGATCTAATGAACAGATTGTTCAAGGAATATCTTGATGGTTTTTTCGTAGTATTTATTGATGATATATTGGAATACTCAAAAATCTATGAAGACCCTTAGAAATATTTTTGGATTGTTCTGAAGATTCTTATAAGAAATGAACTATATGAGAATTTTAGTTAGTGTCAATTATGGTGCAGGGAAATTTCTTTTCTTGGTCGTATTGTCTTGAAGGATGAAATCTATGTTGATCATATAAAGACAAAGGAAATCTCATAATGTCCAACGCTGATAAGTATAACTGAGGTACACATTTTTACTGGTTTCATAGGTTACTATTATAATTTCCTCTAGAATATATCTCAATTAGCTAACCAGTTAAACAAGATCACACGTAAATGGGTTATATTCATTTGGACAAAAGATGGTGAAGAATGTTTTGAAGAATTGAAAATAAGATTAGTCAATTTTCTAATCTTGACAAAACCATCATGAAATGATGGGGTTTTTATTTATAATTATGCATCATGGAAAGGGATTTATTGTGTTATTGTATAGAAAGATAGAGTCATTGCTTATGGATGAATGTAATAAAAAATACATGAATAAAACTACCCAACTCATGATATTGAGTTATCAGTATAAATATTTTACCTGATGATATGAAGACACTATCCCTATGATGAAATATGTCATATATATATAGATCAAAAGAGTTTGAAATATATTTTCTCACAGAAGGAACTCAACATGAGACAAATAAGATGGATTGAACTACTCAAGGATTATGATTTCACAATACACTACCTCCCAGGGAAGGCGAATAAGGTGGTAGAAGATTTAAGATGAAAAGAACATGGAGTTATAAGTAGAATGAGACTTGAAAGGGATCATCTGTTCATGGATCAAGTAAATATGGATATGGGTATTATTCTGGAAGGTGGAACATCACTAATTTTTCAAATAGTTTCAAAACCATCTTTACTAGAAAAGATAAAAATTAATCAGTTTTAGGATGAGGATTTTCAAAAAAATTAATGTTTTCGATGATGGGAGATCAATAGTCTTCATATACGAAGTTGGAGTTTCAAAACATGGAAAGTGACTATGTGTTCCCTCTATACCTGGGCTAAAAAGGGAATTATTGGATTATGCTCATTGGTCCAATTTCTCTATAACCCATCGTAGAAATAAGATATATAGAGATTTGAAGGAAAATTTCTGGTGGGACAACATGAAGAGGGATATTTTTTTATTATATTTAAATATTTTTGGTTTGTTAGTAGGTGATGGCCGGAAGAAAACATCTTAGAGGAGTCATGCATCCTCTTCCAATACCTATGTTGAAATGGGATGATATTAAAATTGAATTTTTCATGGTGCCACCAAAGAATCCCAGAATAAATGATGTGATTTGAGTTATTATTGACCATATTACCATATCTGCATATTTTCATGTTATAAGATAATATTTACCACATGAAAGTTTAGAAAATCATTACATTAATGAAGTTATAAGACTTTATGGTGTACCCCTATATATTGTTTCCGACAACGATCCTCATTTTACATGAAGATTCTAGAAAGGTCTTCAGAAGTCCCTAGATACTGAGTTTCATTTGAGCACCACCTACCATCCTCAAACTAATGTACAATTAGAACGAACTACTAAAACTTTAGAATATGCGTTGATTTCTTTCTCAGTTGAATTTAAAGGTATGTGGGATCAATATTTACCTATAGTATAATTTTCCTATAACAATATCTTCTACCAAAGTATTTAGATGGAACCAAATGAAGTGTTATATGGAACTATATGTCATACAAAAACTTGTTGGGATAATTTTGGTGAAAGAAAACTCATAGGCCCATAACTTGTTGAATAAACAATGGAAAAGGTGAAGATTACCCAAACCCATATTAAAAGAGATCAGAGTAGGTAAAAGAGATATACCGATATCCGAAGGAAGGATTTGGAATTTCATGTAAGATATCATGTTTTCTTGAAGGTATCTCAATGGAAGGGTGTTATATGATTCAGTATGAAGGGTAAATTAAGTCCTCATTATATCATACCTTTTGAAATTCTTGAGCAAATTAGAGTTGTAGATTACCGTTTAGAAATACAACCAAGTCTCTCCAAAGTTATTGATGTGTTCCACATATCATTATTAAAGAAATACATTCTGCACCTAATGTATGTACTCACTTAAGATGAAATATAACTAGAACCCGATCTTCCTTAATGTAATGATGTTATCAATATTCTTGACACCAAAAAATGAGTGTTGCGAAATTAGATGACTCATTCAGTAGATGATTTATGGAGAAACCATAAAATTGAAGAAGCGATGTGGGAAACTGAAGAAATTATGATTGATAACCACTAAAATATTTTTATGAAGTGATATTATAGAAATTTCAAGGAATAAATTATTTTAATTAGAGAAGAATTTAACACCCCAAGCTTCCACAGTTGGATTATTTTTAAATAATTAATATCTTGTGATGAAACCTATCAGACTAGACGTTTAACAAATGGTTATGAATAGGATTAACCAAATAATTAAATTTATATATAATATAATTAATAATTTTTTTCTAAAAATCATCCAAATTATTTTATATTTATAAGTTAATAATTAATCCAATGTTACATGAAAAAAATGATCGCTCGACACTGCACTCCTGGCTGCACCGTTCTCTATGTAAACCCTAGGGTTTCCTTGCTTCGCGAATGGGCTGCTTCCCTGAAATCTCTTTCTGATTTCTGCTAATGGATGATTTAGACTCGGATTGGTTGGTGGCCAAACTTGCTTGCAAGATCCATGTAAAAATGGAAGATCCACCACTGTTGGTTCAACCGGAAGGTATTTCTTTCGTTGAATCCCTGCGTGGGGTGGAACACTGCAATGCCTCATCTGCGGGTACCCCACTCTCTAGAAAGCTCGATGATAGAAAATTTTTGGTGGAGGATGATACCGAAGCGCTACAACATCGATCGCAAATGTGTAAGTTTTCTATTTTAGGTCGCATCACGTATCTAAAAGGTGATAAACCACGGTCCAATCCAAAACACAAAGCCAGAATTGCACACACTTGGGGTTTCGCAGATTGGAAGATGGTCCCTATCGGCAAAGGGTACTTACACATGCTGTTGAAATCGCAGGAGGCTCTGGACCTCGTCTGGAGATTTGAAAACCATCAACTTATGGTCAGGGTTCTTCGTATCTCTGACTGGGAATACACCTTCAATCCATATTCTGAAAGGAATTCAATGGTGCAGATCTGGGTAAGACTCCACGGATTAAGCTGGTATTTTTGGCCTCCAAAAATCCTCAATGATATTGCATCGTGCATTGGTACACCTTTGAAAATAGACCAACTCACTATGAATGCTGAGACTGGCCTCTATGCGAGGGTGATGGTGGAGGTAGATATCTTGGCCAAAGTTCCGGAGGTCATTACCTTCATTTCAAACGACATGAAAATGGAGGTTCGAGTTGAAACAGAGCGTATGCCGCCATATTGTGAATTTTTTAAGATTATTGGGGATTACATTCGTAAATGTAGGGTGGTGAAAAGCCAGGTGGTTCAAAATAAAGTGGTTCTGCCCGCTGATGATGGTTGGACGTAAGTGAGCCGCAAGAAGAAAACCAAGAACCCGGTGTCAGATCCTATAGATGTCCCTAAAAAAACATGCAGAGGTCTGGGTTAAGAAAGGAAATTACCTAGGTGAGAGCTCGGGGGTCACCTGGGTGGAGCAAGTCGATGCTGAAGAGGATGTCGAATTAGAACTTGAAATCCAGGACGATTTACAAAAAATGGTTCTGGATGGGTGCGAGTATCAGAATGACACAGAATCTGCTGCTCTGATGGCCATGGATAATGGTACCCCACAAGCAACTCATCAGGGGAATCATCCACTGCCTGGGTCAGATGGTCCACCACAGGTGCCTCCATTCTCTTCTTGTGTGGCTCTGGAGGCTGTACTGTCGAAGACAGTGGAGACTGTGTCTGATAATTCTGCGACCCCTCAGAAAGCTGTTCCTATTAATGTTGTATCAGTAGAGACAGAAATAAAGACAGTTGATCCTACAATTTCTGCCTCCAAGGTTGTTGTTCATGCTTCCCCTCAAGGTAATAGTTCCTTAGAAGTTCCAGTTTTTGGCATTCTTATAACTGAAAAATGTTTAGACTCTCATGTTACACCTTGGTGCACTAAACCGATTTATCATTTTGATAAAGACGTAACAGTGCAATTGGCTGGGGCAATGGACTTGCAGGACAGTCATGTATCGTCCATTACGCCTTAGTCAAATGATCCTATTGAGAAATTGGGCACTAACATGCCCCCACCAATGTTACTGTGTCTGCCTCTAATATCAATGGTTGTTATTTCTCAGATGTTGCTAATCTTTTTCCTGATGCCACTTTGAGCAAACAGGATATGAAGATCACTCCAGCCTCATCTTCCAATATTTGGAGATCGAAGAGAAAAAAAGGCTCGAGTGGATCTAATAACAAAAAAGGCCCCAATGGCTCCAAGCATTGATCTTAATGGATGTCATCTTTTGGAATTTCCAGGGTATTTCTAACTCTGGAACATTATCTACTCTTAAAAGATCCATTTTGATACACAAACCAAATCTTTTTGCAATTGTTGAACCAAAAGTGAATTTATCTTTTAAATTTATGCATCTTACTTCCTCTGGCTATAATTTTATAGGTTCCTGCAATAATAGTAATATGATTGACTCTCTTTGGATTTTTTATCATGCTTCTTTGAAAGATGTTAAAATTCATAATTGCTCAAATCAAATGCTTACTTGTGAATATGTTTTTAATAATCTCCATATGTTCTGCACTTTTTTTTATGCTAAAAACCAATATCAGGACCATCGACCTCTTTGGAATGACCTGTCTCATTTTGCTGATAACTCCACTGACCCTTGGTTAGTTCTTGGGGATTTTAATGCCATCCTTCCCCCCAGTGAAAAAATTTGTCCCTCTCACTCCCAAATCTCTTCTAGAGAGTTTAGAGTCGCTATTGAGGACTGTAATTTGGTTCAGGTTAATCTCACAGGTGCTAAGTTTACTTGGTATAGAATTCACTATAATAGGATGGTGGCCAGCAAAATAGATAGGTCCCTTGTGAATCTTAAAACTCTTGATGCCTGGGACTCCGTTTCCAGCATCACCTTACATAAACTCTTCTCTGATCATCACCCTATCTTGGTCATCTTCCACTCTATGCGGGCCAAGGTGAGTATTCCTTTTAAATTCAATAATTCTTGGTCTAGTGACGTAGAGTGTTCTAGGATTATTCCCAATTTCTGGACCTCGATGAATCATCACACCGATGCCTTTTCTTGTATCAGAAAGCTCAAACAACTAAAGCTCTGTCTTAAAGGATGGTGTAAGGATAAATCAATGCAAATTGATAGAGACATAGCCAATATTGAGACTGATCTTAATAAAATTCATAATAATGAAACCCATACTAACTTCTCTTCAGAACCTCAGTTAGAGATCAATATCTCTACGAAACTCAACTCTTTGCTTACTCTCAATGATAACATTCACAAATAGCTCTTCAAAACTAAATGGCTCTCTGATGGAGACTATAACACTAAATTATACAATACACTTCGAAGGGTTAGGAAGGTCTGTCGTCCTCTATATTTTCTAAAAAATAATGACATCCTTCTTGACTCTAAGGCTTCCATTGCTAACCATGTGGTAGACTATTTTGAGAATATTTTCAATGGAGCTTGTTCCAACAAGGACCTTATCCCTGGAATTATCCCTACTTTAGTCCTGGAAAAAGACAATGATTTTCTCCTAGGCATTCCTCTTGATCACGAAATCAAGGATACTGTTTTTGGTCTAAATCCTGACAGTGCTCCTGGGCCTGATGGTTTCAATAATGGTTTCTTCCAACTCCATTGGGATGTTAATCAAAAAGATGTTTGCAAGCTGGTTCAGACTTTTTTCTCGACTGGTTTTCTCCCCCATGGTATCAACACTCAATTCCTTACCTTAATACCCAAAGTTCCCAATGCCTCTAAAATACACCTGTTTTGGCCTATCGCTCTCATCAACAGCATTTATAAAATTATCACTAAGCTCATTGACAATAGACTCTCTCCATTGTGTAATATAATTGTTTCTTGGAATCAGTTTGGATTCATCAAAGTGAGTTCCATTCAAGACTGTATTTGTCTTTCTTCTGAATCCATTAATGCCCTTAATAAAAAATCCAGAGGAGGAAACATTGCCATCAAGCTTGAAATTCGGAAGGCCTTTGACACTATTGACTGGGGTTTCATTTTCGAAGTTCTTCAGGCTTTTGGATTCAATGATACCTTCATTAGGAGTATAAATTCTCTCTTCAACTCATCTTCTATTTCTATCCTTATAAATGGATCTCCAAAGGGTTATTTCAAATGTTAGAAAGGAGTACGACAAGGTGATCCTCTCTCGGCCATTATTTTTTCCATTGCGGAGGACTACCATAGTCGTTTCCTCACCTCTTTGGTTCACTCTAATAAGGTTAAGCCCATTCTGGCTGCCAGAAACCTCAATGTCCCATCCCATCTCCTTTATATGGATGACATTATTCTTTTCCTTAATGTTGGAAAGCACAATATCTCCATTCTCAAACCTACTATTTCTCATTATGAAGAGGATTCAGGGGAATCCATCAATTGGAGAAAATCATTTATTTTCTTCGGTAAATCCTTCCCAGATTCCAGAAAAACTCACATAATTGAGAGTCTCGGTATCAAAGAAGGGTCATTTCCTTTTACTTATATGGGTGTCCCTATCTTCTGGGGTCGACCTCGGACATCGTACTTTAATGATCTAGCTTCCCATCTCATTAATCAGCTTTCTTCCTGGAAAGGGAAAACTCTTTCTATGGATGGTAGGATCTTCCTTGTGAAAGCTTCTATTGTCTCAAAAATGGTTTATTCATTAATGATTTACAAATTTTCTATCAGCCTCCTTAAAAAAATTAATAGATATATTAAAAAAAAAATTATGGATGGGGAGTATTTTGAAGAGAAAACTGGTTACTGTCCCCTGGTCCACCTGTTGTAATCCTATTGAAAATGGAGGGCTTGAAATTAAGGATTTAAAATTATTTAATCAATCCCTTTAGGCCAGGCTCACTTGGAACGTAATTAACAACAAAGATGACTCCATTTCCATCCTAAAACACCGTTTCATGTATAAGCTCAAATACCGCAACTTGAGTAATGTTAACTCTTCTCTCTGGCCATCCATTAGATATTCCTTTACCAATATCATGCACAACTCTAGATGGATGCCCTCTTCTGACTCTATGCTGAAATTCTGGCTTGAAAACTGGACTGGTGTTCCCCTTAATTAGATTATTTCCTCTAACGAAGTTCCCGATTCTATAAACTCATCAATTAAAGATGTTATGCACTCTCCTCATTTAGACATCCCAGATCATATCAAAACTGTGGTTGATGATTACACCTTCTCTACAGATGAAGACTGTCTCCTTTGGGAACCAGCTCACAATGGTCTCTTGGACTCCAAAACCTATTACAAGAACCTATTCTCCCGCATGGAATCCAACTTCCCTTGGCTGAAGTCTTTTGATAAACCCTGGATTAAGCCCTCCAGATTTCATCTTTTTTGGCGTATTTCCCATAACAGACTTCCCACTGAGGTATGCCTTCAATATTTTGGGGTTCATCTCAGCTCTAGATGTCCTATTTGTCATAAACATAGGGAAGACATCAATCACTTGATTTTTTCCTGTGCTACTGCCTCTGCTCATTGGAATTTTGTTACTGACATTTTTTATTGCACATGGTTAATTGTTGACTCTATTTGCTTGCTTCTCAAATTTTGTGTGGAGATGGATCTTTCGCCGCAGATTAAAAACCTCTTCCTTTCTACTGTTGTTGAGATTCTTCACATTATCTGGTATGATATAAATTATATTATACACAATGGTGTCTCATCAAATCTTAATGCAGGTTGCTCGATAATTCTAATTGCTATTAGGGATGCTTCCACTCTTCATAATTCCAAATGTGCTAACTCGGTTGGTGACTTTGGAATTCTTCTTCAGCTCTGTATTAAAGGGAACTACAATCAACCGAAGCATCCATTTGAAGTGTTCTGGCATACTCCGATCCCAGGCTGGAAAAAGATCAATGTTGATGGAGCCTCGAAAGGAAACCCTGGTCCCGCGGGATGTGGAGCCATATTCAGAGACTACATTGGTCATTTCCAGGGATGCTTTTATGGTAGCTGTGGTTATGCCTCTACGCTGGAGGCGGATATGCTGGTTGTGATCCATGCGTTCAACTATGTTAAATTAAAAGGCTGGGACAATATCTGGATTGAGAGTGACTCCACCACCATAATCCATGACATTTGGAATGGTGTGATTCATATTTCCTGGCCTCTCACAGTGCTCTAGAAAATCTACCTTATTTCTCTTCAGGAGATCAGATACATTGCCACCCACACCTACAAGGAAGCTAACAAGGTGGCGAATGGGCTTTCTAACAAAGGGATCAACCTGGCCATTACGTGGAGTGATACTTTACCGGCTGATCTCCTCCCTCTATATGAAAGGGATTGTCATAAAATTTCCTATTTTCGACTTCTGTAATTATATTCCTATTTTTTAATAATATTTTGTGTCATGGTCTCTGACTAAGACACAACCTTTTAAAAAAAAATCCAATGTTACATGTTAAATGACTATTTCTTCTAAAAACAATTTTACCAACTTTTAATGTAAAAACAATTTTAAATATAATATTTTACACTTTTTTATATTAAATTTTAAAAAATTAACTTATTATTTGGAAGTGGGATATTAAAATTTAGTTTGGATAATTTTTTGGTGCTTTTCGGATAACTATCAAATTTTAATGAATAGTGAAAATACTACATTTTAATTCAAAAATGATTTTTCATATAATATATTTATATTGTTATATTAAACTTTAAATTGGTTTTAATGTTATAGTTAAATTATGTTTTTTATTATTAAATATAATTTTGGTCACTAAAAGTAATTTCACATTGAAATTTATGTAAACACATGTCAATATTTTGATGGTTTTTACTTTTAAAAAAATCTGTTTTCTCATTTTGTCAAGGGATTAATTTTAAATTAATTACTACTACTTATTTTTATTAATTTTTAAAAATGAATTCCGTATTTGGAATCGTTGGTTCAAAATTATATTAAGTTGTTACTTTTATTTTTTTAGATATTATGAATAGTAGATTTAGTAATTTTTTTATTACCACGGTTAAGGGTAAAACGGGTAATTAAAGGTAAAAATAATATTATAAAATTACCCTAAAACCTTTAAAAATCATATTAGATGAGTAGATTCTAACATTATTATCTAAGGATCTAAATTGAATCATTTAATGGACACTTTTCCATAAATATGACAAGAATATTATCAAAATCAATAAATGTGACAAAATGTCACACTCCCATTTCTAATAAGTATAATAATTTTAATATAGAGATCATGAGGAGATATATTAGATCACAATTATTATATAGAAATATTAAATAATTATCTACATCATATTAGTTTATTAATAATTTTTATATATGATATAATTAACAATAATGATGACATAATAGTAAAGTAGATATTATTTTATTAATAGAAATATTAAATAAATGATATTAGAAATATTAAAATAAATATAATTTGACATAATTAATGACATAAAAAAATTTATAGATATAATAGACATGCTATTTACATTTTTTAAGTATGTTTTTGAAGTTATCAAGTTCTTTTGATATTTTTACTAATGAAAATATTGAACATTATCAAAATTGACATAAACGATACTTTAAAATATATAATATTTTATTAGAAGTAATAAAATTCATAAAAATCTCATGTTTTCCAAATAACTATGGTAATGTTAAATATTTCATAAATTATAATATTTGGGTTATTTTGGAATTTCAAAGTAACTATATTAACCCTATATTATAAAAATACAAGTAAACATGGTAGGAGTCAAACTGTTTAAATCACGGTTAAATCCAAAAGATAAGGTTAATTTTGTGAACTAAACTTTTCTAAAAATTATTGGTTAAGAGGATTTAGAACCATACTAATATTATTATCAATATACATCACTTATTATATATCTGAAAATGAAAATAAATTTATAAAAAATTAATAGTTTTAGAGTATCCAAAAGTGTCCCTCTCCTCTCTTATAAAAGAGCACATTTACATCTCTTTTATTCACTCCTCTAAATCCCTAGGGATCATACAAAACCAAATAAATTATCCACCAAAATTCCCTCACCGAATCATAGATTCCATAATCTTGGTATAAATCCAACCTAAAGAGTCCGTTTTTTCAAATCAAAATGAGACACTCGAAGAAGATGAGGTTAACACACCCTTGACTAAAGAAAAGTATAAGGAATGAGTTAATTTCACAATTTAATTATTATCTAATGTTTTTTATTGGTAAGTATTTGCTGAGACATATTTACCATCCATGCCCATGTTTCTTAAAATTTATTTCAAGATTTGTTCAATAATTGTTTAAAGTCATTTTACCCATTTTGAATTTTTTTAAATGTTTTGAATAAAATCCTTCAATAAATTTCAAAATGAGGTACATTATGACCTTTTTGAAAAATTAACGAAAGAATGTGTTTTTAACATATACAGAGAAATCATCTATTTCCCACTGTTATTATGCCTTACCATTTTGAAGCATCCCTTACAAGCATACGAGGTTATTTCCAAAAGAAATGTTTTTTGATATAATTGTGCATCTTTTAAAAGATTTCAAAGTAAAAAAAGAGAAATTTCTATAAAATATTTTTAATGGTTTTTTAATATTATTTTCATATATGTTGCAATACATTGTTTAATTTTATACTTAATTTAGGTTTATTTGTTATGATACAATCTACCTTATTTTATTGAAGGGTTTATGTTATGTTTGACTCTGGATGTGCTATTCTAATAACATTCATGGTTTATAGTTAAAGTATTAACATTTCATATGCATGTTTTAATATGAATGTTTATGTTATGTTTCACCCTTTTCATATGAGTAATGAATTTTAATTAGTATGTGATAAGAGGGGATCACTATGTCACCTCAATGCATCAATAGGTCTCCTCAGACAAACTATTTTGGGTTTTTACCCGCTTATGTAAGGTCTTGGAATAAGGCCTTGAGAGAATGGTTATGATTTACGACATTATGAATTTCCTCATTATGATATTAGTTGTTGATATTACATATGATTATTTGACTAGTAAAATATACATGTGAATTTTTAAATGGAAATATTTGATTTATTCTTACCATATTATACTGAATATTATGTTTAAAAGGCTTGTGTTTCAATTTTATATCTTACCTTAAATGATTATTCTTATTTATGATTGATTCTTCTATATTGTTTATCCTTACTATTCATCTGAGCTCACCCCTTTGTTATTTTTAATTTTTCCCCAGGATACAAAGAAGTGTATTATGGATGACCATCTCGAATAGTCTGAGGGATATAAGTGTTTTGAAAGAAGATACTACGTTCGTTTTCATTTCGTGAGGTAATGTAAAACTTATATTTTTATATAATTTTTAGAAGTAA
Organism: Viscum album; assembly: GCA_963277665.1. Lineage (NCBI taxonomy): Eukaryota > Viridiplantae > Streptophyta > Magnoliopsida > Santalales > Viscaceae > Viscum > Viscum album. The sequence continues at coordinate 2,124,824,180 of OY728121.1, read as the reverse complement.
AAAAAAACTGATCGGCCATTTTGGATTTTATTTCTTATGATCATTCCTATGTAAAAAAATAATGCACCAACTCTGGGAAAATGGGGTTGGGGTGTTACACCTACCTTCATGAGGAGCCATCATAGATTATTTGGAACTATGCACAGTTTTTTAGCATGAGATGCACATGGTTAAGTAAAACCATGTGGCCCTAAGGAGGGACCTTTATGGGTACCGGGTATGTTTGAGCTATGGAACATGACTTGCAAATATTTTCGTAAACTGTACAGAAAGCATACTGTTGGATCTGTAGTTTTTGACAGGTCCATCAGCAAGGATACTATATGATTTGAAAAACCATGTGGGGAACCCCAGGAGGCTTTGTAAGGCCTGGGTGGTCCTAGAGTGAGGCATACATTTTTTTAATTGTGGGTTCTTTCAATAATAGTTATCCACCTTATGGTTCTTTGGGAGGTAGTGGAACCTGCACGGTTGGTGCATAGTTTGTCTTACAGTGTGGTCAAACCATGTGGGTTGTCCAGGTGTTTAAAAATTTCAGCAATTACCATTTTTACCATTTGAAATAAGAGGTATTTCACCCATCTTATTCGCCTCTTAAATTGGCCACCCCTTAGGATCCCATGGGGGTGTTCCATCTTCCACCTCTCTTGATTATTTCCCATCATATGGTGTTTTCCAAGAGATTTTTAGTTAGTTTCTCGTATTTTTCCCTTATTTTCTTTATATCCCTATATTATCTTAGATTTTTCTTCCACCATAAAACCAGGTAAACATGTGGATAAATTTTAGTGTTTTGGGTGGATTTATTTATTGTAATTTTGGTGTATATGGTTTGTATACACTGTTGCCTCTCCTATGGATGAGGTATCCATTAAAGGTGACATGTTTCAGGAAATTTCATCTTTTTTATCGCTTCTTTGAGGTAGGTTTTACTATTAAAGTATTTCATTTTATAATTATAGTCATGATTTTACATTATAAATTCCCTTTTTATGAATGAATAATTATACAAGGCAACTTTGTGATGATTTGGAACCATTTAGTGGAGTTTTCTGCTTAGCATAATTGGTTATATATGTGAATTCCATGTTTTATTATTTAAGTTGAATTTTTTTTCTATGCTATGATTCTAGGGGAATTAGTTATTTGTTTTTGATTTTTTTCATGTGGTGAAATGGGTATTTCCCTTATTTTGGTTTTCAATGTGTAAACAAATGGTTTTAAAGAGAATTTGGTTTTGAATTGAGGTGTGGACCTCAAAATGGTTTTCTAGGGGTAATTTACTACATTTAAAATGGTTATATGAAATTTGTGTGTGTGTTGAACCCTATGAACATCCTTATTGGATTGATTCAATTTGTTTTGGTGTAAATGGTTGGCTTTTGAACTTATTTTTTTCAAAAAGAGGAAGACCCTTGTTGTTGGGTTGATTTGAATCATTTTAAAAGAAATTGTTTATTTATTTGGACCTATTAAAATGTTTTAAGAGGTGTTCTTATGAAATTTGTGATGTAAATAAAGTCATAGCACATGTTTTATAATTTAAAAGGAGAGATCCATTGTGTATGGATTACTTTGAAATGTTTTAAATGTTTGGGTGTTTTCATCATTTTCTGAATGGTGTTTGGAAAGTTTTTCATGATATGTGAAAGGTATTGGAATTCCAAGCCTTGTTTTGGTGTTAAAGGTAGGTAGGAACCATTATATTAAATGGTGAATGTGGATGGGACCTTTGATTTCCCCTTTCTTGTTACCCCTTATGTGAGTTTGTGGGACAATGTGATGATTGTTTCACCCCTTGTGTATAAATGTTCATGTTATGCCTTTTTTTCATGTTATGTGTATGGGGATTTTCATCACAGGGTGCTAGAGGTGATAATAGTTATGGTTAGTTCTTATGTTTAGACTTATATTTTGTTCAATATGTATCACTTCTCTTATTGGTCATGGGGTTTTCGGTACTATATGGAAGATCTAATTTGGTCCTCTAGTTAGTTCACACCCAGCTAGTTGCACAACAGTCGTACTATGAAAAGGGACTAGGTGGGGATTTATCATCATAATGATGCTGTTGTGGGATAATTGGATGATTTTTATGGACTTGGAATATTAAGGTAGAGAGTTTAAGTGATTATAATCTTATATGGTAAGATTCTTGAAATGTTAGTGACTTAGGGTAGGACCATTAAAGATTTGTTTTCTTGGTTTGTTAATTATTTAAGGGGGATTTATCAATCCCTTGATTATATCATTTTGATTTTTTTTGATATGGAACATTTCATTCTTATGTTTCATTTTAATATGAATTTATATATATATGTTGTGCCTTCTTGTTGTGTTTAACCCATGTGAGTTGGATTGTTTCCTTTGGAAATTATTTTTCAAAGTTGTTTTTGAAAAACACTTTTTAACTTTTAATGAATATTGAGTAAGTACTTTGAAGTGGATTTCAAAATTTGTTTTAGATTCAATGTTATCATCATCCAATGAAATGTTTTAATTAACTATTTTAATTTAATTAAAATAAGTGTGAGTTGTTTTGAGAAATGATAATGGTGTGTGTGGGTAGAAATAACTTTGGTAAACTGCTTTTTTTTACAATGTATTTGTCCTGTTTGGGAAAATGAAGTGATTTTTTTTGAAAGTGGAGTGGGGAATTTCTTTTATTTTCATACATTTTATATATATAAATCTTACTTTTTAGCTTTATTTTCAAACAAGAATTAATTAATTCTCTTATAGAACAAATTGCATTATTTTGGAGGTTATGGGGACCTGCTGGATTTTTTCGCTCATGCCCACAAAATTTTAGGTTCCAGGTCCATAGTTGGATACTTCGTGTTCATCATTTCTGACATGGGGTTAGTTGGGAGGTGGTGAGAAAATATGTAATGCCTTGACCCTAGTTACCCAGAGTTGGTGCATTATTACATAACATTGGCATGATCACAAGGAAATCATGTCTCAAAAGACTGATCAGTTTAGTATTATTGGAAACAAGATTCATACATATGTTCAACTTTACAGCTTGAAGAGAAATACAACACAAATATATTTCATTAGAAACATCCACGCCTCCTAGATTACGTCTGAAGGTCACTCATAACTAACTTCTTCATATCCTAGGAAAATGTAACATAAAAAAGGGGTGAGCTCAAATGCTCAGTAAGGGTAAGTAATACAGTGGAAAATGGAATAAATATTAATCATGGTGAATAATTGAAACCACATTCCTTTACTAATAATAAACATGAATACTTTTATGGAAAGAATATGAGATGAGTAAATAATTCCATAATAAATCATAATCATGGGTATTCTACTAGTCGAATGACCACATGAACCATCAATATTATTTCCATAATGAGGGATTGTATAATGTCGGACATTCTGAAACATTTTGTCAAGGCCTCGGCGAAGACGTCTAAATATGATTAAGGACTCGGCCAAAACCATAAGTCAAATTGGGAAAGGGCCTCGTCCAATTACACATCTAGTTGTCTCGTGAGACATACTGATGCATCAAGGAGCTATAGCAGGATCCACCCGTCACTTACTAAGTCCAATACATTCCTCATATGAAAAGGTATAAACATATCATAAACATTCATATTAAAACTAGCATAAAAAATGTCAATACCTTAACCATAAATCATGAATGGTGTAAAAATATCACATTCGCAATCAAACATATCCCAAAACCTTCAACATAATATGGAAGTTTTGTATTATAACAATTCAAATCCAAATAAACTTAAAATCCATCAAAAGATGTTGACAAAGATGAAATCAAAACCCTTTTTAGAGAAATATCTCTTTCTATTTTGAAATAATTTAAGAGTCACATAATTATAAAATAAAATATTTACTTTGAAAATATTCTTATAATCTTTTAAGGGAAGCTTCGACGAGTTTATAACAGTAGAAAATAGTTGCACCCGCTGTATAAGTTAAAAAAAGACATTCTTAACTTAATTCTGTCGAAAAGGTAAAAAAGGACCTTGGTTGGAAAATGATGGAAATATTCCTTTATAAACATATTATAAAAGGATAACAAGGGTATAAATTAATTTAACCCATAGTCTATAAAATAGTTAGAATGTTTTTAAATACATTTTTAAGAAAAATGGAGGTGGATGATAAAGAGGTCCCAGTAGATAATTACATATAAACAACCTCAGATAATGAAGAGATTGTGAAATAAAACCATACCTTATAATTTTCTTTGGTTGAGGGTAGGTTAACCTCCTGTATAATTGTGAAATAATTGTTATTAAATTATACAAGAATCATATACATTAATATGATATCATATATGATCTTTTAACATTGCTTTGTTAATAATATCTTAGTATTATTGTCGTTTTAGGTGTTGACTTACTCATTTTATTTTATATTTTTTGTTACATAAGCCATGTTTGTTATGGATAGGCTGTATCTTATTCATATACATAATTAAATCAAGTCTTTAAATATTATTTTTAATCATCAAATTAGAATTAGACTTGAATGGATATGATGGGGAATGAATCTCATCACGTTCGTGGAGACGGTAGTCTGTACGTACGCACAAGCGACAATATCATTCTTTTGATATTAAAATAATATATAATTGGATGGTATATCATATATAAAGAATAATTATCATGTTATATTTATTATTTACATGAATTAAACATCATTATTATATCCATCCAAATAATATTGTATTGAATAACAATTACACCACGACGTGGAGACAGTCGGCCGTACGTACGCACGTATGGTGACATGTCATTCAAAGGATGGATAGAACACTGAATATGGTTGTACCATATTTATAATAACATCACAGTATATATAATATACTGGAGTTATTATTTTAGAATGTAAATAATAAAGAATGAAGAAGTTGAAGAAGAAAGGAACATGAAAGAGGTTGGTGAAAACATTACCTCTTCTTCGGGTTCTTCCTTTTGATTTGATCAAAAGGGATCCATAGGTTGGCTTCCTGATCAAACGAAGGCCTCTAGGTTGAAGTGTGGTAAGTTGAGAGAATATTTGGGCAGGGTTTGGCCGAACAAAAAGGCTTAGACGGTGTGAAGAATTGGTTAGAAGTGGTGTCCTTTTATAAGGGGGAGGAGGGGCTCTTTAGGAAAAACTTAAAGTATTAATTTATAATAAATTCATATTTTGTTTATAATGGCTAAAAGTGGATTATTAAAATTATAAGGTGGTTATGGGTCTAAATTCTTTCAACCAATAGATTTTAGACAGGTTTGAGTCACTAAATTAACCTTATCATTTATATTTAACTCTTAGTTAAATAGTTTGACATTTATCATGGCTCTTTGTATTTTTATATTATATGCTTAATAAACTTACCATATACATCCAAGAGAACCCCAAGTGGTTAATTAATGTTAAACCTATCATTACATAAGTATCTTGGCCGAACCATAGATTTTTAGTAATTGAATATCAATTAATAATATAATATTTGTTTTAAAAACTCTTTTATGTCAATTTTGACACTATTTGGTATTTTATTTTTTTGAAACTCATAACAGCATGATTACATCAAAAAAACATAATTAAATCTATACTAACATGTCATATTAACCTATAAAATTAGTGTAATTTATAAAAAGTTTCAAATTAAATTTAATTGGGTATTTATATTATCAATTATTTTAATATTTCATTAATTAGGTAATTACTACATCACCATTGTGTCATAAATAAATTAAATTATTTAATGTATAAAAATTATACATAAATTACCATTATATATGAAATTTTTTTATATTTCTAATGAATATTTATAATTGAATTTATCTTATGTATAATACTATAATAAAAATGTTTTAGTTAATAAACTTTTGTTTTAACTCTTTTAACTTTTATTTGAATTAAATAATAATAAATGTCCTAATCTAATCCATGTGGACCTAAATGATAATATTTTATTTCTAAGGTTGTTTTTGGTTGAGATACACTTGTCCAATAGAATTAGGACATGTGTTAGGGTAATATTAATATCATTTTTACCCTTAATTTCCATATTTACTTTAAACCTTGGTAAATAAAAGTAAAAAGTTACTATTCCTCAAAAATTATTTTTGTCTTATTTAACCTCATTTTACTCCTTGATATTAATTGCGTCTCTCAGATTTTCAAAATTCCACTCACAGAAGTGGTAAAATTATGTTTTATGTGAATTTCCAAATTCTCCTAGGAGGTGGGTAAAAGATGGTGAAAAGATCAATAAAATTTTTATATATCTAAAATTATTCAAAACTAACTCCAATGAATTACATTGAACTTATATATGTATTATGTATCTATTTTGACTTTAATTAAATTTAAATAAAATAAATAATTATTTAAATAAAAATTCGGCTTTAAACTATTACTCAGTGTTTTTTCACTATTCATCAAAAATTGAATGTTTTCAGAAAAATACCAAAAATACACCCTAAGATAATTTCGATATTCCAAATCCAAAAATGAAGTCCATTTTGAAAGATAAAATTTATTGAATTTCAAAATGTGGGTATTACTATTCATAACGGCCAGTTTGATTGTTTGAGGTGTGTTAGAACTCGATGTTGCGTACAACACACGCTACAGAATTATTCAAAGAGAAGTGTACCGTAGAAGCTTGGGGTGTTACATTCTCCCCTCCTTCAAATAATTTCTTCCTAGAAATTTCTAGAATACTACCGCATGAAAAGACATTGGTGGTTCTTTATCATAAGTTCCTCGGGTTCCCATGTCGCGTCTTCCATCTTATGGTTTCTCCATAGAAATTTTACCAAACGAGTCATCCGGTTTCTCAGCACTTGTTCTCTTGTATCAATAATCCTGATGGGCTCTTCACAATATGATAGATCAGGTTTTAGTTATAATTCCTCATAAGTGAGTACATGCATTGGGTAAGTCATGTATTTTCTCAACAGTGATACGTTGAACACATCGTGAACTTTGGAGATATTTGGCGGCATTACCAAACGGCAAGCTACAACCCCAATTCGTTCTAGAATTTCGAAAGGTCCTATGTACCTGGGACTCAATTTACCTTTCTTACTAAAACGTATAACTTACTTCAAGGGAGATACCTTTAATGAAAACATGATCTCCCACATGAAATTCCAAATCCTTCCTTCAGTTGTCAGCATAGATTTTTTGCCTACTTTGAGCTGCTTTGATGTGGTTTTGGATTACCTTCACCTTCTCCATCGTTTCCTCCACCAGTTCTGGGCCTAAAAGTTTTCTTTCACAAACATCATCCCAAAAAGTTGGTGTGCGACATCTCTTTCCGTATAACGCTTCATATGGTTCCATATGAATACTCGAATGGAAGATATTGTTATAGGAAAATTCTACCAGAGGTAAATATTGATCTCACATAGCCTGAAAGTCAAGTGAGCAAGATTTCAACATGTCTTCTAAGGTTTGAATAGTCCGTTCTGATTGTCCATCAGTTTGAGGGTGGTAGACAGTGCTCAAACGAAGTTCAGTATCCAAGGCCTTCTGAAGACTTTTCCAGAATGTTGATGTAAAACAAGGATCATGATCAGAAACAATCGATAGGGGTACTCCATTAAGTCTCACAACATCATTAATATATATCCTTGCTAGACGTTCAAGTGTTAAATCTTCCCTTATAGCAAGAAAATGTGCTGACATGGTAAGATGATCAATAATGAACCATATTGCATCATTCCTTCTAGGAGTCTTTGGTAGTCCCATGATAAAGTTCATCGTAATTATATCCCATTTCCACTCTAGTTTGGGAAGAGGATTCATGACTCCTCCAGGCTGTTGCCTTCCAGCTTTCACTTGTTGAAAAACCATACATCGTGACACAAAATCAGAAATCTCCCTCTTTATATTGTCCCACCAAAAATGTTCTTTCAAATCACTATACATTTTGGTGCTCCCAGGGTGTATAGAGAAATTGGAACTATGAGCATCATCCAAAAAATCTCTTTTTAGATCAGGTATATTGGGAACACAATGTCTCTTCCCAAATTTCAAAATTCTATCTTCATACACATAGTCACTCAATCTCTCATAATTCATAGCTTTAATCTTCTTTTGAAACTCTTCATCACCGGTCTGAGAATTCTTTATCCTTTTTAATAAATATGGTTTAGAAACCATTTGAAAAATTATTGAGGATTCACCTTTTATTGGGATTCCCATATCCATCCTTACTAGATCCATGTATATAAGATACTTTTCAACTATCATCTTGTTCAAAACTCCATGATTCTTTCTACTCAAAGAATCTTCCACCTTATTTGCCTTCCCCGGGTGGTAGTGTATCGTACAATAATAATCCTTGAGTAGTTCAAGCAATCTTATTTTCCTCATGTTCAGTTCCTTCTGTGAGAAAATATACTTCAAACTCTTGTGATATGTATAAATCTCTCATTTTTCACCATAGAGATAGTGTCTCCAAATCGTCAAAGAAAAGATTATAGAAACTAACTCAAGATCATGAGTAGGATAGTTTTTCTCCTGAATTTTCAGCTGTCATGATGCATAGGTAATAACTCTATCATTCTTCATAAGGACACAACTAAGTCCTTTCTTCGATGCATCACTATAAATAACAAAACCGTAATTTCCTGATGGTAGAGTCAAAATATGATCATTGTCTAATCTTCTCTACAGTTCTTCAAAACATTCTTCACACTCTTTTATCCAAACAAATTTAACCCCTTTATGTGTGTGCTTCATTAACGGGTTAGAAAATCGGGCAAAGTTCTAGAAGAAACGTCGATAATAGCTTTCTAAACCAATAAAACTGTGTACCTCAATTATACTCGTCGGTGCAAGCCATTCTTGGATTGCCTTGGTCTTAGAAGGATCAACAAAGATTCCATCTTTAGAGACAATATGTCCATGAAAAGAAATCTCCTAAAGCCATAATTCACACTTTCTAAACTTCCCATATAATTCATCTCTTCTCAGAGTCTTCAGGATAATGCGCAAGTGATTTTCATGATCTTCGTAGAATTTGGAATATACCTAGATATCATCAATAAATACCACCACAAAATCATCGAGATATTCCTTGAAAACTCTATTTATTAGATCCATGAATACAGAGGGTGTATTAGTCAATCCAAAAGGAATTACTGTAATCTCTTAATGCCCGTACGTAGTTTGAAATGCTGTCTTCGGAATGTCTTCCTTTTTTCACACAAAACTGATGGTATCAAGATCGAAGGTCAATCTTTGAAAAGTATTGAGCTCCATGTATTTGATCAAATAAATCATCAATTCGAGGTAGGGGATACTTGTTCTTTATTGTTATAGCATTGATTTCCATATAGTCGATACATAACCTTATAGATGTATATTTATTCTTAGCAAAAATGACAGGGGATCACAATGGAGAAACACTAGGGAAAATAAATCCCTTATTACTCAATTAATCTAGTTTTTTATTTATTTAAAATAATTCCACAGTGTCCATTCTATAAGGGGTATTCGATATAGGCCTTGAACCAGGAATTAAATAAATGGGAAACTCAATTTTTTTGTTCTGGAGGATGTCCATGTAAATCTTTTGGAAACACATCAACATATTCTCTCACAATAGGTACATCCTCTATTTGAACATTCCTTTCTTCACCCAAAGTTATTTCATTATATTCTTCCCTAATAATTGAATTTAGTTAAGCTACTGGGGGTGGATCTAGATAAGAATTAGGTGGTGAAGATTCTACTCTAAAGAAAAGGTGTTCATTATCATCATAATAAAAAATTGTAACCTCCTTCTTCTTACAATATATTTTCACATCACGGTCCGAAAGACAATCCATACCGAAGATTATATCAAATTTAGTCATGGGTATGATAGTGAGATAAACAGATAAAGAAAATTTATATGCCCTAATGGGAATGGATCCACAGAATTTTTAGCAATGATACTTCCCTTAGAAGTTTTAACTTACAAATCCCTTGTTAAATTTATTTGGAAATATCTAATTTTCTTAGAAAACTGAGAATATATGAAACAATGCTATGATCCAGAATCAAATAAAGAATTTTCTAAACCTGAGGAAACCATTAAATTACCTGAAACCACGTCTTTCGGGGCATCAACCTCAAAAGTAGTGATTGCATAAGTTTGGCCTTGATCCCTTGGCCTTTTCTGAAGTAAGTTTCCCTGACGCTTAGGACATTCATTTTCATAATGTACCATCTCCCTGCAATTGTAGCTTTGAACATTGGTAGTGTATTTATTCCCTTTACAATCACCACCTAGATGACATTTCTGTCCACATTTGTAGCATACTCATTTTCCATTTAGACAGGTACCAGGGTGCTTCCTTACATAATTATCACAGGGTGGAAATTCAATTCTATTATTCTTCCCTGTTTCCTTATTTCCTTTCCCATAGTTTTCAGTAGCTCTCTTATTCTCTTTCTTTGATTTAATGTCATAAGACCTAGAGAATTCCTTTTCTGCCTTGATAGCACACAAGACCATATATTCGTATGATGAGAAGGATTGTGATACTAATGCTCGACAGAGAAATGGTTTTAACCCATCAAAGAAATGATTAATCTTACTTTTTTGGGTTATGTATATAATCTGTAGCATTCCTCGCTAACCATGTAAAGTTAGCCTCATACTTTGGAACATTCTCACCCTCCTTTTGCTTCAGACTCAGAAATTTCCTTTCCATATCCGCTCGATCATCATGAGGAAACTATTTTTCTAAGAAAGTTTCTTTAAATTCCCTCCATTCCATATTTGATACTTCCTCGTCATCCTTTTTGTTTTGAATCAAGGACCACCACTGATCAGCATCTCCAGTTAGGCGGTAAACTTCCAGAACAACTTTTTCCCTTTAGCTACTCCCCAAGGCTTGAAATATTTTCTCTATGGAGTTTCTCCATTCCTCAGCCACTATTGGATTTGTACTCTCATTGAATGTTGGTGGTTGTTACCTTATGAAGCGATCTAACATTGATCCTCCATGTTGTGGGTCTGGGTGCTCCATATGGGTAAGGTTATTATTCATAACCTGAGTGAGTTGTTTCAGTATGGTGATTATCTGATCAGCACCAGTTGCATCACCAGCTCCACTATAATTATCTTGAGCAGGAGGGAAATCCCTATATGGAGTGTGTGCGTTGATACAGTTTCCATTCCTTCCACTAGGTGCCATTTCTAAACAATGGAATAAACTAGAATAGTTTATGAATCTAAATATATAATTCCAAACTTCTAAAACACTTAACATAAATTCAATAGTTTATAGATATACCCCATAATCATAAAAAAAATTCTTTGAGGAATTATATACTCATAAACACTTCATAATGGATTGTAAAGAAAATGAGAACTGTCCTAAGCGTATCCCCTAGGAGTGTCGTAACCAAGAGTGCAGCAAGGCCCGTTGTCATGCACCAGTTCCCGTTCGAGTCTAGCTCAAAGCGGTGTTTTCCGGTTTTACCCCTTTGTACATCTGTGCCAGAGCCGCCACTACCTGCTCATATCCAGGCAGGTATGTATTTCTTGGAAAACTCACAAAATCTCTACAATACCAAAATTATAGGAAGTTCTTATATACTAATCCTCAAAGTCTATCATAGGGTTTTGTGCTCTAATCAGAGTTTATCTAAATCTAGTTTCCAAGGTTTGTACTAAACTTCCTCTGATACCAACTCTAAGGCCCCAAACCTAGTTACCCAGAGTCGGTGCATTATTACATTACATTGTCATGATCACAAGGAAATCAAGTCTCGAAAGACCAATCAGTTTAGTATTTTTGGAAACAAGATTCATACATATGTTTAACATTACATCTTGAAGAGAAATTCAAAACATATATATTTAATTAGGAACATCCAAGCCTCCTAGATTATGTTTGCAGGTCACTCATAACTAATGTCTTCATATCTTGCGAAAATAAAATATAAGAAATGGGTGAGCTCAAATGCTCATTAAGGGTAAGTAATACAGTAGAAAATTACATAAATATTAAGCATGGTGAATAATTGAAACCACATGCCTTTACCAATAATAAACATGAATACTTTTATGGAAAGAATATGAGCTGAGTAAATAATACCATAATAAAACATAATCATGGGTATTCTAACAGTCAAATGACCACATGAACCGTCAATATTATTTCCATAATGAGGGAATGTATAATGCCTGACATTCTGAAACATTTTGTCAAGGCCTCAGCCAAGACGTCTAAATATGATTAATGCCTCGGCCAAAACCAAAATTTAAATTGGGAAAGGGCCTTGGCTAATTCCATGTCTAGTTGCCTCACGAGACCTACCGATGCATCGAGAAGCTATAGTGGGCTCCACCTTCCACATACTAAGTCCAATACATTCCTCATATGAAAAGGTTTAAATATATCATAAACATTCATATTAAAACTAGAAAATGAAATGTCAATACTTTAACCATAAATCATGAATGGTGTAAAAATAGCACATCCACAATCAAAAATATCACAAAACCTTCAATATAATATGGAAGTTTTGTATCATAATAAATCAACTCCAAATAAACTTAAAATCCATCAAAGGATGTTGCCATAGATGAAATCAAAACCCTTTTTAGAGAAATATCTCTTTCTATTTAGAAATCACTTAAGAGTCACATAATTATAAAATAAAACATTTACAATCAAAATATTATTAAAATCTGGAAAGGGAAGCTTCAGTGAGTTTATAAAGGTAGAAAATAGTCGCACCTTCCATATAAGTTAAAAAAAGACATGCTTGCCCTAATTCTGTCGAAAAGGTTAAAAAGGACCTTGTTTGGAGAATGACGGAAAGATTCCTTTATAAAAATCTTATAAAAAGATAAAAAGGGTATAAAGGACTTTAACCCATAGTCTATAAAATTGTAATAATGTTTTGAAATACATTTTTAAGAAACATGGAGCTGGATGATAAAGAGGTCCCAATAGATAATTACGTATAAACAACCTTTGATAATGAAGAGATTGTGAAATAAACCCCTAACTTGTAATTTTACTTGGTTGAGGGTAGGTTAACATCCTATATAATGGTGAAATAATTGTTATTAAATTATAAAATAATCATATAAATTAATATAAAATCATATATGATCTTTTAACATTGCTTTGTTAATAATATCTTAGTATTATCATTGTTTTGGGTGTTCACTTACTTGTTTTATTTTATATGTTTTGTTACATAAAAAGTGTTTGTTATGGATGGATTCTATATTATTAATATCCAGAACGATATCAAGTCTTTATACATTATTTTTAATCATCAAATGAGAATTATACTTGAATGGATACGATGGGGAATGAACCTCATCACTTTTGTGGTGACGGTAGTCCGTACGTACGCACGAGAAACAATATCATTCTTTTGATATTAAAATAATATATAATTGGATGGTATATCATATATAAATAATCATTATCATATTATATTTATTATTTACATGAATTACACATTATTATTATACCCATCCAAATAATAATGTATTGAATAACAATTACACCACGACGTGGAGACGGTAGGTCGTACGCACACACGTATGGTGACATGTCATTAAAAGGATGGATAGAATAATGAATATGTTTGTACCATATTTATAATAACATCACAGTATACAAAAGATACTGGATTTATTATTTTAGAATGTAAATAACAAGTAAATAAGAAGTAGAAGACGAAAGGAACTTGAAAGAGGGTGGTGAAAACATTACATGTTCTTCAGGTTCTTCATTTTGATTTTATCAAACGGGCTCCGTAGGTTGGATTTATGATAAAACTAAGGCCTCTAGGTTGAATTGAGGTAAGTTGAGAGAATATTTGGGATGGTTTTGGCCGAACAAAAAGTCTTTGAAGGTGTTAAGAATTGGTTAGAAGTGGTGTCCTTTTATAAGGGGGTGGATGGGCTCTTTAGGAAAAACATAAAGTATTAATTTATAATAAATTAATATTCAGTTTCTAATGGATCCAAAGTGGTTTATTCAAAGTCTAAGGTGGGTATGGATCGAAATAATTTCAACCACTAGATTTTAGACAGGTTTGAGTAACTAAATTAACCTTATCATTTATATTTAACTCTTAGATAAATAGTTTCACATTTACCATGTCTCTTTGTATTTTTATATTATATAGTTAATAAAATTACCATATACATCCAAGAGAACCCCAAGTGGTTGATTAATGATACCCCGATCATTATATAAGTCTCTTGGCCAAAACTTATATTTTTAAGAATTGAATATCAATTAATAATGTAATAATTGTTTTAAAAACTATTTTTTGTCAATTTTGACACTATTTGGTATTTGATTTTTGTGAAAATCATAACAGTATGATTACTTTGAAAAAACATAATTACATCAATACTAACATGTCATATTAACCTATAAAATTAGTGTAATTCATTAAAAGTCTCAAATTACATTTATTTGGGTATTTATATTATCAATTATTTTAATATTTCATTAATTAGGTAATTACTGCATCACCATTATGTCATAAATAAATTAAATTATTTAATTTCTAAAAATTATAAATAAAATACCATTTTGTATGAAATATTTTTAAATTTATAATGAATATTTACAATCGAATTTATCTTATGTATAACCCTATAATAAAAATGTTTTAGTTAATAAACTTGGACTTTAACTCTTTTAACTATTCTTTGAATTAAATAATAATAAATGTCCAAATCTAAACCAAGTGGACTTAAATGATAATATTTTATTCCTAAGGTTGTTTTTGGTTGAGATAAAATTGTCCAATAGAATTAGGACATGTGTTAGGGTAATATTAATATCATTTTTACCTTTAATTACTCTATTTACTTTTAACTATGGTAAATAAAAGTAAAAAGTTACGATTAACCAAAAATTATTTTTATCTTATTGAACCAAATTTTACTCCTTGATATTAACCGTGTCTCTCAGATTTTCAAAATCCACTCAAAGAAGCGGTAAAATTATGTTTTATGTGAATTTCCAAATTCTCCTAGGAGGTGGGTAAAAGGCGGTGAAAAGTTCAATAAAATTTTTATATATCTAAAATTATTCAAAACTAACTCCAATGAATTATATTGAACTTATATATGTATTATGTATCTATTTTGACCTTAATTAAATTTAAATAAAATAAATAATTATTTAAATAAAAACTCGGTTCTAAACTATAACTTTGTGTTTTTTCACTATTCATCTAAAATTGAATGTTTTCAGAAAAATACCAAAAAATCACCCTAAGATAACTTCGATATTCATAATCCAAAAATGAAGTCCATTTTGAAAGAGAAATTTTATAAAATTTCAAAATGTGGGTATTACTATTCATAACGGCTAGTTTGATTGGATGAAGTGTGTTAGAACTTGAAGTTGCGTACAACACAGGCTACAATATTATTCATAGAGAAGTGTACCGTAGAAGGTTGGGGTGTTACAAACTAGATGATGCATGGAGTTGGTTTTGGGAATATATCATGTTTTTTGGTTGTACTAGTTTTCTTTTCAGTTATTTTTGTTCCTAATTTGGTGTACCTACTTTTTTCTCTTTGTTTATGGATTTTAATGATGTATATGAAAATGGGTGGGATTATGGTACTTGGTTATGACCTATTAGCATGTGGTTTATTTATTTATGTTGCTGTATCACTAATTTGGGAAAAATAATTCCCAAAGTAGTTCCTATGGTTCCTTGGAACTTATCCCCAGCCCATGGGGATCAGGAACGCCCTTTGAGCCTTATGGAAAATCAGGTCGGGTGCCGATTTGAATGGAATCCCGAGCAGGTTTGTTACAAAATGGTACTAGAGAAAGGTTTTTGTTTTCCTTGAATAAGAACCTAATTATCTTATGTATCCCTTATTATTTGGGGATGTTCTTATAGGAATGAGATTAAGGTTGTTTATGTCACGAACCGAAAATTGTTTCCATCTAAACTAGCACCTGACCTATCCTGTGGCAAGGCTCGAAGGGAATTCCCAATCCCCATGGGATGGAACAAGTTTCTGGGTATCTTAAAAAGTTATTTTGGAATGATTTACCCAAATTTATAAACATAAAACAACAAGCGAAACCCAAAAACCAAATCTAGATTTTTCAAACCAAAAAATCATTCACTAAAATTCAGAAATGAAATTCCCAATTTTAAGAAATATTTAAATACCATTAAAAAGATAAAAAAAATGCCCAAGAACCTACACATGGAAATAGGCACCGCCCTCAAGCCATCACCACAACACTGCATCAGAGGGGATTGCTAAAACCCGAACCATTGACACAAAAGTTGTACCAAAAAATACGATATAAATAACCAATTATACTTACACCCAAGGGTGTATGTAATGTGTGAACCACAACCTAGTCTGATACCACCACTAAGAGATTCCATGTGATTATCATTCCATGATGAAAAGCTTTCATTTTTTATAAGCAAGAAATTATAGCTATAATTTCTTAATATACAACTTTAAATAAAAACAATTTTTAAATGGGCTATTTCAAAGAATCAACACTTTTAAATAAAACAACAAAGATACTGAATTTTCCAAACAAATATACCATATTATGATGGTAAATATAAATCATCTAATGAACACAAGCAATAAGAAACAACCCCTGGGCACTAGCTCATTGTGAACCCCAGGTACCTCATATACTAGTGAGAGTGACCATCACAATATACATTATCGTGCACAAGAGACACTAGTTGGGATAATTCCCATAACCTAGTGGCCCCCATCATCATCATCATAGTTTAGTTAGTATTTTCATCTTCAATCTTTCTACATGAAACTACGGACAAACCCCACGAGATCCCAAGCATACTAGTACATGTCCACCCACCTAGACACCCGGGTTTCCCTCTTGTGCTCAAACAAGTTCAACATTCCATGAAATATAATTTGAACATGAAAACCCAACTTACAAATCACACATTAACCAAACATCCCACATGTATATCACACAAGTCACATAATCCCCTTTTTCATTCAAATTCATTTTCAAATCATAGTCACACCAAAATAGCACACAACACTTTTCACATTTTTTAACACTTTCACAAATCCTTTAGACAATTTTAGAAATCCTTCCCAAGACATTACAAATCATATAAAATCCCACACGTATATCACATAATACCCTTCTCACCTTAAAAATTCATTTTATCATCAAACTCACATGAAACCGTCCACAAACATGTTTCACACCCACATCACTGTTTAGTAAAACATTTCAAATATTTATAAAAACATTTTAAAAATGTTTGACATCTTAAATCACCACTTTACCCTTCAAAAACCCATATTATGTGAAAAAACTCACCCAAATGGTATATATACACCCATTAGCACTTTTTTTAATAAAAATAAAATATTTATAATTTTCATAAAACAAACCCAAGGGGTGTAACTATGTGTTACACACAAAACCCATTTCAAAACCCACTTTCAAGGCCAAAATCACAAGAATACCCTAGAAAAATTGAAATGGTAAGCCATTGAAACATTATCATGTTATAAAAAATTACCTCACATATTACCACAAAAGATACCCATGAAAAACACATATTTTCATGAAACTCATTCAAGGAGTGGAACCAGGTTTTACAGATAACACCAATTCAAAAACCCAATTTTGAGGACCACAAGGCCCCAAATCATTTACCAACCATATTTATAATCTCATTTCAACAATAATAAATCACTTTCATATTTTATAAAAAACACTCAAATATTACCCCAAGAGTCACACATGAACAACACCCAATTTCAAGCTAAAATGCAACTATAAAATTAATCGAATAACCAAATCCATAAAAACTAGTTTTCATACCACACAAAACATATGATGAACATGAAACATATGTAAATCAATTATGATAACTCATAATGTAATTTCTACATATGGAATACCCTAAATTTTGTGTCAAAACCCTTAAATCATGGCGTGAAAGCTCAACTGCACCTCCGTTGCACCACAAGGGAGATACATCCATCCCCAGACCACAAAATTTGACAAAAAAGACACCAAATTAAACCCTAGGTTCGAACCCTAACTTCAGGAAATTTTAGAACTTCACACTAGAGAGAGGAAACAATAAGGATAAAGAATGAAATGAATAGAGAAACACTTACTTTAAGTAATCTTGGAGTTTCCCCACCAAAACCCCATCAAAGATGTGTTCCAAAAGACGTTGTGGGATCTTGGAGTCCTACCATGACTACTGGGGTCGAATGGGGGATGAATGGAGTGGATTTGGGTTTATTCTGAAAGGGATAATTTATAAATTCAAAATGTTTTTAATGACCTAGACAACTTTTCACAGTTTGGTGGAACAGTTTAGTTAACCCTATGGCTAAACCATGCATCCTGTTATGGCCAATCAAAATCATTCCATTTTCTTTCAAATTCAAGGGGGTACAAGGGGGAAACAAAGGGGGAATGATATGCCATTTATAGGGGGAAATAATACCCAAAAGAAACCATCTATTTCACCCCAAAACTCATCCAACTCATGGGTACAAACCACCTCAACAACATACCCCATGAGTGGTTCCACTAGGAGTGTCACAAAACCAACTACAAAACACCACAAAATAATAATAATAATTTGAAAAAACAAAAGGCCAAGTGTCATACAATACCCCCAAGACCCAACTCCTAGATGAAGAACATATGACACACCAAAATTTCAATCTTGGAACACCCGAAAACCAAGAGAAAGATAAGAACTGAATAAGGATTTGAACCCAAGAATGGAATTAAAAATCCATATGTGATAATTCTCCCCACCATAAAGATATCCACTCCTAGAAATCCACAAAAGGCCAAAGCAAAAACCCAACCCAACTGAGAAAACAAGATTTAATCCTCTGCCAAGCGTCACCCCCAAAGGCCAAAACACCTACAGTGATCAATTAAGGAAGGAATAATCTCATAAACCTAAACTTACACCACATTAATAAAACAACCAAGCACATTTGGACTTTATCCCAAAAAACTCCTCAAAATCTATCCGAAAAAGTCTCATGTAATTTACCTGAATGAGAAACAACATCGAACTAGGGCACAATTTCTTTGCTATAACTAAACTATTGGGTGTTCTCCAATACCTATGTTTACCTAATGAAGATGTAGGTAGTTAGATAGCTTCGAAAACTACTACCTACCGCAAAGAGAATACTAAGGTCCAATCTGAGTTACTAGTATGGTAATATAGAAATGTCTCCCCACCATAAGAGACAACTCAAATTTCCCTAAGACAGGATCAGGGCACTAACAGGTGGAGGCCCAAACAGACTCCCCGATACAAGGGGTAAACCCCCATGAGACCTTTCCAAAAGAACATACATAAAATTCATAGTGGGTCTCCCCAACGTAAGAACCAACCATCTAAATCAACCAGCACATGAGACATGGAATGATCCCAAAAAATAAAGATTTGGGGAGACCACATAGTTAGTCCATATAGTTTGGGAAGTCATGCGCTAACCATGTGGATAATTATTTATGCATAACTTCCGGGCACATGACCACTACTAATCATGCACAAAATGTGTGCTCAACCATGAATACATTAGAGGTTTCAACTATTAAAATCTTTCATACTGAGGATAGGACTTCGTACAAGGGTTTGAATGACCCTAAGATTTCACCTGTCTACCAGCCAGCTCCACTCCGGGACCTATGGATGGAGCTCAAATGATTAAAGAATCTTCGGCCTCACAGTTAGGCTTTGGAAACCCCCCGAGTGGAACTTTTTCTTCCAGTGCTACAATAAACTACACCACAATTCCTGATAAGTTTACCAAGACAAGAAACATTCCAAACTCACTTAACCCTAACCCAACATTTCACTGAAACAAGGTCTTAGATGATGCACACAAATCACACCTTGTTTCTTCAGGTAGTAAACAACAGAAGGAAATTACACATATAAACACCTTCCTGTAAAAAATAGTATTTTAATGTTTTTACAATGGATACATACTCCCAACATAACAAATACTCATAGAGGATTGCAATACCTTCACCCTAATAGTCAAATGAGCACCCTACAACACAAGGCATCACCAAACAGGACCATTGCAATAGATATAAACCATACATGGAGGGATACCATATACCACATCCCCAAACATCATAGAATTCATGAAAGTGGCCATAATATCCTCTCATGACCCAATTTCCCACACTGGTGGTTTCACATAAACTTATCCACCATAGAATCTATGAAGGACCCAAAGGCCCTTTTAGACACCATCCAAATAATCATCCACACTAAAAAACCTACACCACATTCACCTTCAATGAATAAGGTTACATAAGAAACTAAGGTCTCTTTCATCCTTCCATGAGCACTCTCCTGCTACAAGAGGACCTGAAAAATCAAGAAAGGAAATGGTATAAACTCAATCTCCAATGCTCAGAGAAAAGATTCCTAATATTGATCAACTATAAGATTTTCCAACAGTGAAACAATCCAGGTTTCACTTTAGTAGTGCACTAACCCTTAATGAGGGCGTACCTTATCTAATGAGAGAAACCAAGGACCCAAACAAGATGGTACATTGGTCAAAACATTACACAAACCAAAAAACAAACATATGAAGGGAACCATTGTAAAGGTTTCCTAATCATTTCTATGAAGATACCACTAACCATCCCCTCAACCCAACATACTGACCGAACACAAACCCAAAACACCATATAAATAGGAGGGATTCTTGGACTCAAAACATCCCAATACATCCAAATTAAAAAAAAACATAATACACACCCTCCCAAACCAGTCATCAAGACATCAAGTTTTCATTTAAAAATGTTTGTTTTAAAACAAAAAGTTCAACGGTTAGCGTATCCACCAATGGTACCCCATGGGCCTCACACATGCTTGTTTTCATGCCCCTCCAAGAACCCTCCTCATATCCATCCTAGAAATCATCCATCCATTCCATCAACCATGAATTATCCCATATAACCTCATGCATTTGTTCTGTCATGAAAATACCAATGGTTAAAACAAATATTATTTCCACTTTTCAAAACCAAAACGGTCAACCAATACATCCTTTTTCTCAAGACTACATTCCACGAGTTCAAAATCCCAGTTTACAACTTAAAAAACATTTCATAAAGGAAAACCATTTAGATAGGAATTCAATTTCATGTTACTCACATTAATTTCAAAACAACTCATCCCATTAAAGCACCATTCAATTGTTTAGAAAACTCAATTACGAACAGTTTTTCAAAACCCACTTTAATATTATTTCCTTCTTTCAGAAGAGGTGTAAACACAAAATTTTCTATTTCGAAACAATACTGAAAATTCAATTCCAAGATTTAAAAAATCAAAACATTCCCCCTTTTTTAGAAAATCATTTCAAAAAAACATTATGCTTCTTAAAACCGGTTCATTTTTTCTTTAAAACCAAACATCAATGATTTCATAACTAAAGGACACAAGACAATACAAGAGGAAAGTAGTTTCAGTCAGTGAATTGGACATATGATTGGAGTCCATACACCAATCACTTCACCATCATATAGAGTGTTTTAGTGAAATATCCTTAGCTCCACATGGCTTTCCAGGCTCTGTGAGCTCACTGATACCATTAACCAAACTCCCTTTTCATTTCCCCTAATCATCCTCAAACCATAAAAACCAAAGGAATCAGATAAGCCCCAACTTCTCCTGGTGACTCGAATCCTATCATGAGGTGTGGTGATCAGGAACACTACCCATAACCATAATTACAAGTCCTGAAAATCATAACTCCAGACTATCCCGACTTTTCCCCAAATAACATGACCCAAAGAGTTAACCTGAACCTCCTTTGATACCATTTTATCACGAACTAAATTTGGTTGCTATCAAAACTGGAACTCTACCCAGCCCACGATAAATACCGAATGGTGTTCCCAATCCCCATGGGTTGGTACAAGTTCTTGGGTAACATAAAATGATATTTGGGAATGATTTACCCGAATTTATAAACATAAAAAAACTAACGAAACCAAGAAACCAAATCTGGATTTTTCAAACCAAAACATCTTTCACTAAAATTCAGAACTAAAGTGAACAGTTTTATACAATGTTTAAAGACCATTAAAAAGGTACAAAACCCAAAAATGTACATCCCAAGAACCTCTACATGAAAATAGACACTGCTCTTAAACCATCTCCATAACACTCCATCATAGTGGACTGCTAAAACCCTAACCATTAGCACAAAAGTTTTACCGAAACTTGAGACAAAAATAACTGTTCCTACTTACACCCAAAGGTGTTAGTAGGGTGTGATCCAAAGCCCAATATGATACCATCCCTAATATTTTTCATTTCATAAACATTCAAAGAAGAAAATCTTGCAAGTTTTTTAAACAAGAAATGGTAGTTACAATTTCTAAAGATGCAACATTAAATAATTTTTTTCATGTGGGATATTTGAAACAAATAAACAATTTTAAATATAACACAAAATATACTGAATTTTTCATCCAAATATACCATATTCTGATGGTAAGTACAAAGCATCTAATTAAAAAAACAAATAATAAATAAACCCTATGTACAAGCTCGTTGTGGGTCCTAGGTACCTCATATCTCAGTGAGAGTAACCATCACAATATCAGTTCTTGTGCACACAAGACACTAGTAGGGATCATACCCATAACCTAGTGGCCCCCATAATCATCATCATCATAGTTTAGTTAGTGTTTTCATAATCATACATGATATGTGACCAAACCCCTAGGATTAGTAGCATACTAGTACACGTCCACCCACCTAGATACATGTGTTTCCCCCTTGTACTAAAACAAGTTCAACATGCCATGAAATATAATTTTCACATGAAAACACCACTTCCATATCACACATTCATCAATAATCCCACATGCATATCACAAAATTCAAATAATCCACTTTTTCATTCAAATTCATTTGAAATCATAGTCACACCCAAATAGCCCACAAAACTTTTCACATTTCATTATCTCTTCCACAAATCATATAATTTTTTTATAAAACCATTACAAGACAATCCAACTCAAATAAAATCTCACACAAATATCACATAATACCCTTCTCACCTTGAAAATTATTTTTATCATCAATCTCACATGAAACAATCCACAAACATGTTTTGCACCCACATCACAATTTAGTAAAACATTTCATAAATTTATTAAAACATTCTAAAAATGTTTGGAATCTTAAATAACCACTTTACTTTTCAAAAATACATATTAGGTGAACACAATCATCCAAACAGCACATGAACACCATTTTCCCACATTGTTTAACCAAATAAAACATTTAAACTTTTCATAAAACAAACCCAAGTGGTGTAACTATGTGTTGCACAAAACATCCATTTCAAACCCCTCTTTGAAGGACAAATCGCACCACGACCATTCTAAAGCATAAATTTGAATCCCTTTAGAAATATAATAAACCATTATCAAGTGATATAAAATTACCTCAAATAATACCAAAAAATAAACCCATGAAAAACAAGAATTTTCATAAGACACTTTCAAGGAGTGGAACAAGGTTTTACACATAACACCCACTCAATAAACCACTTTTTAGGCCCACATGGAAGCAAAGAATTAAAAAACCTGAATTGGAAGCCCCTTTAAAAACTAATAAATCACATTCATAAATCATAAAATACTGCCAAATATTACCCCAAGATTCATACATGAAAAGCACCCAATTTCATGCTAAAATGCTTCTATAAAATTAAATGCTTAACCAAATCCCTGAAATCTAGTTTTCACACCACACACCACATAAGAGGAACATGAGAAATAAGTAAATCAAGCATGATAACTCATCAGGGAATTTCTATATATTGAATCACCAACCTTTTGTGTCAAAACCATTAAATCATGGTGTGGAACCTCAACTGTACCTCCTCCGTACCACAAGGGAGATAAATCAAGCCCTAGACCCCAAGATTTGACCAGAAAGACACTAAATAAAACCCAATGTTTGAACCCTAACTTCTGTACATTTTATAACATCACAAAAGTGGGAGGAATCCCTAAATAGAAGGAATGAAATGAATAGATAAATACTCACTTGAAGGAATCTTGGAGTTTCCCCACCAAAAACCCCATAAAAGATGGGTTCCATGGGAGCTTGAGGGAGCTTGGAGGCCTCCCATGGCTTCTAGGGTCGAATGGGGGAAGAATTGAGTGGATTTTGGTTTATTCCAGATGGAAAAAGTTGGAATTTCAAAATGTTTTTAATGAACTGGACACCCATACATGGTTCTGCGGCAAGGTTTAGTAAACAGTGCGTCCTTTTCTGTCCCCAAAAAACCATGTCATTCTCCTTCAAATTAAGGGGGTCCAAGGGGGAAACTAAGGGGGAAAGATATGACACAGATTGGGGGAAATAATACCCAAAATAATCTATCCATTTTAACCTAAAACTCATCCAACTCATTGTTACAAACCACCTCAACAAATTACCCCACAAGTGGTGCCACTAGGAGTGTCTCAAAACAACCCCAAAACAGCACAAAATAATACAAAAAATTTTACCATCCATAAGGACATGTATCATACAATACCAATGAATACCAATCTCATAGATCAAGAACACAATAAAAACCAATATTTCAATCCCGGAACCCCCAAAAACCAAGAGAAATGTAAGAACTGAAAGAGGATTCGAATCAAATCATGGAATTAAAAATTTCAGTGTTATAGTTTAGGTTTTAGGTTTTATAGTTTCGGGATTTGGGTTTTGGGAATAAGGTTCTGGGACAAGGTTTTTGGTTTTTGGTTTAGCTTTAAGGGTTTGGTTAGTAGATGTAGGGTCTATGGTTTAGGTTTTATGGTTTAGGGTTATGTATTTTGAAATTAGGGCATATGGTATAAGTTGCAGCTCGAGAGTTAAGGGTGGGGAGAGTCTATCTAGTTCTTTCCCATCCCGAACCTCAAGATTCCACTGGTTATTGGGTTTCAAATTAAGAATTCAAGGTTTCTTTGAGATATTTAGGGTGTTTTTTAATGTGAATGAAATTTTTGTGCCCCCTTTGAAAATGGATGATATTAGGGGACCACATTTTAGTTATGTGGTAAACTGAAAGGGAACTTGAGCTTTACAATTACCTCACACAACCTAGAAAATTTTGTGGTGTTTCTTTTGTCTAGTAATCCTTCTTTTCATGGTGATTTTCCCAGTTTAGTTCTGGTTTCCCTAACCATGGTTCTCAAGGTGTGCATAACACTATTTCTCTCTAGTTTTCCTATTTATAAATTTATTGATTCTATATTTCTTCTGAAGTAGTTTTCACATTTTTGAGTTCGAATGAGGAGTGTCTTGTTTCCCTTTTTGGAATATAGCTATTATGATTCTTTTTTTGTACTTATTGTGTTCAATTGGATTTTTCAAACATTATTTTGGAAAATAAAGGTGGTTTTGTGAAAATAATAAATTTCAAAAAATGTTTTTGTGAATAATGGGAAGAGTTAATTCTCTTGATTTTATGAAATTTTTTGAAAAATCAGTTTTCTCCCTTGTAGATGGTGTTTTCAAAAAGGAAAATGGTTTATATGGGTATTATTTGAGGGATTAGTTTTTAAAATGAAATGGTTTCTTGAAAAAAATGGATTTTGTGGATTTCCTATTTGGAAAATGGGTGTGTTATGCCGATGATAGTTTTTGTTTCGTAAATTTGTGTTGGCTTGATTTTCAAGAAACACCTTGATAGAGGGTGATTTAAAAATTCCTTGATAAAATAGTGTTTTTCTATATAAAAGATTCTTTTGAGGTGTTTTTGTGTGCCTTTTTTTGGGTTTTTGTTGTGGTTTTGATTCCATGCTTGTGAAGGAGTTATTTGGTTTCCACTTTGGGATATGACTCAAGGTAGTTCTTGTTTTTTGTTTTCTACCAAAATGGTTGAAGTGGACTCTTTAGTTTTAGTTCCTACCCAAACTCCTAATAAAGTGGTGTATGGGGTACTTTCTTTGTGAGATCTATTATGGGAATGATCAATAGTTTTACCATGTTTGATAGGAATCAATGGTGTTTCATTTGGAACCACTATTGTGATTCTTTTAATATTTTCCTGGAAGATTTGGCTTGTGTAGTTAGATTTTTTTGGATGTTTTCTATTTTGGGATGTTCCTTATAAATCGTTTCCTATTGGAAGGTCTTTTTGACTATTTTTAATACTTGTTTAATGAATGGTTTTTTTCTATTAAAGAATGTTTCCCCCTCTCCCGCCCTCTTGGGTGTTTTGTGGCTGGGCTATGAATACTATTTCATTGATCCTTTTTGTTGGTATAACATTCATGGTGATATTAGGTTTCATATGTTCCTTTGGATGTTCCAACTGGGTCTCATTTTTTGGGATTAAGAGAGGAATTTGAGTTCAAGATTGGGTAACTAGATGGTGTATTTTACTAGTTTAGTCTGGTATACTAATAGGTGTGTGGTTATGGGAATTTTTTGGGATTCACCATGTGAGGATGATCCAACATTTGACTTTAGTTTATCCAGGTGTTTCATGACAAAAATATGTGTACTCTTGTTATTATTTTGTGTCTTTTAGGTTTTATCTCCTCGTCATTAGGTTTGGAAGTAATTTTGGATGAGATTGTGTTTCTCTTATGGTTTATTTATTGTTTAGGATTATGTTATCATCAGTGGTTCCTTTTTTTTAAAGGTAGTAGTGGTTCCTTTGTGCCAAAATTTTAGAGGAATTATAAATTTTGGGGATACCATGTAAGGACTTATACATTTTTTTATGTATTTTTGTTTGAGATTATTCTTTTATTTCTTCTTGGAGACATTTGGTTATTTTATTGTTAATCAGTATGATAATTTTCATGGAACTCCATTTCTAGCTTTGAGGTTATGTCATGTAGAGTAGTGAAATTGGTTAGGTCCATTTTTTGGTCATCCATTTCATATTCCTTTTGTTTTGATTGGGTCTTTTTGGGGTTAGAAAGTGGCATGGAGGGTTGTTTTTGACACCCCCATGTCAAAATGTTTACCTTTTTTGTGATATATTGGGAAGTGGTTCTCTATGTTTTTTTTCCACAGAGTTTTGTCTTGGAACACGGATTTTTTTCTCATTCTATGTATTTTTAAGATGTATTATTAATGGAAAATCATGTGGCCTCCCTTTATGACGATACTTTTCAGTTCATTTTAAACTACAGATTGGTTTTCATCATGGGATGCACATGGATAAGTTCAAACTATAAGAACCCTAAGAGAAAATATGTTGGGTGCTTGGTGTGTTTGAGGTGTGGCACGTGAAATGTTCTTGGTTTGGTAATTTGTTCAGTAAGAATGTGATTTTCCCTTTAGTTTCTGATGGAGACATTTTCACAGATTCCGCACAGTTTCACAAACTATATGGGGAACCCTAGGATTCTATGAGAGGCATGTGTGGTTTAGGATTGAGGTGAATAATTTTTCTAATCATGAAGTATATAATTATTAATCATGCACATTAAGTTTCTTTTCGATTCTGTGTCACCCACACAGTTAGTACACAGTTTGTCTGACCATGTGACCAAACTGTGTTAGTTTTCTATATTTTTAAAATATTGGCTAATTCAAAATTTTCCTTTAAAAATAAGAGGTATTTCACATATATTATCCCCACATTATTTGGATTAACCTTGTAATCCCTTGGGGGTGTTCTATCTTCCTCCCTAATTGATTCATTCCCTTCCAATGGTGTTTTCCAAGATATTTGAGGTATATTTCTCCTACCTTCCCCTCCTTATTTGTTCTCTCCCTCCCTTATCATTGATTTGGATTTCCCCATGAACCCTAGTTAACATTCTGATCAAATTTAAGATTCTGGTGGATTTATTTATAGTTATTTTTGATTCTAGGGGTTTTAGATACTATTGCTTCACATGTATGGGATTTTTTTTATTGAAGGCAACATATCTTGGGACATTTCATCTTGGTTACAACTTATTTGAGGTTGTTGTTACTATGAAATTGTTTCATTTTGGAATTATAAGAATTATATCACTTTATAAATTCCATTTTTATGAAATCATAATTAGATATTATATCCTTGTGATGATTTGGAACATTTTTTTTAATTTTTATGCCTAGAATAATTGGTTTTATATGTTAATTCCATGTTTTATTGTTTAAAATGGAATGTTTTATTATGATAAGAATTTTGTTCAATGAATTATGTCTTTTTAAATAATTTTCATGTGTTTAAATGGGTTTTAACACCTTTTTAGTTTTCTATGAGTGAAAAAAGTTGTTTTAAATGGAATTTTGTTTTTAATTGAGGTGGGGACCTTAAAATGGTTTGAAAATGGGTGATTTATAATATTGAAAATAGTGATTTGAAATGTGTTTTTGGGTTCCTCACCCGTTCTTAATGTCATATTGTCTTGTTTCGATTTGGTTTGGAGCAAATAGAAGGTATTTGTCCTGATTTTGGTTTTCGATGAAGAAGACCCTTATTGAAGAGTAGCTTTGAATCATTTTAAATGAAAAGGGTGATTTCTTCAGACCTATTAAAATGTTTTATATTGTGTTTTATGAAAATAATTATATAAATAATGTATTTTCCAATGTTTAATATTTTAAATGGAGAGAGACCTTATGTAGGGGTGACATTGAAATGTTTTAAATGTTTGGGTGTTTTCCATCATT
Source organism: Viscum album (assembly GCA_963277665.1). Lineage (NCBI taxonomy): Eukaryota > Viridiplantae > Streptophyta > Magnoliopsida > Santalales > Viscaceae > Viscum > Viscum album. Next base: position 2,124,795,503 of record OY728121.1, on the reverse strand, counting down.
TTCCAAATGGTGTTTGTAAATTATTTTATGAGATGCAAAAAGTATTGGCATTTCACGATGTGTTTTGGTGTTTAAGGCTCATTTAAAAACTTTCCTTTAAATGGTGTATGTGGATGGAATACTTGGTTAACCCTTACTTGTTACCCCTTGCATGGGTTTTTAGTCACTATGTGATAATTGTTCTCCCCTTATGTGAGAATGTGATTGTTATTAATTATGTGAAATTTATGTGTAAGGGTATTTACATCATTGGGTGTTAGGGGTGAGGGAAGTTATGGTTATTCCATTTAGTTAGACTCATCTTATTTTCACTACATCTCACTTATCCTATTGTTCATGGGATACCAGGTACTAAGTGGAAGATCTAATTTTTTCCTCTAGTTGTTTCATGGGACACTAGTTTCTCACCATTCATACTATGAAAAATAGAGAGGTGGGGGGTTTTCATCACAATTATTATTTTATGGGACAATTGGATGATTGTTATAGAATTAGCATATGTCGGTAGCAAGTTTGGGTTGTTATAACCTTATATAGTTAGATTTTTGGCACATTGGTGCCTTCAGGTTGGACCATGACATATTTATTTTCATTGTGAGTTATTGATTGAGGGGGTTTTATCTAGAACATGATTTTATCATATACCCTTCTTTCTTTGATATGTCACCTTCCTTGATTATGTTATGTTTTTAAATGTCTTGTGATATATATGTGGTGCACAATTGTTGTATTGAACCTGTATGAGTTGGTTAGTTTCGAATGAAAATTATTTTTGAATTATGATTATGAAAAACTATTTTGTGTTTTAAATACATTTCATGACTACATTAAGGTGGATTTAGAAATGGTACTTGGGTTTAAAGGTGGTTTCGACTAGTGAAATATTTTAAACTAAAACTTTTAATTTAGATAAAAATGTGATTTAATTTGAGAAATTATAATGGTTTTTGTGGATTTAAATGTATTCGATTATTGGATTTATTTTTCTAATGTACGTGTTCGGTTTTCGAAAAAAAGTGAAAAGTTTTGAAATTGGACAGTGGAATTGTTTTTATTTCCTTACGTTTTATGTTTGTAAAGCATACATTTTTCATTTATTTTTATAATAGCATTAATGAATTGTATGTTGAAAAAAATTGCATTGTTTGGGAAGGATATGGTCACCTACTTGAATTTTTATCTCACACCTAAAAAAATTCACATTCCAGGTTCACAGTTTGATCCTTTTTGTTCATCGTGGCTAACGTGGGGTGAGTTGGGAAGTTTTGAGAATCCAGTGGATTCATGGAGTTGATTTCAAGACCATCTTTGGTCTTTTTGGTCATATCTGTTTTCATTTTGGTTAGTTTTATTCCTTATTTGGACTGCATGTATTTTAATCTTTATTTATGGATGTTGTTTATGTATATGCAAATGGGTTGGATCATGATAGTTGGTTATTACCTATTAGAAAGTTGTTTTTATTTCCTCTATTCTATTTCTGATGTGATAAAAACCATTCTCAAAGGAGTTCATGTGATTTCCATGTGATTAACGCAAAATCGTGCAAATCGAGAATGTATTTATATAATAGGGGATAATTAGGTCACGTACCAAGTAGGATGGAAGCTTAGGCCAGTTCTTTATAGCTTCCTTTAGGTAGGTGGTGTTCATTCGTGGGTTTTTTTTATGGTCGCTATGCTCATTTGAATCCCTCGTTCAGTTATAAATCTTCCCTTTCTACCCAATCCCACATTCAAGACCCCATTTTTCCATCATTTGGTAGTTATTTAGAGTTAGTTTGGGATGTTTTAGTGGATCAATTATCAGTGTCCTCTAAAGCGAAACTTACAATGGTTTATTTTCTTTCTTTGGTGTGTCGGTGGAGGTTCTATTTGATCTTGGTTCTTGGAGGTGCATGCAGATGGTGTAGTTGTTTCTTGTATGGTTTAGTGATGATAATTTATTAGTGATTCTTCCGAAAAAGGAATTGATTACATTTATATATAGAGGGTTATGGAATTTAGGTCTCTACCGGTTCCTTTGGGGTGATGATTTTGAGTTTATGGTAGTGATTTCTCACCATAAGAGAAATTGAATATATCGATGGTCTTTAGAATTCATGTTAAATGTTTTATTTTCGTATTTTTCAGTGGTGGTTTTAGAAAATCTTCATTGATTCACAATAGTTTATTAAAAAAATCATCATGAAATAGATTTTGTTTAACCATCACTAAATCAAAAAATTTATCTTTTTCATTAAAGAAATAGTTGTTGTTTTTAAAAATCCATTTTAAAATTAATAATTATTAATAATAATAATATTAATGAATTTTAATTTTACTTTCTTACCAATAAATAATAAATATTAATTAACTAATAAATAATAAATAATAATTATAATTTAATATTATTTAAAATTTTAAGTAATTTTTGAATTCATAATTGTAAATTATTAATGAGTAATTATTTATATATTTATATATAAATACATGTGCGTATACATATATATACATATATATTATTTATTTTCATGTAATGACATTTATTTATATATATAAATATATTTAGGTAGATATATTTATAGTTATATATATATAACACAAATAAAAGATATACATCATAAAAAAATTATATAATATTAATAATAATATTGTATTATATGAATATATTTATAGTGAAATAAGTATACTTATTTTGTTAAGTATGATTTATATAATACTAAATATGTTTTTATAATTAATATATAATTTATTTAGAGAAAATGGTCCATAAAATAATTATAAATTAATATTAATTAATAAAATATAATTATTATTGGGTAATATACATTTTAATATCAATTTTCTGATGGGAAAAAAATTATAAATTAACTATTATCTTAATGTAATTTTAAAAAAGGTCAGGAACATAAACCAACCAAAATTTTTGATTTGGGTATCCATTTGGGATCCACAAGCTCTCAAATTGAAGCTTGAGAAGATATATATAATGTCTAGTATACGATGAGATCCCACAACTCATTTTTTTCTTGTTCAAAGTTGCCCATAAGACCTCTAAAACTGAGTTTTTTGTTGAGATATTCTAATTTGTGAACATTCTATCGAATTTGAACCTCATTTAAGTGGGTCTGATTTTTCATTTTCAATGAAAAATGAATTAATTCCCCAGTCTTACATTCATATGGATATTATAGTGTTAATGTTTTTTTTGTTTTTATATTATATTATTATTTATACACATATAGATATATATAAATATACATATTTTCATAAATTTACTAAAATATATTTCCTTCTATAGATAAATATTTAAATATATAAATAAAATTTAGGTGGATGTATATGGGTCTCTGTGTATGTGTTTATGTATCTTTATGTGAGTTTTTATATGTTTTTATATATCTTTATATTTATAATTATATATAAATATATAAATATATATACATATGTATTTATATATATTTATGAATATTTATTTATATTTATGGATATTTATATTTATTTATGTATATTTATGTGTATTCATATTTATATGTATTTATATTTATATTTATTTATATGTGTATATATATATGCATATTTCTATGTATTTATGTGTATATATATAAAATTATATATATGTATCTATATTTATTTATGTAAATTTATGTAAATTAATATATATTTATATGTATTTATATGTATTTATATGTATTTATTAATATTTTTATATTTTTATACTTATTTATATATATTTATATGTATTATTATTTATGTATATTTTTATTATATATATATATATATTTGTATTTATTGGTATTTATGTATATTATGGTCATATATATATACAATTATATTTAGTTTTGTGTGTGTGTGTATTTATAGGTATATATATTTATATGAAACAAGTTTGTGTAAGAGCCCCTTTATTACGAAACAAAAAGAACCTGGGAGGATGGGGTGAGAGAAAACAAAATTTCCCTGATTAATTGTAAATCCTTGGAAGAAACTGAAATTGAGAAAACCATCCTCCATTACATAAATGGATACACCTACCATGTGAATTTCAACCACATGTCCATATCCTTGCCTTCTATTATGGTTATTGTTTTTCTGAGGATGAAGTAGCTGACCCATCATTTTCACCAATATCCATAATCCATGGTGTATCTTTCCCTAAAATTTCACAGTTTCTTAACTCAGGATTTGATTGAAATTTATCCTCAATGCTAATTCAAAAAATATTCCAAACTTCAAAACAATCCTTTAGGTATAATGCTCTCAAATCTAGCTTTAAAAATATAACCTCAATTTTCAAGTCAATCCATTCTTCCAAAACATCACTACGACCTTGAGGAGATCATTCTTGCCCAAGATCTTATTGGGAGAATTTTCTTTTTGAGTTAATCTACTTCATCGCCTCATATTATTCAATCACCACATTGTAAAAATTGTCACAAATAATTTCATTATGATCATGAAATGAGGGGGATTGATTATTTCGATAATTTTCCCAGAAGTCACAGTAAGTAATGAATTGGAATGACCTGTTTCATCCTACTTGTTAAGGATATAATCCTCTCTAACATCAGTTAGCGGTTCGAAAGAGTTGTAAATCTGCACTCCAAAATATGACAACCTTGTGTTAAAAGTAATTGCATACAAACTCATCATCCCATGATCCAATTACACTAGGACTAAAGAAAACATATTACATGGATAATTTACCCCCATAGAATAATTTGAGGTGTCATATCTTGCACTTACCTCCATTAAAACTTACAAGTAATGAAAGCCTTAAATTTGGAATGAATGAATACAATATTCCTTGCAACATCATTATGCCTGGATTTGGAAGACACCTTTCCATCCATCAGTATTTGTATGCCTGATATATCACCTTAAATGATGAATTGGAATCTTTCCTTTGTTTACCTTTGAGCCATTTGGATACTACCAACTCATCCTCATGTCTTAATTATTGATCAACATCATCCTGAACATCCAATTCCAAAGCAGCCTGATCTTCCCTATCATTAACATGAGGATATAAATTATTTTGATATATATATATATATATGTATATATATATTTATATGCATTTATATGTTTTTATCTTTATATTTATATACATTTCTATGTCTTTGTGGATATATATAATTATATATAATTATATATGTACATGTTTTTATGTATGATTATGAAAATTTATTTACGGGGATATATATATATATGTATATGTATATATGTATATATATATGTATACAATTATATGTTTATATATATATATATAATTATATAAGTGTTTGGGTCTTCAAATATATTTATGTAATTTTTTATATTTATATATAGTTATATTAATTTATATTTATATTTATTTATATATATTATCCTTACTACAAATAGCATGAAATATATTTTTACCCTTTATTAGTGATGGAAGAAGTGATAATAAAGGAGGTCTTTATCAGCACTAACAAATCATTGATAAAGGGTGACTTTTATTAGTTCTATAAAAAATGGTAATAAATACCCCCCTTTATGAGTATTTTTTTCTTAGTGTTGATTAAGGGTTGTTTTATTAGTCATAAAAATGTGCTAATAAAGCCCCACATTATCACCAGTAAGAAAATATACTAATAATGGGGGTCTTTATCAGAACTTTTATTTTAGCAATAATAAATTCCCTATTTTGTAGAGTTTTTTTCTAGCACTTTAAGGGGAATAATTCCCAAAAAAATTATATATCATGAAAAATAATATATTAATTTATAAATATATATTTATTTATATAAATGTAATTTTTTTTATAAAATACAATTTATATATGAGCAAATCTGCATTTACACTAAATACAAAAGATATTTATTGAAAATGATTAATAAAATATTTTAAAAACAAATATTAATTAAAAAATTGATAATTATTATCAGTTAATATTCATTTTATAAAAAATGACATAAAAATTAAATAAATAAATGAATAGTCTAACATAAGTTGAAAACATGACTTAAAATTAAAAGGGTCATAATTTTTGATCCGGATGTCCGTTTGGGCTTTACTATATATCAATTAAAATCTTGCGACGATATCTCTGATACGTTGACCAGATAAATCCCGATAACTATTTTTTAAAATTAAAAAAGCCCAAAATGCCTCTAAAACTAGGTCATTAATTGGGAATCCCTTATTTTTGCATTTTCGATGTGATTTCAACAACATTTAAAATGATCTTTTTGTCCTTATTTAGTGAAGAATAAGTATATTCTAAAGGATTACATTTATATAGATATTATGGTTTTGAAATTATATCATTTTTCAAATTTTATTTCTATTTATAATTAAATATATTCAAATTTTCTTTTATTCACATATAATTAATCAATTTTATAAATACATATTTAATCATATACCTAAAAATATATTTTTAAATTTCAAAACCATATAAAAATAAATATTTATTATTAATTTATTTAAAATAAAAAAATTTCATTTTATTTACCTTATACAAATGCATTGATACGTATAAATATATATATATATATATATATACATATATATGTAATGTTTATATATAAAATTAAGTGTGTCCATAAAAAAAATATATTTATATGTATATTCCAATATATTTAATTAAATATGTATATGTAAATATTTGTACATTTTTGTGAGAAATTTAAATGTGCTTGTGTGTATGTGTGTATATCAATATTGTGTATATACATCATATATAAATGTATTTTTATAGGTATATCATTATCATTAAATATACTATATAAATGTTTTTAAAGTAAATATTTATAAATACATTATAAAAAAATTTATATCTAAATATATAATATATAAAAATATATTAAAAACAAATTTAGAAATAATTATATAAATCGATCATATGAAATTAATTATTATACATTTTATTTAAAATAATATCTAAGAATTTTTTATACATTAAAAAAATATACGAAAATATATATACTTATAAAAATATATATATAATGTATATATATACACATGTGTCTGTATTAAAAAACAATGATTATTTATATTTATATTCTAATATATATAAATGAATAATAATATATAGTATATTAAAATAAATATAAGAATATATATATATATATATCACACGCACACACAAACATATATTTTATAATTTAATTTAAAATTAATTTTATAAATATATGAAAAAAATGTATGTAAATATGTATAAATAAATTGTAATATCAAAAAATACGGAACAAAACAACATGGTGGAGTGGTAATGGGATTTTAACCACACATTCCAGGTCATAGGATCATGTTTAGGCACACGCAGGTGGGTGAGCAGGATGGGGCATGGTTGCATGTACTATTAAAGGGTTTTCCTAGCACAAAAAGGGGGTTTGGGGGTGTCGTGAGAATTGGTGCAGGGATGTGTGTGATGTAGATCACTGAGAAATGGTTGTCGCAAGACTTGAAAAAAGGTGTTGAATTATTGGAAAAAAATATTTTTCTTCAAATTTTATCAGTGCTATAGAAAAACCGCTGATAAATGGCCACTTTATATGCACTATTAAAGTTTACATTTTTAGGGACTTTTTAGTGTTGATAAAGACCACATTTATTAGTGATATAAAAAGATGATAAAGAAAAGATTTTTCAATGTTTTTTAATTATATTATAGTCACCCTTTAACATCATTTATATTATCAACGTTTTTTCAGCATTGATAAAGATGATTTTTAGTGATTTTAATAATGTGGTTTTTTGTAGTATATGTTCATGTATATATATACACACAATATTATATTTAATTATATATATATATATGTATTTATATGTATTTATATGTATTTATATGTATTTATATTTATTTATGTAAATTTATTTATATCTATAGATATTTATATGTATTTATTTATATTTATTTACATATTTCTATGTATTTGTATTTATTTTTATTTATATATATATTATGTTTATATATATACACATTATAATATTTAATTATATATATTTATGTGTATATGTGTGTATATATATATATATGTAATGGCTCGGACCTCTCTGGCCGATTCCTTTGTCAAAAAGAGGGTCATGAAGTGTTCTGGAGGGTAAGATGGCCTTTTCCAACACTTTTCAGAATTTTGAAACTACACACCGTGTAGTGTGAGTACAGGTTGTGTACCCCCTCTCCGGTTATACCCTGTTTTCAAGGCCGTGTCCTTTCCATGTGAAATAAATGGGTACACGCCGTGTACCCCAAACTACACACCGTGTAGTCCCTCCCCACCTACGCGTTACCTTCAAACCGTGTGTTGACCAGTCAATGACCATGTGCTGTGTTAGAGTCGTGTCCTTACTATGTGAAATAAATGAGTACACACTGTGTATCCAATACTACATGCCGTTTAGTCCCTCCCCGCGTACGCGTTACCTTCAAACCATGTGTTGACCAGTCAATGGTCGTGTGCCGCATTGAAGGCCGTGTTGGAAGCCGCGTTGTGACCGTGTGAAAAGGTCGAGTACACGCCATGTACCATAATGTACATGTCGTGTAATTTTGTTTTTCTTTCCTATAAAAGGAGGGGTCCCCTCCTCCTTTTCAACTCACCCCTCTCCTCCCCATTCCTCTGAGTAGAGCTCTCCCAAGAGACTCGAAGGCTCTTTTTCTTCCATAACTTCTTCGTCCGAGCTCAGATTTAAGATCCGTCAGTGGCCACAGGATCATAACGACGAGGAGGAACTTCTGAGCTTGGATCCATTTTCTTTCCTTCGGCTTTTCCTTTCCAACTTCCACCCGAGGAGGGTTTTCTAGGTTTTGATAGAAGTGACGGACGCTGACGGACGTCGTCTAAAGTTGATCCGGGGGAGCGTTGTGATCAGAAACTGTTGAGGTAGGGATCTTAACTTCGTCTCTCTAAATTTGTGGATCATGCGGGGTGGGTATCCTCTTGTTTTCATGAGAAACGGTTAAATAAATAAACGAAGATAATAACTGGTTAAAGAACGGGGATGGGGAAGTTGTTATGTTTATCTTTATATCCTGTGATATTATGTTGTGAATTGAATAGGCTTATGCCTACTGAAAATCACTGTTGTTGGGGGACTTTACTTGTGCAATTAAATGTTTCCCTATCTTTCTAGCCCGTTTTTGTGGATGGAAACTTTGTTGAATGTGGAAATTTTGTTAATCACGTAAAGTTTGCTGATTTAAAATATGGAACCCTTGTGTGATCAACCCGGTTGAAAAAATGGAATAATAAACATGTGGGTGTGGGTTTGGATACGTAGCATGTGATGGGGGTATTTTGTGGGTTGTTGTGGATCAGGTGAGCAGTGGGGCAGTAGTTGGCTTGGATGTGGGGTGGTGTGAATGCTATGTTAGTGTGGGCAGTGGGGCTGCAATAAATGGTATCAAGGGGTGATGATGTACGGTGTGGTTGTGGTTATAGTGATTGGAATCGGGGCTACAGGGATGGTATTGTTTGTGAATGAACTATGGGTTATGGATAATAAATAAAAATTGGAAGAGTTAATAAGTTGCGGGGAATGGAAATTAAATGGGATTAATAATCAATGGGTTGGTCGGTTAATAAGAAGGGACTTGTTGTTATGATTGTGTTTTCCTAACTTGATTTGTGGATGGAAGAGATATATTTCACGAATGATTGATATGGTTGGTTGTGGTTGGTTTCCCAGTAGAAAAGGAACTAAATAAATTAATTACGCTAAAATGAGAAAACCTAAATGGGGTTTGGGGTTGTTTGTTGTATGCATTCATTATAGTACCTGTGCAGAGGCACGTGATCAGTTCTCTGTTTAGAAGAAATAAGTTGGTCTGTGTGTTTGGTATACACACACACACACACACACACATATATATATATATATATATATCTTTTGTGTTTTATCGCATGCCACCCATGTTGAGCACTTAGTGTCGAACACTCCCATTTTCTAGGAGAGGGTGTTTTCCCTTTAGTTACTAGTTCATTCCTGCTCCTTCTTCCCTAGGCTGTGATGGCTTGAGGTGACCATACACCTAAGACCATTCAGGTAGGTTTTGATTGGGGTGGTTTTAGCCCTAGACTCTTTGGGTAGGTTTTTACTGTTTCCCAAGAATCTTCGGGATGAGGCCCAGGTGTGTGCGGGCGAGATGCGTGGTTGTGAGGCCCAGGTGTGTGTGGGAAGGATTCGTGGTTGTCAGGCCCAGGTGTGTGTGGGTGGGATATGTGGTTGTGAGGTCTAGGTGTGTGCGGGTGGGATGCGTGGTTGTGAGGCCCTGGTGTGTGCGGGTGGGATCCATGGTTGTGAGGCCCAGGTGTGTGCGGGCGGGATGCTTGGTTGTGAGGCCCAGGTGTGTGCGAGCGGGAAGAGTGTGGCAGCGTCAGGACATTCACCGTTAGGAAGAGCAGCTAACTAATGGGAAATGGTGTGGGGTACCCAATAATCTTGTTCTTATATAATACTACCTGTTGTGATTATGTTTTGGTGAGTGTGGCTGGTGGGGTTGGGTGGATAGATTTCCTTGCTAGGTTTGTTCTATTGTTCTCAAGGGATATTAGGATGTCTCCCCACCTGTGCATGGGAGCTTTAGGTTTCCTTAATAAGTATACTTGTATACTCACCCTATATTTACTTTCTGGTTTCCAGGAGGACTACCAGGGCCGTGCGGGACCCTACTAGTCGGGACAGTTGGAGTTGTTGCAGTTTCTGTACTCCTGTTTCTTTTTGGTATTGTAATTTTGAGCTTTCTTGTACTTGTACTTTGTTTCAGATCTATTTAAACAAGCATGTGGGATTGGTTTGGGTTTATTTCTATACACTTGTTCTTTTCCTTTTTGGTGGTTGACTTTTCCTATCTTCTAATCTTAAATAATAAAAAGGGTAATGCATCCCATATTTGTGAAAACTCATACCCTTGGTGCTAGTCGCCACCCCGAGGCCTATTGGAGGCAGGACTAGGGGGTCATTATCTCCCTTTCACCATTTCCAGCTCCGAAGGGGCATCTTTGGTGGGAGGGGGTTGTGACTGAATGGTATCAGAGGTAGGTTGACAGATAGGATGGAGTCTGGAGTTAGGAACAGTGAGGATTGCATGGGATGGTAGGGAAATAGTGTTGGTTAATCTTGGTGCGTGACATAGGCCAGGGAAGACCAACTAGGACACAGGATTTTAGGTCCCCCCATGATCCGATGCAAGGAATCTGATCCTACCAAACGACCAAGTGATACTACATTGATTGTAGGGTAGAGACCATATGGAAGGTACATGCATCATCATGATTGTGTTTTACTTTATTTGGTGTGTTCTGGGAAAGAAATTGAATAAAATGATAAAATGAAACCCTAAGAAAATTTCTTATTAATTGGGATTAGGTGATATTTGTTTACCATACAGCTATGGAACCCGGACCTCGTCCCTGGGTGGCTCAGACGGATGAGGCCCAGCAGATTCAGGCGGTCGATCAGTTGAGGATTGACCGAGCAGAGGAAGATGACCAGTGGTAGAGGACTCTCCATTATTTCCAACGATAGACCCTCAAGAAGTACAAGGGAAGTACTTCGGATACGGAGTCGGAGGGGTGTATTGGGGAGCTAGGGATCGCTTTTACCTTAATCTATGCTCCGAGGGAGTACAGGGTTCCCCTAGTAGTCAGTGAGCTGAGAGGGGCGACATGTCATTGGTGGACGCTCTACCTCGGAGAGAGGAAAAAGATAGAGGTTCCATGGGCTGACTTTGAGAATGAATTCTGAGAGGAATTCCTTTCTTCCATGATCAAGGCAGATAAGCGGCAGGAGTTACTCTCCCTTCAGTAGGGGAGTATGTCAGTACAAGAGTCGGGGATCAAGTTCAAGGATCTCCTGCTCATTTATCCAGATCTCTTTTTGGATGAGGAGTCTTGGGCGAGACGTTTGGAGGAGGCGCTTCGTCCTTCGCTCCAGTATGCTGTCACCCCCTTCACCCTTCCGACGTACTTGGAAGTATAGAAGAAGGCATAGGTTGTAGAGAGGATGCACTCGCAGGGAGGTGCACCATGTGAGGGGATCCAACCAGGTTCGTCAAAGGGGAAGGCAGTCAGTAGCAGGTCTCCTGCAATGGGACCTTCTAGGTTCAGGCCAGTGGGGAGCAGGCCCCAGCAGTTCCAGTTCATATCTTCCGATCCTCGTCCCTTTCTCACGAGCCCAGGACCGAAGTGTTTTTTGTGGAGGTTTCGGGCACATTTAGAGTCGGTGCCCAACCCGAGTTCATTATGGTGGAGGTGGGCAAGTTCAGCGCCCACCTCAACAACACCAGTTGTCGGCGAGGCCCTTCCAGTAGCAGCAGGACCATGCTTCTCCGAGGGCAGCCATTGCAAGAGGAGGCTGACCTCAGGGTGGTCCTTAGGGTCCTCAACCAGGGCATGGTCGGGTAGGTGGATGACATCAGAGAGGCAGAGAAGCTGGGCATGGACAGTTGCACGCAGCAGAGTTGGCAGCTCCAGCAGGACCAGTGGTGGTGCAAGGTACGATTTGTTTTTTCAGAACTCTCGTTTCTGCCTTGTTCAATTCATGAGCTTCGCACTCATTTGTTTCACGTAGTCTAGCCCATGCTTTTGGACTAGACGTAGAGAGACTTTCTGTACCACTGGTGCTGAGTACACCAGTTAGAGGCCAGACCAGCGTATCTTGGGTTTTTCGGGGATGTGGGAAGATGTTGGGACCACATCGATCTAGTGGGGGCCTTCTTCTGTTACAGATGCAGCCATACGATGTCATCATAGGCATCTATTGGTTGTTTTCTATTAGTTCCGTTATCGACTTCTTCCGAAGAAGGGTCATGTTCTCCGATGTGGATGGGCAACGTGTAGCTTTTGTTGGCGAGCGAAGCTATCGGGTGGGAAGCCGGCGTGTGGAACCTATCCTTTCGTTGTTAGGTGGGTTATCAGGGGTTCCAGCTGATACAGAGATGATGGATGTCTCAAAGGTTTTTGGGGAGTTCCTCGATTTTTTTCCTGAGGAGGTTGTGACTCTACCCCCCCCCCTGACGTTACATTAAGTCCAGGATAAACTTACAGCACGATGCCTGTCCGATTTCGATGACCCCTTATAGGATGACACTGTCAGAGTTTCGGGAGTTGTGGATTCAGATTGACGATCTGATGGAGAAGGGTTTTGTTTGACCCAGAGTATCACCATGGGGTGCTCCAGTTTTGTTTTTAAAGAAGGCAGATAGTGGTCTCAGGCTATGCATATACTACCGAAGGTTGAACCAGGTAACAGTCAAGAACCGTTACCCCCTTCCAAGGATATATGATCTCTTCGACCAGCTAAGGGGTGCAGGATGGTTTTCTAAGATTGATCTATGATCTGGATATCATCAGCTGAGTGTGAAGGACAATGACATCTCGGAGACGGCTTTCAGGTGCAGGTAAGGGCACTTTGAGTTTGTAGTGATGTCATTTGGAGTTACGAATGCACCGACTGTGTTAATGGGACTTATGAACTTTTTCTTACGAGAGTATCTAGACCGGTTCATCGTTTTTTTATCGATGACATCCTGATCTACTCAAGATCATAGGAGGAGCATGTTGAGCATCTCAGGGCAGTCTTGGAAGTTCTTCAACACCACCAGCTTTATGGGAAATTATCGAAGTGTAAGTTCTTAACACGTGAAGTACACTTCCTTGGGCACGTGGTGTCTCAACATGGAGTGTCAGGGGACCCGTCGAAGGTGGAGGCAATTGTTTCTTGGGAGGCAGCCAAGAGCATGGCGAAAGTTCATAGTTTCTTGTGGTTGGAAGGTTACTATTAGAGGTTCATTTCGGACTTCTCTCGAGTTGCTGCTCCATTAACAGCTTTGACTAGGAAGAACCAGGTCTTCTTATGGAGCGAGCAGTGCTAGAAAGATTTCGACTACCTGAAGGAAATGTTGGTCAGTGCTCCCGTACTCAGGTAGCCAGAGGAAGGGTTATTGTATGTGGCATTTTTTTAAGCTTCTAGCCTTTGTCTAGGGTGTGTACTGTTGTAGAAGAAGGGAGTGATCTATTACAGGTCCACACAGTTGTGCCCTCAAGAACGTAACTATGCCACCCATGACCTAGAGCTTGCAGCAGTAGTGTTCGCACCGAAGTTGTGGCAACATTACCTCATTGGGGAGCGCTTTGTGGTCTTCTCAGATCACAAGTGCTTACGTTATATCTTCTCTCAGCATGACCTGAACTTACGACAGCAAATATGGGCCAAGTTCCTCCAAAACTATGACTTCGAGATCTCTTACACTGAAGGCAAGGGAAATTTTGTGGCTGATGCCCTGAGCAGGAAGTCACATAAGGAAGTGGTTCGGGAATCCACTGATGCTTGTAAAGTGATGGTAGAGTTGGCCACATTGCACTTGGATGCAAGGGTAGTAGGTGTTAGAGGCTGTTTGTTTCAGATGATGGTGCAGTCCTCCTTGTTGTAGCAAGTGGAAAAATCTCAATGGGGGGACTCTAAGGCAGAAGTGAGGCGGGATCGTGTCGATCAGGGGAACACTCTAGAAGGATGGTCAGAAGACAGCCGACATCAGATGCTTTTCCATGGAAGGTTGTTTGTTCCGAAGGCGATGCGTGGGGGAGTTCTCCGTGAGTTCCATATCTCAGCCTTGGTGGTACATCCGGGAGTTTCAAAAATGTACCAAGGCCTGAGGGAACAGTTTTGGTGGCTCGGGGTGAAACGGGAAGTGGCGGAGTTTGTGGCTAAGTGCATAGTGTGTGAGCAAGTAACGGCTAAAAACCATGTTCCCAGTGGTTTGTTGCATCCATTAGATATCTTCGAGTGGAAGTGGGATGAAATCTCGATGGACTTCCTCACAGGACTAACCAAAGCTCAGGGAGGTTATGATGATATCTGGGTGGTGGTTGATCTTCTGACGAAATCAGCTCACTTCTTAGTAATTAAGGAGTCGGGCTCGGTGAGTACCTTAGCACAAAGGTATGTAGACGAGGTGGTGAATTTTCATGGAGTTTTGAAGACTATCATCTCAGACCAGGATACTCGGTTTACCTCACGAATTTGGAGGGGGTTACAACATGATTTTGGCACCCAGCTACGCCTTAACAGTACATTCCACCCCTAGACCAATGGGAAGACAGAGCGGACTATCCACACGTTGGAGGACATGCTGTGAGCATGAATTATCGATTTTGGAGGATCAAGGGTATGACACTTTACTTTAGTAGTGTTTGCCTACAAAAACAGCTTCCACTCTACTGTTGGCGTGGCACCGTTTGAGGATTTGTATGGAAGACCATGTCGTTCACCGATTTGCTGGCTAGAGGTTGGTGAGACAGGTGCTCTTGGGCCAGAGGTAGTTCAAAGCACCACTGAGAAAGTCCAGCTTATACGTGAGAGGATGAAAGTGGCTCAGGACCGACAGAAGTCTTATACTGATCGTCGGAGGAGGCCCTTGGAGTTCTAGGTGGGAGGTCATGTGTTCTTGAAGGTTTCCCCTCGATGGGGGAAGCAGAGGTTTAGGAAAGGTAGCAAGCTCTCACCTAGGTTCATCAGACCTTTTGAGGTGCTGAGGCGAGTCAGTGAGGTGGCATATCAGCTAGCCCTTCCACCTCAGTTGGAGAAGGTTCGTGACGTCTTCCATGTCTCCCAGCTACGTCGATACATACACGAAAACTCTTACGTTATCGACTGGGGAGAGTTAGATATGGGAGACGATGAGACCTTCAAGGAACGACCAGACAGGATCGAGGATCGTAAAGAGAAGGTGCTATATGGATGAACCATTCCCTTGGTTCGTGTGTTGTGGAGGCATGGTGGCCTCGAGGAGAGCACTTGGGAGCGGGAGGCCCAGATGCACGCTCAGTACCCAGAGTTGTTTTGAATTTTGTTTTCCCTTGTTCTTATAAGCATTGTTTTGATGTTATACTTTGTACCTTTTATATATGGAATGCTTGGCTTGTCGGTAATGAGACCTTTTGTTTCCTTGTTCATTGGAATTTTGTAACACGTCCGGATGTGTGGGGAAAGGGAAAAACCTGACCCTTAATTGAGACGCATTAATGAGGATGTGATTGAACCCATGCGGGCGAGTCAGTGCCGCTTAAAGCGGATAATATCTTGACATAGGAGGAGAAATTTCCCCAAACCTCTTGTCCGAGCAGTGTGTTGGTTGTGTGGTGTTGGGGGTGGTGCAAGTTGAAAAATACTAATGTATGAAAGTGGGAAGACCCAATTCTTAATAGAGACGAATTAATGAGGATGCGATAAAACCCGTGAAGGCAAGTCAGTGCCACCTAAAGCGGATAGTATCTCGACATAGGAGAAGGAATTCCTAACAGATCTGATTAGGGTTGTTGAATGGGTTCCTATTATAAAGAGGGACCTAAGAGGAATCTAGTTGGGTTCTTCTGGGTTGGCTTTTGAATTCTCGGGGATGAGAATGTTTTAAGAGGTATCTGATATAATGGCCTGGACCTCTCCGGACCATTCCTTTGTCAAAAAGAGGGTCATGAAGTGTTCTGGAGGGTAAAATGGACTTTTCCAGCACTTTTCAGAATTTTGAAACTACAAACCGGGTAGTGTGAATACATGACATGTACCCCCTCGCCGGGTATACCCCATGTTCAAGGCCGTGTCCTTACCATGTGAAATAAATGGGTACACACTGTGTACCCCAAACTACACGCCATGTAGTCCCTCCCCACATACGCATTACCTTCAAACTATGTGTTGACCAGTCAATGACCATGTGCCAGGTTGGAGCCATGTCCTTACTGTGTGAAATAAATGAGTACAAGTCATGTATCCAATACTACACGCCTTGTAGTCCCTCCTCGCGTACGCATTACCTTCAAACCGTGTGTTGACAAGTCAACGACTGCCTTCCGTGTTGAAGGCCGTGTTGGAATCCGCGTGGTGACCGTGTGAAATGGACGAGTACACATCATGTACCATAAAGTACACTCCGTGTACTTTTCTTTTTCTCACCTATAAAAGGAGGGGTCCCCTCCTCCTTTTCACCTCACCCCTCTCCTCCCCATTCCACTGAGCAGAGCTCTCCCAAGAGACTTGAATGCTCTTTTTCTTCCATAACTTCTTCGTCCGAGCTTCGATTTACGATCCGTCAGCCGCCACGAGATCATAACGACGAGGCAGAACTTCTGAGCTTGGATCCGTTGTCTTTCCTTCGGCCTTTCCATTCCAACATCCGCCCGTGGTGGTTTTTCTGGGTTTTGACAGATGTGACGGACGCTGACAGACGTCTTCTAAAGTTGATCTGGGGGAGCGTTGTGATCAGAACCTGTGGAGGTAGGGATCTTACCTTCGTCTCTCAAAATTTGTGCATCATGTGCGGTGGGTATCATCTTGTTTTCATGAGAAACAGTTGAACCAATAAACGAATATAATAACTGGTTAAAGAACGGGGATGGAGAAGTTTTTATGTTTATCTTTATATGCTGTGATATTATGTTGTGAATTGAACAGACTTCTGCTTACTGAAAATCACAGTCATTGGGGGCCTTTGCATGCGCAATTAAATGTTCCCCTATCATTCTAGGACGTTTTTATTGATGGAAACACTGTTGAATGTGTAAATTTGGTTAATCACGTAAAGTTGGCTGATTTAAATTCTGGAATCCTTGTGTGATCACCCCGGTTGAACAAAATGGAATAATGAACATGTGGGTGTTGGCTTGGATACATGGCATGTGATGGGGGTGTTTGTGGGTTGTTGTGGATCGGGTGAGCAGCGGGGCTCCGGTTGGCTTGGCTGTGGGGTGGTGTGAATGCTATGTTATTGATGGACAACGGGGCTACGATAAATGGTATCAAGGGGTGATGTTGTACAGTGTGGTTGTGGTTATAGTGTTTGGTAGCGGGGCTGCAGGGATGGGATTGTTTTTGAATGAACTATGGGTTCTGGATAATAAATAAAAAGTGGAAGAGTTAATAAGTGGTGTGTCATGGAAATGAAATGGGATTAATAATAAATGTGTTGGTTGGTTAATAAGAAAGGAATTGTTGTGCTGCTTTTGTTTTCCTAACTTTATTTGTGGATGGCAGGGATATATTTCAAGAATGATTGATATGGTTGGATGCGGTTGGTTTCCCAGTAGACAAGAAATTAAATAAATTAATTCTGCTGAAACGTGAAAACCTAAATGGGGTTTGGGGTTGTTTTTTGTATGCATGCTTCATAGTAGCAGTGTCGAGGCACGTGATCAGTCCTCTATTTAGAAGCAATAGGTTGGGCTGTGTGTTTGGTATACACACACACACACACACACACACACACACACACACATATATATATATATATCTTTTGTGTTTTATCGCACCCCACCCATGTTGAGAACTAAGTGTCGAACACTCTCATTTCATAGGAGAGGGTGTTTTCCCCTTAGTTACTAGTTCCTTCTTTCTCCTTCTTCCCTAGGCTGTGATGGCTTGAGGCGACCTTACACCTAAGACCATTCAGGTAGGTTTCAATTGGGGTGGTTTTAGCCTAAGACTCTTCGAGCATGTTTTTACTGTTTCCCAAGAATCTTCGGGATGTGGCCCAGGTATGTGCGGGCATGATGCGTGGTTTTGAGGCCCAGGTTTGTGCAGGCGGGATATGTGGTTGTAAGGCCCAGGTGTGTGCGGTCGGGATACGTGGTTGTGAGGCCCAGGTGTGTGCGGGCGGGATGCGTGGTTGTGAGGCCCAGGTGTGTGGGGGCGGGATTCGTGGTTGCGAGGCCCAGGTGTGTGTGGGCGGGATGCGTGGTTGTGAGGCCCATGTGTGTGAGGGTGGGAAGAGTGTGGCAGTGTCAGGACGTTCACCGTTTGGAAGAGCAGCTAAATAATGGGAAATTGTGCAGGGTACCCAATACTCTTGTTCTTATATACTACTACCTGTTGTGATTGTGTTTTGGTGAGTGTGGCTGGTGAGGTTAGGTGGATAGATTTCCTTGCTAGGTTTCTTCTATTGTTCTCACGGGACATTAGGATGTTCCCCCACCTGTGCACGAGAGATTTTGGTTTCTTTACTGAGTATACTGGTATACTCATGCTACGTTAACTTTCAGGTTTCCAGGAGGACTACCAGGGTCGTGCAGGACCCTATTAGTCGGGACAGTTAGAGTTGTTGCAGTTGTTGTACTCTTGTTTCTTTTTGTTATTGTACTTTTGAGCTTTCTTGTACTTGTACCTTATTTCAGAACTATTTAAACATTCATGTGGGATTGGGTTGGGTTTATTTCTATACACTTTTTCTTTTCCTTTTTGGTGGTTTACTTGTCCTATCTCACGATCTTAAATAATAAAAAGGGTAATGCCTCCCATATTTGTGAAAACTAATACCCTTGGTGCTAGTCGCCACCTCGGGGCCTACTGGAGGTGAGACTCGGGGGTCATTATCTCCCTTTCACCATTTCCAGCTCAGGAGGGGCATCTTTGGTGGGAGGGGGTTGCGATAATTTTATATTTATATATATTTATGTATATTTACACACAGACACACATATATATATTTATTTACAAATATTTATTTGTAATTATCTTGTTATATGTGTGTACTTATAAAATATGAATAATTATATATACAAAAACACTGGTATAAATATATTTAACTATTTAAGTTTGTATTTACCTATATATATAAATAGATAAGAATATTAATGTTTGTTGAGTCACCACATGAAGGATTTGTTTGATTGGTAAATGATTTTTAGATTAAATAAGATGTAAGAGGTTCAAATTTTACTATATAAATACATATATGCCTGATTTTATAGGGTGGGTATGATTGGATTAAGGAATGATGAGATTAATAAATTTAAAATTTAAAACATTTTTTAAAAACCTTAATTAATTGATTAGTGAGTATTCTTAAAATAATCATGGAATATTCCCACATAGGTTTTTTAAACCCACAGTGAAATGAATCACATCATATTATTTCATAACAGTTTTGAAAAAAATTATGTAATAATTTAGCAATGGTTTAATAAACATCTAAATGAAAAAACACTGCTAAAAGTATTTTTTACGTGTTGTTAAACATTATGATGGGTTTCATTTGGTATGCACCTCATTGTTGTAGGTCATCCGATAATTTTCCTCATATAACCAAAATAAAAAAATTTCCAAAATATGGTACTTGGGAATCTATTTCCTAATTTATCCCATATTTTTAGGGGAAAGAAGAAAATTGATAGTATTTTGGGAAATACTTTCCCCAATGATAAGAAAATTGGGGTACATTGGAAAATAGTTTTAGAGTACCTTATTTAGGGAATCTGTTTTTATTCTTATTATATGAGTACGATTTCCTGGTTATCTTATTCAATGTAAGAATCTTATTGGGGTTTATTCCAAGTCGTATTCCGTGTGGTGATCTCTGATATGTCGATGATATGGCTCTTTCAGGTTATATTTTCGGTTTTTGTTTCCTTGTGTGTCTTTTGGTTTTTTGGGCACTACTTGGTTTGAAATGGTGGCATTGGAGGTGACCGTAGAATATATTGGTTGATTGGAAGAAATGATTGGAGTGATAATGGTTTTGTCTTCAATCGTGATTTTGTGAACATGGAGGTGTTGTTCTCAAGGGCAGTAGTGGATTTAGGTCACATCTTATTATGGTCACAGGGAAATGTTGGGCTCAAGGGTGCAGTTCGGTGAGTAGGGATTGTGTCAAACACCTTGGATGTGATTATCTCTATTAGTTTTTTTGTTTCCAGTACATATCTAGCTCCCCCTGCTTATTGTTTGAAATTTTAATTGCGTTGTTGTGTTTTTTGCGGGTTTTTTTCTGGTAACTATTCTCGAACCCTGATTTTTGTGAGGTTACAAATTAACCACAAAGTGGATTTAATAATAATAATAATAATAATAATAATAATAATAATAATAATAATAATGCATTTGGAGAATAACGAAAATCAATATTATCACCTTTCAAACTCTGCACCACACCATATCATCAACATCCTTAGAGTTAAATATTTTCAATCAGTGAATTTATCACTTTTTAATGATTCATTGAAATATTATCGAAGATTATCATGTTTGAAATTGATGCAAGGAATTAGATATTATTTCAATGACATCTAGTGTTCATGTCACTCACCTTATTCATTAAAAATATGCATCTTAAAATTTTCACCACCTTCAACACATCATTTGATATTAAACACACTTATATAAAACCACCGACAAATAATCTTGAAAGTACAAAGTGTATGAATCTTACCAAATCCGAACCCGACCCACTAGGGCTTTCATGGATAGTGATAATCCAATCATTAGAACTCCAAGACCACCTTTAATAGGGTAGGGGTTGGCAACTAGCACCAGGTTGACATATCACACATATGAGAGACATTATCCTAAGGTACCTATATGCACATAAACATATTCAACCACATGAAATGATTAATGTAAAGTAAAACTAATATAAATGTATGTATACATCTATATTCCCCAATCAGAATACTACTAGTACTGGAAATAATAAGGGAAAAAACAAGCTCTCCAAAACTAAAAATAATGTCCAACTTGATCAGAAGGAGGGGACTACTATGAAATTCAACACCGGTGTGAACCTCAGTTTTTCTATCCTGAAACTTTGTTTTTCTTTCTCCCAGTCCTCCCCTTACTTTGTCTAAAGGAACTTCATCTGCATAAGACATGATATGTGTAGAAAGGTCTCATGCATGGGTAAGTATAACAGTACCCTGTAGGACATTACGAAATCACAAAACACAATGCTTCATAATTATTCATCTCATTAATACATATGTATGTCGACCATGATACGTAACATAATGATAATAAAAACCTAGTTACACTCATAAAAAAAATTATGTATTAAATAGGAATGAACTGCCATTCCAATCATCAGGATTATCCTCAATGTTGAAGGAATCACTTGTCCATGAGAACTCACTCCACGAGTCTTGTTGTCATTGATGATGTTTTTCTGAGAGGTCTTTATTATCTGGTCTCACCAAATAAGTACCCACCTGATCTCTAAATATATTATTATCTAGGTAGGGTATCAGAACCCATGTCCAATAGGGGGAACCACATACCCTACTAGATCATCTTTCCAGATAAGGAATCAATTACCTACACATGGTGGTCAGGTTGATACCACATACCCTACCTAGGACGAATAAAGAATGATAGATGATCCCATCCTGATCTCATAAAGGTATAGTATGAACTATATCTACGACAAGGCCCATAGAGGGGATCACAATCCTATGCTTAGAATATAATTCCACACTATACCATCATATGGATGGGAAAATAATCACACTCAACTGAACCTGGTATGTACTATGGAAACAAAGGGCTCTAAACTACACTAGAGGAAGTACACGATGTGTGTAGAGGGTAGACAATTTGTACCTTTGAACAAGGCATACTCATGTTCATGTTCGTATCTATTCCCCTATTCCTCTACCCATGATTTTGTACACTAGTTTTGCTTATATACTTTTCCAAATCCAAGTACTTGGTTATTTGGGTGTATTATACCCCTGCCTATGTGTCTATCCATGTCTGTGCATGTATACACTATGGGGTACATTCCATGCTTCTATCATTGGTTCACACAGTGTGTGAAATGTTTCACATGGTGTGTGATAATTTATTTAATGTGTAAACCCAAGAGTCACAACCAGGGACCCCACAAAACATTTTTCTTTGGGGTTCATGTTGTATAACATGAGCTTTTATAGAACAAACAGGTTCTTCATGTGTTTTTCAATTTCACCACGGACACCACAAAACATGTCATTGATCACTCCCATGAAAATAATATTTTTCCTCAACCGATCTTTCCATTTTCAGTAACCTGATTCTAAAAACCAAATCTGACCAAGAGAACACCTTTGTTACACCACATCATCATCGCACTCCAAACCATGAACTGGAAAACTCCAATACAATCACATATCCACTATCATCATTTTACACCTCATAATTTCCATCAATCCTTGATCCAAAACCATGGTATGAATTTTTTGCATATAAAAGAGATCACAAAACAATCTTCTATCAGGTACTTATAGAATCGTTGGCCAAATAAACGCTAAGGATGAACATGATAATAACAGGCGAGAAAAGAACCCAAAAAAACTAGAGGAACGAAACATAGCAGTTGTTTTGGTTTTCCTCTATTAAAACATGTTAGAATGAATAATGAGGGACAATAAAATAAGATATCAATTCTTCAAAACCTATGAAGTTAAAACCCACACCCTCAAAACATAATATGTCCTTAAATAAAACTTCTCAAATAATTGTTTCATGTTCGATGAAAATATCTTACACCATACCTAGAGAGCATTGCGAAAGGTTAGGAAACATTGATGAATACTATACCATGATCATGCTAACGTACAAAAACTATAGAATCTCTTGAATACATATTGATGAGTTAGAGGAATCCACCATCAGCCAACTGATCCTAGAATTAGCCTCGTTACTATGACCAAATTTTGATATGTTGGTGCCATCACATGGTGACTATAACGACCCATAATTTACATAAATTGTTATTATATCAGAGTTGAAGCACACTTATCACAACATATAACAAAACCAGGAAAGGACCGTATAGGTATAGTGTCTTTAGAAACTGGGAAACATAAACAACTGGTTTATAAAGCGTCTACACTATCTCCCATTTATTTCATCATATCTATAGTCCCTTTTGGAATATCTTACTTAATAACCATCTTCCTAACCTGGGGAAGGAAAAAATTCAAAAGTGTGAGCTCAAATGCTCAGTAAGGGTAAACAAAAGAAATATCAATCACATCAAAATAAAAACATAACATTTTGGAAATCTTACCCTGCAAAAGAGATCATAATTTCATATCATGGGATAAATCATGGTAGTGAAATGTAATCCCAATAATCATAACATAAAACATGAAAATTTGTGGCACGCACACATAATCATAGAGAATCATTTCTTATTAGTCAAGAATCATTTCCAAGACTATCTTAGTGGACAAAGTCCATTTCTGAACCGAGTTCACTCCTCATTTCAGTCTTATTTTACTGAACCGGTTTAACCTGCCATTCCAGCCATGTCTATCTCATGAGATATAAAATCTTTACCCAATGCATTGTAGGGGGATATAGGTCCCACCCATATCATAATGATACCATTTATATGTGTTCCACAAAATCATAAATCATACATCATTGCATAACCCATGTAATAAAAATGGGATTCTTAAACATCGTGACATCATAAAACAATTAATATATGATAATGGAATTCATAAAAATAATTCCATCACAACATAATAAAATCAATGTTATAATAGAGATAGAAACATAACCCTTTATTATCTTAGATAGAAAATAATTTTGATAAAACACTTGAACTCCATTCTTGAGGAAAATATCCTTTCTACTTCAAAAACACTTTTCATTTCTTAACATGTCATACAATTTTAAAGAAAAAGAAGTTGATTAAAAATAAACCTGAAAACTTGTAAAGAAATATTCATGGAAATAATGTTTTAAAAATCCATTCATGTTGTATAAGTTAAAAGAAAACATTCTTCTCGTACTTTTGTCAGAAAAGTCAAAAAGTACCTCGTACGAAAAACGACAAAAGATTCTGTTCATATATTTTACTAAAAACTCACCGAAGGGTAAAATTGGATTTTAATAATTGTAGGTGGATGGAAATAATATTACATATTTAGGAAACATGGATGTGGATGATAAAATACACCCTAGTAAATTTCAAAGTATAAACAATCTCGGATAAAAATGAGATTGTGATATTTCCCTTACCTTAGGTCCAATTTGCTTCATAAGTGTCCAAAAATCCTGTATAATGATTAAATAATGTTATTGACTTATTACAGAATCATAATTATTTTTATGATATCATATATGGTCATATTCTTAGTTTCTTATTAGTAATATTTCATTACTACTTGTTATTCGGGTGTTTATTACTTTTTGTTCTTATGCATGTTTTGTCGAATAAATTATTATTATTCTTTTTAGGTTATAGATACCTAATTTCCAGAATGGTATTAGTGTAATATATATCATATTTATTCATTAAATTCATTTATATTATGCAATGAAGATCATGTAGAATGAGTCGCATCACATCGTGGAGACGGTATTCCGTACGTACGCACGAGCGATGATATCATTCCCATGATCATGGAATTGTATTGGAGTGTATATATACTATTTCAGAATCAATATAACTTTACAATAATCATATGTAGTCATTATTTACACCATTATACCCATCCAAGTAAGGTGGTGGTGGAAAATAGATTACACCACGGCATGGAGACGGTATTCTGTACATACGCACGCGCGGTGATTTCATTTTCCGTAGGATGGATAGATGGTGAAATAGGGTTTTTTCATACTTATAATAACATATCAGTATATGAGTGATACTGATGTTATTACTTCATAATGAAACAACTAAATAAGAAGAAGTGGAAGAAGAAATAAATATGAAAGAATCGGTAACAAACATTACCTCTTCTTTGAAGCGCTTCTTTGAGACCTCCTTTTAGGGCACTAAAATTTGTCTTTTAAGAAGACCAGGACCTCTAGAATGTCTTTAGGGAAGTGGAGAGAAGAAATTGGCAGGGTCTGGCCGAGCTTGAAGGCTCAAAGTGGTGTGAGGAAGAGAGGGAGGAGGTGCCCTTTTATAAGGGAGGAGATGGTCACCATTGGAGTAACTAAAAATATTATTTTATTATAAAGTCCAATTCGGTTTTTAATAGATCCAAATTGATATATTTCGAAGATAAGGTGGGTATGGGTCGAAATCCTCTCATACAATATAATTTAGACAAGATTAGGTATCAATTTTAACCTTATCATTTAGATTTATCTTTAAGTTAGATAATTTAACTTTTACCGTGTCTTCTTGTTTTCTAACAGTATAAGGTTAATAAACATACTATATCAAGACAAAAGAACCCCAAGTTGTTTATTATTAATATATATACCCTTATCTAAGTCATTTGGCCGAACCTTAGATTTTTAAGAATAAAATAACAATTAATAATATAATATTTGTTTTAAAAAATATTTTATGTCAATTTTGACACTATTTGGTAATTGATTTTTGTGAAAATCATAATAGAATTATTAGTTCGAAACAAGTTAATTAAATCAATAATAACATGTCATATTAACCTATAAATTTTTTTAATTCATATAAAGTCTCAAATTACATTTATTTGGGTATTTATAACATCAATTATGTCAATATTTCATTAATAAGATAATTACTTCATCATCATTGTATCTTAAATAAATTAAATTATTTAATGTCTAAAAATTACAACTAAAATACCATTATGTAGGAAATTATTTTATCTTTCTAATGAATATTTATAGTCCAATTTAGCTTATGTATAACCCCATATTAAAAATTATTTACATATTAAACATTGATTTTAACTATTTTAACTCTTCTTTAAATAAATTAATAATAAATGTCCTAATCTAATCCATGTGGGCCTTAATGGTCATATTTTATTCCTAAATTTGTTTTTGGTCGAATTACACTTATCCAATAGAATTAGGACATGTGTTAGGGTAATAATAATAACACTTTTACCCTTAATTACCCTATTTACTTTTAACCGTGGTAAAAAAAGTAAAAAGTTACTATTCACCAAAAATTATTTTCATCTCATTGAACCACATTTTAGTCTTTGATATTAACCGTGTCTCTCGGATTTTCTAAATTCCACTCACAGAAGCGGTAAAATTATGTTTTATGAAAAATTCAGTTTTTTTAACTACCACTTAGTGGTTTCACTATTCATCAAAAATTGAAAGTTTTCAGAAAAATACCAAAATTTCACCCTAGGCTAATTTCGATATTCTGAATCCAAAAATGAAGTCCATTTTGAAAAATAAAATTTATAAAATTTCAAAAAGTTGTTATTACTATTCATAACGGCTAGTTTTATTAATATTTTAATAGTATATCATTGTTTAGTGAAACTCGGTATTGCGTACGACGCAAGCTATTGAGGAAGGACGCGGTTGCGTGTAAAGCAAGCCAAGCTAGTGTTGTGTGTTGTGAAAGATTCCTTTGATAAAAAAAAATATTTCTCATAAAAGTCTCGGGCATTACATTCTACCCCCCTTAAAATGGATTTCTCCCTCAAAATTTGTCACTTTGTAACAAAAAGATGAGGATACCTCTCCCTCATCATATCCTCAAGCTCCCATGTAGATTCTTCTAATTGGTGGTTCCTCCATAAAACTTTCACCAATCGAGTGGTCTTGTTTCGTAGGACTTTTTCGCTACGATCCAGAATCTCTATCGGCTGTTCTTCAGAAGAAAGATCTTGCTCTAGTGGTACAACTTCTGAGCTGAGTACATGTGAAGGATCAGGTATGTACTTTCTCAGGAGAGATACATGGAACACATCGTGAACTTGAGAGAGATTCGGTGGAAGCGCCAACCGGTAAGCTACCTTTCCAACACGATCCAGTATTTCGAAAGGACCGATATATCTAGGGCTCAACTTCCCCTTTTTTCCAAATCTCATGACCCTCTTCCAAGGAGATATTGATAAGAACACTTTATCACCCACTTCAAATTCTAGGTATTTTCTTCGGTTGTCGGCATAACTTTTCTGTCAACTCTGAGCTGTTCTTATGTGTTGTTGAATAGATCGGACCTTTTCTGCCATCTCATCAACAAGATCAGGTCCTAATAGCTTTCTTTCCCCAACTTCATCCCAGCAAGTTGGAGTCCTACATTTCTTTCCATAGAGAGGTTCATAAGGAGACATCTGAATACTGGAGTGAAAGTTATTATTATAAGAAAATTCCACCAAATGTAGGTGTTGATCCCAACCACCTTTTAAATCCATAGAGCAAGATCTCAACATATCTTCTAGAGTTTGAATTGTTCTCTCAGACTGACCGTCTATCTGAGGATGATAAGTAGTTATAAAACTCAACTCTGTATCCAGATTATGCTGAAGACTTCGCTAGAACTTCGAGGTAAATCTCAGATCCCAATCAGATATAATAGAAAGTGGTACTCCATGCAATCTTACCACTTCCTTTACATATATCCTGGAAAGCTGATCCAGAGAGAAATCCTCTCTAATAGCAATGAAGTGTGCAGACTTTGTAAGACGATCAACTATGAACCATGTAGCATTATTGCCTTTGGATATTTTATGAAGTCTCGTGACAAATTCCATAGTGATGTTTTCCCATTTCCATTTGGGTATGGGTAATGGTTGTAACCTCCCATTAGACTTCTGTCTCTCAGCTTTAACTTTCTGAAAAACCATGCATCGAGAGACATATTCAGCAACATCTCTTTTCATGCCATCCCACCAGAAGTACTCTTTCAGGTCCCTATACATCTTCGTGCTTCCAGGATGAATAGATAATGAAGAACTATGAGCCTCATCCAGCATCTCCTTCTTTAATTTGGGGATGGGAGGAACACAAACCTAATTCCTAAACTTTATTATCCCATCACAATCAAGGTTGAATTCAGGAATATTTCTCACCTTCTTTTGTAACTCTACATCTTCTTTCTACGCCTCTTTAATCTTCACGTGTATAGATGGTTGAACATTCATTTGAGAAAGATACGATTTTACCTTTCCATTATAATTCCAAGATCCATCCTTTGTAAATCCATAAATATTGGATCTTTTGTGATCCTTATCATGGATAAACTGGCATGGTCTTGTCGGCTTAATGCATCTTCCACCTTGTTTACTTTCCCAGGGTGGTAATGAATTGAGCAGTCGTAATCCTTAATCATCTCTAACCATCTTCTTTGGCGCATATTCAGCACCTTTTGTGTGAAAATATACTTTAAACTTTTATAATCAGTATAAATGTCAAACCTTTCTCCATAATGATAATGCCTCCAAATCTTTAATGCAAAGATTACCGTAGGTAACTCCAAATCATGTGTTGGGTAATTTTGCTCATGGATTTTCAACTGTCGTGAGGCATAAGATATCACCATATCATTTTTCATAAGAACACACCCCAGATCCTTCTTGGATGCATCACTGTAGATCACAAACCTTTCTCCACTACAAGGCAGTGTGAGCACAAGTGCACTGGATAACCTTATTTTCTACTCCTTGAAATTCTCTTCACATTCCTCCGTACAAACAAACTTAACTCCTTTTCGAGTCAACCTGGTGAGTGGATTAGATAATCATGAAAAATCTTTCACAAAACGTCGATAATATCCAGCCAAACCAAGAAAACTTCGGATCTCAGTTACTGTTGTTGGTCTTGACCATCTTTTGATAACCTCTGTTTTTGCTGGATCCACAGATATCCCTCTTTTGAGATTATTTGACCCAAAAATGAAACTTTTTGAAGCCAAAATTCACACTTGGTAAATTTGGCATAAAGCTTCTCCTTTCTCAGGGTCTTCAATATAATTCTCAAGTGATCTTCGTGTTCTTCCTTGCTCTTTGAATAGACAAGAATATCATCTATAAAGACTACCACAAATTGATCAAGATAGACTCTAAAGACTCTATTCATCAGATCCATGAAGATAGTAGGGGCATTAGTTAGACCAAATGACATCACTATAAATTTATAGTGTCCATACCTTGTACGGAAAGCCGTCTTTGGTATATCCTCCCTTTTGACCCTTAATTGATGATACCCTGAACAATGATCAATCTTGGAAAAGTATTGAGCTCCGCGTAGTTGGTCAAATAAGTCATCAATGCATGGGAGAGGATATTTGTTCTTGATAGTGATCTTGTTACGTTCTCGATAATCAATGCAGAGTCTCATTGATCCATATTTCTTCTTAACAAATAGAACATGTGATCCCCAAGGTGACACACTAGGGCGTATGAATCCCTTAGCAAGATTCTCTTGGAGTTGCTACTTCAATTCCTGCAACTCAATTGGGGCCATTCTATAAGGTGTCTTTGAAATAGGCAAAGCACCCGGTACAAGTTCTATTGAAAACTCAACTTCACGATTTGGTGGAAGACCCGAAAATTCCTCCGGAAAGACATCATAAAACTCCCATACAATGGGCATATTATTAATCGTGAGTTTCTCACTGACCATTTGAGATAAATAACCCTCATTTAGTGGAATCAAGACCCATAAGATGGAAGAAATTTCCACTGGAAGGTTATGTCCATCCTTGCATCGATGGGCGATCATAGATTGATCTGGAATATGAAATGTGACTTCCCTTCTTTGGCAATTGATATGAGCTCCATATAAAGAAATCCAATCCATGCCAAGAATCACATCAAATTCCACT
This sequence comes from Viscum album, assembly GCA_963277665.1. Classification (NCBI taxonomy): domain Eukaryota; kingdom Viridiplantae; phylum Streptophyta; class Magnoliopsida; order Santalales; family Viscaceae; genus Viscum; species Viscum album. The sequence continues at coordinate 2,124,765,281 of OY728121.1, read as the reverse complement.
ACAGGAAGGATCACAAGATTTGCAGGAATCACTTTCCCACAAACTTCATTCGGGGAAGAATTATAAACTTTTGATGCGACTGTTGTGCCATTAGGTGTTGTCACAGCTAACTCAACATCTAATTGTTGAGGTAATACGGTGATACCCTTAGAAAAATCTTCAGAAATAAAAGAGTGGGTGGATCCAGAATCAAATAAAACATTTTCTACTTTAGAGTGGATGGTAAGTGTACCTTTCACAACATCGTTATCGTACTCCACATCGCTAATAGAAATTGCATGTGACTTTCCTTTGTCTTTAGCCTTAAGATTTTGTTGATGTCGATCATCATCAAAAACCCTTGGATTAGGGAATTTATTGGCATAATTCCCCATCTCCTTGCACTTGAAACATTGAAGTGTAGTAGGTTCTTTCTGTGTGTCCCTTCCTTTGTTTTCATCATTAGACATATTCTTCCCATCATTGCGGCATTCAAATGCCCGATGACCTTCCTTTCCACCTTTGAAACATTTACTTGTCCCTTTAAGACAACTCCCTCAATGTTTCTTACCACACATTGAGCATAATGGAATGCTCATCTTCTTTTCAGTGTGCTCTTTAGATTTTCCTTTGAATTCCGTTTTCCTCTTCTTATCAAACCCATATGACTGATGGGTTAGTCCAATATCCAGCTCAACTTTGAGAGCACATCGAACGATTTCATCGTACCTATTGAAGTCCCTTATGGCTAAGGACCTTCAAAGACTTGGTTTTAAGACACTAAAGAATCGATCGATCTTACTCTCAGGTTGGATAATAATACCAGAAGCATACCTTGCAAGTCTTGTAAATTTTTCTTCATAGGTACCAACAGATTCATCATCCTTTTGCTTTAGTTCAAGAAACTATTTCTCCATATTTTTTCGGAGAGTTTGAGGGAAGTACTTATTGAAAAATAAGTTCTTGAACTCGTCCCATTCCATGGACTCAATTTCATCTCTTTGCCTCGTATTCTTGATAAGATTCCACCATTGATCAACATCACCTTCCAAATGATACACTTCTAAGATGACTTTATCATGTTCAGAACATTGAAGAACTGAAAATATCTTTTTAGTAGTACTAATCCATTGTTCAGCAATTAATGGATCAGTAGACCCGCTGAAAGAAAGTGGATGCTGCCTCATGAAGGATTCAACAGAATGTTGCTCCTTCCTTTGCTCGTTTGGAAGTCCTGCATGATTCATAGCTTGAGAAAGTTGTGTGAGCATGGCTTAAAGATTTTGCATTCCAGATCCCATAACGTTTGGTTGCTCAGGGGTACAATCATTGCATTTCCCGTCGCATTCCGCATTAACACGGTTCCTTCGGGTTCTAGCCATTGACTAAAACCAAGAAGAATAGTGTGAGCAACACTAATTATAATAAGAAAACCACATAATCAAGAATAAAATTTCACACTTAAAGTCTTATCCTAGGTTATTCATGGCCATTTCTAAAACACTAAGATTGTGTTCTACGCTTAGACTTATCCTTAGGGTTCTTACTAAGGCTTTCACATCCTAGTTTCCAAAGGTTGACTATACCTTTCCTCTGATACCAACTATAACGACCCATAATTTACATACATTGTTATTACATCAGAGTTGAAGAACACTTATCACAACATATAATAAAACCAGGAAAAGACCGTATAGGTATAGTGTCTTTAGAAATTGGGAAACATAAACAACTGGTTCATAAAGCGTCTACACTGTCTCCCATTTATTTCATCATATCAATTGTCCATTTTGGCATATCTTACTTATTAACCTTCTTCCTGACCTGGGGAAAGAAAACATTCAAAAGGGAGAGCTCAAATGCTCAGTAAGGGTAAACAAAAGAAATATCAATCACATCAAAATAAAAACATAACATTTTGGAAATCTTACCCTGCAAAAGAGATCATAATTTCATAACATGGGATAAATCATGGTAGTGAAATGCAATCCCAATAATTATAACATAAAACATGAAACTTTGTGGCATGCACACATAATCATAGATAATCATTTCTTATTAGTCAAGACTCATTGCCAATACTATCTTAGTGGACAAAGTCCATTTCTGAACCGAGTTCACTCCTCATTTCAGTCCTGTTTTACCAATCCGGTTTAACCTGCCGTTCCGGCCATGTCTATCTCATGAGATATAAAATCTTTACCCAATGCATTGGAGGGAGATATAGGTCCCATCCATGTCATAATGATACCATTCATATGTGTGCCACAAAATCATAAATCATACATCATTGCATAACCCATGTAATAAAAATGGGATTCTTAAACATCGTGACATCATAAAACAATTAATATAAGATAAAGGAATTCATAAAAATAATTCCATCACAACATAATCAAATAAATGTAATAATAGGGATAGAAACATAACCCTTTATTATCTTAGATGGAAAATAATTTTGATAAAACACTTGAACTCCATTCTTGAGGAAAATATCCTTTCTACTTCAAAAACACTTTTCCTTTCTTAACATGTCATACAATTATAAACTAAAATAAGTTGATTAAAAATAAACTTGAAAACTTGTAAAGGAAGCTTCATGGAAATAATGTTTTAAAAATCCATTCATGTCGTATAAGTTAAAAGAAAACATTCTTCTCGTAGTTTTGTCGGAAAAGTCAAAAAGTACCTCGTACAAAAAACGTCAAAAGATTCCTTTCATATCTTTTACTAAAAACTCACCGAAGGAAAAAATTGGATTTTAACAATTGTAGGTGGATGTAAATAATATTACATATTTAGGAAACATGGATGTGGATGATAAAATACACCCCGGTAAATTTCAAAGTATAAACAATCTCGGATAAAAATGAGATTGTGATATTTCCCTTACCTTAGGTCCAATTTTCTTCATAAGTGTCCGAAACTACTGTATAATTATTTAAATAATGTTATTGACTTATTCCAGAATCATACTTATTTTTATGATATCATATATGGTCATATTCTTAGTTTCTTATTAGTAATATTTCATTAGTACTTGTTATTCGGGTGTTTATTACTTTTTGTTCTTATGCGTGTTTTGTCGAATAAATTCTTATTCTTCATTTTAGGTTATAGATACCTCATTTCCAGAATGGTATTAGTGTAATATATATCATATTCATTCATTAAATGCATTTATATTATGAAATGAAGATCATGTAGAACGAGTTGCATCACATCATGGAGACGGTATTCCGTACGTACGCACGAGCGATGATATCATTCCCATGATCATGGAATTGTATTGGAGTGTATATATACTATTTCAGAATCAATATAACTTTACAATAATCATATGTAGTCATTATTTACACCATTATACCCATACAAGTAAGGTGGTGGTGGAAAATAGATTACACCACGGCATGGATACGGTATTCCGTACGTACGCACGCGCGGTGATTTCGTTTTCCGTAGGATGGATAGATGGTGAAATAGGGTTGTTTCATACTTATAATAACATATCAGTATATGAGTGATAATGATGTTATTACTTCATAATGAAATAACTAAAGAAGAAGAAGTGGAAGAAGAAATAAATATGAAAGAATCGGTAACGGACATTACCTCTTCTTTGAAGCACTTCTTTGAGACCTCCTTTTAAGGCACTAAAATTGGTCTTTGAAGAATACCAGGACCTCTAGGATGTCTCTAGGGAAGGGGAGAGAATACATTCGCAGGGGTTGGCCGAGCTTGAAGGCTCAAAGTGGTGTGAGGAAGAGAGGGAGGAGGTACCCTTTTATGAGGGAGGAGAGGGGCACCTTTGGAATAACTAAAAATATTATTTTATTATAAAGTAAAATTCGGTTTTTAATGGATCAAAATTTATATATTTCTAAGAAAAGGTGGGTATGGGTCTAAATCCTCTCATCCAATAGAATTTAGACATGTTTAGGTATCCATTTTAACCTTATCATTTAGATTTAACTTTAAGTTAGATAATTTAACTTTTACCGTGCCTTCTTGGTTTCTTACACTATAAGGTTAATAAACTTACTATATCAAGACAAACGAACCCAAAGTTGTTTATTATTAATATATATAACCTTATATAAGTCATTTGGACGAATCTTATATTTTTAGGAATAAAATAACAATTAATAATATAATATTTGTTTTAAAAACTATTTTATGTCAATTTTGACACTATTTGGTAATTGATTTTTTTGAAAATCATAACAGAATGATTAGTTCAAACCAAGTTAATTAAATAAATATTAACATGTCATATTAACCTATAAAATTCGTTTAATTCATAAAAAGTATCAAATTACATGTATTTGGTTATTTATAACATCAATTATGTCAATATTTCATTAATAAGATAATTACTTCATCATCATTGTATCATAAATAAATTAAATTATTTAATGTCTAAAAATTACAAATAAAATACCATTATGTAGGAAATTATTTTAGATTTATAATGAATATTTATATTCGAATTTATCTTATATATAACCCCATATTAAAAATGATTTACTTATTAAACGTTGATTTTAACTATTTTAACACTTCTTTAAATAAATTAATAATAAATGTCCTAATCTAATCCAAGTGGGCCTTAATGGTCATATTTTATTCCTAAGGTTGTTTTTGGTTGAATTACACTTATCCAATAGAATTAGGACATGTGTTAGGGTAATAATAATAACACTTTTACCCTTAATTACCCTATTTACTTTTAACCGTGGTGAAAAAGAGTAAAAAGTTACTATTCACCAAAAATTATTTTCATCTCATTGAACCACATTTTAGTCCTTGATATTAACCGTGTCTCTCTGATTTTCGAAATTCCACTCACAGAAGCGGTAAAATTATGTTTTATGAAAAATTCAGTTTTTTTAACTACCACTTAGTGGTTTCACTATTCATCAAAAATTGAAAGTTTTCAAAAAAATACCAAAATTTCACCCTAGGCTAATTTCGATATTCTGAATCCAAAAATGAAGTCCATTTTGAAAAATAAAATTTATAAAATTTAAAAAAGTGGTTATTACTATTCATAACGGCTAGTTTTATTAATATTTTAATAGCATATCATTGTTTAGTGAAACTCGGTATTGCGTACGACGCAAGCTATTGGGGAAGGCCGTGGTTGCGTGTAAAGAAATACAAGCTAGTGTTGTGTGTAGTGAAAGATTCCTTTGATAAAAACAAAGTATTTCTCATAAAATTCTCGGGCATTACAGTGACCAACTTGCATGATCACCTCTATCTATTACTTAGTTGTCTGGGAGTCTGGATCCCCAAAAACGTAGGAGGTTTCTACCATTGAAACTCATAGAGTGTTCTAATCTTGCACACATCCTCTACTGTTATTTCTAACACAACCTACTACACAATGGGTGGTGGAAATTGTAGAAAACCACCTGATGTGACCACCTCTTGTACATGATCTATGATCCTATAGTAGAATTGTGGCTGGTTGTCTTCATAGAGGTATTTTAAAATAAAAAAGATGCAACATATTCAAAGATTATATCTTGGGAACAAACTCAAGAAGGAAATGGAAACCACAACCCATTCATACATAATTCGTGTACCAATGTTTTCTCTATAACCAGTGATTATATATACTGAGTCAAAAAGTAGGTTATCAAAGTCCTCGTGAATGGATACATCTACCATCACAACAAAAATGAACACCCTATCCTGTGAGAATAAGTAAAAAAACATTAAAATTATTCCCATAAGTCCCAAACCAAACCTCACAGCTAGACAAAAATTATAATATTTTATTCTAAGTTAGAAATGACTACCTATAATACCACTTTTTATAACCCATCCCACAATTTACAACATGTGAAGTGATAATCCAAGAATGAAAACCCCAAGATCACATCAAATAGTAAAGGTTATGATGACCAGTACCATGTAAGAATACCACAGATATAGAAGAAATTAGCCTAATTTACTTATATGCACACACACATATATATGCCCCTGAAATGATGATAGTAAAGTACACATGATACCAACGTAGGAATACATCAATATCTCACAATTAGAGAGTGAAAGGTATTGGAACTCATAAAAAAAAATAAACCTCCTCCAAAACTAGAAATAAATTCCAACCTATTGAGAAGGAGGGGACAAATATCAAATGTAACAATGATGCGAACCTCAGTCGGTCTATCCCAAAACTACAATCTTCCTACCACCGATCCTCCAAGGAATCCATCAAAAGAACTTTCTTCTACATAAGGCACGATGTGTGTGGGAATATCCCATATAGGTGCGAGTATTAAAATACCTATTAGGTCACCTAGAAATAACTAAACATAAGGTATCAAGAGTAGTCACCTCATCAATACACCAGAGTCTCAATCAGTATGTGAGACAAAATGATAATCAAAACTCAGATATACTCAAAATAGAATAGAAGTATGAAATAGGTCTTGACCACCCTTCTAACCACAAGATTCAATTCGAGACCTCAATGTATCTCCCATTTTGGAGAACTCATTCCTCAAGTCGTTCTATCAGTGAAAGTGTTTTCTGAGAGGTCTTTCTCATTAGATATTATAAAATAAGTACTCACTATATCTCTAAAGATATTTTCATCAAGGTAGGGGATCAAACCCAATTATACTAGGGGGAAAAAAAAACCATACCAAATAAGCTTGATAAATATGGGATTGATTCCCTATGCATGGTGGTCACATCGATACCACAGACATTTCATAGGATGAATAAGGAAAGATGGATGATCCTGCCCTGGTATCAAAAATGGATACCCTGTACTCTTTCTAAGAAAAAAAATATAAATAGGATCATAATCATATTCTTAGGATGTAATGAGACCTTTTAGCCTCATTTAGATGTACCATGAAATCACACTCAACTGAGCATAGTCTTTAATGAAGAAACTATGAGATATAAAATGCCTTAGAGGTAGAAAATGATATGTATAGAGGGTAAATGATGTGTACCTCTAAAATCAGACCTTCATGTGTTTGTGAACATGTTTTCTCCCATGTTACTCCACCTATTATAGTGTATACTGGTCATGCCCATTTACCTATAAATGTATGAGTACATGGTCATTCTCATGTACTCTACCCATGCCCATGTACACGAATGTGTATTTGTCCGTGTACCCTCTAGGGTATACACTGAGATACCAACACTGGTTCACATGATTATTTTTTTAAAGGTGATGTTTTTTCCCAAAACGGCCAAAGCATAAATATAATTAAAGTAAATATTATAAGATTCTAAAATATAGGAAAATATTACAATCTTTTTCATGAAAGGAAATAAGATCAGTGGGGAGGCCTTCAAACCGGGTAGTGTCTTCATTTACTCCCACGTTGTCCAGACCATCTGCAGCCATGTTTTCTTATCGACAAACATGTTTGATGATATAGTAAAGATTGATAATCGAACAAGTTCATTCCATCCAGCGAGTAGTAATTAGACAAGAAATATGAGTTATACCATTCCAAATCTCTTGAACGATAGTCATCGCGTCACATTCAATCAAAAGGTTGTTCCAAAAAAAGATTTTGGAAAACGCAATAGGAAGTAAAAACTCTGCATCTCAGCTTCAAGGGAGGTGGAAATGCCACATTTACCCACGAAGCACCCATGTATCTGACCAAGGTGATTACTGAAAATAACACCACACCCTACAGATCATGGATTTCCCTTGTAGGTGCCATCAATATTTATTTTGATCCATCAAGGTAGGGGGGATATCCAGAACACCTATAGAGTTCAATGTGGTTGAAAAAAATTCCTGTTATCTTTAGATGCTTCAAGACCCCAATTTCATGTACGGTGCTGTGGCAGTGTACCTTTTGAATCAAGGAAGCTTTATGTATGGAAATTAGGATCTTTATCCGACATGCATTTTGATTAAATGAGTAATTGTTATTAATAATTGCATTCTGATCATTCTAGATCACATGGTGGAGCTCCTCAACCGTAGTAAGGAAGTGGTTACTGATTTTCTAAGAGCTTTCCATTTCTGCACATTTTTTAAGTTTAGCTTTAATGGAATCAGGTATCTACTATATACAGTCAGAAATTTCAAGAATATACTTCCAAATATCATAAGCATTAGTGCAATAGGGAAAGTGATGGTTATCATTTTTTCCGTGTTGATTACAAATTTTTAATTTAGAGAAGAGTTAAATGATAAAATATTGGAGGAAAATTTCAGTGGGAATCCTGTTGTGAGCAAGATTCCAGATGAGATTGAATCTCCAAGTCTTTTTCCAAGGTTTGTGGAAATTTTTTAACCAGTTTTAATTTCTCTTAGTGTTACAGAAATAATGATTGTAGGATTATTTTGGGATAAGAATACCATTATGAGCAAGTTCCCATGTTAATAAATAATTTGTCTTAGAAAAAGTGTAGTTTTCAATGACGTTCAGAATAATGTCAAGGAGGTGATAATGTTGAGAGTTCAAAATTTATCTGATAGAGTTGTTGGTATTATCATGGGTTTGATCGAGAGATATCATGGAAATTAATGGCGTGCAGGTCCATTTATCCAACCAAAATTTCATGGAGGGGTCTCTGGAGACCATCCATATGGAATTATTCATAATATTGGTAATGGATAATTTGATGGAAGACCATATTGATGAATTATTGATGTTTGAATTTCCCATTTTCAATTTTTCAAGAAATCTATTTTTGGGAAAGTAAATAGATTCCAAAGTATTATGAAAAAGGTTCCAAGGGATATTTTCTTGAAGGTCCTCATTAAAGTATTTGATATTTTTTAAACCGATACCACCATTTTCTATGGGCTTGCAACAAGTTGACCAAGGAACAATCACATGATTTCTTTCCAGAATACTACCATTGCTGATGGATTTATTTATGGTCGTGTTTATTTTTTTAATGAGACCAACATGACATTTGTAGAACATCATCTAGTAATCCATTTTGGATACAATAATGGATTTAACAAGGGATGTCCTACCTGCCATAAATAGATATTTACATTTCAAAAAAATAGCTAATTTAGAACTTGGTCAAAAATATTGATAAAGTGACATGCTTTGGGTATGCCCTAAAAAAAGGGAACACCAAAATAATGTAAAGGGATCATAACTTCTTTCAGTCCTAGGTCACTAATAATGTTACATTTTCTACATGAAGGGATGTTCTTCCCAAAGAAGATGCAAGATTTGTTCCAGCTAATGGTTTGACCAGAAGACTCTTCAGAGTATGAGAGAGAATTTGTAAGATTAAAAATGGTCCTTTTATTCCCTTGGTGTAAAAGGATGATTTCGTCAGCATAAAAAATGTGATTTGGAGAATTCATGTTCCTAGATACATGTATGTGGTTTAGTTTGTTCTGGTCCACCAAACGATTGATCAGACAACTGAGGTTGTCTTATACTATCGAGAATAGAATGGAGTATAGTGGGTTACCTTGCCTGACACCTTTGGTGCATTTAAAATAGTCCATGGTAGATCCATTGATTAAAATGGAGATAGACTATGAGTTGAAGAGAGTTATGGTTACAGTGATAAAATTGGTGTTAAAACAAAAACCATGATGGGATCTGAAGATAAAACTTCAGTCCATGGTGTTGAAGGCTTTTCAGATCTCAATTTTTATAAAAAATTTCCCTTCTATGTTACTTTTATTCAAATACTCACACACTCCGAGGCAAGGCAAATACAGTCTTGAATGGATCTACACTTTATAAAACCAAATTGGTTCCAGGAGAAAATGTTGTTAGTGATAGTGTAATGTCTGTTGTCAATGATTTTGTTGATGATTTTAAAATGGCTGTTGATAAGTTAAATGGGTCTATAAAGATGAATCTCAGAGGAATTATCCACTTTCAGGATCAAAGTGAGAAACTGGGCATTCGGAACATGAGAGAGAACCCCATTGGTGAAGAATAATTTCACGTGTTCACAAGCTTCAAACTGGATTACATCCCAATAATGTTGGAAGAAACCTTTGTTAAAGCCATCAAGACCCAAAGCAGTATCTGGATTCAATCTAAATACAATGTCAATGATTTCATGATCTAGCAGAGTGTTGAGAAGGATGTATTTGTCCTCATTAGTGATCACTAGAGGAATGACCTCAGGAAGGAGGTCATTGTTTATATTAGAACCATTGAAAATGGATTAATAATAGGAGATGATATGATGTGCGATGTCATCTTCACCATCAAGAAGCCTAACCCCATCCACTAAAAAGGTTAACGACCTATAGTCCTTCGTGATTCTCTGAAGATAGTTGTAGAATTTAGTATTCCTATCACCATCTGTGTACCATTTAGTATTAAACACTTGTTTTCTCATATTTTATTTGAATGTGAGAAAAGAGTTGAGTGTGACCACAATTTTTAGTTCTTGAGTAAGGTCAGTGTTGAGGTCAGAGATGGTGTTTTTTTGTAGATCATTTAGATATTTCTGACGAATCAGGATGTCATTATTTTTTTTTGGATTTATAGATGCACTATGTTTTTAGAGTCTATTATAGATGTTTTAATTTGAGATTTTAGTTAAGGACAACATTTTTACGAGACATTGAGGACCAATATTTTTGGGTGATATGGGAGAACTCGTCATCAGATAACCACACATTATTAAACCTAAAGGTATACGGGGTTTCTTGTCTTTGGTGGAGACACTAGATAGGAATGGGTGATGATCCAAGTTTAGTCTATGATGAGTGGTACTAGATATAGTGTCCCATTTATCTAATGCATGTACATTCGTGAAGCCTCTATCCATCTAGGAGGAAACTAATCTGTAGTTGTATATTCAGTTCCAAGTATATTTTTCTCTACTGAGGTTTATTTCAATGTGATTTTCATCATCTATTGAGGTTTTAAATTCCCTCATGGAAATAAAAGCCTGAGAAGATCTAATTTTCTTACTTGAGTTAAGAATGGAATTAAAGTCACCCATAATAAACTAGGGTGAATTAATGTTAGTTCCAAGGTATGAGAGATAATTATAAATCATTCAACATTATTGGTTTAAATTCACAGTATTAAAAATGAGCAGAAAATATGTGTGTCATTTATATTAAAATTTCATGAAAAAATCTGGTTAGAGTTATTGAAAACACTAATATTCTGTAACAAAAAGTGCACAAAAACTATAAAGATTCATCATTGAGGTTATTAGTGATTGAATATTTTTTTGACATAAATAAAATTATTTAGAGGAATATATAATTTTTTGTTTCACAATAGAAAATAATAAAGGTTGATGAGTGTAAATCATTCTATTTAACACAATTAAAGTGTCAGAGTTAACAATACCCTAATAAATTCAGAAAAGGATCTTCATTAAAAACAAGTTTTGGAGTTAGAACTCCCCTTTTTCTTTTTTTTCTAGAGCCTTTATATCTAGAATATCTTCAAACCTCTTCTGTATTATTAGAGTTATGTTCTAGTTTATTGCTAGATTTGGTGGAGTTCTTCGTTGTAGATTCAGATATTGGATCACTCATAGAGGAGTCTATATATTTCTTAGAACACAATAACAGAGCACTAAAATTATGGTTTGAAACAGAATTTCATGGCTTTATAGAGTAGTCCTTACTATCTAAAGGTAGATAAATAGATGTACCTAGAGCCTTTGAAGTGTATGTGTGATGTTTTTTGACATTGTCCAGTTCAAATGGACATCTCTGTATCTGATCTGTAGAGTCATTCATAACCTACATGATCTTGGAGTCATGTATCGATAGTGTGGTACCATGTTCAATGGATTCGAATGCCATGATATCACTATTACATGACATAGATAGTATCTCTTCCTGGGTTTCCTTAGGAATAGAGTTCCCAAAATCAGTAGGATTTCTAATAGGATTAGTGTGAGTAGATACATCTGAAACAAGTTATGAATCTTTCATTTTTATTTCATTCTTTGTCCCAAGAGAAGTTTATTTTATAGTAGGTTGTATCATTGAATCCTTAAGGATTGGGGCTATTGGTTTCATATTACACAACATCATAGAAACAATATCATCACTATGCTCAACTGGTTATCATCCAACAAAATAGGAATTTATTGTAGTGGAGATGATTGTGTCTCAATCATTTTCCTTCACCCCCAAATTTTTCTATGTCTATCTACTTATTAAAACTATTAATTTTTGTATTTTTTTAGGAACCTTTATCGAGGGTGTAGTTACATTCTTAACAGATTAAAATTCTTTTTTAATAGTTTCAATTACTTTGGTAGTAGTGGGCTATGATTTGTCTTGATTTTCCTTTTGGTTGGCCATAATTTTTTTTAGATTTTGTAGTATGTCTCGTGGAATCATACATTTTAGAGGAAAAAATAGATGAGCCTTGAGAATGGGGGAGAGAGTCTATATTATCTGTTTTATTGTGGGAATAATTATGTAACTCTGGAATATTAGAGGAATTTAAAAGGTATGGGTTCTTGATCTTTCCAGTACCTGAATTTAGGGTGTGTTCCTCTATAGTTTGAATTGAAACTATCTCATGGAAATCAATATTATAAAGAGTTGCAGTGCATGTGATGCATGCATTTCAATTCACTCATTCAAGTATATTATCCCTCTAACCCATGTTATGATCCTGATGTTGGACGAAGATAGATCTTGAGGTCTGCCCATATTAACAAGTATTGAATTATTCCTTTTAATTGGATAGGCATACAGTGTCTAAAACAAGATTTCTTAATTTTTCTATGAGACCATAGTTTTTAATGGATTTTTCTTCCTCTTAAACAACATCTTTCTAGTTTAAACATGAGGTATCCCCTATGTGTGTCAAACCATATTTTTTGACCAATATTTCAGATTTATTTTTAGGAGTTTCAGATATCTCCATCATGGGAGCTTTATATTTTCTATTTCTCCTTGTTTCCTTCCAATAATCTTCAATTGTCTTGATTTCTTGTCTTATAATCACCCTATAATTAGAGATTATATGACCAATGATGTTAAAATGGTCTCAGAAGGGAGGTTTCCTCTGATATTCAATTCAAATTTCAGTTTTTTTAATCATTTGAAATGATATTGATTATATTAGGGAGATTTGAATCTATATTAATTTCCACCATAACTCTAGAAGAGAGTCCTAGGTCAGTATTTAAGGTTATGTGGTCAATTTTTACTGGAGACCCTATGTAGGAGACAATATCATTCATAATTTTTGGGTGCCAAAAGAACCAATTAAGGCCATGGAGTTTAACCCAGATTTATGCCATTGTATTCTTATATGTGTGCATATTTAAATAAGAGTACCAGTCCAAAATTTTAAGAAATCTCAGTTTTTTATTAAGGTTTCCAGTCATCCAAAATTTCTCTAAGTCCCCATGTGATTTTAGCACTATGTGAAAGTAGACATTTCCTTTTGGAATCAATTTCTAGTTAAAATAATTCCAATAGTGGGAAATTTGTATATGAAATTCAGATAAAGGCCAAGGACTGTCACCTATGAAGTAGGAGATGCATCCCATGACAAAAAATTTGAAAATTTGTGTGCATTATTTAAGAGCATCAGAATCTGCTTCCACAAAGAACCCACCATCATCAAGTCTTTTGACAAGGGGAGGCTTCATCATAATTTCTTTTCTTGGATCATTACTCTTCCGCACATCCAGAAATGATATCTATTGGAATATACCAGAGAAATGATAGGTGTGTACATTTTATTTAGAGGCGTCTTCCTTATGGATTTCCATGATAGGATCTTGAAAATTTGGCATCTGCTTCTTCCAAGGAGTCGCGAAATTATGGGTTTCAAACCTCTCAAGATTTTGGAAATCCTCCATGAATGATGATATTGAAATATTCCAGTGAAGGAGCCCAACTCGCTCGAGGGTTTTAGTGAGAGAAGGCTCCCCATCTCTCTAAAGTACCATTTTCCAAAAAGAAGACTAGGCTCATCAAATACTTGAAAATGTTGGAGAATTCCACTAGGACACATGATGTGCAACACATTTCACAAGATATGTTATATTTTATTTCACACATAAAACAGAACACTATAGCTAGGGACTCCACACAACATGTGTTATTTGGGGTACACACCGCATAATATAGTATTTTTTAGATCCTTTGGGTTTTTCAAACATATTCGAATTTCACCCCCGCCACCACTGAGAAAACCATCGAACAAGCCCAAAAAACTTGTATTAGGCCTTGACCAAGCCTCACCATCCTTGGTAGCTAGATCCTGACCACCAAATCTGACAAGTAAAACACCTCCACCACTCCAAATCATTATCATATTCCAAACCATGAATTTTGAAACTCTAATCAGATTACATCTCTATTGTGATTGTCAAGAACTACTACCATGTTGTTGATTAAGGATCTGAACCCAGGGTATCCATCCATTGTTTCGAAAAGTGAAACTGTAATGATCGCCTACTAGGTAATCATTTAATTGTTGGTCAAACAAACACTGATAAATAATATTCAAAGTACATGGGTGAAAATAAAAACACACAACAAGAAGAAAAAACCTTGGACATTGTTTAGTTTTTCCTGAATTCAAAGTCATTATAATAAAAAATTTAATGTAATCAAATAAATTATCAATTCATCAAAACCTGAGAAGATAAAACACGCACCCCCATAACACGATCAACCAATTAATCAAACTGTTAGAAGAATTAATTCACATCCAAGATGAAAAAAATAAACAGGGATAAATACATATAAAAAAAAATCTAAACTTATGTTATTATTTTCTCAGACCAAGCTTATAATGAATAGTATCACTTTCAGGTATTGTCTTTTGTTGTTAAGGATTATTGAGAAGAAATTAAATCACTTCACATTGTATAAGTGGATGATCGGATTGATCTTTATAATTAGTAAATCAGATTCATATTTCTTAAGAAAGTCCATTTTATTTGAAAATAAATTTATTACTGGAAGATAGAGAATTTACAATACTTTCCATTGTAAATATGGTGATGTTTTCCTAGTTTGTATTTCAAGTATATCATAAGTTATTTAGATAACTTATGATGAAATCCTTATGAATATAAGTTTGATAGAATGTGATTCCAATCATTTTATACATTTATTGAACTAAAATATATTGTTGGATGATTGTGAATCAGCATGGTTGGTTTCACCAAAGTAGATTTTATGGTGGCATCATTTCCATGTATTTACCAAATTTTCGGGGTCCAAAATTTAGAGGAGGGATAGCATCGTGAATGTTGGATTTCCTTGAAGAAAATATGAAAACGTTGGAAATGAATGAATTTAGTGAATATTTAGTTTCGTGAATGGGGGTTCACAAAGAAAAAAAGTTTGGATGGAATGCTTCATGATTATGAGGCTACGAGAACTGTAGAAACACAAAAGGTTGTTTTTTTGGGATGTATCTTCATAAAAATTGTAAAGTCATGGCTTTTATAATGTATGTGGAGTATCATGAGTGCTTGATGGATTGACACTGATCCTCGGGACACTGACAAATATATATGGAGAATCACGAAAGGAGGAGCACCATGAATATATTTTTGGAGTGATCCAAAAAATATGTAAGGGGTGGCGGAGTATCACAAATGGAAAATCCTATAAATATGATGTAACCCACACTTAATTTTTATGGAAGTAATCAGAGAAAATCCAAAATCACATTGATTTTGTGATGCACGAAAATCTTCATGAAGTGGGATTTCTATGAGAGATTGAGCATCATGAAAAGTCCTCTAAAGTCTTGACTAATTACAATGATCTTAATTAATGGTTTCTTTACAGTGATGAGATATCCCACATTGAATCAATAAGATTCAAGAAGGATGTTGGTTCTATGAAGTCAGTTTTCTTCAGGAAGGTTGCGAGCATCACAAAGGGTTCGTCGCAAAGGAGTGTCACGAAAATAAACTTTTAATACCCTACTTAAGTGTGAATAAAATCCATAGAGAATAAAAATTAGACTTTGGTGTTGGAATAATTGTCATCACAAAGTCCAGGTGGTTCTTACCAACTTTTGGGTAGGGAAGAGAATAATTATTTTGAAAGATCAATTTTTTGGAAGGGGATCAAGAAGCAACATAACATTGAATTACATAATTTTGTGCAAGAATAATCAAACACACTATAGGATTTTTTATAGTGGATTGTGTGGTATTGGATTGTTTCCAAACCATACAAAGGATGCAAATACTCTTGTTGAGTAGTGAACCATTTAAATTATTCTGTTCTGGTGGATGTGTGTTTGATCGATGCTCTGTAGGGAAAGAAATATTAAACAAGAGGTGAAAGATGTTTCAAAATTAAATACACATAAAATATCAAGATATCTCTAATTCAACCCCTCCCCCACTTATTTAAACCTATATCAGTACTGGACCACTTCAATTGGTATTAGAGGCTGGTTACCCTTTGTTTATTCTTTCGTGATGTTTTGAAGATAAATTTTAATGGAGAATATTAATTGCATGAACAGGAAGTGGATTCCAATATTTCTTTGAAATAATCATAATATATAGAAAGATATAATGATTCCATATCTTATGTCTCTTGGGAATGATATTCTTGAAGCTACAACAGATGGATTTCCTTCAATTAATGATAAGGTTCCTCTTACACATGTCGATAAGAAAATAATTAGAATGATTGAAGACCTAAAAATGAATTAATCTCATCACTTTATGAGATCGAGTTTTTATGAGTGAAAGGGATTGTTTTAGATAATGGTGCCTAGTATAAGATTAAACACATATATTAAGGAAATAGAAAAGTGAAAAAGGAAAAACTTCAAATGTTGGAGGCTAAAGTATGCAGATTTGAAAATCGGTAAGCATGAATATGTTGGGGAATTTATTACAAAGGTAAATAAAATTATTAGTATAATAAGATGTCTTGGTGAATATTTGTAGGATTCAATAGTTGTTGAAATGATTTTTAAAATTATGCCTGACAAGTTTGATTCTAAATTTTCTTCAATAGAATACAGAGACAATGAAACATTATCTCTGGATGATCTGCATAGAAATATCTTCACTAATTAAATGATAAGGTAGAATAAAATGAATAGAAAACATATCATATAGAAATGTCTTTCAAATCTTCTATGAATTAAAAGTTTAAAAAGTAAATTGAGGAAGAATATGTTTTTAACATTGACACTGAAAATGAATTTTGTAAAAATATTGATGAAGTTTTATCATTATTTTCTAAAAATGTGAGAATAGGTATAGGTAAATATATAGGGAAACTTCCCTTGAATTGTTTTTATTTTTGATCCATTGGGAACTTTTCAGTTAATTATCCTCAAAGAAAGAAATAAGAAGACAATGATGAATAAGAAAGAATTACAAGAAGGTCATGGATGAAACAGGATGAAAAAGATAAATATTTGGCCAAAGGGAAGGATAAAAAGTTCATTAAATCAAAATGAATAATAATTT
The DNA here is from genome assembly GCA_963277665.1 of Viscum album. NCBI lineage: Eukaryota > Viridiplantae > Streptophyta > Magnoliopsida > Santalales > Viscaceae > Viscum > Viscum album. The sequence continues at coordinate 2,124,747,902 of OY728121.1, read as the reverse complement.
TGTCTAAAGATGAAGAAGAAGAAGATAGTGAAGTTGAATCTCAAAAAGTATTTTCTAAAAAATATAGAGAGAACACCTTTATTGCAGTAGTGAATAATGATATTTTCGGGAGCAACATTTATGAAGAAGAAGAAACTCAACTTGAATCTCATCTGAAAGAACAATTGAAAGAATGTCTGAGAAAGATTGTAAGGATTAAAAAGGAAAATAGAAAGTTGATAAATGAGGGATCCTCATCAAAAAATGAATAATGTTATTCTAATGATAATGTTATGATGGTAAAAGATATTGATGATATGAATAATTTTCTTGAGAATTAAAATAATCTTAATGAAAATCTAGAAATAAATCTTAAGGAAAAATAAGAGGATGTGTAACTTGTCCAAAAAGAAACTTTCAAATGATGATGAAATTAAAATAGGTTTCAAAAACTATATATCACTAGTTTGGAAAAGTTATCATAAGAATGAACCTAAAAATGATAAAAAAATTACCTTCAATGGTTGTGAAGAAATTTGGAAT